>CM062205.1:2407500-3782500 GCA_031216445.1 Lateolabrax maculatus
TGTTAAAACTGGATGGAAAGAAATAAAGTGGTGTAGAGACAGAGAGAAAGCAGATCAAGTGCTGAGCTAACCCCAGCACATTTAGAGGCATGTTTGTAAAATGCCATTGCATAGATGTGATGATAACATAAAACACACAATTTTGAACTATAAATTTCAAAGAGAAAACAATAGTATGTTTTCCAATAGGCTACATTTAGCCTGATTGTCAGATTAAATGCTTTTAATAACAGAATTCTATTAACGATGAAAACAAAACAAAAATACCTTTTGATAAACTCAAAAACAACTGCAGTCAAACTCCTCATAAGTGTTAGCACGAGATATTTTATTTTTAAAAAGTATAAAGAATGTTTTTGTTAGATTTCGTTCTAAATATGACCAAGTTTCAAGAGTCTGAGGCAAAACAAGCAGATATTGGGTACAAGGAATGTTGTGGTGGGGAGAAATGAGTCACTGCCCCTGCCGCCTGCATTTTATTTTTCCTCTGAGAGAAGATGTGGTGCCTCTTTGTTCCTCTGCAGTGCCAGGACTCCTCCCTGCCATGCATTTTTACTGCAGACTCTTGACTACCTCTGTCAGTTATGTTATCTCAAGATTTGTCCTCCCAGCTGGGTCTCCTGAGGGCACAATGCCATTCCGGTCTTAATGCAGCTCACGGAATTCCTGGAATTTTGTCATTACCATATTCTTGAAAATGCAATAACAAGATGATTTAAATTTCTCCCAGAAATTTGAAATATATACAGTGTATACACTGGAGGTGGATACCAATACATACAAACCTACATTTTTTTTGATTCAACTCTATACCTGAGGCACTTGTGACCCCTTCATATGAAGCACTCTCCGCTTGTCTCGTCAGAGGGTGCATGTCTAGGATTTATGAGCAATTCAGCAGCAAAGATTAAAGTCTGAAAAATAACCAAAATTCTGTTTTATCAGACTTAAAGTCCTTGTCAAAGTCATTTAAAGAGGTACTTAAGCAATTTAGAATTGCACTTCCAGACAGTTGGGGGAATCACAAGAGACAGATTTTTAAAAAGAATAGAAACAACATATGGTATGGGACAATCTCTAAAAACACCAGATCCAACATTTCCCATGATACAACCATTATCAACTTTTTGTTAGACCCTTCCTACTTTGTCAAGTCAATTATATTTCTACAGCACCAAATCTGAACAAAAGTTATCTCAAGACACTTTTCACAGAGTAAGTCTAGACCATACTCTTTAAAATATTATTTACAGAGACCCAACAGTTCCCACCATGAGCAGCACTTGGCGACAGTGGCGAGGAAAAACTCTTTTAACAGGTAGAAACCTCGCCCATGCCCTTTAAAACTTCCCACTACCAGTTTGTAACACAGACTTGCTGCTAAGAATTTGAAAAATACGTTTTTCCAAAATAAAATCGGTGGAATTCCCCGTTTGACTTTTAGTGCTGGCTGATATTGGATCTGACTGCGGTTCTCCTTTTCAGGACTGGAACTGGTCATGACACAGCAGGAGCAGCAGGAGTTCATGGAGAGCCTGGAGGCTGCACTCTCCTGGATGCATGCAATCCAGGAGAGGCTGAAGGCGAACGACAACACCCAGGGGCCCCGTGATGCCCTGGAGGCCCGGCTCAAGGAGACAGAGGTGAGATACTTCACTTTCTGTTTGACCCTTCACCTCTCCCCTACTGCTACTTTAGTACTCTGTCATTAGACTCCAGAGTGTAGACCGCTGCAGTTTCTGGTCTTTCCTTTTCTTATGACCAATGTTTATTACATTTTAGTAGAAATACAAATAAATCAAGAAATCATGGACACAGACACACAGTAATTTTCCAAAAAAACCTACATGAGATTTATCCTTACTCATTCGAAAGTGAATAAAACACATTTTAGTAATAACACAATACTTTCAGAACCCAAATGTCTGAAGATTCAGAGACATTTTAAATAAAGAAATACATTTTAGAAGTTGAAAATATTATAGTTTTTGGATAAAGTGCATATAAGTCTTCAGTTTTCAGTGGAGTACAGTAGTAAGTAATTTGTGAAGACAGATTTGTAAAGTATAATAAACAAAATGAAGCCTAATGAGGATGTTATCCTATGTTAGATTATGATGTTGTATTTCAAGTGCTCCCCTTGAGTGTGTGTGTGTGATGTGTAATTTGTGTGTTTATGCGTGTTGTTAGAATGAAACATGAAAGGGTTAAAACAATATCACAAACAGGTTGTATATTTACTGAATTGCCTTCAAGGTTTTTAAAAGGTTTAATGCATACATTCAGAAGTGGAATATTTTGTTCATAAGATAACAATACTTTATTAATGTTCTTTGAGGAAATTGGGTCATTGGCACAGCAATCTGATACAAATAAAAATTAACTTCATTAAAAAAAAACTTCCAACATGTTTAGTCTCATCTGTCAAAGATGCTAGGCAGAAAGAGGTACACAAAATTTAAGGGGTTCATGGGAAATGTGGTCTTAATTTTAAGAAGTATTAGCACTAATGATACATGTTGTGTGAGATAGCTGTTATCAATCATCTTAGCCACATTCCAATTAGTTAGCAGTAATTTTACCATTTGACAGTTTTATTTATTTTTTCAGTGTTTAATCTACAGGTACACTATGTTTACATTTTATAAGTACTAAAATGCTACTTCCTGTGCCCTGCTGAATGTGTAGAAAATCCATCAGTCGGAGCATGAAGGTCGTGTGAAGATGGAAATGGCGCTGGTGGCTGCAGAGAACCTTTTGCAGAGCGAAGATGAAGAGCTGAGGAACCACACCCACATTAAGCTCAAAGACCTGAAAAGCCTGTGGGAGGAGACCTGCACCTATATCATCCACTGTCACAGGTGCTGCTCTACTCCCTGCAGACTCAGTCAGGTCACTACAGGTGTACAGTGTGTGTAGTGATTTGTAGGAGTTTGACACTCCTCCTGGTTAGTTTGCCATGAGCAGTTTTGCTACATCTGCGTTTTCATGTAATTGTTCCACACCTGAACCATCAAAGAAGCTGAAAAGCCACGTGCACATTAGGCTTGCCGCGGTAGTCGGAGTTACCAGTGTTACACAGGGTACGGGCATACACAGATTACATTACTTGCCCACTGCCCCTACCGTTGTTTTGCTTTTTTTATTTTTTATACATAGAAATAAAACATTAAGTTTAGTGACCTCTGTGTCTGAAAAGTGAAGTCATTGCAGAAGTGACTTAAACATGCCTTCTCTCTAATGGCCAGCAGGGGGCGACTCCACTGGCTGCAAAAAGAAGTCTGATTGTTTATAAGTCGATGAGAAAATGACCCTACTCTTCACGTCTTCTTCAGTACAACATGATGTTCATTTAGTAAATTATGGTCACATTTAGAGGAAAATAGACGACAAAGCAGCGTATGCCTTAGTGCGGGGCTACCGCGTGATTGACAAGTTGTTACCACCGCAACCGCTAATAAGGATAGAGGCAGGGCTACCCACTCGTCAGACTAACGTCACTTCTGGCTCCAAAAAAACAAATCAAGATGGCGCCAGCCAAAACGCCGAACTTGGGGCTTCAAAACGGCCGTTCACAAACCAGAGGGTGACTTCACAGAGACTACATCCACTTATTTTACACAATGTATGATTTATTTTCATCAAATAAAAAAACTTTTATTTGTAAAAAAGTAAGCGTGATGTCAATACTTAGTCAGACGATGGACAAATCAGCTCATTAAAAAGATTTATCCACCAAATCTGTGTTTGACCGTAGCTCAAAGTGTGTAGTGATATATTGCTGATGATTCTGGAACCGGAAATGCTGTCGCTTTGACAAACATGCCAAACTCCATTTTGAACTCTTGATGTTTAAAAAACTTTTGTCCCCCATTTTTCCAAACTGCATGTTTCACCACGCATTCTAAACCGTAAACACTGTCAACAAGATTTGTTTATTTTTTCTGTATTGTATTTTAGATTATGTATTACCTTGTAATGCAATATTTAAAAAAAAAAAAGATATAAAGATATTAAGCATTCTATGGGATCAAACCAAGAAAAGCAACAAGTCCCTCACAAGTTTTCTTTAAAAAATGAATTGATGGAAAAATTGATAATTTGACTAATTCTCACATCTGGAAGTTTTAGAAGGAGGTGAAATGATTGAAAACCAGTCACAGGCTGGAGTATGCCATTGGAATAATTATAGATTGTGGTTAATTATGTTCAGTTAACTGAATACATTTCAAAACAACTACATAGCGAAATGTACCACAGTATGGCATAGAAATGGTTCATTTCTGTTCCGTCTTTTTGAGAGGCCATCATTTATCAGTGAGTCAATTACACTTTTATGTTTTGATAGCATTAGAAATGTTAGCTAAATAATGTTTATCAGTATTGTTGTTGACAATATCTGAGGTTAAATGACAAATAGCTGGTGGCTCGTAGTTGTATTTTAATATTAGTTGCTTTGCTCAGCAAATAGTTGTTTAGTTAGATAAGCAGCAAAGTTTTTATACAATCTATATATTGTACTAAAACATATTCATGTGAAACAAGTGCAAACATACACGTACTGCATGTACTCTGTAGTTAACCAGACCAACTGTTTGGCCTAACTCTTCATGTGTTTCACCTGTCACCCAGTCGGATCGAGTGGGTGTGGCTCCACTGGAGCGAGTACTTGAAGGCCTACGAGGAGTTTGAGCTGTGGATGATGAGGCAGCAGCGCAGTCTGGATGTCGGGGTGGAGCTGCAGCTGGGGGTGAAGGAGAAGCTTTGGCAGGTGGACCAGCAGAGGGTGGTGGTCAGCGACATCCACGGCCAGGCGGCGCTGCTGGAGAGGCTGCTGGACGAGGCTGCCGCACTGCACAACAGAACCCAGGACCCCAGTGTGGAGCCCCAGGCCCAGGAGAGGCTGCAGGAGGCCTACAACGATGTCAGAGACAGAGCTGAGGTGAGGTGCTCGTTCATGTGGTCAGACTCTACTGCACTACAGCCTGGTACATACTTACATACAAGATGCATGCTCAGAGCCATTGCAATAAGTGCGTAAGAAATGTGGCTGCACAGGGCATTGTGCCTTTAGGGACCTTGCAGTACATAATAAGATCATCCTGCTTTAAACACCAGCCATCAACAACACAACTGGGTTCTCATGCATCAGTCATGCCTCATGACAGAATATATGGTTCCATTGAAATGTATGTTGCATCCAGGCTGGACTGCATAGATCTTACTGATGAGTAAGTTACACTATATTTTCAATTTTGTGATTATTTATTTTATTTATTGATAAAGGATTTAGTCTCTAAATGTCAGCAACATCACAATGACGTCTTCAAATTGCTTGTTTTATCTGACCAACAGTCTAGAACCCAAATATGCTCAAAATCTTTCCCTTGGAGAAGCTGGAACCAGAAATTGATGGCATTTATGCTTGATAAATGACTTAAACAAAAATTGTTGTTGAATAATTTTCTGTTGATCAATGAATTGATTGACTAATCATTCCAGTGCTGTTGCTAAGTTTGCTGGTAATAAAACAAGTCAAGTCAAGTCAAGTCAATTTTATTTGTATAGCGCCAAATCATAACAAAAGTTATCTCAAGGCGCTTTCACATAGAGTAGGTCTAGACCATACTCTTTAAAATATTATTTACAGAGACCCAACAGTTCCCACCATGAGCAAGCACTTGGTGACAGTGGTGAGGAAAAACTCCCTTTTAACAGGTAGAAACCTCGAGCAGAACCAGGCTCTGGGTGGGCGGCCATCTGCATCGACCCAGTTGGGTTGAAAGGGGAGGAGAGAGGGGGAGAGGGGAGACAGAGCAGGAGGACAGACAACAAATCAGACTAATAATAATAACAATTACAACAAGGAACTTTCATGCAATTCATTCAATGGATGGTGAGTCCGTTGCTTATAGTGCTGCCATATGTAACAACGCCAACATGATTGTTTTTAACAGCAAGTCATGACCCAAGATGATGAACATAACAAAATAATTATTCTCTGCATTGAGTGTTTTTTGGTTTTTGTGTATTGCTCCATACAATGTGTATGGCCGGATTAACTACTGAAAGAGCTTCAGGGCAAAATTTGCTTCACTTCCCTGTTTGAAAGTCCTAGACAAATAAATCAAGTATGAATCAAATTATGTTCAGTTTGTTGAGATGCAGTGAGCCTGGGGCAGTGGTTTGTGTTGCACAATTCTGATGTAGGTGCTGTACAGTGCACCCACAGTACGTGTTGTAAGCTAGAAAAAAAACAGATGTTTATGTAGTTAATTATTTTCGTTTTAATGTTTTATCACCATGTGAACCAACTTCACACTGCTTTTGTAGAATATGTCATGCAACTAGAATACTGTGGTTTGTGCTCATGCATGTCATTGATCAAGGGTTTTGGTCTCTTGCACAAGGTTGGACAGAATCTTGCACTCTGTGACAGCTTTGCTTATGCTGATGCAAGGGAGGAAAGTACATGGGCTTGTGGTTTATGTAAAAATGCACACAGATCAGCCGGTAGAATGTGTGGAGAATAATTGATTTGCTTTAAAAGAAAACAGCACAGGAGGAGAAAAGGAAGACAAGGAGATGAAAACAACAAAAAATGAAATTGAACCATGAAATGAAAGGACAGTAATCCTCCTTTAATAAAGCAAAAGAGAATTCCTTTGTTGGAATAAGGAACAGTTTATTTTTAACAGGAAACACAGAGTTTGAGAAACAGAAGTTGAATAGGAGTAGATTGAAATGGAGACTATCATTTTTGTTACGCTTCTACGCTTCCCAACCCCCAGACACACACACACACACGCGTGTGTGTCTGGGGGGTTGGGAAGCGTGCATATGTGTGCATATGCACACATATACAGTATGTATTGTTGATGAAATATTCTACTGAGGAGGTGATGGTGTGGGGGTGGCTATCTGGTTGTCTGCATGTGTGAGCGTGTTGGTGGTCTTTGTATTGTGTTTGATGTCGGATGACATTTTGAAGTGAGCATACAATATGTGCCCACAAATCAGCAAGCCCTTAATATACACTAACAGCAAGGATTTCATACTTTACATTTGTTTACTTCTACACTCTACTCTTTCTTTGAGCCACACAACTGTACATACATGAGGTTAATGAAAAGCGTGCTGATATTTATTCTGTGCATCTATAATCAGATCCAGGCGCTGCAAAGGGAGGCAACAGTTTACTGTTTACTCCATTTCAGATGGGAATAGATTCCGTTTGATTCGTCAAAATTGACACATACATGCTGGCTGCTTTTCTCATTTATGAGCCACACAATGAGACTGCTCTTCCTCTTCCCTTTTCAAACAGCCCTTTCAAATGTCAGTCAACATTAACCACACACCCACGTCAGTCTTAACCTCATCATGCATGCACTTGAACACACCAGTTCACTGGACTTTGACTCCAAATGGGAAAGTTTTGATTTAAATAATGCATTGTTTGTATGGGATAATGTTTCCTGGAAGCACCTCCTACCTGTGAACTGGCCCTTTTTGGTAGTCTCTGTGTTCTTGTTTAAAAATGTCAGTGTGCTCTCAAGAAGCTCATAGTTGAGTAACAGAAAACAGAAAGTCTTACAGGAGAATACAAATTCACATTCAGGCTCCTCGCTCAGACACCAAAATGTAAAGTCTGTGATGTGTGCTGAAAGAGCTTCATTCATTTGAACAATGTGATGCTAAAAATTACCACAAGGTGTGTCTCCTGCTGTGCTAGGAGCGTCTGTCACTGCTTCAGAAGATCGCTGAAGAGCACCAGACGTACCAAGGATGCGTTCAGAGGTTCCAGTCCTGGCTGCTGTCAAAAACCAAGGAGCTAAATGATCTGATGGAGAGAGAGGAGACAGCCGAGAACAAACTCAAAGCCTTACAAGTGAGACTCACTAAAAGTGAATTAGGAAGCTGCTGTTTGATGTCGCCATGTTAATAGTTTCAAACCCTGTCATTGTAATTTGGAAAAGGAGTAAGGAGGAGGAATTTGGAGTTTGAATAAATATTTTCAGTTATGTAACATGGGTCTTTTATACTTTTGTCTCTATAAGACTCTAAAAGTACCAACCAATTGAAAAGTAGATACAGTTGTCCTCCTCTTAAATAGTGCCACTGCAGAAAAATATCAAAAGAACATAAATGGATGGATACAATACAATACCTGTGGTCTATAGCATTAGTGGTGAGTTGTTTGGGCACTAAAGAATTGAAAGCAAATATAACATTGCATATATGCATACATTACATGCACAATGCATATACAGTACAGTATACAGTACAGGTATAAAGTCCAAATTCTGTCTAATCCAACTGCAAATTCATAGTTTATAGCTCAGATGACTTATGTGAGTGTGATGTCACCAACTGTTATGGAGTTCGGAGTATGCCACTGAAATAATGATGCACTTTTTCAGTGTTAAATAAAAAACATTAATACATTAAAAAAAACATTAATACACACTTTGAAAAATCATATATTTAACAAACATGTCATAAATGTATTGATTAAAATTGCATTTGAATAATGCATTTAAAAACGCATTTAAAACATATCTAAAAAATATGATAAAAAAATGTAGGTGACATAGTGCTTGCACAGTAAAGAGAGCTGACTTAGAATTAAAGCAGTCTCAAAATGGAACGGTACATGTTAAAGCAGGAAATTGAATTCACTGTATTTGTGAGGGACCATGTAGGTTTAACATAAATGTTACCATCAAGCTTGAAAAAAACTCACATGCCACTGTTGTTATGCTTTGGCAATTAGTGCAGTAGAAATGATAGTGAACTGAACAAATTGAACATACATTATAGCAAATTAACCATGTGAGCTATTATATTACAAATAATTCCACTTCTCATTATGATAAACCTGGTCTTTATTAGTGACTGGCCATTATTTTTTTGTAAGAATTTCAGTAGTCACAAATATTTTATGAGAAATAAGTTTTAATAGATGTTTTCCAAATGGATCTTTGTAATTCAAGCCAACCCATTGTAATGTTTCTCCTTCGGCCCCTGTGTCAGGCTCTGGATGACAGTGTGGCAGGCGAGGAGAAGACCCTGCAGCATATTGAGAACGTGGCAGAGGCGGTGAGGGGCAACACATCTCCTGCGGGGGCTGAGGTCGTGGTGGATGAGGCTGAGGAGTTGAGGCTGGGCTGGCAGAGGCTGAGGCAGGGCCTGTGTGAGGCAGAGGAGGGCCTGCGCTCCAACCTGGACTCCCACAGTCAGTATATGGCCAGGTGCCAGAGACTGGGAGAAGACATCGGCCGCCTCAGGGTGCTGCTGCAGGGGCTCGACCAGGAAGTGGAGGAGGGCCGCGAGGCTGGGGACCACACCGACAGCACCGAGGAGCACATGGTGGGCCAGTGGAGAAAATACACGGTAGGTTTTTTTTTTTAAACAAATCAGCAGTTTTATTAAGTTTAGTGGAAATGCAGTCTAGATGCAGAAATAGTGGTGGATGGACATGACTTCAAATGAGAGTGTGGGCAAAATCTATAAATTTGGCATAATTTCCTTCTTCTAGAGTGCTGCTCAGCAGCATTTCACTCAGTGCTGACCATAGACTGTATAAAAGAAGTGGATGTAACCTCCGTGATGCTACCCGTTGTTTTGTGAACCTTTTTTTTGAAGCCCCAAGTTCACTGTTTTGGCTGCCGGCATCTTGGTTTTTTTGGAACCAGAAGTGATGTTATTTGGATGAGAGGGTAGTGCTGCCGCTATCCTAGAGCTGGCGGTGAGGGTAGTGCTGGCCGTAGTAACGATTTGTCAATCACAAGGTAGCCCCGCCTTAAAGCATACGCTGCTTTATCGTCTATTTTTGTATAAATTTGACCATAATTTACTAAATGAACATTTTGCTGTTCTGAAGAAGACTTGAAACTAACGATTGAGACCATAAACTCATTAGGAAAATGTTTACTGAGGTAATAAATGAGGTGAGGATTAGGGTCATTTTCTCATAGACTTGTATACAATCTGACTTCTTTTTGCAGCCATTGGAATCGCCCCCTGCTGGCTGTCAGAAATAATGCAGGTTTAAAGCACTACCTACTTTGGCTTCACTTTTGAGACCCGGAAGTTGCCGATTGGTGCTGACATTGGTGGCCGGAACATGTATTGCAACATTACTGATATTTTTTTGGATCCTGCTGGACGCTAAGTACACTATAGAGAGGTGACAGCAGGGTCCAAAATGTACTATTTGGTACTATCTGCCAGTGGCTGGTGAACTGAAAAGATTCACTGGCGATAAAACTGCATAAGATATGATGTCATTAAAAGCTGTTAATTGATATTGCATCATCTCGCTATCTCACACACACACACACACACACACACACACACACACAGACACGTACTCAACTCCATAAATCTGAAATGCTCAAAATGACTCAATATTATGGTTGGTTGTTTATCATCTACACAACCGACTATGAGCTAAGGTAGTTGATGTGTTTTCAGGGTCTTTAATGGATTCTGTTTTCTTACAATGAGTTCTGACCACAAACAAGGAGGTCCTATTTGTCAAGTGCTTGCAGTAAACACTGCAGCTCATAGTATTGGCATTGCTGTGATAAAAAAGCCAAACAAAATGTGGTCAATCAACTTATGTGTTGTAGTGATGAGACTTTGTAGTGAAGTAGGCCAATTTCAGCAACCAGCCAGTGGCGGCTGTCTTCAATTATGTTATTCACCAAAGTAGCTTTTTACCCACATTTGATAAGTGCCAGGTGATAAATTTTGGATCCTGGATGACAGGAAATGAGGGGAGAGACAGGGGGTATGATATGTAACAAATCCAACCGTTGTGGTTACTGTATGGTATGTGTCCAAACTATAAGATCACCAGCTTTATATGAGTTTCAGAAACAGACAGTTTCAGTTTCTGTTTCTTTTATCCATTACCAACTTGATATTGCAAATTAAAACTTTTCTTATTGCTGATTTGATACACTACAAATACTAAAACAATGTTTTTTTTTTCAATACACTTCAAAACCTTTTTTTATTCAAAAAAGAGCAACATTTCTCACGAGAACTTTGCAAACATTGCTTTTATAAAGTACAGTTTTAAGATTACAAATCTGGCCAGACATTTTATGCCAAATTCAGTGACAATTTCACTGCAGTCCTTCCCAGCATATCAAAATCCTTCTCCGTGGTTGTACGCCATCATTTTGTATTTCTTCTTTTTTTTGGAGCCTTCTTTCGATGCCCATCTTCCTTACGCAAACATCCTTCCTCCTCTAGTCCTTCTTAGCGGTGAACAAATTTACATGCCCTGACATGATACCTCTTGGCTGGATTCTATTATCTCCATCACAGTATATTTTATTATAATACATCTCACATGGGTGGAAACAGAATCCTGCAACCCTGTCAGTGAAGCTACTGTAGCACTTAAGTGGATTCACTGAATGCCTCAGAAAGGTGTTGTAGCATCACAAACAGATTATAATTTCTATCTGGGTGCCTCACACTGTGACATATACCAGGTTTATCCACCTCTTTGTCTGGCAAGCCACCACTGGCTGTGGATTGATAAGCATTCACTTACCATCTTATAGTAGAAAAGTGGGTAAAAACGTGACAAACTTTGCCTCTATAGAATTTAGCTTCCATAAATTTTATTCATAAATGTTGACAGAATGTGACAGATTAAGGGCAGAATCAGCAGGAGGCTGTTCATAGAGAATCTTAACAGAGGAAGAGTTCTGTAGGCTACCTGTGGAGCTGCTTCTGTAGGGTGTGACCGGAATGCTAAATGACCTGGGAGACTCATCTGTCTGTCATCTGCTGCAATCTAGAAAGGCTGTCACCTCCCTGTGACACAATCTGTTTAAGACGTGAAATGGGTTGTTTATCTACTTTGCCAAAAGCTGAAATATTTTACTACGCAGAATTTGCTTTAACAGGTAATGTAAAGAAATCTCAATGAAAAGCATGCTCCACTAATGGCTCTAACCTTAAAGAAAATACAGTTACGTGCTCTGATTAAATACGTGTGTTTAATACTTCATGAGAGACTTTCTGAAAAGAAGCCATCCTAAACTTTTTGGCCTCAGCAAATAGTAAGAAGAAATGTTCACATTTCTGTGTCAAATGCTGGATATAAATATAAATATAAATATATATATATATATATCCTTACTTATATATGAATATACAAAGGATGGATTGAATGAAGTATCTCTAAGAAGTATCTCAATTCTAAAATCTCCACAACTATGTACACAAAAAGTATTTCTGTCTCAATGAAAGAAGTGACCCGTCTAGAATAGAATAGAATAGAATAGAAATACTTTATTCATCCCAAACTGGAAAATTTCTTTGCAGTAGCAGCGTTTACACTCGAGACAATGAAATGAAATAAACAGACGTAGAAAATAAAATAAAAAAGCACCTACTATTAAGTAGTAGTTATAAATAACAGTATAAAATTAAAAATTAACCTTTCAACCTATATTGTCCTCATCTCAGATTGAAGAGATGATGGCACCTTGTTCAGACATGGATCATTTCAACTGGCTGTTCTCCTAAACTCTAGCACTTTATGATTTGATTTGGATTTTATATTGGTTGTTCTCACAGCAACGTACATTCATCACATGCCGACACCTACAAAGTGGTGAAGAAAAATGGCCAACAGGATCATCTAAAACCCCTATCACCCCAGCCACAAACTGTTCTGCCTGCTTCTCACTGGCAGACGGTGTTGTTGCATCTGTGCCCACACGACCAGGCTCAGGGACAGCTTCATCCATAAGACTGTTGAACTCTTGAGCTCTCAAGCTCACCACTCTCACTCACACTGCACTGATACACTTTACCTTTACACTACATATGTAGCATTCCAGTCGAAAAAAATGTAAGCCTGGATTGATGGTCTACTGCTGTTCATTCTTGTTTCATGGAGTTCACAGACCAAAGTAAGAGCTAAACAGATATTAAACAAACATAAAACAAAATAATACATTCAACTCTGTTAGCACTGGAAAGTAAGCAAAGCTATAACATTAACTTAAAATTATTTGACACAAATAAATGCAATTAAAATACCTTGTTGCCACTGTCGACTGGAGCTAAACTCCCTTTATAACCATTGCGTTACTCTCCCCGTTCAAGTTTATAAACTGTTCTCTCTGCATGCACTGTTTCCTTCCTTTTTTGCCGTCAGTGACCCTTCGTTACTTGCATAGTGTCCTTTCAAAATAAACCTCCTAACTTCCATGCTAACAGGAAACAACAAAATAAAACAATATTTCAAATAATTTACAAACACAAACTTTATACATGTGAATTCACTACACGGTGCATTGGGATCGTGTGTGTGTGTATTTATGTGCACTACCTGTCTACATCCCGTTCTTACCAATCCATAGGTTCTGTTGTGCATATACATAATATATTACTACACAATCTGCCTACATCATAGTTTATTAGGGCCCGAGTACCAGGCAGTGCAAGGCACTAATCGCGTTTTTCAGGACCTAAACGTGCTCAAAATGTTGTGAAACTTTGCAAATGCGTCACATCTTGTGAAAAGTTATATATTTTAATGGTCTTGGATATGAGCGTGGCAAAATACCTGGATAGCGCCCCCTACTAGATTTCAAAAGTGAAGCCCAAGAATATCATACCCAAATAGAGACTGAGGAATAGTTTCTTCCCCAGAGCTGTGTCCTTATTGAACTCTGCCCCCCGCTGACGAGCCACCACCACACCACCGCACAAACCCCTCAACTCCTCATTCCCCCCAGCGACCAAAGACTGTTACACCATCGACACTGCACTACTGGACTTTTCTGCACTCAAACACTTTGACATCTGTTTGCACTGAAAACTATGTACTGAACATTGCACTAGTCTAGTAACGTTAGGCAGCTACTGTTTATTATTATGCACTATTTAATATTCACTCAATCTGTATTTTGTATTACCTAACTTATCATATGCCCATTTTCTTTTTGTAAATTATTTTTATAGTTCCTGTTTATAGCCTAATTACATTTAATGCACAAATCAACCTGTAGAATATGTACATAGTACCTCAACCAATCAATTAGTATTTTTTCACTTATATATTACGGTTCCATTTTAAAATGCTAATTTATGATCTGTAATATATTTATTTATTATCTGTATATCGGTACTTACTACTTATTGCACTACAACCAACAGGAAGTCAGCCATTTTGAATTTAATGTCACATTTTATGTATTTTTGGACATTTATAGGGATCATGCTTTAATGAACTCGTCCTGGACAATTAATAAGAATTACTTCAAATTTGGTCAGTATCATCTAAAGGTCTGTGTGATGAAAAGTTACTCGGATCCTGACTTTTCGTCGAAGTGCGTGGGCGTGGCTAATTTTAATGTTTTGCCAAAAAACAGGAAGTTGCTGTAGCTGCTATGTACATTGTCCAATCTGCCCCAAACTTCTCATGTTTGATCAGAGTCCCGCCTTGAACACATCTATCTGTCGATATTGATTCATAGTTAGAGTGCCACCTACTGGCAACAGGAAATGACACGTTTTATACTGTAACGACCTTGTCCTAAACAATTATCCACAGCAAATTCAAATTTGGTCTGTGTCATCTAAAGGCCTCAGTCATGAAAAGTTACTCAGCTTTTTCACAAAACTCTATTGGTGCGAGGCACCGACCATCGCTTGATCTTTGTCGAGCAAAAAACTAGGTAATACTACCAGACAGAAAACCAAAACACAGCATTTGTGCACATATTATGGTGGTATTGTAGCTTCATTAAGATTTCAGCTAGTTGCCTCTGTGTTTTGGGTTTAGTTTTGGGTCAAATGGGTCATTTCAGGTGTTAAAGTGGCATTTTTCATTCTCACTCTTTGCCATAGCCACCGTTTCATTGCAAATTAAGAAGAATAATTGGGATCCTGAATCAGCTCTTGTAAAAGAAGTTTGTGTGCGTCTCAAATTACTCACTTGTTCAGTAGGTAGTGAGTCATTGTTCAGCTCAGAAGGACTCTGAAGACAGTTGCAGTGCATTTATTTCTATTGGTAATAATTATTCACCAACATACTGAGTTAGTTAGAAAGTCATGTAAAAAAGCCATGAAAAATTAAGATTATAGTGTACATATCTAGCTGTGTCAATAGTTAGATTTGTTAATGAAGTTTGGTGTGGGGGTTTTCCCGGCAGTGCAGCTCTCCTTTTCAGTATACTTCTTTCAGAGATGTGTCATAGCAGGGTAATAACAGCTGCAGCTGATAATAGCAATTATGGGTACGTATCATTAGCAGCCACTCGCAATAATACAAATAGTACACTGTTGGTTACTCAATGTCTATTATCTATATCTGAATCATTTAGTCCATTATGACATTAGTAATATTCCATATTTGTGTCTTGCAGGGTGTGAGGAATACTCTGGCAGGGGAGGAGTCTCAAGTGGAACTTCTCAAGGCTCAGCTCAAGGAGCTCTTCAGGTTCTCAGAGGACTCGCGACACCTTTCTGACGATGTCCTGGCTGTTGTCAAAGAACATCAGAGGTATTTCACAGGAATCCTACTACTGTTTAAAAACCATGAAAGTCAAAACCATGTGCATCACATGTAGGCCACATAATACCTGCAAATAATTCTTGTAAAAACTTACTGTGTTAAAACCCGGTATTTCTGCACATATGACGTTGCAGATAAATATTAGCCTGCACTAATGTAATATAGATTATAATAGCAAGAGAGTAGAGAAGTGACTATTTTGCAGAAGATCTGATGGAATGATGGGAATTTCCCCAGTGTGGGATGAATAAAGTCTTATCTATCTATCTTATGCTTTTAAACACATTTTTGAAAAAAACTGTACACAGAATAGCAAGAGGAGGATTTCAAATGTTGCACAATTTCCTCCAAGGTTATATGGTTGATTGTGTCTTTGAGAAATTGTGTCATGCTAGTTGAATTAGTTTTAAGTGGATGCAAGTACAATACAGACTCTATACCTAGTACGGAGGAACTGACTGCTTGTCTAATCTTTCAGAATTTTATCAATGAAAAAGGCAAATTCATTTACTGGATCAAAGTTCAAGGTCTACTGACACAGCTTGTCAACAATTAAATAACATAGTTTCACATACTGAAATGACAAAAGAGATTAGTGTGCATTTTGACAGCACCAATATACCTGATATACCACTCGTTTCGTGGCTAACATGCATATACTTCATCTCTTCATGTGTCCTTAGAAATTAATGTTACACGTCCTCAGCATGCGTTGGATGCAGTTAAGCCCATGAACAGTGTGGGCCATTTTTATCAGGATGTGAAGTAAGGTCAGTGGCAGACACTGAACACCCTTTGACATAAATGTTACAAAGCTCTGAAATACAGTACACAAATTCTGTGTTAAGAGAATGTATTTTTTTAGGGCAAGAAAATAATTATTCAGGCTTTCAACAATTTCAACAATCAACAATTTTTAAGTTTAGAAGTTTAGAATTTTCTTTTTATGTGTGGAATTAGTTTTTTGTTGTTGTTATTGATGCAACTCCCATTAAAAAGGTCTTAAATAGTCCTAAATACTAGGACTTGAAGGCACCCAATGATTTTACAATCACTTTGAATGAAACAAAGATGATGAGTAGGTCCTCATATTGTTTGTGTATTACATCTTCTACCAGCACGTGTAAAAGAATGCACATGCACACCACAGAAACAAGGATGGTGGGATACACATTTTTACAGACTGTAGACTGGATGGTAATCATGGCCTGATTATCCTGCTTGCGGTCTGCATTTTTTTTTTGAGTCGTGGATTTGGAGAATCGTGACACCCCAGGAATATGCATGCATTGAGTGAACATCCAGTCAGTATCATCTTAACCCTAGGACACTTTTCAAGGTCAGTTCAAACATGACCCATGTGAAGTTTCTTATCTTGTCAGTTAAAATTTTAGTTGCCCACTTTGCCCTGCTGGTAATCCAAACAGTAATGCATCTGAAAAAATGAGAAAGGAGGAGAAGACCACAAATTAATGCAAACAAAGTAGTTAAAAAAAAAAAAGTAAATAAAAGTAATAAATAAATAAGGAAAAGATTTTGTGAGGTAGTATATGTTATAACTTCAGATTCTACCTGATAATGATAATAACAAATGCTTGGGTAAGTTCCAGTTTGTGTCAGTGTGTCAACAGAATCAGGTCATGACTAAAGGACCTGAGTGGTTTAACAATAAAAAAAAAACCACTCAAAATAATAAGTAAATATTCCATGTCTGAATTCTATTTCCCAGTAGCAGGTCTTAGCTTTTAGTGCTACTTTCAGAGATTTGTTGGGTTTAACTGAGTGCTCCAGTTTTGGATATTTAAAACTCAGACATGAGTTAGCTATTTTGGGCCACGTGTTCCCTTTGCTGGGAGGTAATGATAATTTAAGTGGTATGTTGGTTTAAAAGTCTAAAATAAAGTCACGTAAAGCAAAATGACACAGCTTCACAATTTGCTCTGTGACGTACAACAAACCATTTAGCATACCATTTGTGAATTTGGTGGCTTTAATGCCCTTATTATGTGCCCTAACCCTATTTACCCTAACCCTTTATTAAATTGGTCCATTATTTCTTAATAGTTTCCTAATAATTTGTTGAGTTTCCTGGAAAGAATTACGTGATTTGGAAATTCTGAGATTCAGAGACATTCAGGAAGGTTATTTTAGTAAATTGAGTTAGTTGTGCTGGGTTTAATAGCATTTTTTGATTTTCAGATGAACTTCCTTAAAAGAACAGCTTTAACCATTTAACCCAAGTAAATATTCATTCATTATTGAAAACATCGTTGAAATGTATGCTTGCCTGTAGATACTTTTCACATAGTAGCACTTTATTGGTATTCATTAATTGCATGTTTATTATTTTAACTGTCTGTGTTTTACTTAATTAATAATTAATACAAAATTAGATATATCTTTCCAAGAAGCTTCCTGGAAAATTAGAAGGACATCATTGGGAATCTCAGAATTTCTGGAGTTCTGAAACTCTGCTCTCTGATCCTACTGGGACTTATATAATAAAAAATCTGATAAAAAGAGGAAACCATATTTGAAATTTATATTGTAATTACCTGCATTCCATTGTAGTCTATAGCCTCCTAACCACTTTGTGCTTCTTCCTTCTCTGCACTAGCTCGTGTAAATCATTTACGTTTGTTCTCTCCAACTATGTAGCATCAGGGGAGGCTTTATACTTTTTTAAATAAACACAAAAGGATAAAACAACCAAGTTCACATAGTTCCACAACAAATCAAAAGGTAAAGGAGCGCAAAAACAAAGATCACTGCGTCATGTTCACATGCCCGACAATACTCCCAACACAAAAAATAAAATAAAATACACAGCAGATTAACAAACATAACCAGCTTAACAAACACTACAATCTGTGCGCTGGATTATATGTTTCCTTCTGGAAACATATAATGAAACTTGAAAATATTTATATATTGAGAATATTGAATAAAATCTGGCGTCATCAAGGCACTGGCACCATGTTGTGTTTTCAACGTGATTATTCGTACGGATGTTGCTGTAAGAACTGTGTCACTATGACACAGCACAAAATCTAGTATCAACCATCCTAAGTAATGGCGAAATAAATAACACCTTGGTGAATGCATGTACGGGCCAAAATAACACTGGTATCTGTATTCAATACCTTTCTACCACTGAAAAAATGTATTCACTCTTACATCGTTGAAGACTGAATGCAGTGAACCTTGCAGGGCAGGCAGTTCCGGCTTATCAGGCGCATGTTTTTTTCCTTCACACAATATGATCAATTTTTTTAAGACAGTTGCTTAAAGATCCTCTCCAGATCTGTTTTAAGATAGGGTTTTTTCCACATAAAAAAAACGAAGGCAACGCAATTGTGACTTCGGCTGCATTAAAACAGATTCTTTCAGAACGTGGCTCATAAAGAGTATTCACCAACCGTTGTTCCCGAGCTGCTGAGCTGCAGATAAAATTATTATTTGATAATATTATCATTAAGGCTTTGTCAGACAAAATCAACAAAAAGACTGAGCTAAGATTGGCTATACTGATATTTTAAATGAGTGATGACAGAGAAAGGTTGTCATATTCAGGTATAGTCACAAAGCATCCCTTACCATCTAAATGAGCTGCAAACGTGTGCTCATGCTTGTAAAACACAAAACCCGACATACTAATTCTCCTTTACAAAAAGTTATCTGCCTGAAAATGTTTTGTGTGCTCATGTTGCAGTGTGAAATGCAGAGTGACAAGGCTGTGTTCAGAGTCGGAGACAGGGCTGAGAAACATTCTCCAGGATCCGCTGCTGGTCTACGCCCAGTGGAGCCACATGGTCTCTCAGGTTCTGGAGGCTTCTGCTGAGGTTACTGACTTCTCCCACATTGCTATGTTGGTCCAGAACATAGAGGTAAAACACACACATATATTTGTATTTTCATAATAACAATGTATTAGATGACAATGTGTAATGGCAGAGGTGTTGCTCATAATAATGAACCTACAGAGAATTATCACCTGAATCTGCAGTGCCCCTCAGTTTTACAGAGCTCAATGTTTAGTTGCCCAGCCAGCAACTTTACTGTTTTGCTTAACTCTCACTGCTCTCATTGTGGAGTTTTTGGCTGCACCACCTCTAAAAGGAGCACTGTACTCTACCTGCTCAGCAGCAAACAGCAGACAGATACAGTTAGCAACTAGTTGGTGAATATAGTGGAGCATTTAGCAGCTACAGAGACAGATACTCTTCTCAGAAGTTTCTTTTAGAGAGCAGAAACAGTTCTAAAGTGTTGGACTTAAATTCATCACGGGACACAATCGCAACTCCAGATGAGTGATAATGTTGCTCCGTAACTGCTGGATGCCTGAACAAGCAATGGTATGCCAATGTTGTGTTCAGAGCTTGTTTCTTCTGTCCCCAAGTTGCTAAAAAAAATAAATGATTGCATTATTGTTTAAGAAATAATTTGATTTGATCTCATTTAGGTAAAAATAGTCCTCTTGAACTTGAACGAGGGCATTTTCAGACCCGTAGTTAAGTTTAAATGATAAGTCTTGTCTGTTTTGTGATTACAATTATGATCTGTTACCAAGATGAGTAAATGTTAAGTCATATAGACTGGCAGGTAACTCATTCATTCGACAATTTTAGTGATGTCATCCTGCATCATGGACCTGTTGGGGGGGAAAACTAATTCTAGTGACTGCTGCTCTTGACTGATCCTGGTGTGTTTGTTCGTCTTCCCTTGTGTCATGAGTATATATTACATAACCAATGGATTAGCTCAGATAATAAGTTAGCAGTAGTGACGAGAGAAATATTGTACACTACTAACAGGTAGTCACTACGTTTCACTAACTTTTAATGAGGAACTGATAAAATACACAATACACCTGTTCACTCTCTGATTTGTTACCACAGTTACCAAATAATCTTGAATAATTTGCTTCCTTGACAGTTCACAAATAACAGTTGAATTTAACAACAGTTTAACCTTTCAATTCCTGTTAAAATCTCATGTCTATTATGAAATTGTTTGTGTGATTGTTTTGCTTTGCTTTCACAATACAAACTGGACCAAGACCCATTTTTTAAGCTTTCACATCAGGGTTTGATTGACACCTTTCACACCTGGCTTAATGCAGTGAATCAAACAGGCAAACACACCAGAGTTCATAGCAGGTTAGAGGTGAAAGTAACCTTAGAAAACATTGAGAAACTTATATTGCACATAATAGACATGATGTCTGTTTAAGTTGTGATCCTAATTACAAATCAAACATATTTCCACTGTAATCCAGAACTTTCTAAATGACACAATAAAGAAAGCTAGTGGTTGCCACTCTTCTTTCATTTTCTGTCAGATACATATTTCACATAACTGTGAGAGTTATCTTCCTGACAGAAGAAGCTAACAAATCTGATAAGTTGTCTGATAATGTGTCTAATGTCAGGGAATTTTACAAATGTGCCACACACACACACAGTTTTTAATTTTTTTTTATTAACTTTAGATAAGATGGTACTTTATTTATCTTGAGGGAATGTGCAGCAGTTGCAGTTCAAAGTAAGAAAAAGTGCAGTGAGTTCAAATATGAACAAAATAAACAAAATATAAGAGAAAAACATTATCAGTAAGGTCCAAAAACCAAATGTACAAATGCCAGAAATGTAGCAGGTTAAAGGTAAGTGTCATTGATATAAATGTAAACTAGTTAACAGTAAGGTGCAATTCTAACATATTCTCAATGCCAAAAATGTAAACAGTTAGCTATAGTGATCATAATATCAACCTGTGAATGGTAAGGTGCAAATATACGCATTGTCCAAATATAACAGGTTAATGGTAGGGATCACAGATGTATGAGAAGTGGCATATAGCTATGTATGTACAATATCAATCTAAAGGACAGGTAAATGTATGTGGTTAATTCAAAATTTACAGTGATAATGTCCATTATATTTCCCATAATGTCCCTTTATTGCACATTGGACCCATGATGTCCAAGTCAGAGAGTTGTCATGATTGTAATCCATGGAGAGAGAAGAGGAAGAATTAAGCAAACATAGGAGAACAGAGCTGAAGTGGAGGCTGGAGGCACCTCAGCCGCTCTCTCTGTCTGAGGTAGATGAGTTATAAGCCCAACGTTACTGGAAACCTTAGTCTTCTGTGACTTCTGTTAAATCAGAGACACAGCGGGAACTCTGTCTAAAGTACAGAAACCTGTTCAGTAGGCACTTTTGTTACAATTCACCCTCAGCTGGCCCCCAAAGCTTCCTGCGTCACTCTACTGTTACACTATCACACACCACAATGAGGGTAAACAATGTCACTTAATACATTGGTGGGATCTGGATAAGTGTATTTAAGGCTCAAGGAAAAGACAAAAAATAAAATAAAATAAATGGAACAGCCCACAAAGGACCTGCTAAAAAAAAAGATCAGAAGGATTTACAACTCTTCAATTTCAAGTCTACAGTTAAAGAAATTTCAAAGTCAAAGCTTTTGTAAGAGTTGCGTCACTGTAGCAGCTCTGTAATATAATCATAAAATTCAGTATGAAGGTCTGAATGAAATTCTCTGTGGAGATATTCTTTGGAGAACTTTATGAAAATAATGTGTGGAACTATGGATTTGATTGTAAAATCACACTAATATTTACTTTGGTCAGCAGGGTGGAGCATTTAAAGAAGGGTTGCCTGAATAAAACTTTGAAAACAACAGACCTCATGTGTCCTCCATTTTTGTCCTTTATGTTAGCATCTGCTGAAGAACAGTGTCCAGCTGCAGGAGCGTTTCAGTCTGCTGCAGTTGAAGGGGGACCTGCTGGACTCTGTATTCGGTCCTGAGAGATCCGATGGCCTGCAGGACGAGCTGAGTTCTGCCATCAGGAACAGAGAGCTGCTGCACACTCAGTTGCTGCAGAGGAAAAGCAGACTAGAGGTACCAACATGTTACTGTCAATCATTTGGTTTAACTGCATCTTAAATTTGAATGTGAATGATCCAAACCATGTAGACACCTGTGAACATATCCCACAGGCAAGAAGAAGATAGCTGGTTTTAATAACATTTTTTGAATTTTTAATTTTTGATGTAATTAATACCTGCTACTGTCAGTGGAGGTGGACCCAAACGCAGACCCACTCACACAGAGTAATAATAATGAACGGTTTATTGCAGCAATAACATGAGGAATAAGAATACACAATTAATAAGCAGCCAAGAATGGTTTACTACCACTGAGAGTGCAACATCAATCTGGCGATGAATGGGTGGAGAACCGAGTAGATACACTGCTGAGTTGATGAGTAGATGGAAGGCAGCTGTGCAGAGTGGAAAGGTGAGGTGAATGAGCCGTAATCGGGGGGGGGGAGGCGAGAGAGAGAGAGAGAGCCAGGTAGGAGCCACGCCCACAACACACACGCTCCCACACAGACCGGGAAAACAACTGGAGGCACAGCCAGGCTGTGACAGAGTACAAGTTGTGTACAAGTGTGCTTTACTGCTACAAGCATGATTCTTGACCCTGAAATCTTCAAACTTGTGGTCGCCTTTCCAAACCGACACTGACATCACTTGAGGCAACTTATTAGAGTTAACACAGCCCCGTCTGGAGCCACAGAAGTCATACTCCGCAACACCTGTCACACTTTGATGTGTGCGATTACTGAAGTTCATCTTGAATAGGCCTGGACGTGTCTCACAGCCAACCCTTGGACAACCTTTCTGAACATGTTTCTCTCACAATTGTCCACTTTTCATGTGGGACAGCCCAAAATCACATGCTTCATGACACCCTGACAAAACACTAGCATGTCAGAAGTGTTTTTCCTTCTACTGGTCTGTCATGTGTTTCAGACAAAATTTTATAACTCTATACTCTGACTCTGAAAACGGATCCCCCCCACAAATATGAAGAATTGCAGAAGCTATAGAAGCGTTTGTCTCTTTTTTTGTTACGATGAAATGAAACCAAAGCATGTGATGATTAATTGTTTTAGAACCTATTTTTAAGCAGCCACCATTGCCACTCAGTGTGAGGTCAATATTTCTCCCCAGGTATCAGTAAACGATGCATGTAAATTTAAATGAATGACAGAAGATTTAACACCAACAGACTAGCTGCATGTAGGATTTAAAAAAAACACCACACCAGTTTTTCACATATTCCATTTGTCTTTGTCATCTTCATTGGTGGGAGGTGAAACATACACACTAATAATTACATCCTGCACATTATGAGCCCAGTAAATTGAAGTTATCAAATGAAACTGAAAATATAAGTTCAAAATAGAGTTTGAAGGATGTGATGAACCACTATAGTATAGAAGGCCCAAGCTCCTTGTTCAGACCTCATTTCATTATGTAGGAGGTGAAAACAAAGAGGACATACTCAGGCTTCAACATACAGTCCAGACATGACATTAACAACACACTTCATGACATTTTTCCCTCTTTCAGGGTTTGATCTCAAGAACCAAGGACTTTGGTGATGCCTACGAGTTGATCCTCTCCAAGCTAGCCGGTCTCCGGGACCGACTAATAGCAGCTGACGGCCCCCAGCCTGACATTCTGGCTAAGAAAAGCCAGTCAGACCAGTTCAGGGTGAGTCTAACCCCAAGGTCAGCCAAAATGTCTACTAAAACACAAGATGCTCTGTGCACACTTTCATATCGTAGCTTCCAGCAGATTAAGCCAATGAATTTATGCCACTTTCATGCAACTTCTCCAGAGTTACAGTGGTAACCACGGTACAGAGATTAGAAAATGGCTCAGTTTTTGCAGTGTAGACTTTATCATATTCAAGAATGACACGAGTGCCTGATGGAATGATGTTCACACAGTTGGATACATTAGCAACAGCGTGAATAATGCAGTGTTATGTTGTTTTTTTTACTACATTTACATTTACTACATATCAACTATGCTTAGATAAAGGTAATTTGTCAAAGCATGCTGTAGTGTTGTGATGTGTTTTGCTACATTAAGCAGCAATTGGTTTCAGTTCACAGTGAGAATCAGACTACAGAGCATTGAAACTTGAGTTAGGTAATCACTGTCTGCGTTTTTTTTTTGTTTTGTCAAAGTGATTGATTTATTCATTATAAAATACTGTGCTGCAATATCATACTGGGCATTGTAGTATTTACTATCTAAAGATTAGATATTTTTTAAATTGTGTTAGAAATGATTAGGGTTCACTGTGGGTCTTGTGTGTCCTCAGGTGATCCAGAAGGACCTGGAGGACTGTGAAGCCCACATCACAGCATTGGAGACTCTGGTCTCATCCAGTCAGAGCAACAGGGCTCAGTTTGAGAGGCTCTATGCTGACTGGAAACATCTGCACAAGACAGTAAGGGTAAGACAGGAGAGTGGTTTAAATGGATGAAGTTCTGAATAATTTCTTTCTGACAACAATTCATCCTTAATATCTGAGGAAGCCTCCACCTATAGTGAAAGCTGCAGAACCAGAGATATCGTATTTTATTCTTCTTCTTCCTTGTCAAAACCTGGCATCTTACATAACCCACAATGCAATTTTACCTGTGGCAGTTCGGTTGAAATTTGGGTGTTATGCTAGTACCGAATAATGTAGACTGGAGCCTGGAGCAGAGATGAGGAGTGGGCTACAGAGGTCTGCTAAGCTCACTTGAAGACATTTATCAGACTTCTCACAGTTCCCCCTGGAGACACAAAAGTCATACTGCAACTTTTTTCACATATGCAGTTTTACTCACCTGGAAACACTCTCCGATGTGTAAACTTGGTGAAGTTCCCCTTTATGGACTTTCTCACAGCTTTTCAATCTTGTTAATGTTTCAATCAAACAACAGTTTTTTCCTACTGTTCAATATATTTATATTTATATTTATTTTATAATCATATGGCTTGTATCTATACAGCAGGATTTAATTGAAGCAAACCGATGTGATAATAATCTCTTCTGATCCACATGGACAAGTTAATTCATTTAAAAAATGATATCTTAGGTTGGACGCACCAACATAATTATGCAATGTAACAAAGTTAGTGTTGCTGTATTGTCATCCTACATGTCTTCTTAAATGTAGATGTATAAATAGTTCATTGTACTGTAACATTCCAAATTTTGCTCAAAATTGCAGCAATTGAATGGAAACAACTAATGAAAAAAGTGTGTCCTCAGTCAGTCATGTTATTCGTTTAATAGCATATCAAACATATAGAGGCAGGCACCAAACTATTTCCCAACATAGTGTCCAGTTTCTCCTGTATTTTGAGCTCTGACCAGCAGCTACAGTAGTAGAGGTCACTGTGTCAGGTTGTCTGGCAAAAAAAACACGGTGCATAAAAACATGTTTCAGAAATCCAACATGTTTTTATACCTGCTGGCCGCTCCTAAAAGCTGCAGCTTTCTTGGAACAACTCTCCAAACTAAATTGTCTTTGGTGTTTTTAGCTCACTGCTGTCAAACCCACAATTTAGAGCATGGACAGGATATATATATATATAATTATACACAAGATATATTATAGGACTTAATTTAGCCAGGCATATTAATGGTTTAAATTGCAGACTGGTTTTGACCTCACAGGGAGATGATAAAAAAAAAGATGTGTGTGTGAAAATTTCAACAAGCTTGTCTGGCCAGTGTGTGTACCCTGTGGTTACAAACCCTCCACTTTGCCTGTGAGAACTCACCAAAAATGATTTCACCAGGAGCATACTGCAAGCATGATTCTCAAGTAAGTTGGTGGCTTAGTGGTGTGACATCACTGGACCCTAATCAGAAAAAAACATTTAAACTTGTCAACAGCAACAGAGTACAGTCAACAAGCACCAAGTATTTTCCCTGCCACTGACTGTCCAACTGTTCTTGCCTTTTGTTTGCAGGTGAAAGTGCGTGAGAATGAAGAGAGCATTGCAGATCATGAGAGCTTCCACGACAGTCTGCTGAATATAGAGAAGTGGCTGATGATCATGAAGCAGAAGCTGGAGTCCTTCCACAGCCCCTCAGCAGAGTGGAACATAGAGGGCCGCCAGCATGAAGCTGAGGTGTGTGTGTGTGTGTGTCTGTGTGAGGACATTACAGTCAGTCCTTATCTATTTAATGGTCTACTTTAACCTAAGGGTTTGGGGGGGGGACCTGTTACATCGTACACATTAACATAGATTTGTCCAGTTTGGAAAATAGAACACAAATGTTGCCAGTTCTTAAAAAAAACTTTCTGGTTGAACCTTGAGAAGTATGTTTTAGCTTGAGTTTGAACATCTCCTCCTCAAACCAGCCTTTTATGAGATGGTTGTATAGTCTTTTTTCATCTGAGGTGAATCAGTTTTTCAGATAGGTCAAGTCAATTTTATTTGTATAGCGCCAAATCATAACAAAAGTTATCTCAAGACGCTTTCTTATAGAGTAGGTCTAGACCATACTCTTTAAAATATTAAATATTAAGATAGGGAGTTTTTTCATCCACCAACTCCTGGGCCCAGAACCCATCGCTATGGTTATTGGCTGGCCAGCAATGCACATAATCTGGCAGAGCAAACCCTCCATCATCTTCATCAGCACTCAGCCAATCGAATAAGTGCTCATCATGGTTTCAAATCTCTGCCCATGTTGCCTTTTTATATTAAAATAAGAGGCACTGTCCTGGAAATAATTTCCATGGCGGAGATATAGATGTCCTGCTTACAAGTAGTTCTGATTGGACAGACTCTTCTCTGTGAAGCAAGCCATGTTTCTGACCAAAACATTTCAGCTAGGAGGGACGAACAACTATGCCAACTTAACTGTGAACCTGCAAGAGAGCGCTGAAGTCAGGATGGCTTGTCAGACATGAAGGTTCATTCACTGCCTCACTTGGACTCCTCCGACAGCAGCTCTAAAGTTACCCGTTTGTGGCAGCAAAAACACTCTTGTGGATTGCAACTGTCATATGTTACAGCTCCACCAGCAGCTGCAGTCTGTGAGTTCCAGAGGCTGGTGTTATGGTTGATCCAGGGATGTGGTAGCAGTGTCTGCTCCCCTTGCCCTTTCCCTGCCTTTGCTCCATTTCCACCTCTGTATACTCTGGTTCAAACTGATCCGCTACAACAGTCTCCTCGGCCGATATCCTCATCATCGTATTCTGTGTCTGACAACACAAAGTAGTACCGCTACAAACTCTTGTGAAAGTAGTGACGATTCACAAGAGTTTATAGAGGTACCACTTTTTGTTTAGCTAAGCATCTGAGTTCCACATAAAAGAAATGTGCTGTCATGTAGCTAAAAACTGACTCTGAAGTCAGCAAAATAGTTTTCTCTGTGTTTATGACTTTCATGTCTCATAATTATTTGTATTCCCTGTTGAGTTTCCAAACATCACAGCATATGAACGAAATGCTGTGCGGCAACTGAATGGTGAATCTCTGTAATCAGAGGTTCACTTCAGCACATCATGAATGCACCACCGAGAAGGATGTTCTTCACCAATTTAACAACATTTAAACTGTACAGTTCAACAGCTTTAACGAAAACCAGTGCAAATGTGTGTTTCATTATGATGCATAAGCTATCTTGACCATTTTCCTTTTCAATTTTGAGGATTTACTGGGCCGCAAAAACACTGGTGGGGTCCTTTAAGTAATTTTCCAATAAGTCGTCCAAACATGATTGAAATTTAATTTCATCACGATAGAGAGGTGTTGTCTTTCCAGTCTGTGTGTCTCTACAGTCAGCATGTTTGGCTTCAATGTTAATTGGAAGCCTTGGGAATATTTTAGTTTTGCTTGTAGTGTGGAAGTCCAGGCCTGCAGGTGTCTGGGTTCATGATGGATAAACTCGTCAATTCATTGACCTTAAGTGACCTTTAGTGATGACCCCAGTCATGCATTTTAATGGTAATAACAAGAAGACTCTTTTAATTTTAATTTCTATCTCTTTATAATTACACCGACCTACCTGCCAATCTCATCACCACCATGAGTTGAGATTATTCACCTCTGCATTTCATTAACTCAGAGCATTGTTATACACTGTTCAAGAGCTTTGCTCTTTTGAACTCCATAATGGATAATGGATGATAAAATACTGAATGGAGCAGTGTGCAAAAAAGTTTCATTTCTTGAGATCTTTTTTATGAATAATAAATCATCACCCATCTTATCAGCCTAAAGCAGACACCAGGAGTACACCAGAGAAAAGATATCTATTCCAAAAAAGTAACACTGTTGGTTCAGTGTGTTTGCCCACATTAAACAGTTGGTACAGAGGAATATGCATGCTTCACCGCAGACAGGAAAGGATGTTTTACTCTTTCTTATCAAGCATCAGTGAGTGGCTGAGTGTTGCAAAGCTGCATTCAACAAGCTGTGACCTTTTGGTCCTCGTGTTTTGTTTCGTCTAATAATCACAGTTGAGCCAGTATTAAACATGAATGTGTAGCTTTGACTGACAACATGTTACCTAAAGTATGTGATTTAACCCCTTGAACCAAACTGTTGCTATTTTAAGCAGCCCTTTTCCTCAGAGTCAAAGTCAGTTAAACTAGAACACACCGACATCAAACCCATACTGCTGGAATCAGAGCAACTTACTCACTTGTGATAGCGATGGCCATTGAGAATAAACATCCATTTGCTTAGAAATCATTTGAATAGGATTCCACATAACTTCAGATGCTGCCTCAAATCATCATGTTTAAAAGCTTCCCTCAGTATCAAAAACAATTTAGTGATCCTGGAATATCTCATCAGCATGGCACTTACATTCTGTCGCTCAACTCTGACACTCTCCCTTGTCCATTCATATACACATACTGTTTTTGTTTTTATTTTCTTAA
Organism: Lateolabrax maculatus; assembly: GCA_031216445.1. NCBI lineage: Eukaryota > Metazoa > Chordata > Actinopteri > Acropomatiformes > Lateolabracidae > Lateolabrax > Lateolabrax maculatus. Next base: position 2,436,843 of record CM062205.1, read on the forward strand.
AAACCTGTGGACACTTTAACAAGTGAAGTTAACGCCATGGTGGCTCTGATGTTATAAATGAGTGACTGATAAAAACAGTCCGACTCTCAAGACTTCATGACTTGGTCTCCTCTCTCCTCTCTTAAAATGTTCTGATGTCCTTTTCCACAGAGAGCACTGGGAGAGTTTCCAGAGAAGGAGCTTCAGTTGCAGCAGATGGAGGTCCAGGGTCAGGGGGTTTTGGAGAGGACTTCAGAGGAGGGACAGGTCCACATTCTGCGAGACATAAAGCGCCTACGAGAGTCCTGGTTGGCCCTGTACAACTTGAGTCTCAATCTTCACAGGTACCTGGAAAAAGTTTAGCTTACTGTGTCCCATTGTTAATGCTTTTACATTACATAGACACAATTTTGAATTGTGAACATGATATGTATTCACCAAAATCAATACTTAAACATTGTTCAACAGAGTTGTTTTCAATCAAGTTATGTAAGCTCCTTCTTGAATGTTGCTGTTATATTAATGTGGCCACCAAGAAAACAAGTGGTTTCAAATCACTAAAGTTTGACAAACCTGACCTCAAGTTTATTGCTGCTCAAAGTTTTATGTCAGGAAAAAACTGGATGGAGGGAAGAGAATTTAGAGGTATGTTGTTTAACAGTCTCTTCTTGTGGTTGTGATGCATTAGACTTACAGGTGAACAGCTGGTGAGTTATGAAAACACTTAACCTCTGTGTTTCTCTATCTCCCAGGTTGCTGAACAGCTCCACAGGGCAAACGGAGTCTGACTTATGGAGGGTTGGAGGCCTGTCTGTAGACAGCACATCCCTAACAACAGAGCTCAGTCTGGGGAAGTGGGGCAGTCAGGTCAGAGCAGGAGGCTCCAGGAACCAGCGAGGCCAACAACAAGACGAGCCAGCAGAGGTGTATGGAGCCTCGGCTAGCTCTGGGCCTGGAAGAGGAGGACGCCTAGAGGGAGAGACAGGAGAGGGGGTGATGACGGGGCAGGGTGGGTGGATCCAGGGCCATGGTGAAAGTCACCTCACTCTGGCTGGAAGGGACAATGAACATTTCAGGACCTCTCCATCAAGCACAGTCAAGGACAGTGGGCACTCCTTTGAAGGAGACAAAGTAGATTCCTCTGTTTGGAGCATTCACAGCAGAGCTGGCCAGAAAGTCTTCACTGCTGATGAAAGCCCTGACCGCAAGGGGGACAACAGCAGCATCCTGGCCGGAGACAGGGGGGGGACAGCAGTTACCACAAAGGATAGAAGGCATGCCAAGGGCATGGGGACAAAGGGATGCCTGAGCCCAGGAGAAGGAGCCTTCATTCCATTCATAAGGGACCAAGCCAAGCAAGCATCAACAACACCAACGCAACACACAACGGTATTGTTGTGCAGTGTTTACTAGATGTGTTCATAGTTCCTGCCCCTTGGTTAACATTGTAGTGAAATGGGCCAAGCCAGTGGTCCTGGTAATTTTCTCTGTAAATGTATTTTTTAAAGATTACTTTTCAGGATAAACTAAATGTTCCTCCACACAGAAATACAGGAGTCTCCTGGATAATGTGACAGTACTATTTATGTTATGCCTTTCCTTCCTTAATGTAATACTAAGTATAGTGCCCAGGAGTATTACAAGATATCACCATAACTGAATTGCTGAATTCATCCCAAACTGATCCAAAATACACAAGCTGTTGAAAGTGTTTAATAAGTTGTTACAGCAATGCTCTTTGGGACTGAGTCAACTTCTCTTCCTCTTTTACTTTTATATAACAAGTCAGAACTTTCCAGCACAGTGGTTCATTGTCTGTACTGATAATTCAACAGGAAGAATTTTCTTCTCCATGTCAAATGTGGGAAACATCCAACATCCAGTCCCGTAAAATTGACTGTGAGGATAAAAAGTAAATAAAACATTTCACATAAAAGACTCTGGCTACCTGGCAAGGCTGAATCACAGATCACCTTTCTGCATGGCCTATACAATGCAGAAAATCTATGCTCACACTGTACAGAGCAGCTGACCGGTCACAACGTGTTTGCTTACACTGAACGTAAACACACAACCCGGACATTTTTGACCATTGAATATTCCAGTCAAGTTAATTCAAACAAGACGACTGCAGAAAGCTATGGAAAACTATGGAACCTCAGATGGCTGGGAAGAGACAATATTGACTTGTCTGCTTTGCAACGAAGTTCCATTTATTTTTATCACAACCCCACTCAAATAAGACAGCAAATGACAGCCGAAATTCAGCTCAATTCTGAAATGGGTTGGGTCCATATAGTGCCTAGTCAGCTCAAAGCACAGTATTAATTAAAATGGAGAAGTGCCTTATATTATTTTAGTTCATATTGTGCTTACTGAGTGCACCTCCCTAAATAAATGTATGTTTAGTGCTTGGTTTCTGGGCCTGTAGGCAAATTATAATAAAATTGTCGTTTGTAGGCTGCTGAGTGAACTGTATTTAATGGGTAATACAAGGCAACATATTACTTAGCCAGTGAAAAGAGAGTGGGAAGAATAGTAATGACGTACAGCTCACTTTTCCCACATGGCCCCCTAGTCGTTTAATTCAGCTGCCTTGTACAGTTGTGCCTCACATTTCTGCTTTCTTCTGAGGGTTGGTAGTGTTGTGTTAAGAGGCTTTCATGCCATCTTGTATTACATACTGTAGTCTTTGCAGCTACATAATCTGCTTAAAAGTGCTAATGAGGGTAGAATTAGTCAAACAGAAACAGAATTAAGTTAGTTCAGAGCTTATCATTCATTCCTGTGATAGTTGCAGCTGTCTGGGCATCAGTATTGAGGTGTTTATTCTGTCATCTTTCCAATTTTAGTTGTAGCACATTGTTGAGCTTTGAATAGCTGTATTCACCTTTCGCACCCATTTTGCACTTGTCTGGCAGAAGAATTGTTTTTAAGAAAACAAAGAAGCACAGAGATGACTGCTGTGACCAACCTTTCTCACTGATTTTGGTAACAGTCTCCACTCCAAACTCAAAAAGGACATATGACTGCTAACGTGTTGAAAGTGTTAGTGTTTTGTTGTGCAAGAATTTTATGAGTTGTTTGGGCTTTTACAGGGGAGCACTGAACAGTTCAAATCCAGGAGGAGGGAGTTTGAGGCCTGGCTGTACAAACAGAATGAACTCCTCTCAGGGATCCTCAGCACCAAGGGAGCAACAGTCAGCGCCAAAGAACTTAAGATCCGACATAACACACTCAGGGTGAGTTCCTGTTAACATTAAAACATTCAGGATGTTTTTGTTACAGATTGTTACAGTTGTAGTATGACATTACCTCTCCTTCTTGGAGGGGGATGTTTTCACAAGCTCTTTGTTAAGTGCAAATTATGTCTGAAATGCTTAAATGCTTGTTTGGTAACCTTCATATACCAGCAGATGGATCACAGGTTATTGTGAGTAATGACTTGGTTACTCTGCAAGATAGCTGGTTATGTTTTTTTTTTTAACGTAACATTATTACTTACCAGCGTGTTAGATTTCTGCATCTATTTTCTCACCTACAAAGCAGACTTTGGTGTCCAGTCATATCAGTGCTTTATTACAATCTACTTGAGACTTAAGTAGTCCTCCACAGTGAATGCCATCACTTGTGTAACCATTATTCTATCAAAGCCAGTACTGGCATAGGAAGTATAGGCTGCCAGGGTATTATAGGGATGGTCTACCAATAGTTCTATTAATTCACTGTTTGCAGAAGGTACAATGTATTTTTATTTTTAATCCCTGTAGCCATCAAACAGCAGGAGCAATATGTGTGTTGCATCTGTAATTTCTAATTTTGCCAATGTCCTGTACACATTTAAGCACAGCTCGCACAGCATGGGTCGCTTCATTAATGAGTTAAATCTTCTGACACAGCAGCGGAGTGACATTTATTGACCTTTTGTGCATTTTTTTCAAGTTTATACGGGGAGATAATTTGGAGTATATCTGACTTTTCACTTTAAGCAAATCTTCATACCTTCCTCTGGATAATCAAAAAAGTTCAGGGCCAGTATTTATCAAGCCCCTCAGAATCACTCCTAGGAATTGTGCTGAAAGTGAACTTAGGACTGAAAACACTCCTACACCTCAGAGAAGTGCATTATGGCACTGGCTTTCAGCAAGGAAGAAAACGACTCCTAGGAGAGTGTGACAACCTTGTTTTGAAGTAGATGTGTTGTAGGTTTTTGTCAGTTGCGGTTTGAAATATTAGATAGTGGTAAAATTAGAAAAACAGAATGCGTAGATTTTATGTGTAACTAACTTACTAATAATGTATGGCCACTTGAGGCTGGCTCTAAAAGCGACTCAATCTCCATAGACGCCCATGTTAAAATGCCCAACTTTACAGCAGAAATAAACATGTTTACAGCTTGGTAACAGTTTTGATCTTTATAGCTAATTTACCTATTCATGACAACTGTATTAACTTATGTGTCCTACATGTGGGTAAAAATGCTTATTTCAGTAATGTCACACAGTCTTGTGAAATGCATCTTAACAATATGAACATCTCCCAAACATTATGGGCACGGCATTACAAAAAAAAAAAAAGATTGAGGATTGTAATGAAGTTGAGATATTCTTTATTATGCAGGCAACATCCAGTCATGGTGACATTTCAAGTTTAAGTTATCATCATTATCTCATTATCTTAATGAGGCGCACAAAAGTTGATTAATCAAAGATCACATGTAGATTAATAACTGCTTGAGTTGTTGGTTCTGACAGAATCATCATTGTAACACAGCTGCATTTTCCCATTTAAAATTGTGAGGAATTATTTTATTGGTTTCTGTCTTTTTAATAAGCTTATTGTCATCAAGTGTTTCCAAAACACACTCACAGAATCTGTCTGCCTGAACGCCATCTTCTGGTCACTCCTAGCAGGTCAGGACTCCTCTGCAGCTCTCCTGAATATCAGCACAGATGGGAATGATTTCCTAGAGAGAAAGTTGACAAAATGCTTTTACTCCTGATCCTAAAAGTGAAACTAAAATGCATCACTCTGAGAATTTATGGCCAGTTAGGAGCATTTTCTCACTGAGATACTTGATGAATACAGGCCCTGATGTGTCCGCAGGATTACTGCAGGGAGTTCTCAGTATATGGAGCATATAAACAGTTGACATCAGACTCAATGCCACCAAGTGATGTAATGATAGATGCATGTAAAGAATATAGAAAAGGAGTATTCCCTTGGTTCTCCTTAAATGGAAGCACTTAAAATATTTATTGAGGTCAACTACTGATCCCATTTTAAAGATAACTTAATAGATGTTAATATCAAAAATAATATGCTCAGGGTAACACAGTGTGACAGGGTCTGGTCACCTGTGGTATTAACTGTACCACAGGTTGGATTTAACAGTAGCTTAGAGTGTTGCCATGCGGATGTTATTGAGTGTGTCAGCATGTTACAGTTCCACTCATATGTCTGCCTGTACCTTCATCAGTGAGTGATAGGAAACTTTATGTACAAATATATGAGTCGATTAACCAGAGTAGAAAACAGTATAATCAATGCACTGGTAAATCCTACCAAAAGTTGCACATGTGTTACTTAAGAAAAGTAGTGCGTTATGTACTAAGATTATCTAAACTGACATTTACTTGTTAGAAAACCAAGCTATGAGTGCTATATAAATAAATATGAGCTTGAATTTACTATTACTGTGCTGGCATAAACCAAAGCAACACAAATAGACCTTTTCCTCTGCAGGAACTTTATAAAATTAAACATAAATGAGTATATAAAATGAGTTGAGCTCTGCTCAGGTGGTGATACTGATAGAAGATTCCTGGAGCTTTAAGGGCTTGGTGGCAGTGTTGTGAACAAGCAGGTGTGACTGCACATCACAACACAAACCACAACAACAAACCACTATTATCTACTGCATCTGTATGGAGAAGGGCAACCAATACTTAAAAAAAAAAAGACCAATGCTTGTTGACATGACAACATGTCCAGGCCCTCATTAGTATTTGTGGAGAGGAGGCTATAACGAGGGAGCTGAAGTCAAAAAGATTACTCAGCCGATGGCTCCCCAAAAATGGAGAGGCAACACAGCCAAACTGCAGGGGAAAAAAAACCTTGCTTCAGCTCAAACATGAAAGAACTCAACTGCAGTTTGTAAAATACTGAGGAAACAATGAACAAAAACTCATATTAAAGCCTCAAAAGGTTCTTAATAGTTTAAGTTATGACAAATCAGGTTATGGGCTGTTCCTGGAGTGAAAAGGGGCTAAAAGTCAGCTAATGTGTGGGTAAAATGACTACTGTAAATTAAATGAATGTGTCCGGGCAGAAACCTGGCTCAGTTTGGAGAATCAAACCGAGTAAACTGCTGAGGACTGATTGTTTGTTCGGGGATGAACAGTGTGTAAAGTGGGACTGTCTTTGACAGAGATGATGCTTTTGAGGTTATTCATATTCTGTCTTTTTATCTATGAAGTTGTCAGCAAACATGTCACTTCCAAACTTGAAACGTATTGAAAGTGATAACTTGGACAAAATTACTGTGGTAATTTACTGTTACTAAAATCTGTTTTTAGTACTTACCACCTGTGTTTCCCCACAGCTACTGTATATGCACACTTGTTTGAACTATGCTGTTCATTGTGATTGCCTGTGGATTGGAAAAGGCAAAGAAGCCATTGTGTTACAGAAAAAAAGAAACCAGAATATACAACAGCATGTTTTTGTTTCTGTATGCTTGAGAAAAAAGAGTTATACTGCATGATCTGTCAACATCAGTTGATGTAATGTTCGTCCTCATTATTCTGACCAGAGAGTAACTTAATTTCTGGATGAAAAGTGCTATCACTGACCTTTTGTTGGTCTTATATGGTACGTTTTTTTTGTACCATATTTAGCTTGTCATTTCTGAACTGGAAAATAGCACTCTTGTACTAGTCCGTATACCTAAAACTCTTTGCTGTGTCCGGGTGCAGGCTCTGAGGGCAGAAGTGCCCTGGGGTCAAGAGCAGTTCCAGCTGTTGCTCCAGGAGAGTCAGGGCATTGAGACTGGTTCTGGACCAGCAGAAAATGTGTGTCTGGAGGAACTTCGCTACCGCTGGATGCTCCACAAGTCCAAACTAAAGGATGTGGGAGACGTCAGGGCCAGGACCAGTGCCAAGGTGAGAGGAGAGCTGACCATTGATCATTGCAGAGTCAGAACGGTCCACATTTCAATTCACAGACAATTCCTTTTTAAGACTTGGTTTATGCATGCAACAATCCTAAATGGGTAGAATAATCTCTGGTTGTGTTAATGAGAAAAGTGGAAGGGCCATCCTGAAGGCCAGCTCCATCTGTTGCCATTGTACTGTAGTCAACACCAAACTCGTTCATTGTACTTTCTGTAGACTTTGGCACAAATATGCACGTTGTCTTTACTGTCAATTGGTTTATTAAGGCTACTGTATCTGGGAGCCTCTGTGTTGGTTTGACTATGTTTTTGGTACCTCCACAACCTGTCTGTGAAGTGAGTGATGTCAATGTGCTGTCAGGTGGATTTAGGTCATTTACAGCCAAGTGTTCTCTTTGAACTCTATCCAAATTCAAGTCAAAACAAAAAAGTAAAGACAAATATCTTTCATATGGTTTCATCAGAAACAGTGAGGCATATATTTTCTTGTGTGCCAGTGTGACTGGATGTGTGCGTTCACTCCAGTCCAACCACACAAGACATATTTCATTATCATTAGGGATGCACTAATCCAAATGTTTTTTTGTTAAATTATATGACAGGCAGTTGTTAGTTCCAAAAATGTAGAACAAGGTTTGTGACCTGTGAAATGATTTCCTGAAGTTCTATATATTTGAGTATTTTATTTTTATTTTTAATATAATATTGTTTTTGCCTTTTATTAACCGTAGACTAATGACAGTATTACAGTGGGTAATTATGTGTTAATGAGCCTAGGTCCCTGGGACACAAAATTTTAAGTTCCATAATTAAAGAGGTAAGAACCCCTGATATAGGTAATAATAGTCAGGTTTCTGTTTTACATGTAATAAATGATGCAGAAAAAAATCTTATAACTGGAACACAGATGTATGATTTGGGAAACTGTTAAAATTGCTGCTGTATGCCAGGGTCCTGCATTAACTGCTGTGTTTCACTGTGATGTGTTTCTAAGTGCATTGGGGGGTTTTTTTCACCACAGGGTGGCAGTGTAACATCATTTAGGGCACTGCTTGCACAGTTAAGATTTCCTGTCTCATATCTGTAAAGTAGCTGCTGTTCAGTACTGACAGTAGACTAAAAGCTGATTGACTTGCAAAGTGTTCTCCAGATGTGGTGGAAAACAAATGTTTTCACAAACTTTTAGGAACAACCTGCTGGACTGTGCAACATGACACTCAAAAGTCAGTTCAAGTGTGGTCCTGCGAATTATCTAATGTGGTTTGAATTTAGTATGATAATACAGTGCAGGTTAGTGTGTGTAACTCTTGCTGAGGTTTTCAACACAGTCAACATTGTGAATTGATTAAAATATTTTATTTCTCTGCAGAGACTCCAAGTCAAACGAGAGGAGCCGTCAATTGCAGCGAAGGTGCAAAAGGTAACAGTAAACTGTTTTAATAATCTTAGGATTAAGAGGAAATTAGTAGACTGCACAGTTATGGCTAAATTTATCGTCAGTATTCATTGGTTTAATACTGAGATTGGGACGGCCAAGATTAATCACGCACTGTGGGGGGAAAAATTGGAAAATGAAAAATCAAAACTTTCACATTAATTGTATATAAATATTCAGACTCCATAATCTTTCTGTCTTTCCTTACATGGAAACAATGCATTTATAGAGTTAAATATATTTTGTCACAGTTTATTTGTGAATAAAGAGTGCTTGATTTAGTGAACCAGAGCTGTCTTATTAACTGATTTATGTTTAATTACGTTAAACTATAGAGGCCAAGTTTTAAAAAAATAAAAAAACAAAAAGTCATGATGAGGATTTTTATTCATTAGTTATACAGCAACAACGTAGACACCAGTCTTTCTTTGCCATTACTTAAAAAACCTTGTATAGCTTGTACTCAATCAAGTGGCATGTACACATTTGAAAAAAGCAGGAGATCCTTTTAATGGTATAGCTCCTGCTGGTTTAATCATATACTGAATGTCCATATACAGTTGTAAAATACGAACTTGAGACCCAAACCAATACAACAAGATCCTACCTGACCCTCTAAAAGGAGGCCTTGATGCTGCTTTAGTTTGACCTCAATACATGTAGGTTTCCTCAGCCAGCAGTGCTAACAAACTACTTTTATTTCAGTGAAAAATCTTAAAAATCTTCCTTAGTGATCATCATTGCTCTAAGGTATCTTATTTTTCATTAAGCACTTATTGTTGGGGAAAGGGGGTTTGTTAGTTTGTTTAGTTTTTGATTTATTTTTTGCACGGCAGCTCCCAGAGACTGAACATGCTAGGGGAGTTTTAGCGGTAGAATTTCTGCAGCTGGCGCTCTTTCCTTTGTCTCTAAAACTGTGGTGCCTATCACTGTTTATCCAAAACATCTCAGTTTTCTATTTATTCCAAACATAAAATGTATTCTTCCTGTATAGTGGAGAATTGGTGAGGGGAAAATGACGTGCTTAAATTCAAAATGTTTGGGTCCGTCTTAAACCTCTGAACCAAGTGCTCTCCTGCTACTGAAATTTCCCAGAGGCTTTGGGCTGTAGAGAGCCAAACACCTGACCTGACCACCCAGGTCTGGTATCAAGTGAAGCATATCAAACTAACCCCCGACCACCATTCATTTAGTAAACAGTGGGTGGTTAGCAAATTAAGGAATGCAACCCCCCTCCCTCCCCCGTTGACCCCTCAGATGCCCAACTGAATCCACCCTCCAAACATTCCTGACTCTTTTCACACAGTCTTTACAGGCTGATGGTTCTGTTCCTGCTTGCTTTTATCAGCTTTTATTTTCGGGGTGGGGGTTGTTTTATTGACTAGATGGTTTGTTGAGTCACTTCATTTTTTTTCCTTCTCTAATTCAATGAAGCAAAAACACCCACCATGTAGCAGCTACTGACTACTGACTTTACCAGATTAACTGATATGCTTTGAGTCATTTAAATCAAGACATAATGTTTATTCATTGTGGAATGACAGGCGTCTTTGTCTGCATGTCAGCTCCTGATTTAAAGCACTTTGTAGAGCGGGATACATCCTGTCTGCTTTACCACTGTTGGGCTCTATGTCTCTAAGCTGCCAAACCCTCTCATAGGTTGGCAAGTTTAATAGCCCTGTTTACATTGGTTACCTGGTGTTTACTTGTCCTTTCCTAGCACATTTTTGCTGGTATTGTCATTCTTCATTACTCATAGATCAGAATACTGATACAAGACTAAGAGTCTGCAGCTGGGCTGGTGCCTGTGCGAGGCTGTATGTAGAGCAGTGATCTGAGCTAAATGTAAGTCAGCATGCTCACATTCTCACAATAACAATGGTAACATGCTGATATTTGGCAGCTTTAATGCTTACCATGTTCACCATCTCAGTTTAGCATTTTTGCATTATGACATTTACTAATTACCATTAAACATCAGATAAAGCTGTGGCTGATGGGAATGTCATTAATTAAGCAGGTGATTAAGTACTGGACAAACTGAAATTTTGACATGATGGCGCTAGATGAAAGGTCAGAGCATCAGTTATGACAATTAATCCTGAGTGGAACATGAATGTCTGAACTAAATTTCATAGATCTATCCTGTAGTTACCAAGTCTGGACCAAACTGATGAACTGACCAACATTTCCAGAGTGATGCTGCTATCAGCTTATAAAGGCATCACCAAAAATAAATAAATCAAAGATAATTCAGACTAAATCCTTTTTCATCCTCTTTTTAATTAGGAAACATACTATCAATTTGTATTTGTAGACTAAATAAACAAGGCTGCTAGATGGACACTGTCCTCCTGTCACCATTTAAAGCGCATGATGAGTCTGCACACTTTGCTAATGATATGAATTTGACTAGCACACTAGTATACATTATGCTTACAGAAGTTATTGGACTTTTAAATACTTCTTAAGCAATCCAGCAACCATTGGTGTTGCCAGTCACATAACCCTGAGCAGATGTATTTATCAGGACTCACAGGTACAGTACACATCAGACTTTAATAAGTTAACAAAGTGCATTGTGTATTGTACAACCGTCTTGAATGTGAAAAGGGCATTCCCTCCGGGTAGACGTCAGCAGGAAATGTTGAGTTTCATTGATGGTAGCTTAACAGCCATCAAAACAGTCTTTTGGAAATGTACATTATTGTGAATTTACCGTGTGAATTATTTGACTAAATAATGTTGGTGGAGACAAATCCTTTTTAAGGTAGATAAAAAGCACCTTAAATTCTGCAGTTATACATGTTTCTCTATCATGTATATTCACTCATTCACAGTAAGCTGAGGTAGTGTGTGCTGATCCAAAGAAACACACACATACCTTTACCCAGTGAGTGTTTGTCATATGGAGGTGTGTGTGACTACAGTAGTTTCACTTCCTCGTCCATCAATCATTAACCTTTATACACACAGTCCGACACACTCTGCATGTCTCTGTCCCTCCCTCTCTCCCTCTCTCCCTCTGTCCACAACAGAGCAGACTCACTCTGTTCCATCTAAAGTGTTTGACCGCATTGTTAGGTTTGGATTTCAGTTGTGTTGAAATGTTTCTTTCCTGTGGCTACAATGTTCATCCCCGCTGTGAGGCACGGTCATCATTAAAATGGCTACAAATTGAAAGGGTTTGGTGTTCATGAATGACAAACATCAACATCTGGTGCTCCATCAAATGATTAATATAATCATTGAAGCCTGTTTCACATAGTTAAACATTTTCTGAAAGACCCATCAAGCTAAATTTAAGACTTTATAGTGATACTGAAGAAAAATACAAATACAGTGAAAATAATAATAACAAACTGTCAGTGAAAAATCAGCATGCAAAGAAATACCAAGCTTTTGAAAACTTTGAGACTGAGTTAGTTGAAGAGATTTAACTAAAAATAAAACCTTTTGAAGGTTTCATCATTTAAACACCTGAGAATGGCTATGAAGATAAAAGCAGATACAAATTCAAACCTCTGTGATCATTATTGCCTATATAGTCTCTTATCAGTAGAAGCCTATGTATTATATTGCAGCCCGCATTCTGTACCACTCTTTCACCACCATGTGCATGGCCTCTTCTCTTATTGTCTGTTTACTCTTAATATTAGTTAACTTAATAATAGTATTATGTTGCTGAACATCGACAAGATCATTGGAGAAAATCTATGAAATGTGCTACTGCTTTCATCATATGACTGTTCAGATTTGCTAGTGTGTTGACAACAAAATGTGTCATTTTGAAAAAAAAAAAATTCCTGTGTATGATCACAAAATCATTCCATTTTTTTTTAATTCATCCTGAATCTCAAAGATTTTAACAAACAAAAACATTAAAAAAATTCAGAGGAATTTGCAGCAGCAATCTAAAAAGCAGTACAGGCACACATAGATGTCTTAAGAGTATAAAGGGAGGCAATAAATGGTCATTTCTAAGCATTTTGTAGTCTTTGTAGTTTCATTTATAAGATGCAGAGAAAGAGAAGCCAATTCAATTCAATTTTGAAAAAGCCAGTTGAGGAGACGTATATCCCAAAAGGCCAGCCAAAATTATGAAATAAATCACAATGCTGAGAGTACTTTTAAATGAACTTTATAAACTGCAGCATGTAATCAACGTTAAGTTGAAGTTGAATTAACACTATATTAGGTTACAAGGTGGGAAGCTGAAATTCACCCACCAGCCAGAGCTCGTCTATTAAAAATTCTACAGCCTCTTTAACGTTACAAGGTGTCAGCCATGCCTTTTCCGAGCGTGTGTCTAACGTTGGTTTATTCAACTTACATTAGCTACGTTAACATCTCTCATCCCTCCGTAACTCGTTCATGTTACCATTATCCCCGTGTCGGGCAAACCAGAGAGAAACAATCTGAATAAGTGTTTACATGCTTATTAGACACTTACATTTTCCTATTTAACGGATTATCAAAGGGTTACACCACCCCTCTCAAAAACAAAATACTTTGGATCAGGCTGGATCGGGCCAGTCTCTTCAGATTGAGGTGGTTACATAATTTATTCTGATTGGGCTATAACTCTGATTATTAGAGCAATATTAGAGTCCATGTAGACGCAGCTAATGATAATACAGAGACCATTCATATCTTAATATTACAGATCCTTTTACATCATCAACTTTCATTTTCTGCCTCCATGAGTTCATGGATAATGAAGTCGATCAGAAACCCTGTGATGCTGCCAGAGTAAGAGCTTGTGATGTAGTTTTCTTTCATGTTTGTTTTTGCACCAAATACACTTTACTGATTAAGAACTCATCATCATCCAAGAAAACTGTTGATGTTCCATCAAGTGGCATCCATCTCTTTTATTAGTCGACTGTATGGGCCTGCCCGGAAGCACTATATCCTGCCTCTTGTGATTACATGAAGATGCAAGACGCTCATATGCTTTGTGACCGTGTCTGGACTACATGAAAATTAAATTTTTCAGCAGATCAGTCATTTACACTGTTTGGGGGGTTTTCAGTGATAAAACCTACATTGCATGTGCTTATGTGCCTTAATGTGTTGTCCACTAACCCCATGTTGCCACTGTTGTTGCAGAAGCCCGGGTTGCTGCAGCGGGTGTGTCGGCTGGCCCTTCCTCTGTGGCTCCTTCTCCTGGCTCTGCTGCTCCTGGCCTTCCTGCTGCCCCTCATGGACGAAGGCAACAGCTGCTCCCTCTCCAACAACTTTGCACGATCCTTCAACATCATGCTCCGTTACGATGGACCACCGCCCACATAGAGAACCTCCTCTGGACAACACATGATTGAGTATCATGTGTTGAATATCTGATTTCACTCTCTGCAGCAACTTATGTCTCTATCATCTCTAATGGGCCGTGGCTTATGTTGGAAATGTTGACTACCTAAGATCATCATGCGTGACTGTTACAGACCACTAACAGGACCACACAACCTTCATTTCAATCTAAAGGCTGTGCAGCTTCAAACTTTATATTCCTTTGCAACCAATCTTATACTCTTATACTACTCATCTCACCGATAGCTTTGCTAACACCAGTGAATCAGTGACACATTTTTCCTATTAATATCATCTCTACGATGTACCACGATCTATGAAGGAAACCACAATGTAGAGTAGCACGCACATCTGCAAATCCCACATTGAAATGATCCTTTGATTCATTCTGCGTCTTCACATTCTGGACTACGTTTTCAAATGTCAGCTGTGCTGAACCTCACATCCCATGCTTCTTTGCAGCTTAAAAATCCTGATCTGTTAACTATATGTCGAACTACCTCGTATCACGAGGGATCAACAAGACTCCAATAGAACTACAAATCCCATACTAATTTTTCAATTTCAAAGTACTAGAAACAGAAAAGCTTTAACATCTATAAACCAAATTATTTGTCATCTTTCTGTTCAATGCCTTCCTAACAGATTAAATATGGTAGTCAGCCTTTATCTGTTTATTACAGCACCCTATTGCTGTCACCGTGACAGAAAAACTTTGCTTAGTGTCTCGATATAACAAGAAATTTCTCATGTTTAATGTTTCTCTTTCTTTCCACTACATACCAAATTATCCAAAAAGTATGACAAGAAGAAACTATTCCATTCTCATTAAACAATAAACACGTCTCATTATAATGATATACCAACATATATCATTAAATTAAAACAAAACCTGTCTAATACCAGTCCATTGGTGAGAATGCTCAAAGCCCTGCATACAAACCTCTCTCAGTACTTATCAGTCGACTGGAATTCACCCTGGCCTGGTAATCATTGAAATGTCTGGAAACCTTTGCATGGGGTGAGAGATACTTAATGATGACCGTGCCTCACAGTGGGGATGAACATTGTAGCCACAGGAAAGAAACACAACTGAAATCCAAAGTCAGTAGGTCCATGGACACTAATGTGGAACATGTACCAGAAAATCTGAATCAAAGACTACAGAACTGGACATGAGACTTGTATATTCTACACACCAACTGATCAGGGTAGGAACATGTACTCCAGTTAGATTTTCTCTGCCTGAGGTAAAGCAACGCTCTAGCTAATGTTGTGCTACTAGTAAGTAGCTATGTTAAATAGCTAGTTCGCAAAGAACTACAAAGTGCAGCTTTATATTTTAAATGCTAATCCTTCTGTTTGGACTGTGGGCAGTGATAGAGACCTGAGCAGAGAAATCTTACATTTTCTTTGTCACAATGCCAACTTTGATCATTTTAATGATTCATTGCGTCAACATATTTAACAGTCAATTAGCAATCAGATGACGCCATCTCCGGGCTAGCTGCTGTGCCACTAGCAACACCTCATGCAGGGTTTCTTACTGTAGAAGTGAAACATGTTGCTGGGGTTAACTGTACATACATTAGTAGCTAACTCACCACTTGTTTTTGTGTTTGTGACAGCACATATATCAGACCCCTCCGTTTCTCGCTTACCTATTATATCCAACTGAGCTGTCTTCTAACGCTGTCTTAAAAACATTTTAATTGTTCCAAAAAGGTTTACACTGCTAAAAGCAGAAATAGTAAATCAACAATGTTACGTTTTGAATGGAGTTGTCTTACATCGGGAACAGAACCCAGGTTTGCGATGACTTTGGCTCTCTGTTCTGGATCCATGCTTTAGGAAGGCAGCATATTCCAAATAAATCACAAAATGGCCAACACTTGATCCCATACAGGATACTCAGCTGCAGTCTTTCATATAAGAGTTGGTGAACAGTGGTTGAACTGGTTGCTCACAGTGTGGACACACTGATGGGGTAACTGATTCAGTAACAGTTTAGTCGAAGCAGTACACATGAAGAATTGTAAGCACATAGAATGGATCTTTACTCTTACAATGTTGACTGATGATGATTGATGAAATTTACTGACGGTTATCCAATGAAGGGGTGTGTGTGGGCACTCTACCCATGTAGCTCTCCTCCCTCACACTCTAATGGTTTAACACAGTACCTCATGGAGACCACATCCACTGCTCTGAATTATAATTGAGAGGATGGGTTTCAGTATTTGCATAATGTACTTTGAAGAACCAAAAATCCTCCTTCTAGGTTGATTCTGCCTTTGACTTGAATGTTTGACAGTACACACTCAAAGTTCTTTTGTGTTTTTGCATGTAAGCTTAAGATTTTTAAACCTTTTATTTTTTTATCCGGTTGGCACTGATTTCATGATTTTCATACTTTAGGTGTATTCATGTGTCAGTAGGGTTAAAGCAGTTTTCCTTTGTTTTTTGTATGTTTATGTTTTTAACTGTACAATCATCTCATGAGAGCTGTTCAGCTACTTTTCTATCCTGGAGGTGCTATTTTGAACCCCATGATTTGTCTTTTTCACAGCCTAAACCACCAGTGAAAACAATTAGAAAGCCGTTCACCATGGCTTCCAACACTTTCTTGGACTACAGTGTGCTCTTGATGGCAGTGCCTAAGTTGTAAACCTTGGCAATCACTTTTTTTGTGTTCTGCGTTCTCTTTCTTTTCACACCATGCACACCCCTAAAAATACACCCAAACAACTCCACATACCTTCTCATGCACAGTTACTTTACCTTTTGGCTGGGTTTGTGTGTATTATTGACTTGTTATTTTGCCATCGCAACAGTGACCAAATCAAGTTAATCTGTTACGTCTTCTTAAACAGCAAGACCCTTTGTTTGTACTCTGTCATGTTTCTAATCCAATGTTAAATTCAGATCAGGACAGTTAAAGTTTTGAAAGAGTCACATTTCAGCATCACTAAATCATCAACATAAAAGTATAACTCAAAATTAAAAATGAAAAGCTCACTGCCAAGATGAGCGGCAGCTTCTAACAGCCTCCACACTGTGATAACTTGCCATCAGAGAAATATTTGGATTATTTTATGGCCCTAACAGGAAGAGGGGCTGTTCTTTCTGCACAAAATAGAACTTGTGTTTTAAGCTGTGTTCACATTATCGCAGAAAAATTACTTTTGCTTTTGCTGGGCGATATATCATCCTTTAAATTCAGCTGCAAGATGTTACAAACAAGCAGTTTAAGTCTCTGTCCTGGGCACTTGTTCTCATTTGATTCAGTTGCATTTTTTGAAACAAACACATTATTCATTCAAATTAATTCAGATGCAGCCAATGTAGCCTAGCTCTGAACTGCGCCCTAGATCTGTCGTTTCATTCATCTGCTGCGTCTCTGCTGCTCGCTGAGGGACAAGCTGACAGGGAACTTTAGATTTGTGAGGCAGTCGCATTTTACGAAGAAGGCAAAAAAGTATGCCTGACCTTTTATCAACTGTTTTATCTTCTGTGATGTCATACCCAAAATGCTCTCACATTACTCCTGAGACTCCATAGTCATGACCGCATTTTATGATCATGAACAAGTCAATAGCGTAAATCACTGATAGAGGGAGGCAACAGAGCCTGCAAAAGGTCAGATGGGCCGTGCAGTTCAGGAACACCACCTTCTAGAGTACAAGGCACATTCAGTTGTGCTTAAAGAATGTGAATATTGAATTTTGACAGATCAATACTGATTTTATATAAATACACAGTAAAAATGCCCGGTGTTCTTGTTAAATGATATTTGACCTATCAACAGGCCCTGCAGAGGGTATCAGGCTGTGCCGTCATAAATCTACTGGACACCTAACGTCCTTCAGGCGGCCTCAACTCGTGCTCTCACCCAAGCACAGAGCACATACTCTGCGGCTTGACCCGGTCTTGTGTCTACATTATATCTGGTTAGGCTAACATACATTAGCTGGCCCCACTGCCAGCACAAGAGGCTGTTTTTTTTTTTTCTCCACTATAATGTGAACACAGCTTTTTATAGCCAACCCCCAATCTGTGTAGAGACAGTGCAGCAGGAACTGAACTGTCCTACCTGTTTTTAGCCAGTCTGTAGTACCAAGTCGCATCACTATTCAAATCATCGGATGGTGAGATTGCCACACAGGTTTTGGTGTCAGGATTCCACTGAAATTGTCATAAAACATATATCGCACATATTTTCCATAACTACCCCACTGGTGTGAATGGCAAAACATTGCTTATTTTGATGATGACTTCTAATGTGTTAATATGCCACATGTAGCATCAGATATTATTGAAGACATACAGTAATCATGGCCTTAAAGCCTTATGCATACCATCCAGTTAATCAGCTGCACTCAGTGCCATAACCAAATGTATTTAATCAGTATGTATCTTTATAAAGTACTTTGAGCCAATGCACTGTATAACAGTTATATAACCAAGTGGAATATATATCTTGTCGTGTGTTAATGCTGTTAGGCTCCATGGTACTGCTGCTTATTGCACTGTTCTTCTATTACTGTATGCATGTGTCCCTTTAGTGAAGCCTATGCAATGCCTGGCTCAAATCCTACATTATTGTGTCCATTGATACCTTATGCAACATAAGAAATGACTTGAACCTCCTGAGCACAACTGGTCTTACAGGATGTGTGACAAACACAGAATCAAAGCTGTCAGAATAGTTTAAATACACTTGTTATGCAAAAATGTCCTAAATGCCAGTGTCTGCTCTCAGATCGAAATATTCATTATGGAAATGCACAGGCAATGATTGAAAGGTGAGAGCTTTTTTTGTAAGGATACAGTTCTATTTTATAAACATTTTTAAAGTAGAGTAGAAATGCTTCATATTATTCAAGAGAGCTTGTATTTAACCAATGTTTTTATTATTATTATTATTATTATTATTATTCTATGAAATAAAAATGCAATATAAATATTCTGTGCTGGAACACTTTGTTGATTTGATTTGATTGTCAATAAATCCCATAAAAAGACCATGAGTAAAATGTAGAATTAGTACCCACCAAAACCTGTAACATGAAAATACACAGTATACTGTGAAAGTGGACACATACTGTAAGTACGCTTTATACAATTACATACACTAAGTGAGTGGTGTGTATGTGTGTGTGTTTAGTGATGCTTTGCATGGACCACTTAAATTGTTATATCTACGCTCCCTGGTACTTCTATTCTGGTGGAGTAGGAACAGTGTGTGGAACAGCATTTACACCAAAACTCTCCATTTAAAGACATTCTTTAGAATTATTTAGAACAATTAGCACCTGCTTGAGTCATATAGCCAATATATGTATTGCACTAATATAAATCAGGAAGCTAATCAGTCTAACCCCAGTTTACTTAATAAAGTCCTGATTTCCTTTGTGTTATTGGATGTATCCTGTTACTACCTCCTGCTGCTACGGTCCACTTTTATCCAGAGACATCATTACGTTTTCATCATCCTTTCTACATGCCTGTGTCTGTTTGTGCCAGTGTTCTCACTGAGTGTTCTCACTGAGTGTTTTGCTGAGTGTTAGTGCTTCCATTCTGTTTGTGTGCAGCCTCCTACGCCGCTCTCACCTCGCCCTCCCAGCCGGGCCTACCGAGCTGTGCTGCAATCTGGAGCTCAAGCTCTGCCAAATACATGGAGAAAGAACACCGGAGCCGCCGCTCTCCCAGAGAAGGTTCCAGTCCTCAGCAATCTGCAGCATTTTACACTTAAAAATCTTTTTATTAGTCTATAACCAAGCACAGTTATTCAATTTGTGGATGGGGGTAATGAGAGCTGTTGTTTTGTTCTACAAACAGCCTGATCGCTTTCTTACAGGAAGTAGTTTTATGTTAGTTTTAAAGCTTAAGTAATTACGTTTCTAATAAGATAAAAATACTTATTTAAAGTGATGTTATGATGAATATAGCTGTATCATAATATGAATAATGTTTTTTGTTTTGTTGTGGTACATTTGGACATATCTGGTGTAGGAAATGTTCCAGCAAAAGGCCGGTGATGTGTTTAGAATGAATCAAAGAACAAATAAATTGTTAGCATCTGGTACAGGGATAGTTCAGCACCCAATTACACAAACATGAACCACCATCCTCATTTGACTGCAGAGTAAACACAAGGGAGCCTGCTTGTATCAGAATCTGCTGCTCTGTCCTGTTGCTCTCTCAGGTAGAAATGGAAGCTTCACATGGAAACTAGCACTTTTTCTTAGATCCAGTAGAGCCTCTGTGAAAGGGTGTGTGTGTGTGTATATATATATATATATATTATGGCATGCCGTTTAGGAAATTATTATATATATATAATGTGAAGTTTGAATATATTGAATGAACCTTGAATATATGGAATGAAAGTGGAATGGTATAATATATATATGTGTATATATATATATGTGTATATATATATATGTATATATATATATGTATATATATGTATGTGTATATATATGTATATATATGTATGTATATATATGTATGTATATATATATATGTATATATATATATATATGTATATGTATGTATATATGTATGTATGGAACTTTTGGGACTCCTGGAACCTGTTTAAAATCCCTACAATGCATTTACAGAATGAATTGGATTCCTCAGAGACACCTAGGTCTTCCCCAGCCTGGCATCGCCATACTAATTTTCAAATGCGTATTAGTCTGGAACCTCTCAGTTCATTTTTGATTTTTCTGTAAACTCTTAGAAGACGTCAGTGGTCCTTCTGGAACTTTTAGGAACTTTTTTTAAGGATACCAAGGTGGTTCATTTACTCAAAGATCGCTTAAATGTAATCAGAGCGAGACCACCTATTCCTTATAAGTCCATTCATCTGCAGATGTCATGTGCCAAATTGTATCTTAAGATGTCAGCATTGCAAAATGTAATTGAACAGTCTAAAATGTTGGAACTGAGTCTGCTACAACTCTCTGTAGTGATAACATGTAACCATGGAGCTTAATACTTGGTATATTCCTGTCATCTTCTGTGTTTCTTATTGTTGTCACTCACAGAACAGGCAGAAATAGAACAGGCACCACAAAAAGGCAGCCGTCACTGTGAGGGCAGCATTTTGTGAAAGAGGCATTCAGGGACAGCAGTGATTATCCGGGCAGATGAGAGTGTTGGGCGAGGAACTGTGGTTAGGCTTAGTGCTCAGATTGATTTGTACTGAACAGAAGCCCGGTGGAGTGACATTGATTAGTCAGAGCTTTTCAAAAGCCCCAGTGCTGCAGACAGTGGAACAATGCTAGTCATTCAGTACCATTATGAAGGATTACAAGAACACCCATGGTAAAAAAAAAAAAAAAAAAAGTAAATCTCTATTGCAGTGTCATTACAAGAAAAAGCCTTCTTGATAAGGGAGGCTAATGGATCATTGTTTTTCATTCATTGTTGTTTTTTTTAACAGATTTTTTACTTCACCCCACAATACCTAGATTTCTTTAAAAGGAGCAGAAAAAAGACGCTTCCGGTTATCAAAAGCGGTGACCAAAATGGGAAGAAAATTGTTGCAAGTTGCTAAACAGCTGCATTAAGCCTGCATTCAGACTGAAAACACACAAAAGGTCTGCGTTGCTGTGAGCATGTTCCATGAGTTTAAAGGCTTTTTACACACTACATGACTTCTACTGCAGCTGTTTTCAGTGAGAAAAGCTGGAATAAACCTTTTAGCATTTAGCAGCTAAAGAGTCAAGAGAGTAGGACTTCAATCATCAGTTGACCAGAAACACTTCTTCAAATAATTGATAATGTTGCTCTGTAACTGCTGCCACAGTGGACAGGCGATGTTTTGCATTACTTACGAGGTTGCGTCCCATGACAATAATGAACATGCCCACAGCCTCAAACGTTTTTTGGTTTGGTGCAATTTTTTTATGAAAGAAAATGTTTTGTTTTCATTAAGCGATGACTCCCTGACTATTTGTCTAGTTCCACTATCAGGTTGATTGGATTTGTGTGATGCTGTCATTGTTCTGTCATCATATTTACACCAAAATCTCTACTTGCACACAAGATATTGCATAATGCACTAGATCTCAAATCAAATACTGTACAAAGAGCAAAATCCAGCCTCTGTTGGATGTTCCATTTAACTCTCTCATATAGTGGGGGGTATTAAACACCTCTTGGTGATTTGAGGCTAATGCAGGCCACTCAGTTGGAGGATACAGGCTGAGCTGTAGCCTGAGAATTAAAGTCATCTACAGGATACGAAAGTAAAGAGGTTAAATAAAAAGAGAGGACTTATGTCACAACAAGTATCGTTTTACATCACCTTCTGATATTTCATCAAGGCTTTACTGCTAGTTGTAAATATGTAAAAACATACTATAACAATATTGTTTTTATACAATTGTTACTGTTGATTTCCATGTCGTCCTACCAATGCTGCCTCCTACAAACAAAACAAAAGGTTTCATCCTCTTCCAAATTCAGAAGACGACGCTCACTGAGCATTCAGTACATGCTTACTGAGATTCGACTGGTTAGCTGCATGATAAGACAAACTGAATCAACTCTGTGTTTGTGCAGTCAAGTGTTGACTTGTCCTTCCTCTAGCTGCATGTAGTCTCAGTGCAAGGGAATGGGTGAAACTGATGATGACTGTAGTGTGTTTGTGAGTGTGTGTGTGTGTGCGTGTGTGTGTGTGTGTGTGTGTGTGTGTGTGTGTGTGTGTGTGTGTGTGTGTGTGTGTGTGTGTGTGTGTGTGTGTGTGTGTTATCTGGCTGCCTTCTGCATTCAGGCAGTCACACAACAGATGGACTGGGAGCTGGACGTTGTGGTTGTCATAGGAAGAGGAGGAATTTGTCACTGTGTGTTGATGTGTGTGTGTTTGTGTGTGTGTTTTGCGGAGATGCGGCAGGAAGTGTCTCTGACTGGACTAACCTGTTTCTGTGCTTTGGCTTTATGTTATGATTTCATTTGTCTTTGCAAGGACATTTATTTGAAAAGTAGGCTGTGTGCAGTATATGACCTACACTCTATGCAGTTAATACAGACGTTAGTTAGTGTTCTACACAGGTCCGTCTTGGAGTCATGCATTTTGTTATGTTTTGAATTTATTTGAAATAAATTAATTTGGGGTGTGTAAGTGTTTTATGCTTAGGGATTGGACAAATACTTCTGAAATGAAACGTAATGTTTCTGTTTTCTGTATTACATACAGGTCAGTGAGGGTTTGTCTTCCCGCTGAGCAATTTGAAACCATGATCAGAGGATGAAAAGGTGGTAGAGTTATTGCTCACTTTCTGTTTATGTCTTCTCTGCCAACTCCGTCACAGCCAAATGGATCTGCAATAAATGACATGATGTTCCTGACAAAACTGCAGAAATGTTAAACCATTCTCTCAGCACTAGAAGAATGTGATAAGTTGATAAGTTTATTCAGAATTGTGAATCATAAGCAAGTCAGTTACTGTAAATAATGCATGTGCTCACTAGTCAGAGAGTTTTTTCATTGAAAAGTTTCCCTGTAAACCTTAGGCTTTAAAACTGTGATCCTGGAGTGATAAGAAATGTTCTACTTATCACAACATATTCAACATGTGGGCTCATGTGCACATGCTCACTGTCATGATCTGTTCCTTTTTGTTTTTTGTCACGTTCTTGCCCCAGCTATCTGTTACTGTTTTTCCCTGTCTTCACTTCTGCTCAATGCCTGTGAGCCCGACCTGCCATCCCCTCACCTTCCACCAGAGGCCCTCTGACTTTCCTTCTTTTCCCCATCACCTGACTTCCCATCACCTGACTGCCCCTCCCATCTACACACCTGTCTCCACTCCTCTCTCTGCCTGTCAGCCACTCCTTCATCATCAGTTCACTCCCATCACCTGTTCACTCACCTGCCTCTGATCATAATCAGTCTGTTATATTTAATGATCCACTTTCTTTGCCTAGTTGTCAGATCCTTGTTCCTTTGTCGCTTGTTACTATGTTTCTGTGTCGGTTCTGGATACCCTGCTACCTGATTATTCACCTGCCAGCTTTGGACTTATTTTTGTCATTTTTGGAATAAACTCTTCATACCATACCTGCCGGTCTCCTCTCCTCTCTGCGATTGGGTCCTACCCCTGCCAACCCGCTACTCCCTGTGACACTCACATGTGATAAAATAGCATATAAACAACATTTGTTTTTAGCTACACTGGTGGTGGAGCGGGGTATACTGATGTCAGCCAGTCTGACTGACATATCTCAACATGTATTGGGTGGATTGACATTTGGAACAGGCAGCCCGGGTCTCCACAGGATTATCTGTAATAATTTAAGTAATCGGCTGACTTTTCATCTAGCGCCATCCTCACACCAAAATGTATTTTCGGCGTGTTATTTGTACTTTACCTGTAAAACAAATGACATTCTTCAGCCTGTGCTTTACTTTGTGTTTAGTGCTACTTAGAAGATGTCACATTGGTAAACATTGCCTACTAATCCTGCCTTCATGTCCAATAAGATGGATGGTAGAAAATGCCCCAACCACTGGTGCTATGGAGCTGGTTGTGTGAAGGTTAAAAATGCTGTGCACTGACATCACAGCAGTGTATCTATTTAGTTTGGGTTTAAATACTGAAGTCTTATTATTGGCTGAAGTTGAAAAAAAATTGGATGTATTCACAATTAGGAAATAATTTGTGATTATGGTAACTCCCAGGAGATATAAATGCAACGTAAACATAAGCATGTGAGCCTCCTGACATTAGCATTTAGCCCAAAGCAGTGCTATCCCTGACTACTGTAGGCCAATTTTACTGATGAAATACATCTCAGCATCCTCAAAATGACAGGCCCAGGTTTGACTGACTCATAACCTCTAACTGAAGTCAGCTTTTTCAAATGTGGTTTGAAGTTAAAAATGAACTTGAAAAGTCATAATGAAGCTTCTTCACAATGCTTTACTTTCATTTATCATCAAGATTTGATCAATTTGGAGAGGCATAAAACATGTTATGGCAAAACTCAAAACAGCATGTCATATTAATCATGATAGGGCCGAGCATTGCTTCCCTTTTCTACCATATTCATTTGCATGTCACAGCCAAACAGCATGGAGGATTCAAATTCTGTTGCTAGGCTGTAAAGCCTCCCCACAGATGCATCCCTTTAGGATTGGATCAGTTTTAAATATAGCAAAACCATCTCTGACTAAACAAAATGGTGAAAAGATTTAAGAGTGACAGGGAAAATTGTGGGTTGACTTCAAATGAGTCCTGATCCATATGGCGCTGACTTTTCTTCCAGCACCCTTACAAGGCTTACATGTTTTGCTCTCAATGACTAGGCCCATTGCATTTTATTGCCATGAAAATTGGTGCAGATATTTATGGATACATAGCCTGAGAACAAGACGAATCTGCAAGAAGAGCTATTTGCTCTGGCAGATACGTCTGGCCCCTCTCCCATTCAGACAGATTTCCTCAGTACTGTTATCAGGCGAGCCAATCACAAGCGTTTATCTAATATGAGGCGGGTTTAATATGATGACTGACAGAGAGGAGTGCCATTGAAGCATCTTTGTAAATAGCCAAGATGGCTGCCACCGATCCAGAGTGTTCCCCGGCCGGCTACAGGGGCAGTATTAAATCGACTGGACAGCAAATTTTCTCACTTGTTATCACTTGATGATCCTCCAACTTTACATCTAACGCCATCTTCAGGTCAAAATTTCATTTTGACCGTTTCTGACCAAAATGCTGCAAAACTAATGACATTCCCATCAGCCTCAAGTGTAATGAGCGTTTACCACCTAACAGTTAAAACTGAAAAATTAGAAAAAACCCTTGAGCGTGCGAAGAGTATCTGGCATTTTGTGTGTGTGTGTGTGTGTGTGTGTGTGTGTGTGTGTGTGTGTGTGTTGGCGTGTCCTATGTCCATGTGTATACGTGCTGATCTGTAGTCAGTTTGGTAGGATCATTTCATTTAAAATATGGACTTTTAAATATAGATATTATTCATGTCATTCGCATGCAAAATACTAGTAAATCTTCCCACCAGCAAACAAAAAAAATCCGACCCACAGCAACATTTCAAAAGCAGCCCAAATCCATGGGAAAACTGTAGATCTGGCAACCCTTCATGCTGATGCTTATTTTCATTGTGAGAAACATGACAATCTGCAATAAAACGTCCTGGTCGTGAACTCCTGCTAACTCTTGAGCAACTTGCAGCTATCATTCTCCTTTGTTATTGTACAGCAACAGGCTCCATAGCCTTCTGACACACATAATAAGATGTCATAAAGAAGTCTCCACACACGGCTACCTGTCATCTGTGGCATTCACTGCACTCCCCACCAGCAATTACAAGGCTGATGCACTTACAAATAGAAGCTGGACACACCAACCGGGTCAATGAGACCAGCGCACGTATGTGATTACATATGAGACTGAGCCACATAAAAATCCACATCAGAGAAACAGCAGTGGAATAACATGCAAAACCATTTTTAGCACAGTGACTGGATGTGTTGTGTTGTGTGCTGATTGGATGACAATAAACATACATTGTTCTGGTGGAGGTATTGCTGTGTGATTTGATTATTTGTTGACAACAGCTGGGTGCGGTGAAATGTGCCAGATGGCTCTTAAACAGATTACTGGAGATGGTATCGGCTGGCGGGTTGCTGATTTTAGCTCACCAAAGATTAGGATCAACTTTAAGGTTGATTCACTTCAGACTTGTTTGCCTTAAAAACATCATGTTTTTGTCAGTAGGAGGATGATCACATTGCTCTCTGAAATGATTACATAACATCTGCCTTTGCTTTATATTGTGTGGGCAGAGGTGCACGGACTGTGCTGTGTAAAAGCATCAGAGAGGGAAAAAATAACCTCCTAACTGTTACACTGGGGTAATGTGGGTCAGCATGCAAATGTGCTCCTCTCTCTTCTTTATTTATTTATAGAAATCTCAGTTTGTGTTTTAGCTTGTTTTGCTTTCTACATGTGGGTTAAACAGTGTAGGCTGCTCCTTGAAAAGTTTTTAAATAAATGATCTTGTCATACAAAGTATAGAAATTTACAGAGGTTTTTATTGTGTAATGTCAAGTTTCTTAGTGTTGTATAATATGCATTCTGTGCTTTAGAAAAACTGGATCTCACTTAACTTTCAAAATCCGTTCTGTGAACTTTCCTATAAATAGTTTTAGTAATTTTCATTAAAATATTAAATACTTCAATACGTCCAGGGGGCAACTCCACTGGCTGTAAATATAAGTCTGATTGTATGAAAGTCAATGAGAAAATGACCCTACTTATCACTGGATTTATTACCTCAGTAAACATTTTCCTAATGAGTTCATGGTCTCAGTCCCTTGTTTCAAGTCTTCTTCAGTACAGCACGATGTTCATGTTGTAAATTATCATGCTGTTTAGGGGAAAATAAATGATAAAGCAGTATATGCTTTTGGGCGGGGCTACCGCGTGATTGACAAGTTTCATGGCAACCGCCACTGAGGAGAGAGGCAACGCTACCCTCTCGTCCAAACAACGTTTCAAAAAACCAAGATGGCAACGGCCAAACGCCAAACTAACAGCTTCAAAACAGCCGTCCACAAACCAAGGGGTGACGTCACGGATGCTACGCCCACTTCTTTTATACAGTCTGTGGCTACAGGTCAAAAACTCCACATAGAACCTTTAACACACAGACATATTGATATTCATAACCCTAACCCTAACCCTCTAATCTTTGAACAAAAATAACCTTATTGTGACAACTCTTTGTTGTTGTTATGTCATGTAGTATTTTGTAGCAATCTTATGTTATGTTCATCAATGTTAGAGAGTCCAATTGGAGACAGAGGCACTGAAAGTGGAGATAAAACAATTAAAAGAAATGAAATAATAAGTAAAATGATAAATAAAATAAATGTCTAAAGCCTACTACACAGCGGGTTAGAAGGAATGGGCCTGGGCCTTCTGATACGTAGTGTTTGTGTTGGCCATCCTCTGTTTTCCTCTTCCAGGTTCACCTTCTTGCCTGAAGATGACACTCGATGAAAAGTTGGAGGATTAACAAGCAAATGATACATTGTCTGTGAATGAACCGTGAATGTCTGTACAAAGTTTTAAAAGCACTAATGTTCATGGAAATCTGGCCATTAGTTTTCATGAATACCCATATTAACTATTATGGTTTGACAGTGTTTGTTGAGATATCTTGCTCTGCATGTGTTGTCAGATTGATGGAGATGTTTTCTTAATTTGCATGTGTGTTCTTAAGTTGCAGTGCTTTGGTATCTCAGGGCCACCATATGTCCATCTTCAACCATACCCCTTAAGCTTTGTAGCTCCACTGCAAACTGAAACATGGCTGTCTGTCAGACGTGTATAAACATGGTGCACTAATATGAACCTCATTTCCCGTGTGGTGACAGCGTACAGAGACCAGACACCGCTTCAGTCTGGACTTAATGACTACAGCACAGGAAGAGACACAGTGCAATTATTCAGCTGCACATTCGCTTTGAAGCCTCGTTCAGCTGCTGTTTATACACATATTAAATGAGAAGAAATACTAAATCAGTGCTGTACAGAAAATAATGACTTGATTTCACATAATCCAACGGGTATGTGCTAAGGAGTTCCTGTCATACCAGCAAAACACGGAATCTAATTAGTTTTATCTTATATAACACAAACAAAATATTAGGAGGTCCTTTCTAATGAAGTGGGGTTTTTTGTACTATCTTTTGACGTCATATTTTGTGTTGATATTTTTACATTTTTATGCCAAAGAAAAACTGAACTAAAACTTACAAGTCTTTGGTGAGATATTAAGACATTAAAAATTTGTTAAATTAATTTGTTAAATTTGTTTAAACATGTTTTCAACTCTTGAAGGTTTTACAGACAAACACTGTTTGTCAGTGACCGGTGACAATGAAAAGCTGATATCATTTTTTTTGTAAAAGGGCTTGAGATATTGATACTGATATATCTTTATAACTGTAGCCTATAATAGTTCATCAGTAGTAGTCAAAGAATCAGGTATTCATTGGACTGTAGTTATAAAACTACAGAAGTTTCTGATCCAAAAGGACTTCAATCATGTTATGTTTGGACTTGCTTCAGCCCGGATCCAAAAAAACAAATTACTGTAATCATGAATGATCTTTAAACAACACACACTTACAGGATGTGACACGGCTACTGTTGACTTTTCAGTGTCAAGAACAAATCTGACAAAAATGTGTCTGTTATTAATTGTTGTGTTGGTCTGTCAATCTCTTTCTGACTTCTCTACAGTGTCAGTGGCTTTCAGCTCCGAGCCCATTGGTTCCTTTTGAAAATGTCAATCTTTAAAAACACAAATGTATTAGTCTCATTTTTTTAAAAGTCTCAGTAATTTCCTCAAACAGCTGTTCACAGTGACTTTTAGAAAACGTTATTCAAACAGGAAGAAATAGTGAATTTGTCGTCACTCTCATGTCCAGGGTTCTTGCCATTTCACCGATGTAGTGTTCCCCATGAATGAACACCAGAAACAAACGACATCAACTGTCTGTTAACACCAGAACAGAACCACTAACAGCATCCGCTGGAAGAGGTCAAAGGTAGTCGACCAGGAGTGGACGACCAGAGAAAAATCAAGGAGGACTTGGCCAGGCCGAGGTCCGAGGTGAAGACTGACTGTTACTGCAGTAATAAGTTACATAATCATGTTAATGTATGCTCATCATATGGAGTCAGTTGTCTAATGGGACTTCTGAAGACATATTGTCTTGTATCTCAGCAGATTCACTGTGTTTCACTCATGTTTCTGATGCACTGGTGTGTCTCTCCAGTGAGAAAACACTTGCATGACAGAGTTCAGATGCATGCATCCTTTCACAGTTTAACAACCATGTTTATTGAACGCTCATCTCTATACACTATCAAGCTTTGGCATCGAATCATTTCAAATGCTCCGTCTTATTGCAGGCTACATGAGGAAATGACGGTGAAAGTGGCAAAATATATACAAAATGAAATAATTTGAATAATAATGTAAAAATACATGTAATTTTGTGTTTAAAATTGTTTGTGTATTTCCATTTCTTCCCCTTTTTGTGTGTGTGAGTGACACAGAGAGAGGTGGGCGGGCCCTGGATCAGCCCCATCCCACCTCGGAAACACCAACCAGGTGCTGCAGCTCCTTCCTCGCTGCTCTCCGCTCATCTCCCCGGGCTTTTCTCACGGAGCTCCATCGCTCCCTCCGCTGCGCTGTGACGGAAGAACCTCGCAGTAAACAGCAGCGATGTCCGGCCACTGAGTGAAGCCCCCCCCCCCCCCCCCCCCAAGTTATCTCAGCCTGTGTACCCGGCTTTCATGGCTCCCGGTCGTCCGGCCGGACAATAGACAGCCCGTCTGCCCGCTGCAGCAGCAGCAGCTTCTCTTCCTCCTCCTCCTCTTCCTCCTCCAGCCGTGGAGCTTTCTGAGGGGTCCTGCCCGGGATTCCAAATGGCTGGACACGAGTGGGAAGACTGGTTCGAGCGGGAGGAATTTATCGGACAGATCAGCGACATGCGAGTGCAGAACCTGCAAGGTAGGAACCTGCCGGGGGCCGGTCACAGTCCTGCTGGCCGGAGCCGTGCGCTGCAGGCTCGCGGTGAGCGGCCTGGCCACGCACGACCTCCACACAAACTGCGGGTCCGCCGCCACTGACTTTCAGCATCGTTTACTTTTCGGATTTTGGAAACTTTGGATAGTGTTTGGTTGCTTTTCTGCATTCACAGCAGCGGGGAGTCCCAAACTTCCTGATCCGCATTCTACCACAGAGCCCTATCAGCCCGCTGCTGGGCGCAGGTATTTCATCCATGCTGTGTGAAGAGTCTCTGCACTCTGAGCCAGCCTGAAGTAAAAGCACTGAGCTCCCAAACGGTGATATGTGCAGAAGAAATTAAGTGTAGAGCTTGATTGATTTGTTGACTAACAGAAAATGAGTCTTATGCTCAACAATTCTGGTAATCAATTATCATTTAAAACAATATCTTGAGTTTTGTGACAGTTTGTAGGACAAAATTAGTTTTTTTAAGAACTTATGAATTGCTGTCAGTTACATCCTGCAGTGACCTAGGAATTCAATATATTCTAATATATACTTAAGTATGCATATCAGTAGCTATTTGTCTGTGTAAACTCTTAAAAGGCATGATTTGCATTTTGTTTTCATTCTTCACAATCAACAGATTATGGAATTGGTGTTGTGTGTGTGTGTATGTGTGTTTTATGGGTGTATGTCTGTGAATACTAGCCTGGGAACCAGATGAATCTGCTAGCTCATGTTTTATTTGCTCTGGCAGATACGTCTGGTCCCTCTCCCATTCAAACTGATTTTGAGGGTACAGGTATCTGGCCAAGCCAATCACCGGCTACAGCGGCTACAGTATTAAACAGACTGGACAGTAAATTTTCCCAAAAATAAGAATTATGTGTTTGCTGAACTTCTGACAGGACGTACCGTCTGACAGGACGGTGTTTCCTTGCTCTGATTGGTTGTCTCGGCCTGTTGATAACACCCCTTGGTAATCAAAAATGAACTGAGAGGTTCCAGACTATTGTGAATTAGTCTGGTTTCTCTAAAGCGGTCTTTTATTATTCGTTGCACAACTTTTTTTGTCACTTTTTGTGTGAACAAATGAAAGTGCAGCACTATGAATGTCCTCCAGGAGAGACTGAAAATGTGTGGCGTAAATGGCGGTGGGCCATCAACTGTAACCATAACAACACTTTTGCTGTCTGAAGGCGTTGATAAATCACTCATCATTACAGAGTTTGTCCACCAGAGAGCACGGACAAGTTGATTTTTAAACTGTTAAATGCCTTGCTCAGTACGTAACTTGGTCACAATTTGACGACGTGTTTCGTTGAAACGGTGTGCAGCGGGCTTTGAGGCCCCACCTCCAACGCTGTATCCAGTTCTCTTTATACATCCATGATCGAGGTACGTTTTCTCTCATTTGGTGGGTTTGTCAGAGTTGTTACCCAATCAGTAGCGATGTGTATATTAACCCAGCTGTAGTAAAAAGGCAGTGCCCCAATTGCAATGCATGCATAACACAACAGGGTGTTCAATGCACCACTATGTGCGTTTGCTGAACGTGCACCTGAACTCAATAATTAGTAGGGGTGTCCACTGACTCTTGGCCATATTGTGTAGATGTCTTTACAAAAAGCACTTAAATGAGTACTTAAGTCATTTTGTATTATTCCATAAAGTTGGGGGAATTACAAGAGACAGTTAAAATAAGAATGGCCAAAATCTAAGCAGCAGACATATCCTACACTTCCCATAATGCTACAATACTATCTTTTGTTTGTCATTTATTCAAACAGGCCTTTGTTATGCTGCATGTTGTAGTGCTTGCAATTTTTGTGTGTTTTACGGTCTGTTGTTGCTTATTGTTTGTTTCTTTTTACAGTTTTTATGATTTTTTTTTAACATTTTTACTCTTGTGAAGCACTTTGTGACCTGAAAGGTGCTACCCTAAGCCACAAGTGGACGTATGAGTATGTGGGTATGGATTTGGTAGCTAAGCAGCGAGCTGGTGATGATCAGTGATTGATCCTCACTAACAACCCTCCTTGCTGTGTAGCTGCATTACATGCTGGTCTATTTTTTGCTACTGTGGGTTTAGAAATTGTTCTCTCTGCCTCTTCTCTAGCTGGTTTATTCCTGTATTACTGTAGGAGCGCGTTGAAAGAAGCCCCAGTTGGTGCTTGATTTTGATGGACTGACACGAGAACCCGAGGTTCACTGTTAATGTTGTTGATGACACATAGTGACACATTTTCAGATCTCAATTACCACAAATCAAACATTGTTATTATTATTCACACAAATAAGAGCCAAAAAGCAACAAAATTAACCCAGAAAAGCAAGTTTCATAACTTGAGCAGGGAGGTACATTTTTGAAAACACACACACACTTACTAGCTGTTTTGTGAGCCCTCAGCTGTATCTCATGTCCTTTTTCAGAAAACGGATCTTACTCAGGTGTTATCATACAACTTTTGAACTCCTGTAATAAGGACAAGTATTCCGTTTTTTGTGACAGGGAGTTTTTCATTCATTTCCAATATGGGAAATGCACCATAGATAGACAAAATACAGCAAGGACAGCTGTATAATTTAAAGCATTTTTGGTACTGGTTGGTATTACACATACACACAGGCCAACATTTAAATAATGAGCAAGAAGTGTATGACTTTCTCTGCTGAACTGAGAGACCCTGTGAATCATGTGGGAATATCTGTTATACTGTAAGGGTTGCCAAACAGGTCTTTATGAAGATTAGAGGAGCAGAATAACAACAATTGTTCTTTAAAGTGGAAGTAATTGATTTAATGAGTGTGGTGAGAATGAAAGCTTTGTTCGGCTCTAACCCAGTTCATCCCAAAGCCTGTAACAGGCAAGAACTAGACATATCCTGATACTGTCAAACCATCACTTCATATTATGTGTTGGCACAGCATACTAGACAAACAAGTACAGCATGCTGAGAGGGAAATAAACACAAGGCCTGCTCATCAATGATTAAGATTCACAGCCATCAGTAGAAACCAAACTTTATAGTTGTCATTTACAGTTGAGTAGTTTTTAAAGATGTATTATTCAGTGTTTTGGTCTCTTGGGGTGCAGAACCCTAACTCCAAAACCCAAAATCACACACATTTGACATATAACTATGGCCTTACAAAGTTGATATGGCTAACACACTCGAAAGAAACATGCTATTTACACATTCAGCAGACACAGAGCAACATTAATTTGGAGTCGTGTTTGTGTCCACTTGATGAATCTAATTCCAATATTCATTCTCTCTTTCTCTGTGTTCGGCGTTTTGGCCGTCGCCATCTTGGTTTTTTGGAGCCACAAGTGACGTTAGTCTGACGAGAGGGTAGTGCTGCCTCTATCCTGATTGGCGGTAGCTGTGGTAACGACTTGTCAATCACGCGGTAGCCCCGCATTCAGGCATACGCTGCTTTATCGTCTATTTTCCTCTAAATGGGATCATAATAATAGTGATCGGTTTGAAACATAATGGCACTTGATGACCCCCCCACCCCCCCCATACTGTAGATCTTATTACACTTGGTGAGCAACTGTTGCCTTGGAAACCCACAACTGTGAGTTGCAACACAATCTTGGCTCAGAAGTCAGAGACAACACATAGAAGATGAAGATGTATGGAAATGTGCCACTAATAACAAATTATATTTATTATATTTTTTGTCATGTTTGTGTAAAGGTTTGGGAAAAATGTAAGAGGTTGGTTGTCTGTTTATGTGTTCATGCCCAGGGTTTGATGAGGTGGAACTGAGAGGGACTCCTAGATTTTAAAGTGGAAATGTACAACCTTTTTGCTCAACTTATCATTATGTTTACTGCATGGTGTAATGGCTATAAAACAACCTGTGCTGTCTCTGCTGGAGTATGGGCACTAATGAGTAGGTTGCAGATTCTCACTACATGTTAGCTGTATGAGGGCTTCAGCTCTGGACATTCCCTCTTGGCACTAAACTGAGCCTTCCTATGAACCTGGACTTTTCCCAGCCTCTTAAGAAGATGCAGAAGTTTAGAGCTTTTGTTTGTATCCTGCGCAACACTTACGGATGAGCCTGAGCCATTTATTGAGTGGCTGTTATTCTCTGCATGAAAGCTGGAAGAGCAGCTAGCGCTTTAAAACAATGGCCTGGAGGCTGTTACATAAGACATGATGAGCGGAGGAGAGCAGTTCC
The DNA here is from genome assembly GCA_031216445.1 of Lateolabrax maculatus. Taxonomy (NCBI): domain Eukaryota; kingdom Metazoa; phylum Chordata; class Actinopteri; order Acropomatiformes; family Lateolabracidae; genus Lateolabrax; species Lateolabrax maculatus. Next base: position 2,471,510 of record CM062205.1, read on the forward strand.
CCCTGCAATACAGTGCTGGAGTCCCTGAGCTCAACATTCCCACATCACACTTCCCACACAGCTCTGTCTCTCTCTCTCTCTCTGTCTCTCTCTCTCTGTCTCTCTCTCACACTCACACTCTCTCTCTCACACACACACACACACTGCTTCCCACCTCATTGGGATGCAGGTTTTTTCTCTACAGTACAGTTAGCATTACTGGTGCAGTGTTAATTTTGGCAGCTATGTTAAATTTATTGTTAGTCTTAAAACATAAATGATTATTAGTTTTAGGCACATTTTGGTAATTTTCTTCCAACAACTCAACTCTCGTTTTAGTACTGTTTTAGTAGGGTTCATTTTGTCATCTATTTTTTAAATTAAACCTCACACACACACACACACACACACACACACACACACACACAGTCACTCCAGAATGTCCTTCAGATACTTGCGTTTACCGACACCATAGACTGTATAAAGATTTTTTTTATTTTTAAAAACTAGATTTTAGTCTTGTCTTTTTTCGTCAACGATATTGCATGTAGATATCGTCACAGGTAGCGTTGAATGACGCTGGTGCCATCTCGTCATCGTCTCGTCTTAGTCATGGAAAAAAAGGTTGTTTGACGAACATATCTCGTCACAGTGTTCGTTAATGAAATGAATACTGTACTGGTGTGAGCTCAAGCACTTTGCTGATGTGTTTTGCCAGTTTATATAGGAGTTCTATCATGGTATAAAACTGGAGGGGAAAACCAGAGATTGTGTTTTCTTTTCAGACGAGTTTGATGATATCCTGGCTTGGGCTTGTAGAATTTTAACAGAAAGGCTGCATTTCAGATGGGGGTCGGAGTTTGAAAGACGTAGACATTTTAAATAGATAGATCTAGATATTAAATTTATCTTTAAGACGCTACCCCATGTGCATTATGGGCACTGTGATTGCCGGCCGTCTACTGCCCCCATGTTCCTGCTCCACACTCACTGCTGCAGTTGTTATTATTATTAGTCTGATTTGTTGTCTCTCCTCCTGTTCTGTCTCCCCTCTCCCCCTCTCTCCTCCCCTTTCAACCCAACTGGGTTGATGCAGATGGCCGCCCACCCAGAGCCTGGTTCTGCTCGAGGTTTCTACCTGTTAAAAGGGAGTTTTTCCTCGCCACTGTCACCAAGTGCTGCTCATGGTGGGAACTGATGAGTCTCTGTAAATAATATTTTAAAGAGTATGGTCTAGACCTACTCTATGTGAAAAGTGTCTTGAGATAACTTTTGTTATGATTTGGCGCTATACAAATAAAATTGACTTGACTTGACTGTAGGATCCAACACTTGTTTTTTGACTAGGCTTATCCGATGTAATAAAGAATGGTCTGAAGCAGCTAGGAACAAGAGATCCTGACTCTTTTTTTCATCTGTGCTTTGTGAGTCCAACAACTTTATGGAAGCGCAATACCAACTCCCTGATCTGTCCCTTTTTTAAATTCAACCTTTATGGAAACATAAAATATGTAAGGAGGAAAATATCGAAACGGAAAATTAACCAAGAATCCTCATAAAAGTAAAGTTGATAGAAAAGGGACTGACCAAATAGAACAAGATGAACATGACTGTACAGGACTTGATTCTGTTTTGACTGCTGCTAGGCTACAGCTTCTCTCACTCGTTTGAGCAGTAAGGTAACATTTAGAACGACAGTGCCAACACAAAGTTTCTGTTTAAAGACAGCTCTGCCTCAGAATATGGGACAGAACACATTTAATCTGTGGAAAGTAGTGACAGGTGTTCATTTCTGATAACAGCATGTCTCATGCTGTACTGTCCTGTCCTTGACCCTTTGCTTCAAATGCCTCCACTGAACATAGTGTACATCATCTAAAGTAAATATTCATTGGTTTTCCTGGTCCCAATCTCTGCCTGCTGTCTCCCTCCCTGATCTGTCTTGTCACATTTTCAACCATTGTAAGAAATGGATAACCCACAACAAGCTGTTTTCATAAAATAACCCATAAAGCAGAGGCATTTTGTTTTGTTAATCGTAAAGGTTGCATTATACTGGTTACACACTGACCACTTTCTTGATACCTCAAAATAGAGGTATTTATTTGTATTTTGGGGCAGTATGCTTTCTAAAGGTACTGTATTTCTTGGCACTATCTTTGTCAACCTTGGAATAAGTGCGACTCCATTACTTTAACAGCTGTTCTTAGTAACAAATGCAAGTGACCTTTATGGTGGCCACTGTACTTTCAGTACAGAGTGATTAGGCTGCTACATCATTCATGTGGTGGTTTGACAATAATGCTCACCCTCTATCCAATCACATTTGAGTGTTCCCTGTGGGGATGTAAGGTTAAAATGATATCACTGTGGTAGATGAAGCCTCAAAGCCTTGAGTTAATACCAGACATATTAGCATGGAAATGAATTAGCTGGGTGTAGGATACTAAAATTGGTGGAGTTGCATAGGAGCTTCTCATCATTGCAAAAAAGATTCACCTCAAACAATATTTTGTTATATCGAATTAGATAGAAACACATTTAAAGAATAAATAAGGACGCAGACTTGCCATGATAAACAACAGGTTATTTGATACTGAAGAAAATGTAAAAACCTGATGATTCGCAGGCAGATCCTGGAGTTTTAAGGATGTCAGTTTTTTTTAAGTGGATTTATGGATGGACAGATATTCGCATTGGACATCAGAGATACTGAATCTAGAAATACATTTATCATGTCTGTGTGTTTTGATCTGACTGTTATGACTCTGAGAATGAGTCAAATTTTTTACGCAACCGTGGTCTTACAGCTTCAGTTATATTTGTGTCTCAATTCTGAGCATGTGATGGGAGCTTTATATTTTTTCGAGAATGTTTTATCATGAAGAAATCATTTTAATTGAGCAAACAAAGTGTTTGCTATTCTTCACAAGATCGATAAGTTAGATAACCCCACACCTCTCTGGTGCTCCGGTGCAGCCACCATCTGTCAGTGTGTACATGCCAAGTCCTGCGCAGTAGAGAAGTCAAATCTGTATCTATTCTGAGAGGCAAAACACGTGTAAAGGATTCCCCATAAACCACCATGCTGAACAGAAAACTGTAGTGTGTCAAGGAGAGTTCAGAGAAGCCAAACACTGAGGCTTCTCCCACTGTGTTCTGTTGACTGTCCTCTGTCTGAGCGAGACTGTCTGCAAACAGCAGTGACGGGCACTGATTGGGCAGAATGTTGCGTTCTTGAATGTGTGCCCAGTCCCCCTACATCCATGAGCAGGGCAATGGCAAAGAGCCTCAGCCTTCACAAACTCTGCTATGAGTTTTCTGGAGGTTAGAGGGGGCAGTGACAACAAAGGTCCCTTCTCTGTGGTCCGTCCCCTGGTTCTTTTTGAATTTCCTCTTCCAGTCGTTCCTGCGACAAAGGTTTTATACTGTTTTAAACTGTTTCAGATGTTCGCTGCATTCGCAACACATAAGCTTTCTCTGCACAAACCCTCAGGCTGATATTTACTGAGTAACAGCAGAATTTGTGATGAGGCAGCACATGTTGCACACACACACACACACACACACACACACACCATGACAGTAGACAGCGCTGTAAAGCCTGCAGTGTGCTGCAAATGAAATAGAATTTTGCATGCTCCTAGATTGCTTTCAAATACAGCGCTGTGGGCAGATGCTAGTACACATACTGTAAATCCAGTTCCAGGAAGCTTCTAACTTGCCCAGTAAAGGGGTGTCACTAACTAAACAGTCCTAACTCCCTAAGTATTTTAGTGCTCAAACTAGAGAGAAGTTGGTGGCAGCAGAGAGGACTCCTCTCAGTCAGTCTGCAGTCTGCAGGTTATGTGCTTCATTGTGTCAAGATTTTGGAAAAATACAACACTGATGAACTTAACATAAGCATATTTTGAATGCTGGGGAATTAATAAGGATCCAATCAGCTCACTAACAAATCCATACAACTAAGTAACACCAGATGATTTGCATCAAACCAGAAGTGCTCTTCAGGCCCCACATCATTCAACAGTTCATGAAGATGATTTAACAGAAATCAGCTCAAATGTTTCTTTACGTCCAACTGACTCAGAAAGTAGTCCCCTGGAAATCCTTGCAGCTGACCAAAAGTCTTAACAGACAAGAAATGACAGTAAAACTGGGATAACGAATACTGTTGTTGTGTCCTGTCCTGTTCCCCTTCAAATAGTGTTTCCTGATGGGGCAACAGACTTTGACTCAACACCCGCAGAATTTCCTTTCAATGGTGTGAGATGAAGATGTCACAGTGAAAAGAGACATGACCAAAGAGTCCCTGAAAACAAAAGCAATCAGTGAAACATGGAAGTAAAGCAAAGGTTTACAGTGAGAAGCCAGTCCCGACATTGTTGCCCAGTTGCAGGTAATGGTGCATTGGGTGAATAAGCCTGTGCACAAAGCGGTGATTGAAGTGAAATGTGGCAAATCTTTTTGTTCACAATCCTGCCAGATTTGAGTGTGCTGCGAGTCTTTTAGCCCATGAGGCGTTTAGTACTGAAGTGGTCAAGCTGCAGGCTCAGGAGTTGGTGGCCTGTTGTCTTAAAGGTTGTTGAACAAATTAGTAATATTTCTGTCCATTTTCCTTTTGGATTGGGGAGTGTTTTAAACCACTCCAAAACAGTAGCAACACTTGTTAAATCTAATTTTATAAAATGATATCTATATTTGAAATGTTTCAAAGATATGAGAGGTGGTGGTCCTCCACCCTACTGTGCGCGTCCTGTCTGATAAGGCCTGAAAAATTCATTTTTGATCATTTTATATTGATGACTGTATTATTAAAGAAGGTTAATGTAGTTGAATTGAATTGGATTTACCTCTGAGAAGTGTATTTAAACTGAGAGTGTGTTAACTGCCAGGTACTTATTCTTAAACAAATCTTCTAATTTAAAATTCCCCTTTAAATAGTCGTATGACATAACTACACCGATGATGTAATGATGAAATTGGCCAATGATACCCTAAAAGATCATTCAACTTATTTAAAATCATGATTAGGCAATTTACTCATTACATCATCCCTCAGAAATATGCTACCACCCCCACCTCTTGAGACAAGCCCCACTTAAAGAAAAATGTGTTTTCATTTATTATGTTAAGGTCTTGTTAAAGGATCAGTTGCTACAAAGCTGTACAAACAGGTTATTTCCAAAGTGGAATTCGGAGGATGTTATGTAAAGTACTGCAGCAGTCTGAATTTGCATGTAATACTCATTTGCTTAGACAAAGTAGCTTTTGTGCCTCTCTGGTGATGTTTGAGTACAAAGAGATATAAGCTTGCCAGAAGACAGCAAAACAACAGAAAAGCTCATTGGGCTATTTAGTGATTGTAGTTTGGAAAATTGTATGCCATGCTAGCTGCATAGAATATAAACTTTGATATCATTCTTTTAGATTTTCAAAAGAGAATGAAGTGTTTTTGGTCTTATGTGGTGCACTTCTGACGTCATACTGTAATACATCGATACGCATTGCCCACTGTTTATACAAGGTGCTTGTTCCCTTTATCTACTAGTCTATGTAAGGTTAGCTGACTTGAAAGTGTTGTAGCCCATTCAAGTCTGGATTTAGGGTTAAATGAATGGAAACCAACAGCTTCCTCAGTAGCAAAAACACATTCAACAATCTGCAACTCTATTGTATGCTTTGGAAAACTTTAGATTGACTATATTCAGATCCTATAACATCCCCTGTCTCACAGCAACTGATGAACTGAAGACAGAGATGTGCACTCAGTGTGGGTGTGTTAAAGTGTGGGCTGACAGGCCACATGATGAACAATGAATAAGCACCTGCTCTCTGTGGAGGAGGAGGTGATGAAAGATCAGCGTCGTCAGCCAACATTATGGTAGTGTGGGGGGGTGATGCTACACATTCTGTTAAAGGTATCCTTATTTCATAAAGTCTTTTCTTCACTTCCAAAAAACATGATCTTACAAACGATATAGGATACTTGGTACCAAACATACATGGTACATATGGTTCCCCTCTTTCCTGCAGTGATTGGATGGTTGAATGGCTTGTTTTTTTACTGAGACATTCCTGAGCAGTATCTTCATGAGTTAACTGAGATTATTGTATTGACAAAATGTACAAAAGGGAGACAGAGGAGAATTCAGTATGCTGCCTCTAAAATAGTATGCTGCCTCTAAAATAATGCAAAGCAGGGAGCAGATCTGTCAGGTTACATAACTTTGATAAAATCCGTGCAAGCTCTTCCCTTCTTTCATCAGAGTTCCACAAGGTCTGTATTGGATCTGTGTCATGGTGGGTTATTGACATCTTGTATCAAATATACACATAGAGCTGAATTATCTTTCAACATCCCTGAGAGCTGAGCAGAGCTGGATAGGATCCAAATCAAAGACTACAGCTGCTGGACTGACAGGAACGTTCATGTTGTTAATCCTTCTGTTGGCTTACCTGAGCTAACAGTAGTTAGTTATACAGAAGATATGAAATGTTGTTCAAACATGTACAGTATAAGATACATGAAATATAACAGCTGTAGACTACATAATATGGCATACCTTATTTCTGATGAGCTACTTAATCCAAATACTGAAGGTTCTGGTTCAAAATAATTAGGCTGATGAGTTTAAATTATGGAATGATATGAATGAATCCACCGGTGATCCCCAAAGCCCGTTCAGGCCTGGAGTACAGTTAAAAAAGGATTGGTATTTGATGAGCTTTATTTTAGCTGATAGCAATCCTTAGGATCGAATCAGGATGAGTCTAATCAAGGTGTATACTGTTTAATTGCCCTAATTGATGTATGTGATTTAGGAAAAGCAAGTGTAATGCATCAATATCTGAACAGTAGGATTGGCTGACTTCCTGTTTTATCAGAAATAAAACTGTGATGATTAGTTCATTAATCAATTAGTCAATACTATTTTGATAATAAATGAATGGTTCCAGTCATTTCAAGCAAATATCTGGTTTCAGCTTCTTATTTCTGAGGATTTGTAGTCTTTCTTTTGAATATCTTAAGGGTTAAGGATTTTAGTAAGACAAAACAACTGAAGACATAACTGGCCTCTGAATAATTCTGAAAGCCATTTTTCTAACATTTCATAGGCTAAATGATTGATTAATCAATAACAATAAAGTAATTGTTAGTTGCAGCCTTAATCAGAAATACAATAAAATTATATTTTCAGTCTTTGTGACATCTCTGACCATCTCTAGTATACACACGGTTACCAACCATTAGGATTTAATGTGGGACTAGTAATTTAAACAAAATGTCCTGTTGTTGCCCAGCCGTTTAGGTGCAGTCTTACATAATTCCTTTTGCCTAGTGCAGCTGTAACTCACTCCCAACGTCTTCCCCAAGCAATTACCCGTAAAGCCATTGCCTACTAAGTGCTCAGAAACAAGTCTGAAAAGTGCCAAAGCAATGCCCATTTCCCCCTCTAAAAATACCTTGCCTCTTTTTAAAAGGTCAGTGGTTATATTGTGAGATAAACCTCCGCCGTTGGGTTATGTAAGCCTGTTAGCTCACTCTTTGTCTCCAGTCTATGATTGGTCTGGAAGGCTGTTTTTTATGAGATGCAGGTGGTCCCACTGCTGGGCCAGAGAAATGACACGGCACCAACACTACACTGAAGCAGCGCTGCCTTCAAAGGGTTAACAGCAATGACAACAGAGAGCCGTGCGCTTCACCACGCACTGTTTCTAAGAGACCGTGCTCTCAGGTTGACCTGCGGCCCCTGGGGGCGTTCGGCGAGCAGGTATAAGTGCTACAGAAAAACACACACCCACCAGGGATTGCTTTTCAGTTTTCCATGATTCACATTGAGCTGCTGTTACCCTCTCCCCTGATGTTTCACTCACTTTTCCCCTCGCAGTCAGAAAAGGTTTTATTCCATCACTGCTTATGTTTTTCTTTCTTTCAAAGGAAGAGCAGCAGTTTGTGTTTCTGTGAAGTGCACAGTTAATGCTCAGTTTACCTTCAAGCACCTGTTATTTTTTAGCCAAATCTGTCCTCCTCTTTGAACTCATTGCTTTGGTTTTTGGTCAACAAAAATGCAGTTGCTATTTATCCTCAGGTGTTGTGTGAGCTTATCAGTTAAGCTTATCGTACCCATGAGCTTCCTTTTGAGAAGCTGCAGGTTTGTGTAATCTGCTGGAATGTGGAAGATATTTGATGCAGGATGACATTAGCCAAAGTATATTGTGTTGAACTCTCAATTCAGTCAATTAAACAACTCATGCAAGAGATTTTTTCAAAAGCTTTGTGTTGTCTGGTAAATATGCCGTGTCTGCAGTCAAGTAGAGGGAGCTCAGAAGATCATTGTATTCTACCTTCACTTTGAACACACGTCTCATATTCATCATCATTATGTCATCCTTCTGAGGATACAATCACACTTAGTTTATTTTCTTTGCCCTGAATCATAGGCTGTAGACGAGTCAATGACATCATCCACGGGTATCTGAAGTGATGTTTTTGTTACCTGAGTTTGAGTTCATGCCTTTCTGCCATCCTGCAGCCAGAACTCCAGATTTTGGTAAGGATGGTGGAGCCTGGGTGCAGTTGGCTGAGACTCCTTTTGCTACATATTATATCTTTTTTGAAAAATGAGAATATTTAAAGACAAATGGAAGTTTGAATTAGCCTCAACTTTTTGTGGAATATTTTCAGAAATATGAACTATGGGTGATCGATTGATTGATTCTATTCATATTTTTCCATTTTTAAAAAAGAGAATAAAACAGATGTTGGATGTATTTGTGGAAACAGCATATAAGGGTCGTGTAATGCTCAAAAAAAAGTAGTTAGTACTGTTTGTTTTCAGTTGTTTAATTTAAGTAAACAGAGCTGTTGAGTGCTTAATGTTTTATGGAAAAAAAATGAGCATTGCGTTAGTTGAGGCAGGCCACTGAGTCAAGCTCAGCTCACAATCCCAGCTACATCAGCTGACCATTGCAATCCAGGAGCCACACCAGCTGATGGATCAGCCGATTCCCTTCCACGCATCTATTGGCGATCTCATTCAGGGCGCCCTGTTTAAACTGCTTCAGCCGCCTATCCTTGCTGCTTCCTCCACAAGCCGCTTCTCAACCCGCCTCCACCCCAGCTCCTCCCTTCATGCTGTGTCTGACTTATCAATGACATTTCTGTCATTTGTCATTGATGCCTGCTCTGTTCTGTACCCTACGGGGGGTTCTTGCCGCTGCTCTCCCTGCCTTAGGCTTTCCATGAGTGCGCATGGAAGGGCAGGGAGGTCCCAGAACAGAGCATACCGCCAAATACATACAATTGCAAATATATCTACTGCATGTAGATCAAGTATATTTGTCCTAGTGGTCCTGACTGAATTGTGATTTTGTATTTTGAGAGAGTAAATGAGAGGTCATCTGAACACCTTGAAATAAGACATCCAAATTATCAGCAGACTTTGTGTAGTTATTGTTACATGTCACCAGGTCACTCGGCCACTCAGCTCTGTTCATGCAGGACCTACATGCTTTGTGTAAATGTACTCTGACTGTCAACATGCAAACGATGAATAGAAATTGAAAGTGTCTGAGGGCCTCTGGTCATCTTCAGCAGCATTACCTATGTTTGAAAATGTGTCTTTGATGCTTCAATGGTGATGTCCATTATATATTCTGATGTTCCACCCACACTAATGGAATGAAATAAAGAATTACATTATTCTCTCATCACACCTACTCTGAGAAATTTCTCTGCTGTAACAGAAGCTTTTATCTTCTACTGAACTCACTTATTTGTGCAAAACTCATTCGTCATTTAGTCAAGCTCCTGTCTACTGATCTTCTAAACACTAAAAAGCTAATGTTTCTGTGTGCTAAGAGGCACTTTAGTGTGTAGATCTTAAATTTAGGTGTTTATCGTCCTGCTGAAGGACTCTTGAACAAGTTTTATTGTGCTGCTGTAACAGACCCTCATCCCTTTAAATTACTTTTCAAATGGTGATTGCAGAAAACAAAGCATATTCAGTTTCAGTGGTGACTGTGTGCTAAGCAGACAGTGTGTGGTCCAGGGGCAGTAACGCAAGGACAATCACTTGCCTCCGGCCAATGACCAGTGATTGCACAACACGCTGACTAGATTAGAGGGAAATATCATGTTACTGTTGTGGAACTATGAAGAGATGATTGAAGGGAATAAAGATTAGGATTACTCTGTAATATTACATCTTGGCTGTAGAACAATCTTTCTCTGCGTGGTTTAGGTGGTTTTTAGCCTGGGAACCAGATGAATCTGCAAGCTCATGTTTTATTTTCTCAAGCAGATGTCTGTCTTCAGACAGATTTCCACCAGAACTGGAATGTGGTGAGCCAATCACAACCGTTTATCTAATATTGGGCGAATTTGATATGATGACTGACAGAGGAGCACTATTGAGCCATTTTTGTAAATAACCAAGATTGCTGCCAGTGATGCATAGCGTTCGGTTGAATTAGCTATCGCAGAAGTGTTAAACTATTCTAAAAGAAAAGGAAACAACTGCACTTAAACTTTTTGTGTTTGCTGTACTTCTGACAGGTCGAACCTTACGTCAGGACGGTGTTTCCTTGCTCTGATTGGTTGTCTCAGCCTGTCGATAATGCCCCTTGGAAATCAAAAATGAACTGAGAGGTTCCAGACTAATACGCATTTGCGAATTAGTCTGGCGATACCAGGTTAGGTGGTTTTGATAACCTGGATAAAGTGTTGGTTTGTTTATAACATATTTTGTGTAGTGATGTTGTCATGTTTTCAGATCTCGGATTCAGATGTATCTTTGATGTAAATGCAGAAATCTTCTCTTTACAAAATCACAGACTATTACTGGGACATTTTGGAAGTTCGACCTGCACATTATGCAGGTTTGTGATTTAAGCACAAAAGTAACACCCAAAGCCATTCATTCCATCCAATCATTTGTAGACATTTACAGCTGAAATGGTTTCTTTATAGCTTTATTAGTCTTCACTGACAACAGCTGACCATGATGCTAGTCATGTGCCAACGTCGACAACCAAAAACAAAAAATGACCCGAGGTGAACTATTTCTCAGTCCGAAGTTGAGGTTGTATAAAAGACTTCTGAATGGACTTTTGTGAGTGAGAAAGACGGGAGGTAGTCAGACTCTCCTGTAAATGATTAATTAACCGGCCAGAGCCTTTTTTCGGCTCCTCATTGCCCTGTTGTTCTATAAAGTGCGGTTAAAAAAAAAGCATTAATCCCCCACAAGGAGAGAACCGGAGTCTGTCTGTCTGTCTGTCTGTCAGTCCGTCCAACACCTGCAGAGAAAGATATTCTGACGACAACTAATCGGTTGGCACAAATTTGATGAAGACATTCAGAGGGCCGGAGGGTTCTCACAGCAGACACAGCACACAGCTGGCTGGCTAGCATTAGCTGCACAGCTACATGGTAGGTCCAAGCCAGCTAGCATCAGGAGTCAACACAGTCTGGTGTGCAGACATTGTGACTACTCACGCTATGTTATGTTTGGACTGAAAATAACCTTTGTGCGCCAACTCGGTCGATGCAGATGGCCGCCCTCCCAGAGCCTGGTTCTGCTCGAGGTTTCTACCTGTTAAAAGGGAGTTTTTCCTCACCACTGTCGCCAAGTGCTGCTCATGGTGGGAACTGTTGGGTCTCTGTAAATAATATTTTAAAGAGTATGGTTTATATATACTCTATGTGAAAAGCGTCTTGAGATAACTTTTGTTATGATGTGGCGCTATTCAAATAAAATTGACTTGACTTTGTAATAACGCTATAGACACTCTGGACACTTTACACATTGTACAAACACGTTAAATTAATCAAATTAATTAATTATTTGCCCTTTTACTGCTCTGACAAGTCAAAACTGTCTGCATAACCTGGTGGTTTTAGTGACCCTCTGACAGGGTCAGGGTTATGTTTTTGTATTTGTTCCATGACAACAAGCTCTTGTTATTTCCACTGACCAGCCATTGTGTGAATGGTTGTCTGTCTCTGTGTGTCAGCCCTGTGATTGACTGGTGCCCAGTCCAGGGTGTACCCTGCCTCTCGCCCAATGTCAGCTGGGATTGGCTCCAGCCCCCCCCCTCCACGAACCTATAAGTATAAGCGGTATAGGTATTGGATGAATGGATTGTCAATTTGAGAAAATATATATGTTTGAAATTTAACGGATTTTGTTGTAGTAAAACACATTTCTTTGCTTTAACATTTAATTTCATGTGATTTTGATGGTTTTAGTAAAAGTTATATCAACATTTAGATAAAGTTGTGATAGTGATAACTCACAACTGCGAACATGCATTTGTATTTTCTTACATCCTTTCAGAGATCTGAAATAGGGATGACAGACAGGTAAGACAATGATTCAGCCCAAGAGGCAAGATGAGAAAGAGCCTTTCTGTGAACTCTGCAGTTATGTAATACTTCTGGATGATGCAGCACTGCAGTCTAAAGGGATGCCCATGTTATAGCGGCTGGATGAATATTTCAATACCAGAGCTCTCCTATATTTTTCATATTCTAACATATGATCACAGGCTCTGTCTGATTATGGTGTGCAGTGGCACAAGGGACCTCAAATACAAAACAATCAGAGAACATCTATCACTTGATGTCTTTCATCTTCTGAGTCTGTGTTCAAAGTGAATTTGGGATTTGCGTAGGTGCTTCCAGAACATTTGCAGACGTTCAATTTTTACAGTTTTATCATAGTGGAAGAAGACGTTTTCGTGGCTCTAATTGCCGTTTGGGGAAGACTGAATTAAATGACATGGTGGAAGTGATGGAAGTGGTAGGATGCCCTTTTTTGTACCGCAGTCTTTAGCTGAGGGTGACTTAGCTGACCTAACCTCTTAGTTCTGTCACTGGACTGAAAGCAGAAGTAAAAAAAAGAACAATTAGCACAAAGCAAAGATATGATAATGATTGGTTAATCAATGCCGCCTTCTGAGCTGACTCAGCGACTCTGACACATCTTTTCTTGTTATTAATTTAGTTACTGGATGATGTGTAAAGTAGCACCTCTGCCTGTTTTTTCTGAAGCCTAGCCTTGTATACATAGAGAAGGAAGTGAGCTTTCCTGTAATGTGTGGTAAGAAAACAAGTTCGCAAAAAGTTTTAGTCTAAGTTGTTCATCTCTTTGTTAATCAAGGTGCAACAGAAGTTGACACTAATGTTAATTTGAAGTCACCATGTCTAAAACAGGGGTTGTCTCCTCATGTTGCACTGCAGCCTAAAGGTAGGTCATGCATGCACATCTCATCTGATTTGTCACAACTAGCTTGGACCAGAACTGAGATTTAGTGCAAATCAAAGCACTGAATCAGATACAGGTTCTGATAGCTGGTTCCACTTTGGATCTGGTTCCCAACCCCGAAGATTAACAAATCTCCTAACATATTTCTCCTCACTCTTTTAAATATTTTTCTATATTTATAAAAATATAGGTAGCAGTCTTTTGTCTGGTAAATGCACTTTCGCCAGCTGGTGTCAAAGAGCCAAAGTCAAAGAATGTTTGAGAGAAAAGATGCATCAATGCAAACACCAATGTATGACCGCCAGTGGAATGTCAGGTCAAGTCAGTTATATTTGTATAGTGCCAAATCATAACAAAAGTTATTTCAAGACACTTTTCACATAGAGTAGGTCTAGACCATACTCTTTAAAATATTATTTACAGAGACCCAACAGTTCCCACCATGAGCAAGCACTTGGTGACAGTGGCGGGGAAAAACTCCCTTTTAACAGGTAGAAACCTGGATTCGTATTTGACAATTGGATGAGATTAATGGATTAGAATTAAATTATATATTATCGAACCCATCGTTTTCAAGTGTCTTAGTAACATAGTGGTGACTATAAAATGTTATTCCTAATCAGTACTTCAAAGTCCATTTTTATGCAGGTGATACAATCTTATACAACCTCTAATCCATGTCACTCTAAATCTGCCTTTGGTGCTTTGCAATTATCACTTGTACTGTCACGCTGCCTCATCATCACTTCAGCAGCAAAACCCCGTTTATCATAGTGCATTATGCTTATCACTAATGACACATTTTGTACTCAAGCTTTGTTCATTCCCATTGGAGATTTCAAAGCTTCATTATCTGATGTTTTTTATGACTATTGTAATAGTTTTTACTACTGTCTGCTGTCTGGCATCATTAGTGTTGTTTGTGTATGCTGGTTGTCTGATTATGAATGTTTGTTGTTCTTAGGTGACTCTTAAAAAAAAGATTTCAATTTTATGGAAGCCCATTTGCGGCTGTGATGAAAAAAAATAATGATTCTGTAAGTCATAATTAGGAGATAGTATCTCCTAACTATGACTTAATATCTCATAATTTTGACTTATGAAGCCAGTGTCTCTTCTGTCTTCTCCAAGTCATGATGGAGAGACAGTGAAGCAGGTGAAGTAAAGATGAGGTTTGAGTTAACAACAACTTTGCACGTCACTGTAACTTCAATAAAAAAACCTTTGGAGGTAAACGAGTAACTTATCAAAACGGTTGTTCAACAAGCATAAACATGTAGAAACGCAATATTTTCCCCTGACCGCAGTCTCTCCCGATATGTTTTCCACAGCCACAGTGCGCTGGTTGGGCTAACAGCTGAGCTAACTGTTTACATGTTCCTGCTTGTTGAACAGCCGTCTTGATAAATGACTGTGTTACCTGCGGAGGTGACTGGTGTATGAAGCCGTCTCTCCGCTGCTCCTCCACACAAACACAGACCCAGACAGGAAACGTTCACACAACCACTCTTTATTGTCGGCCTCACACACGGTGACAACATCAGCGTAAAGTATCGTGCGCCCTCCCCCCTCTGCTCGGCTTCACCGAGTGCACATAGTCCCGTAGCCCACAAACACCACAGACGGGCTGGAGGACCGTCTCTGTGTCCCCGGCTGTGTGTGAGACCCAGAGCTCCAGCCGCTACTGCTGAACAGGAACAAGCTGAACTAGTAACACTATCAGCGATACCGATTAAAGTCACCCTGGCACCGTTCCCCTGAACCACTCCGACACATCTCACCCCTGCAACTGAGCACAGACCAGGCCCACTAAGTCATAATTATGAGATACTAAGTCATAATTATGAAATACTACCTCATAATTATGACTTACAGGATCGTTATTTTTTTCTTCACAGTGGCGCAAATGGGCTTCCATACAATCTCAACGAGACTACCTGATTAAATAAAGTTCATGATATAACGTGTACCAGATCAAACGTTTTGTTAGAAATGTTTGTCTGTGCATAGTTTAAAAGAGTTGTAGTGAAAGCAATGCATGTTGTGTGTCTCTGATATCCACTAATCCTCTTTCTGAAAGAATACCAGACAATTAACTTGTGTGCTTTGGTTGGGATTCACAAAGCAAAGAGACACTGACGCCACAAAACCCCAACAAAAGAGTCACTCACTGCCTGTTTTTTTTTTTTTTTTTTTATAGATGTGTGTTCATTTATAGCCTCCAAAGAGCTAACTGACACCTAATTATATTTGCTTGCTCCCACCGTGCCCCTCCCTGCACCTCTCTTACAACCAGAAATGTAATAAACAGTTGTCATGCTAAAAGCAGCATTCATTTACCAGTCCAAAGGCTGCTGCAGCCATATGGACCTGGTGTACTCAGCTGAGCCTCCTCTGTTTGCATGGCAAGCAAATTAGACCAACCAGGGCACTCAAAGTCAGAGAGGGCTTATCTGAGACCAACTCAGACATGAGTGAAAGGGAGGTAAAGAATAATATTCTATGTTTGGTAACCCAGCACTTTTTAATCAATGTTATGATGTTGGGATGTCTTAACAGTGTTGAGCATGTTGCATGTTGGCAGCCACTTAAGTAAGTTGACTTTACGTTTACTGTAAGAGCTGCTGTTATGTTGCTGGTCTGGACCCACCTGTATCTCAGGAAGAGCTTTGAGTGCGTCATTTGAGAAGCTTATTTCAAATGGTGGAGTGTAAAACAATAATGTGCATTGTGTTCACATACAGGCTGCTGTAAGTCAGGGGGTTGAGGCTGGGCAAAAGTTGAGTACAACACAGACAATCAGTAGTACCCCTCCCCAGTGAAAAAGAATGCACATTACAGGCGATCCTTTGTATACTAAATGTTCAGAATCACCTTTTAGATTTAACATCAATAGAATTCTCAGGGTTATCTGTTTTATGCAGACTAATCCTCTTATTGAGGACAGCATCCATACGTGTCATTTTCTCTTTATAAAATCACAAAAATTTAACCATTTGTCATACAGACATAAACCTGCCATCTCTTTGTTGAAGTTGTGGTATATGTCATAATTTAAGTGTGTTTACCTCTTTTGCCTTTTGACGTTGACAAGTAATGGTATAAAAGAGGAGGAATTCATCCATTTTCTTGCCATTAGGCATGGACGTCCACTGTGTTTACCTCCATTAGATAACATGCTAATGACACCAGGCAGGGTGTAACAACACGATAACCTCACCAACCTCCACCCCGACTCACATCTGGTCGGCTATAACCAGGTATTCTGCTGTTTATCTGGGAGATGTTGCCCGTGATCTACTGCTTTGCGCTCCTTTATGTCATATATTCTATGGCAATTCATGAAACAAATATAATAAGTATCCAGTGGATTTCATTATTACGTTTTTATTTTGAAATTCCAGTTTAGTGAACTTTTTTTCATGAACTTTCTTGTACATAGATTTAGTCACAGGTGTTTTTTGGTATCCTGTTTGGATACCCCTGAATAACTTTTGACAAAGTGACAAAACCAGTAAAACCTTGTTTTATGGAAGCGATTTTAATTAGAGGTCAGTGGAATTGAGTTGAAAACAATACAGCTTACTCATATCAGAAGGATGGGCCCAGTTCCCAGGCCTCACCTCTCTTCACAGTGCCAAGTCTTGATTTGGTCCCAGCTATGAAAGGTGGTTGCTTGCAGGTAGTTCTGATGGTGAGGGGATCCCCATTAATAAATTCCATGCAGGCAGCCCTGCACAAAGACTCTATATCATTAGTAGAGTTGGCTCTGTTGTGTTTGAACTTCCAGAGTCACTGGCTAAAAGCCAAATCAGACAGTTGGTTTCAAGACCTAATCACTAAGTCACTGTCTGACACATGCAGCCCTTACAACTGGGTAACATATCCCAGTTGATTCAACATACTGCTCTCATCATTAGCTGTCACTGTTCAACTCAGACTCTCACAACATTATGGGTATATTTTGATGATGATGAAAAAGTACCTGCCACTATTATGATTATAAGATTTTATCAATTTAAATGTACCAAATTAAATTTACTATACCTCAGTAAACAACTGGATAAGTAAATTTCCAAAATTCATGCAAACAAGTTAACATGAACAAGGTTTAATGTAATGGAAAATAGTGGGTTAGTCTTTTCCTGTAAGAGTGTTGTGATGATAGCGCATTTTCATAAACAAAAATGGAGGTTGTGTGTTCGGCTCTCGTGCAGCAAATGTTGCATGTGATGTTGTAGATTTGTCTGTCAGTAGCTTAATCTAAACTGGCATCGCCAGACTAATTCGCAAATGAGTATTAGTCTGAAACCTCTCAGTAAATTTTCGCTTTCCAAGGGGTGTTCTCAACGGGCAGAGACAACAAAACGCCGTCCTGTCGTAAGGTACATCCTGTCAGAAGTTCGGCAAACACATATTTCTTATCAACATAAAGATTAAGTGCAGCTGTTTGTTCTTCTTTTAGAGAAAATTTACCGTCAAGTCCATTTAATATTGTTGCTATAGCCAGACACCGACACGGAACGTTCTACGGTCAGCTATAGTGGCCATCTTGGTTATTTATGAAGATGCCTGAACTGTCAGTCATCAAATTAAACCCGCCTCATACTAGATAAATGGATTGTGATTGGCTCGTCCAGATACCTGAAACTACGAAGTCAGTTTGAATGGGAGAGGGACCAGATGCAGTGTTGCCAACTTGGCGACTTTCTCGACAAATCTGGCGACTTTCCAAATCCTCTTGGCGACTTTTTTTTTGTCAAAAGCGATTAGCGACAAATCTAGCGACTTTTTCTGGTGTTATTTGAGACTTTTCTGGTGTTTTGGAGACTTGTGAAAGCAAAGCACGCTGTCCAGTTACTGTCCTCAGCAAGCAGCGGGTGCTGCCATGATGCGCTCACAGGCGGTCAATCTGACAGCTGCAGGCCCAGCTGCAGTCAGAGCACAGAGGACACCCGCACTCCGCGTCCACGCTGCAAATCAACTGCGCATGCGCACAGCCGCCGCTGATGTAGATGTTTCTTCACTACCACACTAAAATAAAGCATTAAAGTCATTACATTATTTTGAGAAGTGATGGCCTATTTCAGTAGCAAAAAAACAAGAATCAACAGAAGAAAACTCATTTGTAGTTCTAAACATATTTAGGGTGTTTTTTTACTCTCATTTTGTCTCTCCCACTGTTATTCCTCTCTCCTACAACGTCCATCACAATTATGCAAATTAGGCGATGGCGTCATTTAGCGTCTTCTAGCGACTTTTAGGACAGCCAATAGCTACTCTTCTTACTGAGGAGTTGGCAACACTGGCCAGATGCATCTGCTAGAGCAAATTAAACATGAGCTTGCAGATTCTTCTGGCTAAGCTTTATCAGTTCTCTGAAGATGATTCGAAAGCATCAAAGGTCAAAATGTAGCAGAAAGCTAGCTGCTATATCTTCTGTTAAGTAGAGCTGAAACAATTAATCAATGAATCTCTTAGTCGATAAACTAGAAAAGAAAAAAATATTGGCCACTATTTTAAGAATTGATTAATCATTTTAGCTATTATTTTCAGGCAAAAATGCCTAACACTTCCTAGTTCTAGCTTCTCAATTTGAGGATTTGCTGCTTTTCTCTCTTATTGGATAGTAAAGTGAATTTTTTTGGTTTGGGAGTGGTTGGTTGGGGAATACAAGCAGTGTGATGACATCACATTGGACAGGTGTATTCTGAACTTGGACAGAGCTAGGCTAGTTGTTTCCGCCTGCTTCCAGTTTTTATGCTAAGCTAAGCTAACCATGTCCTGACTCCAGCTCAGTTCTTCAAACACAGACATGAGACCGATATTAATCCTCCCACGGCAAGAAAGAAGAAAATAAACATATTTCCCAAAATGTGAAACTATTTGTGTAACAGTTATTCAAGACTCAGGCCCCAGGCTGTGTCAAGAGTCCATACAGGGTCAAGCACATACATCAAGTTACAACCTTACCTTACAAATAAGTGTAGAATCATAACTAATGCAGGGTCTTCCATACAGGTCACAGGGCTCATTGAATGGTTTGATGAGCATGAAAAAGAGGAATAATAAAGACATGGACGTGTTACACTATGTTTACACAGAAGCCATAGAGCGAGCAGCATGGTAGCAGAGCAGCAGCAGCAGCTTCAGTGCTCCAGTGTTTGATGTAGACATACCCGACTTCAGCTGAACAATATCGGCATACAGTTTGACACTAATTGTTATTCATTTTTGCTGTAACAAACCTTGTAACTGTACTGCTCTCATATGGTGGATGTAAATGTCATGGGAGGATCCTCAACTCTGGTCTCTCATTTGTGTTTGCCATGCAGCAACACTACATGACTTGGCTAACCCAGCTAAGCCAACTGGTATGCTAAGGCTGATACACAGCTGGTGCAATGACAAAACTTTCCAGGTAAAACGCATTATACAGTTTCAAAATAATTTTATTCTACGTTCCATGTGTACAATAGTAGACATAGTTGGCTATTTTGACAGTAATTGTTTGGGTCACAGGGCACAGTGAACCGAGGAAGTTGCGTAGAAGTCACAAGATGTGGATTAATGTGATAGGAGAAAAGACAAAGCAAAGTTCTGATATACAAATTTATATTATTTTTTGGACTAATAATATTTGACGTCTCTAGGCTTCAAACAGTTATTAAAATGAACCCATCTCAGAAGTGTCTTTTTGGTGGAATAGTTAATAACTCATAGAGATCTGCTTATCGTATGTATTTTTTCAATATCAAATGGTCATAAATGTTTTAGACTTACAATATTTTCCTATGAAATATAGTCGAGTAGAAATACAAAGTAGCATATAATGAAAATACTCAAGTAAAGTACAGTATTTTAGTAATGGTATGTAGTCACTTTCCACCACTGTTTACCCCTCCAAAGGAGGGAGCAATGAAGCTTGCTCATTTTGGAACAATACCTTAAATTAGACACTTTATGTTCAGTGTTCCCGTACTTTCACGTCACCCACCCATCTTATATGTAAAGAATACATCCAGCAGTCTTTACCTATGTACACTGGGGCTGTTGGCTTCCATATAGGAATGTTCTGAGTTATTATTGCTTAGCTTAACAGTCAGAACATAAGGGTAATGTGTATAAAATTAGAATCATGGAAAAGTGATGCATGTTTGAATTTCACTAAAGTATTCATAATACATTCAAGTTCGTATCCAGTGGCACGTATATTGGGAACTGTTGGGTCTCTGTAAATAATATTTTAAAGAGTATGGTCTAGACCTACTCTACGTGAAAAGCATTTTCAGATAACTTTTGTTATGATTCAGCGCTATACAAATAAAATTGACTTGACTTGAATTACACGCACATTTGTACAAAGCACCAAACTAACAAGGCAGTCTATACAGAGGCATCATTAGGACTCATCTCCTCATGTTGCTGGGCCTCAGAATATACGATCAATGTGAAAAACACTTTTTAAAGGCTTTATTTTCTACTCTATGTCTAGCTTAAAATAATCATGATCACAGATCCACTGCAGGACATATAAGCTCTTTACATGCATTTTTGCAAAGCTGTCATTTTTTAGCCTGGGAACCAGACGAATCTGCGAGCTCATGTTTCATTTGCTCTGGCAGATACGTCTGGCCCCTCTGCAATTCAAACTGACTCCTCTGCCGATTTATCGGGCTAACCAATAACAAGTGTTTGTCTAGTACGAGGCGGGTTTAATACGATAATTGACAAACACGAGCGCCGTGTATTATACCTATTAAACAGTATTAAACGGACTAGACGGTAAATTTTCTCTAAAAGAAGCACAACCAACTGCACTTAAACTTTATGTTGATAAGAAATATGTGTTTGCCGAACTTCTGACAGGACGTACCGTCCAACAAGACGGCGCTTCATGGCTCTGATTGGTTTCTGCCTGTTCGCCCTTGGAAATCAAAATTAACTGAGAGGTTCCAGACTAATACTCATTTGCAAATTAGTCTGGCGATGCCAGGCTAGTCATTTTCCATTTTAATTTTTTTTTGTTTGTTTAGTTAGTCTTCCCAGCCCTAGAATGCAGCATATGGTACTTAAACGCAGGTGTCCATCAGAAATGCGATACGCATCTCGATGCATTGCCAACGATCCAATACATTGAAGCAACTACCAATGCGATGCAATACAATTCAGCCCTATTGAGCCTCAGTGCAATTCAACACAATGCGATCCAACATAATACGGATACTATATGGTACAGAGTTTAATTTTTTGGTTCTTCTTAAACCAACAGCAAATCTTAAATTTACTAAGAAAGCGGCATTTTTACTTCACATATTTGTTTCTCTAGTACTGCAACTCAGTAAGTATGTAGTCTCTAAAAAACACTTTGCCTTTTCACAAACAGGCCTTTTCACAAGTCCTTGTCTCTGACAAAAGGTAAAATATCATTTTATCTATTTATTCCTGCCTCTGTACTTTATAGCGGCACAGCATATTTTGCAAATTGCATGCGTCTTGTCAAGTTGTCGGTCTCTCTTGAAAAATCGGATGTGTCTCCAAACATTTGATTTAGAAGAATTTGGTGATTTGTAAGAACGTGTTTCTTTTTCTCCTCCATATACATAGACATATAGCTAAAACATGACAGCAAAGCTGAACAAAAATACATAAACATAAATATTTAACTATTATGTATGGAAGCCCTTAGAGGCAAGTGAAATTTTTTTTTCTGATGATCCATTTTGTCCAAGTCTGATCTAGACTTTGTGTTTATGACTTTAAGAATAGTTGGAAAAAAAAGGTTTTGCCAGGATATTCTTTCTAATTCCTTTTAATTTTTTTTTCCATCTGTAAAACAGGTGCAGAAAAAATGTTTTGACAGGTGAATAAGCTTTCAATATCTGGCAGTTATTTAACATTACTGTATGTTTTGTGTGTGTGTGTGTGTGTTTAAGTATGTAATAACTGTTTAAACGAGGGGAAAATGGAACTGGATTTTACAGATTTTTAATCATCATACCTTTGTCCAAAAAAGTTTGTGAACCTTGGGCTTTTGGTTTTTTGTGGTACTCTGTGAATCAGTTCCTCTCTGGCTGCAGACACAGGCCCACATTAGTCAAATCTGGCCATGAGCAAATCTGGCAAGAAAACACACTGATAATCTATTATAAACTATATAAATGACTGCCCATCCACTGTATTTATCACTGCTTTTTATGATTGTGTTTTTTAAAATTAAGTAGGCCTACTTATTCCACATATTTGTCAGAGCAGACACACACACACACACACACACACACACAACTAGACAGACAGACAGACAGAGAGACAGAGAGAGAGAGGGAGATCAGCTGGCTATAAAGAAAGAAATCTCTGTCTGTATGTGTCTATAATTGTAAATTGCAAAAAATATTTGCATCCAACACTACCTTTTTTATTGTGTAGCTTTTGGGTTCGATAGCATTTTAGCAAATTCAAAGCCAGGACAGGACTGTCAGCAAATACAAAATATAGACAACATTGCTCTTTCGGTATTAAAATCCAAAAGCTGTCAGAACCCAACCGTTAGGGTGTGATGACTAACGGATCCTGTAGGAGCTGTAGCAGGGCATTAGACTTTTAGTGTGGTTTTGTGATAGTGTGTTATTGGAATTTAGTGTGTGTGACTTTCCATTAAGAAGGGTGGCGAACTTACTGCTTTTAATCAAAGATGGTGTTATTTGCAGATAGGTTGCTATTCATTTGGCTGTTTGGCACTGATAACTAATGCCAACAATTGGTTGAATTTTTCCTTTAGTTTTTAGCAACGGTTGTTTCATCAGTGTTTCTGAACATGCTGTTCTTGCTCATCTCCCTTCAGGCTCTGTCTCTCACTCTTTCCCTGTCATCTCCTCTTCTTGTCATCCTCTTTCTCTTTCTCACCTCACTTCCTCCCTCATCTGCCACCTCCCTGTGTGTGCTCTGACAAAGATTCATGCATTAAAGACTCAGCTACGCCTCTTGAATACCAAGCCAATTCCTGCAATCTCTGAGAACAGTGGGGGAAATTCTCTGCGTTTGAGGCGTTTCCCTGTGAGGAAACGACCAGACAGGATAGACTGCTGTTCCATTAATCAGGCAGATTAACAAACTAGTGGCTCAGCCCCCCACATGCCATGACTCTATAGTTAAGAGGCCAATATGGACTGCAACCTTGACCCCCCCATGATGAAGGCCAATATTTTCTGCTCCTGCATCAGTGTTTATTCTGTAATGGAGGGCCGTCTTCCTCGTCAGAGAATAAGGAAAAGACGGGCAATTAACTTTTCTTGAGTTTTTGAGTTGGAGTTGGCCGTTACATCCAGAAATGTCTCTCCCTCTGGTTCAAGTCCTGTAAATGCAGTGGCCAGCACAGTGTTACGTGCTGGCCACGTCTCCCAAGTACGTGATCCAAGGCACTGAAATACATTTGCTGTAGCTCGGTTTTGTCATTGGCTTTGGATCTGGTTGTTTCTTCAACTAAACATAAGTTGAAAGTTTTTACTGACTTGTTATCAGCGTTTCATTGGAAATGTGGAAGATTTTGCAGTGACACTAACAGCACTGCAAAATGGACTGTGCATCACCTAAGTCTGCGATGGCCATCCCAAGCAGTCGTTTTTTATTTCCAGTGTTTCTTCGTTGACAAAATTAATACCGATAGTGACATTTTCTTTTCCAGTAGGATCTCTTGCTCCATTTACTTAGATCGTGACCCATGAATCCGCATTTTCTTTCCCAATTGCTTCAGTCACAACATTGCTCAGTATGCAACTAAGCTAATTTTGCATCTCATGACGTTTTGGAAAATTGACTTTACAATTTGGGCCAACTGGGGGTCTTTCCTTATTTTGAAGTCAAATAAGGATAGAAAAAAGCCACTCTTGATTGTGATACAATGATGACATGAATTACCTCTTTTTAGTTCCAAAGAGAAGTTTATTCTCAAGTCTGATATTCATAGGTCCATAAGCTCTCCAACCTTCAGGGCAAATGTCAGTCTCCATCAGCAGTTTAGCCCCAGCAGCATCAGTGTCCTCAGGAATCCTAACATTACCTCCATCGCTGCAGCTTTTCTATGTGTCAGGGTTAGTTGCAGTAGTGACTGAGCTAATATTAGCTGAATCATTAGTTTGAGCTTGGTTCTTATGGTTGTCACTGCCGTGACTTATTTCCAATCTGGGTGCAGTTCCAAACCACTTTCATATGTCCATATTAATTAAATGATGGCTAAGTTTTGCACTCGCTTTTAGCGAGTTAGCTTTGTTTACCGCTGAGAAAATGTCCACATTAGTGCCACCCATCTAATGTCTCTACGTATTTAATCTAAGTTTAACCTTGTAATATAATTGTTTGATTGGTTTTACATTGCAGATATTGTAGTTGTTCTTAATTGGCTAGGCAGGGGGTTGTTATTTATACTAATAAATTGTTTCCTAAATGCAAACGATCGCTGTTTTGTGCTTTATTTTGCATTGCAGTGTTCGGTCTTCCATTACCGAACTGTATGACTTCATTTACTTAGCTGTAAAAGTATTTAAATTTGCATTTTTTGTCAGGGAGAGAAATCAACTGAGGGGGCACGGATGGGCCTGGACCCCCAAGGGGGCCCATAATGCCGACGCTGGCTGTCCTCCCAATCAGGCATCAGTGAAGCAGTCATGATTCCACTGGAGGAAGAAACAATCAATATCATTCCAGTAGCCAAAGCTCTCATTACCCTTGGTGTGTGCAATGCAGACTTAGCCCCAGTGAGCCATACTGGTCATAAAGATGAATAACAGCTGACTTTGCTGCCATGGTAACACCTCCGGAGTTCCTCCCACCCTCTTTAGTTGACAATCTCCCCCTTATGTCTACTTTGTGTTCTGTGGTGCAGCAGAGTCAGTCTGGACCAAGCAGACTAAAGCTCCTTCAGGAGGGCAGAGAAATTAAAGGGATTTTCCAAGGAAGTCAACAATAAACATGCTGCAGTCCCCCTCCCAGTCCAGAAAAAATAGACCTGTGGTTGTAATAACTCACAAGTAATACATTTGTACTAATCTGTTACTATATTAGCTACTGATTTTGTAACTGGGTAAATAGAGTTTTCACAGCAGACATTTTGATGTGTCAAAGCAGGAAAAGCAAAGGTGTAATCAATAACATTAATGATGGTTGTATCCTATCCTGGTTATATTAGTCATAAGTCATTAGCCACACCCAGGGTTTGGTAATATTTAATGTTGGCTTACCGGAGAGGGACACTTAATGGAGCACAGCTATCATTCATTTTAGTAGTTATACCTGTGCTTTTAGAATTCCTGCTGTGAACAGACCGATATCCTCTCCTCCACTTTCAACTGCTAGTGGAGATCCCAGTTTCCAGAAGTACCAAATGTTCTGTCAAAATGTGTATACTAATGTGTATAAATGTAAGCAACCATTAATAATGAAACCATAAAAAAATAAACATGACAACTCTAATTCAATATAGTGTTAGAACAAGGAGACTTGATACATTTGCATATGTGATTTTGTTACTGAGGGTTGGAAATATGTTTATTTCAATGGAAATGAACCCCTTAAACCCCACTTACTCACTGTTGAGTCAGTTTACTGTATATACGGAAATAATTAAATTTTTTCCATCAGTGTTAGTTTAAAGTGTGGAGATTTCTGCGGCTGGAGCGAGTCTCATTAAAAATTATCAAAATACAGTGTTATTTTCTTTAATTGTCCTCAAAATTGTTGTTTTCTGTCAAGATGTTTAATCTCAGTGTAAAAAATGGCTAACTAACAGATAGAAGAGAGAGAGAGAGAGAGAGAGAGAGAGTGAGTGAGTGAGAGAGTGGGGGTGTGTTTGTGCCCACCGGTTCCCATGCTGTTTCTTTGCTATGGTGATAAGTCTTTGGCAAGAGGTGATTCATGCTCACTTGCTTCTTCAGACTCTCAGATGTTGCCCTTGCTTCCGTTTCCTGATGACTGAAATCTTCTTTTTCTTCTCTTTCTGTGTTGCAGTTGAAAGAGAAGTGGTACAGAAGAGAACTTTCACCCGATGGATGAACCTACATTTAGAAAAGGTTTGTTGATTGCTTCATGAAATCGTGGCTGCAGAAAATACACAAGAGGAAAAACAGTAATCATGGTATCCACCCTCAGTCATTACAGAGCTGCTCACAAAGCTTTCATTTAATACCTGGGTGGAACAAGACAATTTCTTTCTTTTATTGTCACTCCACCCCAAAATCCAGGGTAGCTCCATCTTCACCACAGACTGTCATGAAGCTGCGAGACCCCACCATGATCACTGTGTTTTACACCGCAGCTGAGACACGTGCTGTATATAAACAACAGTTGCAGTCTCTCCAGCTCACTCGCTGAATTATACATGTGGTTATGTGGAACTGCCTATGTGCAGCATTAAAGCTTCATTAGGCTGTTAGTGTTAATCGAAGAGAGACACAGCAATGTTACAGGTCTAGATAGCCCAAGGTGGTCGTTTTCCTCTCCACTCCGCCCAGCTAGCTGCTGTATGTGAACAATGGCTGGGTGGATTTAAAGGGGCCCCCTCCTCTGCAGCTTGAGACTATGGGCCAAATAAAGGGGAAATACTCAGAGGTAACCAATGAGAATCCTGTCAATGAATGGGACTACATTATTCATTTATTTTTACATTTATTGAAATGTGTGACAGCCTCCCTCATTAATATAAAGGGGAAGAATAAATATAAATAAACTCTATGTTAATAAGTATTGTTGTTGGTATACCATGGTAGATGTTAAGGATGTGTTGTTGCATCCATATTTAATACTACATTTTTCAATTCAAAAATATTTGAAAGATTTGATCCATATTATGGAAAAGCAATACACATCACCACTAACCACCAGGTGTTAACCAAACATTCCAAACTTAAATTCCATTCATTTTTTTTCCATAAAATGTCAGAAAATAGTGAAAATTCCCATTACATAATTTAACATGATGTCTTCAAATGTCTTTTTCTGTCCAACCAATGGTCCAGAAGGAGCAAATCTTCACAGTTTGCTTTTGCTCAAGCTGTTTCTAAAATAATTAATTGATTATCAAAAAAAATGCTAATACATTAGCTGATTGACTGACTAAAATCAATTAATTGACTCGAAAGTTAGTAGCCAGTCAGTCTGACTGAGAAGTAAAGTATCAAGTCTGTGTACACCATGTCACGATTGATGCCAAACACACATTAAATGACTGCTTAATGAAATGAAAGTTATCGTTTCACTGCCTGACATAGCCTAACATACACCTGTACATTTAGACACGGCTCCAGCAGAGCCTTGCATAACTGTGTTTACACTGACACACTGTGTTTCTGTAGAGCCTATCTTTCCTTTCTGGTTGCAGTCCCCAAGCAGGGTTGAGTCAGGGTGAGCTGAGAGTCTGAGTGTCTGATCAAATCTTTTGTTTTCTCTCAAACACTGAGCCCCTCTTGTCTTACTCACTGTTTGGCCCTGCATCAATTTGGCCTCTGACCCAATAATTAACAATCAAACATTTGTCTCCTGTCATCTTGGAAAGTTACAGTCACTTAACCCCCCCCCCCCCCATCGTTCACGGATTCACCATGTTCAGACAAGTTCACAAATGGAACTGGAAATTACTGGAAATGTTACATAATCTCTGCAGTTCTTAGTTTGTGACACCTAGTAGCCTATTTGCATACCTTGGGTAGGATGAAGCAGAAGTGGTAATTTAAAGATTAAATGGTGTACCCATGCACAAATGATTTAAAGGAAACAATGCATGAGTATATTGGGGTTCAGTATTAATTACTTTCAAGGGAATCATTGCAAACTTTGGATTCACTCACTGAGGTCAAATAATTCCATCTCCTCTCTAGTTGGATTTTGGTAAGCTTTGAAACACAAAGTCAACCCATTGACAGATTTAACCTTTGAGGGAACGGGGCTCATGAGAGTCCAAAAAGGAAGAAGCTATTGTAGCACATTAGCTGTCTTTATCCTCCTCTGTCGAGGTATACACTGCAGAACAAATGAGGCACAGTTAACCGACAGTTGATGAGACAGGAGTGGATAATATATGTCTTTTGAGCTAAGAGCTTGTTTCCCATCTTCAGTAACTGTTTATTGAATGTAATGATGCACTGTCCTGAGGACTAGTTGTCACAGGGGAGCAAACGGCCCAGTTCAGAAAAAATTGAAAGAATCTCAACGAACTATTGTTATTGATCAGAGCTAGTATGTTCCCAGCTTGCTAGCTTGTTAGATACTTCACCAAAATGCCAAACTCAAGGCTTCAAAACGGTATTCCACAAACCAATGGGTGATGCCACGGTGGCTACGTCCACTTGTTTTATACAATCTATGGTATTAATGTATATGTCTATTGAGCTGAAACACAGAGGTCTACACAGTTATGCGCAACACAAAGCCACATCCTTAAATGGAAAGCATTCCCTGCGTGATATCCTATGTTTAATGTACAGACTACAGAAAAGCCTTGGATCCTAACAGACCCCTGCACATAAACATAAAATGACTGCAGCCCTGAGTACAGTACCAACTTCTAAAATATATGAAAGGTATATCAAACTATAAAAGTGATAAAATGATGATGATGATGATAATAATAATAATAATAATAATAATAATAATAATAATAATAATAATAATAATAATACATTTCATTTGGTGACGCCTTACATGGCACTCAAGGTCACTTCATATAAAATTCAGTGGTAAAACACAATAAACAACAAATTAATAGAACATCAGTAACAACAGCAATAACAAAACAACAATAGTAAGACATCAGTACATTCAACACCTGAGTAAAGCAGGGCAATAAGTTTAAATAACATAGTAGAAAGAAAAAAGAGAAAAATGCACTTGATGTAGTTAATGTGAGTAAGCAAGTTTAAAAAGATGGGTTTTAAGAGCAGTTTTGAATTCTGTAGTGGAGTGCAGTATACGGATGTTAGGGGGAAGGGAGTTCCAGAGTTTGGGTGCAGCACAGGAGAAGGCCCTGGCACCCACTGTGTTGAGGTTGAATGCTGGTAGTCCCAGTAGACCTGCAGATAAAGACCGCATGGCGCTGGACGGGGGGTAGGTCTGTAGGATGTCTGTGAGATAAGTGGGGGCTCGATTGTGAAGAGCTTTGAATGTTAACAATACGATTTTAAAGTGAATCCTTCGTGACACAGGGAGCCAGTGTAGCTGAATCCGCAGGGGAGTGATATGTTCAGTAGACTTTGTGTGTGTGATAATCTGTGCTGCAGAGTTATGGATGAGTTGTATTCGGTGAATATGTTTGTTCGGAATGCCTGCCATTATAAGGAATGATACAAAATACAAAACAATGCAAAATATGTGAAATGTGAATATTACATGGATGAAAAGTGATTATTACAGTTCAGCATAGAAAAACCACCTATCAACCGTACAGATCAATGCCTTTTCACCTACACAGGTCAGTGGTTGCGCTCGTCTGGGTTTAGATATATGCCACAAAAACACGTTAAACATTCTGTAATGACTGTGTTAAAATTAATTAATCTCGAATGCTTTTTGGTCGCTTTTACAGTTTTTGGGTTGCATTTTTTTTATATATATTTGATATATACAGTGTAAATGGGGTCAAAAACTTGTCATGGTATTAATTTCTGTGAAATATTTTATATTCACACTAGTGCGCCCGTAAAAAAAACCCCAGATAGTCAGTTTACTAACATGTATGACGAAAAATACCCATCAAATCCTCACATTTAAGGAGCTAGAAACAACACATATTTGACGTATGAGAATCATATAAATCTAAATAGTTGCTGATTAATTGTTTTGTTGATTGATTGAGTAATTGTTGAAGCTCTATTTCTCACCCCTCTCTCTTCCCATCCTTCTCTCCCTCCATTTTCAGTGTGACCCACCCATTGAGGTTCATGACCTTTTCCAGGACATACAGGATGGACACATCCTCATGGCCCTGCTGGAGGAGCTCTCTGGCTGCAAGCTGGTCAGACTCTTACACTGTTATTACTGCCAGATAATTTCACAACAATAACTGTACACTGTTATATTAGCAGCTACTTTAGTAATACTGGTGGTAAGAGTAGTTTTTATTGTGCTCAATAATACTTTTCTCATTCTGAATAATTTTCCAGCTTCATGGGTTCAAGAAGTCCGCCCATCGTATTTTCAGACTCAACAATATCGCCAAGGTCCTGTCTTTCCTGGAGGAGAGAAACGTGAGTTCCATAACAGGTAGCATGAACACATGTCTACCTACTGCTTGCTGATTGGCTGAACTGTTAACACATATGGTGTACATACGTGCGTCCTCAGGTAAAGCTTGTCAGTATCGACGCAGCTGATGTTGCTGATGGAAACTCCTCCATCATCCTGGGACTCATCTGGAACATCATCCTCTTCTTTCAGGTAATTTCATTTCTCTGCCAATTTTCTCATTTTATACCTCTTCACCCACTTTCATCTGCACTTCTCTCTTTTCACTCAAAATTAGGTCAAGTGTAGTCTACTTCACAGCCTGTGGACTTTCCATTCACAAAAGCCCATCAAAGTGCAGCTTGCTGGGTAGTTTATGTAATCCACACTGCGGTTCAATGCCTGGGACAGACACCATAAGGAAACCATTATCTCTGCAGTTCACAGACTGTCCCCTCTTTCTGGAGGCATTGGACTGTATGAAGCTGTCTACACTGCCAGGTCTGAGCTGAGATGAATGACAGTAATCAGCAACATACACTGAGCTTCTTTGACGGCCTTTTACAAAGGTTTGGTCCTGAAACTGCTCAGAGGAACTGATGGTTAACGTCACCAGTTTTCTGATGAAATGAAATCATCCCAGTTAGAACTCATAAGTCTGCAAGTTTTGTCTCTATCAGTTAAACAATTCAGCAGTTCCCCAAGTTTCACTTCAGCTCTGTGCATCCTTCACTTCTTTGTCTGTTTTACTGCCGCATGTTTTTGCAAACGATGTACTGTAAAGCGTATGTGTGCAAATTATGGAAAATAATTAATTGTGCGAACAGCAGTGATTTGCATCTAAAGCATCTAGGTTACCAAAGTGGTACTTAAAAAATGTATCCAGGGTTGGCAGGTCTGCAATAGATTCAGCTCAGCCCTTTTAAGGGTTGTTGGTCAATTCTGTTGGTCATCTGTTCAAATGTTTACATCATGTGTTATGATTGCCATGGTAACCATTATGTAATAAATCCTGTTTCTGACTGGGCTTTTTACGAGTTTGTTGTCTTTTCACACAATTGTAAGCTAGAACAGATTCTACTTTATACCTGTAATAGTTTCTGTCCAAAGTCGGTCTCACACTCTGAGGAAAGTAACCCACTAAGCAGTTTTGAGTTGCTGATAACTTGTTATTAATAATATTCAGCAAATAGTAACCTCAAGTATCAGCATAAAACTAAATGGTAAATAATCTGCTGTAGAGACATGGATGAATTTGATACTCAACATTTATATTGACCAGTAAAACGGTCAACTACAGGCAATATAATCCCACTCTCTGTCTCTTTACAGATTAAGGAGCTGACTGGGAACATCAGGAGCCAGTTCCCCTCCTCCTCCAGCTTGTCATCTATCCCCACCAGCTCTGACTCTGACGCGTCCCTTTGCAGCACGCCGTCAGACGAGAGACAGTCAGCGTCCACGGCCATGCGAGAACACAACAAAGCCATCAAGAAACTACTGCAGTGGGTACAGAAGCGAACACGCAAGTGAGTGTGGTTTGCCATTTTCAATAAAGATTGTTAAATTAAAAAATGTCTTAGTATAACAGTACATAACAATAGACTGCATGCTCTACCACACCAAAACAGAAACAAACAATAATTATCAGGCTCAATTGGTGTGTACTTCCTGGAAGAAGAAGAATCGAGATCGAAATTTTTATTTAGCATTGAAATGGCATGCAACTGTACACACACACAATGAATTTGTTTTTACACCCCATACATACAGGCCCCCCAATTCACACATACATGCATATATATAGGGGACCCGTAACATGCGTGGAGAGGACATAGGGTGAGGGCGCCGCCATTCGTGTAGTAGTTGGGGAGGGGAGTTGGTGCTTTGCTCAAGGGCACTTCTGCAGTGCTCCGTGTTTTTTTTGTTTGGGCTGGGACTTGAACCGGTGACCCTCCAATTCCGAACCCAAGTCCCCTACCCACTGAGCCACTACCGCCCAGGACTGACCCTGACCACTGAATATTTCCTGTCATAGGTATGGTGTGGCAGTGCAGGACTTTGGGAAGAGCTGGAGAAGTGGTCTGGCCTTCCTGGCTGTCATTAAGTCCATTGACCCCAGCCTGGTGGACATGAGGAAGGCACTGTTAAGGACCGCCAGGGAGAATCTGGAAGACGCTTTCAGGATAGCCCACTACAGCCTGGGTATCCCACGCCTGCTGGAGCCTGAGGGTGACAAGAAAATCGATGTTTTTACATATCAGCATAATCTGGTTACTGCCCACATTAAACTGTAGTACCATGACTAACCTAGTTACCACTACAAGATCAAAATGTTTCCATAATGTTCAAGTACTTTCTTGAGGGTAATAACCAAAAGTGAAAGGTGCTCCCATGACACAGTAACCTATTTAACAAAGTCGTAAACGTGACCTCTTTTAAAGGTTTTTCTATTTAGATTGTTAGCTTAACCCAGCCATTTTAGCCCAGTTATAACATTTGCGTGTGTGCAACCAAAACTAAGCTGCTGAGTAGACAGAGTGGTACCAACAAAGTGGTAGTCTCCGTGCATTGAACCAGCCTCATAGTTATTCCCATTCAAAGCTTATGTTATGCCTCTATGTAAAACCAGGATGAGGTAGAGATCAAGTCATGGTCTTCTGAGAAGCTACTGAATGTATAAAGTTGAAGGGATTTGGAATTGGCTATCATTAGCTAATGCTAGGCTACATACACACTATTTTAACTATTTTTCCACTACTATTTTGTGGCTATGTTGTCTAACCTTAAATGAAACTTAAAAAAAAAAAAAACTGTTAAAATTTGGCCTAGTGTTTTAAGCAATGCTGCTACACTTTACTGGACATACATAGCCTCTTTTAGACTCTGTAACATGGTTGGCTTCATCGATCTAATAATGTAATGCGAGGATCATTATGGATAGAGCTGCAGTGCCTGTGCAATAGTTGGCATCTGGTGCACAAGAGGCAGTGAAAAAGACCCTTTCCCTTCCCACTAGCAGCTCTATAGATTGCCCCATGATTTATTTGCTCCAATTTCATAATTTATTAGATATGGCATATAATTTTGCTGCATGTTTTAAACAGTCCAACAGTATAGTTACATAAATGACTAGACGTTAGCTAATGTTGTATGTGAAATACTTTGCTGGATATTCATACTAGAGTTACACATTATGGGAGACTGATGATAAATGTAGCTCCCATATGATTTTTTTCTTATTGCCCCACACTGTGAGGGGAAAAAATCTGCGAAACCAATTTTTATATGGGCGCATCTGATATGAGGCAGACAAAATTTGCATTTAATATCTCTCTCTGTGTATTTAAGAAGAGATAATAATTTATAAATCCCACAGCAGGTAAATGTACAGTGTTACAGTAGCAAAGGGGATAGCACAATAGCAGAAGCGTCAATAAAAATAAGAAGAACAAGATATAATAGAGATACAATAAGTACCGTATTTAATGGTTATATTAAGACAAGGACCTACGTGTAGAATTGCCAGCACTTTGACGTAATAAAGTGCAACACATAACAATTAGGAGGAAGCCTAATTTAAGTCTCAACGTAAAATGCCACTGTGGTAATTGTTCTTTTTCTGCCCAGATGTGACGATCAACACACCAGATGAGCAGTCCATCATGACATATGTGTCACAGTTCCTGGAGCACTTCCCTGGGATAGAGGAGGTAAGAATCCCTTCTTACAGTGCATGGATGATGTGTCTGACATCAGCAGACAAAACACTTATTCCTGAATCTGTGCCCTGATTTATCTCCCCAACTTCATTGTTTCCCTCTCAGCCGGAGGAGCCCTGCCAGCTGATTGAACGAAGCGTCTCTATGTGCCGACTCAACTTCCGTGACGGTGACTCCGACCACATAAGGAATGGCGCTCACCGAAGCAGAGTGAAGGAGAGGTCTTACATGTTCCAGAGAAACTGTGCCCAACCCCCACCCAAAATCTTGATTTCTTCTGTGTCAGAGGACAGGAGCGCCATGTCACCCCCCTTCAGGCCGGCTGCAGCGCGCTCATGGTCCAGTGAAGACTTCTTAGCAGATTCCCCCCATATGGAGGACATCTCCAGCAGTGTGGTTGAAGAGCCCAAGGGACCTGCCAGTGAAGTCTCAACCAACTCAACCTCTAACTCCCCACAACTGTCTTACACTCAATCGCCCACTGGTTCATCAGTGCTTGAGTCTGTAAACACAGAGTCAGTAATTGGCGACTCTGCAATCAGCTCACCGGACTCCTGGGTGGAGAGTGAGTTTGGGGTCATGCCCGAGAAGTTTTGTGAGAGCCAAAGCGACAGTTCTTTGTGTGACAGTGGAACAGCCTGGGATGTGTATCATGCCACCCCTGTGGAGATCACTACTTTTGATGAAGGATTTGTTCCATCCATAGAGGATGGAGCCCATGATGAGCAGTCGATAACTGAGACATATATCGATGAAGGAATTTTCTCACTAAGCTCATTGGAGAGTACCCAGGAAAGAATCCAAGGGAATTCTGAGAAAAAGCAAGTGGAAGTAGTTAAAGAGAAAGACGCCGATCTTGACAACCACAACCAGGACATGGCATTAGAACAGGCACCTGATCATAGTGAAGCTGAGATTACAAAAGAAGTAGACTCTCAACAGATTGATACAAGTCTACTTCAAAAAGGCAAAGCACCCAGAGAGCAATTACCTTCTTTTCAGCTGTGTGAGGCAGAAGTACTGGCCAACTCTGGTGTTGAAGATCTCCTTGAATCTGATAAACTTAATCAGTCCCAACTCATCTCCAACACTGAGCTACCACCCCCTCACCAGTTTGAGGATCTCTTGGAGCAAACCACTGTTGAGGAGAACACTTACAGAGAACCAGAATGTTTAAATAAAGATCTGGACTTCATTGGGGATGCACAGAACCATGAGGGACAAATTAATGGTCAAACTGAAAGTCTGAATGAGAGAAATAACTCTGTTGAGGTTGAAGTGGAAACTGAATGTCAGAAAACAGATTTTCTCTCAGAGGAGGCAAGAGAGGAGTCAAGAGAGGTGTCAGGGATTTTGAAGGAAAGGGATGAAGGGGTTGTAGAAATAGAAGACAAAGCAAGGGAAGGACTTCTAAGAGACTACCTAGATCCTCAAGAAAGCTTTAGCTCGGAGACTTGTGATGCTTTAGTGAACACACATATAACCAACCAAGACAGAGCCTTAAAAACAAGTCTGGACCCAAGCATGGACATAAATATTCCCCTGAACTCTATTTCCAGTGAGCCAGAAGTGCAGGAAGAAGAGAGAAAATGTGACCCAGAAAGACAAGATCACGCTGTGGATGATGAGGTACATCAGGCTGAGGCAACTGGAAACAAGGGAACTGACACAGATGTCAACAACTCTCAAAATCTAGATGAATTGAGCTACGACTCCAATGTGAATGATGACGAAAACCCTTTTGAGATTCCTTCCTGCCTGGTATCAGAAAATGTTAAACCAACAACTTCAGAACAAATAAGAGACATAGAAAGTGGGCATTTGGATGATACAGATGAACATGACAGCAGATCATCAAATGCAGATGTATGTGGGCCAGACACAATAGATAACATGGAAAGAAGTGAAGCTACACAGGAATGTGCATCTCCTGACCAGAACTCTCAGTCAAGTAACGCTGAGAAGGACTTGATAGCTCAGACTTCTACAGATGCGAAATCTGAACCTGTGAATACTGAGCAGGAAATAGATTCAGCTGATCAACCGGATGGACACCAGGACAAACTGCGGGAAACCTTTTCTGACAATGAGACCGCTACCACACAGCAAAACACACTGGATCCAGTCAACTCGAAACCAAATGGTACGACAGAGATTTCATGTTGTGAACCAGGTAGTGTGTCCAGAGACATGGATTTGTTTTACACCAACATCGATCGAAATTCTCCAACAGATGATCTAGTTGGTGACAATGTCGAACCCATGGATCTGTTCTACCCTGACAAAGAGGAACCCATGTTTGCAGAGCCCCCTGATACTGAAATGCAAAGTTGGCCATCTGTTTTGAGTGTATCTGCTCTCCAGCCGGCGCCAGCTTCAGAGACTCTGTCAGATGACCAACCACTCAACCTGCTGGGGGAAGACTTCAGGAATGGAGTGGATTCGATACATGACAATGACAAGGTAAATGTGAGTTTATTTACCAATCAGACCATTTCAGTTTCAGGACTGATGCCATGAATTGACATAAAATTTTCTACAGGTATTCTTTGTCCCCAGAGGATTAATCCTAATTACTTATTTCTAGCGCTACCTTAAAGATGAAATGTTTGGTTTGATTGCCATGAAATTTGGTATATATATTTTTATTCCACACTGGAAAAAATGTAATAACTTTGGTGATCCCCTGATTTTTCATCTAGTGGCACCATTAGGGTCAAGAAATCAATTTGTCCACTATTTTGATTTATGACCACATACATGCAAAACTAATGACATTTCCATCAGTCTCAGCTACTGAGTCCTTGTTTTTTGGGGGCTCTGTGCTCAGATGTACTTTGGGTTTAGTGCTAATTAGTAAATGTTTGCGTGCAAACACACTAAACTAAGAAGTTTAATGTGGTAAACCGTACCTGGTGAACATCAGTATGTGAACCTATTCAGTTTAGTGTTACCTCACTTTGGAATAAAAATAAAAAACTGCAATTATTAAGATTATTACTATTTTGAATTGATGTACTGATTTTTTTGTTTTTTTTTTATTTTAAAAAATACAGATTTTTTCTCGCATGAGCCAATGATGACATATTCAAGTAGCTTTTTTTTGTCCAAACAAAAATCTAAATCCCAAATGACTTCAATTTAAAATGACATAAAACAGAAAAAAGTAAATCTTCACATTTGAAAAGTTGTTGAATGAACGTTGAATGTTTTGCAGTTTGATTTGATAAATGGCTTCAACGAATGATAAGTTCAGATGCATTAAGATCATTTGGTTTTTCCATCAGTCCAGTTTTTATTACTAATACAGCGGCTTGTATCAGTGAGGGTTCATTCTGGTGTGAAACCTTAGCGCTAGAAAAATACATATATATGTTATGAACTGGTTGAGTTATCCTCTGCTGTATTTCCTTGGACTAAGTAGTTTTCTTGCTCTTATCAACTGATCAGGGAATTTGAACCAGCAACTTTCTAGAATTATGCCTATTCAAGGTTCAAGGTTCATTTATTTGTCATTTTACAACACATGGTTGCAAAATGAAAAGAAAGTTGTAGCCCCTTCAGGCTATTTAGAATAAAAAGGATCAAATTTAAATTAAAATAAAACAATATATACAGTTATTTCTATACATACACTATGTACATATACACAGGAAATAATTCTGTAGTGCCTTTATTTGAAATTGCATCTGGGGGAATTTTAAACAGCAGCAACAAGATAGTGATGAGAATATGGTGTTCATCTTCACATTAAAAGTTTGACACCAAGGAAACATTGTCCATCAACTTTGACTGCGTTTGAACACCAACATTTGATGTAAACACAGAGTCCGTCTCTCCTGGTCTTGCAGGAGTCTGGTGTCTGTCGGGTCAGAACACAGTAAAGATGTGGGCACAGTCTGTGATTTCCCATTTCATCCACTCCACTTTCCCGCAACCAGACTAAGCGTTGGGCAGTTTTTATTAAACTAGTACTTTAACCAAATTTTACAGTTAAAATGATTGATGTTAGTTCAGTTTTATATTTCTGAATCATAAAGTTAAATCAACACAAGTGTAAGTTTTGTATTTAAGTGGCATTTTATAAAACACTGCCCTCAGTCTGTGGTGCACTGCCCAAACAGGAACATGAAGCAATGTGATTTCACACTTCCACAATATCTCACCTAATGACCAGATAACCTGCTGACATTCATCACCCACAGTCACACCTTTCTGTTCCACTCATGTTCTTTGAACGCTTGAGGCCTGACAGCATGATGTACTCATGCAAAGGTTTTCTGTTATCATAATTTATTTATTGCCGTTTCAGAATTAAACCAAGAGTTAATACTGCGTGAAAACCACCAGTTATAAGCACTGGCAAGATATCACAACAATTCACAGAAACAGGGCCAATTATCTAAACTCCTGTCTGAGCCATTGGAGACCAATGTTTTTGTGTGCTCGTTTTACTAGATTCAAATCCTTGAAAAAGAAATGTTCACAGTCATTTAAGATGTCACACTGTAATAGACTGTGGTAAGAATGTAACTTGTTAATATTCTTTTGGACATGTATATATAAATACAAAATATTCTTTAGTGAGGATTTTGTTGCAATAAGATGAAACAATAATGGTGAATTATCTCCCAGTCTTAATCGAGGGGTTGTGTCTAGAGAGGACTGGAAGAATAGCTGAATACATGCTTCAGAGCAAATTTAGCTTCTCTGTCATACAGTAGATCAACTTTTTGCAGTTATCAAGACAATTCATTTTCTACTTAATTTTGACCTAAACCAAATCCTCAATATGCTTCAAACAAAGTTGTTTGTACAGTGTGTCGTCCAACCATGTCTCAAGGCAAAAGAGTTCACAAGGTATAGGACAGTCTTTCCTTGAAGGCATTCATGGTGTTGCAAACAGTTGCCCACATGAACACTGACAGAAGTATAATAAAGAGTAAAAAAAAAAGAGAAGAAAAGAGAAGTTTAAATCCTGCCTACTTTCATGCCTTCATGCACCTGACCAATCACTGCATAAAGTGGGCATGAATGTCAGAAAGTTACAAATATTGTCTGTGGCATCAGACTCCGATTCTGTTAGCAGAAGGCCTAAATAGTTGAAAGCCCTTCTAGCAGCCCCTAGATGTTCGTTACACCCTAAAATATAAAATTGTTGGATGCAACAACAATACACTGCTGGTTTTTCTTTTTTTAGAGCTACAGCTTGCAAATATGTCTTAAGGATGATGCTAGAGGACATTTGAAGAGGTCATTAATAGCACAAGGGATTATCCTATGAGAAGTATAAATGCTTCAGTAAAATTCTATGGTTATCTATTGCACTTTAATCTAATTGACATTTTGGCCTGAGGATGGCACTACATGAAAGCTCTTAGAGTCCCAAAATGAAAAGGGTTTATCCTCTGTAGAGCATCAGTAATTTGGCAATCCATCCTTTAAAATTAAGCTTTTCTTTTGAAACCCTTGAGATTTTGGCCTCAAGGTGGTAAAAGTGAATTCCATCAACTGAAATGTGTTTCAGAGATACATTGTTGTGGCAATTTGACTGACTGATGACCTGCACACCATCGCCATACTTGTACAACCCTACCAGAGGGACAGAAACATGCAAAGACGCACTGGACTTTGATTCTGTCTTTTCCTCCTGTGTGTTACTAAGCTGTTAAAAGATCCCTCTCTATCTTTGTTTCTCACTATTATCAGGTGATCACTAAGACCAACCAGGAGATTGAGAAAGCATCTGAATTCCAGGAACACTGCTTGTTGCCCAGGGTAGGAGGACTCTGGGGAGGTGATGTTCCAGCAGACGGCAGTGATCTCAGTCAAGCTGAGCAACAGAGCTCAGGCTCTGCCAGGGAAAACACAGAGCCTGTGAGGTAGGCTTTCTATTCTTAGTCAGCTCCCTGGTACACTGAGAAACACACTGGACCCTGGAGGAAACCAGTGTTATGGCAATGGATGGAACTGCGCTGACCTGGCCTCTCTCAGTTTGCTCAGATATGTCCTTAAATGTACTGAACAAAGTTATCTATGTAGGCTCGTGATGGGAATGAAGACAAGCCTTATGAGGGTTGAAAGACTGTGGCAAGAAGAAATGGGGATGAGGATTACAGACATTAATGTGAATATAATATAATGTTTAAATAATTAATACAAGAGAACTTGAATCTGTTCATGTTCAACAGTGGAATTAAAGTTAGAATCTTTTAGATTTTCATATATCAAAACCCAATTTTTGATACTGCTTTGATACAGCATTGTATTGCTTCCAGCACTAACCGTTCAATGTATTTACATTCTGTAACTGCTCCTATATATATAGTAGTTTTTATTGTTACAGACAGTCTTTTCCATGAGGGAGTCAAATTGTGTACCTACATTCAAGGGACTCAGAGGAAATGATGCATGCTTGAGGATGCAGGCATTACACATAATGTGGAAGACAAGGTCAAATTTCATCAAGATCATAAGTTCAGTATTTTTTCACAATATTTCTTACTTTTCGGGATGTGACAGTGCAAACTCTCAAAGTAAAAATATTTGTAACAAAATAAAACAAAAAAAGTAAAACAGGTTAGAAACGTGTGTCCTTAGCACGAAGAATCCATTCACTATCTATACTGTTTATCCTTAGAGGGTGGTGGGGGGAGCCTGAGCCCAGCTGACATTGGGC
Organism: Lateolabrax maculatus; assembly: GCA_031216445.1. Classification (NCBI taxonomy): domain Eukaryota; kingdom Metazoa; phylum Chordata; class Actinopteri; order Acropomatiformes; family Lateolabracidae; genus Lateolabrax; species Lateolabrax maculatus. Next base: position 2,512,366 of record CM062205.1, read on the forward strand.
GAGAGGCAGGGTACACCCTGGACTGGGCGCCAGTCAATCACAGGGCTGACACACAGAGACAGACAACCATTCACACTCACAGGCAATGTAGAGTCACCAGTTAACCTGCATGTCTTTGGACTGTGGGAGGAAGCCGGAGTACCTGGAGAAAACTCACGCAAGCATGGGGAGAACATGCAAACTCCACACAGAAAGGCCCCAGCCAGCCAGCGGGTTACCGCCCCACACACACACAAACACACACTCGCACACGCATGTAACAACATGTAGTCTAAACTTCAGGCATATTCTTTCAGCGTGAAGCAGTTGTTTTATGTGTCTCAATACAAATGTCCTATTAATTAGTATCAATTTGTGGTGCACATTTACAGAATCATAAACCCACAGGACAAACTCATGAGTTCAGTTATACAAGGTTGGTGATGTTAGGAAAATAAACATTGTTGACTGTCCTCTTTAGATACACCAGCCGTTCTTCTTCTGTCCCTAATGGTTGCTACACATGTCATTACACTCTAAACTCTAGGACCTGTATCATTAAAACACACTTGCCAGTTCCAACCAGGAATTAAATCTTAAAGCTGCACTAATCAATGTTTTTATGTGCGCCATGGATCAGGTCACTATGTGTAATGTGGGAGTGGTGGCTTGTAGTGGCAAATCCAGAGAATTATCACCAACTCTACAGTTCCCCCTGCTCTATTGGGCATTTTAGCCTATTTTAGCTCATTGTTTTGGTGTAAAGGCCTGCAACTTTATTGTTTTGGTTCAGTCCCACTACCCTCATCCACCTCAATCCCAACAGCAGCATGCAGCTGTTTTCAGTGAAAGAGCTCTGACAAACTCACAGTACACGACCTGCTCAGCACCAGACAGCAGACAGACCCAGTTAGAGACCAGCTGGTGAACACAGTGGAGCATTTAGCAGCTTAAGTGGAGTAGGTGGAGACCAAACCAGTGCTAAAAGGAGGGTGAATATTGGACTTCGATCCATCAGGTGCCAAACACACAAATCCAAATGAATGTAAATGTTGGTCTGTGTTTGCTGGAAGTGTAAACAGGAAAAACCTTGCTAACATGTTAGCCATATGAAATGTATTAGGCCACAATATGTCAAACGTGTGACTTTCAGCAAGTTTTCAGCTTGTGGAGTTCTGTGGCCATACCAACAGATTAATGCAGCTGTAAATATTCATCTTTAAACAGGAAAAATGAGCCCTTTAAACCTAAAGGTATGAGTTGTAGTAAAGGATAGGGACTAAAATTTTGGTATATTATTTGGAAGTATTAGTAGTGGTTTTTACCGCTGCATTTCCTGGGCCTGCTCTCTCTTGTTGAGACCTAAACTAATGGACTTCGTCTTTTCAGGAGTGACACTAGAAGTTCCAGCAGACAGGATGAAGGCCAGATCCCTCCAGTTCTCCGTCACAGAAAGGGGGCTCGCTTCACTGAGTCCATGGTTGGTTTGACACTCCATTTCCTTTTCTATGGATATACTACTATCCTTGGATAAATATTCTCTCTGATACTATATACTGAGAGTGTTTGCCTTGTCATTTTTCCCCACTCACAGGACAATCAGACAGCCGTGACTGCAGCAACCAGGAAAGCTGACAACGGTGACTCTGATACTTGGTAAGAACTTTTCCGTCCTTGCTTTAGTTATGGATACTGCATAGAGTATCACAATTACATATTTTTACTAGTTTCAAGGATTTTAAAACTGGTGGTTGACTAGTAGTCATCTTCTTATGTTGGAATACTAGTCTTGTGAACAGATACTGAACATACTGGATCTAATACTCAATACAGCAGGTGTCCCACTGAAGATACCAGTATAGGTTTACGTTTACAGTTCAGTGTTGTATTTTAGTTTGTATCACCACTACAACACTAAATTTATCATATGTGATCAGACTGTGTCATGCTTTAATTATGTTCCCCGCAGTAACTGTGTTTACACTGTTTAACTCACTACTTGTGAAGGTTCACCTCGTTTCATTACTGAATATGGGAGAATTCTGTATTGTAGTTGTTTTGTAGTTGTTTCATTCACTGTGACAGAGAGTGGTGATTGTGCTGAAGAGAAGGTTTGCAGTGGAAATGGCTGTGCTTGTTGTGAGTTTGCTTTAGTTTGTATTCAAGCTGGACAAACTCCACCAGCATCAAATATCCCTAAGTGGTATCTTCGTAGCCTGCGGTGTAGCAAGCAAAGGGGTTTCTGCTGTGACTGCATGCTGTGAAACACTAAGAAGATATTATTAAGACTAAATTATCCCTAGAGGATGATGCTACAACAGAATGAATTTATATAAATACATACTGACTTTGGTGTTTTACACACTGTAAATCAGGTGATGGTGGCTACAATCCTTTTATCCACAATTCCTGCCCACAGCACCAACTAGTGGTGTAAGATATTAGTGGTTCAACTACTTAGCAGTTACACATATTTACGCACTTTATGTGTTTATGGGGACTGACCCACTGCACCATCAAACAAGTGATCAACTTGCAATGGATTGTTGAACTGCAAAGGATACGCTGGTTCTGTCCTCCATATTTGGGCAGCAGAGGGCATTTCTAAATATCATTTGTAGAATAAAATTAACTTTGTTAACTTGATATGACTGAGTAAGTGCTGTGGCCTGGCCCCAGAATTGGGGCACAGCACACGAGAAAACCCCGTATAAATGTATCATAAATATTTCAGTGTGATTTATTGTAAGTTGAGAATCACTCCCAACCTTCATACTTAAAGTTGTATTTTCTTTCTGTCCTCTTTGAATAATGACTAAAACCTGTTAGCTGCAGTGCTGCTTGTAATCATAATCTCTTTATTATTTGTGTTTCTGCTGACCTTGATCTTCTCTTTTTCTGTGTGTGTGTGTGTGTATGTGTCTGTAGGTGGAGTGAGAGCTGGGAGTTATATCTGCTGCTGCTGCTTTGGCTGCTGCTCTACTGTTTCTGGCTGCTGCCACAGATAGACCTGAAGACACTGCCCAGCCTGCTGCTGAACCTTAAGCACTGAACACACACACACACACACACACACACACACACACCATACACACACACACATAGACATGCATTTATATATAGTTACAGGGAAAAAGAGAATTTTGTCAAATATATAAATTTAAATGGACTATCACTAAAACATAACAGAAACACACAGACACACACACACACACACACAGCACAACTGCCACTCTTTCCTTTTCATTACTCCAGATCAAGTGAAGGCATTTAAAAGATGTGTATTTCAAACTACTAGAGCTTTTTTTTTAGGTTTTTTGCATTTTAGCTTTCGCTGTGGCTTTAGTAATCTTCCTGACAGTGTATTTGGGCCACTGCTGGGGGAAAATGTAGTCTGAGATTTTGATATATTTATATTAATATTTTGAGAAAAGGCCATACGGCTATGAATGATGATTTCATATGAAAAACTCGTAATGTTATGGGAATAAAATTAAAGAAATAAAAGATAAAAAGTCATAGAATAGAAAACATTTATGATGTCAGGAAAATAAAGTAAAATGTGATGTTTAAAGTGATTTTACATAGACAAATCATAATATTTTCAGAGTAAGGTAGTAAATGTACAGAAAAAAGGCATATTAAGAGGAAAATTAGGGTGAAATTTTATGAGGAGAAGCCATAATATTTTGAGAATAAAAATGTATTTGTCATTCTGAGAAAATGTCATGATATCAGAATCCTTGTACAACTATAACATTTTCTCAAAATATTCTGACTTAAAATGACAACTTAATCTCTTGATATTGAGACTTTTTTCTTGTGAAGTTGTGACTTTATTCTCCAGATGTTGACTATTTAGTCATAAAATTATCACTTTGTTTGTGTAATGTTCAGGCTTTTTTAACTTTTGGTATGGTTTAACTTCCTTCTCAGAACATTGTTTCTCAAAATATTACAATTGTATTCTTGAAATCTCCAAACAGTGGCCCTGACTATCTGTTGCAGATCTGCTCCTGTTTTAAAGACACTATCGAAGTTTGTGGTTTATTGCTGTGCAAAGCCAACAGAGCTTGTAAGACTATATGACTGTAAAGCACACTCTGATTTGTAGATAGAGATATATACTATGGATGTATGGATGCACAGTTGCCTATCTGAATAGCCATTAAACCCAGATGATAAAAAGATGGAGATAGTGGAGCTGAGGCAGGAAAATGAAAACAAGAATATATATGATAAAGCCAGGCTTTTTGATCTTATGTACCTGTACTATTGTAAAGAGAACTACTCAGTCTGAATGAAAGGGTATTGTGGACATGCTGCACTTTTGAAAAAGAATATAAACAGCCAAAGATAGTGTTGAAAGTGCTAATACAGAAAGTCCACAACTCCCCACACACCCAAATAAATCTTGTTTTTAACAGGTAGAAAATCTAGTATCAGCATCAGCCTAGCTCTATATTGTATGATAGTTGAGGCAGAATATGTATTTGTAATATTTTATGGCTCATAAGCTGTATGAATGGATTTTTAAAAAGTTTTATGACAAAGAAATGTTTTACGTGATTAAGCTATGCTTGAGCTTGTCCACGCCAGTCAATGGCAAGAGAATGCTTTACAATGAAATATCTTTATATATGTTATTTTTGAACAATGTCTGTAGTGAAGCACTATTACAAAGTAAACATCCTTCATTTGATCTTTGTTCCAAACCAGCTGACCAGTGGGTGAAATATCTATTCACTCTGAATATAAATACAGCTCCTCCATCTACTGACTGAGGGGCAGCAAAAAAGCCATTAATTCCAGTTAAGTACCAACTGGGTCATCCCTATAGCACAGTGCATCATAATCACATCTCAAGTGTGTGTGCGGATGTGTTTTTGTACTTTTATCCTTGTGAGAACTAGAGCTGTTTCCCAATTCCATACTGTTTACAAACTGCGTGCAGTAGACTATAGGCTAATTGTCATAGTATGGTGTTTTACCAGTAACTATATACTAAGTCAATGCACTACCATTTTGTACTAACAAGAAATTAGGCAATATGTGCACCTCAACTCCAGTGCATAATTCCAAACAAATTTCCAATTAATTATTACTATTCCTTGAGTTTCCTCAACTGAACCCTAAAAACATGAATCTAACTCTCTTTTAAGTAAAATTACCAATACAACAATGTAAAAGTACTCCACTAAAAGTAAAAGTACCTGTCCAAGCATGTGCATCTCGAGATGTATGTAAGAACAGTCTGCATATTGACTATGCTATATAGCGATTTGAATATATACTACGTACTCAAAACCTTCAAAGAATTACTGTTGAGTGTGGAAATGGGACAGAGCTTAGTTTTACAGAAGACCTTTAGCCAGTTCAGTTTAAGGATTTGTATGTAGGGTTGTACAGAATGTCAGTAAGTTCATGAGAATTCAAATGATATCATTATTTTTGGATCTTGTCATAATTCAAGCTTTCTAGTGAACATCAAATAAAAATGTGTGGGATGTGATGATTATTTATGATTATGGCAAAAAAAAGTCATTTTTATAAATGACTCCGTAAAAAAGTAAGAAATTTAGTCACTATAATAAAATGATGATAATAAAACAAACACACTCTGAATCTGATTATTTTTTTCCCTTTTCTTGAAGTAGTTTCTGGCAGGGTATAATTATACTGTAATAATTTCAGGCACACGATCAGTCCCAATGCCCATATATTATTTACATTACATTAACACATTGTGCTGTCAAATGTTTCATTTATGTATTAGATGGGTATTACAGTCCCTTCATTTGGGTTGTAGCTGCAGTTGTGTTACCTGTTAATGTCTATTGTAAGTTCTGAGCTAGAATCTCGGGATATCAGGTGTTATTAATTAAAATGTAAAAGTAATAATATGGATGGTGAAAAAGACAAAGCTGGATAATATTTTCCTTGTAATGTTGAGATCAAACCAGAATTATTTCATGATCATTTTGTAAGCCCCGTAAACTAGTAACCAAAACAATAATGGCACTTGTGGTCTACAACCTGGTTTAGAGTTGAGATTAGAATTAGCATACATTAAGGTAAGCATTAAAATGAAAATTTAGCATTGTCATAGATTTAGGATTTAGATAAGAATAAGGTCTGGATCAGGGCAAGGAAGGTTTAACTCAATGTTTTGAGTGGAACCTCTTTACAATTAAGATTAGACTATAGATTTAGGTTAGGATAAAAGTTGAGGTTAGGTTTGTAAAAGGACTATGATATTGAACTGAGTTTAAAATTTGGGTGAAGTTAAATGGCTGCTTCAGGTTTTTTGTAAGTTTAATCCATTGATCATTTTAGTCAGTATAAGGGTAGGCAATTCATCATTGTGTTTATAGTAGAAAGCACCATCCAATGTTTTTTTTGTGTAATGTAATTCTACATATGTAACATTATCCTAAATTTGAGTTTAAAATGTTAAAAATTTTAAATGTTCATAGCATGACTTAACTTTCCAGGGTTGTTTAAGGGACTGTGAGGGCTGTTGGTTTGTACCAGACATACCTTTGGATTGCAAAAATGTATGCCTGTGCACAATGCTACCCACCCTATTTAACATATTTGATGCTAAAGTGTTATCATACACAGATGATTGTAGTTTTTCCAAGATACACTGGGTCACCAGCTGGTCCAAAGTCCCAAAATACTGTAGTAGTCCTTCGGAGTCTGGGGTAGGAGTTGAGGAAGAGAGGGGAGGCAGTGTAAGGTCTTTACAAGGATACAGTAGACTGTGTGTGTGTGTGTGTGTGTGTGTGTGTGTGTGTGTGTGTGTGTGTCTCCAGTGACCATGGCCATAGGAACATACCAGCTATCCCGACCCCAACACCACCACCAAAACATTGAAAGGACTGACCTAGTAAAATCCTATTAGCTTTTGTATTGGAACCTCAGTCGTTCTAATTGTTTCAACAGCACCACTCAAGTGCAATAAATTACATGTTTTAAACGCTTTGTCTCTTGTTGTGTGTGTTTTGTTTTTTAACTTTTCGGGGTATTGGCAGATCATTTAGATGTCTGTGAATAGTTTAAAGTGATCTTAATAAAAGCATAAAATGAATATGTTATTCAGGTTATTTTTTTTTATTTACAGCTGCATTAATCACCATGTTTACATGAAGAATGGGTCATATGACTATATGTAATGTGAGAAAGGGGGCTTGTAGTGAAGAACCCATAGAGAACTAAAACCCGACTCTGCAATTACACTCACTCCACTTTTAGCCTCTTTCAGTTCATTGTTTTGGTTTTATGACCCAAAGGAAAATGTACTGTTTTGGCTCATCAACCTTGTTTCCAGCAGCAGGCAGCTGTCTTTAATGAAAAGGCTCTGATAAACCCACTGTACACTACCTGCTCCGCACCAAACTGCAGACAGACACAGTTAGAGACCACATGGGAAACATAGTGGAGCATTTTTTGAAGACATAAGAGCCAGATATTTTTCTCAGGAGTTAGCGGAGACAAACCACAGCTAAAAGAAGGTTGATTACTGGACTTCCATTCATCAGGTGGACTCAAACTGCTACAATATGCCAAACATGTATAATTTTCAGCTTCAACAGTTCTGCCCCAAACCAAAAAACAGATTTAAAGTTTATTTTAATGCAACTTTAAAATGAAAAGCAATATTAACAGATTACATTCAGTAATATGCAGTCAGACAGAGAATGAACTGTGACAGAGTGTTCATATTTAATCAACAGTTATGATTTTCTTATACTTTATTACATTAGGCCTCTGTCTTTTAGATGGTCATAGCAATTTGATCCACATGTGTTTACATTAACCCAGAATAGGGTCAGTCTTTTATTTGCTTTAATAAACAAAAAACAAAGAGTTTATGGCTCCAAATCTTGCTCTCTGTGTGTTCACGGTTCTAGTGCCATTAGTTAAGTATATTCAATCAGAAAAAGCCTAGTTTGTCAATTTTGTCTGTTAAATTGGCCTTTAATCCAGTTCCTGATAGTGTTAAATAGATGTTAGAGTATTGAGTTTGCAACTGTAAACCTGCAGATCATGTCATGGTTATTTCTTTTCTGCAGGACTTTGTGTAAATGAGAGGTGTCTCGCGGTATTCCGGGCACTTGGTAAGCCTACTATCTGAACAGCAACTCTCTGTCAGGAACTGCTATTCTAAAAGCTGAATGCTATGTGTAGTAATGCTGCCATCTGGAGGACATCATGTAACACACTCAACAACTTTGGGGAGCTGAACAACCTTATGAGGAAAACTAGCTGAATATGTCAATAAGTGTTGCTACTGCTGCACTTTGGTTGTCCATCATCCCAAGCCTGTTGGATTTGCTAAAATATATATTTTATCTGCAAATGTACGATTTTTAAAAAGTAAGTTCTTAATAATTATGAAAGCTTTTACTCAAAATTTGACTCAGATAAAATTCCTTAGAACGTACAACAAATACACTTCCACAACTTCAATCATATACTTGAAATATTCTCTGTAAATGATGCACAAGTAATAAAAATACATTTTTAACTGTTTTGGTTCTTGGTTTGTTCTGTGAGTGAGTCCACTTGCTTTACTTTTTACAGGCCATGTACAGGTAATGCATAATTTACAAGATAAAACAATTTCTGCTGGAAACAGCTGTCACCACATCTTGTATGCCATCAGAAAGAGTTTTTCAGTATCATGCATTCCACCAAAGTTAAAGTATGTTTACATGATTTATACCACTGTATAGGGACACATAACACTAGATGCATAACATGTAGCTTTTTAGCTAAACTATGACCTATATATATACATATATGCCTATGTGTGTGTGTGTGTGTGTGTGTGTACACTTTGCACAGCTATTTGCACAAAGTACAAATCAGTGTGCAGCAATCATGTGTTGGCCTAAGTGCTGTAATCTTTTGTATAATGTGTATACTGTATGTGTAGCTACAGCTTTTGGGTATGATTTTCTCTTGTTCGTTTGTCTTGTTGTTTCGCCTTAAAGAGTCATCTGCTCCCTACCTCTCCAGGCTGCTTCTTGTACTTCTGTATCATGTCAGTCTCCTCTCTGGGGATTAATAATAAGTCTTGGTATGTTATTTTGTCTTCATATTTGTAATGCAATAACAAAGAAATAAGTCGTTTATTCCATTTGGATTCGCCTCATCTATTGTATTTATCTGTTACTGATATATGTCAAGATCAGCAAGAGAAGCTGCTACATTCAGCTTCGCTGCTCAGACAACGGTTTGTTGCGTCTTCCCTCAAACGAGGCCAGTGACAGTGGACCTCCAGACCCGCAGCGCATTACGGAGGACAGCGATTCTCCTTCCCGTTAGTGGAGCGGCGTCCCAGAATGCGTCCGGCAGCTGCGCATTTTACGTTACTGTTTTGGCGTAGCAGAGGCCCAGGTGAAAGGAAGTGGTCCCACCGTGGACGAGTAGCCACCAAATCGACACAGCAAGAGTGAATGGCAGTGAGGATATCCAACGAAGGATTTCTAGTCTTTTCAGCCAAGACGATCAATTGAGAGACATAACTCAGGTGAGATAATGTGGCGGATTGCAGGGCTCGTCTCTGTGGAATAACGTTACACTTGTGCATGTGCTGGCCTTGCTAGCTGTTGGCTAGCTGACATGGTGATGGTGCATGGTGGCTGCACTGACTGTTGCAACACACGCTGTACATTTTGCGTGAGGCTGTGTTTCACTGTAGCTCTGTAAATGACACGGTCGGGCCCAGACAAGCACATTCAGGCACACATGCCGTTCAAAACGCCAGGCCAGTGTCTGGCCCCGGACAGGCGCGATCCGCTGGATTTAACATTCGCTAGCCATGCTAGGTGAAGTTGCTTTCTAGCGCAGCTGCTCCAGTCTGCGGGACCGCTGTTAGCGGCCAGTAGGCTGTCTGGGACATTGTCCAGCTACCTCATGTGCACCCAGCCTTCTTTACAGTATAGCTCAGACTGTGCTAACGTAACGTCAATAAGCTCGTTGGTCGTACGGTCCCGTTAGCCCCGGTGCTAATATGAGCTAACGTCACGGTTCACTTTGCCCCCGCTGATGAGGCCGAGGACCGCGAGAGGCTTTGTGGCTCTTTGGCGTGCAGATCATTTCAAGCAGGCATCTAAATATTTAATATAGTTGCTTTGATGTTATAGTCAGGTGTATCACCTCGGCTATTTATCTGCAAATGCTTGGTTGAAATTGAGCTGGTTGTTTGCTACCTAGCTATCTGACGTGATGTTGCTCAGCAGTAAGCTGACGGCCATCTGTGCCTCACTGCTCATGTTGAGAGGGGAAGCTAACGTGGCGTGGAAAAGACAGGTGCACGCGTGTTTCTAACTGTTTTAATGCTGGGTACAGAGTCTCGTGGGAATTAACGGCACACTGGCGCGAGCTCACACGGATCCTAACCCCCACCGGGTGTGATGCCGTGGAAATGGCTAATGTTGTGAACACTGTCCTGCATGTGCGCCGTGCTTGGCACAGCTGCCAGAGACACTTTGTCTGTGGGACAATGGCAGATGTGTTGGCCTGTCCATACGAGCTCATATGTGAGAAAGATTCTGTCGTTTAAAGCTGACGCTGGGATCAAGGTTACTTGAGCCCCATTCACACCAACACTCCTCTCTGGAAATGTTCTTGCAATTTAATATGCTGTTGACACGTTTGGAAAAAAAAAAGCTTTAAGTCCTTTTTCCATTTTGTTGTTCTGGCAGTCTGTCTACTTAGGTCCTTACATTTCTGTACCTCTGCATGACTTAAGACTTTATCCAGTACAGTCACATTAACAGGTGCGACATGCATAGTGTTAAGGTTGTGGCTAAATATCTGAACATACAAGGTATGCCTTGTTATGTAAACTTCACATTTCACATAGAAGTCAACTGATTAGTACTTATGTAAATCTCTTTGTTAAAGCATCTTAGGAACACAATACTGTGAGTGTGCCAATTTTAAGCGTGGTGGTTTTCCTCTCTTGTTCAAGTGGCAAATGCTGATTCTGAATGGTGTTACTGTTGATTCTTATTATGCCACTGCTGTTCTACAATCACACTTTTGAACAGTATGTCACTTATCTTCCATTGTCATATACCACTTTGGATTGTTATTGTTATTGACATATTCCTCTAATGCCAGCAATTTAAAAACAGTATGCCACTGGTGACCCACAGAGACCACTTTTCACAGTCATATACAGGTGGTGTGCCACTCTTGTTTAATGCACAATTCTTTGCCCCTTTGACTCGTAACTGATGTTCAACTGGCACATGGCACATGAAAACGGGTAACTGGTTTTCCACTAGTGCATACTACTAGCATTAATGGTCAAAATTGCTATGCCCACCATACTGGGTTAGAAATAAGGGGTTAATTTGTAAAAACAGATCTGTTTTTATTTATCTTCCAAAATCTTTTTTTTTTTTTTTTTTTTGGTGGACGTTTTGTCATAAATTGTGTTTTATTTATTGTGCACTCAAGGGAAACTCCAGTCACAGCTGCTGGAAAAAAAAGCCACTCAAGAATTCCTTATTCCTTAGAATGCCTATTAGATAACCTGCTTGGTTACCTTAAAATTTCACCTTCTTAATCGCACCTATTTACAGAATGAGAACTTCTACAAAATGCGTCACCTACAAAATAAACAGCATGTAGGGAAAACAGAATTTAATGAGAAACTAAAATTTAACATCCATTTTTAAGTCTAATCTCTAGCGGTTTAGGCCCTATTGAACAGTTAGATAGGCAGCAGGATTCTTAAGAGGAATTAATCTAAGTATAGTAGTTGGGATGCGGCTATCTGGGAAGCAAATTGGTTAAAATTGTTGACACTTGGAAATAGGACCGTGGTGTATCTTGACATGGTGCCGCACATCAAGCTGTGGTGACTCAATGTATACTAATGCTTGAAGGGAGATGGGTGGATTTTGTGGCTGAGAAGACAAAGTAGAAGAGTGACAAAACAGAGTAGCAGAACTTACTGACGGAGGCGAAAACCCGTCATAGCATAGCGCCGGAAAAGGGATGAAAATTAGCGTGTCCATCCAGGTGTCATGTTTCCATCACTGCCGTCGGGAGCTGGAGCAGATAAATACCTGTGACTACTGCAGAGTCATTTGACCTGGGGATGAATGCCGACTGTACCCTTTCCCCCTGAAGACAAAAGACTGTAGTTGGTGGATGTTGGTGTTTTTTTTTTGTCCAGTGTGAAAGGGGCTTTAGAAAACTAGCGAGGGTGAAATTCCCCCCAGTGCTGTACATTTTCAGCAGTCAAGTTGTCATTGAATTGGTTAAAAGGTTTTCTGTACAATAAGTACTCCAGCAGTGTTGGCTGGCTATAAAGCAGTCATCAGTGTTTCATTGGTCAAACTGTTCCATAAATAACAAAGCACAAAGTTACATACTACAACACAACTGTGTACTAACGACTGCAGGAGATCTTCATCATATTTTTACTTACTTGACAGTAACTGTGTAAAAAAATGCAGCTCTAACGAGGCAGGAGGTTCCGGAGGTGGACTTCATCACATCCCAGGCCACGCTGAAGTCCACAATTATGTTAAACCACACTGAGTTTGAGCTTCTCTTCTGAATTCCTTACCTGAGTGTTTACGACTTGGACATTTGAAATTTTGAGGCTGCCAGTATTTGAATCACTAGTGTGGTTCTGTTCTGGTTCAAAACACCTCTTTTCACTGAATATGTCAGAGAACTCACTTAAGGCCATTGCACTTCATTCTTGGCACAAACAAACAAATCTCCAGGTTAAATTTAATTTACTGCTTAATGAAACTCCATAGATGAGCATCAGGTTGCGTTATGTTTTTAATCACTAGCAAATGTGAGCCGCTACATTAATATAAAGCCTTGTGTTTGCTGCACCAAGCTGACTGCTAGAATTGGTTACAGCTGTGGGGCTTTGCAGTCTTCACAGTGGAGTCGTGTGGTCTGGTGGTGATTTTGGTCTATGTCATAATTGTATTGAAAAGCTTGTCTTACTCTAGTGATGGACCCTTCTTCCCTCTGCTCAGTGTACCTTCGTCAGCATCTGGCACCCAGCGATACTTTACTATTCTCATTTTGCTTTCTGCATTTTTTTTTTTTTTTTTCAGAGCCGGAGGACCTAGTCACAGTTCCTGCCACTTTCCATTTATGTAGAGGTGAGAGGCTTTACTTATGCATGTAACAGTTACCGCATGATAATCCGCATGAGTAACAGAGCAGTATATGTGGAAGCCAAAGTAACTTGAATGTTCTCTTAACATTTTCTATTCATAATTAATGAGATTCTGGTGTAGGTTCTTATTTAGAGGCTATTCAGAAGCCTAAATCCAAATTTCAATTACTGCTTTCTACAGCCAGAATACATTTTTCATTGTAATTTATGTTGTTGTCTCTGTTATGTAGGCGTCATATAGACTTCTATACGTCTGTTCCTGTCTGAAGTGCATGATTATAACAATGTTCTCTGTTTTTGGTTTCTCAGGTCTGTTTCCACCTAAATGTGGGGGAGCATCAGGGGTTGATTAAGAGATATTTTTTACCATGAAGCCTAGATTAAGCGTTGTCTGCTTATCCAGAAAGTCTCAGTTATTACCTGTAAGTATATTTCCTAATTCTCTTAGCATTATTTTATTTAGTAATTTATTTAGTAATCTTCCATTTTAGCACTTTTGGTCTCAAGCTCTTAACAAGCTGTTGTCAAGCTTTAACCAGACTGCTCATGTTCTAAGCAAACTCTAAACTAACTAGAGTAAAAGTGCAATACTGGGGGGAGGGGGGGGCATCATACCTTCCTGCGATATGTAAAACTTTTCTGTTGTCTTAAAAAGAAAAATCACTGCTGAGCTTTCTTCTGACTTCCCCCTTTAAAAAAGAGGGGATTGTTGAAAAATTACACAACCCAACAATCTCCTCATGTTGAATTTCCTGAAAAAGCACCAGACCATTTATGACTAAAGGTAGAAGGCTGCTATGACTCTAATGGAAGTCCACCACTTCTTTTTTCACATTTCAGCATTTACAATTTTGGCCAATCCGAGAATGCACTTGTTGGTCACGCAATATCTTGGGTGTGTTTAATTTGGGTCACTTTGCATGCTTGCAGGGTGGTGCATTAAATCAGTGATTAATTAAGGTAGATGCAACCTTTTGTTAACTATGCCAAGGTAGGAGACACGGACATGGAGCTCTGCCCTCCTGCAGCCGCAGACACACCAGCAGCATCTTCACTGCTCCTTTGGCTCCTTTCTTTTTCACACAGTTTATCAGGACTTCTTTATTTGACTTGTTTTGTAGTCTGTAATGGATGCAGCGTGAAATGTAGTGAAGTACAATACTTAAGAAAAATACTTAAGTCCGTGTAAAACGATTGATTTTTAAAAATTAAAAAAGAAAATGTAGTTTGTTGCTTCCACCGCATGGACAGCGCCATCTTTCCCTGAAAAAACAGCTCTACACAAACAAACAAAAGTTCTAAACAAGTTCTGGACAAACTTTTATCAAGCTCCAAATAAGCTGTTGTCACATTATAAACAAGCTGTTCTCAAGCTCTAAACCAGCTATTTTTGAGTTGTAGCCATTAACTCTCTGCCAGGTAGATGTGTTGCAGGCTGCTGTCTGTGGCTCTGGTGTCTCTTCTCACCCCCGGCTTTGCTGATGTGGAGTGAGAGAGTGTCATCTGTATAGTCTGCTGTCTGCAGTACATTAATGCAGTGTCTTCATCTCCCCTGCCAGTGAACTTCTAAAAAGAAGAGGATGATGAAATGAGATAAAGTGGACGTCTGGAGGAGCCCAGCCCCCTCACCTCCACTTCTTTGAAGCATGGCAGGCCTACAGCTTGTCACCCCTGCCACTTCACCCATGGGGCCTTTCTTTGGTCTGCCATGGCAGCAGGAGGCGATCCATGATAACATCTATACACCTAGGAAATATCAGGTAAGGAGGCATCCACATGGATTTGTGTACTAGTTGCTTGATCTATTGGTTAAAATGTACAAGCTGGGGAAAAAAATCACAAATTAAAAGCTATTCATTGCTGTTCTTTTGTTATCGATTAGTATTGTATTTATTTTAGTTGACACATGAGCTCACTGTCCATAAAACTGAACCTTCCTCCACAGGTAGAACTTCTTGAAGCAGCTCTTGAACATAATACTATCGTCTGCTTGAATACTGGCTCAGGGAAGACCTTTATTGCAGTACTTCTAACAAAAGAGCTCTCCCACCAAATCCGTGGACATTACCAAGAAAATGCGAAGAGGACTGTATTTCTGGTGAACACAGGTACCTGCAATACATAATGCCTTCTATTGTTTTTGGTGTCCCAAACAATTATCTGTGCGCTTTACTCTGTCACTTTTGGAACTATAAAAGAGATTTGGAAAATGGTTCCCAAATCATTCTCAAGTTACACCCCATCTCATCGTTCATTTAGATTGAAATGTGTCAAGGGATTTAAGTAAAATTTTTTCAAGTAGTTTACCCTATCTCATGTCTACATTTTCCAGCTTTGTCTGTGGTTCAGCAAGCAGCTGCAGTCAGGACTCACTCTGACCTCCAGGTGGGAGAGTACACAGATTTGGAGGTGACCTCAGCATTGACTGACCAACAGTGGAGTCAAGAGATAATCGAGAATCAGGTGTGCTGATCATTCTCACTGCCTTCTTCAATATTTATTTACTCTTACTTCATACTAGTTCCATGCTTACATGTTGTGACTGTCTTGCAGAGTTTTGTCAGGTTTAAGAATAAAGCTAGGTGGTTCTTTATTACAGATGGCCTTAACATACTTTGAACAAGTAAGAATTGTAAGAAAAGATAAATCATTAATGCCTCCATGATCCATGATCGAGCACCCACCACATAGATCTTTACTCGATCAAAGAAAAAGTATGTATAGTAATCCAAGTTCACAAATGAAATTATTCTTAGCCATCACGACTTTTAGCAGGCAGTCCTAGTTCTGTGAACCTTCATTAACAGTGTCATTCCATAGTCAGACTGAATCACACTGTGTTCACCGTTCACAATAATCTTCCCTCCTGTCATTCTGAACTTTCTCTCCTACAGGTGCTGGTTATGACTTGCCACATATTCCTGCACGTTCTGAGGAATAAAATCTTACAGTTGTCAAAAATCAACTTGGTGGTTTTTGATGATTGTCACCTGGCCATCACAGACCACCCCTACTGTGAGATAATGAAGGTGAGATTGTGGGTGCAAAGCAAAATTCCTATTTTCTTTGCAGGACTGGCAAACCGTTGCCTAAGGGGATTGTGACTGACCTGGCTCCTCTCTCTGTCTGTGCAGCTGTTTGAGGGCTCATGCAGTCCTCGTATCCTGGGTCTCACAGCTTCCATTCTGAATGGAAAATGTGACCCGTCAGAACTGGAGCAGAAGATCCAGAATCTGGAGAGCATCCTGAAGAGCAACGCTGAAACTGCCACTGACCTTGTGGTCCTGGACAGGTACTGCAAGCCATATCTATCTAACTATATGGCTAAATGTGAGTTGTGTTAGTTACAACTAAACATAGCAACAAGGATGAATATCCACTGATTACAGTAAATTCAAACAGAAAAGGAAAAATGAATGAATGACACCAGACTTGCAAACCAGTAACTCATGTGGTGTATGCTGAAGTCTAGCCTGTTTAATGTATTATATTTCAGATACGCCTCTCAGCCAAGAGAAGTGGTGCTGGACTGTGGCCCCTATGTGGATAAGAGTGGCCTCTCCTCTCGTCTGCAGGTGGAGCTGGATGAAGCTATCCACTTCCTGAATGACTGCAACATATCTGTTGCCAGAGAGGACCGCGATGCCACATTCATCTCCAAACAGGTTGGAGCTGAAAGTATTTAATTTCTTGTATTTGTTTCATTATTTGATCATAGGATTTCCTTTTCCCTTTTCCCTTTTTTCAAATTCAAGTGCGTGTGTGTGTGTGTGTGTGTGTGTGTGTGTGTGTGTACTATGCCATAGAAACAGGAATTTCTTCCAGTGGATATACTTGTTGCTGCACACAAACTGAACAACAGGTGTTTGATAAAAGCTTCCATATGACCAGATTTACATTATTTACCAGTCCAGACAAATTCAGACTTAACTGCCATTGCTAAAGCACCATTCTGGACCAAAGAGAACCTGGATTTAAATGCCCTTTTTGTGCTTACTTGTTAGCCATTCCACCGTATCTGAAGAACCTTGATAAATAGGTAAATTAGGCCAACAACAGTAAACTGCTAAATTTTTGTTGAGACACCAACACAGTGATCACAGTTGTTGTGATTTACTATATTATGCAATTTTGGAAAAGGATTTTTTTTTCTTTTTTTTTTAATGATATTTTTCTTCATAAGCCCAGAACCACATTGAAACAGTCTTTTATGAACATTTATGAGTCAAATGACCATGTGTAATGTGAAAGGAGTCAAACTCACAGTTAATTATTACCAGCTCTGCAGTTCTCCTCAGGTTTTAGCTCATTGTTTTGATTTTCCAGCCTGCAAACTCTGCTCAGCAGCCGTTTTCAGGGAAAAGACTCTGATAAACTGCTGTTCACACCATGTCTGTTCCGTTCAGGTCCTAGGTGACTGCCGGGCCGTGCTGCAGGTGCTTGGACCCTGGTGTGCAGATAAGGCGGCAGGCATCATGGTGCGGGAGCTCCAGAAGTACATCAAACACGAGCAGGAGGAGCTCAACCGCAAGTTTCTGCTCTTCACTGACACCATCCTGCGCAAAGTGCACGCCCTCTGCGAGGAGCACTTCTCCCCTGCCTCACTGGATCTCAAGTTCGTCACCCCCAAGGTCCTCCGGCTGCTCGAGATTTTGCACGAATACAAGCCCTTCGAGCGGCAGCAGTTTGAAAGCGTGGAGTGGTACAACAACCGCAACCAGGACAACTACGTGTCCTGGAGCGACTCTGAGGATGAGGATGAGGATGAGGAGGTGGAGGCCAAAGAGAGGCCTGAAGCCAACTTTCCCTCACCGTTCACCAACATCCTGTGTGGGATCATCTTTGTGGAGAGGCGTTACACAGCTGTCGTCCTCAATCGGTAGGGCTCTGTCAGCTTCATGGCTGTTTGCCCTCCTGGTGTGAGAGCTGTACTCCAGTAAACTAAAAATAATCCAGATTTTCTATATATTATACTTTCATACATGTTTGTTTGTGGCCTTTAATGTGTAGTAAATGGCTCTTGTCTGTTCTTTTTTAACTAGAGCCTTGACCCTGTTGAATACACTGTTTATAATGAAGAACTCAGAGGTGCCCTATGAAGCTACATATGGTATTTGCAGAATAATTCACTTTCTTTACACTGTCTGTGTTTCTTCCTCAGTCTGATCAAAGAGGCGGGAAAGCAGGACCCAGAGCTGGCTTACATCAGCAGCAACTTCATTACCGGCCACAGCATCGGCAAGAACCAGCCGCGGAACAAGCAGATGGAGGTGGAGTTCAGAAAACAGGAGGAGGTATACAAACAGAAATCATGTGAACCCACTGAACAGCTGGAGACACAGGCCTTTCATTTCTGTTGTCATTCACATGAATATCCATGTCAGACTTATGAGCGTTACTGCTAATGCAGTATTTTAATATACACACAGTTTCTTGTCTCAGGGAAAAAAACAGAATCTTGAGTATTTTGACTTTAAATTTTGTATTTTAATTAAATATTATTTAATTAAATATATTCAAAATCAAGATTCTAAGATTTTGTCCTGTTATACTAAATGTTCAGTCATTTTGTTGAGAGATAATCATTGTCAACCCCCCAGGTTCTCCGCAAATTCCGTGCTCATGAAACCAACCTGTTGATCGCCACCAGCATCGTGGAGGAAGGCGTGGATATTCCAAAGTGTAACCTGGTGGTGCGGTTTGACCTGCCCACAGAGTACAGGTCCTACGTCCAGTCCAAAGGCAGAGCTCGGGCACCTGTGTCCAACTACATCATGCTGGCTGACAGTGAGAGGACCAAAACCTTCGAGGAAGATCTCACTACCTACAAGGCAATAGAGAAGGTAACTTTTTTTCTCTTTGTCTTGTTTGATTTAGTTAATAGTTAACTCTTTTAATAATGTTAGGAGAAAGTTAGAAACTGCTAGTTTTAAGTAAGGGTCTGATCCTGTCTGATTTAAGGAGGTTTGTTATGGAAAAAGTATATAATAGTGGAAAGTGAAGCAGAGTGAGCGTGTGAAGATGATCTCATTTTGCTTTTGAGCAGATCTTGAGGAACAAGTGCTCCAAGTCAGTGGAGGTGAGTGAGTTTGAAGTGGAGCAGGTGCTGGACGATGACAACATCCTCCCACCCTACGTGCTTCGATCGGAAGATGGAGGTCCCCGGGTCACAATCAACACAGCCATCGGACACATTAACAGGTAAGGTGACGTTTGTGCATTTCCTAAAGAAAATAACATGAACAAACATGAATCCGCTTTAAAATAGCACTTCTTAGTGTTGTTTTTTTCTCTGGTGCTCAGGTATTGTGCTCGGCTGCCCAGTGACCCATTCACCCACTTGGCACCCAAGTGTAAAACTGCAGAGAGGCAGGATGGGCGATTTCAGTCCACACTCTACTTACCCATCAACTCCCCTCTGCGAGTTCCTGTTAAGGTGAGGAAGAACATCTATAGTTTAAGCATTTTGGTATATGGATACACACTGAAGCAGGTGTGTCCCGAATATTCATAATTCCCCTCCACATTTCAAAATTTGGAATTAACTTCATTAATTTCATCAGCGTACACTAATACAGTGTACTTTTTCCAGCCTCCCTCCTGGGATTTAGAAGTGTATTATGGTACAACTATCCAGGTTCATTCATTTTATTGATGTACCTCTGTCCTTACAGGGTCCTATAATGAACTGTGCCAGACTGGCAGAGAAAGCAGTTGCACTAGTATGCTGTGAGAAACTCCACAAAATAGGTAAAACTAGAATTGAGATTTTGCAGATGCATGATTTGGAAAATTCACTGTCATCCGTCTTCACAGCATCTATTTTACCTTGTATATCTTGCTTCCTTTCCACCCAGGTGAGCTGGATGATCACCTGATGCCGGTGGGGAAAGAGACAGTGAAGTATGAGGAGGAGTTGGACCTTCATGATGAGGAGGAGACCAGCGTACCTGGCCGGCCCGGCTCTACCAAGAGGAGGCAGTGCTACCCTAAAGCCGTAAGAAAGGGATTCTGCTAAAGCTTCGTCCATTACAGCTAGAGTTCACTGACTGTCATTGGATGCTGAGCAAAATCAATATTCATACAATTTATTTCTTTTTGGATGCTGATTTTGTGGGAAATGGACATGTTGTTATATGAAGAATCCCAGATTTTCCCTAGATGTTTTAAAGACAAAGGTAGCAATGGCTGTAGAATTTGTGCAGCTTACACGGTTTGTGCGTGATTAAGTGAAAAAAATCAGGATTTGACAGACGCAAGTGTCAATAGGGATTTCAATTTTATACCAAGATGGAACTAAAAGATGAAAAACAAGGGATGTGACAAATGACTGTGTTTATTTTGGAACCGGTATCAACATAAAACAAAACTCAGTTGCAGATTGTACAATCCTTCTGTTGCAAGGAGAGATGTAGGTAAAATGGAGGAGGAAGACAAAATACCACGCTGGCAAGGAGGAGTGCTGGAACATAGGCAGACTTTTATTTTCAGTCTCCAAGGCGAAAAATAAACAAGAAAAACGTGGAGAGAAAACTCCTTTAAGCTTCACGCCACTCTAAACCCACTCTGGTGCTACCCTTCAGAACAAAAAAAAAACCAACCCCTTTCTTTCCCACTCCACATTTATATAGCCTGAAGGCCCGCCTTTCCAGTTCAAACTTGCCTATCAGGTTAGAGCTCCAGAATTGATAGTTAACATGGTTAACAACAAATATACATTGTTTCCCAGCTTGTTCACAACAATTAAAGCCTCAGATTAATTCCTAAACAGGTTACCATCAATTCTAAACATTCAAAACAAATCCTGTACATCATTCAGTATTTATCTTAATTAGCTGTCAATTCATCACACATCCATTATCCAATCAGACTTGAGAACCCGCCTACTCCTAATGACATAAAGATGCTGTTGTTGAGGCATGCTTCCTCTTTAAGCACCAGCTTCCACAAAGGACCCAAACTCTGACAGGTTATGGCTTTGATCCGAGCATGTCTTTTGATAAGTCTTTTAAAAAATAAAGTTATTTTAATGCCGAGTTTTATTCTTTATATTTATTGTTCTGGCACTATACACTGGATAAGAAAAAGGTAAATGGTTTGAAAAAAATCTCCACCTTTAACAAGGTCTTAGTAAACAGTGAGATAGTTGGTGCTTCCTCACACCTTCTGTGCACATTCTCCTTGCTCTATTTTTATTTATTTTTAATTAAAAAACATCTAACAAGGTCCTTCCTTCACTCAAAAGTAGATTAAAAAAATTCTCATCCTGTTTTTGAAACATTTAAAAACAAATTGGCCGACTTTAAAATCATTGAGAGATTACTTACTTCTTAATTTAAGTTATTTGCAAATTGTATTATTATTAGTAGTAGTATTAGTATTATTATAATATATGTGGCAGTCATGTTCTCAGTTCTATTGTAATAAACTAATGCCATGTTCTGCAGATGCCTGTTTTTCAACAAAGGCAGCTGTCAGTAATACAGAGGCAGCCCACCTTTGAGTTAGATAGGCAGGAAAATCCTGTACTTTAACTTTATTGTTTATGTACTCTCATTAACACCACTTCCAAAATAGAACTCCGATCATAAATGTCTCAACAAGCTGCTAAAACATTTCTAAAAGTCTAGTTGCTCACTGTTGGCTTCACTGACTACTGGAGTCAAGTCAAGTCAAGTCAATTTTATTTGTATAGCGCCAAATCATAACAAAAGTTATCTCAAGACGCTTTCACATAGAGTAGGTCTAGACCATACTCTTTAAAATATTATTTACAGAGACCCAACAGTTCCCAACATGAGCAAGCACTTGGCGACAGTGGCGAGGAAAAACTCCCTTTTAACAGGTAGAAACCTCGAGCAGAACCAGGCTCTGGGTGGGCGGCCATCTGCATTGACCGAGTTGGGTTGAAAGGGGAGGAGAGAGGGGGAGAGGGGAGACAGAACAGGAGGAGAGACAACAAATCAGACTAATAATAATAACAACTGCAGCAGTGAGTGTGGAGCAGGAACATGGGGGCAGTAGACGGCCGGCAATCACAGATCCAGACTCTACAGCTCCAGAGGCAGAAATACCTGCAGAAAGTGAGAAGGCGAAAAAACACAGAAAGCACAAGGACTACCAGGAAGAAATGGAGTTGGTAGCCTGTATTAGTGGGATAGGAATGCGTACAGATAGAGAGGGAGAGGAGGAGAGAGAAGCTCAGTGCGTCCTAGGAAGTCCCCCAGCAGTCTTAAGCCTATAACAGCATAACTAAGGGATGGTTCAGGACTCACCTGAGCCAGCCCTAACTATAGGCTTTATCAAAAAGGAACGTTTTTAGCATACTCTTAAACGAAGAGAGGGTGTCTGCCTCCCGAACCCAGATTGGGAGCTGATTCCACAGAAGAGGAGCTTGATAACTAAAGGCTCTGGCTCCCATTCTACTTTTAGAGACTTTAGGTACCACAAGTAACCCTGCATTCTGTGAGCGTAGTGCTCTAGTGGGGTAATACGGTACTATCAGCTCTTTAAGATATGATGGTGCCTGACCAATAAGAGCTTTGTAAGTGAGGAGGACGACCTTAAATTCTATTCTAGATTTCACAGGAAGCCAGTGCAGAGAAGCTAATATCGGAGAAATATGTTCTCTTTTGCTAGTTCCTGTCAGTACACGTGCAGCCGCATTCTGGATCAGCTGGAGAGTCTTTAGAGACTTATCGGGGCAACCCGATAATAAGGAATTACAGTAATCTAACCTAGAAGTAACAAATGCATGAACTAGTTTTTCTGCATCTTTTTGAGACAGGATATGCCTGATTTTTATAATGTTACGTAAGTGGAAGAAGGCAGTCCTTGAAGTCTGTTTTATATGGGTATTAAAGGACATGTCCTGATCAAAGATTACTCCTAGACTCCTTACAGCGGTGCTAGAGGCCAGGGCAATGCCATCTAGAGTAACTATATCTATACATAGTGCGTCTCGCAGGTGTTTAGGACCCAGAACAATAACTTCAGTTTTGTCTGAGTTTAACAGCAAGAAATTGCAGGTCATCCAGTCTTTTATGTCCTTAATACATGCCTGAAGCTTGGCTAACTTACCGGTTTCATCTGGCTTTATCGATAAGTATAACTGAGTATCATCTGCATAGCAGTGAAAGTTTATGGAGTGTTTCCTGATAATATTGCCTAAAGGAAGCATATACAAGGTAAATAAAAGTGGTCCGAGCACTGAACCTTGTGGAACTCCATGACTAACTTCCGTGTGCACGGAGGATTCATCATTTACATGGACAAACTGAAATCTATCCGATAAATACGACTGAAACCAGCTTAGTGCGGGTCCTTTGACGCCAATCAAATGCTCCAGTCTCTGTAATAGGATACAATGGTCAATGGTATCGAAAGCGGCACTGAGATCTAACAGAACAAGTACAGAGACAAATCCTTTATCTGACGCAATCAAAAGGTCGTTTGTCACTCTCACCAGTGCTGTCTCTGTGCTGTGAAATTCCCTAAATCCTGACTGAAAATCCTCAAATAAACTATTGCTGTTTAGAAAGTCACATAACTGATCAACGACCACTTTCTCAAGGATTTTGGAGAGAAAGGGAAGGTTAGATATAGGTCTATAATTGGCTAAAACCCCTGGATCAAGCGTAGGCTTTTTAAGAAGAGGTTTAATTATAGCTACTTTGAAGGACTGTGGTACATAGCCTGTTAATAAAGACAGATTGATCATGTCTAGTAAAGAAGTGCTAACTAAGGGTAAAACTTCTTTAAGCAGCCTGGTTGGGATGGGGTCTAAGAGGCAGGTTGTTGGTTTGGAGAAGTCCATGAGTAGGCTAATTTACTGACTATAGCACTATATAAATGCAGTCCATTTACAATTAAACCTCTAAGCACATCATATCATGCAGCTCATATCACATCATCTTTTCTCCAAATGACTGGTTTGAATAAAGATCACTGGAGGGCTTCAACAACAAGCTGTGTATCATGCTTTCAGTTTTTTTTTTTTCTGTTTCTTTTTATAAATACGTTTGACTTTGCTACGTTTGCCCTAATCACCTTGATGTGTTTTTGTACATATTTGTCTTTCAGAAATTTTGAGCATTTCAAATGCTCCTGTAGAATTTTTGTAAATGGTCTGTCCATCGTTTTTGTCCTCTCCAGATACCAGAGTGTCTGCGGGACAGTTACGCTGTACCAGAGCAGATTTACTACCTATATGTGATTGGGATGGTCCTCACCACCCCTCTCCCTGATGAACTCAACTTCCGCAGAAGGAAGCTCTACCCACCGGAGGACACCACCAGGTGCTTCGGCATCCTGACTGCCAAACCCATACCTCGAGTATGTTGCCTGGTTAAAACCTTCCTATAATCTCTCAGACCAGACTATTGTGTTTTCACCTCTAGAATTGCTGTTCTTTCATTCACTTATGGAAAAAAAAGAATGTCTCCAGCACCGTCCTCTCATCATTGGTTGCGGATAGTGATCGATGCTTCCCTTCTGTTCAGATCCCCCATTTCCCAGTGTACACTCGCTCGGGTGAGGTGACCATCTCCATCGAGCTGCAGAAATCTGGCTTCACACTCACCGCCGCCCAGCTCGACCTCATCACCCGGCTACACCAGTACATCTTCTCCCATATCCTCCGCCTGGAGAAACCTGCACTGGAGTTCAAGCCCACACTGGCTGACTCTGCTTACTGCGTTCTACCTCTGAATGTTGGTGAGTAGAATCCCTCTCAGTCAAGCTTGGTGGATTACTTTTCCAGATGTGTGGAGATGCTTTATAGTTTCCTTCCATTATCCTCTCTCTGCTGCGTCATGGGCTCGTTCAGTTGGGGACTCCAGCACACTAGATATGGACTTTAAGTTCATGGAGGACATTGAGAAATCTGAGGCCCGCACTGGCATTCCTACCACTCAGTACACCAAGCAGAACCCCTTCACCTTCAAGCTTGAGGACTACCAGGATGCTGTCATCATTCCAAGGTACCACTGCACCATATGAGCATACTGGAGTTACTTTTAGTTAGAACCTAGAGTCTATTAGATACTGTAAGAAGAGTGTTTAAATGTTTCTGATGCTCCTCCCCCAGGTATCGTAACTTCGACCAGCCTCATCGCTTCTATGTCGCTGATGTGTATACAGACCTGACTCCGCTCAGCAAGTTTCCTTCACCAGAGTATGAAACATTTGCTGAGTACTACAAAACCAAGTACAACCTGGACCTGTCCAACCTGAACCAGCCGCTTCTGGACGTAGACCACACCTCCTCCAGGTCAGCATCAGGGGATCATGACAGTATCAGTGAGATGTGATGGTTCAACATATAGAAATTTTCAAAAGCTCAAGCTTTATTCTTGTGTTTTGTTTCATTTGTCCTATGTTTGTACATAAGAACAGATTTTACACAATGTCTTGAAGGGGGGAAGTCCAGCAGTTTTACACATCAGAGTGTGTTTCCAGGTGTTAGGGAGTACTACTGCAAATGTTAAAAAAAGTTGTGTAAAGCCTTCTGTGGCCCCAGAGGAAACTGTGTGAATAAGTCCCTGTCAGTTGGAGCTGAAGAAAAAGAAAAATCTGGGGCTGTGGAGTTAGAAGTGAGCTTACCAGACCTCTGTAGCCTGCTGCTCATCTCTGCTTGAGGCTCGAGACTACATTAGGTGCTACTAACATAACACACCTGAATCCCCTACAGAACATTGCATGGTGTGTAATGAAAGTGCCTACCCTGGGAACCAGACCAATCTGACAACTCATGTTTTATTATAATTTATTATAATGATATTGTCTGGGCCCTCTCCCATTCAGACAGATTTCCACCCGTCCTTTTGTAGGTTTAAGAAAAGAAGATGAATGTATAGAATAAAAAAGGCAACTTTTTAAAAACTGTTCATTGTGAGTCTGACAATGTTACAGGAGTTCAGTGCTAAATTGGTGGGTTACTGTTTTAAAGAAGTTTTTATATTATTATTATAATATTCTTAGTCAGTCCTTTAACCTTGGTCTTGTCTTGTGTAATAAGTCACATTTGAAAGCACAGGATCTTAAAGTCACATTGTAATGACAGCACTTTGTAAGCATGCCACTTTGTACATGGCATGCATTTCTTTGGACAGGTATAAAGTTGAGGCCCTTTTTTCTTGTGCTCTCAGACTGAACCTGTTGACGCCTCGGCACCTGAACCAGAAGGGAAAAGCCTTGCCACTCAGCAGTGCAGAGAAGAGGAAGGCCAAATGGGAGAGTCTGCAGAACAAACAGGTAACGGCTGGTCCTATGGTCACACTGACAGTAGAACTGTGCTGATAAACACAGCCCCCTCATTTGTTTCAGTGTGACCACCATGTTGGGCTACATCAAAAACAACACAGGGTCTCCTGGCAAAAAAGTTGCAACTGGTTTAACTTTTGCATCAGTGTAGCATCATCCAATAATGCATTGCATTTACCTTGTAATTGTGGAGAAGTGGTCAAAATGATTTTTAAAGTGATAACTATCCAACGTTGTAAAATCCTGTCTCTGAGTGTAATAAACTGCAGTGTATTTATTGTATGATAAACCTCAAATTCATGGATGTGGTGGTTAAACCTTCCAGTGTGATCAGTGTTCATATTTGTGCCTGACTTTCATTTAGTATTTAAATAAATGTGTCTTAATCATCTGATTGTTGTTAGCTTTAGTCACAATGTCTTTTTTCATTTTTCATTTTCATGTCTTTCATGCATTCTGATGCCCACAGCTGTTGCCATCTTCTATGTGTTCAGTTAGAATTATTACAGGTGTTGTTCTTGTGTATTATTGTTCTTGTGGTTAGCAGAAAAGGCACTAGTGACCTGTTTATACCAGACTGTAATGTTCACACAGGCAGTGCACATCTCTCTCTGCTTTGCATTAATAGGTGGCTGATATAGCCCAAATTACCTAGTTGTCATTCCCAAACTGTGGCTGTTTGAGCAGAGCCGCTCACCCTCTGTAGTTATTGCTCACGTAGCATTGCCGCAGCTGTATGATCTGCTGAGCAGTGTGATCATTCAGAATGGACTCATGGTGTACTCTATGTATCTGTACTGATATGGATCCATTATATCCACTACTTGAAAAGAAGCTGATGAATTCCTGGTTTTTACTTATATAAAGCACTGCTATTGGTATAAATGTAGATATGGTGTGTCTGTGGGTGTGAACTTTATTCCAGAAATGAGTTTCAGCTACATCACCTTACACACATTCTGTTCTACAGCAACAACATTCAACAGTCCCGGTCTAACAGTGTGTTGTCTTTATCAGATCCTGGTTCCAGAGCTGTGTGCCATCCACCCTATCCCTGCCTCCCTGTGGAGGAAAGCGGTGTGTCTGCCCAGCATCCTGTACCGCCTCCACTGCCTCCTGACTGCTGAGGAGCTCAGAGCCCAGACAGCCAGCGAAGCTGGAGTGGGAGCCCAGACCCTCCCCCCTGACTTCAGGTCCCTGTTACAGACACTACACAACATATGAGTTCAGTGTTTAACAGGGTGGGGGTGAGGAAGTGTACGCCATTAGCAGAAGTCAAGTCAATTTTATTTGTATAGCGCCAAATCATAACAAAAGTTATCTCAAGACACTTTTCACATGAGCAGGTCTAGACCATACTCTTTAAAATATTATTTACAGAGACCCAACAGTTCCCACCATGAGCAGCACTTGGCGACAGTGCCGAGGAAAAAGCTGACTCTTAAACGAAGAGAGGGTGTCTGTCTCCCGAACCCAAATTGGGAGCTGATTCCACAGAAGAGGAGCTTGATAACTAAAGGCTCCCATTCTACTTTTAGAGACTTCAGGTACCACAAGTAACCCTGCATTCTGTGAGCGTAGTGCTCTAGTGGGGTAATACGGTACTATCAGCTCTTTAAGATATGATGGTGCCTGACCAATAAGAGCTTTGTAAGTGAGGAGGACGACTTTAAATTCTATTCTAGATTTCACAGGGAGCCAGTGCAGAGAAGCTAATATCGGAGAAATATGTTCTCTTTTGCTAGTTCCTGTCAGTACACGTGCAGCCGCATTCTGGATCAGCTGGAGAGTCTTTAGAGACTTATCGGGGCAGCCTGATAATAAGGAATTACAATAATCCAACCTAGAAGTAACAAATGCATGGACTAGTTTTTCCTGCATTTTTTTGAGACAGGATGTGCCTGATTTTTATAATGTTACGTAAGTGGAAGAAGGCAGTCCTTGAAGTAGTCACCTTACCTTAGTCAGCCATCCATAAACTCATTGATAAGCTGTGTAGATAAACTCAGGTTGCAGTGTCATAGCTACTGAAAGGCTGTGTGTTGTGTTCACTTCCACAGAAGATAAATAAAAAGTCTGTAAAAAAGACTTTTCAGTACGGCAGAAAAAAAATGTCGGGCCTATATATTTTTTCTGCACTGACATAAGGGAGGCGTTCCATGTCTCAAGTTTTCTTGCTAACAATGCACAAGTGACACATCATTTCCTGTCGGTCTATAAAACACACTGTCCAGTAAAACCAAACATACCTAGAAATAATATTAAGGAAAAGATTATGTTTGGTCTCTTTAGATTTTGATGATTTGTGTTTAAACTTACCCACCTACTTTCCCCACATTCTAATGTGTAGATGGTTTGTTTGTGTGTGGCAGGTATCCAAACCTGGACTTTGGCTGGAAGAGATCTATCGACAGCAAAACGTTCATCTCCTGTCCGGAGTCCTGCAGTGAGGATTGTGAGGGTCACTGTAAGCACCAAGAGACTGTAACCCCTGACCCCAATTCCCTAACACATCCCAGTAGTCACCACTCTTCCCTGCCCGAACAGGGGCCCCCCTTGGCCCTTGAGTCCGGAGAAGCCACCTGTACGAGGAACCTAACCAACGGCACTGCCCTAGTCGCCGACTGTGTCGACGACAGCCACCAAGATGAGCACCTTCACCAACATGACAATTGCCAACGCTCCCAGCCCAGCTCCCCTGGGCTGCAGAGCCCTGAATCAATACAAACCACTACCTCAGTTCCTGTGCAGCCCTCTCACAGCTTGAAGAAGCCCAGCTCCAGTCCTCCACAGCCTAGTGATGAATGTACACCAGGGAGGACCTCAGACCACACAAATAAAGCTACCTCAGTCTGCAGCCGGGCAGCCACGGGTTCCAACGCTCCCACAGCACCTTCTCCTGACCTTGCCGTTGTCCCCCAGCACAGAGCCCAAGCAGGAGACTCCCCCAAAAGCCTGGGGCCCAACCCGGGCCTCATCCTGCAGGCCTTGACCCTATCTAACGCGAGCGATGGCTTTAACCTGGAGCGGCTTGAGATGCTTGGAGACTCTTTCCTCAAGCATGCCATCACCACATACTTGTTCTGTACCTACCCCGACGCTCACGAGGGACGACTCAGCTACATGCGCAGCAAGAAGGTGAGACAGGTCATGACTTATTATAAGGAAGATGGTGCATCGAAAGTAAAATGACAGTTGTCAGAATC
The DNA here is from genome assembly GCA_031216445.1 of Lateolabrax maculatus. Classification (NCBI taxonomy): domain Eukaryota; kingdom Metazoa; phylum Chordata; class Actinopteri; order Acropomatiformes; family Lateolabracidae; genus Lateolabrax; species Lateolabrax maculatus. The sequence continues at coordinate 2,541,991 of CM062205.1, forward strand.
AACAGATTCAAGATATATTATTGCTTCTATGAAATATCTCTAAAAAGAAAATGATTTTGGCTCTTAAAACTGTTGCAGAAGGTGATTAAAATAAGGGTAGAAAACATTCACACAGAGATACAATATAAGATGCAATTAAATAAAGGAAATATATATTCCTGTTTAAGCTTGATGGTTCATTCTTGACCGTTTGAAATAGCTGTTTAACAAAGTATTCTTAGCAGAATGTCCACTTTCATGTTTTTTGTGGCTTTCATCAGCAGGTGGAGTTTGCACATTTGTCATGGGGATTACATTCTTAAGTAGTAACATGCTAACACGGTTATGGGAACACTGAAACCATCTCAGTGAAGCAAACTCCTACAACTCAAACATTCGCTCATGAAGGCCTCAAGATGTGGCTAAAAGTTCCAGAAAAGCCAAATAAGGGGATTTTGTGATTCGATTTTCTTTTGTTAGACAATATTACCATATAATATATTCAGGTGGATGTTTTATATTAATCAAAATGTGCAATTAGACAAACGGTGTCTAATGAGCAAATTAGACACAGTTTATTAACACCTTATTATACAAGTACTGTTATTTCTTAATAAATTCCTAGAATTGAGTTTCAGAGTTCATTCCTGACCTTGGAACCGGCAGCTGACAAAACAATTCCCCCTCAAGGTCCATTTTTAGTTGCTTTTCTAATTCTCTTGAAAGACCTGCTAAAATTCAAATAACTCGTTTCCACAAAAAACGTTTTTAGGAACTCAGGAACTTTACTCAAGGAACCAGGGACTAAATTTTGTTTCTCTATGGGAGTTTCAGGAATCCCTGCTCTGGGGGCAGTTTCTCTGGTAGTCTTTGGTAGTCTCAGGCAGAGTTTGCAGTGCTGAGTGTCAAACAGACATCACAGCAACTACAGCTTATAAGGAAGCACTGGGTGCCACAGGTATTAATATTAGGACAAAAGCTGGACATTTCCTGTAATGTTTATTAACATCAAAAACTGTTATGTTGTCTGCTTCCTGACTAGTTCAGAAAAAGCGACATACGGAGAATGAGTGTTTGCAAGTGATGAAAGCGAACAAAAGAAGAGAGCTAGCGAGTGAATGAGCAATGGGGAGTTGTTAAGAAAGCTAGGGAGTGAACAAAAAAAAACAAACATCATTTGTTAATTGTTTCATGGCAGTTACGTTCTAAAGATTGTATGTTTCTTTGGTGCTCTTGAGTTTTTAGTCTCTCTTGCTCTGCTCCAGGCTCCTCATGAGAAAGTGTCCTTAAGCAAGACACTGAACCGCCAACCGCTCCTGATGAGCATTTGGCACTTTGCATGGCAGCCTCTGGCATCAGTGTATGAATGTGTGTGAATGGGTGAATGTTGGCGCTTTCAGTTGTCAGTAGACTAGAAAAGCGCTGTATAAATGCAGTCCATTTACCATTCTTTTAAATCTATCAAACAACAAATATTCATGGCTCCTGAGTTGTCTCCCTTATTGGTAACAAATGACAGCTGCATATCAGTTCCTTTGTATGAATTACTAGTAAACTATGGGATCCATAAATAAAGTGTTACCTGCTATTATACACATTTCTGTGGTACTGGAGGTTGTTGCACAGATCCACAAACACTCAGATGGGTTATTCAGTCAGGGAGATGCTGTTGTAAACAGATATGCACATTCAGTGCAGCTTCTGATTGGTCAGCTGAGTCAACAAGACACCAGCTGAAATAGTTTGATCTTTCATTCATCTACACCAAAAAATCTGTTGTATTAAAGCTAACTTTTCCAAGGCTGCAGGTCTCAACTCATGCTCTTTGGTCTGCCCATGTCCAGGTGAGCAACTGTAACCTGTACCGTCTGGGGAAGAAGAAGGGGCTCCCCAGCAGGATGGTGGTGTCCATCTTCGACCCCCCTGTTAACTGGCTGCCTCCTGGCTATGTGGTCAACCAGGACAAGAGCAGCACAGACAAACTGGACTCCGAGGAGGTCAGTGGACTGCTGGATTAGGGTTTGGGATTAAAATAAGAATTTGCAATAGGTATTTGTAAAGGTTGACCTAAGATTTACAAAGTGTTGTACTTAGTGATTGGCCATTCATAATACAGTATAGTTTTTGTTAATTCATCCATCCATTCATTTCTGTCATAGATGTGGCCAGTGTTATGATGTTGTCCGGCCACTAGAGGGCAGGCCTTCACCTTGTCTGGCCACGCACCCTGTCTGTATTTTGGTTCACATAACCTTTGACTTTAGATGCTTACATATAATAGATTTTATAAGTGACAGTTAAAAAATAAACAATTCGACCGCACGATGATGATGATAATATATTTATGTAGCACTTGTACAAGAAAAGCAGCTCGACATGCATTCAAAAGAGAACAACACAAATACAGGTGAATAATTTAGACAAATTACCAAAGAGACAGCAATCTGAAACAGTTAAAGTTCCAAATGGTTATTAATTTGTCATAACCCAGTCTTGGATGAAACCACTTTCTACACAGTCATTGACTGTCTCTATGTAGCTTACAATAATACAGTTGAATCTTAATTTGTCAGTTGAATTACTGCCTTTTGTTTCTTTTTTACTGTGTCACTGTGCACAAAGAAACACAGAAAAGCAGCATGGCAGGGTGTAAACTTTCACAAACCAAGTCTGGTCTCAAAATTACTCAACTACAAAACTAACTTCAGTTGAAAAAGACAGGGGTGATAGAAACGGAGGGCGGCCCCACTTGTTTCAAGTCCTTTTGAGCCAGACACTGGCACATTGTCCTGTACTGCCATGTGAATGACTGTTGGGCGGACAGTGCTGTCAGGAGAGACGCTCTGTAATGACATAAGTATTGTGTATATAATATAGAGATATTTTCTAACTGAATTATGACCAGGACGCACACTTTTTATTTCTCAGATTGTGTGGAAATCTGATGTTTTCATATCACTGATGATGTACAAAGGCATTAGAATGTGAATTTTACAGGTAAAACATGAGACTCGTGTAGGCTGTAATAGGAGTTTAGTGTGGGGCTGTTGCTCTGCTCTTGACTGTACTGGGTAGAGACCATGAATAATGTATTTCTCATAATCATAGGTAAGGTATATTAAAGAGTATTTTATATAGAATATTTTAGAAAAAAACAATAAAATATCTGTAGATAAGAAAAAGCAGTGACCACAAGCACAAGTTGAGTGTATGCACTGCAAGAAACACTGCTACAAGCACAGACAAATAAATAAAATAAATAATAACAATAAAATAACATTTTGTGAATATTGCAGTTGTCTTGGTTCAAATTTGTTTGTGTAATATGTTTTTTAATTGAGACATCTAAATGCATAAAAATGACTCTTTAGGTCAGTACTTAATCATGACTGCTTCTTTTCAGGTTCCTTTTGACTTCAACTATGCTTTCCTTCCTGTTTGTGTCCATCATTCAGGCCAAAGAAGAGCTTCTGGCCAATGGGCAGTCTGGAAATGACTACGATGAGGACGATGAGGAGTGTGAGGAGGTGGATGAGGATGGGGAGCTGATGCTGAAGGATGAGCCAAAGGATGAAGTCAACATGGAGGACGATCTGGAGTATTACAAGGAACACATCAAATTCATTGATAACATGTTGTTGGGATCTGGTGCATTTGGTAAGAAGATCTCTCTGAGCAGCTTCCCTCCTTCTCTCACGCCTGCTTCTGGCTCCTCCCCCGCCATGGAGTCTCCATACGAATGGAAGGCCCCCAAGAAGCCCCTCCACCCCACCACAGCCCACTACCCCTCGGAGCCGGCACCCAGCGGGCCCTCTGCTGAGGAGTTTGATTACAGCTCATGGGACGCCATGTGCTACCTGGATCCCAGCAAGGCCGGAGAGGAGGACGACTTTGTGGTAGGTTTTTGGAATCCGTCAGAGGAGAACTGCGGCGCAGAGCTCGGCAAGCAGTCCATCTCATACGATCTGCACACGGAGCAGTGCATCGCCGACAAGAGCATCGCCGACTGTGTGGAGGCTCTGCTGGGCTGCTACTTAACCAGCTGTGGAGAGAGAGCTGCCCAAATGTTCCTCTGCTCACTGGGCCTCAAGGTGAGCTAGGACCTCCCACACTGCTCTGTCTCAGTATTGCATGATTCAGCAATGATACCTTTGGTCAGATTGCAGCACAACATATAGACAAGTGACAAGTTAAAAGATATAAAACCTGAACAAAAGAGTGGAGGAACGTTACAGATGCAGATGTTATAACGTCATTTTAAGTGCACAGTATAGCTCATTTTAGCTGCATCGTGCAAAAAGTAAATTTCATTGAGCGAGAGAGCAGCCAATTTATATCAAGAGGAAACTTCCTGTGTCAAGATTGCATGCATTACATTCTTTGTAACTGGTTGGCTTCTGTTCTGGCCATGGTATTTGTTCTCACCTCAAAGAAAACAACATGAAGGAAAATAAGAGAGTGTATAGAATCTAAGAGACCCTGACATTGCTGCATTAAAAGTAATTTGCAGTCAACCTTTAATAATGCCAATTTTATTGTATTTGATGTTAGTTAATTTGCAAGTCAACAAAGCTTCATCATTCTTTGTTCTGTTTGTTAAGTTTGATTAAAGCCAAGGCAGTCATGGTGTAAAGTGATTTTACTACATTTTAGCACTAATAGTATTTCAGGAAAGTTTCATAGTTATGGCGAAAATACTGTGATACAGGTGTTACCATTGGAGAGAGGGACCCTGATAGGAACAGCAGTGCAGAGCCGTCAGACCACAGCCATCGACCTGTGCTACGGCTGGCTGAAGATCCCACCCCGCTGCATGCTAGCCCATCCAGACGCAGAGCGAACTCTCAACCACCTTATCTCCGGCTTCGAGAACTTTGAAAGAAAGATCAACTACACCTTTCAGAACAAGGCTTATCTCCTGCAAGCCTTCACCCACGCTTCCTACCATTACAACACCATTACAGGTCAGACTTCCTAACAGCATCAAGACAGTGTTTCAGAATAATGTGTTTTAAAATTGGAAGTAAATAAAAGGAAAATATTCACTTTTTATAAATGATGAGTATGACTGACAGTAGAAGTTGCAAGAAATTATAAATGGGTAAATTGGTTATCCAGCTATCCTTTTTTAATCGTATGTCATTTGACCTGCTTCCCAACCTTGAACGCTGCTCAGCTCTGGCGCACAGGTGTCTCCATAGACATTTGAATCCAATGGAATGTTACTGACATTTAAAGCTGCAAAACGTTGTTACGGTAAACCAGTTAACAAACAGTTGCCTGTTTACACATTCACAAAAACAGCATTAGCAACAATTGGAGTTGTGTACCTGGCCACCTGTAGCCGGTTGCATCAGCTGTTTGCAAGTTTCAACTTCTCCTGGTCATACCCACAGACTGCATAAAAGAAGTGGGCTTAGCCTCTGTGACGTCACCCATTGGTTTGTGAACGGCCATTTTGAAGCTGCGAGTTCAGCAATTCCACTGTCGCTATTCTTGTTTTTTTGGAACCAAAAGTGATGTCACTTGGACAATAGGGTAGCAGTACCTATATCCTGATTGGCGGTCCCCGTGGTAACTACTTGTCAATCAGGCAGTAGCCCTGCCCATACTCTGCTTTATCCTCTATTTTCCTCTAAATAGTACCATAATTTACTAAATAAACATTGTGCTGTACTGAAGAAGACTTGAAACTAGTGACTGAGACCATAAACTCATTAGGAAAATGTTTATTGAGGTAATAAATCAGGTGAGGAGTAGGGTCATTTTCTCATAGACTTGTATACAATCTGACTTATTTTTGCAACCATTGGAGTCGCCCCCTGCTGGCCATGAGTGAAAATGCAGGTTTAAGGCACTTCCGCATTGGCTTCACTTTTCAGACCTGGATGTTGTTGCTTGGTTATAGAATATGTGTTTACTGGAAATTTACATTAAATTAAAATGGGTTGCCCCACAGAAAGTAGTTCTCACATTGAGATTAGATTTACACTGGCTTACTGCAAGGTGGAACTGTTATGTAGCTGACTGAACCAACTGACAAAACTAGCTTGCCAATGTATGATCCATGTCCAAGCTGTAAGAGTAAAACAGGTATTATTATTTGATGCGGTCGACACATCTGATCAAAAATCTCTTAAATAATGATCTAAACTGGGAATGTTGTAATTACACATAACAAAATAACACAATATACCTCAACCTACAACATGTTATGCCAATAATGTTGACTAAATGAACAAATAATAAGTCATATGTCATACCTACATTTATGAAGGATTGGCAGTTCAGTTGAACATATCATTTGGCATCCTAAAACTGTTGTTTTTGGAAGTCATGTTACAGTTTATGATGCTGCACTAACTTTAACGTTTGATTGGACAGCACTGCAGATGTTTCACAGCAACTCATTTACACATTTCGGAAGTCTTTACTGAGAAAGACACTCCTTAAGTTTTAATTGTGCAATCCAGTTTAGTTAATCTCTAGTTTGAAACTAGATATAAGTTATTAAGATCTTAAAAATACTTGACACACAAACTTTGTAATGGATTTATGAATACCTGGTGCAACCAAATTCTGATGAGTGTAAATCCAATTTTCACTGTTCTTTTTAGCTCTGTTTTGGTCTCCAACAATGAAAATATCTGTCTCTTCAGCTGCTAAATGCTACACTATGTTCAGCAGCTGTTCACTTACTATGTCTGCCTGCTGTCTGGTGCTGAGCAGGTAGTGTACAGTGGCTTTATCAGAGCTTTTTCACTAAAAACAGGCTCCTCCTGAAAACAAAAAAGTCTAAAGCACACTTCTTAGAGCTAAGGGAAACTGCAGAGTTGGTGATAATTCTCTTAAGGTTCGTCACTACAAGTGACCCTGTTCAGATAACACTTCCATTGTTAGTGCAAAAATGTGCTCTGCAAATGTTTATTTCACCTGCCCTCTATCTGATTGTTGTTAATTCTCTTTTCTCTTCAGATTGTTACCAGCGGCTGGAGTTCCTTGGTGATGCAATTCTAGACTACCTCATAACAAAGCACCTTTATGAAGACCCGCGGCAGCACTCTCCTGGTGTGCTGACCGACTTGCGCTCAGCACTCGTCAACAACACCATCTTTGCCTCTCTGGCCGTCAAATACGACTACCACAAATACTTCAAGGCCATCTCGCCCGAGCTTTTCCACGTCATTGACGACTTTGTGCAGTTTCAGTTGGAGAAAAACGAGATGCAAGGAATGGACTCCGAGGTGAGTCCTGTTTCTACCAAAAACACACCTAGCTTCAGTACTGAACAACAAAGCCCCATCAGAAGAAACTTAATCTTTGCTGTTGTAGTGTGTTTTTGCCTAAAGTAAGTCAGTATTCCATAAAGATCTGCCCGAATAACAAGGCTGTCAGCTTCTATGAATCTGTTTCATATTCCAATGATTTCAGTACTGAAGAGAGAATGCAGTTGGATTTAATTTGCCTGGAAATGGCTATCTTGGAACCAGATCTCCTCTCATTCTGCTTGAGAAGTACTTCTATGCCTTAGAAAAACAGCTGAAAGAAATAAAGAAATGTGCTTCAGTAATATGGTACCACTCCACTGCTCACTATTCATCAAATAAGAGTAACAATAACATGGTAAGGCTGCTAATGTAGCATGCTTTAAAATGTTACATACAGTTCCAGTGCATTACTATTTCTACCAAAAAACATACAACTCAAATACATATCTCTCACAAAGCAGTGACCACACCATACATACATTTAGTTGTTTTGTCTAAATCAGCCAGCCCTAGGCGCGAATGTTATGATGGGATCAGCTAACAGCTTTGTGTGTTCTTGCTACAAGCTGCGACGATCTGAAGAAGACGAGGAGAAGGAGGAAGACATTGAGGTCCCTAAGGCCATGGGGGATATCTTTGAGTCACTAGCTGGAGCAATTTACATGGATAGCAGGATGTCATTGGAGACGGTGTGGCAAGTGTATTATCCAATGATGAGGCCACTTATAGGTGAGGAAGAGTGAAAGCACATTTATTTATATATTTCTGTATTTATTTATTTTTTTGTTTGATTGTTACGTCGCTGTGAACCTGAGTGATGGTAAACATTCAGGATTTTTGCCAGTTGTGTTGACATGTTGTAGAATTGAAGATCTGGGAATGTTTATGATGACACTTATCTTTTACCTCATAACTGTCCATCCCCTCACCACTTACAGAAAAATTCTCTGCCAATGTGCCACGCTCTCCTGTGAGGGAGCTGCTCGAGATGGAACCAGAAACTGCCAAGTTCAGGTAGGAGATCAACACTTACACAAAACTATATTTGATCATATGGAATAGGCAGATGTTAATTTTCTCTATCCTAACTTGGATGGAATATTCATTGTAGCAATGCACAGATGAAAGGCCAGACCAAACCTAATTGTCTTAACTAGGGGGTAATTACTGTTGGTGTTAATTGTTAATTAAAAATACTAAAAAAGGTAATAAAATAATTTCTTGATTTTAAAAAAAAAAATAAATAAAAAATTGTATTTGAAGGTAAACATTAGAGTTTAAGTACTGTTTAGAAACAGTTTTCTGCCAATTTCTAGATTACAACAAACTTACTTTTGTTCTCAAAGATATATAAATAATCTTCATAAACAAGCCTGTCTCAATATTAATGAAAATATTCAGGATTATCTGTAACCATAATCATCCAGCCTTAATAACCAAAATGGTATGAATAGCATATACATTTGAATTTGACAGAATTAAAAAAACACATTTAACAGATGTTATATTGTAATAGCAGGGGTAGCATTGTTACACGGCCATCAAAAGGATTTTATAAACATAGCACAAATAAGAACAAAACATTGTTAAGTAGCAGAGTGGTTAAGTATGACATGACTGTTGTTCTGCTCGAATTAGTGATGTTGAAATGTATGTTGTACTGATTGTATGTATAAAAAATGACTCAAAACAATTAATCCATGTTCAAAATAGTTGGTGATAAATGTTATAATAGACAACTAATTGATTAATCGACTAATCGTTGCAGCTCTTCTCTATTATCAGCCTGTTTCAAATAAAGGCTTGGTTCTCGCTGCACCTCAAAGAAAACAACAAAAAGTTTAAGGCCACTATTGGAGGATTTAGGGTATCCACAATCTGAAACCTTGTTACTTTTCTCTGTGTGCAGCCCTGCAGAGAGAACGTATGATGGGAAGGTCCGGGTGACAGTGGAAGTCGTCGGTAAGGGCAAGTTTAAAGGAGTTGGCCGCAGCTACCGGATCGCCAAGTCGGCGGCAGCGCGACGAGCTCTGCGCAGCCTCAAAGCCAATCAACCTCAGGTCCAAAACAACTGAGCTCAGCATTAGCACCTAAGCTATTGACGCTAACGGAGAAAAAACAACGTCAGCTTCCCAACACAGCGCAATGCTAGCCCTGTATCTTCAGCCTGCGACGGCACAACCAAGGCAGCCAGGGAACACTGTGTGGAGACGCAACAAGAGAAGCAGACTGATCTCACAACAGATTTCACATTGAATCTTGTACCTTTTTTTTTCTACCCCCCATTATTTTTGCGCAAACACAATCTTTACTTTCCCTCTCTGCTTTGTGTAATCACATGAGTGCTTTATTAACGTTTAGCAAAGTGTTTAAAAAAAAAAAAAAGGTCAGGTCGCAATGTCTATTCCTCACTGTTTTGATTTAATTTTTTTTTTTTTTGGTAAACCTCCATGTCAGTGAGATGAGGCTTATGCTTATTGTGTAGTATTAGGATGTACATAATTCAATCAAAGGTGTAAATCAAAGTATGTAGGAAGAAAAAAAAAAAAAAAACGCTAAACTCCTCAGCCTGTGCACTAGTGCCAGTCGGTTTTAAAGCGTTTTTTATAAAACGCTAACGGCAGACATGGCTAACAGATACCACTGGATCAAAAACCTGGTGGCACTTCTGTCTGAAATCTGTCTTGAAATGGTATTCTTAATCATTTTTGCACTTATTCCATTATGGTCTGTTACTTTGAGAATTGTGTGGTCACATTGACACCAAAATCATATACGTAGCAAAGTATATAAATATATATAAAAATAATAAAATACATGAATGATATTCTTCGCCTTAGATGCTAAGGCTCACCCTCATATCCTGCAAAACGGATAGGAATTACAACATTCCCAGTTACTGTAATTTAAACTAGTTTTTAACCGCACTTGAGGTTGCATGTTCTTGTAGCTTATGTATAAACCATGACAACTGGATGGCTTCTATAAATGTTCTAAAACTATGGATATATCTAGAGTGTGTGAGAGCAAGATTAGATGTTTATGGCATTATCTTGATTTGGTTTAACATGTTTTGATACCAAGAATGGATGAAATTTAATTAGTCATTCTTGCGCACTAAATGTCTTTCCACAGAGCGAATCATCCAGTTTTGATATAAGAAGAGAAAGACATATCACACGTTCAATATGCTGCAGACTTTTCTACAAATTGGATACTTGTGTAAGACACACAGAATCTTTTCAAATACAGTCTTTTGTGAAAAAGGCCAATTCATTTCAACGCACTAGTGTTTCTCACATCCCGTACCTACCAAAGCTATAACAGATGTGACACTATGAGGTTGAAGTTGATTCCTAGGGATAAAGATACCAGCCTTTTTTTTGTGGTTTCTGTTCCGACAAATTTTGCTTCTCGCTAAATGTCTTTTTTTTTTTTTTTCTCATCAATAAGCCCTTTTTTCACTTGAATACCTCAATTAATTGCATGCATTTTCTTGTCTTTATTTTATTTTATTTTTTTGTTTGGTGCTATGTTTTTGTATTAAGCTTGAATTTCTCATCTTTTTTGCACTGTAACTATAATACCTCTTTATTTGACCTTTTATTTTTCTTTTTTTGGAAATCTGTTTGATTTGGTTGTCCCGCTTGTCAGCCATCAAGCTGTAGAGGAGAGTTGCGTTGTCGTCTCTTCACCCTCCCATACTTGAGGTTGATTTTTTTGTTGTTTTTTGGAGGAGGGCAGGAAGTGTATTCTCTGCACATAAGCCTAACTGTTTTTTCCCTCATTCATTAGCTATTACTTTCGTCATTTGAGAATCTGTTTTTGAATTCTGGGTGAAAAGAAACAGGATTTATTGATCAGATGGGTAAATGCTCGAAGAGGTAATCAGATTGCACTCTTAAACTTTGGATTTCTCTGACATTTACTTCAAAACATAGGTAGAAAGGAAAACACTTGACTTATTTCTTCAAAACTATCTTTATAGATAAGGTTTCTAAACTGTGTTAGTATAGCTTTCTGATATCAATTTCAGTCATGTAATCCCACTCACAGGTGCTTGTACCTTGAGTACAGTGCACTCTGTTCATTTCTGGAACAAGATTGCAATTCAATTCAGTAACACTCTCTGATGGCAACATGTACTGTAGTCTTTTTACTGTGATAACTATACCGTCTCGTCACATATGCAGTACACAACACAGATGTCCGTTTCACTGAGTCGACATTCCCTCACAGTGATTTGTGTCTCATGCCTTGAGTGGAAACAAACAAAACTCAGTGCCTTTCCTGTGGGAGATAAGTGTCAGCATAGACTGGATTTATCTTCAATCAAAAAGATGTTCAATGAATTCATCTAAATTTGAGTTTATAAATTCAGTTGTAATTGAATGTGATGTTGTTTTTACTTCTACTTAAATCATGTGTTTACAAGAGATTTGTAACTGAACTGACCCAACAGCAACTGATCTCCAAAACTAGGGCCCGCAGTCCAAAACAGTAATTGGAGCGAATGTCTCTGATGCTTTGTCCAGGGCTGGATTATCAACCAGGCAGAGCAAGCAGACACCTAGCTGCCCTATGGCCCCAGACCCTCTGGGGGTCCAAAGGCTCCTGTGTTCACTATGTGGCAATGAGTTTGTGGTAATTTGATCAATGGCGAATGTATTTGGTAATTCTTAGGTCACCAATAAAGGACAATACAAACTAAATTAACAGGGGCCTTAAGGCAACACCTGCATTATTTCATTGTTTCAGTTTATATTTTACTCAGAGGGGGCATTTTCCTAAATACATTTGTGAAATCTGTGAAGAAGTTAGCACAAACTGAATGCTCACAAACAACTACATGATGCACACAGAGAGAGAAACAAGTCAGTTGGGGCCCACAGCTTAATCCAGTCTTGATGGTGCCTCCAGTTTGTTTGAAGCAGGCATTGAGACCTTATCCAGCCCTGAAACATTTGATTAAGTGACCGTTACTTCCATTGGTTAGTTGACTTAGCGTCACTGCAGGGTTAACAGTGTTAATATATGGTGGCGATGGTCATTAAGATATGAACATACATTTCTAAAGGCTTATAGTGGGACTGCAACGTTCTTAAAATAACAGGCATGATGAAAGTCCATCATTTACTACAATGTAATTTCTGACAATACTTCTCAGGTCCTGTTGGTTCCACAACAAAATTTAGCTCAGGTCAGAGACATTTAGCAATTCAAGCTCAAACCAATATAGACAAAAACTTTAATCCCGAGACCCACTTTAGGTCAGGTTTTCAGCTGTTAACCAGTGAAAACTACCAGAAGATACAGCAAACTATCACTTTTGGATTCAACTTTTGTTAATTTGTGTCCTTCAGGTCTCTTAGAGTGGACAGAACCATCTGTGAAATTGCAGCTCTAGCGTTCAAGTTCACAATGTTAATTTTGAATTTGTAGGTTGGTTCATGTAAAAGAAACTCCTACATTTAAATCCACTCTTTGCTGGGACTGATCTTTATTTATGTGGTCTGCCAACAGCTGAACTTCGCTCAGATCTCTCGTTGGGTGCCATGCGTTTCATACAGATAACCATGTGAATACTAAAGTGTGAATTTGTGAAATCCTTTAGTTCTCATGTTAAAAATCAATGTGAAATCTGTTACACCTTGAAACTTTAGTACATCTTCCTACTATCTGTAACTGTTGAAGAGTGCAATCTGTCATTATTTCTCCAGCAGGTGTCTGACCCTCTAGTCTAAACCCTTAAATCTGGGCTGTGTTTTTTGATATCCCTGTAAGAGATATTGTCAGACTCAAGATCTGGAGCGTATCTGACCCTCCAGTCACACACCTTTGAACACCTCAGTCTGTAGTGCACACACACACACACACACACACACACACACACAGCCATTTAGACGTTTCCTCTTGCTCAACACACTTATTATCTGTAATTTCCCTGGGAGGGATGGGGGGGGGATTACTAAAAAAGAATGTGAAATCACTCATACGGTGCCACGCCCACTCTATTTGCATTTGTGACTGATGAAAATAAGGGTCACAAATAACCTTCACAGCCACAAGTGGCATCAATATCCAACAGCCTTGTTTTTCTTTCTTTCTATTTTTATTCAGGAGGGAGGTGTGTGTCTGGCAGTGCTGAAGTTGAGGTAGTCCTGTGTTGTTCAGAGCAGACTACGTTTTCTTGTACTGGCAGATATATTATTTTTCTTTTCTTTTTGTACATGTAGCACAATTGAGCATTGCACTTGGGCACCATACTTTACCTCATGTCGGAGTGTGAAAGGGAGTGAAAGATGGAGGAAAAAAAAAACGTGTATATATGATGCCGTAATGTTAAGAGGACTAATTTGTGGTTCAGGCTTTGCTGCTGTTTCAATTGCTGGTATTATACAAAGCTATTTAAAAAGAGATAAGGGGCTATGGGAGGGGAGACAAAACGTGCCTGCCGGTCATCATCTGACAAATACACTGTAAAAAGAATCTCTGCAATCTGGGGTTAAAATGGCTGGACATAACATACGCTGACGTCCTGCCTTAAGCCGTTGTTTGGAAATGAATTTAAGGCCAACTACCACGTCCAATCATGACTTGAACGATGAACTGACACTCGGTTTAATTCTCTTCTGACTACTTTGATATGGGCATGTCATCCAAGCTATGCTCCCAGCCTCTTTTTTACTCCTGTGGTGTGTTAGTTTGGAATACAAGACAAACCTCCCTGAGCCCTTTATTGGGAACTTAAAGGAAAAATCCATACAAATGTAAGTCATAGACCATAATGACTTCTTGTAGCAGTGTTCAGACTTGTCTTTAACATGCAAAATCTTCTTACACCAGTTTGTGAATTCCTGTGAACTGGGGCTGTCACTGTTTTTTCTTTTTCTATTTAAACTACTGTTCATATTTGAAAAAGTATTACATTTTTAATAATGTGTACTCCAGGAGGGAGTATTTGTTTAAAAAAAAGAAAAAGAAAGTAGACTATTGACCTTTTTTATTCACACAAAATGGAGTAAACCAGAGAGTCATGATGGAGGATCATGTGACATCAAACAAGTGATCTATAAAGTAATGTGTGGGAGAATTTGTCATCAATGATAAAAAATGGGGATATAAGTAGAACTTTGTGCTGCCCTTCAAACTGCCGCACAGGAACCGTTTGCTTGTCACCCAGGAGAGGGAGTGTAGTTTAAGATTAGGCTGTGGGTTGAATCATTTCTAACAAACCATTATTTTAAATTTGTTCAAACTTTTGTTTTTAGTGACAGTCCTGATGTATGTTTCTCTTCATCAGAATTAGGCATGAAACGGGTCATAGAAGGCAGGTTATCAAGGCTGTGAAAAGGGATTCCAGCTGTGGCAGAGATTTGTAGTTCAACACCCAAGTATCCTTTGTTGTTTCAAGTATACCTAAATCCATTGTGCATTAAGTTTTGGAGTGGACAGGAACTTGCAGGTTCAGCTTCAGTCCTTTGGAGGCTCCTGAAAGGGGACACAGCCAGAGATGGTAGAGAAAGAGCTTCATCTGCCTCTTGGACAAGATTTATACTCTGTGTTTGTTGACAAAAAATGGCGCTTCTAGAAAGAAGCCTTGTGTTCTTTGATCCTGGACTGACTCGTTTGCCTTTGATGTATTAGATGGCTTAACTCTGCCATCACACCTTGTGCAGCCACATTTGAAATTCAAAAAGTATGAAAAGTATTCATGCTGCCTGGACTCAATCATGTTTAATAATATAACATTGAATCACTGGATGTAATTTGGACTTTTTGACAGTAATCAACAGAAATACTTTGTCGAAGTGAAAACTATTTGCTTCCCTCAAGTCAGTACTTAACATTGGGATTTATCTGAGCAGTGGTGTCCACAGGCTTCTTGTTGGCCTCCTTGACTTGTGGTCTTCTCTTACAGACACTGACAGTTTTTGTAGTGAAGTATTCAGATCTTTTACTTTAGTGGAAGTACCAATACAACAGTGAGAATACTGTATTACACATAAAAGCCCTACAGTCAAAACTCTGTTTATGTAAAGAACAGGAAATTTATCAGAAAAAAGTACCTAAAGTATCATGAAAAGGTACTTGTCCAGCAGTAAAGTTAGTTGGAATTACTTTGTATACATACACTATTATTTGGAAGTTTAGTCCAGTGGTTCCCAAACCAGGTCGGGCCCCTGCAAAGGTGCACAAGGTGAAGCAGAAATGTACATTTGGTGGAACTCTCTGAAGTGTAGTGGTATAATATATCCTAAAATGGAAATACTCAACATTTTACTTGTATTGTACTGAGTTACTTTCCATCACTGCTGGATGGTCGGCAGTCTTGTTAGCTACTTATAAGATGGAAAAACTGACGTCAGGCTGATGCAAAGTAACAAATCAGCCTGATTTAACCTGACTAAGAAAGGTCTCTTCTGTTTATAATGAATACAAATGGTATGATGATGTCTCTATTGGCGGCCCCTGGTGGCCAGAAGCTATATAAGGAAGACTTCCCTTGTGTGGCAATTCAACACTATAATATATCTTCCAGTTTGTATTGACTGTAAGAAGAGACCTTATGACACATTCATGTTTTTTGTTACTTTGCACTCACCTACCTTTGCTAAGACATTTTTCTACAAGGCAGTAAGTTATTGTTAACTTTTCTTCCTGCAACAGATTTTCTGGACATGTCTGAGTCTGGGAGATCGTGCTACAGGATTGTGATACTTGTGTCATTGTGTACTGTCCTGGATCAGGGTTTGCAGCTTCTGAAAACAGTGGGCTGCACCTTTAGCTTTAGATGTAGTCAGTTATCTGTTTTTACATTTGTTCCTACTTTCAATCAATTTGACTGTATTTGACTTTCAACTTTTTCTGTCAACCACTGTCCTCATCCTGATAACATCCACAGTAATTCAGAAGTTCTGGCAGTGTGTTTACTTTTTATATCAACTGTATCTGGATGTGATGTCATGTCATCTACATGTGGCCAGCTATTCACAGGAAATGGAAAAAGAAATGCACCACCAAACAAGAAATTGAACCCAGATAGCCTGTGTGTTATCCAACAGTATTAGTGTTTTAGAGTGGATTTTTCCTTTAAGGTCCATGGAAAAGCGTGAAAAATGTTAACAGAGAACTGAAATGTCTTCGACAAACAGTCAAAGGCGGTCGGGGAGACAACTCTTTTGGCAGCAAATTATTGTTCTCATAAAGCCAGCATAGAGCACCGACGGTGACTGTTGGGGGGGTGGGGGACATGTTCACAGAGCAGCAGAACACCAGCAGAGCGGAGCTAAACGGATCGAGTGATGAACTGTTATCAGTGTGGGGAATTACGGGCCATCACAACCTGCAACAAATGTTTAAGGGACATTGGAATAGAAATTGAACTCCTCACTCATACTGTAATACCATGCTGCAGTGGTTTGCGGTCTGCACCTTATGGATCACAAATACCTTTCATTTTGGTTGTTTGGATTTGTTTTTTCTTTTTCTTTTTTTGTTTTTTATAATTGTAGCCCAGTACATCTACAATAAAAATAATGGTATGGTCATTCACATTTGGTCCTGTGGGGTTAATGAAGTGTTTTACTGATGTTTTAAAACACTGTTTCAGTTTTACAACGTGAAATGGCTTCAAGTCTGAAGACTTACTATGGTAAGTATGGTAGGCCAAGTCTTAAGCAAGTTTAGGAAATCATTTTGGTAATTTCTATGCCTTTTAATGATGTAGCACAGGTCGGGACAGAGTACAGGGTCAGTATTACTGATAGGAATGATGGCCACAAGTATGAAAATAACAGTTATACAGTGACAAAACCGTCTCCACTCAAGGTCCACTTACTAGCTTACTCTGGAGCTTTCAACCACACCACCCAGTCTTTAAAGCCTTTCCATTTTTTGGAGCACTTTAAGGACTGCTTTTTAAAAAGCGGAAAGCTCCAGAATAAGCAAGCAAGTGGACCGTGAGTTGAGATAGTTTTGTCAAACTTCTGCCTCCAGGGTCAAGATTAAACTTTGAAACTGAAGACCCAAGTTGTAATAAACTAGAATTATCTTGCAGAAATTAAACAACCATACTTGCCAGTGAACTTAAATAGTTACAATATACTGACTGAGGTCTAGCAAATGTATATTGTCTTTCTCATAACACTTGACATCTCCTCCTGACATGCTGTAGTGCTCAGCAGAGAGACCTGCTTTCACTCCTTCAGCTCCGCATGAGTACAGCCTGCCCATCACCTGCTCAGCTCCTCCAGTCTGCCGGCTCTGAGGTTCGTCAGCAGCACCCACTATATTGGCTCTGTCTGAGGTGCCTGCTGACTACTCACCGCAGCAGCTTTAGCAGGCCCCGGGGACCAGGCAGCATGACCAGTGAGAGCAGGTTCACCAAGGGGATCAGGTTTCAGCCTGGACTAAACGGGCTCACAGCCAACTCATTTTTGAAGCCACAAACTAGCCAATAATTCTCATTTGGCATTTATGTACAAAAATAAAATAAATTAGGCTGACATACATTTTGATGTCAATTTAAAATGGATGGAAGTATCTGAGATCTGTTTCCTTATCTGCTCAAACTCTTGGGTGGATGTTAGGTGAAGCAGAATGATTGCCTGGTTTGATGAAGTGAACAGGAACAGCCTGCAGGTTGAGGAGCAGCTCTGTTGCAGAGGAAGCAGAAAACTATACACCGTACAGTGTTGAGTATAAAATAAATAGTAATGCAATAGGTGATTATTGTATCACAGAAAGTAGTTCAATCATTTAGTCCCATGTATAGGATTTGAATGTTTCTCATATATAATTCGAACAGTGACTAATTTCTACTCTGCTCTGATCGGCTGTTGGTCACTGGATTATGTACAGCATACTGAACACATTTTGTGGCATTCTCACAATTTTCCTGACACCAATTCCCCACATCCCTTGTATTCTGAAGGTCAGAAGTCCGTATTGGAAGTCATTTAGTAAACTGGTTGTGAACGGTGGAGGGTCGGGGGTGTGCTGTGGGAATGAGCAGGCTTAATGGTGACTTATTGCTTGTGTTGATACTGTGCAGACTAGTGCTGTGGCACATGAGCCATTTATTCTGCGCTGTAACAACAAAAGAGACCGTGAATAAATATACGAGTTGAAGGATGGGGGGGGGGGGGGGGCGTTGTATGTCTGACTGCATTGTTCCCCTCTGAAATAAAAAGTTTTGTGCTGCGACCTGCGGAGCCGATGTCCCCAGTTACTGCTACAGTTTCTGTCACTCAGCACACAGCTCGCACTGTCTTGTATTTCTCCAACTCTTAAAGCCTTGTGGCATTCTGGGAGATTTTAAAATGAGCAGAGAGTGTATATTCCCCCCTGACACCGTTGAACATGTAGATTATTATCTAAATGAATGTCCCTTTTTCATGCCTACTTGTAGTTGTGTAATGGATTGGCCCTGACCTGTCCTAGCTTCGTATTTGAATGACGACACTGAGGGTTACTGATGGGCCTCTGCATCCTCAGTTCTAACCACATCCAGGTGTGTGACTTCATCATCACCATCCTTTTGCAAATGAGACGTGCAAGCTGCTGCAAAATGTTTCTCCTCTGTCTGTGTCATTGAGCTCACTCACGTTGACTCACATCATGTTCACCTATCAGTGTCCTTAAAGCGAATGGGAAAGGAGGAATGGTTTGAATGATTTAAAAAGTGTGTTCCAATATCTGTTGGGGTTCACAACAGAGAATGACTCTGGTGATTAGACCACATCGGTATGAAGCATATTCACCAAACATATGCCCATGAATACAGAGGACAGAATCCCCTGGAGACACTGGTGTTGGTGGGGTAAAGCCAGCTGAATCTCTCCGAACTAGGGACGAGTTCTGATAGCCAGTTTCACCTTTGATATGGGCAGTGAACCCCTTATTGAATCTTTCATTCACAATCTCAGATCAGATATTGTGCCTATTTCTGATACTACAGGCATCTGCAATGAAAACCTGCGCTACCTCACCGCACAGTCAACAAGACTGACTGACTGAACATGGGGAACCAACGCAACTTGATCGTTTCAAAAGTGTGAATACAAATGAGAAATGCTCATGACAGAGGAGGGAAGGACAAGTCCCTGTTAAAATGTTTATATACCATCCATCATGTTAAAGTGAGAACTTGTGGTATTTTTGATAACTTGAGAAGGACGAGTGCTCGGCCTCAGCTGGTGTTACACCCATTAGACTCTGGACCATTTCACCTCCAGCTAAAGTTAAATGCATTGTGCATACAGAAAAAAAGCAGATATTTGCTGAATGATAAAGTAGAATTGATATGATTTCCACTGTGTTGTTTTGACTTCTGCAGCTGGAGCAGAGCCACCCCCCACTTCAACAGTGTCCCTTAGGATGAAACAGTCCCTGACTGAAGGCTCCTTCCCTCTGGCTCTGGGAGCTGCTCAGGGTGGGTGACGGGGTGTGACCTCCAACAGCCAGCCTCCTCCACAGGGCCCCAGGGCAGCTAAGAAAGGGAAACCCCTGCACTCAGCATAAGCCAGAATTTGAGTAAATATGGAAGAACGAAAATAAGAGTGAATGAATAGAAAGAATATGAGTATAAAATAATAAAGAGGAAGGCAGATGGGGGCTGGACCCCGGATAGCACTGCCAAACTCACCGTTGTTTTTTTCAATTCTTTACATTTTAAAGTTTCATTTTATTTAACCTATTTATTTGATATATTCATTTATTTAGTTTATTTATTGTTATTGTTATTTTTCCTTTTAAACCACTCTCCCCCACTGTTCCTCTACACTTGCATACACACTCACACCTACACACAGTAGACTGGCCTGCTCCCTCGCTAATACACCTCCTTTAAACCAGAAGAACCACAGCACCTTGGTCCGTTCATAATCATAACCTCTGTTTTACCGTCGTATCCACTCAGTGCTTGTCTGGCCCCGTCGCCTCAGCTTGGTCGAGTCACCCGGTGTGTTATATTCTGTCTCGTCTTGCGTCATGTCACTAAATAATAAATAAAAAAAAGTTATTTAAATAAAATGATGTAAGTATAATCAGGAAAATGTACTAATGTATATCATATCATTAGATTATTATTACTAATGCATTCATGTTAAACAGTATTTTACTGTTGGAGCTCATTTTGGACTATTTTGTATCAGACTGCAAATAATGATTATTTCATTTTGGATTAATCTGCTGATTATTTTTTATTACAATCGATTGATTGGTTTGTAAAAATAATGAGAAATGGCGTTGCTTGTTTAATAATCAATTGTCAATAAACTAATAATTTCTGCTGTACTTTTATATACTGTTTGGTAGTTTGATTTAAAACAAACCATATTTTCAAAATTAATTTAAAAATCTTTAACTTAATTTGTACAGTGACTAGTAACTAAAGCTGTCAGTTAATGTACTAAAAGTAAGTACAGTAAAAATTACACAATTTCCCTCTGAGATGTGGTGGAGTAGAGTAGAAAGTAACATGAAAAGAAAAGACTAATTTGTACTTAAGTACAGTTCTTCATAATGAGACGCAGGATAAAGAAATATTTCTTTCAGGGACTAGGATTCTACCAAGTCTTGTCTTGAAACAAATCTGTGACCAGGCTGAGGCCATAACCTGTACACAAGCAGACAATGCTTCACTGTAAGGGCTCACGAGGCTGGGGGGGAGGTCAACCCTGTGCTAGGACAAGCTAGGGTGGACAGTGTCATGTAGCCTGCATACAAAAATATCCACTTTTGGTCAAAGCCCTGCAGTCCACATGGGTTCACCATGTAAACTGTGGCACAGATACTGGGCACAGATTCATACGATTCTGAGCCAAAGTCCCACTGACATCTGGTGCTTCCATTGTTTCCTACTGCTGCCTTAATTCATCTTAAAGATTAGTCAGCGGACTAGACATGGGGTGAGGTGCACTGAACTCATTTTGCACAAAGTTTTTTTTTTTTCATTTCTCGGATTCTTTCTGAAGCCAAAAGCCTGTTTTCATCTCCAGCTCCAGTTGTTGTTGTCAGTCGAACCACAGCAGCTTCAGCCTCCGTAATGAAAACCTGTGCAAACCAGAAGTAAATGAGAATCAAGCTGTTGATTGAAGCCTTAGAGAGTGTTAGCGAATAGGAAAATGAGCTGACGGCGCCTACTTAGGCAGATAATAAACGCAATGTCAACTTTCAACGATGCTGGCCAACGCTGCTGTTTTGTTTGTGCGGAGGTTGCTGTGTGGAGACGTTTACCACCCTCTGCCCAAACAGACCCTCCTTCACCCTTCAAATACTCTTCCCCTTCCCCTCCGTCTGATGAGACGCAAATATTGAAATGAGGTTTGGCCGTCGGAGGCTCGGGTAACAGCATGGGAACGGTGGGAGATGTGCTACATAATTAAAAATATCATTTCAGTTCCTGCTTGGCCTATTTCCATTCAGCATTACCACGTCTCCACAGGTAAATTGCTCCCTGTACTCCTGCGATGATGGTAATGAGCAGTGGTTAGGTCTGACACCACGTCTCTTTGATTTAACCTAAATGAGAAATATGCCATCAACGGGGGACTCAATCATAGCGACTTTAAATATGATATGAGCCCAGCTGAACTGGAGGGGGTGAATCACAGTGTAAAAGTATGATATTAGGTTGGCTGATGGAAAGGGATACTCACACCATCAGAGGTGTGTGTGTGTGTGTGTGTGTGTGTGAGTGAGTGAGTTATCACTTGAGTCATGTCAACTGTCCTGGAAAAAAGCCTTATTATACCGATAATAATATATGAAAAACATATCAGCTTTGGTGCTGGCTCTGTCCTCGTCTTCGTAGACCGCAAGCTGTCACTACATATCGCTCTCATTGCGTTTCAACTAATTGTGCACTTTATTCAAACACAAGGAAAAATAAGATTTGATCTCCTCCCACAGAAGTGTATTCATCGGTGAAGACATTTTATGGACTCTCTGATGTCAAACCTCCATTAACCAGAAATCCATCAATAATATCAAAAGACTTTATCAAAAGATATCAAAAGTTTTTTCTTCTACTTTTTGCCTTTTGTTAAGGAGCTCAAAGGCACCAATCCTTTAATGGTAAGTAGTTCAGTTACACTTTTGCTTTTAAATTTGTGGTCTGTCCACTATATTTCTGAGTGGTCTCATGGGAGGAACAAATGCATCATTGGACGAAGACATCAACACAGAGGGAGGAACATCCTCATTTGCATTAAAACATGCAGATGGAGGGCAAATGTTGCGGCTTTAGATAGTAGAGGTGCACGCACACAGACCTCTCCAAATTCACAGAACACCTCACATATTTGAGGACTTGTTATTTTCTTTAAGTCCAGGTCCAGTTTGCAAACCAGACCTGACCATCATCAGATATAGACTCGGATCTGCTGCCGGGGAGTGAATGCAAAACCTTGAGGTGCACAATGGCAAGACGCAATAAAGAAATGATCAAAATAAATTGAAACACAATGATACGTGGAGATTGCGGCTGCAGCACCCTTCCTGTTTTCAGTGGAATATGTCTACTTGTGTCGGCAGATGATCACACTCACACCTCACCAAAATCCTGCATACTTTACACACAGCTGGCACAGCCATAACACAAACTTCTATCATATTATAGTGGAGCAAACATGAGTCTTTCAACACCTCACCTATTGCCTTTACTGAAACATATCACATCAAGAGACCAGTATTATTCATACTCAATGTAGAAATGTTTTTTTACTTTATGAAGGTAAAACATATATTCTCTCTCTTTTAGCTCTGTTTTGGTCTCCACCAACTCCTGAGAAGACATATCTGTGTCTTTAGCTGCTTAATGCTGCTGTCTGAGTCTGGCTTAGCAGGAAGTGCACAGTGGGTCTGTCAGAGTTACATTAACTCTCTTATGGCGAAATGGCACCCTGCCTCTGTAGAGGAGGCCAGCTGAGTGGAGCTGAGTTTAATATTTCCACTATGTTAGCCTATGATTATTAGTCATTAGTAACCCAAGACCAAAATATTAGCTTGATTGTGCCTGGTACTCTGGAGGCATAGCACGCTAGCAGCAGACATGCATTATTAGAAGAGAAACTAAGTCGAATGATTGTTGTGTGCTTTGAGCGTTGGACCACAGCAATTGGTGTGTCGGTTTAAATTAGACACTGATCACGTCAAGCTCCTCTGTCTGAGTATCATGTTTACACTGCAGATCATGAGGGATTGGCAGTGGCATTTGGAGGGTTTCATTTTCTCTCTCTCTCTCCCTGTGTGTGTGTGAGTGACTGCCTTTACAAAGTAAATGCATGTTGGTTAACACAGTGTCAGACTTAGAGGGAATGAGCACTTATTGCACAGGAGAGATTACGTGTTAACACTTAGAGTACGAGTGAAAATCAGAGAATGTTTATGTGAAAAAGCATGAACTGGACACACAATTGTTTAATGTCTTAGTTATATTCTTATTATAGATAAATGTCATTCAAATGTGCACAGACCATGCTATTTGCATTTGAAGATGTGATTTTTTGTACATAAGCTCTCAGATCTGATGTGCTCTATGGATTGTGGGAGGGATGTGGTTGCATAGTTTTCTCTGCAGCTGCAAACTTTTGACCCAGCTTTGGCCCAGAAACATATTGTGAACATTTGTTAATTTGACCTCTGAGGATCAATGGAATATCTATCATTTAAAATGTTTTTACATTTTTTTTCATTATAACAAAATTGAAAAAAGAAATCCAAGTTCAGATACTTTCAGGGAAGCCAGCATTGCTGTTGATTGTGATTGGTCAGTGTTGTCACGTCACAACAAGGACAGCAACCACCATTTTATTACTGAATCTGTATGGAGCAGAACAACCAATCCTTCCACAGAACAGATCAACAACTTCTTCCATTGTTGTCGATCGCTCAAAAGTTGACTTCAGTTGTCTAAAAGCTCATAAAAATCTTCATCACACCAAAGTTTCTTCACAAGGTTCTTAATGGGAAGCTCCTGGTTAAATGTTAAGTTCCTGCAGTGGAAAAGAGTACAAATTCGATTAACTGTGCTCCAGAACAGGATATTTCTTGTCATGAAATTTGCAGTGGATATACGCTGTCATTAATCCTAATGATTTCAGGAACCCACCACCATCATGGAACCAAAATATCTGCTTTCATAAAAAAAATATCTAAATGTAATGATCAGAATGCCATCATATTTACTCAGCAGGGTAGTGTTCCCTAGAGGATGAGCCATTTCCTTTTGGGACATTGCATTAGCTGTCCTCCAGCCCCACCCTCAGCCCAGTGTCCCTGGAAGATACGTTAGAGGTCAACCCAACATTGTTCAGTTTTTTAAACCATAACCATGATTTCCTCCTAACCTTAACCATACATTAATTAGTAAATAGTTGAATTGCCATAACCACAATCTTTTCGTAACCTAAATATAAAATAGTTGCCATGTGCAGAGATAAAAATTAGTTTAAAAACATTGGTAATGTATCGTCCAACGTCAGTGTTCTGTCTGGTGATCGGGTTGAATATCACACAATCTTGTTCCAGTGTCATGAAATGTGCTCAGGACAGTCATGCTGCCAGTCATGCTCTCCCAATGAACCCATTACTTGCCCTGTAGCACCAGCCTCAAGGTAAACTTTCCATTAACCCATAGCCTTAGGACATTGTTTATTTTGTGCAACAATTTCCTGTGGAATATAATGAACACTGCAGTATTACCTAGCCATTTTACACTGAACAGGCTGAACTGTTGTTCATAAAACGCAGGGAATCACAGAAATCTGATTGGCTGTTGACAGCCGATGACTGCAAAAAAGTTAAGCTGTGGACATATTTTCTGGGCCATTCACACATTGGCTGAGCTCCCATGGTCGCTGAGCTCTGTAGGATATAACAGGACTCCCAGTCTCCCAGATCAAGTGTGGCATGTTGCTTAAAGCGTGAGTGAGTCATGAAATGGACCGTGAAGGGAGAGGGATGGAGGGAGCTGATGAACAAGACTCACTACATTTTTACCTCAAATATAAAAGCTGAAGGTAAACCCCTGGAATTTGGGTCTTGCCTGTGGTGACTGCCGAGGCAGATGAAGAAGAGATGGAGTTATCAGTCCAGATGGTTCTGCTAAGCGTCTCAGTGACATCGATACCACCATAGATAAGCCACAGCATCTCCTCGTGCAGAAAAACCGCAGCAGTCTACGTCGAGCTGTTGTGATTGGTAATACAGTACAGCTGTGACCATGAAATCAGGACTTAGCGTAATTAGCCACTTTGAAGCGGAGATTTAATACCAAAATCTTCGACAAAATACCAGGGGATCTGGTGCTACTTAATGATAATCTGATCTCCAAGCCTCTCGTCTCATATATTTTCCTTCTTAACAACTGTGCCATTTTGGGGCAAGGAGATGGGACCTGGGTTCCATTTGGATCGTCTGTTCATGAGCCAGACAGAAATGCCACGGTGCAATACCCTCAATTCCTATTTGTACGAAGGAGCCCAATATGACACATGCACTTTTTGAAATAAAAATAAGGAGCATAAGTATAATATTACAGTGTTATTAGGGTTCTTTTTCCCCTGCTGTAAATACCTCTGTATTGGCCCCATACAGCTTTAGCATTGAGTTGATTTGCAGTGGTATATTTGCACCAGGCCTTTGACAGATGGCATGCCGAATTCGGGGTGGTAACATATTTCTTTTAGTGTTCCTTTGTTGAAGATATTTCCAAATT
The DNA here is from genome assembly GCA_031216445.1 of Lateolabrax maculatus. NCBI lineage: Eukaryota > Metazoa > Chordata > Actinopteri > Acropomatiformes > Lateolabracidae > Lateolabrax > Lateolabrax maculatus. Next base: position 2,567,962 of record CM062205.1, read on the forward strand.
GTTTCGTTATGTGAGTGTACCAGCACGTTACATGGAAAGGTGTAAATGCTATACATTAAAGCTGCTCTAATAAATACTTTACAGCAACAATGGATCAAATGACTGTCTAATGTGACAGGGATCACGTACAGTGATGATCGCACAGAGAATTATCACCAACTCCACACTCAGCTCTATGGAACTCTTTAGGTATCCTGGTTCCAGACCTCTGTGACAGAGTGAGGGTCGGTTAAATCTGCTTCTCTGTCTCTCCTCTCTGTCTAACTCTGAACTTCTCCAAACCTGTTTCTTTACCTGAACGCCACTTGAAGTCAGAGTACCTTCTTGTAAACTCAGGGCAAATCCATCTATCCAAACTTCACGGAGAATCAGCTGTCTGATGTCATACAATAATGGCATCAACCATGGAAGCGCACATCATCAATGGTAAACCATCAACTAAAAGGCAACATAAAGTATACTTGACTGTATTAATTAAAATAATACATATTATTATGTAGTAAAAACCTGTTCTATATGTATTAATAATTGATGTCAAGTATTTCCCCAATGTGATTAGGGAGCTGGTTACAGTAAACAATCTCTGAACGTTATATTCTCTGCACAATAGTGATTCAGGAAAAGATCATAGATGCCAAAAACAAGTGAAAACATTACGGAATATATAACATTCACTGACTTACAATGTATTATGTTTAATATGCTAAATTTCAATCCACACAATCCATCCAGACTACAGTATTTGTATTAGGTTAGTAAATGGAATGTTATTGCAGTGTAGGAGGCAAGATTAAGAATGGGGACGTCATTGTAACTTTCATGATAAACAGTGACAAAGAAATAGTGACAAGTGTACATGAGTGCAACGCATTTGCAGACGTAACTCGACTTACAGAAATAATATTTTAACAGCATTTGAAATTGACTGTTGCCTGCAACCACTACCTCAGCTTCTGTGTGGATAGAATATGTACAGTAAGCATTGGAGGGATGGATATATCACTACTGATTGGTTAGGAAAAAACTATATAACTCCTCAACAAAGAAATAAGGCTTACACGAACACAATGAATGAATGCAGTGAAATAAAACAATTCAGGCTGATTATCAAGCTAGCTCTGTTTAGCCTCTTTTAGCTAATTGTTTTGGTTTTCTTGCAGCTCTCATCAACCTTGTTTCTAGCACCTCACATAAACCCAGTGTAAGAAATTTACTTTTTAACACTAATTCTAATAATGTAGCTTAAGTTTTTGTAGAAGGAAAAGAGTTTTTTTTACTATTTGTCTCCTTCCTTACAATTTTTCCGTACAATACTCATTTTCAGACACAAACAGCCTTGTTTGGCCTCTCTGATTTTTTGAACTTTTCTCTTTTTGGATGCTATCAGGCTGAATTGTTTCAGACAAAGTAATCCCTCCAAACTCGCAACTGGTAATTTGTGCAATATCCCCTAAACTGCATCAAAGCTAATTTGGAGGTGACTCTCCACCAGTGATGTAAGCTGAGACCCTGCCGGCCGATGATGAGGCATAAACGGACAAAATCAAGGCTCCACTTTGGGCTGAATTGGCTCGGGCCTCTCAGCTTTCGCCCTCAGCTGTTTAATGCCTTCCCAGAGCAGCCGGGGCAGAGTTGCAGTGCGGGGAGGCCCTTAATGAAGGGCTTTAAGATGGAAAAGCTTTTCAGTTCTCGCAACGCTTCTATCAACCCCCCTTCAAGTCCAGAATAAGAGAATTAGCTAAGCCTTGACCAGATCCCCACCCTCACCTCATCCTAAAAAACAAACTTACAGGCCCTCACACCACCCTTCTCAAATCCCCTGTCCCATTCATTTTCCCCCTCCAGTGCTGTCCATGTTTAATGAAGCTGTGATATATTTATGGCCAGCCAAATCCTGCTCTAATCCTACCCCTGATAATAACAGCTCGGTAACTGTTTTCCTAAAACATGCTTCATGAGCACTGGCTGGAGACCAACAGGCCCCGGCTCTGTGGATATTACTCAGTAACCTAATTTGCACTTGCTGTATGTAATACACACCGATGTACAGAGGGAGGGGAGGTAGCTGCACAGGTCAGTGGCAGGCTTCTGCATTGTGTGTGGGGGGGTGGCTCTGAAAAACGTGTGTCCCGTTTGCGTCACAAAATGGGCACCTCGAGAGGTTGAGGGGGCAAAGGCAACAGCAGGGCTACCTCAGCGAGTAACGAGGTGTTGCTGGACCTGTTTTTTAGCGTCAAATTACATCAGAGCTCATGAGAGCCATTGTAAACACGAATAAACTGTGCTGGTCTCCAAAACGATATTTGAGAGAAAACAATAATATGCCTGTACAAAAATGACGTAAAGGCATTAAAACTGTGTTTTAGAAAACATTCTGAGATTTCTGTTGGCAGTGATAGGGGTAATTTAACATTTTATTCTCCACTATAAACAAAAATGTAATGGACATAAACATGTCGCTACTCAGCTGGTGCTCACACCGCTGATATGATGCAGAGGAGATTCTGAACGACTTTTAGAGTAAGAGGTCTGACTTAATTTTAAGGCCCGGTTTAGGGACACAAACTGGAATTAAAGGCACACAGTGAATTAAAGTAAAAGGGCTAATTTAAGAAAAATACCTTAGTTTGACTTAACCTGAAAATTACTGTAAACCTGCCATACTAACTGGTATCATAAAATTGCAAATAACACAAATAGTAATGGTTCAGACAAAATTCCAAAGTTTAAGAAAAAAATGTATAAAATATTGCACAAGACTTATACAATTTCTCCATTTGATAAAATGTTGCAGCAATGATCTTTAAAATTTGGTTGAACTGAACTTTTAAAGTAAATTAAGGCCTGATTTATAGGGTTTTTCCTTTAATGACCGGGGTTTGTGGAAAGAAAGAGAGAACGTATTCTCTATAAAAATGAAAGGACGGGACAAATTCAAAAATAAAGCATTTGAGTATAAGAGGGGACTCTAGAACAGAATGGAGCAATGTAACAATTCAGAGAGTCAAAAGAATGTAAAAAAAGATTATCTATTAAAACAAATATAAATATATTGGTTAGATGTCCCATCATGCATTGTGTACATGTTAAATTACTCTTAGTGTGTGCATTCCATCGAATGTATTGATTCAAAGTACCAGTATGTCATATATATCAATGTGTGTGTGTGCATTTAGTTCAGTCAGTGTGTCCCCACCTCTTAGTTATTAGGCTGGCTCTGTGAGATGTTATGGTAACCCCAAACTGTTTGAATAAAATAAAAGCTTGAATTTGCTGGTTCAGAGTGACAGATCTGGTTTAATGTAAGCCTGATTTGAAGTAAAGGAAAGCAGGAGGGTCAGAGGGGGGAAGCTGTGTGATTCTCTGAAGGTGAAACTTTCACACCTGAGCTGTCAGGGAAGTGAGACAGAGTGGGAGAGTGAGCATCGGCTTGCACGATGTCAGCGCTGGCAGTCCGGACGCCTGAGAAATCACAGAGTCCTTCTCTGTGGACTGTTGGTGCCATTTCAGGCACGCTGTTTATTTTCACCGTTTCACACAAGAATTTTAATTCATTTCATCGTCCTTTCATTTTTCGCGGCGATGCTGACCGTTGTTTAAGGATACCTCGGCTCCCCGGGCAATTACTGTGTCAGGAAGAGTGAGCTTAAACATCTGCAGCCGCTGAGGGAGATTTAGCTGCATCTTGAAAGCTCCATCTGAACCAGTGTTATGTATAGAGCTCTACACAAAGCACTCATCTCTGTCATCGCATCAGGAGAGATGTGATCTGATGGACTCACGGTGACGTTACCTGGTTAAACACATCAAATCATTTAAGGGGAGAAAACATTACTGTTGTTCTTGAAAATAAAAAAAATCCTCTTACCTCCAAATCATGCCACTTGGCTTTTATCTGCGGAACAACACCTCTAGTGAATTTTTTCCGCAGGCCTTTTATTTGCCAAGCCACGACCGGAGACGGAGTGTGGATTAGTATTCTTAGCTGAGAAATACCTCCCTATTACCCTTTTACACTGTGACAATTTCTGGGGCGATGCCTTACGAGTATTTCTTTGTTTAAGCTCTGTGCCTCTCCTATAAGAGCGAGTCAGCCGAACGCACATGGGCAGTGTCAGCCGTAATTAGCTTTGACAGGGGCATTTAGTGGTTGTAATTCAAATCTAATTCAGAACATCTTAACCCTGAAGTCTGTCAAGACGCTTGAAATGCACTGGAACACTCATGGTCCCAATCAGGTCTGCGTTTGTGTGGCAGCATGCTGATGTGTCAACAAGGCCAGTTAGAAAAACAGGCACAGAAAACTCATTTACAGTGCAGAGCCGGATGGGTTCAGTGCAGCAGAATGTGGACTGTTTAAACCCCCCCCCCCCCCCCCCCCGAAAAAAAGAAAAGAACATAAATACTGATAAATCTGCTTTAGATTTTGGCCCTGCCACAGTGATTACCTTTAATGCAGGAACCTCTTTTAGCTTCATACTTCGCGCCACCTTTTGAACTCGTCTACAATACAACAAAACATCATCTTCGGTTGTGGAAAAGAAAACACACGGATGACTTCTGGTTGAAAGAGAGGAGCAGAGGGGTGGGTGGGAACACTGGTGACCTTCAGCTGAGAAGACTGCTGGACCTTGAACAGCATGGTGCTTTGTAATCCGTTTGAAGTGCACACAGAGCACTTAGCCTTCAGCAAGGAGCGCTTTGCTGTACAGTCAAGGTTTGAATTTGCTAAATAATTCTTCTTTTGTTTCTGTAATCCTCAGATTCAGTCCCAAAGAAGTAACAGATACGCCCCAACATAGAAGTAGGTGCATTCACTGTTTACTTTGAGCACTAACCTGGAAACTGAGAAAATGTCTTCCAAGCTGGCTACTGTAAGGTCAAGCAAAGTGCATGCTCTATTTTAACTTTAGAGAGGGTAGTGTTGTCTTAAAATGTTTAGCCTTGGCTTAGGTTGAATGAACCTAAAAGAAACTGCAATACATTTGTATGGAAGCTAAGAGAGGCCAAGTTAAAGCTTCTTTCAGACCTGCCACTCATTGCGGAAGTGTGATGGAAATTTTACATTTACATGTGAATGAGTCACTTTTACTGTACATAAAAGTCCTGGCAACAATTTTACTAGGCCAGTCCTGTAACATTCCTGTACACGCCACATGTTTGAACTGAATTCTGTCCCATTAACATGAGGGCTACAGCATCACAGAGATTAATTCATTAATACACATCATATTCGCCCTGTTGAGAGAACTGTGGAAAATGTATCACTTAATTATCATCCCTTATGCACAAAGAAAACTATGACACACTGTAAATGAGATGCTGATATCAGATCAATCTATATCACGTGATAAAAAAAACCCCTCATACAACAACAACAATAATCACACTGGCAGCTTTTCAGTTTCACTGGTGCCAACTTTTAGAGTGAATATCCAGCAAGACCTTCAGCATAAAGTATCCACCACTGATGCATCCTGGGAGCGAACTGGAAATACTGTTCTTCCTTCATATCATTACTTTCTCAGCTCTGTTCTCCAGCAGTAATACCTCCCCCTCTGTGGACCAAGAGACAAATATCACTGAGCATTTTGGCTCTCACATTTCTAATAAAGCCAGAAAAGAACATTTATGTAACAAATGACTGTGGCTGAAGGACAAAAAGCCATCACTGTAGATGAAGCCCAGCAATGCTCTGTATTTCACACCTGAAAAAGGCTTAATTTTTCAATTTAAAGGCCTTGATCTTTACATAATTTTCTCAAGATCTCAAGGCAAATGGTGCTTATATTGACTTTTTTTTTTTTTTAGCTGTGACTGGTAACATTTTTTTTTAGTAAGTAAATAAGAGGGTGGGGTGTCCTGGTTGCTTTAACTGATGGCATTAACCTATCAAGATCTCTACCTAATAAATGTCTCACTACCTGCCTAATTGATTTATAAATCTAATAAAAAAAATGTTTTCAACAAAATAAATAAAAAAGCCACAAATGCATAATTTTTTTCTCCAGAAAGAGACACAAGTTTTGAAATCGACAAAATAGATCAAAAATACAATTAGAACTCACAGACATTTTTGGCTTCCATATATACTTCGAGTATCTACTGTACTGTGTTGTGATCTGTCATACCATTTGGGGAAAAATACTCCATACTTAAAGTGTTTCAAATTTATTACACCAAATCCACAATATTTTATCTCCGTCTTCCTGCCATTCTACAACATCCATATACCTCCACATCATCACGTCTGATTTCCAGAGCACAACACATGCCCTTCAAAGTGTCTGTCCTTTTTAATTACACCCTGTCTGAAAGCAGCGTCGTGCCGGCTGCCAGTCCCATCTCTCATTCAGCCAGGACAAATCCTCTGCCAGACGACTACTTGTAATTTTCTTTACAGTGAAAACAGTAAGCAGAGATTCAAAGAGCCGGGAGAAGCCAGCTGTCGGACAGCATGCATTTAACCCGGCATATTTGCATTTCTCCCATAATATAACACTTCTGTTAAGTGACACATGATTGATGATGGGGAGCGGGGTGGCTTTTCTAACCCCTGTAAGTGCACTAAAAACAAATTAAAGCTTTCATCATTGTAACATGTCTATTACAAGATGTGGTAATAACCCCTCGTTGTATCAAATTATTTGTGTGTCTAAATAATTTTGAAAAATTAAACTATTAATCATCCCCAGAGCGTCTGACAAAAGATCAGGGCGAGGGCGCAGCGGAACGTGCTGAGCCCATTCACAATACACTTAGAGGTGTTTATGGCTTACTTTGTGCAATGGCTGTAATTGCTTAATTGCTCATCTGTTGGTGGCTGCGGTGTTCTCGGGGTAAAAGTTACCGTCTGACTTGAGTTTCAGAGGAATTATCCAAAGTAAAACCAAATGTTCGCTTCGAGGTTTTCACTGCTAATTTGAAAATGTGATGCGTTTGTAGGAGCGCGGGGTATCGTTCAAGCCGAGGAGCGACACCTCCCAGAGAAGAGGAGAAACCCCGGTGACATGTCCGGCCCGGGCCCCGGGCCCGCGGCCCCGGGCCCGCCGCGTCTCTCCTCCTGGAACGCGACTCGCAAGATCGGGTTCCTGAACATGCCTTATCCCGGCAACACGCTGTTTTGGTGCAGTAGGCCGAAAAAAGCTCCGGTCCGGCGTGGCTGGGAGAAAAGAGCAGAAAAAAAGAGAGAATGTTCACACATGGAGGTGAGAGGAGGTGTCGGCTCTTCACGCTCCAGCGGGTCTCCGAGGCGCTCCGCCGGCCGTCCTATAGTCTTTGTTATTAAGCAGGTCCAAGCAAAACACAAAGGGATACTGTGTTTTTTATATGAGTAATGCATTAACCTGCTCGGGAAAAGTTCATGTTAAACGTATGGGCTCGGACAGCAGAAGATTTATGGCGATGGCTGCAGAAATTATGCTTTTCTTCCCCCCAAAGGCACTTTAATTATGTAATTATTGCCAGCTGCTTTTCATTTGCGGTCGCCGTTAATTAGGGCCCGGGGTCCGCAGTTCAAGTGCTGGCTCTCTCTGTCTCCCTCTGTCTCTCTCCCTCTCTCTGATAAGTCCAGTTGTCCCGGGGCGGCGGCGGCCTGAGATGATTAGCCAAATCCTCAGAAAAACTCATTTATTATTCAAGCTTTACCCGGCAGCCTCCCGCCGGGCCGGAGAAAGAACCCCGGAGCCCAATTTCCTCCACATCCTCCGCTCCTTATCCCTCCAACTCATCAGCAACAATTGTCCTCAAATAAGAAGCAGCGATATCTGTGTTTGCTTTCCTTATTAGGCCCCCAGATGCAGGGAAAACATATCAGGAGCGGGGAGCCGAGGGGCCCCGGCACTTGATAATCTGAATTAATCTCTACCATCACATTTTACAGTGGATTCCTTCAAGCAAACAGCAGGGGGGTGAGTAGAGGTGGAGGTGGATGGATGGATGGATGGGGGGGGGGGGTCTCTAGCAGAGGCCCAGATAGCAGACTTGTGTTTTTCCCCACGCTAATTGCTGGATTGATATTCAAGTCAAACTCAGCTGAATCAGACGAATGAAGCGTAAGCCTCGAGGTCTGAACCGTCGTCCTGCAACTTTTTTCTCTCTGTCACAACAATAGTGGGGTAAAAGTGGTAGGGTTAAAGCCTCAGGATCAGTCACAGTATGTTCTGTGACTAAAGCCTTGTGAGTCTCCACATCAGTGTCAGACTTTCAGGCATTTTGTGCTTTTTTTCATTTGGTATTTTATTTTGGAGTTTGCGTTGAAACAGACAAAAATGTAATGATGTGGAACAGAAGGATGACAGAACATTTGAAAAATAAGTTATAGCCTATATTTTAAAACTATTTATATTTTTAATGCATTCACAATTGCCAGAATTGTCAAATAGCATGAATAAAATTTCTTTCAATTTTTACTTTTTGTACTATATTGTGGGTGCTTAGTTATTTTTATATGTGAAAAACAATGGGCAAAAATGTTGGGGTCTGATTATTAATAGCCTAAATACATAGCCTATATGAAATAAATGTATACAGGTACATGTGGATGGGTGCATGTGCATATATGTTTAAACAATATACATACATATACAGTAGCATAGTAGAACAAAACGGGTGATGAACATTTAAAGATAAAAACAACACTCTTAACAATACACTGAGGTCGTGTCCTTGGTATTTTTGGGAATTTGGGGGTTATAGCAAACTCGGTTGCAGTTAAAAACATACTTATATATTTTGTCAGGCTAATTTCTAGTATTTTTAAAGGATCTCCACCAAAATGTTTGTCCTGGCAGCATGGAGAGAGCTTTGAAACAGCATGTAGACCTCCATGTTAATAGAATCTTCACACTCTGTATTAAGGACACATCATTTGCTAATCATTTTGTAGAAAGTTTCCTGGAAAGAAATGCAGTACAGTATGTAATATGATACAACGTACAGGTCAAATAGAAACAACACTCAGAGATAGTTCTTTAAGCTATAGATTAGTTGGCTGTGTTGACTTACAAGCTGTTGCCATGAAACTCCATGAAAAAATAAACAAATGAAAGAGTCAGAGAGTCACCAAGAATGAAGGAAAACAAACCAGACAGGACAAATGACTTTTCTTCCACAAACCTCTTTAACCCACAGAGTGTCTGTAAATGGTGCCAACTGAAAACAAAATGACTCGCGCCATGGCTAAGTGCTGCCATTTCTCTGCGTCTGCTCTGGGCCCTGGCCAGCCAAACGGTAAACCACCTGACACTGAGCGAAGAGGAGCGTCCCGCCGGCCCCTCCGGTCTCACACATGTGAATACAAATGCTTTCTTTCTTCCCATGAGCCATTGCATCCATTCGACAGTCAAAAGGAAAACTCGAGAATAATATTAATAAAAAAAAAAAACATATCAAGAGACATGGGCATCGCACAGGCATCCCAGCATGCTTTGAGTGTGTGTGTGTGTGTGTTTGTTTGATGGTGTGTGGAAGATTTGACAGGTCTGACAGGGGCTTGATATTTTACTCATGGAAATGATGCCCTCACCCAGCCATCAGTGTCACACAGTCTCCCTGGGTGTCCATCACAGGCTTTGGAGGAATAAAAAAAAAACCCAAAAGGGGAAAAAAAAACATGTTGTAAAAAGGATGTTTTTCATGTTTGGAGTGGCCCGGCCGATTGGCCTGTCGGGGGGGAAGTGGTGAGAAGTGACACACATGTGATTACCTATGCATTAGGGGAGATGATAAGGGTCTACAGCTCCAGAAAGCTTCCAAAGGGCTGTGAAACATTAAGGCAATCTAGCGTTGAATGCATTACAGTATAGGACTGTTTATCTGAAGCTTATGTATTCCAGCTTTCATAATGCTGGGTGAGATGTCTGTGGTTGCAATTGTTGAATAATGCACCAACACAAGTGGAGCGTTGTGAGGCTTTCTGCTCAGCCTGCTTTCCTGAAATATGAGAAGTGATTTGTTAACAGTAGACAAAGTTTGTTGAGGTCATTGCTTCTCAAAAATTCAGCAGCATTTGGTTCAAGATTAACATTTAATTTCAATTTACAGCTGCATTAATCAAGATTTATATTTGAACAATGGATCAAACAACGGTGTGTGTGAAAGGTTTTGTTCATAGTAATGAACACAGAGAATTATCACCAACTGCTCATTGTTTTATTTTTACTTAATTTACTTAAGTTAACCAGTTAATTCAGTCTCACAGCTCTCAACAACCTTGTTAATGTATGCAATGTATGCCCAGCATACATAGAGACTGGCTGGTGAACATAGAAGAGCATTTAGCAGCTAAAGAGCCAGATGCTTTTCTCTGGAGTTGGTAGAGACCAAAACAGAACTAAAGGAGAGTTAGTGTTATACTTATATTCATCAGGTGGACCAGCCTTCTTATTTGCTCTGGCTGATACGTCTGGCCACCCTCCTAATCAGGCTGATTTATCTGATATGAGGCGGGTTTAATACAATGACTGACAGAGAGGAGAGCTATTGAGGCATCTTCATAAATAACCAAGATGGCTGCCTCCAATCCGGCCAGCTACAGCAGCAGTTTTAAACAGACTGGACGGTAAATTTTCTCTAAAAGCAGAACAAACAACTGCACTTAAACTTTATGTTGATGAGAAATACGTGTTTGCCGAACTTCTGACAGGACGTACTGTCCGACAGGACGCCGTTTGGTTGCTCTGATTGGTTGTCTCTGCCCATTGATAACACCCCTTAGAAATGGAAAATTAAGTGAGAGGTTCCAGACTAATACGCATTTGAGAATTAGTCTGACAATGCCAGGCTACAGGTGGACACAAACATGACACCAAATGAATACTAACGTTGTGTGTACTGGATATTTAAATAGATAACGGTTTGCTCTCAACTACAGTATAGCAACAACAAGGTCACTCTTGTGTTTTCAGCTCGTGTCTTTGAAAGTCTCGAAAACAAAGTTACTTATAATTTATTTTAGTTTAACAGTCAATAATTAAACTAATCTTATTCAACAGGACAATGTGGGTGTGGTTTGATCAGATTTGATTGACAGGACTAACAGTTAGACAATCAGCGGGACTAATGCCATTGTCAAGCTGTTGTCAAGGGGTCCGCTCCATTAAAGTGCATCTCTTAACACCAAACAGTGAGGGCCAGGATAACTGTATCTCTCCACTGATTAGCCAGCATCTTATCAATCTCGCTTGACTTGTTTGTGTTTATGGGCCATGTGGTCATGTTGACGTATTCGTCACTCTTTCTGCTGAAATTTAGCAGTGGATCCGGCGTATCTATATATAACTATATATATAATATAATAATATATAATATAATAACTGTCAAATGTGCTTAATCCGCTTACTTGGTGGCACACCACGGGGTTACACCGGCGAGGTAACATCAGACTGAAGATGGAAATAAGTGTAACAAGTTGACAATTCTGTTTGATTTCAGGAAAAGATACATTACCTCACCGCTATGCATCTTGCAAACAGCTGTTAAAAAAAGAAAAATAGTATTAAAAACAAGTTGCATCTTTCATTGAATCGCTTCCGAAACAAATGCACGTGCTAGCCAGATCAAGATCATTACGACTCCAAGCGGTGGAAACTCTACCGCTTTAGTCCACAGGAGCTGACAAAATCAACACAAAATGCAAGTTCCTTGTATTTCCTTTACAACCAGTGTAAAAAGATAAAGAAAGAAAGATAATGAGATAAAAACAGAAACAGGGACATCTCCTGTGAAAAACACACAAGTAGCCTAACTTTGGCAGACCGTTGTATGGTCATGTAGGACTTCATAGAAGCCGAACAAGAAAAAAGGTTTTCAGGGCCTTTAAGACCATGACAATAAACTATGCCAATGTTTCACAAGATAGAAAGATCACAAGACAGCATGACATTTTTTTTAAAGAGCAGAGAAAAAAGTGTTACATAATAGTTTCAGTTAGAGAAAAGGTGATCTCTTCTAAATTGTTTTGCAGAAAGTTTCAATTACATGGCTACCAAGTTCATTGTTCTTCACATACCTTTTACCACAAATCTATCCTGTCAGGTAGGTACTCGTTTCCAGACTCTGTAGTGCTCTGAACAAGCTCCATAAATCACATAGTTAGCTTCAGGTATTAGGTTACAGATGGTTCACTTTAGGTTGAAGGTTAGAAGAGGTTTGATGAAAATTTGAATCAGTGTATCTAATTGGGGGTGAGACACAGGCTGGATCTGAAAAGATGACTGCAGTCCAAAAAAAAAACAGACAATGAAAGTTGGCTGTAAAATTTTAGTTTACACACAGCAGCTGTGGTGAACTTGAATTAAAGTTACAATGGATTCCAATGACATGATTCCACAGCAAAAAAACTTACCAAATCTATAAAAATAATGATAATAAAAAATAAAATAAAAAAATAAATAACAATAATCTACTTTCCCATCTGCATGTTATATTGTAGTTTTGTTATGTGGCATTAAGTTAGCCTGAGAACTGCGAGCTCATGTTTCATTTGCTTGGCAGATACATCTGGCCCCTCTCTAATTCAAACTGATTTCCTTGGTGCTGGCTGCGCCGTTTTATCGGGCGAGCCAATCAAAAGCGTTTATCTAGTATGAGGCGGGTTTAATACAATGACTGACAGAGAGGAGCGCTGTTCCGGCATCTTTGTAAATATTCAAGATGCCGCTACCACCAAGGACGTTCCCCGGTCGGCTACAGCAGCAGTATTAAACAGACTGGAGGGTAAATTTTTTTCTAAAAGAAGAAAAAACAACTGCACTTAAACTTTATGTTGATAAGAAATATGTGTTTGCCGAACTTCTGACAGGACGTACCATCCGACAGGACAGTGTTTCGTTGCTCTGATTGGTTGTCTCCGCCCGTCAATAACGCCCCTTGGAAATGGAAAATGAACTGAGAGGTTCCAGACTAATACGCATTTGCGAATTCGTCTGACGATGCCAGGTTAGCATTAAATAGTAATTTGGTTAAATTTGCAGTAGTTCTTATTCATATTTCTGGGCTCCCTGCTTTAACATGTAAACATACCTGATTTATATATGTTCATATAAAGACAGGGAAATGTGTGTCCCCACCATGGAAGGCTAAATTAAGTACATATGGCTAACAGGCAGCAGTTTAGTCCTGAAATGGAAAAGCTAACGATGTGGAGGTCTAAAGGGCAGGAGGCAGATACATCTTCAACTCTACAAGTCACAACCCATCACCAGAATATTAATTTTGGACTATTCTGCAAAACCCTGAATTGTGTTCAATGACAATATTTTATAATCTTCAGTGCCAGCATTTTTTTAAATTGATTTGTACAATATCTGCACATGGCAACTATAACTAACAGTATAATTATGGCTAGGATAAGATTGTAGTTATGGCGAATAAACAAGTTAGAGTATGGTTAGGCAACTAAATGCCTGGTTAAGGTAAGGCAACAGTTGCATTAATGTTTAGAAAAAGTGAACATTGCAGAGCTGTGCCTGAAGTCTGTTCTCCTGCATGAAAGTCAGATGTGTTACACACCCATCTACCATCCCAACCTCCACACCCTTACCTTGCTTTCCACACCTCTACATGAAGAACACACTGCTTGTATCGTTTTATCACTTTGTATAGCACTTTGACTTGCTTTAGTATAAGATTGAACTTGAACTGCATGGAGCTGGATGTTGGATCTGACTATATTGTGACCTGCAGAATTGTCCAAAGAGAAAGAAATTCCTAAGAGACTTTCCTCATTTGTCAAGTTTTCAGGTTTGTCAAAATTGTGTTGCAAAAATGTAACTGTTGTTATTACAAATGTATGAAAATGGTATTTGCAATCAATGGGCTTTTCCACAAAGCCCTTTGGGAGGAGGATCATGATACGATAGGATCATTTGATTTGGGAGAATGTGCTTTTTACACAAAAGTTGAGTGGTGTCATTAATATGGACTAAATTAAAGCTAAATGTGAAAATAAGCCCTTCTAAAAATAGAAAAATACAACATAAAACAACAAGCTATTTTCAGAAATCCTTTTCTGCACTTTAATGTATTTTTGTCACAAATCACATACATTCTTATGGCAATATATCCCTGGAGAATTTATGAAAAGTTATGCATAAGTTTCATAATGGAAAAAAGGGATTAAGTGTTGTATGAAAAAACTAAGGTCTGGTTTCCAACAGCTATACGATAGCTCTCGCTGGGATTGTTCTATCCACTTAACCAAAGCTTTTCAACAAGCAGAGTTATCAGTAATAGTCCACATATCATACTCATACACAGTTGGATTGTGAACATGGTGGGAGAGGGTCATTTAAAGGGAGCATTAATCAAATGAAGGTTGACTTGTGCCTGATGGCCATTTCCAAATACCTCATTAAGATTCCTCAGTCTTTAGGACATTTTGCCTTGTTCACATATGTTTTAGGAATCAACTTCCACGTGACTTGTGAGGTTCACTTTCCCTTCAAATGGGAGGTTTTAAAAGCTGATTGTCTCAAAGTGAGCAAACAGGCCGGACAGGCCGCGAGTGTTAATGCACTTTATGAAAAAGCAAACAACGCTTTCAGGCTTAATTCCCCAATGTAACAGCTTGGGACTCACTGAGCCAAGTCTGGGATATTTTTTTGACACTTACATAACCGAGACAGGAGAGAAAGCGCCTCGAGCTGTAGCATTATGGGTAAGATATTTCCCTACCAATGAACGTCCATTAGTCAGGTCATCTTTGGATCCCACTCAGAAAAAATACTTACGTTTGAGTCGCTCTCAATGCTCCTGCCCCTCACTCTTCACCATAAGCTGAGAGAGTCTTGCCTTGCTCTGCTCTCACTCAAATGAAAAGTACCATTGTTGGGAATTAATGTTCAAAAAAGACAGGGGGTGGAAAGAAAGGAGGGTGGGGGGTTTCATGATTTTTACAAACTGCAGGCCTCCAGAACTAAAAGTTGGGAGAAATACCCTTGATAGTTCATTTTATGAGGGGTTTGAAGTCCTTGTCTTGTAATAATGTATAATGCCTGCCTGGGTCATCTGCAGTGAACGGCGGCCATGACCTCGGGCAATTACAGACAGGCATCAGCGAAGCCTCCCTTTAAGCCCCGCCGCGTCCGAATTCTCCTGACAGTGCGTATTACTTTGCTGTCAGGGCACAGCCACTACATGCTTCTCAGAGCCAAAAGCCTGCAACTTGCTAATGTTTGGCTCTCTTGGAAAATGCAGAACATTATAAATCTAATAGGGAGAAACACCTCGGCTGAACAAAAAGGGGGCATATGTCACAAACCGCCCTCACAATACTTGACTTCAGTTAGGGCTACAATTCCAGGGAGATGGAAGGGGTGGCGGGGTCTGCTGGAAATCTGACAAACATATCGAGTTGTTTATACTTGCAGTCATGTTTCTCGTTTGCATTGCAATTTGTTAATTCAGCTAACACTCTCATAAAGCATGGCTCTTTCACTGTGAAGGTGTTTGCCAAGTAGATGGTGTGTATTTGGATTGGAACCCTTAAATAAGTGCTGGTTAGGTTTTAGGTTTTTTTTCCTTTCTTATTACACCTACTTATTTTCTGGTGGGAGCACTTTTAGCCCGTGATAAAGGTTAAAAGTGCTTTTCTGAAAATCCAGATGCAGCTGTCTATATCTGTGTGGCCAGCCTGTACAATTTACACTATCCCTGTCAAGCCACCCAGCAGGTATGACAGAAGACACGGTCGACTCATTCTGACAGTAAACGTATGATCCCTGTTTTCAATCCTAATCCTCGCAGATTTATTGGTGCCTTCCCCTGTGTTCATCCTGTTTTTTTTACTCCCCATTCTTCTGGTCACCCTCACGCAGGAACTTATAAAGGTTTTACAGGGTTCAGCAGCCATTTATTAGCTCCAGCTGCTTGACTCCTTATACTTTTATGGGATAGTAAGGATCTTCATCTTCAGGTCGCCGTGTTACAGCAGCAATGGTGAGCCATCAGGCTTGGTTATGTAACACATAATGCCTGTTGTAATCTTTTTTTTCTGAGGTAGAATCAAATTGAGGGAGGTTAAATAAACAACAACCAGTCAGTTCCAGCTGTAGAGACACTGTAGTTTTATGGCATTATACACTTTGTGACATAAATCCAATTTGGATGTGAAAAGGCTGGACTGGGATAAGAATTCAGGCTGGGAATCTAATGTCAGTTCAGGCCAGTCTCCACACATTCACAACAGACAACCTTCGGTCACCATTTTGTTGAAATATTTTTTTGTTTACTGTTATGCCAGTAACATATTTTGTAGGTTTATTACTACACACAAAAACTGCTTCAAATACATCCAAAATAGTTCAAAGACAGTCCATAGGCTCAGTCTGTTGCACTTTCATAATTAAGGAATACATATTCATATATAATTTTATTTTTTAGTGGGTCATTTTTGTGCACTTTTGGAGTGTTTGTTTTGCATCTGGCATTTCTTCAGAGCTCGTGTCGATCATCATGTAGCTCTGAGTAACTGGAGCTACTTCCACCTGACAGAAAAGAGTACGCATGTCTTCATTTTCTATGTTATTGTCATGCATACACATCTCCTGCTTTCCTATTAATGTTTTAAAACACAGAATCAAACTTGGGTATTTGTGATATCATTACGTGTTGAGGGCGGTACAGCCAGCATGTATTTCTTTTAAACACTAACCATCTCCCTTGCTGGTGAACATATCTGTAATTTTGCAGCATTTAGTGTCACCTTGCTCCAGTTCTTTTCTCCTTTTAAAGTGCTCAGCTTCACCTCTTCTCTCTCTCTCCTTAGCTCTTTCTCCTATACTGTTCATTTGTTCTCTGCTCAGCCATGTCCACTTCACTCACTGACTGGACGTAGAGTTGATATGTACATGGGTGTGAGCAATCACAACAAAAGCTGGTGGGGTTGGGGGTGTGAGGGGCTGGCAGTTTGACTACAGCTGCCCCATGTTGTTTTCATTTTGATTTACACATTTCATTTTGCAGTTAACAGTGGGCTAACAGTCCAGGACCAAGCTGCTGGCCTCCTGAAAGCCACTCTGGGCCTGGGGTTAGTTCACCAAACCTGAGAAAAAAAAATCTTTTCTGTAGTCCAGTATCCTTACGAATTCCACCCATGTTGGATGATTCCACATCTCATCATTTACTTACAGTGCCAATGTTTAGTGCCAATACAGGAGGTAGTGTTGCTTAAAGCATGGGTGTGGAGGTCAGGGTGCTGGATGGTTTCATGCAGGAGACCCGAGTTCACAGACCTGCAATTATCGATTGCCTTTTCAACAAATATTACAAAGATTTTAAACATTAACCAAAATATTTAGTGCCTGAACTGTAAAGGTACCCTGTGGATTTTTCTTATAAACAAACAAAAGTCATGTTTTCATTCAGTGATACTTTGTGATGAATACATTTCCTTCCTGCAAATACTTGCAACCTGCATTGGTTACATCAATGTTTACTAGCAAGCAGTCTTCCTCTTCACCACCTTTGCTGGCACATTGTAGCCTATCTTGGTGCATTACTGCCACCTGTCAATCAGTGGAATAGAGTAGCACCATTTGTTCTCCTAGAGGTCATAAACTCTGCTCAGGAGGTAGAACGGTTGTCTAGTAATTGGCAGATTCTTGGTTCGATCCCCGGCTCCTCCAGAGAGAAGTGTCCTTGAGCAAGAGCCATCAGTGTGTGAATGTTGGCATGTGTTGTAAAGTGCTTTAAGTGGTCAGTAAACTAGAAAAGTGCTATGTAAATGCAGTCCATTTATTTGCCAAAACCACAATCTTTTGCTAACTTTAATGATATGCACAGGAAGCGAGAATTTTAAAAACAATGCCATTGGACATTAAAATTTTTCCTGGAACATATTGCAGGGTTTTGAAGAGTCATCCCATATCAACATTCTTGACTGGCGATAGGGTTGGTTTTGTTTATTACCCTCAGTGATGTCGAGTCATTTTCTTTGATTTTATAGTCAAAGGTTTTGAGATATCCACTTCTGAAACTTCTGCTCCCTTCTCCAAAAACAATGTCATGATTACTCTGTATAATCCAGACACTTCACTATCCACAGTTGTCACAGAAACAATTTCTTTGGTAGACAGCAGTTCCGACAAAAACTGTTAACAGCGAGGTCTGTGGATTATCCAGAAACTAGAGTTTCTGTTGAGTTTTTCTTAAATGTCATTGTTCAATGCTTTGAGCACCACAAACAAAATGTCATTAACCTTCATTGCATTGGGGTGGCACCAGAAATCGAAAATGGATATCTCAGAACCTCAGCAGATTAAACCGAAACTGTCTGCATGGCTACTCGTGAATGAGAAAATATGTCTTTATTTAATTTGGGTGAGATGACTATGTTAGCAACTACAGTACTATTTCATAGGGTGGATTAGGTAGCCTCGGTGTGGATGGTTGGCCACCTGCCACCTGCAGCAGTACTGTTACCTACCAACAGGACAACAGTTCTGTTCTGAGACAACGAAAAAAAAAAAAAAAAAAAAAAAAAACACAATAATGGTGATGCTTGGGTTGTAATACCTGGCTTTGGTGTTTCCAGTTTCACTCACTGAACACTCATTGGACAGTTTTGCTAAGTGGGAAATCAGTGAGGGATCATGTGGGTGGCACTGGGGGGATGCTGTTGGGGGTTTGGCATGGAGCTGAGTTACATGAAGTTACATGTCACATGAAAGAGGCACATGTAACACCATCTCTTAACAATTCAGTCTTATATAGTAGTAGTTGTTTCGCCACAACTGCCGGGGTTATCTTCACTGCCAACATTTTTTTTTAGTCCAGAAGGTGTTATATTCTTGCTCTGCACTGAACTTGCAGGGAGGTGGTTGGTGTGGATGTATAAAGGTATAAAGTGTGACTTTGAACCCACATATAGTTTGTTAGTTAGTTAGGAACTTTACTGTCCACATTGTGAATAATTCTTTTAGGCTTTACTAGCATTAAAACAGCATTAAAAACAATAAAAGACAATTGACAATAGAAGACAACTCATGAGGACAAACACCAGCAACACAGCGTCAACAAACACCATAATATAAAAAACAAAGACAGGCTTAAAATAAAAATGGAGAAGTTGGGTGTAAGCAACTAAATCACATTGGAGAAGGATCTTGGTTTGATTAAATATTGAAAATGTCAATGCGCTGCAGTTTTAAACCAAAACCACTATCTTTACCTGACCTTAAATAATATTTTAAAGAGTATGGTCTAGACCTACTCTATGTGAAAGCGTCTTGAGATAACTTTTGTTATGATTTGGCGCTATACAAATAAAATTGACTTGACTTGACTTGACCTTGCTCTGAGTTGCCCAAACATAACCATTAAAACCTTAATCTTGTATATTGTCAGAAAACAAATTAAATATGTTTCAGTAAATATTTTACAGATATGTTTATTATAACCTTTTAATCATTATGTTGATGACAAATGTAATCCTTTGCATTCCTCTCAAAATGCTCTTGCTGTGGCAGTTAAGTTGTATATAAATGTAATTTTTAGAAGACAGGTTAGGCACAGGAAGAATGTGGCCTATCCTGGAGAAAATGTAAAAATTTTAAAGATAAAGGTGTTTGTCACAATAATCTCCCAGGAAGAGTGTATGATGGCAGGCATTTGACCCCAGCTTTCAGTGTGGCAGTTATACACACTTTTGCTGATAGATGGTTGGATAACTAACAAACTACTTTATGCAGCATAAGGAAGCATGCTGAACCCTTAAGAGCTGTTACAGTCGAAGACTAAAAATATAATTAGAAGGGGTGGACAATCATTCAGAATATGCCAGTATTACAACTGATTTACCAAAAATATTTCAGCTTTTTATGCAGATAGCAGATATGCGTGACTACTGACATCACCTTAACTTTGATTATGGTGATCTATTTACATGAATTTTAAAAATCTAACAATGGGAATACAGGAAGCAAGTCACGGAAAAAAAAACAAATATTTCAGCTGTAAATAGTGGTCATAATGGTCAGGCATGTGGAATAGAGACCTTAAAAGCTGAGATTTGTTTGATCAGCAACAATATTAACTGAACAAGACCTTTTTATGAAACTGGTTGCCCACAGGTTCACCATATTCATGATTATGTGTTTATCGGTTTGTCCTGGTCCTTGTTCTGTGATGATTGTATATTTATGTGTATACTTGTCCGTAATCTGGCGGTGGATTACATCACACCCCTGTGGTTTTTCAATTACCCCAGTGACAGGCCAGGCAGTGGTAATGACCTGTGAGAGCTCGGTTCTGCTTTCTGGCTATGTTGGGCCTCCGTAAACCAGTTTGACTTTGGGTGTCTGTCAGAGCCAGCCTGTATTTACACATAACTCAAACAAGTGGGGGTCTGCTCCCTGTGTGAGGTATTCTGGCTCTCGCTGACAAGACCAAGGTTGCCTATTCACTACGCTGAGCACTTTCTCAGCCTAGACATGCTAATACCAGGAGGCTACGCTGATGGAAAAGGATAATAAAGCAATTTTTTTGTCAACAGCCAGACGGGGATGATGTTGAGCTGTTGCATTTGGAAAGGAATGCATATTTCTTAAGAGCTATCATTTTTTTTTCCGCAGGCCTCATCAATGCTAACGCCCCAACCCCTATGCCCTAGAAAATAATTCAGATGAAGTGGTCCCATTTTGAGCCTATCCATCCCCTCCCATCCCCATCCTACTGATTTGTAGGTAAATCATGGCTGTCAGTATAGTAGCAACCCTGATTAAAGTTCAGGGGTTTAATAGATCATTTTAAACAACCCCCAAATTACTCCCCTCTCCCTAGCCGATCCACCTGGACCCCTGCCCTGGGTGCATGGCAGTTTTCAGCCGTCGCAGGGCGAGCCAAGTCCAGCCTCGTGGTTCCTGCCTATTCCCCCAGGATGGTGCGCTGCAGGCCTAGACCAACATTCTCAGCTGTGTTCAATCTGCTCTGAGACAAGCTGGCTATGAGAAAATGCAAAGGGAAAAGGCACTTGTGCGCACATGCACACACACTCACACGACACACACACATACAGGAGGAGAGACATGGAAAATCCTGGACAGTTAGCGTGCTTTGTTCACTTGGTTCAGCTGGAATCTGTCCAGAAACACCCTGACACACACACACACACACACACACACACACACACCTCCCAGCTCCCTGGGCGACTGGAGTCCGATCCAATTAATCGTGTTTAACCATTCTAATCACACTTTAGCACATTAATCCTATTTTCGATCCAAAACACATCTGAGGCGACCGGCATGTGGCCCGCTGATTTTTTTTATTTTTATTTTTTATTGCCACTGCAAATCAGATGAAACCCAGAGCCGACTGCAGGCCCCTGCTTCAGCCTGCACTCTCACTGAACTTGGACTTTCAATCACTTTTTTTCCCCTACTCAACTCATAGGTAGAATTTATAGCATGATGCCGATGCCTTCACTCAAAATATGTCCCTGCAGAATTTAACAATTACCCCGGGTGAGGTAATGAGTAAATGGCTCGGTATGAGGAAGTGCAGTTTTTCTTTCTTGATTATGTTGTATTATTGTGCATCGTGTGGATACAGTCACAGTATCTTATCAGTTTGACATCCTAAGTCACCAAGACAGCCAGATAATTTGAGCCCAATCCATCTGCTATTGGCGCGCCCCTGGAGGCATGTCATGATACTGTATCTACATTCTCATTTAATGCTCTTGGAATTCATCTGAGCTGTATGATTTCACAATGGATCATCTGGAGGCTAACAGTTATCAAGAAAAGGGAGGTTGTTGTTCTGCATAATTACATCTTTGGGGTCCTGAAAGAAAAAAAGGGTGGGTTTTCCACCTCTTTTTGTGTGTATGGAGACTTTCACGTTGGCAACAGTGGAGGTGTTTAGCGCCCCCAAGGTTCCTCCTGGAAAGCCCTAGAAAAATCACAGATCTAACCTCTCCTGGAGCTCTTAAAACCTTACAGCCAGGGGTCCTGTAAAAGGTGCTGGTGCATTGATAATTGAGCCCTGCAAAGCAAACAAAACGTCTGGAATGGTGTTTTAATGGGCACTTTTCAGGGGCTCGCAGCAACGCCGGTAGAATGCCGGAGACATTAAGCTAATTGAGTTTTAGAGTGTATGTAAAACTGGCAAAGAGTGATATTCAAAATTTTGAAAATAAACAAAAGGCCTACTCATAGGAAAACAAATGGCTTGGAAGCTGAGTAAACTGAGTGACATCACTCAGCTGAGTCCCAGCTCAGCATGTGGGTAGAATGAAGTAATGGGAGCTGGAGCTGCTTGCCTGCCATTGACTTCTCTAACCTTGAAGCCATTCTAACCCAACCTTCCTCTTTATAACCCAGGCATGTACCCAGCCACAGCAGTGCTCAGGGAGACATGTTTTAATTAATCATAGGTTTATTAGTGCAGAGAGGCGAGCCTTTAACTGTGACTATTAGACACAGGAAAAAACACTTCTGATGGCATGACAAGTTCTCCTCTTAATGTGGCTGCTTAACATAATGGTGAGACAACAGACATTAATCCACGAGGAAGTGGGAGGGCAGAGAGCTGCGAGTGCTCTGCATAATCTCTTGTTAGTTGCAAACACACAGGAGTTAAACTCAGAGTCAACAGCTTCTGTCCTCTGTCTGTCTGAGTATAGTTGGCTGGATTTTAAAGTAGTAGGAATAATACAATTATTGTTTGCTTTATTTTAATGAAAGGTATACTTGATTCCACTCTATGATTAGTGATGATTATCATATTATCTTATGATATCAGTATACCACAGAATGTTTTTATTTTATATCTTAATGACTTTCATAAAAACAAACTGTGTGTGTCATTTGTATCTGCCTCCCAGAATGACCAATAAAAGCATTGTGGCAAAAATAAAACCATTTTCTGGTTTCACTATTATTAAAGTTCAGTTACAAAAATAACTTGTTTAGAGTTAGTGAAAGATCATGGTTTGGGTTAAAATAAATATTTAATTAAGTTTGGGGGACTTCGTTCTTATGGTTAAAATTATAACTACTTGTTTAAGGTTAGGGAACTGTCATGGTTAAAATAAACTAAGATTGACTGTCACAGTACATATCTACTGAAAAACTACTTGAGTAGTGAGTAACATCCCAAGGTAAAAAAAAGTGCTACACTGCTGGTTTATTCCCACTTCTTTCATTTTCTGTGGACATGACTGCTGTTGTTTTGGCCACAGATGGTCACACAAGTGAACATTTACCTGTATTACTAGTCAGTCTGTGATAAATGTCACATAACATCTCCTGATTAGATAAATGTTAAATTTAAACCTTATATTCCCAGTCTTTGTGAGTGTGATCACAAATTCACATGTTAATATTACATACCTTTAGGAATACTTTGCTTCTTGTTTAACACTATTGATTTGGAAAATAAATCAGGAAATCAGATATGCATATAATTTATATGTCAAAAAATGAATATAAAGTGTCAAAATGTTACAGTGTCTTTACACTTGAAGATAATCCCAGAAACGATTTAGTACACCTAACAAGTTAAATCTTAAATGTTTAATATGTTATAAGTGTAACACATTAAGGAGATGTTCATAGCACATAGCAATAGGGGTATGGCAATGGCAGTAGAACATTTCTTATGCAAGGAGGAATGTGAGGCCAAGAGTTAACATTTTTAAATAAAGGTCTGTTATCAAATGACTCAATAATGTTAATTAGCTGATAACAATAATGTGACAAATCAGTTTATGTAATTAAGACAAAGGTGAAAAGATATTTTGTAATAAACACAACAAATCAGTTCTCTTCAAAAATGCATTTACTTAACTTAATCCTCAAGTGTGGAAAGTCGCTTTTCTTTTAATCCAAAAACACACATCGTTTTAGCTTTATTCATTTTCAAGTTTAGTTTAATTTCATAATTAAATCAGATTATCGAGGGTACAACAGTTTTTTTGATGCTTCATTTATTTATTCAAGCTGTACTTTTCTCTAGCAGCTTCTGCACAGTGGACCTGCTCCTAATTAGCACAATAGATCCAAATCTCACTATTGTTTACTATCAGCAAGAAGTCTTTCCATTTCTTTCAAGATATTTACACCAAACTTTCTGATTAATCTGAATGTTCCCCTTGCTTTTGTCCAGGAACTGCAAATGAGAATTAATTACTTTTCCAAATCTGGGGGAGGTGAGGAAGCTGCCAAATCTCCCTGTTAAACGATTCAACACACAAATACAATGGCAAGACACATCAGTCAGTTTTGTTCTGACCGATGCTCCAAGACATCACACCTACACAGAGAGACGCTGATACACCCGCTTCTCACTGCTTGTTATAGAATGTTGTAGCTGTGGACTGGAAATGTTCTCATGCTGTCTGTTCTTGGCTCTGTGCTTTGGGAAGATCCAAGGCAGTGTGGTCAGAAACTGCTGGTGATCCTTTTCTCCACTTGAGTTTGGACTCATGACATAATGCCCACTGGAGTGGTGCTGGTGCTCAAACACACAGAAGCTCTGTGGTACTGGAACCTGGCCTGTTGGAACAGACTTCCTCTCAAATGTATTCTAAATCGCACACTGCGGAGAGATGCCCAAATAGAAACGTATCTGGTTACCTTTGTTTGGTCACTGAACGGTCAGCAAGAGTCACAGTGGGAAAGAAAAGCAACTACTCACTACTTGTGGTTTACTTGACCGAGACCATAGAAACAACCAGGGCCGGCACAGGCTTTTTTGGCCTACGCAGTCAGCCCCAACCCTTCATCCCTGCCAGACCATCTAAAACTTGTTTGATTTTTTGATTATCATAAGTCAAACTGCAAGATACCAGATGTTGCATCAGCAATGTATTGTACAATATACAAGGCATTTAAGATAGGCAACCCCTTTATAACAATGAGATGTTTGTTGTTATCTGCTTGTGGTTCCATTCAGGACTCCTGATGATGATGTCTTCTCAGCAACTGACTCAAAAGAATCTGAACGAATTTAAAGGAATTTCAGTGTGTCATTATTCTGTAATTGCCACTTGTTGCCAGAGAACCTGTTATAGAGCAAAAATTGGCTTTAATGTTTTCTTTTTTTTCCCTGAAAACATTTTTAAAAGTAATATTGCAATGTTAAAATATGCAGAACAACTATCAGGTATAATAAACCCATAGAAAGAAATAAAATAAAATAAATACTAAACTTTACTAATTTAAAGCCCCTTGGTGACCAAAAGGCCAAAAGCCCTTATTTATTTAGTATATGTCTCAGGCCAGATAGGTATGGAGATTGAACCTATAATTTTTCCAACCAAATACAGTACAAGTGTACATTGAATAGTGAGTGAAACAAACACAATAACCTAGTAGTCCCTGTGACAAAAGATCTTTTCACTATCACTTTAAGAGTAATGGCAGGTTTTAACACAATGTTTTGAATTTTGCTATTTAAATGTTGTGTTGAGTTTGGCCACTGCTCAAAATAATACATTTCTTGAGCCTACTTGACATTTGATATCTCAAAAGTTTTGTTTTACTTTTATTTTCTTCAGTCCTTTTCTTGACCAATATGAAACTATATAAAAAGAGTAACTTAAATTAAGCAAGAGATTATAAAATGCTACATTTCATCAATACATTTCAAGTCCTTGTTTGTCAATCAAGACCAACAGGGCGAGCCAGTTATGTGACTGGCTGCTGTTTCATTCTGAAATCAATCACATAACTGTCTCTGTCCTGTTAGTTTTGTCTCATAATACTACTTTTTATCTCAAGGTGGTTGTCTGTCAATCAATACAACCATTGGGAAAAATGCCTTTGTAAAATAAAAACTAACTTTGGAAAAGGGACATTTTGAAATAAAAACTTCTGGAATAATAATAATACAAAAAATAATAATAATTATTATAATAAACTCTCATCGTGAAAAGAGGCAGGACGAAAACATGAGTTTTGTAAATATATTAGATTATTTCACAATTTCAAGGTTATATTATATATTTTGTAATGTGTTATTTATTTATTTAATTTTGAACACTTTTGGCCTCCATACTCTTTAGTCCAATTTATTATTTTTTACTGCATACCAAATCTCTAATAGTAGAGTGACAGTGCTTCAATAGAGAACACCATATTACAGTCAGTGATTGGGTCTTAGAAGAAATGTAGATCAATCTCACTCAGTCTCATGGTCTCAGAAAAAATTATCCAAAACATTACTGACTGTTCAGTTGTCACTTGGTCATTCACATGGATGATGCCAAATGCTCTGCCGTTTCTCAACTTTGACTCTGTGGAATATGTGCAAGGTGAAAAAGGCTTAAAGCGGGCTAGATTTTCTCACTAAGCAGTGGAACAGCTTGAAAAAAGTTCTATATTAACTTTACACATGGTCTGAGAATGACTCTTTGTTTCCTCCCTTTTCCACAGTCACCACTTAAAGCTGTGCAGAATAAATAAGCTGGCAACACAAGGAAACACTAGAGAGACAGAGTGTGTTCTCTGGAGTTGTGCCACCGCTTGGTTGTCAATGTGAATGTAAGTATGCCGCAAGTGTGAGCAATCACTGGAAATTATACGCTTTTAGAGGGATTTGATATAAAGGTATTAAGCCGGTCTGAGATGTTTGGCAGCCCAAATCGATGGGAATTATATTCATGGACATGATGTGCACCACAACTGTGGCTTCTTGTCAATTCCATCGTATTGCATATTTTCCGACTGTTTGTGAGTGTATGAAGTGGATCCCAGCAGATTGGTGTAATAGGATAAATGCGGCTATGGAGTGGGCTCGGGCCCGGTGAGGGCACCACATGGTAGGTGGGATGGAAACTGTACTCTTCAGCCCGTATCCCTTTCCCAGTGCCTCTGCTCAGCTTGTAGCGTCACTGGAAACTTAAGAAGCCTCTAACAGGCTGCGGAAGGGAGGATGGTTAGGATGAGCTGGGCCAGTATTCGTTTAGACTTCACTTTTCTTCCTCGTTTCACCAACCTTTCTTCAGACTCCAATTGCAAAAGCCCTCTACGATGGGGGTGGACGATGAGGTAAAAATTATATCTACTACATTTAGCATACGGGATACTATAGTTCAGTCTACCATCAACTCCTAGTGTGGCCAATTGCAGTCAGCCATGCAATCAAGTCCAAATTTCAAGCTCGGTTTACTTCAGCATTCAACGTGGTTTCTCTGAGCACTCATTTCCAGGGTGTTATGCCAGTACACTCCTGGTTATCAGGTCGTGAAATGGCTGAGATGGAACTGATGAGATCAACCAGGGTGTGTGAGATCACTACATAGCTGGAGGGGTTATCTGCTCTGCTCCTTCAGGTTTGATTGTAAATGGAGGGACCTGACACTGAAACTCAATAGGCCTGCAGTGTTTCCTCCAACTGCTGACGAACACTGTGGAAATTCAAGTTCTCTGCAGTCATTTCAGCTCAAATTAAACCCCATCTGGCTTGTATGTATCTTCACTCTCCTTTTATTTTTAAAAATTAAGACCACAGATAAGCTGGAGCATAAAAGCATATTTGATTTAGCAATTAGCTTATTAACACTTTGGGCAGTACATTGTGGACTAGATGAAGTAATAGGGCCTCATCTTTAAGTTGTATTAATATAATTTATTTTCTTTTAATTACCATACTGCTTTATCAAGGATGTGTGGCCTGCACCAGGAAAAGATGTGACTGCAGCGACTAGCAGTATTGCTATGGTAAAGACACAAATTGCCTTGGCCACTGCTAATTGAAGAGTTCGAAAATGTTTAAGCTTGAGCAAAAACACTGTGCTCATCCCGAGGCTTTATGACTCCAATTCATGAACAGAAAGAACATTCAGTGTGTATGTTGCTGATTGGCTACAGTGAATATCTGCACATTCAATAAACTGGCTGTTGGGGCGAATAAATACGCAGTCACATTTCAGGCGAACATTTGTTTAACGTTCAAGAGGAACACCTTTAAATGTCTGCAATCGGACCCTGGACTGTACCAGACGCTGCCAGAGCAGGGAGGATTTGGGGGAAAACACTTGCTGAGTGAAGCGGTCCGTTATTTTGTTGTTAATTGCTTTGTTAATATTGAACTGGTTTAGTTATTATGCTTTGTCTGCCCCTTATTTCTGATAACGGTTCAGCCAGACACTAAACAGTATGTTCCCCTCATGTGTTATTTGGTTTTGTCAGTTTGTTCCATTCTGTTGCAGTTCAGTGTTTCTCTGTTTTGCTTCAGTGCTGTTAAACTCTTTTACAGGTCTAATTTATCAACTTGTGCTTTGTATTAAAGCCCAGATTTTTGAAAACCTGTGCATCCTCATGTCTACCTGTTCAGTTCTTCATAATGTTCATTTACAGAAGGAACACCCAGTAAAAATAATCCAAAAATAACCATACAAATATGGGTTCTCACCACCTTCAAAGCAATCTGACAGTCCGGCATTGTATTATGTCCATGAAATGTTATGCCCACATTCATTGCAAGTGTCTAACTATCACAAAAAGTCCAGGGAGACCAACCTAAACAGGAGGCAAGCGCTAAAGGGTAACAAGAGTAATTTCGTTGTATATAAATAAGCCAAAGAAGGGCTCAAAAGCAATACATCTACCAACTGTCTTCAGTTTAAATTATAGGGAATTTCTGCATCTTACTCAAATGTTTTTCTTGGCCCCCTCTATCATCATTTGTGGAGAATGCTACTTTATAAGATGACAAGTATTGAATTCCACAATATCTATAAGTGCCATGATCACATTTCCTCCGTCTTAAAATGGAAGATCTCCAGATTTAAAAAAACATTTCTTACAATTAAATAAAAGTCTGTCATGAGGACAAATAACAGCAAATGGAGTAACTCTGACCACATGTAAAGAATATGAAACAAATTAAGCATTATGGCAGGAGGTATGCCCCTTTAATTCTCTATCTCAAATACATCTTCTCTATCAATACAATCTAATCCAGCCGAGGCTGAGGCCAAAAGCAATATTCACTATATGGAGAGGTGCATGTTTGTGCTGACGGTGTATTCATAAGGTACAGTGGACAAATGAATAGATTTTTTTTTATTCATCATTGACATGCTGTTATCAAATTCTTATGTTTGCTATGTGAAGCTGACACGATGCGAAAGCTAAAATGCATTTGTGGAATTACAGTGGATGGGCCGAGCCATTACTCTGTGTAACAGATAGCCTGTGTCTGATATGTACCTCTAACTTTCATTTCTTGCTCAGAGACTTGAGATTTCCCAAGTCTCATGTAGGGATAAGAAACTTTTATATTGCTTGTTTTGACATATGAGTGTTAAAATTGCCTGCCAATGCAAAGCCATTCGCCCTGTCAGAGGTTTTGTAGCTGCAGGAAAATATATTTACTGTTGTGGATCCGGTGTGACTTTTCATCTCCGAAGGGATATCAGAGAGAAGGAGAACAGAACTATTCCAGGTGCTTTGGTAGTCTTTTACCTTCAAAAATGTGCAGTTATATTGTGTGTGTGTGTGTGTGTGTGTGGGTGTGCAAAGTAGAAGAGACATTCTGGAATATATAAAATATGACCCTTTCATGGTCTCACTATGGCATTTCTTAGTTTCTTGGGGCAGTAAACACAGCAGTGTTTTATTTTAAATGATCTCACAGTTTATTAATGACTGTATCACACGGTTAAGATGTCAATACAGCAAAAAACAGCAAAAATGCATTTTTCATCCACCTGTAAGGGAAATATAAGACTTTTGTATTTTACATTACTTTTTGGCAACAAAAAAAAAAACAAAACAAAAATTTTTTTTTTAAAGATGAATGAATAAAATAAAATGAAACAAAATAAGAAATTTACTAAAGACAGTTGGACATCTAAGTGCAGGGGGTCAGTTACTGGAAGCTGAAGTAACATATGCATCTGTGTTTTGGTGCATAAGCACAACAGTCTTGTTCTGTTCTACTGATCATTTTTTGCATGCAAACAAAAGACAATGATTTACTCAATATAAACTATACTACACAAAATGGACAAAGCCTTTAGGCTGCGGTTAAACTGTCCCCAGTGACCACAGTAAAGTGCTTAATGTCCACAACCATTATTATGCATTCACTTGGCTCAGCTGAATCATTAATATTTTCACTATAGCAGTATCACCTTTTAAGTGACTGTATTTTTGTTGAAAACATTAAAATAATTAACAAAAAATCATACACAAATAATTTCATCAACTATATTGTGAAATTCTATTAATATAATGCATAATCTTGTCTGGAGTTAATAATTAAAATGTTTTTATTGTATGCCAATATTCAGTTTTGGTTAAAAAAAAAACAAAAAAAAACTTGCACTTTTTGAGTTACATCATTCAAATAATTTATTTTTATCTTGTGCACATATTGTGTTCCACCAAAATGTTGAGAAAGCCGTAAGTGTAATATTAGTGTAGTAGTACATATAATACAGTGAAACTTCACTGACTTTGAGCAAGATACATGAACCACGCAAAAGACAATCTGTGAAATTTGAGAAACGAAAACAAACTCTGCTCTATGAATGTTAATGTTTGTATTGATTATGTATTAGCTCTAGCAGCCTTCTCCCTCCCCATCAAAGCCAGTCATCACACACTCTGTAATTATTTTCATATGGAGGAGGCTCGGAAAAAGCAGGTTTCATCAGCCGCTCTCATCTGTCACTGAAAGCAAGACAAATGGGGGAGTTATTCATATGCATGTACATTTCTTCACAGACTACACAAAGCCCATACATTAAGCCAGCTGGGTTCACTGCAAAGGGTAGAGCTGGTTTCCTGCAGCCTGAGATCAGATTCACCTCTTTGATTTTTTCACGTGTAACGCAGTCCACCAGCTGCTGAAGCCAGTGTCAGAATGGCTTAATTCTCCTGCAGGGGAGTAATGATGAATTTAGTGGAACACTCCAAGGTACAGCTCCGTTAATGTGAACGCTTTACAGGACATGATGAAATGCCATATGTTTTTATTTAGATGGAAATTACAGACTGTCTCTAACACAATTCATGATATTGATTTGACCTTGGACACACAGTTTGATGTAGGAATTGACATAGATATTAGACATATACAGATATAGATACAGCAAGGTTTGGGGTATACAAATTGAGATACCCATTGCCATGTTAGTTTAAATAAAGACAGACTGTAGATGAGATCTTTAATAAGACATGGATAACAGAGGCGGTGTAAGACCAAGAGCATACGTAGATAGATATTTATTGTCTTAACATAATAAAAAGAAAGATCTTTAATAAAGATGTACACATGATCTTGTATATCTCTCATTCTCTCAGTCCTGTTCAATGCAATTTAGATGAGCCCTTACTGGAAAAAGGGAAACAGACTAAATATAATAATGCAATTGCAGTATTCTTCTTCTTCTTCTTCTTCTTCTTCTTCTTCTTATTATTATTATTATTATTATTATTATTATTATTACCATCCCCAAAGTTGTTAGGTGTAGCATACAGGTGTTACTGATACAATTAACAATGGCTGTCTGGCAATCTAATTTTAAAAATATAATTTGCATTGTAAACATTGTATTTTACCATTTATCTTTGGAATTACCTCGAGAAATTCAGGCGCATGCAAAGCTGTCTCTTCACTTACTTTAAAGACAGCCCTATGGTTTCCTGCAGTTGTGCTGTAGTTGAGGACACTGAAGTCATGTCCTCTTTACTGTTTCTGAAAATGCAGTACTTTAATGACCCGAAGAGAAGTTCTGTAATTACACACACATTACACATGGTTGGTTTTGAAGACTGATTCAGATATTTATAGACTAACTAGATTAACTATCTTTGAAATCTAGTTCTGTAAGATAAAAAATAAAAGAAGGATTGAGTATTCCTCCACAATATCCTAACAGTATGGAAACCATTGAAACACCATTTGAGGTAACATCTATTGAAAATGTAATGCTAAATTAAATAAATACAATTATTAAAACAAATAATAATAATTATCTGATATTTTTACAGGCCTTTTTTTTATCATGTCAAAATGTTCCTAGGGGGGTGAGGTTGCACTGAGGGACTTGTCAGTATTTCTAAAATCTTAGCTGCAGTCCTGACTGTGTTTTGAACAGCAAGGTCCTGGAGCTTTAAACACAAGTTTTAGATGTGTTGAAACATAAAATCTAGGTGAAAATAAATTTAAACTCATTGTCTCATTTCCAACAGTCTGGGTATTAATTGTAAAAGATTAAATTACCATTTTTCTTATCAAGCTTTATAGTTACAAGTTAATGAAAATAAATCAAATTAGCATTTATGTAGGTTTTCATACTTTCAGATAAAATGATTGACATAGAAGATGCACCATATACATGTTAAATATATTTTTCTAACCTATTTTGGAGATGTTTTACATTTTGCTTCACCATTAGTCCATTCCCTTTCATCGTGAGACTTGGGCTAAACCTGGCCCTCACTGGTTCTATTTAACATTGGCTGAATACGTGGTTAACATCCAATGCCAGAGAAAAACTCCTGACACTTTATGTTTTGTGTTTTTCTTTTAGAAAAAATACACTCCTCTGCATATCAAACAAATAGGAAACAGTAACATTTACAAAAGGCATATATGTCCAGTCCACAGCCACATATATTCCTCTTCCCTCCCCTTTGAGATCATTCTGATTGTTCCTGCAGGCTCGGTCTAAATCCACACGGGAAGAGCGTCAGAGCAGAGAAGTTATCTAGATCTGCGAGGTTTAGACTCTAACATGGCGGCGTTGGTCGGACCACCCGTAAGGATCAGATAAGTGTATGTGGCAAGCCTGGCCCGGATCAGCATGGCATTTGGAATTACACTGATGTTGAAGTGCCCCCCCCCCCCACCCTCCACAGCCATATAACCACACTGTTCCCTTGTAATAGATTTCAGCAGTTTTTTGCTCTCCTCTGCTCTTGTTTATTATTGTTCCAAATGACAGAGTGCAGAGTTTAGGGTGGAGGAGTGGGGCTGATGGTGGTGGTGGTGCGTTTGAGTGTGTGCCTGTTCTGGATTTTCTATGCTTATGAGAACCAAATGTCATGTCAGGGATCAGGAGAAGAGGAAAATCATCCAAGGTGAGGTTACACTGGCTGGGGCCTCCACAAATACAGTAATACAAATGTGTGTATGCGCTTGTGTGTGTATGTTCCACTGAAAACCAATCATCATCAAACTAGTATACCCCAACTGTCAGTCCAAGCTGAGTTTTAGCCCCACAGCTAAGAGGTTTATGGGGTTTTTAAAAGCTACATATCTGAAGGTGCCACCCTCCTGCTCATCTAACCATCCCCAGCCTGACGGGCAATTTGCTACTGATGACAGCTGATATCCACCCCCCCACCCCCCCCCCCCCCCCCCCCCCCCCACACACACACACACACACACACACACACACACACATCACTTGAGTGATGAGGGGGTGAAAAGGGGGTCACCCTCCTTGTGTATTGCTCCATGCCCCCCTCAGACCAACAACCAGGAACAGTTTGGTAACTGCTGTTGAAGCATCATATTCCTCATGAATCCTGGTGTTTTTTCTTTATATTCTGTGCAGCCAGGACCACTTACAGTTCACATGGCAAGGTGAGACATTGCTACAGTTTGTCGCATTTATTCTGTTCCATCCAGCAGAGAATGAATTAAGAATAAGAATTAAGTGCCACATTTAGAGTGAGTAATAATAGTGAGAAATAATTAATCAAATTGAAATTTTATTTTCCTTTCTTTTTTATTTATCTAAATTATTCAGTGTGTTGGCATCATTAAAGCATCATAACATCGTAACATGTCCTAATTTTTGCTCAGTTCCAACAAAAATGATCATAATGGCAAAAGCCATGTGAAATCTGTCAACCCACAAAGGAACTGACCATTATGGAAATTACCATGAAAACATCCAATTTATTTGTTCTAGAAATGAGCTGAAATCATTCAAATTCAAATGCTAAAGACAAGTTTGCAATTTCACTTAAAAGATGTGTTAATTTTCGGAGTCTAACAAAATATCAATACTAGGGTCTAATTATCAGGATATGTTGGCCTGTTGCTGCATTTCTGATACTCACCATTCTTCTCTTAATCTGTCTCTTGGAGTCCCTCGTCGATATGGAAGTGCAATACTAAATTGATGAAAGGCCCCTTTAAGTAGTTAAAATTAGCTCCACTTTTACCAGCTGCAACATGCTAATCAGTGACAATAATAACTTATAATCCAATGTATATTGAAACACTCTGGAAGAGGCCATTCATTTTACTTTTGATATTAAGGTACATGATAATACAGTACTTCTGTAATTTTACTTTTACTCTTTTTTAATTTTGAATGCAGGCCCTTTACATGTAATGGAGTATTACAGTACAGTGTACAATGTACTTTATATTGTAGGATCTTGACCCAACTTGAAAAGGAACATAGTGTACATAAAGATTACCTTTACAAAACCAGTCAAAAGCATGGTGTTTGGATATAGGATGTTACTGGGATCTATCTTAGTAGAGGGGGAAAAAAATCAATCCAAACTACAGATTGGCCATTCAGTGTTCCTAAACCTTACCTTTTTTCATCACATTATGGGCGGAGGCTGCTGTGGCTTTAACCTGGACATTGTGATGATCTTTTTTGCTCTTCAAAGTAAAACTTTGCAAACATATATTTTTTATCCTTTTCAATAAAAAAATATTTTGTTGTGTCATAATTAAATCTGTTTTTTGGATTTCTTTATTTCTTCTTGTATATTCCTCAAATATTACTCCAGTTTTAGGAAGTCCCAGTATATAGGCCATGGGTGTGATTACCCTACTAATCTACAGCCTCTCCAGCAAACTGTAGAAGCCAGACTGAACTTTGATATCAGTTCTTTCAGTTACTGTTATCTATCTATATCTATCTATATATATATTATCTTCCCAAAATGTTGGCATGCTCCTTTTCTTTAAAGCAAGGCTATGTAACTGTTGCTCAACAGTGATCACTGTGGCCACAAGTGACAGCTATAAGATATTGGTATATACTAAAATAGTGTGTTACAGTAGCAGGAATAGACAATAGTCATAAACTATATATCACCATATTAAGTTGTTATGGCTATTGTGTTAGCAAATCATTTCCTATTTG
This sequence comes from Lateolabrax maculatus, assembly GCA_031216445.1. NCBI lineage: Eukaryota > Metazoa > Chordata > Actinopteri > Acropomatiformes > Lateolabracidae > Lateolabrax > Lateolabrax maculatus. The sequence goes on from CM062205.1 coordinate 2,603,045, forward strand.
AAGTATTCATCCTGCAGACATGTAGCAACATTAGTGTTCATTTGAAGTGGTGTTTGTGTCCACCTGATGAACAGAAGTACAATATTCACTCTCCTGGTAGCTCTGGTTTGGTTTCCACCAACTCCCTCTTGCCCTCGATTGCTTTTAAACTCGCTCTTCAGCTGGTGTCAACCAAAACAGTAAAGTTTCTTGATTTCAAATAAACACAATGGGCTAAAAGACTGCAAGAGATCTCATTCACATTACAAGTAATCATTTGATCCAAAATATAAATCGGTGTAGCTTTAAACTTTCCTTATACTGTATATGTCTTCCAAGCATCCCCTTGTACTAGTGCTCCCAACACCTCCAAACACACACAACACCCACCCACACACAAACACACACACACCCACACCCACCCACCCACACTCACACTCACACAGCTGCAGGTCTAATAGCTTTAGTGCTTTAAGATGTTTGTTCCCCAGCCTCCTCTATTGTCAGATTAATTACAGGGCTACTTATTAGTCCATTCTAATTGAGATGGGCTTAGGCAACTCCATGGGCTCCAATTGGCTCGTCTCAGTGTTTTTCAGAGGTCTGCACTAAAGAGGCTGCTGTTTGCATTTGTATTGACACTACACCTACTCAGTGAAGCTTCATTTGTGACAACAGCTCATACTGACTGGATACACAAACTGGAATTTAAAGGATGTTGTAGTTGTGGCATAGGGAAGTTAGTGAAATAACTGTGTAACGAATAACTAGTCCTTGATCCAACAGGGAGAATTATGAAAAGTTGTATTTTTCTACATCTGCCAGTCACAGTAAAATAGAAAAATGGCCGGTTCATGGAATACGTCTTATTTATCCCAAACATTCTATGAACCCAAGCATAATTAAATAACTTTGAGTCTGAGGGGGAATCAAAGCGCAACCTGATATACAGACTTCAGCAACAATTGAATTTTCAAAATATCATCGCTCACCACCAGAAAGCTGGTCTGAGTCTCTTTAGCAACATGGGAAAGCTTTATCCCAGAGTTCCCCCTCCTTTGCTTGGGCAGGATGCTTGAATTTCACTGCTGATTTAATAGAAATGAAACAGGATGGATTTGAGGATATTTCATTAATCTTCCTTCTCTTTCATTGCAGAGGAAATTAAGGCGAATGGAGTTCAAAACAGGCTTTTTCCCCCTCTTCCCTCCTTACCAGACTAAAGCCTGCCAGGGACTATTCTCTCTTTCTCTCTCTCTCTCTCTGGAAAGTTAAGACCCAATTAGCCTGCCAAATTCCTGGCTGATCCCTCTGACTGAGTGGATGTGTATTCTGCTGCAGGTGTAAACATAAGCAGAGGGGTTAAACTACCAGAGATTTCACATCCCGTCCTTTCCTTTATGATACTGAAAAAATTCTAATATTCAGCATGTGCTCTATTTTATAACATGGCTTGCAAAATGGGAGCAGCAGATAGGTCAAAGGTCATGATAGCAGTGGTGGAAGACAATCCTTATATAAATAAAGTAGTGATACCACAGTGTAGAAAAACACTCTGTTTAAAGTAAAAGTCGAAAGATTTAACTGAAGTAGTAGTCCAGAAAGAGGATATTTTTGATCTTGTACAAACAAGATAATAAAAACAAGAAAATAAAAATATTATTTTGCGGGACTTCGGGGGCTCCATACACTCTTGTAGTGGAGTAAAATATTTGCTTGAGGAATGTAATGAAGTTAAACTAATGCATAAAATGGTCATACTTAAAATAAAGGTACTTTGTCTTTTCAGAAAATACTTGTTATTAATGAAAGCGGTGGCCATTAAGTGAATTGCAGTCATGCTGATAGATGAGGTAAGTAAACTTACACTGTTATTATAGTTTGCCTGCTGATGTTGACCACTAGTTTTCCCCCAATGTGGGTCACATTCCCGTTTGGCCAGAAGGGCATCACTAGATAAAACTTTTTTTTATGCTTACGTGGGGTTTGTGTTGGACTGTGTTGTAGTGGGTGCTGGTCATTTGTTGACGTTAAGCGCACTCCATTTCTAAACTAATGTTAGCTAGTGTTGCACGCTGTAGGTGACCTGAAGATAGGCACGGCACTTGGGAGTGTGCATAAACATTACATCCTTTGTAAAGAGTCCTTTACATAAAAAATCAGTCTAAAGGCTCTACAAGTTTCATTTTTTTAAGTTATGTTACAATCTGTTCACACATTGTCAACACTAAGCCATTAATACATGTAAAAAGTTACACATAGTACCTTTAAGTAAAGTATAAGTACCTCAAACTATAGTACAGTATTTGAGCAGATGTTACACTGGTGTTCCACCATTGGTAGAGTTTCTTTTTCTCAGTTTCACAAACTCAGTTAACCTCATCTTTGCTTTGTATAGGTTAACATGTATTTCAGACATAAATGTTTATTGTCTTCCAGTTTGCATGGAACTACTTATGGAACTACTTATAGTTGCTTATGCTGTTAAGCATTAAAGCATTTGATTGTGAGGGATGAGAAAATTATTTACTATGAAGTCTGTGGTTTACAGACGCTGCACATCGCTGTTGTGTGTCTTCATAGAAGGAAAAACACTGCTTTTGGAACTTTTTGCTGTTTATTCCAAGTTGTATTATCTGCATATCTCCCAGATTTTTCCCCATAAATGCATATTAAAACAGTATTACATTAACCATAACATAACCCAGTGAATTGGTTTGAGGCTATCACTAGAATGGCCTCATGCTTATTGAATTACCCAACCTGTGATAGAAATCTGCAGCAGTTACGTGCCAATAACAACATACTGAGAGGGGTCTAATTTGAGAGGGTGCAGTTTAAGGTTGAGTAAAGGTTTTAAAGCATTACCAGGCATTGTTTATTTCAACAGATGCGCTCGCTGTAACAAAATGTTCTGTCGATTTCGGGCAGTAAGTGTTTTAAACGGGGGAGACGTAGCAAGCAAATTCCATCTTTCAGACACAGACAGCACGGCTCGCTAATAGGATCTGCTAAATGCCAATATCCAAAAACCTGTGAATAAATATCTGCACAGCACTACATCTGCCCAGTGTTTTCTCTTCATAAAACCACATTTGTCTGTGTGATTAAAATACATTGTAGTGATTATTTGAATTACCCCTAAAACCAACTCAGTAATTGAATGTTACACATATTCTTGCAGTAAAAGCCTCTCTCTTCCTCTCTGAAAGTGTGCTTGGAAAGGAAGGGGGGAAATATGGAAGTTGACCTTGGAAACTCCTGGGAGAGAGCACAGATCCAGAGAGCTGCAGGGCAAAGCTCTGACAGTTTTCAGCTGCGGGGGAATGTTAATATGTATTTCCAGGATTATTGAATTATGTATATGACAAACGTCTCAAGGAACGTGCAGCATTAGCTTTAGGTTTTTTTGAGCAGAGCCTGGTCATCTCCATGCTCCAGTTACCCCTAATGATGGTAATTATTACATGGCTTAACTGTAATACTGGATTGATTCTCAGGCTCCTGAATAACCCCTCATGCTGGCACGCTGTACACCCCTCCTTCTTAGCTGCCCAACAAAGGCCACGTTGAGGCTGGCGAACTAACGTACCTCTTCTTGCAAAGGGGTCCCTGGAGCAGGCGGGCTACCTGTGTGTGGGTGTTTTTGATGGGGGTTAATACTCAGGCCGTATAAAGATGGGATTAGTGCTGAAGCTTACACAACCAGGAAGAAAATTGAAAGTTTGGAGGGAAATATGCGGCTAATTCCATTCTGTCATCAGTGGATATTAAAGATTTTTAGCCGCTCTGTCAAATTATTTGTAAATCACAATGGTGGCACTGTTAAAACCAGCTTTAAGTTCCAGAGTCAAGAAGTGACCAGGGAGTTTAAGTGAAGTATTGTCTCATATCAATCCCTTATAAAACCTCAAGGTTTTTAAAGGATTTACATAATTCTGTTGAAAATAATCTATGCATTTCCTCTTACCTGAGTTCTCTTATTTTGGTTTGAGTCATTAGTATTTAGTATTTAGGCAGCACATGAAAATTAGAATAAATAGCTATAGAAAGAAATATATAATATATCTGCAAATTCACCCAAACAGGTATTGAAGCGTCTTTTCCCCCACAGTGAGTAGACTGGGCTGTTTGGCACCTGTACTGGATTAATGGGGGACCTCTGCCAGTAGCTCGACAGAGTTAAGCTTTTAGATTGAGTTACACAGAGGGGTGGGACCAATGCAGGCCAGGTGCTGGCTAGGTAATACCTCCCAGATCTCAACAATCTGGTTCTGTTTCAGGGCTGCACTGTGTTCCCCTTCCCCTGCTGCCCTGGGTCTTGGTGGTGTGCCATCACACTTGGTATTTATCAAACCTCTCAAGGTAGACGAGGCAGGCTGCGAATCACTGCAGCCCCACGCTTTATAGTGGAGGGAACAGTTAACAGAGTGCAGAGTGAGGACACCAGACTCCAGCAGCCGGTTGTACCAGCTATGCTTAAGTTCAAATGTAGCTTAGTTTGTTGCGCTATAACTAAAAAAGGATTACGGTGAAGTTGAATGGGCTACAATATCATACACACCATATATTTTACCTTCATTTTTGTTGTGCAATTGGCTAATTATCATTTGTCGAGTTTTGGGGACTAGTCAAGGGAAACCCAATGCTAAAAGTAAAATATTGTACTTAATTGAAAAACTTGAAAAAGTATGCTTTACCATCACCTGTGTACCTGTGTCATGTTCCTACGTCCCTTGGACGGAACTGAGTATCCGTCTCAAGAACTGGGTCTGTTTGTTGTGACTGTGTCTCTGTGTCACCCTCTGTGTCTGCTAGATGTGAGTGGGTGTTTGGGTGCCCTGAAAGTATGATTCAGTTGTCACCATAGGTAGAAACCTGATTCCCACGACCAGGTTGCGATGCACTATCTTTGTGGCTCCTTAACTGTCCTCCAGCTTGTATGAGTGAGTCTGTAGGTTTTGGTCTTTGATTGTTTGTCGGCTAGTTTTTTGTTTCCTTTCTCACCTTTGTTTGCAATGAGTACTCTGTCTCCTATATTCAGATGAGTGACTCTTAACTTTCTGTTGTAGCCTTTTGCTTGTTTGTGTTGTTCTTTAATAAATTCTTGTTTTTGGGCAATTCTGGCTGCTTCATGAAGATGTGACATGACTGGATTCACATAGCACACACATTTGTGATCAACAACCACTGGGTTGGAGCACTTGTTTGAACATCACATCCACAGGGAGCCTTGGGATCAGACCAAACATAAGCAGGAATGGTGTATATATTGGGGTTTCAAGTACTGTTTCATTATATGCAAATTAGTTTGTATCTGTTGAGGCCTGGAAGGGCACATTCTGCGAATAACAAATGGCATGATTATCGAAAGTTGGCTGCGCTGAAGGTCTTCCTCTGGCGGCAACAGATCCTGGGCTTACTGAACTAATTCCACAGCTCTTGTCTCAGTAGCAACCTCCCACTAGTCATGAACATCCAGAAGAGCCTTAACAGCCACAGCATCACAGTGACACTTGAGAGGGTCAGATGAAGGGTTCACATCACCACAGGTTGATTTCTTCACCTGGTGACACTGGACCTTTAGTTGGAAGGTGTCTTGGATGCCATCATGACTAAAACCCTCAGCTTCAGCAACAAGGTGGCTGTACTGTTCTGTGATAAGCCTGTGGCTGACTGTTTTTGTCTTTGCTGAGAGCATCAGTCACTATGTTCTTGTTGCCAGGTATGTGTTTCAGGTCCAATGTGTATGAGGTAATCTCCTGTTTGGCTTTTTCAGGTTGGCTGGTACCCTAGAAAACCTCAAAATCTTCTGCAACTAGACAGGGAGACACATCCACCAGCTTGCTGTTTCTCCTCAGGGTGATGGGCTTGTTTGACAAGTTAGTAACTTTCATGGGAATCCATCTATCACTCTGCAAAGTTGTGATGACACGACCAACCACGATATTACAAGGTATGGACTTGGATGAGGTGGGCTCAACGATTACTGTGCTGCCTGGTGACATGGGAACATTATTTGTCAATTTACCCCAGACTCACCAACAAGGTGACTGACTGCTGGAGCTTAACAGTCCCTATCCTGTCTGGAAGCTCCTCACCTTCACACTCTGGAAGATTTCCACTGGAGACAAGGTGCCAAAGTCACTGGTCATTTTCAGCTGATGCATGAGCAATCTGATGACGTTTGTGCCTATGATCAAGTCATCACGTTGGCAGGGCACCACACAATACAGATCTCTCCATACAGTTTAATTTCCTTATATATGCTCTTGGGTTTGCTTAGCGTCCCTTCACAGCCTACTAGCACAACCTCCTGAGTAAAGGGAATGGGTTCTGAGAGTATACTCTCATTCAACATCCTTAGCTCCTAGTGTTCTGATTGGTGGAGGTTGTTGAGAAAGATCTGCAGACACTACTCAGGGCTGACTACATGCCTTTTTTGCATATTTTTTGAAAAAAAATTAACACTTCTGAAACCAAACTAAGGCCACTTATCACCATGCAGTATTCTAGGTCAAGTCCGAAGATCGCTGAAATTGATGCAAGTGTTATATCTGTGGTGCTTCTCAACTTGTTGATTTGTTGTCCACTGCCACCTTGTCCATTGTTCCTTGTTTCATATCTTGCCATCTTTAGTTTAGTTTCTCAACCGATCCCTTGTTTTCTCACCACCTTCACGAAAACTAGTAGTATCAGGCTCAGATCTAGATCCTAGATCCGTATTGTATGATAGAATTACCACCAGCCCTGAATACTGTCCATGTCTGGGCCATATACCAGAGCTACTGGAAGCAGAAACACATGGTGAAATGCAACTGTCCAAAAGCTGCTTTATGTCATCATGTCACCTCTCTCCTTCTTTATTTGCTCTCTGTATCTCTGATGGCCAGTCCTCGTACTGTCTTTTGGAAAAGATCAGAGCTTAAGAATGTGTTCATGTTCTATCTTACGACATTGTTGTAAATCACTTGCCCAATTGAAACAAGAATGGAGTCTATTTTGAGTTAAATAAAGACTGTTATGGGTGGTGGGTGCATTGAAGCAGGGGATATAGGGGATAGGACCCAAACGCAGATGACTGAGGCAGAGGTGGTGCAGTTCAATAGATTTATTAATCAAAATAGAGGTACATGAGCTTACAAAGTGATGAGGTAGATGATGGTAGAAGAGCAGTCCAGAACAGGCAAGCAAATCCAATAAGGAGCTGGCAAGGAGCCAAAGTCCAAATAAATAGGCAAATGGTCAAAACAGGATCAGAATCAGGTTTAGGTTATGGCTTGAAAGCAAAGGTATGAGGTTCATAGCAACTTTGACATTCCGGCAGGGAATGAGTGGGAAAGGGCCGGTTATGTACTGCAGAGCTGATGAGGGGCGGAGTTGGCCAGGTAACTGAAGGGCTGATAAGAAGTAGGAACAGGTGTGTAAATAGGTGGCACAGTTAGATGGCATGAAATTTGATACAGACTTTCATGGTCCTCAGTGGATGAATCCAAATAACTCTGGTGATCCTCTGGCTTTTCCTTTAGCAACACCATGAGGTTGATGTGTGTAGGTTTTGAGTGAAATGTCTCAACAACTATTGGATGGATTACTATGAAATCTGGTTCAGACATGACATGTTCCCCTCAGGGTGAATGATGGAATGTATATAGTACAAAAAGAAGCAGCAGGTGCCACAACATCAATGTCTATTTAAAAAGATCCATGTTTCAATCAGCCTGTATTGCATCTTTTCCACCTTAGCCAGGTGTAATTTATTTTTTATGTTTTTTTTTAATATCTGGCTTTTCCACTTTAATATGCAATTTGAGATTGGGCATAAAAAACATAACACATTTGCTTTAATTATCATACAAACATAAGCCATAAATTTACGCTTTTAACCAGACATCAACTAACATGACTTCACTAGGTCTGAGACTATTTATTATGATGTACAGTTCGCCTGATAAACATTGAAGCAACCTCAAGGTATTTCCAGAACACCATATTATAGAGATCTATGAAGTGGCATTGCTGTAGGCATCCTCCAATGGTATTTCAGGTACAAATCATTTTGACTGTACATGACATTAGGCATTAGTTTTTGTAATAAGCAGTTTTTAGAATTTTTTTGAATTTATGCAAGATTTTTACCCTGAAACAGCTCATGCAGGATCATATCATGACTGGAACAGACTTTAAATAAGGAAAAGCATAAGGTGTTAGAATTTATGGGTGTTGAATGTACTGAATGCCTTTTGCACACACTGCAATGAGAATTGCATGTGGATATGTAAAATACATATAATACACAAGTGTAGAGCAGTCTTGTGTTAAGACAGGGCTGAGGTTTAAATTCTAATGTGTTCAATCCATCCTGGCTGCATCTGTGCCGGTTTGTTTTGATAGAATAATTCTACGTTCCATTATGTTCCTGCCACAGCCTGTAGAGCTGATTTGAATTTCTTATAATTCCAAAGTGTGTTAAGTAGCACCTCTGTGAAAGGAGGGGGCCGTCAGAGAGCATGTTTCAGACCTTCTAATGTGTAAATGTGTTTCTGATTCCTGACATGACACACGGTCCGACAGCAGTGTGCATGTGTGTGTGTGTGTGTGCGCATGTGTTTCCTTGATCCTGCCACAAGACTGGCTGCCTGTAATCAGTAATTACCAGGATTGGCTGATGGATTCTGGTTATAATGAATGATTGATGACCTCTGAAAGAAAGCGGCTGGGCCTTTTCTGTCCTCTGACAGCATGACGTTAGCACTGAATTGAAACCATTTAAGTAGAAAATGACTGGACACAGGCAAGGGCTCAATAGTAGGTACCACACTGCCATTTGAAAATGGGCATGTTTGCATTCTCCCCCTCTTTGAATAGTCTGTATATTCATGTCTCCTGAAATCTGAACTCTTTCTGCTGCCAACAGCTCAGGGCTGTTTTTAGGAAAATCAACCCAAATGCTAGACAGACTTAAATGCTTCTAAAGTGCATTTCATTGACAAAACCACAGGAAATAAGAACACGCTGATTTGTTTGTACTGTTTTCATCCATGCAACCCACTCTCAGAAAGTTATGTAAAGACAATTTAAACTTAAACTTAAAAAATCATACTATGTGACAACACTTATGTGAACATATTTTTCCCACATTATGAAGATTTTTACACCCTAGGTCCTTTTTGGTATAGTTTTGGTTATTTCTAATTGCTTTGACAACATTTTGCTCAACAGTTTCCTAACTGAAAAAACTTTACTCCCAAGAAGAACAACAAAGAGCAACATATGTTTACGTTCAAGAGACAAAGCCCTCTAACGGCCATGGAAGTTATAGGAGGAGAGAAGGAGGGGGTTAGATGATGTTTTTAAAGACAAAATCCACAGAGGGAGGGTGCATGGGTCAACAAGACATCACAATTTATAATGAGAGACTCCTGTTTGTTTCCTGCTGACAGTTTATGTGGGTTTCTTTTAACCATGACCCAGATCAATTAAAACTATAATGACAAAGGTTGGCAAATATTCCCCTAAACCTAACTAAGTTGTTGTTGTGCCTAAACCTAACTAAACCTTGTAGTTATACACTATTTCAAGGTCGAAAATGTATTTCTACACAGAATGTATGTTGTTCACACATTTTTCTAGGTTGGGAAATTAGACATGTCATAGTTTTTGTGCAAGGAACACACATTTGCATATTAAATCACTGTCATCTTTGCCATACCTAGTCCTATGCATAGGCAAATTTAGAGGTTGTTTCTGATTTTAGTTGTGTTGTGCAGTACATTTTAAACTTTAAACCAGTGTGGTAAACATTTTAAGTGGTTTAAGCTTAAGCCCCTATGTGTAGAATTGTAATTATTATTGAGGAATACAAAATTAACAACACTGAATATTATGCCATATTGTATTTCTTATTTTATTAAGATCCCCATTCCCCTCCCTCTCCTCCCGCCCCACAAGAATAGAATAATGTTAATATGTCAGCATCTGTCACTTGTGGAAATGTCCAGAAAGTTGCTGCTGTATATGTGCTGCTTTCACCACTAAGAGTTGCCAAACTCAGACATTTTAAAATCCTATACAGAGGGTCTTTAAATGCTTTGCATTATGCTTTGTTGTGTTATTTTTCGGTATACACCACATTTCTTATTCCGCCATTGTTATCTATTAGTGTTATTTTCAATTATTGACAAGTTTAGTTGTTACACACATAGTGCCTTAAGCAGTCAATCTGCATAATTGGTGTGATCCATGTATTGATAAAATGGCTTTAATGATTGTGTTCCATGCAGCTTTAACAAAAGACCAATAGAAGGGAATTACAGTTTTTCTGAATCTCTGTGTCTCACAGAAAAAGCATGAATTGTCAGGAAACATCGTTCATCACTGCCACTTGTTTTCCAGTAGGCAGAGGCCTTTATTTGCAAGTATTATTACGTTTACAACTTACTTGAACATCATGTGTGAAGTACATGACTGCTGAACAAAAACTACATTTTGTGATCCGTGCCCTTTGATGTGTGAGGCAGATATTAAATTTGTGGTCAGGCCACAGGCACTTTGTGGGTTTGTTTGAGAACCAGACGGTTTTCATGGGGTAGTGGTTGACTGGTGAGGAGGCGGGGGCAGCCTCCTTGAACTGTAGCAAATGGTTCTGAGCAACACATGGGTTTCATCGTGGACACTGAACGCAGCCCTGGCCTGATCCAGCCAAAGGAACCAGTGTAGAGTACTACAGCCTCTACATGACAGATCTGACATGTACAATAAATGCGGATTTCTGTAGTGTGTGTGTGTGTGTGTGTGTGTGTGCTATCTTTGTGAGGACCATTTTAAAACCATTGTAGTGGTATGACATTTAAGGTTAAGGTTAGATTTAGGTTAAGGTTATGGTTAAAGTAAGGGTTGGGGTTAGGCATTTAACTGTAATGGTTAGGGTTAGGGGCTATTGAATTTGTTATGGCAATGAGGGTCCTCACAGGTATATAAAGACAAACCTGTGTGTGTGAGTCTGCGTGAAATGATAGATGGGATTGAAAGAGGTCTGTTAATTGAGTTCTCTGTGTCTCCTTTCAAATACACAGGAAGTAAATACACATACAGGCCTGTCTGGCACCGCACAAGCCTGCATGTGTAACCATGTATGTGTCTATCACTCACATTCACAAACTTTTATAAGACCTCAAATACACTTCTTCACATATTCTTCCCATCTAGTCCAGTTTGTGGTATGTCAAAAAATCTTTGTCATTTTAATAACTTTAAGCTTTCCAGCTTTTAACATGCCATTCATTATAATTGACATAATTTAAATGCAAATTTTAAAGGTTTTTAAAGTAATATAATAGTGAAAGTAAGAGTGAAAGTAGTAGTAACAGTGAAAGTTATAGTATTGATAGTAACAAAACAGGAGTTTCCCACAGACAAAAAAGGCACTTTTATTATGCTAAACTATCTTTCAATCTTAACATAATTACCTTTGCTACTTTGTGATGTTTATGTATGCATCGTTTCAGGGTATTGTGTGCTATTTAAATTAGTTAATCATATCATTACAACATAGTAAAAAAAATATAAATCAAGACAGTACACCAAAGGTAAAGCTTGAATTGAAAGCATTGAAGTGATTTATTTCAAATGCTAAAAAGAAGGAGAGAAATGTATATTATAACACTTAGAGTTACTAACTGGTTCTTGTTGCCATTGTTATTAATCTGCCAGCCCTCTGCAAGAAGGCCTCAAGACACAAGTACCCTGTGCATAATCTGTCCATAATACACCCTACACTGGTTTCATCTGTGGGTCCCTTCTTTTACCTCACATACTAAATCAGATCTACATATGAAGACCATCTTGGGGATTTGACAGTTCCCATCATGCATCAGTGATGAGGAGATCAGCTGGTCTTCAGGCCCAGCAGTGTACAGGGGCTGACTGCTGCCTCTGTTTGTTTAGCAGGGAAACTGGACAGTGTCAGGTGAGAGGAAATGTGTCAGTTTCCTGGTGCATAGGTTCAACATTTTCACTTTTGAGATTACATGCATGTACAAAGAGATAGATAAGCTTAATTGAATTGTTAAACCCAAATAGTGTGTATACTGTTAAAGATCTCTTTGAATATTTACTTGTTAGAGTAAGGGGAGTTCAAGGTACATAACATTTTTAAACATCTAAAACTTTGGATTCACGTCCTCTGTATAAGCATTGTGTAATTTGTATGATATGGATCATATTTAGCTGTTGAATAATACATAGTGGTTTGGTCAAAAGTGACTGCTTAAGCCCGATTTTTAAGTTTGCTTTCCCAATTGTGAACTGCATTAATGGACTATAGATCTCTTTGGGTTTTGGGATATTGTTGAAAAGACAAAAAGACAAAAAGTTAATTTACAAATGTATTAATAGATTTATCATGCAGGAAGTAGTAGAGCTCACCAAAACCTGACAAAAATTAAAATCACTGAATATTAACAGCCAACATTAAAACATTTTTATTCCTTCCAATTTTTAATGTTACACAACATTACAAAGTTTTGTTGTAATGTTGTGTAACATTGCAACACAGAAAATTCTGTTTCCATGCCTATACATTCAATTTTATAATGCTTTTCAAACACGCCTATTAAGGGGCCCCAGGGCAAAAATGACCAGTGGCCCTTATAGAGACCTACGGCAAAAACCATTACCATTATTCCGATGTTGGAGTTTTACCCTGATCCAAGTTTGCTGTGTTAAGTTAGTTTGCGATAACTTTATTAAACACAAATGTACTGTATTTAAGAGTATACATCAACTAAAATATCAAAGGTATTAAAATTAGATTTTTAGACAAGAAAGGACCTCAAATTAGGTACAATTGTAGGAGCCACCTTAAATTCCTTATCATTTCAGTCTTTATCGCACTTTAATGGTGCATATTACCAAAGGCATTTGTAGTTACATTACCATGAAGTAACTGCGTTACAGAAAACTCCTTAGGGTCCACGAGGGCAGTTGCCTGTTTTGCCCGATTGGTAATCCAGCCTTGGTTTCATATGATCCCACAGTGTCAGCTGAAGCTAATCCCAACACCAAGCTAACAACCAAACAACTACATTAGCTTGCAGCCATGCAAAATTACTGTCACAAGCACTAGCAGAAATGGTGTTTGAAAATGTTTTACCTTACAGGAGCATACATCAGAATCTTTCACATCTTGACCATTCATAGCTACATGACCTTAACTGCCTCAGTAATCTCCAAACTAAGTTATTGATGGATTGTCCAATAGCAAATGAAATCCCCCGTCATAATCGGTGTGTGCTTATAAGTACTTTACAGTTGTGCTCTCATTCACACACTCACACACTGATGGTGATGGAGCTGCCTGGTCTGTCCATCAGGAGCAACTTAGGGTTCAGTGTCATGCTCAAGGACACTTCGACACCACTCTAATTCCTGAGCCACAGCTACCCCACCTTCTGAGAGCGACAACCAGAGAATCACACCCACGCAGTAATTGGCCAGGTGTGTGTAGAGGTGTGAAAGTAGGCAGAAGTGGACTTCCCTCTCAAACTCCATATTTCTTTCTTCGCACGACTTCTTATATCAGTTTCCATGTGTTCAAACGAGTGCAACACTAAGGATGTGAGTGTCTGAAAGTGTGCACTGCTATCACCATTTAAACGTTTCAGCGGTCAATACTACAAAGACATGCAAAAGATCTGGGCGGCACTGGGTTGCAGGCCATGATGGAATTTTATATACACACATTTTCCTTGATTGGAACGCAAGTTGTATGACCTAAGGCCTTAAAGGGTTCGGTACACTTTTAAAGAACTAGTATGTATGGAGGCATTGATGAGCACTTAATTTGAAGCAAACTGACATTAGACATTAAGCAAACTTAATGCAGTATTAAGATGCTGAGTGACACCACTCAAACTTGTTTCTAATTGGGAGTTACAACTGAACCCACTTTCCCCTATCTCAGACATGCATGGCTCAAATGATCTAGCCTATGATGGGTTAAAAATGTTAAAACATAAAAATAAATTCAGTACTTTAATATGGACACAATTCTATCTATCTATCTATCTATCTATCTATCTATCTATCTATCTATCTATCTAATATCCATCTGTATGGTATTTTTCTGATGTTGTGATTATGTAAATTATGCAGATGCTACTTTCTCCTGCAGTCATATGTAAAAGGACATCAGTGTGAAAGCCTGGACAACCCTCACCATGTAGTTATCCCCTCTTGGAAGGATGCATTACCAACTCTCCCTGTTTTATTTGCCGTATTTAACCAGGTTTTACAGATCAGGGCTCTGATATATAAAGATGCATCTGCTATTGTAGCTTTGTGAGTCTTCAGCCTCCATCTGCAGCCTGATTGACGCTTCTATTCACCTATAAGTGCTGCCTTCAAGGCGCTTTTCCTCAGCTTTTATTTTCAAATGGACGTTTCGTTTTATAGCAATCCCTTTTGACTCGATCCTTTCACTGCCACTTGGAAGTAGAAATATAGAAATAAATGTGAAAATAATAACAGCATATGGCTATGTTTTTTTCTCGCCCACTCTCCCCTGGGCTGGAATCACAGTGTGACTGTATTACAGAAAAGGCTTTTCAGCAAGAAGATGTTTCTATATCAAAAGACACCAAGAAGCAGGGCTTCTATCAGATTCATGCATGCAGAAAAGGAGAGGAGACAAACTCATCCTTGTTTTACACACATTTATTGTCATATTCAAAATGTAACCACCTGCAAATTTTCTGAGCTGGAATGTAGATAGAGAATAAAATGTAAATCTAATTTTCAGCTTAAAAATCCAGTTTTACTTTTCATGTTATTACTAACGTGCATAGAACAGTCAAAACCTAAGGGCTAAACTGATGAGTTTACAGTAAGTTTTAATAGACCATAAGAGACTGTACATTAGTGAAGGAGGTGAGAGAATTTAGTCATTTAAGATCAAGAAGAAGCCAAAGTAAAAGGTACTAAATTAGACAATTAAAAGAAGCATTGACCCTCTACTGAATATTGTTGCGTTGAGATAACAGAAAAACTTTTTGACCCTCACACCCTGCATTTATAAATATTTCCATTTTTACACATTGTAATATCTAATGGCATGTTTCTAGTGAATCAATGAGGAGTTGAATTGGGCCCAATGTTGCATTTCAGGAACTTGAGCCACATGTTGAACATTGCCAAAAAAGGCTATAGATATGACAATGTAACACCTTTCAATTAATATAGCTTTTTCGGACACAAGCAAGTACATGATTCTCTAAAGAAGTAGAAATTATGTTTCAAAAACACATTTTTTTATTTACTTATGGCTATTTATGATGAGGTTCCACACAGAAGGAAAAAACTGGAAATGAAGTCCTAGGTTCACGAAGTGAACTTAAAAAAAGAAACGGAATTATTACATAAAGAAACAGGATCATATTTTCCAATTCAACTTATGTAACGTATATGTGGCTTGTTTTTACTTGTGTTTTTAAAAATGTACAGACATTTGATGTTTATAACCACATTGCACTGAGGCATCTCTTTTTTTAGATAATATAATAGTACAATTCATCCAACAGGAATAAAACGATGTCCGGAGCCCCTGTTAAAACCCAGTTTTCTAGTTTCCTAGAAAAACATTCCAAAAACACTTCAACAAGTAAGATCCATTTTTAAAAGCCGTTTTTCTTTCTTTCCCTCAGAAAATATTCAGTTTAATTTGTAAAAGGATGGCGTTCATGTGGAATAAATATCTATTTATCCAAAATTTTAAAATAGCGAGTACAATTTAAGTAATTCATGTATTCATGCAGGGAAACAATACGCGGAATTCTTCTTTAGAGATGATTGAAATCGGTTGTTTTAACGCATTAGTGGAGGACAATACGCTTCAAACACAGCTCCAAGTCTGTGCCCGTATCGTGCTAATCATTTCCCATATCTAAACGGCACATTTTCAAATCACAAACTTATCTGTCAGCCTGACATGAGCATGTGTTAAGACCCCATTGAGTGCTAAATGCAATCAGTGTGAGCCCCATTAAGGTCTGGACTGGGAATCCACGTTCCTCCACAACAGAAGGAGGACCCCCCCCCCCCCCACCTAGCCACCCACACACACACACACACACACGCACACAAACCACTCAGCCCATGTTGATTAGCGGTGTAAATATGCAATAAGTTCTCTTTTTCCAGGCTGAATGGGGCGATAATGGGCTGTTATCTTATCCCGGTCAGGAGGGAAATGTTCGGAGTTGCTGACCCGCAGAGAGGGAGCTGCTGCCGGGGAGGAAACGCGCTGATCTGCTCCCCGCGGTGAAGCGAGCGGAGGGTGGATAATGAGATGAACCCCACATATAATGCTCAGTGGTTTCTGTCAGACATGGAAATATGGTTAATATTCATTTAGGTAGGGAAGAAGAGAGGCAAACAAATAAAAACACTTTTAGTTTTGCTGCACCTTTACGCATTTTGTCCGTAAATCTACGGGTCAGTATGTTGTTTTATTAACCTCAACTAGTAGTCTCATGCTTATATTAATGTTAAATTAATAATAAAGAATAATTTCATAAGTTCATAAGAGGTGTGACTCCACACACAAATCGTAATAATCGTAATAACATCTATCCTGAATTAATTTACTTAACCACTGTCACGCGCAAAACTGCCCGCGAGCTGTGAATTAGACCTACCAATAAATAATCACAAGCAACTGAACCCGTTTTCCTCCTCAACACCTGCTCACAACAGTTTCAAAAAGTCATGTAACCTCATGTAAACGCAATATAATTAAAAGAGTATAAACTGGTTGGTAAATTCTTATTTTTGCGTTTCGTCTTTAGGTTTGACCCTCTGACTTTATGAGTTGGTAAAAAAGGCCCTTACCGCCCCCTTATTGTAAATACTAATGTAAATGTGTTCCATATATTATGATGCCTTCGCTTACAAGGAAATAATCGGATTACTCTGTTGGAACAGTCTCTGTGTCTCAGCAACAGAGTTTCAAAAAGTCTGCAAACAGTGCGGATTATCTTAATTGAATTAATTCTCAATACACAGATCTGTGTCCGTCCACGCCGCGAGCTGCAGCAGCTGATCCCAGAGCAGCCGCTCCGCCGTGACGTCAGAAGGCTATAAAAGCAGCCCTGCCTTCAACTGGTCCCATTAAACCCGCCAGTCCGCATCCCCGAGACGAGCTCGCGGAGTCAGGCTTGCAGGAAAAGAAAAGAACCCTCCAGAGTCGTCATGACGCAGTTTTAGGAGAACTTTTTCCACGGAGAGCGGAAGTCTTTCAGTCCAGGACATTTTATTTTACCGAGCAAATTTCACTTTTCTGAGTTTTCCATTTCCCGTTTCCGAGCCGCCGCGCACCGGTGTGATGCCCGCCGGGATGTTCAGCATAGACAGCATCCTGTCCGGCCGGCCGAGCTGCAAGGAGCCGCTGCTGCTGCACCGGAGCGGCCCGGTGGTGCTGTCCGCCGGCCTCACGGACTCTATCTACACCGACTACAACGGACTGTACTCGGCCACATGCGGACCTTCTGCCCCCGGGATTCAGTCCGTGAACGGGACCAGGATAGGATATAACGGCTACTACTACGGACAGCTTCATGTCCAGGGCGCTGGAGCAGGTCCGCCGTGCTGCGGCTCTGTGCCGGGCCTCAGCCCGCAGCAGTGCCCCTGCATCCCGGCAGGTAGGACAACCACACTCGTGTTCTGTTGACAGTTTTATAAACTTAAAAATAGACGGTCAAGAAATCAATCAACACAGAATTGATCTTCTATTTATATATTTATATGTATGTCAGGATGTTTTTTCTAAGTAACATTAACAGAAATAGAAAGTGATAATTTTGCAGACTCTGTGTAATAAACAGTGAGTTGTTGTTACTCGTCCCACCAGGCCTCATTGTGACCGCTGATGATTCTCTATTTAAGGGGTTCAGGGGGTGATTTTGATTGCTAGACGTTTATTTGTAACCTATGATGCTTGGTATTTAGTTGTCTTTAAATATGTGCTTGCAAAGACAAAATATTCTTTCTAATCTTAAGCGTGAAACTACTTATTGCAACGTTATTTTACGCATGAAGTAAATCTGCACATTTACTCATAGAAATCTATTCCAAACACTGTGTGATGTCTTTATCTTTTTCGTTTGGTCAGCTCAGTGCCGTTGCGGGTTTAGTGTCCAGGATATATGTCACTGACCCGTTTCCAAATAGTTGCTTTATGCATGAATTTAACTTGTATATAATAAGGAAAGACTGTTCGAGTTTATTATTGTGTTATGCATGAACTAAAATATGACCGTACGTTAAAATAAAAAGCTTATCCCGAAGTTTCATATTTCCGCAATATTACGCATCAGCTGTAATCTGCAGCTACACAACCGAAGCCAGAGTTTCCAATTAGCCACATTACACATATGAACACTGCTTATTATGGAGGTTATATATACGTTGTGGCAGTTTGATTGTCGCAACCATTTCAACTCACCCGTGTGTGATGTTTCTCCGTCCCTCCACCATGCAGGCTACGACAGCCCGGGCTCGGTGCTGATCTCTCCGGTCCCGCACCAGATGATGTCCTACATGAACATGGGCAGCCTGTCGCGGACCGAGCTGCAGCTCCTCAACCAGCTGCACTGCCGCAGGAAGCGGAGGCACCGCACCATCTTTACCGACGAGCAGCTGGAGGCTCTGGAGGGCCTCTTCCAAGAGACCAAGTACCCGGACGTCGGCACCCGGGAGCAGCTGGCCCGCAAGGTCCACCTCCGAGAGGAGAAGGTGGAGGTCAGTGCAGCTTTCCACAGCTCTTTAAAACCATTCACTTCACTGAGTCTGAGTGATTTGCAATTCAAGACTGACAAAACAACCTTCTGGTTGCTCTCATTTCAGAATTTATTATTATTTATTGAGTTTATTGTAAAACAAGCAGGGGCAGTAACAAAGACATAACATGTCAGTGTCAATGTTACTTAGAGATGATACACCAGACTCACTGGCAAGATAGATGATGTGGTTATTATTTTAACTATTATTATTATTATTATTATTATTATTATTATCAAGCATATATTTTAAGTTATTACAGAGACGTTTTAATTATAGTAGCCTACACCAGGATTTTGTCTCGCTGCTCTCCATAATTTAACGGCCTACAAAGTTCATCTCAGTTGAAAATAAAAAAAGAGGAAAACAGAGGTCACATAATTTTACTTTAAAATAAGTACACAGTTAGTTAGTTGACCACGAATAGGTGATATATTGCAGTCATAGGTGCAGTTTTAATTACTTACAACACAGCTGTGATATTGCTTTACTTTATTACATTTTTCGATGTGAATTAAAAAAAAAAACATTTTTTATGGAAAACCAAGGAAGACATGAACCAACTAAATAATGATGATGATGATGATGATGATGATAATAATAATAATAGGCTAATAATAATAAAGCGTAGTTACACAAAATTCAGCATGTTAGAGGTGACGTTATATCAATAAATTAAAGACTTTCGACGTCAGGTGACACAAGATTTCTTATTTATTTCCATTAATTTGTAACTAAAACAGAAATGATCAATTCCTAAATGAGACAATAAGCAGCCTATCATTTGACGGATTCTTTTGACTGTAATTAAAAGTGAGCCGTCGCTGTGGGACGATAAGTGAACACATATCAACACACAGTGTTTCAATGTTTGAAGGACACAGGCAGTAAATAGAATAAAAAAGAAAAGTTGTATAAAAATAAACGTGTAGAGCCTCATAAAACAAAGCAGATTTTTTAGGTTTATGTCAATTTCTGCATAAAGTAAAAAAAGCCTGTGGTCAAATGTCAGAATGTCAAAGGTCAAGAAGAGTGCTCGGCAGCACGAGACCAGTAAATCGAGACCTCACGTGACCAAAATGTTTTGTTACTAATTTTACTTAAAATGTAAAACCGGGCGAGGGAAGCCGCGGTGAAAGTGTCAGGCTCTGTTCGGTCTAACCGGGAGAGGAACACAAGGACACCCTCTAGACTTAGACACTAAAACTGTGCTTCTCTTATCACGTAGGTCTGGTTCAAAAACAGACGCGCGAAGTGGAGGAGGCAGAAAAGGTCTTCATCAGAGGAATCAGAGAACTCTCAGAAATGGAACAAATCCGCCAAAACGTCTGCGGAGAAAACCGAGGAGAGTAAAAGCGAGGTGGACTCGGACAGCTGATAATAAAGCGACCTGTCTCGACCACGTGTGTGTACATATAGTGGAAAGTGATGTGGACTCGACGTGCCGGTGGTGTGATGAAACGTGTTGCCATGTTGCACAGTTGTACATATCTACATTTTATTATTGATTCTGTGTCCGCTATTTATATTTAATTTAAGTTTTTTTTTTATTTTTATGTTAGCACGCCAGGGGACGTGACGCCCGGTGGATTGACTGACTGGTCTGAATATATTGTAATGTTATATGGGACATTTTTATGGATATTAAATGTTGTCATTCTGGTACTTTTCCGTTGCAACATTATTCATTGCGCGCAGCCAGCCGTGGGGGGGGGGGGGGGGGGCGTGGAGACACATCCATCCGCTGTAAGAAGAATATGCCCGATTCTTTATGTTGTTTTATTTTGCAAAGATAAGAAAACGAGTAGGCCTATACATTAAACTACACATGGAACATCACCAACACGTTGTCTGCGTTTTTCTTCGAGGAGGGAGACGCTGATTGGCTGTTTTTAAACAGTCATGGTGAAACTGGGGAGGACAGAGTTGTAAATAAAATTCCCGTTTTTGCTGAGTCACCTTTTTAGGCCCGAACTGGCCTTCGGAGGCACCTGAGATCAGCGATCCAACTGCACAAACTGTACACCATCGGCCCGCTTTTACCCTGGTGCCATGATCTCTGCCTGTCAGCACGCACGCACGCACGCACGCTCAGTCAGTGAGTAGAGTGCACGCGGCCGAGCAGTTTGAAAAGAGAACAAACGGACAGTGCAGGAGAGAGAAGAGGTGGAGCTGAGCGCACCCACAGGAGAAAAGACCTGGAGGAAAGTGACGCTAAATGCTGCAAAATTAGAGATATGCTCACCAGCAAGGAAGATGGTTAGTGTAGAAATATAAGCTGGCAGCACGTCATGATATCACAACTACCCGAGTTTGATTCTGTGTCTTAAAAAACTAATAAATAGCATCAACACCCGATGCCCTGTAGGAGAGCAGGAGGTGTGTATGGAATAATATAAAACATAAAGAGCTGTGTGTCAGGTCAGGTCCAGTCAGTCAGAGGAAATGTGATCAACAAGTATTTATTCATGTAGCCTTTATTATGGAAGTGCAACTGACTGAAGACACTTTAGTTCTTTAACTTCTGTGGATGTTTTTTTGAAGCAGGTTTTGTGTGTAGTAATAAAAAACTAAAATATACACTCTGTGCTCACTTTATTAGGTACACCTGTACAATCTACTGCAGTCCAATACAACGGCTCTGCCATGAATTCTACTTGTATAATGCCAATAATGTTCAGGTTCTTTTTTACTTTTTCATTGAGGTGTTAATTCAATTGTGTGTTTTTTCAGTCAATATATTCAGTATATTCTGCCCCTCTCATGTGACTTACATGATGGGGAGGGCAAAAAAATTAGAAACACCTCTCAGCATAATGTAGTACAACACCACCTTACTATGTGACTTCAATAATAGTTGAATTGAAAAATTAATTTACACATTTCCAGCAATGTCAACAAAAGCTGAACATTACAGACTTCATAAAGGTTGAATTTATGGCAGAGCTGTTGTATGGAATTGCTATAGATTGTACACTAATGTACCTAATAAAGTGGCCACTGAGAGTATGTTGCTGGCGTAAAAGCATATTTCAACCAAATGGTACCAGTATGTGTGGAGACTGTGAATTATTATTCCAGTCTGGCACCACCCCTTTTAAAATGTAGTTTATTATCACAAAATGTTCATTTTTACATTCTGATCGAAATAAAATACAACTTTGTCAAGAGTTGAGTAGATTAAGGGGAAATCAAAAACTCATAGTTTTCAAAGAAAGAGATTCAGTTATTCAGCGGGCTGCTGACATCATGTCCTGATCTGAGAACAGTGTTAACTTGTGAGTAGTTATAGTATAAAATTGAAAAAAAGAAAATACATGTTTGGGATGTTTAATAGGTTGATTCAAGTGTTTTTAGACCCAATATATCTATGTTTAGATAAAATACAACAAATTAGAAAATACACACACATAAATAAAATAAAATATTTTCTCAACTGGCAGTGTGGAGGAAACCTTTATACTGAGAAATACAATTTTCAGAAAATACAATTGAATACTTAACTGAACAAATAAAATAAGGAGAAGATAAAAATAAAGATTTTCTTTTTGGTGCCTGGTCAAAATTTTCTTCTGGGGGTTTTGGACTCATGATGATCTCAATATTTCTAAAATTCCTGCTACAGCCCTGCAACTAATGACTATTTCAATTAGATTAATTGATCAGTCTATAAAGTGTCTAAAGTGATAAAGACAAATGCCCATCACATACAAGTGGCTAAAAGTATACAGACTTCTTATGTTGTCTGAAAATCAGCCAGAACACCATCAGTGTACTACAGTTACACAGTGGACAAGATGATTTGGTTTTATTACCTAATAAATGACCTACACAGCTGTTTAATTGCTAATTTTGTCATCAATTAATTTTCTGTGGACGGACAAACAGATTAATTGGACTATAACGGTTTTAGAGCTTGTCACTATACAATAATAAAATAATAAAAAATAAGTAAATTGGTCTTAATACTGTCAAAGTTGGCCATTTGCTCCTTGAATCTCAGTGTTAGTGTATCATTACTGAACTGCCAGTCAAACCTGTTGTGCCTCACATTTTCCACTGGAACAATCCAGAAGCATTAGGTCCATATGTGTGAATTCTTCACTATGTATATTCACACTCCTTTACAGTGTCTCATCACAACTGAAACTGGGTATAATAATACATTTAAGATTATGTGAAATGCTGACTTAGATCCAGTGTTGTTGTTGTGGTTATCCTTAAAAATAGTCAATCACCATAATAAAAATAAATCCTATTTTCAGAATGTTCTTAATTGCTGCTTTCTGTTCCTCATACACCTTCTGAAAGGTTTTAAAAACATAAGCTTTACAATTCTTGAAGTGAAGCTGCTATAGCTGATAGTAACATATATTCACATATATTTTTGATGTTTCCATGGCAAAACTCATCCAAACAATTCATTATTTCCTTCAGTATGTTTTCTTTGTCAGCTGAAAAACAGCTGTTAGAGGATCATGTGAACTTGCAGTGAAAGCCACAATATTTGAACGCTATCAGTATCCACAGTATCTTAATACGTTTGTTACTGTGCTGTAAAATATTGGCACATTCTAACACCATACAAATTTCCACAGTTCTGCCAGAGTTTCAGCTCATTAAGGGGTCCAAATCCCCTTCATTATTACTGGCATGTGACAAAATAAACAATAGAAAAGCAAGAAGGCAAGACTAAGCAATACAGATGATTACAGCACAGACTTAAGATAGATGCCTGATAATAATATAATGTAATATAAAAATAAATCAGGTTAGAATTCATTATTAAAAGTATTGCACTAACAGCTGGCTCAGCAGCTGTTTGGTTGAGAATTACAGAGATACATTACTGATTTAAAAAAGATTTACTTTACAAAACCATAATTGTGATATTGATATGATATAGCTGCAGGGCTAGGAATCAATACTAGTTGAGGAATGACTGAATGCTCATTTCAGCCAAGTACTGAAATTGTGCGGTCAGATTCTTGTTCTTGTTAACTTAATCTGTGAACAGATATTTCTTTATTTAAATCCTAATTTGATTCAGTATTTTATTTCGGCAATGAGCTTGTACAACTATTCGTGTTAACCCCTTCAGACCAGAATATTTTTTGCTCATTTCCCTTTTTCCTGTTTTTTTTAAATTTTACGAAGGGTTCATAAATCATTTACAAATGCTTTATAGATCAGTTATACGCCATGATTAATTACAAATGTAGTTACAAGGTTGTGAAAAACCTCCCTGATGGCTTTATATCCTCCTCCGCTGTAACACTTGCCTATATATGTTAATTATTTAATGATGAAGTGTTCTTTCAATAATCTGAGTCTGCAGTATGTTGAATTAAAAAAAAAAAAAAAGAATTTGTTTTATCCAGATGCTCTGCAGCACTTTTCCAGAGAGTGTGAATGGTCTAATGGTTCACCGGAGTGCTCTTCCTCTAAAAGATGAACTAAAGAGCTAAAAAGACAAACAAACTAAATGCTAAAGGCATTTTTCACAACCTGGCAACCTTAAAGTTGTTCTTATTAATGGATTATAACTGATCTTAACACATTAGTGAGTGATTGGTGAGGAAAAAGCTAGAACCTTGACCTTGACATTTTTTCATTTCAATCTCACGTCGTTGTAAATGACAACAACCCTTCTGCGGCTGTATACAATAAAAGTCAAATAATATAGAATTAAATTGATAACTTCTGATCAGCACCATTTTATATTTCAGCGTGGACTTTATTTATTTATTTATTTATTGAAGAAATCTACAAATGAACATTTAACATGATGACTTTAGTATGTAGTCTTACAAAGTTAGGGCTGGGGTATGTGTATAACGTAATGTTTAAAAGGTAAGGTTGTTTTGTCCTTCTGCTGGGCTTGTGTAATGCATTATACTGTCTCCTGGCAAATTTATTGGTCGGTTATGCTCTACTTAGTTTCTCGGCCAATATTTAAAACACCTGCTTCCATTTGCTGAAACTCATGAATATTTGATGTGCATTCAAATTATTAATAATTTTTAGGTTTATGCTCAGCAGTGTACTGAAAAAAAGTATAATTCTATTATCAGTATTATATTGGTACTGGTATTGAAAAAATACACCAACACCATTACAAAAGTAGATGACTTCTGTTCTGCTGTAATGTAAGTTTATAGCAGAGCGATGATGACAGTGTGAACAACAGTTGCCTTTGCTCTTTTGTTGCATTTGTTCTTGATTATGAATGATGTTTTAGTATCAGAGCAGTGCAGACATGCAGCCTGACATATTCACTGTGATCTCTGGTTTATTCTAATCAAAGCTGACTGCACAGCACACTCTGTAGCCCACACTGCTAACCAGAGGTGGATACAGCAAACACACTTTGCCAGATCGTCTTTACGCAGTTTTTCCATTTAAAAGATTTGAGCAGAAAGAGCTACTGCACCCACATCTATATTCTAGATGAATATGTATTATTGGAAGATTGAAAATTAAATTTTCCATTAAAGCAAAGGTGTTTTATTTTATTCAAAGGGGTTTCATGATTTTCCTCATCATGATTAAGTAGGTTGCAAAAATGCTTGACCATGTTTATATATGTGTATTACAGTTTAAGAGGTTACATTACATTTTTAAAATACATTTTTTTCATTACTTTGTAGTAATTTGATTAATTTATAATTTGCTTGAGAACCCTTTATGCACCACTAAAGATATAAACTGTGATGGTGAGGGCCTTAAGGAAGCTCCTTTATTTTGAACTGATATTGATTCCCTTTCTTGTTGAGGGACCATGTGTCACTTTTAGTACCTTTATCAGTTTATATTATGCTTACAAGGTCAATAGTCCTAAATAAATGAAAATGTAGAATGGGGTAATTTGGCTCTGGTGCTCCAATATGGAAAATGATCACATGGTAAATGATCTTAAAATACTTTTGAAAGAGCAAGATTAGCAATTATTTATGTATTTTTAGTTAAACATTTTAGATAAAAATTGAATTTTGTGAAATCTTTTCTGTATTTACTGTGAGGACATTTTGGGATTTGGGGGCGCTGTTGCTCATAGGGGCTCATGGCAGATTTTGCTCTAAGCTAATGTACTGTGCTGCCATAAGAAGACTGTAGCAGTCTGTTTTAAATGTGAACTGGAGTACAAATGAACAGAATTTCACATTTACTTATGACTAATATGCTCATTTGACATTTTGTACTTTCGGCTAGACATGTATTGAGTTTTGAACGTAACATCTAAACATTTATGCCGATGTTTAAATAAAGCCAAATAAAAGGCTTAATGCTTGTGGCCCTTTTGAGCCACATTAGCAGGTATGACATTTTCCTTGAACGGTGGCTTGTGGAGGTTGGATTTGGAAACCATGCTGTGGCTTTTATGAAGAATGGAATTTATACTGTCTGCCCCCTGCTGGCCTAAGGGGAAAGATGCAGGCAGACTGAAAAAATATTGTTCTTGGGGGAAATATTAAGTGCACCATTTCAGTTTTTGAAGGGGGAGAGGAAGTAAAACTAACTCTATTTTTCAGGTTTCTGATTTTGGAATTTCTGCTGATAGAAATGAGGATCAATAAAAAAATATAATTTCAACATCATGTCCAGTACAAAGCCAAATACTGGAGTCATGTTACTTGTGAATGTGCTGCCATGGAATCTTTTCTCTCTTAGACTGAAATTTGTTTCACTTATTTAATCAGATGGCCGCCCACCCAGAGCCTGGTTCTGCTCGAGGTTTCTACCTGTTAAAAGGGAGTTTTTCCTCACCACTGTCGCCAAGTGCTGCTCATGGTGGGAACTGTTGGGTCTCTGTAAATAATATTTTAAAGAGTATGGTCTAGACCTACTCTATGTGAAAAGCATCTTGAGATAACTTGTTATGATTTGGCGCTATACAAATAAAATTGACTTGACTTGACTTGTGAGCCTTTGTGAACACTGTAGCAAAATGGACCGGATAATATTTGTATAGTAAATATTGTATAGCATATGATGGAAACACTCACTGATTCACAGCAACTTTTCCAAAAAAACATACCTAAAGTCTTCTCCAATAAACTATTGTTATTTAATCACAAATTTTATCTCAGATGTTTCATAAATGGTGCTTGTTTCCCAAATGTTCTCCTCAGGAAGATGATCTCTCTGTTCTGCTTCGGACTTACTGTTTATGATCCTAGAACCCCCCTGGAGAGAATAGATAAAAAAAAGTTTAAATG
Organism: Lateolabrax maculatus; assembly: GCA_031216445.1. NCBI lineage: Eukaryota > Metazoa > Chordata > Actinopteri > Acropomatiformes > Lateolabracidae > Lateolabrax > Lateolabrax maculatus. The sequence continues at coordinate 2,630,077 of CM062205.1, forward strand.
TTACGTTCGTCTTTCAGTCTTTGAGACACTGCAGAGCCCAAAAGATTACTTCCACTTTTTATCTTTGTGAAAACTTTAGCAAAATAGACCTCTTTTTGAACTATGATTGGTAGAGAAAGGTGAAAAATATACACACATCTTCTAATCCATGAAGGACAGGTTAACAGTCACACTGAAGCTCAAATTTTATGAGCAGATATTGATCAACCTATCTCCATGTGTTAATTAATCTTAAAAAGACGATAATGAGAGGAAAAATTATCACTTTGCTTTCTCTTAGTTATGCTTGGATCAGGAGCAGAGTAAAGTAACAGCAGGCTTCTAAGCTGACTTTTGAAAAAACAGATTAGAGCCGGGGCCACATCAGGCTCTCTGAGATTTGGCACCAACACAAACCATTAAAACACACCATCCTTATTAATTCCTTGTATGTACAGCGGTGATTTATTAAGTGCTTCAGTGCACAGCACCAGTGAGATCCACAAAGCCCACAGCCAGTCATTAATCTTTTTTCAGCAGGAGTAATTTTCTATTTCACAAATTTAATACAACTCTTTTTTTTTTAAACCGTTATTTCTTTGACCTTTTTACGCACAGTTCCCAACACTTGGAAAAACAAAGGTGGAGTCCAAGAAAAATTAGGTATTGAGTTAACTTTCAGAGCAGATAAATCTTTGCTGCTTTTGCAAGCATTAAAAAAAAGTTGCTTTCATTTTTTCTTCTTTCTGTGCGACATTCAGTGGGCGAGCTGCTCTTACGTAAGCCGAGCTGATGATGCAGAGGCCTGATTTATTTACTCTCTTCTACCGAATACCTCCACATCTTACAGTATCAGAGGCCGTGTGTGCGTGGTGGGCGGGTGGATGTCTCTGAATGATGCTGTTAGTGTTTGGGGGTCTGGAGAGTTTTAGCAGTCATGGATTTGGCGGCTGGACTGACAGGTCTTGGGTGGATTCCCTGCTCTAAAGATAGACAGGGGTGTTGGCTGCTCTGTGGTCCACATCCAGAAACATTTCAGAAAATGGCCTCCCTCATCACGGCCGGCTTAGCCAGTCATAAACGAAAGCTAAGACAAATAACGCATATTTTTACAAAATGTAAACTTCCTCCTATATTATTATCATATTTCACAGGGATGACGCATGGTTTGAAGTTTGTTTTTGTTTTTGTCCACAACTATCTTTTTGGCCACTGGGTCTTTCCAGAGAGCCAGAGCCTTGAGGCCGCATTAAGGCTGCATGGATACACCGAAATGCATAAAGGCATGTACAAATACACACTGCAGAGTACTACCACAGCCATTTAAATGTCCAGAAGTATATGGAGCATCATTTCCAAAGAGATTTATTGATTTAAAGTGTTTTTTTTATTTATGTGACCATTTTACACAGTCCAAAAGATTATCTAAATGTAACCCTTATTTTGAACTGTGATCTGCATCTACATGTCGACATCTGTATCCACAAAAACCTAATTATAAAATATCTCAATCTTTTCTCTTTTAACTGGACCAGAAAAAGTATTATGAAACTCAGTCAGACTGTCTCCTGTTTGTCCCAAAATAATCTGGGGGTTAAATTGTATCTGGTAAATGCAAACAGCTGCAACAAGACAGTGGTGATAATATGACCTTCATCTTCCCATTAAAAGTTTGACATCTGGGAAACAGTGGTCAGTGAGTCACACTATGATAAACTCACTGTATACTACCCACTCAGCACCAAGACGAAATAAGCAACTCACTGGTGAACATTCAGCATTTAGCAGCTAAAGAGGCCGAAATTCTTCTCAGGAGTTGGTGGAGACCAAAAACAGAGCTTAAAGGAAAATTAATATTTAATTTACATTCATCAAGTGGACACAAACATGACACCAAATAAATGCTTATGTGCTAATGTTGTCTGCTGGATGTGTAAATAGGCAACTTTTGGCTATAAACATATCAAGTTTATAAAGTGGTACATGTCAATGTTGTGTTTAGAGCTTGCTCTGCTGCCCATGCCGACTGGATGGATGTCACTCAGAGTCTATAAGAAAGTTCACATTTTATTTCAAGGTATTCTTCATATCAGTCATATCTGAGGTGAGTTCAGCAATGACCACACTACAAACTGAGAGAAAAAACACTGTCTTCTGGCGACATGACTATTTGATCTTTGTGTTTAATATGAACTGTATAAACTGTATTTGAATCACTCTATCCTGATTTCCTGGCCAAAGGAAGGATTAAGAAATGTACTTTCATTGCACATGGATCCCCGCCCCCCTCCCCACAAACACACACTATATTCAGCAGCATGGCAGCACTGCCCATGCTTTACAAATACTGAAGTGTAAGGATCCTTTTATTGGCCGAGTTAGCGCCCACGAAAGCTCTTAACTACTGTAATGTTCTTTCTGACCAGCCGTGTAATTACACTGCCTGTCACCACACAAATCACAGCACACCCGTCATCTGCTGACTTCAATTAGCCAGCCCCCCCGGCACCCCCACCCGGCTGGCTTAAAACCACAGAGGAGCCTTAAATCTGAGTAGCTATAGTGTGGGTCAAAGCCGACCGCTGCCAGTGTTCACTGATCTCCAAGGTGGAGGAGGTGATCATAAAGCCCCTGACAACCCTGAGCCGAGCCGCCCTCCAGGGGACAAGACCTGCACTGTAAAAAAATGTCATGGTACTGCTACATTAATGCACAACATACAAAAAAATATATATATATATTTATTTTAAAATGTGCATGGCTACTGTATTTACTACAAATTATTTATACTTTCCATTAGTTCTTACAGCTTTGCAGTCATTTCTGTGTAACATGAAAATCAGTTTGAGAGGCTTAAAGCTTGCTTGAGTTGAATAATCCAAACCGGCAAATATCATGTCTGCATTCACTGTTGTGAAAGCTACATTATTGTTGGCAGTTCAAAAGTGCATGGTGATTGAAAAAGTCTGCAATATGCTACCACACAGTGGGAACATAACTTTGATGGGGACTTTTACCTTAAAATTCCATTAATGTAAGTAAATAAGATAATTTTAATATCATTAACTGAAGTAAAATATTCTAAATGGATTATCTGTGCAACCTAAAACTGACCAAATAGCATACAAGTATGCCTTTAAAGGACATGGGTTATTTTTATTACATGTAAAAAAAGAGGTAAAACCCGTCAAAACAATGTACAAACAAAATAATGTGAAAGCCATCCCTAGTTTGAAATACATTTGAAAATACCCCTTAAATCATGGAGAAAATGTTTGTCATGTGACCCTAAACCTAACCCTACTATTTGATTTCATCCATTGAAATTCCCTTAATATATTATAGTATATAATAATATACTATAATATAATAATAATAATCATTTCTCCATCAATTGTCCCCAAATTTGGGGTGAACCCCTAAATTTGTACCTTAATAAAAGAAAGTTAATTTTGAAAATCTGATCCATCAGCTGGTGTGGCTCCTGGATTGCAATGGTCAGCTGATGTAGCTGGGATATTGAGCTGAGCTTGACTCCGTGGCCTGCCTGAACTAATACGATGCTCAATTTCAGTCAGGACCACCATGACAAAAATACTTCATCTACATGCAGTAGATATATTTGCAGTTGTATATATTTGGCAGTTTGCTCTGTTCTGGGGCAGCGGCAAGGACTCCCAAAACGATCATACCAGGCAAAACCTCCCTGCCACTCCAGGTGCAAATGTGGAAAGCTTAAAGCAGGGAGAGCAGCGGCGAGGACCCCGAAATGATTGCACCAAGCGAAACCTCTGTGAGCTTCCCTTAGTGTTTTTTTTTTTAAAAAAAAAAAAAAAAAAAACACCATTACCCAGTTCAAACATTTTAATAGCACTTATTTAAATCATTGGTCCTAAAAGTTGTAAAATTTAGTAATAGCTGATGCCAGAGTTATTCTTCAGCATCGTAAATGTGCATCAGACCAACTGTGCCACCCAGCACGCTCATATGACTGGCTGAAAAACGGATAAACTGGCTGTAACTCATCACTTTATTACTTGTATTACATCCGTGGGCTGTAGTTGTGAAGCACGTACCGTGGATGTATTAAGTCTGTTCCCAAACTACCGGCTGTCAGCTAGTACCTAGCAGCGCTAATACCACGGCATGATGGAATACTATGCATTATAACTAGTTGTAGACTATTTACTTACACACGGGACAAAGCCTGATATTAACATTTATAATATACACCGCACCACTGCCCCCACAGACTAGCTGCTGCGGATACTACGAGCTAGCAGATCCTATACACGTAGCGCTGCTGAGTGAGCCTGAGACGAGCGGTTGGGATGCGGGGCTAAAGGAAACGCTAGTGCCCATGCTCTGTGGGCCCAACAGAGCGGGAAAATCTGAACTTCTGAATACCCTGATGTTGCTTTATGTGCCACTTCCATAAGAATGAACATGACCGCCAATGCTGTATGCAGTTCTCTTTATACTTCCACGGGCAAACTCCGGGTCTGAAAGTGAAGCCATGGTGGAAGTGCCTTGAACCTGCACTCCCCACTGTGACCACCAGGGGGCGACTCCGTTGGCTGCAAAGACAAGATTCTATTGAGTTGGATGAGAAAATGACCGAACTTCTCACCTGATTCATTTACCCAGTAAAGATTTCTTCGATTGAGTTAATGTCTCAATCGCCAGTCCCGAGTCCTCTTCAGTACAGCAGGATATTCATTTTAAATAATGGTCATATTTAGATGAAAATAAACGATGGGCAGCGCATGCCATAGCGCGGGGCTACCGTGTGATTGACAAGTCCTTACCACTGATCAGGATAGAGGCAGCTGCTCTCTTATCAGACTAACATCACTTCTGTTCCCAAAACCAAGACGGCGACGGCCAACTCTCCGAACTTCCAGCTTCAAAACGGCCATTCACGAGCCAACGGGTGACGTTGCAGAGGCTACTGCCAAATTTTATTTATTTATTTATTTTTCCTTCTTCTTCCTTTATTAAATACTGCCTAAGGCCGTTTTCACATATGAAGTCCGGACTGTGTGCGAAATTGCCTGTTCAGACATAGCACAGCAGGAGATGTCCGTGTGTGTTCACACTTACTGGAAATAGTCCGTCTGGTTGAGGCGAGGAGTGCGGGAGGCAGGACGTAATGCAAGACGTTGCTGCGGTTGTAATTCAGTGTTTTTAGATTTCACCAGAAATAAAACCTTTTATTTTACAGGAAGTCCTCTCTCCTGTTAGCAGTTTGCAGCGGAGCGTCAAAACTATGCAGCTTTTAGCTGCTGCGTTTATCAGTGCATTTATCAGCGCATTTCTAAACCACAGCAGCTGTGATGAGAGCAGCTGACTGCTGGAGGTCAACAAGCCCACTTGTCGCACAGTTACCTGCTGCATTAACACATGGTTCACCCGGACTGTACTCGGGAGCTGGCAGGTTAAAATCCGCTCCGACTGACGCGGACATCTGCGTTCACGCATATACCAATACCGGAAAATGTCCGGATAATTTCAGGGTAGCAGTGCCTGTGTGAGAGGGCATTATGGTGGAGGCCCTGCGGCCGAGCAGGAAAACAGTCCGGTGGTGGCTGGAAAAACCAAGTTGCTGAAGCCGCCGAGCCAGGCTCCAGGGCCGCCGAGCCGGCTGCTGGGACTCGTGCTCCTTGAACAACAGCGGAGGTGCGGAAGAAGCATTACCTTCCACCGGCGGAGGTGCAGGAGCAGCGTTACCTTCCGACGCGAATAGCTTCCTGTGCTTCAGATTGCTGACGCGATGATTCTGTGATGCAGTCATCGTGGACGTGGATCAACACCTGAGCAGCAGGTGAGTTGAGGCAGGCAGCTCACAGCCTGGTCGTTCTCACGTGGCAGAGCGTGTGAAGTGTCTTGCGGAGGAAGCAGCAAGGATAGGCGTCTGAAGCAGTTTAAACAGGGCGCCCTGAATGAGATCACCAATAGATGCGTGGAAGGGAATCAGCTGATCCATCAGCTGGTGTGGCTCCTGGATTGCAATGGTCAGCTGATGTAGCGGGGATATTGAGCTGAGCTTGACTCAGTGGCTTGCCTGAACTAACGCGATGCTCAATTTTCCTTGCTCCTTAAAATATTTTAAACCCTTAATGTAAACAAAAATCCCATCTTTTAAGGCATCTCTGGCCATCATTACAAGCACTTTGATTAAGATCAAGGTATTAGCTGAATTCCCATGGGGTAAACTTAGGCTTAATTCTAGATAATTTAACAACACTATAAGTTTATTGTTATAGCCTTACTTCTCTTCTGTGAAATCATGAATTGTCCGTCTGTATGGCTGAATATACTTAAATACCCATGAGCAACAGATGGTCAGAGGCATGAATCACAGCTGAAGCAAATCAGAACGTTCAGTTTATCACAAAACATTGCACTGTGGCTGCTGACTTCATCCAAAATTTACCAAGAATAAAAAACTGAGCTGATTTAAACTGTTAAATTATTTACATTACGTTTTCTCCATTTTTGATGTACGTAAGAGTGGGAATTCTAATTTACCTCTCTCCTTACATTTTTATGAACAAGTTTTGATTTTTTATCAAAGAACTTGCTGTTTGGAATGCAGTTGCTCATCCTTTGTATTGATGCGGAAGAGTTTAGAGCCTTACATCTTGAATTGCTGCATATAAAACTGTCTAGTTTCTCTTAGTTTAAATTGTCATATAAAAACTAAGACTCCTGAAATTACCTCTCCTACTTTGCCACTGTATTCTCTGGAGGGTGGTAAAAAGGCATTCTGGGAGTTGTAGGAAAATATTAACAGAACATCCAAAGCAGATGGAAAAAAGTTAATTTCACCTTACATTAAAATGCCTAGACTGCAGTTAACATGACAAACTGATGGTATGTGACAGTGGCAGTGAATAAGGAGGTGACTTGGTTCCACCACGCTGCTGTGGTTTTACAGTACGACTTCTATTCTGGAGGTCTTTAAGCCTTGTCTCGTTCTGCTAGGGGGGTATAATATGTTTGCTGTGGTGGGCTCATGCCAAAGCAAACACACATGAATAATCTAGATGAAGTATACCTATCAAAACACGTGTCCGCCTCAGCTGCCCTGCATGGTGTGCACCGCAGACTGGGGTAATTGTGGTTTTTCAATTGGTTGGTGATGGAGAGCGGGGTGAGCATATACTGGGATGAAGGCCTGACCACTTATTACTGCCTCAGGGTGAAGCTGAGGCTGCAGGCCCAGGGGACAGGGTGTGGTTTTGGGGCTGCGGGGTTATAGGGAGAGTAAGGCATAAGAGAGAGAAAGGCAGTAAATTCAAAGTAAGACACTTGGTAATGAATAAGAGGTGCGAGGTGTACTGATTGAGGCTAAATGAGCTGCAGTGGATAGTTGCTAAACACGGGATAAGCTTCTTTTTAGCAGCACTGCAAGAAAAAGGACATCAGAGGCTGAACCTTTACAGCTCAAAATATGAAAGTGTTAGAGGGAACAAACAATATGCTGATGATTGTGCGTGGGCAAACATCAATGAACCATGTGACAGTGCTAGGGGATGCTAAACACTGCTGAACAAGAGACACTGCCATTGGGTTTCTGAATGCTACATCATCTGGCTGACACAGTAAGCCGACCTAAAAAGAATAAACTTGCTGATAAAATGCTTTGGGAATGCTGTTGGGCATTTTATCATAAATAGTATTGAGTTAATTTGTAAAGACCCGGTGATCTTTTTTTCTAGGGACTATAAACGTCTGTATAAAATTCAAGGACAGTCCATTCAATAGTTGTTGAGATATTTCAAAACCAAATGTAAACAGGATGATGGCTGTACGGAAAGAATAGATATTGTACTGATAGATATTTCACTGGAGTGAAAACTTTGACCTGCTGGTGGTGCTAGATAAAGTCAGAGGATCAACAAAGTCAGTAGGATTCAACTTCCGAGTACCAAATATTTCATGGTGGTTCAAGTAGTAGACCAACTGACTGATGGACCAACCTCTACCCCCTTGAGCCACGCCAATGTTGTGCTAAAAAAGACAACACTCAATAAAGACAACCATAAAAACTAACCTACACTTTTCACTCAGCAGCTTAACAGAGGACAAAGGTGGACATATAAACTATAATTTATATATGTTTTTCTTTTAAACTGGATTTAAAAAAGGGTTTGGAGTGGATTTTAGAGGCACTGTCACATTTAGCAAACCACAATGTAAACAGTGGAAACAAACGTGAAAGAATTGGAACCGGACAGGACAATGACAAGATGGTCAACAAAATGAAGTGGAATTTAGTGGAATTTATTACCAATAACACCCTTCTCTGCGTATGTTTGCATTGACACATATCTCTGTAGAAGCATAATTCCAGCTTTATATAATGAAGAGTACAGAGAGGTTGGGAAACGATGGGGAGAGATGGGGAATGTCCTGGAACAAAGGTACCCGTCAGACTCACACTGGGGACTCTGAAGGTCATGGTCGGAGCTTTAAACCCTAAAACCACAAGGGCACCCCAATGATGTGGTTTTCCTTTAATGGGCCTGAACTTAATATTTCTGAATGTAGAAAATCAGTTAGTACCACTATCTGCCCATTTAGATGCATCAAAAATATAACAAATTAATAAAAAAAAGTCTTTACAAAGTGAGGAAAAACCTACAATCAGTTGATTTGCAGGGTAAGATGATTAATGTGGTTATGGTGTGTAGAAGAATCTGTCTAAATGCCCAGGCTCTCAGGTTTATGTTTGGGTGGGGCTGTGGGGGGAGCTGTAGGTGTACATGCCCTGCTGACCTGCATTGGAATGTTTGCCCCAAGTCAAATCCCACCCTCTGGGGATTTCTGGGGTTTTAGCTGCTGCTCACCTCTGTCGCCGACATTATCCAGAAAACCTTCACCACAGCACCACCTGAAACTTCCAGCAGGCAGCATATTTATATCACCCTGCAATGTCAACCCATCCTCCCCCACTTGTCTCCACCCAATAGTCATGGACTCACAGTAGATTGCTTGTTTTTGACCCCAGCATGTCCCCCCTGTCCTCCTCCACTCTGTCTCCTAGTTGCTGAGAGCGAGGGGTAAATAAAACAATGTGTGGATTAATGATCAAGTGATTTGAAGGCTGTGTTCTTCCAAGGGCCAGAGCAAACCGCTCTTTATTTACCCAAAGGATAAATCAAAATTATGGGCTGTATCAACAATAGAACTGCGCTCCCCAGAGGAAAAAAATAAATGATAGATCATCAGTGGAAAAGAGTATGCTGTGAATTACACAAAGTCCCTTCTGTTTAGTTATCTGATAATAGCTGCTCCTTCACACGCAACAATATGACAAACTGATTACTCCAGGTTCCTGTTGAATACTCAGGAATAAGGAAATCCACTGTGGATTATGTCAAATGGTAAGAAAGGTAGAAAAAAAGATCACATGTACCCTAGTTTCTCCAATTTGATGACATGTTTTTGGCTGGTAAACAGCAAAACATTTGACAGAAAAATATCTGTACTAAAGCATCCTGCAATAACCAGTTTATCAAAGACAAAATCATTGTCACAAGTAGGTATCAAGTCCTGGCTATAAAGTTCTGAGTAACCCCACAAGTCAGGTCCAAGTCCTGAAATCTGTGTTTTGATACCTAGAAAAGTCTTCATTTGTCTGTCTGCTGGTCACCAGATCTGACTCTCGTCCTAGTCATATGACTTGAGTCCACAACTTTGTAATTTATGCACTTAAGTATTTGTGTTCATATTTTGAATTTTGTGTTTTCCATATAAGATATTGAATTATTAGAAATTGAGTTTTTTTAATTGTGGTTCAATTACCTGATCAGTGTACTTCATTTTGGACTTTGGCCCACAGTAGTACAATATAATTCAAACATTAAAAGCAGCTTTGAAAAATAACATACATACATATACATGCATACACCTGTATTTCGGAGCCTTTGAGGGGACATGTACCGTATATGTATGTGTGTATATAAACACACATATATACAGGTCAATTTAGGGAGCCATATATATATATACACACACACACACACACACTCACACTCACTCACACACACACACACACACACACACACACGGGATGTTCTGATATCCATCCTCCGTCTTGTGTTTTTGGATGCTTGTTGCTTGGAGTGTTTCAGTGTTTTTTTTCAAGGTGGTCTGCCACCGTACTAACTCAACAATCAACTGATCAATCAAACCCCTCCACTACACACAGACGGGCCCCATTAAACTTATGATGTTTAACATTTTCATTTGTGTAATTCATTTAGATTATTTTGTAGAGATCTGTTTTCACTTTGACATGCATTCTGTTGGTTAGTGTAAAAAAAACAAAGATATTAAATCTACTTTAAATCCATACTGTAAAACAATAAAACATGAATACTTGCCATGTTGTTGTTGCTTTGGTGTCCTTATTTTCTGGTATGTAGTTATTGCATTTCTTTTATTTTCTGTTAATGGAGTGATTTTCTGTAAGTGGTGCTATTTTCTGTGACAAAGGAAAAAATACATTTTGTTGACTCCCCCAGAAAATGGTATTCTCTGTCTTTCTGTGTCCTGGACACTCCTATCAAAACGTCCATATATATCAAACCTTTCTGACACTATTCCTGTGTCAGAGAGAAAGGCTTGTACTTGTGGATTCCCTATATTTAGTGTTGAGGACAGTGTTCAGTGTTTCCTATCTTTCAACATGTATGTCCTTTACTGCTTCCCCTGGAGCTGCTGCTTCACCCAGGAACAGCTGTATCTGCTTATGTCTGACATGCAGGGAGTAGATCCTAATTGACTGTTGCATTAGATTTGCTTGTCAGGCTGCCAACTCCTGCTTTAAACAGCTAGTGAGCTGTTGTTCACTGCTGAGGAGAGGACACAGCAAAGTCACGAGTGTAAGTGTGTACAGCGTTGCAGAAGTGTGTGTCTACACAGGCTGCTTCTGCCCTCTTGAGGAATAAAGCTGTAATACAGTAAAGGAGGGATCAGAGTTGTGTCAGAGACAATTGTCTCATTTCTCTTAGCTCTTAGTTCTTTTAAACATCAAATTATTACACTGCATTTCATTTTCTGTTTGAATCGCAGTTTCTCATTTACAAATTCATATTATTTTAAATTGTTTGCTTTAAGTGACATTTCCATCTAAACTACATATTTGTTTGAATCTCTACTGCACTGTGGAAACTAATATTTTGACAAGTTGTGCCACAGCCCTGTTCATTTTATTACAATCCCTTGATCATTTATAGAGATAAATAAAAGTCAGTTTACCTAATGCCCCTTTTGGCTTAAAGCCCAACTAGTGGCTGCAACACTCCACTATAGTGTTGACTGGGATGCACACTGTTTATTCCTCAGTGTGGGAATTTGTTTTCACATTAAAGATGATGAACAAAGTCATTACAACATGACATTTTGAAAATGACGATAGACAAAGGCCAAAGAATCACCAAAACAAATAAGAATCATTGCTATTTTCAGGACTCAGCCAAGGAGGCAAAAACAGACAACAAATAAATCAGAGTCATCATTTCGCAACATCTGATAAAACAGTTTTGTTAGTATTTCCGAAATAAATGATGTGGTAACATTATGGCTTATATGATGATCACACAGTCTTTTTCCAAATGCTGAGGTAACTATGTGCATGACCTGCGTCTCATGTTGCTTTGTTGGTTTTCCAGGCAGATGACATGATATCTACAGAGTCTGGTTTACCCGGCCATCAGCCTACATATATTCAGACTGTGAGCTGCAATCAGAGCTGTGACTCTTTGAGGTTCCACATCCTCTCCTTCACCGCTCTGAAAGAACAGCAAAGTCAGTCTTGACGGACAGCAGGTTTACAGGGCTTGTCAGGTATTAACAGATTTGATCCATACTGGAAGAGGAAGGGCCTTTGGGAGGGAGGTTTGGGGGATATCAGCATCACAGAGGAGCCGTGGAGGTCCAGAGCCAAGAATCCCTGCTAACTTGGCGGTCATGGTCAAGGAAAGCTTCATGCTCTTCTGTCTGATTTAGGGCTGTGTGAGTGTGTTGTCTTGTGCTCATATATGTATCGGAAATAGATATCTGTACCATGAAAATATGAGGAAAATTAGACCAGGGACAGTTAAACTCTGAACTGAATTTTTTTGGAGTAAGATAAATGTCAACATTGCTATGATTTCCTATACATCAATAATAGTTACAGTAAACAGGGTTTACTCATTTCAGGGAAAATGTCTGAGAGCTCAAGAGATTTTTTTATACATAAAATTACAAAGCACATTCTCTCTAAATATTATATTGACTTGAGTGTTAAAGCTGCACTATTTGATGTATTTTATATTAATAATGGATCAAATCACCTTGTGTAATTTAATATGTTGTTCATAGCTCATAGAACTCTGCAGTTCCTCTTAAACCTACAGTTTTTAGGGTCCACAGGCTCCACTCTCATCAGTCTGTGTTCCGGCAGCAGCAGGCAGCAGTTTTCAGTGGAAAAGCTCTGAAAACCCACTGTACACTACCTGCTCTGCAGCAAACAGGTGAGCATAGTGGAGTATTTAGCAGCTAAAAAGCCGGATATTTTTCTCAGAAGCTAACTTACATTCATCAGGTAGACACAAACACAACTCCAAATTAATGCCAGGATGGATGTGTAAATAAGTAGCTGTCTAACTATAACTTCATACGGTGATAATATGTCAGATGTGTGTTTTCAGCTTGAGTCGGCTCCCTTAAGCACCTAACAAGGTCCATTCCCTTCCAGCTGATTTCCTGCTGTCCCTTCTCTTGAATTTTCTTCCATGTGAAAAAACTATTGAAGGGGACTGCATTACATGCGCACAAGCTGTTAATACAACATTGACATATTATCACCTTATGAAGTTGTATTGGGGACATGCTAACAAACAATTTACACATCCAGCAGACACAGATCAACATCAGCATTATTCATTTGGAGTCTTGCTTTTGTTTACCTGACAAACACAACACCAATATTCACTCTCCTTTAGCTCTGTTTTGGTCTCCACCAACTCCTGAAAAAATATCTGGCTCTTGAAATCCTAAATGCGGCATTATGTTCACCAGCTACAGTCTGTAACTGTGCCTGTTTGTTGCGGAGCAGGTAGTGTACAGTGGGGTTTTTAGAGCTTTTTCACTGAAAACAGGCTCCTGCTGCTGCTGGAAATAAGGCTGATCACCCAGGGTGTCCTATATAGTTTCCTGTGAACTGAGGCTGCAAAAGGCAACATTCATCCAAACACCTCTGTGATGTTTCATGAACTATGAAATTCACTTAAAAGGCAGCTAACATACAAATATAAATATTTGACTTTGCTTTTCAGGTGAGCTAAGTAAAAGGGCAGCTGCCTGTGTTTAAAGATGGATGACAGAGTAAGAGGGTGGCTGGGTGAGGTGGGGGAGGTTCACAGAAACTGATATAATTTGTGATTACAGTCATCTCCACTGACCCCAGAAAGACTGCAGTGTTGGCAGCCGCTCCCCTGTCTAGTCTCCAGCTCTAAGTGAGTAATTGGAAGTGAGAGCTTATGTATTTTTGTAATGAGCTGACAGCATATTTCCACTCCTTGCTCAAAAGGTTCGCCTAATCAACATGGTCACGCTGTTTCTCTGTTAGTGACAGCTCCCGCCACAATGGCCGTGACAAAACAAAATGTCAAGCGGTGGACGGATGTGTGTATATGTGTGTGTGTGTGTTTTGGGTGGGCTTCAACTGCTCCCCTAACGCTTCGTCAACATTACTCCGTCAGTCTGCAGCCTTGGACGAGAAGCGAGGCTGGCTTGCTTTGCTCAAAAAGCCCTCTTGTCCCCACTGCATGATAGATGATTTACATGGAAGTGGCATGTGTGTGATTGTAACTTTTTGCAGATCACATCAAGCAAGTCCTCGGCTACACACACCACCACACAGAACAAGACCTCATTCACTTGTGGTGACAGTAACTGCAGTTACAGATGATGACTGACTTCATGAGGCAGAATGCCTGCCGTGATTGTTTAAGAGAAGCAAGTAACAGCATGTGCACGGCATGAAGAATGATAATGTAGATAAGGCCTTTCCTCAATTGACTGCAGCAATGAAACGCTGTATTTGATAGAGCTACAAACCAATCATGATTTTTTTTTCAATTTTTCTGCTGCAACTTCAAGTTTTTAAATGAAAAAAAAAAACTACATTTTAAGACTCAAAATCCATCCTCACATATCTCAAAACCTGGACAAATAAAAACAAAACTCTATGGATGGATAAATTCCACTAGAGGGAAGCGTGTGTTTGTGTGAACCAACCTTTAACTCATGTGTAATAAACAGTGAATTTGCTGCAGTGCTTCACACCAAAACAACGAATCGCCCTCGAGACAACTCTTGAATGTCCCACATGTGCTGTAAGTCGAGAGGTCTGTGATTTCTTGTTGGATTGAGAATGCTTAAACTGGGAAATAACAAAGCTGAAAGAGGTGAAAAGGCAAGTGATACAAGACGGATCCTGTCTTTTTAATCTGTAACTCAAACTGATGGGGCTACGTGGGAAATCAGCTTTGGCTGAGGGCTTCACGGATTAGACCCTCTCTGCTCATTCCCCCAGGGCCGACGCCCCTGACCGCAAACTCCAACCCCTATATCTTCACCGAGGGGACAGGCAGACACATGAGAGGTCAGCATGGATTGCTTACGGAGGTGTTCCATTTAAAACGCCAAAACAATTTCCCTCTGACCTGATGAAAGTCTGTTTTGGAAATTCTCTTGTGCCACTTCACCCACAATGCAGTTCCTGACATGAGACACCGGTGAACCCACGGTAACCTGCAAGGGCTCACATGCTGCAAAGTGCAAGCAAGAAGGGACGACACACAGTCTTGTCATGAACACCGGAGACCATCCCAGTGCGTGTTACATATTTCCTAGAGTCATTACAATCACAGCCGCTCACTCTTTTTCCCTCTGTGTGTCCTTGTAGTAATCTGAAGTCCTGGCAAAAGCTCCAGGGCCGTTGAGGCTCTGGTATCTGCAGCACGGGGCATCAATCCATGCGTGACCATATGTAATATAATCAAAAGTCAGCGCTGTGTTTTATACAACCAATCAGAGCCAATCAGTGTGAGCCCAGTGTGTGATGGGAAGGTGGAAAAGGGGGGCACAGGGGTTGCAGGGGCCCCCGGCCGAGTGTGTTACTCATCAGTCTCTGAGGCCCAGCGCTCTGTTTGGATTGCTGTGTTTGGATAAAGCAGATTGGTTTGCACTTAACCCTGTAATATATGCAAAACTATTCTCCTGATAATACTCTTTAAGCCTGGTTATCCACCACTGTGGCAGATGCCGTAAACGTGGCATGGCTTAAAGAAAAATGGCATGTAATAAATTGTGACATGCTCACGAGGGGGACACATATGTCCCTGAAGCCCCCCCACCCAAACCCTACAAACATACACACCCCTCACCTCTATGAAGGATATGAAATATGGCATTGAGATTTACAGATGAAGGTCGAGGGGTCTACTTTTTGTGAGTTTATGTGTGTACAGGCGAAACTTTGACAAACAGCAATACAGCATATGGCCTCCAGTCATTTAGTCATGGTGCACTTTTACTATGTGTGATTTAAATAATATAACTTTATTTATATAGCACCTTTCAAATAAAAAGTGTTATAATAAATAATAAGTGTGAAATAAAAGTAAATAAGATCCAAGACTTAGATAAATAACAAGATAAAATAATATAGATAGTTACAGCAAATACTGTCAGTTAAGAAAAAGCCATACAGTAAGATTTAAAGGAGGACACCGAGTTTGCTCCATAGTTAAGGGGCCCAAACAGTGAAAACCTGGTCACGTTTAGTGACAGGTAGAGATTTTGGAGACATTAGTAGGGTCTTGCTAGGGGATCTCAAGCAGTGATCAGGCTCATCAGGCAGATCACTCATGTAGGCAGGAGACAGACAATCCAAGGCTTTAAAAAAAGGCAGTAAAATCTTAAAATCAAGTTTAAAACTGTAACCAGTGAAGGGCAGATCGGTGGGATGTTTCGCCTGCTGATAGTAGAATAAAGTGCGTTGCAATAGTCGAGTCTGGAGAAGACAAAAGCATGGTTGTGCTGGTCATCCATGCTTTTGTGTCCTCCAGACTGCATCACTTCAGTCACCTGAGCATCAAAAGACAACTCTGAGTCAAAAATAACACCTAAGTTGCGGGCATTTTCATAATTAGATAAGGTCGCCAGACTAGAGGAGACATTGTTAATGCTGCTGGTGCTGGTGCCATCATTATTTCTGATTTGGAGTCATTCAACTGCCTGACATTTTTGGACATCCAATTCTTAATTTCAGTAAGGCAGGACAACATTGGTGGTACAAGGTTAAAGAGACGTACAGTTGCAAAAATCTATGAGGATACATTGACATAATAAATAAGAGAGAACCCAAATTAGACCCCTGGGGGATCCCACATAAGAGTTGGAGCATAACAGAGAAGGACCTGTCCGACAGATAGGACATTAACTGACCACATCCCTGATGCCAACAGTTTTTCAGACAGCTGATTAACACAATGTGGTCCACTACGTCAAAGACTGAGAATTAAGATGGAGAACAGACCAGTCATTGGTGACCTTGACCAGACCAGTCTCAGTGCTGCGTAGGGAGCCTGGAAGAGGGTTTTTTTGGGAAAAAAAATCCAAAATTTTGGATAAAAATGGCAGCTTAGAGATGGGTCTAAAATTACTTAAAACCGACTGTTCTAGAGAGGGCTGCTTTAAGAAGTTGGAATGCAGTCTGAAGGACCAGTTGATGGTTTTGTAAGTGCAACAGCGCGTTCCAGGTTGGCAGAGAAATTTTACTTCATGTTAAAGGTGGGAAGAAGTCAACATCAAGCTTTCTGAATTCTATGTTTCTGTGCTGCCAAATCTCCCCTACTTTGTTATAAAAGTAAATAAGAAATCTGTCTGGTGAGGATTCGACTGGCTGGCTAAGTGGGGGACCTCTTGCTTCTTTAGCTTAAAGAATTCTTCAACATTTTAAGAAATATACTTATTTGCTTTATTTCTGAAAATGAGATGAGAAGATGGATGTGAATTTCATGTCTGTGAGTTAAGTACAGAACTAGAACCAGAGCAGAATCTTAGCATGCAGACTAGAAGCAGGGGGAAGCAGGTAGCTTGGCTCTGTCCAAAGCTCATTGATTAACATGTTATAGCTTGTTTGTGTAAACCGTATGCAAACAGAAAGGGCAAAACAACAATTTGTGGTTACACTGGGTGGTTGAGTTACATGCTGCAACCATCACCTGATGAACAACAGTTTATCCATCCATCCGCAGTACTTCTGTACTGCGTCTTGGGCTATGGTGTAGGCTGGCAGACACACTTAGTGAGCACAGGTTTTGGTTTGGGTCTTTGAACTGGCACAGTGGTCCAAACCTGGAAACCTCACTGTGATGACAAGACTCTGGGAAGCTGCACACAGCAACTCCCAGACTACAGAATGTCTTGTTTGTTGTAAACGGACAAGATACAACGTGTTGATTAAGGAAATTTACAGATGTTGGTGGGTGTACTTCTGAACTCTGGAGAGAGTCAGGCTATTTGTTTCCCCCTTACAATCTTGTTACTCTCACTAAGTGAATACATTTTTTTATCTAAAAAATATGTTTTTTATCTAAAATGTTGAATAATTTATGCAATATATCAGTTTCTGTGAACATCCCCCACCTCACCCAGCCACCCTCTGATTCTGTCCGCTGCCCTTTTACTTTACTCACCTGAAAAGCAAAGTCTATAGAAATCTAAAATATCTCAAAACTAACAAAAATAATCTAATTTATCTATGTTCTCCATTCATTTTCCCCGACAAATGGCTTGTCCTGAGTCCAGTGGGGTGTTGGGCAAGAGGCAGCATACACCCTGGAGAACTGTCAGTCTATCAAAGGGCTCCATGTTTGTGTCATATATTACTTTTGTAATATATGACACAAACATGGATTACTTTTGTAATATATGACGTTGTAGAGAAGCAAATATTAGGTGAACATCACATTAGAAATGAAGGAAACTATTTAATCTGTAGTTTCTGGTATTTGTCTGTGTTACAGTTTCAAATACTGTCATTTTTAAACTAATAATTTTGAACAGAAGATTTGTTGGAGTCTAAAGATGGTGCACAGATGAAATTTGATTTGTAAAAAGAGTCAGACTTTTTATACATCATTTCCACGTGTCACGTCGCGTTAACTGTTATAGGACCCAAGCGCAGAGAGGAGAGGAGACCGGCAGGTATGCTGATTGGAGTTTTATTTACATGAGATGAGGTGCAGAGTCCAGAGCAGGCAGGTAACAAAAATGGGAAACTGGGCAAACAGATACATCCAAAAACAGGCAGGTGAGTAGTCCAGTAGCAGGGTGGCTAGAACCGACACAAGAACAGGGAACAAGAACCAGAACCAGAACCAGAACCAGGGAACAAGACACACACCACCGAACAAGGAAACAAAGAAACAACCAAAAGGATCTCACAACTGACCAGGGAAATGAACTAGTATATATGGCTGGCTAATTGCTGAATAGAGACAGGTGAAAGGAGTGAAGCTGATGAGGAGGGAGTGGCTGAGAGGAGAGTGGAGACAGGTGTGTAGATGGGTGGGGCAATCAGGTGATTGGGAAGGAAGGAAAGTCAGAGGGCATCTGGTGGAAGGTGAGGGAATGGCAGGTGAGGGGAACAGAGCAAGAGTCCAGGAGTGACAGACAGATCATGACACCACGAGAGTGATTCTCCTCAGCTGGGCCAGCACTTTTACAAGTGTTGTAGAGCCACAGTACGAACAGCTGATATTTACTGAACCAAAAAAAGAGAATAATTAGACCTTAGATGGTTGTTGTCAGAGCTGCTTGTGGGTCGTATGATGGAAGATGGTAATCCATGCATACAGATTGACAGCAAATCTGAAGGCTGCTTGAATATGCTGATAGCTCTCAGAATAAATGTGAGGAATTATAATTCTGTAAAAAAATTGAAAAACATGTAATTGTGAAATAAAAACACAAAACAAAAATGGCATTTGGATCATTTCATTCATATATGAAAACTTTTTGTGCATTCCACAATAATGAATTAAACAACTTTAATGATAAGTTATTGTTTCATTCAAATATTTTACACAATTGATTCATATTATATTTATTTATTTATGTAATATTGAGCATTCTGGTGCTCCGTATTAAACAAGGGAAATATTTTACAGTTCCTCTTCACTTGTTAAAGCACACGTTCTATCAAAAAAAGTATTACCTGGCCTCACATGTAAATGATGCATTAGTAAGTGGGACTTCCAGTGTCTGATCTTCTTTGAGTGGCCTCTTCATTAATAGTGATTTATAATGAAACATGCTCAATGCAACATGACGCAAAACAGGATGGACTGTTAAAGATAGCAAATCTACTCCTCATTACACTGATTAACAATCTGTGTCTAAACAGTAGACTACTGTTAAATAACTGCTGTTTGGATAATAAATAGCTACAAAGACTGTGTGGGCTACAGGGATTTCAGTGATGTAGAAAATGATTGACAGTCATCTCTGTATGTGTTTGATTTACAGTATCATTAAACTATCTGCCAAATGAAAGGCCCTGCTGTGGACTGCTGCCAGGAAGCTCTGCAAAGCCTCGTGTTTTATCACGACCCAGCATCAAATGGGATCTCACTCCATGTAATAAGTAGCCGTGTGGTTTTCATAGTCCACTGCTCTGCTGAAATGTTGGCCTAACCCAGCGCTCCACTGCCAGATTTCTCCATGAAACCTAATAAGAGCCTGATGCTCCAGACTGGGGGGTTGCAATGCAAATGATGACATAATCAAATATGTCTGTTTTCCCAGAGTTCAACTGCACCCTGAAGGTACCTCCACTGCCAGGCTGCAAGTAACAAATACACTCTTTAACTCAACTGGCTACAGTTAAGATCTCCAGTGTTCCCCAATAACTGATTTTAGCTTAATTCTGTTACCTTCAATCTCCATATATTTATATCCGTACATCTAATTTTCTTCAAGCATCCTATGGAGCTATGCCACAACATCGTAAGACAATTACTCTTTTTTTAGACACAGAATCTAAACGCCTAAAGCCCCACTTCTGAACCCTAGTGGTTGTAATGTTCATTGCATCTTACAACATAAAAGTTGTGGACAGAAAATATTCATATGTTATATATATTTTGTACTAGTACACATAGAGACTTGGCCTGATGGTGGCTCACCAACCTTAGTTTTACCAGAAGAGGCTTCACCACACATGATTTATTGTCAAGTTCTGATTCAGACTCTGAGGTTGGAGCAGATACTGACAAGGCCTTCTGCACTGGTGAGGAGTCCTAAGCCCTCTGGTGGCAGGTGGAGTTGGGGAGGTGGCAGTGGGTGCCTGCAAGACAAGCAACACGAAAATGAAGAAAAAGACAGTTTATGAATGGGAAGAGGTGCAATAGAAGGTCTGAACATATGCTGTGATTGGATGAATGAGATGCAGTTGGAGGTGGAGACTGGGTTCAGTAATCAGCAGTACTGCAGCAGGAGGTACCTTTCTCTGGACTTGACTGATAAAGTTGTTATTGTTCTGTATTTCTCTTATTTTCAACAGATATCAGGAAAAGACCACAACCAACAATGTGTTAGTCCGTCTGTCAATACTTTCATTGCCCTGTGTGTGGCTCTCAGCTCCAAGTTCATTGGTTCCTACAAAAGACATTCATTTAAAGATTAATGTATTTAGTATAGCTTGTTTGTGTAAACCTCACAAACATATCGTTTTTAAAGTTATATAGTAGAAAATAGAGTATATAGTGCATTTGTTGGGGACTATTTTCAGTGGCACATTAATCCATATTTGATGCTCTGGTGAGTATTTGTGGCAGCAGTGATTTAAAAAAATCCACAGTGTGTGTTTGTGCTAAGAAGGAACAGAGCAACAGTGAGGCTCACTGATGTGATTTAAATAGTTTTGGGACAACTATGGTTCAGAGGATTAAAATATATCAGGCTTTGATACATACACAATACTTGATAGCGGGACACATTCATTCATGTTCACTGCCCATGGCATTTGTTCATCATGTGAAGCCACCTCTCTTGCTCTATGTGCTGTTGTTTACATGTAAAAGCACTCACATCAATACAGTCATTTTGAACAAAGAAGAAAATAATATTTTTGTCACTATTATTATAACTGGATGTCGTAGATAGATCATGTGGTGCTGAAAGACATGTAAAAGCCCTCTTCATTTACAGCTTTCCAAGAATTCTCATACTCATTTTCAGCAATACAGTACTTTATTAATATATATATAATAATGTTCCAATTATGTAGTTGAAAGTTGAATTTTATTAGGAAGGTGATTATATTGCTGTTTAGAACCAACAACAATCCAAAATTGAAGCATTCATATCAACAGCTGAACCAAGCAGTGAGATGTGTTTTGTTTTACAGTAACAATTCACAATGGAAACATGTCAATTATTTTGGTTATGACTGCTTTATAGAATGAAGTTGTTTTTCTGCATCTCGGCAGCAGACGTTGTTGCTGAATGCCACATGGTAGATATTAGCTCGGGTATTACAGCTGGTTCCAGACCAGAGGCTTGTTGTGTTGTAGAGAAGGAAAAATTCCAGCAGAGGGCAGCAGATGAGAAGAAAAATGAGTCTCTGTGACACACCCTCACAGGCTTCAGTCTAGACTGATTTAACATTCACTTATTGTCATCTGTTTGTCTCCATCCAATTGAAATCTACTCATAAATCACAAGAACACATTTTTTTACTGCAAAATTGAAAAACATTAAATTCCTTTCAGTTCCAACTTCTTGTACCACTCTTTCTGTTCCTTTGTTCAAACGGTCCACACTCACTGTAACATTCTGTAGACACAATGCATATTCTCTTCTTTACAACTTTTGTAGCATTGCAGCATTATATGATCCCAATAAATTAGATATTTTATATCTTTTCTGTACCCATTTCCTTATTTTTAACCCATTTAAGTCCAGTTCAAAATAAGTAATTATTTTGGCAGAAAAGGTGAAAGAATACAGCCAAATACTAGCTAATATCACAGTAAATTCTAATACTAAATATGTTGAGGTCAGCATTTACTGAATTAGATTTAAAGTGTGTTTATCCTACTTTTATAATAAGTGCACTCTAATAACAGTATAAGCAGGGTAGAAGTTAGTTATTACATTATTTAATGTGTGATGTGACAGTAATGTGTTTCAATGTATCTATTAAAACTGAATTCTGTTGTTTCTATGACATTAACAAGAACCAGATGGCAAGATATGTTATCACTGCAATGATTAAGACTCACAGTCACAGCTGACTGGCAGGGGTCAACTAATGTCAGCCTTCATAAAACCTGTAAAACCACCCAAAAGAAAGGCAGCGTGATCCATTTTGACTTCTGGTCAAATTCTTACGTCTCAGAAAAGCAAGAGAAAACACAATGTGATCTTTGGAAAAAAGTCTCAAACTGTGGCATTCACAGTTAAAATGATCTGTTACACAGGCTGCAGTACCTGGCAGACATGGCGTGCTGGTTACTATGGAAACCGAGTTCTCGAGGACTCATTTCATGTTGTAGCTGCCCCTGTCCTCAGTGAAATTAAAAATTTCAGATTGACTCTACAGACTGTAAATGCTGCTTTTATCTGCCGAATAAAATTATCTTAAACTGCAGCAGATATTAATCAGATTTGTTTCCCCACATGTCTTGTACATGATATGTTTCATTGTGGATGGTTGATGGGGAAAATGCTATTATGCCACATATTTAGTGGGTCTGCACAAAAGCCATATTTATCATGTTCAAGAAAAGACATGAGCTACCTAAATGTCTGACCCTACTCTCTCATAATGAAGGTCAGCCTTAGTTCAGTCATCTCTCTCTCTCCTCTCCCGCTTTCTTCTCATCAAATGATCATGAGTGTTTACTCTTTCAGCAAAAAACAATCAGATTTTGCCACAATCCCTCGCAGCCAATCGCATCGCAACACTAGTTGGCTACTTATCTCTACTTTCGCTGCAGGCTCTGGATGGCGAGGAACATTGTGTGTGCGTAATGTGTCACTAGCAGAGATGGAAAGAGTGCTAGAATATCGTTTTGGCCAATAACAGATTAGCATGAGAAAAAAAAGTACATTAACTTGATATAAGAGATCCTGTTCCAAGGAGGACAACAGGAGCCCTTCCTACTCTGCCCCCCATTTTTATGTGTTACTTTAACCTATGACAGTGCTACATTGAAATTGACTGAACACTTCAATATGACCCATTCTACTGCAGATATTTGTCAATGGAGAATGTATACCTAGGCTATATGCTTGATTTTAAGCACCTATTAGCAGTGGTGTGGCTGAGGCAGCTGAACCTACTAAGAGGTGTTCAGTTTTGGAGATGAAGTGTAGAAGCTAAGAATGTAATGAGCTGTGTTCTTCTGTGTTTTTGCTAACATACACTGTGATAACATGGCAACATGAGTGTGTAGGTAGTTGAGTAGGATATTTCACAAATTTTCCCACTTTGATTTGAATATTTCCCAAACCAGAGTGCAGTTACATCACACCCTCTTCAGGCTACTCACAGAAGGGAGTGAGTGATACGTCTCACACAATCTACATTTGATACAGAAAATAGGGATTTCCACTTGTCATTGAGATGTGTTTGATGTCATATGAAGAGCAAAAGTGAACCGCATCGAACTGTCTAATTCATATCCAACTAATTTTTGAGGGATTTAGAACTTTCTCACTCACACACACAAAAATGCAAACTATTACACACACAGGAAGGAGAGATCAGTTGAAACTGAAGATTAGTTAAGTTACATCTCATCCACCACATGCTGAGAGGACACTGGCTACAAAGAGACTTGCAGGTTGTCAGTGAGAAGGAGCTTGAATTACCCTGAGATGTGTGCAAGTTCTGAGGCCAACAGTAACGTGGTTCAACTTAGCCCTGATAGAGTGTTAAGAGCAGCTTTGATTCCAGGTCACTTGAGAAGGATTTATCAGACCCAGAAGGTGTACTGGATGGTCTTTCACCAAGTCTAAAGCCACAAGAGGAGCTGTAATGTTCATCACATCCCACAATACAAGTGTGAGATGGAAAAAAAACAATATATTGATTTTCCTTTCATTCTTCTATTAAGTTTTTCCTTCAAAACAGAGAGGGGTCATTGTCTGGGGAGAAGGTATAGTCTGTGCTGGTGAATTTCATAACAATTTGTATTGTTATCTGTAACATATAACAATCTCCATTAGAATTTTGTGTACAAATGGAAATTTTGATGGTGGTGCCGAAGGAAATCTTCTGGGGAACATAAATATCCACAGCTAATTCAATGGAAATCCAGCCAATAGTTTTTGAGATACTGTGCTGTGGTGTTTTGGTGAAAGGGACATTTTTTAACTGATGGTGGAGTTGGGAAAAGGACATCACCAAAAATATAATATAAGATAAGATAAGATTTACCTTTATTGATCCCTGGTGGGAAAATGTGGTTGTTGCAGCAGCAAAAGCAGAAAAAAAAATTAAATATAATAGAATTATGAATATATTTAAATATAATGTTCTTTATATATA
The DNA here is from genome assembly GCA_031216445.1 of Lateolabrax maculatus. NCBI lineage: Eukaryota > Metazoa > Chordata > Actinopteri > Acropomatiformes > Lateolabracidae > Lateolabrax > Lateolabrax maculatus. The sequence goes on from CM062205.1 coordinate 2,654,687, forward strand.
TGTCCTTTCTTCGGCACTGGACTATCCACAGGCAGATTTCATTTACAGTAATGGCTGAATCTGTTTTGTTGTTGTCCAAGGTCCTTTGTCCACCATTGGAACAATTGTTCGCTGCAATCATTGGTCAACTTTTTTTCTTGCGTCCTCCTCCAGGGAGGTTGGTGACAGTACCATATGCCTTAAACTTCTTGATAACATTGCGCATGGTGGACACAGGAACATCACGGTCTCTGGAGATGAACTTGTAGCCTTGAGATTGTCCATGCTTGGCTACAATCTCTCCAACAATTCTCTGCTATTTTTTGCACGCAGTGACACAGAACAGCAGAATGAGTACTTTTATCCATTTAAACTGGTTGAATGAGTGACTCTCAGATTGCAGATACCAGTGACTCACCAAAGCGAGTTCAAGGTGAATCACCAGCTGGAAATCCAATTAATTCTTGCAACTTCTAAAAAGGTGCCAATCATTTTTGGACTCAGTATTTTATTTCAGCTTTTTTTGTTTATTCCTCTGCAAGCCAAAGAAATACATATGTGGATACCAAAATGTGCAAAAGCTATAAAAGCAGCTGAAATGTCAGCTAAAGTCTAAGAGATGAAAGCACCTGAAATGTTTAAGCCAGTTGACTTCTAAGCAATATAATAAGTTGAATCATCAAAATGTAAGAGATGAAAGCAGATGAACTTGATTTACAATATTAAAAATTAAGGTTTCAACAGTTTAAAGTTGATTTCCTGATGCGCTAGAGATAGTTGAAGTGTATGCACTGTAAAAAGTAATATTGTATGTACACAGTGACAGAAGTTGAAATGTTGTTGAAATACTGCAATAGTAGAAAGTGTTAATTTCTTAGTAGACACTGAAAGCTGTTGAAATGTCAGCTGCAGAAGAGTAGAAAAGTAATTGAATTGTCAGTTGAAATGTAAGCAAAGAAAGCAATTGGAAATTTAGTAGAAGTGTATCTGTTGGAGACAATTCACACACATCTGAGACAGCAGTCAGTCCCCAAGTTAAGAAAGTTGAATATGCAAATTGATTTTTTAGCTAGTTAGGTTTGACTTTCTATGCTGAGACGCTCGACAAATATGGGCACTGATGTGCTGTAGGTAAAAATGTTCTGAGCCATGATTCTTTTATGATGAAGAGCTCTTAAAAACTGACTCGGCATGACATGTTGTGATGCCTCTTGTTTATTAATATAAGCAGAGAAGGTCTATGTTGGTTTGTAGTTGCTGAAGTTTTTATTCTGTATTTACGTATGTCCACAGGCACACACTCATATATAAATACTGTCATTCTTTTAGCCAGATAGTTGCATCAACATAAAACACAGCCAAACTTCTGTCAGAACTTTACAAAGCCATCTGACACATCAATCTTGGGTTTGGTGAAGGTAGTCAAGAGAGAAGCAGAAGATAATTCATTCCACCACAGTAAAGTGAGGAAGGGAAAAGGAATGCATCCTGCATGATCCACTCTGTCCAAATGAGTCTCCAGGGAAATCAAAGCAGAACACACATTGTTAGACAATACAGGCTAATGACAGGCCTAAGAATATCTCCGGCGTAAGCATCCATTACAAATCACATCACAGAAAGGAATCATTTCTGAGGATGGTTTACCCTGGGGATTTTAGGTTGTTACTGTTTACAAAGAACTGTCTACTAGTGTGGGAAGAAAAACAGGTATGACTGTACTAATGAGGTAAATGAATAAGGACGGAAAGATATAGATGGATTACTGAATGACCACAGGCGCATGTGGTCATTTGGCTTCTGATCCAAAAGTGACTGTTAACATTTTTGTTGGAAAGTCAATCAAAAGAGACACAAAAAAACATAAAGACAAGCCAAGAAACCACAACATGACCACAAAGAGATGCAAAACCACCACAAAGTTAAGCTAAATAAACACAAAGACAAAATGACTACAATCGGCACAGTCTTGTCAGTTTCAGCCTGGGTGTCTTGCTCCTATGCAGGAGCATCGGGGGTGGGGGGTGGGATTACATATCTGTGCCCATGGTTCAATTGTCTCATATTCCATCTATGCTTGAAGAGGTGGTCAGTTGTGCCCTATGAGATTTTGTACTCCGGGGTACACTAGACAATAATATCTAGATTTCCCACATCTATTTTTTTCCTTTGCTGATGACTACAGGCAGCTGGGATATCAACATTTCACCAGCTCTGGAAATGTACACTCCTGGTCCTCTAGATGGCACTAAGATGTCAGATTTCCACAGATCCCTCCAGGCACACACTTGACAGTCGATTTCCAGCTTTGTCACCGCATTATTATTCCTCACGAGCAGGGACCCTCAGGCAGAAGGTCTAACTTTAATATGTATATTTTCCCATGGCCCAGCCACATTTAAGTGTTTCACAAACAGGGATAATTATTTGCGAATGGTGGATTGTGAGCACTCCCTGCTGACCTCTCTTCCTTCAGCTGGCCCCTCAGACTGTTTCATCACTGTTTATTTGCCCCTCCTCCATCTCCCTCAAATCTCTCCTTTCAGTGGAGTTTAATTGGCATGATCACCAGCAGAACGAGGGAGCAGCAAGACTAGTTAGGCCTGTGACGGCTGCTGAGAGAGTGTGAACACACTCTCACAGGTAAACACTATGTACATCATCCAAACCATCCCAATGATGGAGCCGCAAATCCAATTTGCTTTACTAAAATCTCTCAGTCTCAGTCTAGCAGGTCTTTGCCTTTTTCAGTAGGAAACCAAGTAGTTCTGTCTGTCTGTCAAAAATGAGTAACGTTGCTTTGAGCTCTGTGCTCCAGAAGTACAAGGTAAAGTTGAGTTCACTGATCTTGGCAAATCCCCCTTGTCAAGACATATAAAAGCACAAATCAGTTGTTTAATTCTTCCTGGCTGCCAGAGAAAATTGGATCAGATCCTTTACTTTAGTAAAAGTACCAATACAGCAATGCAAAAGTACTCCATTACAAGTCCTGCATGAAAAATCCTACTTAAGTAAAAGTACATAAGTATTAGCAGAAAAATTTACTTTTGTTTTGGTTTGGTCAAGTTTAGAGGGAAAAATCATGATTTGGTGGAGGTGTTAACAGTGACCCTGACTACACACTGCTTTTTGTAAGACATCAAAAGCCAAAGAGGCTGGAAAGCACTGGTTTAATCTTTAACAATGTGTTATTATTATTAGTCTGATTTGTTGTCTCTCCTCCTGTTCTGTCTCCCCTCTCCCCCTCTCTCCTCCCCTTTCAACCCAACTCGGTCGATGCAGATGGCCGCCCACCCAGAGCCTGGTTCTGCTCGAGGTTTCTACCTGTTAAAAGGGAGTTTTTCCTCACCACTGTCGCCAAGTGCTTGCTCATGGTGGGAACTGTTGGGTCTCTGTAAATAATATTTTAAAGAGTATGGTCTAGACCTACTCTATGTGAAAGCGTCTTGAGATAACTTCTGTTATGATTTGGCACTATACAAATAAAATTGACTTGACTTGACTTGTATTTCAAAAGCTTGTTATATTATCCATTGTGTCAAATCTTCATCTGAAAAGTAACTGGTAACTAAAGCTGTCAGATAAATGTAGTGGTGTAGAAAGCACAATACTTCCTTCAGAAATGTGGACTGGAATTATAAAGAATCTTAAAATGGAAAAACTCAAGTAAAGCACAAGTACCTGAAAAGTGTACTTATACAGTACAGTACTTGAATAAATGTACTTTGTTACTTTCGACCACTGCTGAGTATTTCTGTGACTTCATGTCACAGTGACACCTCTGGAACCCTCCTCGGAGGTGTTAGGGTTAGACTGAGATTAGATGGAGATTGAGAATGTGCAGGTGACAGTAATTGGGTCACAGTTAACGTCAGCCATGTCCTATGCAGCAGGTGCAAACATCTGTGACGATTAAAACTGAGACAAACAACTGGAAAATATGGGCTGAAATGTCTGTAAGCAATGTTATATATTAAAATATTTACAATGTCAAACATGAATTTAAGTAATTACACAGCAGAAGCATTTTATGCACTTGGAATCATCACATTAAGTGCATTATGTAAATGTAGTCTAATAAACAATTAAAGTGTAACACTTGGTGTATTTTATATGATACATATTGTACAACTTAATGCACTAGCCTCTTGATGCACTAGCAAGATCTAGCCTTAAACCCTGAGATGGATCTTGTGAAATGCCTCAGTGGGACAACTTAACATTGTTTTATGAGACCTCAATCAGCAGGCCAAAATTCTCTAAAAAAGGATAAATATAAATATATATATATATATATATATATATATATATATATGTATGTACATAGAATACATTACAACAAATAAGTCAAAGAGAAGTAACAAAAAAAGTGAAAAGTGACATTTTAGCCAAATGAACTTAATATTATGTTGAGGAAATAAAGGCCAAAAGCCCATCTTGTTTATTAGATTCAAGGACATGTTGACAAATGAGGATAGACTGTAAGTGCTGGATGACTTTGCCAAAAAATGCATAGTGGCTTTCCCTCCTCTCTGTCAAGTCAAGTCAGGTCAGGTCAGGTATTTTATTTGTATAGCGCCAAATGATAACAGACGTTATCTCAAGACGCTTTTCAGATAGAGTAGGTCTAGACCATACTCTTTAAAATATTATTTACAGAGACCCAACAGTTCCCACCATGAGCAGCACTTGGTGACAGTGGTGAGGAAAAACTCCCTTTTAACAGGTAGAAACCTCGAGCAGAACCAGGCTCTGGGTGGGCGGCCATCTGCATCGACCCAGTTGGGTTGAAAGGGGAGGAGAGAGGGGGAGAGGGGAGACAGAACAGGAGGACAGACAACAAATCAGACTAATAATAATAACAACTGCAGCAGTGAGTGTGGAGCAGGAACATGGGGGCAGTAGACGGCCGGCAATCACAGATCCAGAATCTACAGCTCCAGAGGCAGAAATACCTGCAGAAAGTGAATGTCAGCTGTGCAATCATCACTGCGATGCCTGTGCTGCTCATCACCTGTGGGCAGTGGAAATCTGACCTGATAGTAAAGACGGTCACAGGTACACAACACAGGAACTGTTTGGGACATGTCATCATCATTTAAGCTCTATATGTTTACTTCATGATCATTTTAGCCCTAAAGATCCAGTAATATATGTTTTTATATGAACTATCACCAACAGCTCTACTGAGATATTCAGTGTCTATCCGCTCACATTGTTTCCAGCCACAGCATGCAGCTGTTTTCATTAAAAAACCTTTGATAAACCCACTATACACTGCTCAGGACCAAACATGGTTGCTGAGCTTATAAACTGTTCATAAAGGCCTAATTATTCCCTGAACTGCATGTAATGGTTTGAACCAGCAGCATGTTGAACATACTACTGAAAATGAATTAAACATATAGTAACAGCAAAGTGATTCCTAATTTTCCTATGATGGATTCTATAACATTGACAGCTTAATTTTTTTCTTGAGCTATATAAAGGGATCATCAAATAAATATGTAATCAAGTTGTTAGCATTGTGAATACAGGCCTCTCAGACAGCAGTCAATATATCCAGTATGAATGCACAAATCAGGGTAGAATGTTTATAAAAAACTATTTTATGTGAAACACATCAGTTTCCCTGAGGCAGTGATGGTGTGTTGTTTACTCTTTGCCTCTTCCATGACAGTGGATCATAAATGACCCACTAAATTATAAAGTATAATTATAAGTAGTGCCCATTTATCTGTATCTCACATGGTTGAACACATCCTTGTTCTGGACAACATAATGAAATGCTGATATTTTTTCTTTTCATGCCTGGCAGAGGGCTTGTTCATCCAGAGATGTGGTTTCACTGGAAATAACCTTTATTAGAGCTCTTGTAATATCTACTGCATTCTTTTACTAACACTAAGCCATTTGTTGCATCAACAAGATCGTGTTTGACAAAATAAACATGTTAATATCTAACTTATCTTACATGAGCTTTACATGAGAGATCAACAAATGCTAGAACAGTTTCATTTGTTGTGTAGAGGCAAAATATTTAATTGAATCTACCCTAGCTTTAAAGTAATTTCCACAATGTGTGCAGGAATGCATTTTCAGCATTGGGGGTGCCCTGGATTTGGCATGCACACGTCGATTTACGTGAATGTGTGTATTGATATTTAGAGTGACAAATGTAGTACATTTTATATAATTAATTAAGGAGAGACTTATTTGAAAGAGAGGCTTAAACTTGGGGGCAGCGAAAACAAGTTATGAAAATAACATTGACCTTACATTGTTATTGTTATTATTTTTCTTGGTTTTTAAGGCTGTCTTTACAGTTTGTTACCAGTAGATTCAATCTCTCAACAAAACACATAAGTGAGTTAATACCACTGGACGGAGGCTGATGGTGTCTGTTCACCAAGACATAACACAGTTGAGCCTTTGACTTATTTGAAGAAGTGAATTTGTCATGTTTCCTCCAATTGATTATGCTTGATAGATGATGTATTTGTACTTAATGTACTTTCTTTGTAACTATAAAATATATCTCTGTTCTTTTGTTTCTAATTTGTGATTACAGTGCATGGATTGGAACCATTATTCAATAGATTTGAAATCCTGTTCAACCAACTATCTAATGATCCCCCTACAAAATGTCAGAGTCTTGATTAGAGTCCTGGCCTGAAGACATCTATGTGAAAGGATTGAGTTATAGGAATGGTGCCACCTTCTGGTAACAGGAAATTACATGTTGTATACTTTGACGTACTCCTCCAAGTGGGTTGATGAGATCCACCTCAAATGTGGTCAGAAATGGCCTTAAGACCTTGATGATCTTTTACTGTGAAGATTGTGAGTTTTCATCGAATGGTGTTGCTCTGGCACCGCAGCATATTTTGATGTTTTGACATGAAAACAGAAACTCCACTCCGCATTGTCAGATCTTTTCCATTTCACACAGTTGATGAAAGTCCCTGTCTGAAGACATCTACATGCCAATTTTGATTCATAATCAAAGCGCCACCTACTGGCGACAGGAATTTACAGGCCGTACACTTTACCCTTTACTAGTCTATTTACCACTAAGGCTCATTCGAGGTCAATATGCCAGAGCTAGCAATCTCTTGTAGGTTTTGTACTTGCCAAGGTGACCAGCAGTTGTGGTTGGATATTCTTAGATATGAGGATTTGATAGATGGTTTTACGAGGCAATTGTAGCATCAATAAACATTGATGCTACATCCAAAATGGTGTACTTTGTGGAGTCTGTTAAGGTGACTTCTCCTTGAAATGAAGTGCTGGCAGTCTTGATTGTCCTGCTCCATATCTAGTCATCCAGGAAGGACAGATCCTTTCTTTCTTCCCCATTGAAAACTGTTTTTACCCTGCTGCTACAAGATTTCCTTGTGTATATTATCTTACTAAATACTAGTGTCCAGAAATAAAACAGCCAGATACACTGTTAAGTTCCCATTAGGTAACTAACTCTGCTAAGCCAAATGTCCACATCCTTGTTCTTTGTAATTTTTGGTTTCCCCATGTGATGACCTGTATGGACTCATGATACCACTTCCTGTTTTATTTTGTAATTTCCTGCCCTCTTGCTTTCCAGTTTGTTTTACTTCCTGCCACTTATTGAGTTTCCCGCCAGTTTTGAGTCCACACCTGTGTTCCATTATCTCATTAGTTGTCTCACCATTTATACCCCTTGCTCTTCCACCCAGTTTGCCAGATTGTTTTAGTTCTCTTGCCAGACTAGCTCTCCAGACATTCTTTGTCAAGCCAGTTTGTTTTCTCCTCGTGAGCCTCTTTGGAGTGCCTGTTTGTTTTGTGCATTGGGGACTCCTAATAATAAACTTTTATTTTTGGACTTCAATTCTGCGATTGAGTCTTCCTCTGCCTGATCATCACACCCCAAGTAAGTCATTGGCCTCACCAACACAACTTATGTTGTGTTCATTTCAACATTGTACCTGTGTAGCCGTGTCAGCTGACGTAGGTCATAGCTTCACGGTACAACCTGACGAGGGATTTATCAAGGTTTTACTGTTTCTTGTTGCATAACTTTACAGTAAGACAAACTTGCAGAGCTAGTAAATAGAATATTTCATTAAGGATACTGGATTCCACACCATTATACATCTTTGCTGGTGGTGTATTAAAGAACACACCAACATGTGTTCTTATGCATATCATGTCTGCCAGCTGCAAACATTTTTATAATAGCTGTTTACTCCTGCATGGATTCCTCTCTCCTAAATTGTGTTTTCTATAACAAACCTTTGTACAAAGAATCCTCATTAATCTTTGCTCAAACAATTTGAGATAGAAAAACAGTTATGCTCTGAACCCCTTCTGACTTTGAAATCAGCTGCAGAGGATTGCTCAGTGGTAACTTCCTTATGACTTGTTTTTTCCCTGGTTAATTGTTTGTGCAGGATGTGACCCTGTTATTAGCAAATCCTGTAATCCCCACCATGTCTTTTCGCAGGCTCAGTGGAGGCATTGAGGCATGCTAATCCTTTCTCAGTCAGTACATTTGAAGGCAAGAAAGAACTGAGTTTCGATAATCAAAGCAATCTAACTCAGCTGTGGCAATGTATCGGTACTGTTGCATAACCAAGACAGAGTTTTGGGATGGGTTTCCATGGCTAAGCATATTTACATGTTTTTTTCTACTGTAGACATAATTAGGTCAAGTGTCTTTTGTTATGAGATGTGACCTAATGATGGCGTGAACTCATTTACCATTTCCAAGACACTGCAATTGGAGGATTTGGGTAAGACATATTGTCTCTGGCTTTTGATTTGTGATAGTCAGCATTAAACCATAAAATGTGTGAAAATAGTCTTGCTGCACCATAAACACATATTGCTTGTATTTTATTCATGATCAACTTCAATGAAGAGCTTCAATCCAGAAATCGTACTTTAACTATCAGCGTAACAAACAGTCTTTCTTAAAATCAAGTAAGTTATAGCTAAAGATCTGATGACAGAGGTACCATAGGTCTGGATTCCATGTATTCCCTAGCAGTGACTTTGACAAATAGCCTATACTTACCTTATCCTTATAGGTTCAAATTGACCATAATCAAGATAAATGCTGCTTGCTGGCCCAATTACATCCGTATGGCTTTGGGCTCCTTAAGGCTCTCATGTTTTAGCTTGGCAGAAATCAATAAGTTATTTATTGTGGCCTTTTCTCCTATGATGCTGAGAAACTATAAGGGGCCATCAAAGGTAAGGGAATGTGTGGGCATATAATTCAGTTTCCTATGAATCAAAGTGTTTGGACAAATGGGTTTTCCTCCATATCACACAAGTGGTATTGTAAATACTGCATATTAATATCATACTTAATTGGACTGTAGGTTAGCATTCATAGATCCCCAAGCAGTGAGCAGCAAGCCCTTGCAGGTGTGTGTGTGTGCTCAAACAGTGTTTCTCAACCCTGGTCCTGGGGACCCACTGGCCTGCATGTTTTAGATGATTTCCTCTTCCAACACAAATTAATGGGTCATTATCAGGCTTCTGCAGAGCTTGATGACAGCCCGTTCATTTGAAATAGCTGTGTTTTAAGCAGCGAAACATCTAAAACATGCAGGACAGTGGATCCCTAGGACCAGGGTTAAGCTGTTCTTTAAATGGACTAAGATAAGAAAGCTAATTTTGCTGCAGTCAAGGCTGGATATTAAAAATACAATGTATATTTTACAACATTTTTGCCTCTTATAGCAGCAGGGCCTTTCCAGCAAAAACATATTTCCTGACTGTTACTCTGGTTTGAATTTGATTTTGCAAGCTGATGGAAGAAAATCTAACCGGCACAAATTCCTCCAAATAACTTGGCCCAAGATATTTCACAAACTGAGGAAGGAGCTAGCTGATGGAAGACATAAAGTATGGGTAATGACACATTTTACTCTGTTGATACTTAAAGTATAAAGTAAAAAGTACACTATCCGTACCGGATATCGAGTATCCGGCTCAACCCTAATAGATAATGTGGATTCATTCAAATGAAAGCTGCAAATAAAATTTGAGAAGTGTCACTAAACATTTTGAAAATTAAAAGTGGTCTCGCTACTATTTGAGGTAGCTAAAGTGTAAAACTAAATTCATCAGGGTATGTTAGCAGGTCATGTTTGTGAGAAAACACATGTTTCTTATACTTTTTATTAACTGACCCTAAAAAGTCAATGCAGTATTGTAATTGGTCCCATAATCTCCAAACAAAATACAGTTGAATGATATGTCATCTTTCCAGATCAGAGAGTAGTCTGGAGACTGATGGCCTATTTTCAAAGTACAAAGTGATTCACAGGGGTTTCAACTGTGAGCTGGTGACACCCCCTGTATGATGAATTGGAGCTTGCCATTATATACTGTACCTCTCATTTGTCTTTTTCTGTCACTCTCTGGCTTCATTCCTTTTACCACCTCACATCTGTGTATCTGTCTTTCCCCACCGGTCTAAGAAAGAATACTTACTTTTTGTCCGCGGGCCCTCAGAACACAGATGTTAATTTTAGTGGTTTGTATGTTTTGGTCTAGAGCACGATATTTCAACAACTACTGGCCTGGTTGCCATGAAATTTGCCAAGAATATTTATAGTCTTCAAAGGATGAACATAATGTTTTTCATGATCCCCTGATCTTTTTTCTAGAGCCCATGTAAATTTAATTATTACTAGCATGTTATCTGTATCTGGATATATCATCTGGATCAGGAAAAACACAAGTTAATGTTGGTGTAAATGGATGCAGAAGGCACTGCAATAGTAATGTCTTTGTATCAATCAGACCATGTCTGGCTTGCATTGTGATACCATGGTCTCAGCCATGTAAGTGACATGTGTATAGTGTAACTACATTAGGAACAAAATCCACCTAAAAGGTCACCTGACTACACCTATCCCTGCTATCTCAAGTCAAAATGGTACAGACTAGGGAAATTCAGTAGAGCCCATACAGCAACATAGCTGTGGGTAACTTGAGGGACACTGAAGAATTTAGCCGAGCTAACATTAGTGCTAGTGTTTCCACTGGGTCTGATTACCTTCTTACAGTATAAAGCTTGGTTTTGTTACAATTTAAGTCGGAAAGAGAGATTCCCTTAAAATTTAGAACACGTGCATTTGCTCCCCCCCCAATAAAAACATGAAAGTAGCAGATGTGTTTTTTTTTTTTTTTTTTTTCTTAAGCACTAGGTCTTTTTTTTACTCCCAAAATATTTAATATGAATGAATTATGAGGTCATACACTTGTTGAATATTTTGTGGTAAATGTAGCTATCCCCACCACACACACTTTACAGTGTTGCCAATTTGGCAACTTTCTCGCTACATCTAATTACTTTTCAGAGCCCCTTAGCAACTTTATTTCTAAAAAGCAACAGACGACAAATCTAGCAAGTTATTCAGACCATCACAGGGAAAGGGAGAAATATACACAAGTTTGTTATGTTGTAATTTATTCCCATGCATACAGCACATATCAAGTGCAAAAAAAGAAAATGAAAGTAATTCCAGTAATGCAAAAAAACCCTCTACATATCCCATATACATACTTGTATAGAAGAGCTACAGATATACAACAGTGCTGAAATCCGTAGGAGTCCAGGGGTTTGTAAATTAATTAAAATAAATGAATGTATCATTGATATGAATAGGTGCCACATGCACATTTAAAGAGTTACTTCCCTAAACAAAAGACACAAAGGAGGACAGAAGAGTAAATCATTCCTACATGTGTGTTGACTCAGTAGGGATATTATTAAATGAGAGAAGCTAACTATTTGAAAGCAATACAGGATGTCTGAGAGCATTTCTGAATTATATTCATTACATTTTGAATGACAGCCCTAGAGAACACAAGGTTTACAGTGGGGATGCTTTTGCTAGATGTGTAGTTCTGAAAAGGAAAGGAGAAATGAGACTCTTTGCATCAGAAACTTTTGTAGTGGAAAACACAAGCTGCCCAAGCTATCCAATTGCAGTGCTTGCGGTCTCCATGTCATACTGTCGTGCCCATTATGTAGCATTGGAGGATACCTGCTTAGGCTGTGCTGAAACCCTTTAGGTAAGGCTAGCCTTGTTAGCAAAGCCTCAGAGAAGTAGACTGACTGCCTTTGGCTGTCTCCATCTGTCACATGATTCTTGCCTTGCACTTCGTAGCAATCTTCGGGGGGGTGCACTGATCAAAGCCAAATTGTTTCATAGCTCAGGCTTTAGTGCCTTTCTTGTTGTTGGAACTGTTTTGCTCTCCCACTTGCCGCATACAAAAAGGAGGCACGCACCTGTATTAATGGTGCGGTCTAGCAGAGATCTAACAGCACCAAAAATAACACTTATATAATGACGACAAAATGTATTTTGGTTCTAACACTATTACAGTAAAATACTTAAGTTATTAAAAAAATAAGATGTCATAAAATTTGACCACAGACATTTGAAGAGAAGAAAAGCAGTTACACTTAGTGAATTAAAGCAGTATTTCTGAAGAGGCAACCAGAGAAACTCAGAGCAGCAGAGTGGTGAATATAATATAACTGTTGTTCTGGAATCTGCTGTGGAAATGATGATTCTGAATTTCTCAACATAACAGGTACAATGAAGGTGTGGAGTTTCCTTTAACAAGAAGCATAATTAGCAGGGCATTTAAACAAGAGCAGATTAGAAACAGGGAGGCTTCTTCCTGAAATATGATGAAATATACCTGTAAATCAAGGAAAAATTGGAATAAACCCTGTATTTAACTTAAACCTGAATCGAATCAAATCAAAATTACATTTAAGTAAACAAAGGCCCTGTCAAGTAACTGCAAAGCATTACAGGCAAATATACAAGTCTACAAGCCATGAGTGCTGTCTCATAGGGATACATACTGTCATGCACATGCCCACACAAACATGGAATCACAGCGTTCTGAGTGCACTGGCATCCTGTGGAGCGATATCTATCTTCAGTTTTCCACATGTGCTTTGTCACTACTAGACACTGGGATGGACAGGCCCATTTAAAGTTGTGGACATGGCCTGTCAACCCCTGTAGCCTAGAAACACCATTCCCTGGAGCTGTGTGGACAAACAGAGCAACAGAGAGTAGGGTCCCAGTTAGCGTGTTGCTCAGTCATATGCTTGGAGCAGCCTTCTGAGCTGTTGTCATGTTTCAGGCTGTCACTAACTCCTGATGAAAGTCTAGGATGGGACACAGGAGAAAAAGCTGCCTGCAGTACTTATATTAATTTGACATAGAACACTGAAAAGCCCTGGAGGAAAGGAGGGAAAGTCAGAAGAGAGGGGGAAGAATAATGTCTGAGAGGATGAGTGGAACACTGGGAGCTGTAAGGACAATTGAATAGAAAAGACAATAAATAATGGACTATTCATTACCTTTTTTATTTAGCTCTTATTCAAATCTGAATGTTAATGGGGAGCAAGTTCCACGATTGAGCCAGGAGAGGGAACAGTCTGGAATTTGTTGAGCGATAGCTGGGCCCCCCTTGTTGCAGGCCATTTGGCAGTGGCAGAGTGCATGGACGGGCTGTGGTGTGTGGTTTGACCATGTCCTGGATGTAGGATGATCACGGCAGGCAAGAACCAATAACTTGAATGAGATTCGATTAGCCGGTGCAGAGGAGTGGTATAGTGTGGGAGAACTTGGGTAGATTGAAGACCAGCCTTCATTCTGGATGAGCTGCAGAGGTCGGATCAGATCCTGCATCACCTTCTGAGTGAGGAACGGATGTATACTCCTGATGTTGTAAAGCATTAATCTGCATGAACTGGTTGTTGCAGCGATGTTGGCAGTGAGGGACAGCTGGCCTCCCAGTGTCACATCCACGTTTCTTGCAGTCCATGTTGTGGACATTAGAGTTCTCAATGTTGATGGAGAGGTCATGGATGGTGAATGCCTTCCATGGAAGGAAGAGCAGCTCAGTGTTGTCCAGACTAACCTTCAGGTGGTGTGCACACATCCAATGAGAGATGTTACCTAGGTGTGTGTGTGTGTGTGTGTGTGTGTGTGTGTGTATATATGTGTGTGTGTATGCATGCCACCTGAGTCTCAGACTGTGGAAAAGATACAATTAGTTGTAGAGTGTCATCTGCATAGCTGTGGTAGGAAAAGCCATGTGAGTGAATAGCTGAGCCAAGTGACTTGGAGACAGATGGACAACAAACAACTGCCAGAAAAGTGTAATTCCAAGGTGCTGCACTGTAATCACTCTTCAAAAGTAAACTACATTTGTTATTAAAAATGGATTATTAAATACAAAATTATTATTGAAACAAATAAAATCACTAAACTCTTGTCAAATGGCTTATGTTTTCGTATACTTATTACATTTTTTTTTTTTAAAGGGACAGTTCACCCCAAAATCAAAAACATATTTTTCCACTTACCTGTAGTGCTATTTATCCATCTACATTGTTTTGGTGTGAATTGCTGAGTTTTGGAGATGTCTGCCTTCTCTCTAATATAATAGAACTAGATGGCAGGAAAAAGTGCATTGGAAAAACTCAACAGCAATATCTCTTTCCAGAAATTATAACCCAGTTACTCACGATATTCCAAAGACCTTGTTGTGAGCAGTTTCAGGTAGGAACTTTTGTTTTCCTACCGAACTACACCCAACGAGGAGGACGACACTAATTTTTACATCACAAGCCTCTCATCCATGAGTAGATGCATGCTTCCTTTTTGATATATGTAAAAAAAGTATATATGAGTGCATTACACAATCTCGAAACAAGTCACAGTGGAACAGCACGTCTTGCTTTGATAACAAAGTGGGCGGAGTGAGAAGATCTACCCCCTCACTTACATGCACGTGTACACACACACATAGAGAACATAAAGATATTTCTTGTCACAAATGACATACAACCTGGAATAGCTGCATGAAATTATGAAAAAACGATTCTCATGAAGTAAGTTAGCAATATGAATCTGAAAAAGGCTCTTCTGTTTGTCGGACCAAAGTTCATCCACATCAATTTTCTTACACAGAATTCCCAGGAGCTCGTCTTCAAATTCACTGACTGGCCCACATTTTTTTCTTTTTGGATCCTGTTTGACGGTGGTGGTCACAATATCAGATGAGGTGCGGTGGGGGTGGGGTACTTGGAGATGATCTTACTAGTTCCTGGTCTTTATCCATTGTCGCATCTACCACGGGGAGCAGGTCCAGGACAACGGACTCCTGGCTTTGTGCAGTATGCTCAGGGGCAGGGCTTTGAGGCAATCTGCTGGTTGGCCTATTGATGCTTGAGTTGGTTTCTCATCAGCTGACTTCCTTCTTTTAGTGGTCCCTCAAATTTGTCTATCTTGTTTTGCATGTCTGGACTGTATGGAAAGACAAACTATTGCTATTATTATCCAGGCTTGCAAACTCTCATGTAGGCCATGTGCATCTGGCATGAGATTCATCATAGTGTATCTTGGGTGAATATGTAGTAGTAGCATTGTGCTATTTATCTATTTTTCATTTGTCCGTCTGCTGGAAGTGTGTAAGGCAATTATTTCAAGATTATATATGTAACTTTTGAAATGTCATGGATTAATATTTTTTTTTTTATGCCAATGTTTTATGCCTTGGGAGCGTGCATTATGTCTCATCCTTTGGACTCTCCTGGAAAAACCGCCCTGTGTGTTCTGCCTGTCTTCAGCTCCCGTACAGCAGCCACAATGTGCAATGTTGCCAACTTCACGACTTTCACGCTAGATCTAACGATTTTTCAGACCCTCTTAGCGATTTTTGCTAGGGACAAAACTCTGCAGCTTCTGGTGAGACTACGCTAGTGCTAGGCCTGCCAACAAGCCTGTGAGAAGCTGCTCTAACTCACAGACACCTCTCAAAGAGACAACCTGCCTGCAACATCAGAACAGTCAACTCCAGCCATCTTAACACTGATTATCTACTTTGGGTTGACTGCAGGGAAGAATGCTAAACTGGTAACGCTAGGCTAGATTAAGCTAACGGGGCAGCATCGGGCTCCAAAAAACAAAGATGGCTCCTGTGTGATCTTTCTCACAACCCGACCGCTCGCTAGTTGCTCTTCAGAAAATAAAGTCGCTAAGAGGGTCTGAAGTCCCTGAAAGTATGCAACACCAGCTAACGTTAGCTTAGAAATGTAAATGCCAAACTGTCATTACTTCATATCTGTTTGTGTAGAAAGTGTAAGTTCATTATGTATACACTACCGCTCAAATGTTTGGGGTCACTTAAGGATGTCTTTATTTTTTAAAGAAAAGCACACTTTTTTTTTCAATAAAAAAAAACATTAAATTAATCAGAAATAGTCTCAATGTTTATGTGGTAACTTACGTGGAATATTATAGCAGGAAACAACTGAATTTTAATGGAATATCTACATATGTGTACAGAGGCCCATTTTCAGCAACCATCACTCCTGTGTTCCAGTGGCACATTAGCTAATCCAAGTTTATCATGTTAAAATGCTAATTGATCATTAGCAAACCCAGCACAGCAGTGTTTTGCTGATTGAGTATCTGGGGCCTCAGCATTTGTGGATTTGATTTGTAATATTAGAAATGGTCATAAAAACTTGTCAGTCTATTCTAGTTCTGAGAAATGATATTCCACGTGAGAAATTGACAAGAAACTAAAGACCTCATACAACAGTGTATACTACTCCCTTCACAGAACAGCAAACTGGCTCGAACCAGGATTGAAAGAAGTGGAAGGCCCTGGTTCACAACTGAGCAAGCACATCAGAGTCTTTAGTTTATCTTAGATATATTTTATATTTATTCGCATATCTCAATAATCTATATACATTTCATTACATACTTTACACACAACATATATTTCTAATTTGTACATAAACATTTTATGTAACTATTGATACTATAAATTATACACAGATGTTATATTAGATATATGCTATAATAAAATTTAAAATATCTGACCTACAAATTAAATTGGATAAGAGGATTGCATTTATTTAGCTCCACTCACATCAAATGTCACATTGAAGTAAAGTGGGTCAAATCAACAGTGAGTATAATTCAAAACTTACCTAAAAATAAATATTATTTACATTTCTTCCTTTTATCTTCTGGTAAAAAGAGGGAGAAAAAAGAAAGCAAGTGAATAGTATTTAACTTATTTACATTGTTGCATTGGCAGAGTAGGAAAAAAAAAACAAGCGTTACGCAAATATTTAGGGGTGCATACTAAGAGGAGAAGATTAAGATGGGCAAAAGAACACAGACATTGGACAGAGAAAGATTGGAAAAAAAGTGTTATGCACAGACAAATCAAAGTTTGAGGTTTTTGGATCACAAAGAAAAACTTTTGTGATACACAGAACAAACGAAAAAGATACTGGGGTGCTCTGTTGAGCCATGTATTCCCAGAGCGCTCAGTAGTAATAACTTCATGAGCTTCTTTGATGATAAAATTCTAACTGTTAGAGAAAAAGTTCATCATCTTGTGCTCTGTTAGTTCAGATACATCTTTGAGTACAGGAACCTCAGGAACCTCAGAAGCAGCTGTAGAACCAGATTTATATTTAGACTGTTTTTCTCCAATTGACCTTTACCAACTTACTTCAATGATTTTTTTCGTCTAAACCAACAACCTGCCTCTTAGACCCCATCCCAACTAGGCTGCTTAAAGAAGTTTTACCCTTAATTAGCACTTCTTTACTAGACATGATCAATCTGTCTTTATTAACAGGCTATGTACCACAGTCCTTCAAAGTAGCTGTAATTAAACCTCTTCTTAAAAAGCCTACGCTTGATCCAGGGGTTTTAGCCAATTATAGACCTATATCTAACCTTCCCTTTCTCTCCAAAATCCTTGAGAAAGTGGTCGTTAATCAGTTATGTGACTTTCTAAACAGCAATAGTTTATTTGAGGATTTTCAGTCAGGATTTAGGGAATATCATAGCACAGAGACAGCACTGGTGAGAGTGACAAACGACCTTTTGATTGCGTCAGATAAAGGATTTGTCTCTGTACTTGTTCTGTTAGATCTTAGTGCCGCTTTCAATACCATTGACCATTGTATCCTATTACAGAGACTGGAGCATTTGATTGGCGTCAAAGGACCCGCACTAAGCTGGTTTCAGTCGTATTTATCAGAGATTTCAGTTTGTCCATGTAAATGATGAATCCTCCGAGCACACGGAAGTTAGTCATGGAGTTCCACAAGGTTCAGTGCTCGGACCACTTTTATTTACCTTGTATATGCTTCCTTTAGGCAATATTATCAGGAAACACTCCATAAAGTTTCACTGCTATGCAGATGATACTCAGTTATACTTATCGATAAAGCCAGATGAAACCGGTAAGTTAGCCAAGCTTCAGGCATGTATTAAGGACATAAAAGACTAGATGACCTGCAATTTCTTGCTGTTAACTTCAGTTTTGTCTGAGTTTATTGTTCTGGGTCCTAAACACCTGCAAGACGCACTATGTATAGATATAGTTACTCTAGATGGCATTGCCCTGGCCTCCAGCACCGCTGTAAGGAGTCTAGGAGTAATCTTTGATCAGGACATGTCCTTTTAATACCCATATAAAACAGACTTCAAGGACTGCCTTCTTCCACTTACGTAACATTATAAAAATCAGGCATATCCTGTCTCAAAAAGATGCAGAAAAACTAGTTCATGCATTTGTTACTTCTAGGTTAGATTACTGTAATTCCTTATTATCGGGCTGCCCCGATAAGTCTCTAAAGACTCTCCAGCTGATCCAGAATGCGGCTGCACGTGTACTGACAGGAACTAACAAAAGGGAACATATTTCTCTGATATTAGCTTCTCTGCACTGGCTCCCTGTGAAATCTAGAATAGAATTTAAAATCCTCCTCCTCACTTACAAAGCTCTTATTGGTCAGGCACCATCATATCTTAAAGAGCTCATAGTACTGTATTACCCCACTAGAGCACTACGCTCACAGAATGCAGGGTTACTTGTGGTACCTAAAGTCTCTAAAAGTAGAATGGGAGCCAGAGCCTTTAATTATCAAGCTCCTCTTCTGTGGAATCAGCTCCCAATTTGGGTTCGGGAGGCAGACACCCTCTCTTCGTTTAAGAATATGCTAAAAACGTTCCTTTTTGATAAAGCTTATAGTTAGGGCTGGCTCAGGTGAGTCCTGAACCATCCCTTAGTTATGCTGTTATAGGCTTAGACTGCCGGGGGACTTCCTATGACGCACTGAGCTTCTCTCTCCTCCTCTCCCTCTCTATCTGTACGCATTCCTATCCCACTAATACAGGCTACCAACTCCATGTGCTTTTTTGCCTTCTCACTTTCTGCAGGGATTTCCGCCCCTGGAGCTGTAGATTCTGGATCTGTGATTGCTGGCCGTCTACTGCCCCCATGTTCCTGCTCCACACTCACTGCTGCAGTTGTTGTTGTTGTTATTGTTGGTAGTAGTAGTGGTGGTGGTGGTGCCAATCCAACTTGTGTGAGGTGCTTCAGGAAACATAAGGGGATTTCTTCAGAATACCTAAAGAATTGACAGCTAGAATGCCAAAGGTCGGCAAAGTGATAATTGCTGCTGATTCCTCTGATTTTTAACCTTACCTATATCTATCGGAAGAGCATGGGAGGGTATCTCAATTTTTTCTCATCCCATATTTTTTAGTTGTATTTCAGCTTTTCCTCGTGAGATTTATAAAAAAAAGAGAAAATGTTAGATCAGCACATTTACATCAATATGACTTGATTGCACCATAGGTTATACAGTGGGTACGGAAAGTATTCAGACTCCTTTAAATTTTTCACTGTTTCATTGCAGCCATTTGCTAAAATCAAAAATTCATTTTATTTCTCATTAATGTACACTCAGCACCCCATCTTGACAGAAAAAAACAAATGTAGAAATTTTTGCAAATTTATTAAAAAAGAAACTGAAATATCACATGGTCATAAGTATTCAGACCCTTTGCTCAGTATTGAGTAGAAGCACCCTTTTGAGCTAGTACAGCCATGAGTCTTCTTGGGAATGATGCAACAAGTTTTTTACACCTGGATTTGGGGATCCTCTGCCATTCTTCCTTGCAGATCCTCTCCAGTTCCGTCAGGTTGGATGGTGAATGTTGGTGGACAGCCATTCTCAGGTCTCTCCAGAGATGCTCAATTGGGTTTAGGTCAGGGCTCTGGCTGGGCCAGTCAAGAATGGTCAGAGTTTTTCCAAAGCCACTCCTTTGTTATTTTAGCTGTGTGCTTAGGGTCATTGTCTTGTTGGAAGGTGAACCTTCGGCCCAGTCTGAGGTCCTGAGCACTTTGGAAGAGGTTTTCTTCCAGGATATCTCTGTACTTCATCTTTCCTTCAATTGCAACCAGTCGTCCTGTCCCTGTAGCTGAAAAACACCCCCATAGCATGATGCTGCCACCACCATGTTTCACTGTTGGGATTGTATTGGGCAGGTGATGAGCAGTGCCTGGTTTTCTCCACACATACCGCTTAGAATTAACGCCAAAAAGTTCAATCTTCGTCTCATCAGACCAGAGAATCTTATTTCTCATAGTCTGGGAGTCCTTCATGTGTTTTTTGGCAAACTCTATGCGGGCTTTCATATGTCTTGCACTGAGGAGAGGCTTCCGTCGGGCCACTCTGCCATAAAGCCCCGACTGGTGGAGGGCTGCAGTGATAGTTGACTTTGTGGAACTTTCTCCCATCTCCCTACTGCATCTCTGGCCAGGTCTAGGAAGAGTTCTTGTCATCCCAAACTTCTTCCATTTAAGGATTATGGAGGCCACTGTGCTCTTAGGAACCTTGAGTGCTGCAGAAATTCTTTTGTAACCTTGGCCAGATCTGTGCCTTGCCACAATTCTGTCTCTGAGCTCCTTGGGCAGTTCCTTCGACCTCATGATTCTCATTTGCTCTGACATGCACTGTGAGCTGTAAGGTCTTATATAGACAGGTGTGTGCCTTTCCTAATCAAGTCCAATCAGTTTAATTAAACACAGCTGGACTCCAATGAAGGAGTAGAACCATCTCGAGGAGGATCAGAAGAAATGGACAGCATGTGAGTTAAATATGAGTGTCACAGCAAAGGGTCTGAATACTTATGACCATGTGATATTTCATTTTTTCTTTTTTAATAAATTTGCAAAAACTTCTACATTTCTGTTTTTTTTTCTCTCAAGATGGGGTGCTGAGTGTACATTGAGAAATAAAAAATAAAAAATTTAAAGGGGTCTGAATACTTTCCGTACCCACTGTAAATATGTGCATATGCCAATGATAAAAATCACAGCTGTATCTGGGCTCATTTACTTATCAAAATCAGCTAGTAGCTAAAAGGACCAATGTAGGCACAAACAGTATTTTGTCTTTAAACAGGCGTTTGTTTAAAGACAAAATACACGTAGCTCTTTTAGCTGTTTTAGTTATTGATCACTACAGTGAAGTTAATGTGCCTTTTATAAAGTAAGGCTATAACAAAATTCAAGTTCAGCATTACACACTACCAACTTGTTCAGATAATTGGTGAAGTAAATCAGACATATTGTCATTTAAAGTTTGGTACTGTAACGGCTGGAGCACAGCACAGGCAAAGAACTCAAACGCACGACTCAGAGACGGGATCTTGGATATAAAGATACAGTCTTTACTAGCAAAACAGGTTCGGTACACAGGAGGTCAATCAGGAGAAGGCAAACAAATCCGACAAGGAGAAGGCAAAAGGCGAGGTCCAAGGAAAAACAAAGCAGAAATCAAAAACCGTATTAACTATCACTACAAAGAATCCTGGAACAATAGACAAAAAGTACTAAGACGAACTGGCACAGAGGAAGGGGAACACACAGACTAAATACACATAGGGAGTGAGATAATGAGGGACAGGTGAAACTACTCAGGCCAGGTGGACAATCACTGAGGCGGGAAACAAACGGGAAGGAAGTAAAGTATCTGAAACGAGAGGAGAGGTAACACAAAATAAAACAATGAACAAATAACATGAAACCAAGAAAAACATAACCTAACGAGCAGGGCGGGATGTCACAGGTACCTTCTATGATGATGTTGTGTTCTTAAGTCCACGTTTTTTTTAAACACAAATATTTGATTGTCCCTTTTTTCCACAGTTAATTGGTAACACTTTATAATATGATACACAAAAACATGAGTAGTTACTAAGTAACAAGCGAGGAAGGGCATGGAAATTAATGAAATGTTAATGAGTAGTTCCAGAATAACTGTGAATCCAGGCCTGTATAGTAGATAATGAGTTACTAGAGAAAAGACTGAGAGATACTATACTGATTGATAAATATTAAACTGGTAAAGGGAGGGCATGAACTTTGCTCATCTGTCTGGAGGAAACAGTTTCCACTGATTCTCAAACATGGCTGGATATGGGACTCATCATTTAAGTGATTTAGTTATGATGAACCATGGCTATAAAATCATTGGATCTAATAGAGATAATTTAGGCTTAAGCTGCCCCTAAGATTGATGGAAATGATCCCTCAAGTACTTTATCCAGTACTTTTTAATATCTTATAAACTTTATTCATGCTTGATATGACCTCTTATTTTCTAACTTTAACAGGTCAGAGAGTTATTCTTTGTTGGCGACTGGCAATCATCCCACTACATTGAACATAATGGCAGCTCCTGCAATTCATAATATTTTCCTTTAACTGCCTATGGCTGGCAACAAAGGCTTTAACACACACTCATTTCCTTAATGACCTGCCTTCCTCTAACAATTTTTAAACAAAGGAGGACTCAAATGAGCCCCAGCATTAATATTCATCAGCGATGCATTATACCTTATTAAGCATTTAGAGTAAACAAACTCATCAGGATCATTAGAGTTGAAATGTAAAGACAAAAGGTGGTAGGGAGGTGGCAGAGGAGGTCTTTGAGAGGCTAAAGGGAAGTGTGTGAGTCTCTTGCTGCTGCTGATAAAGAGTGTGCCCCATCTCAGTGGATTAATTATCAAACTGCTGCATGGATCTCTTGTGATTCAGCAAACATTAAGATCCTTTTTTACCTGCAGTAAATCACATGAGGGTCATGCAGACTGATGTTTTTCATTAGTAAAATATAGAAACTACACAAAAACGGTGTCTGGGATGAGTCATACATGATTTCATTCATCATTATGACACATCACAAAATGTATCTAGATGATAACATATTTCTGTTTCTAGAACTTTCACTACTTCGATTGTCAATAACATAAATTGTAATATTCTGAGGGTTTTGTTGACTTTTTCCAGGGTCTAGTTCTTCATTTCCATAGAGTAGAATTGTTCTGAGCTACATCTGGCATAGGAGCAACTCATATTCTATTCCTTTTTAATCAGAGCAGGATTCCTTCCCTGGGGACGTAATTACATGGTTCATAATCCAGACTTGGCGCTCCACAGCCGGCTCCACATAACACATTTGTTTCCACTCGCAAACATGTCCTCTGTACTTTGACACAATCCCTGTTGGATGCTGATCTAATTATTAACCTCAAAGCACCATGTTCACAAAGAATACTGTTAGAGACCTCGTACCCTTTATGTATCAATCAAATATAATTTAGTGGCAAAAAAATGTCTTATCTGACAGAGGCATGTTTATTTCATCAGTATTCTTAAGGCACACTAGCATCAGCATTTACAACAGTTAAATCATCATCTCTCAAACAGTGGATTAGGAGTTGATGGTACAGCTGCATCCGGTTAGTGGCCGAGCTATCCATCCTGTGACTGACAGTTGGCAAGTTTACCAGCTAGGACTTTAGCACTCTCACTTTGAAATAAAGTGTTGGTGTTGTTGAGTCCACACTGCCATGAAAAAAGTGATTGTTTGCTGGTGGCACAGCCTAATTCATCCATGCATCCTCACAAAACAGACGCTCGCAGTTGGTGAACTACTACTGTCAAGCTCATGGCTAGCTGTAGCCAACCAGACACATACTTGGGATAGTCAGTCATAATTATTAATGATCCAAATTTGCTTGTCTTGCTAACTGTCAGATTTATAATGAATTACTTAATTTGTGCTTACTTAATAAAATCTACACTGGGCCATATTATTGTGCCACTGTAAAAACACAATGTTCACTTTGCACACAAGTTAAAAGTTGCCACAGAATTTGACGATGATCCTAGAAGGATAAACCCATTTGATTTTTAAGTGGTATATTCCCTTTCACCACATTCAGGACAAACTTTACACTAGTAACTCCCCTGTTAAGACTCTAAAACTAGCAAAAGTAGTGTGGCACTGACTTTGTCATTTAATGTGTGTCTTATGAATGTATTTTAATAGTGAGTGATGGCAGTCAACACCAGGGATCCTTTGCCTCGGAAGTTAATGACTTGATGTTGGTATTAGAGAAAGGGTCAGGCATCATAAAAATGTCACTTCATTCTCTGGAGACCATGAGCATTTATACCAGTCATCATGGCAATCTGGACAGCTTTTTTTGAGGTGTTTTACTCTGAAATAAAGACCAACAAAAGGACATCACTATCTTAAGGCTATTAACTTTTATTTTAAACCTCATATCCAGTTTCATTTCATCATATTGTTCAATTTCCCATTCAGTATCAACGAAGATATTTGCCAAATCAAGTCAAGCCAGGACTATAACAGTAAAGAGTTTCTCATCAGCAGAATGATGCCTTTCATACTTTATCAGTCAGCCCTCATGATAATTGAAGCCAGTGTACAGTAATTCCTCAAGCGAAACCTATTGTATGGGACACTCCCTTGGATTTATATGAGCGGAACTGCAAAAGAAAATGCTGTCATTCTTGGAGGAGAAATAAAGGGGGCAGCTTAATGGGCTGTTCCCTTGATGAGAAAGATGACGATATGTCAGATATGCAGAATTGAGATAATTACCTGCAGGTGGATAGTTCAAGTAACAGCAGACCGAGATGCCCTGACAGCATGCAGTGTGCTCCAGTAGACCATGAAGGAAACTAGAAGGAGTAATGTCTTTGGTCCTACTTATTACAAGACATTTGTTTCTTTGAGTAAAACACAAGTTCAGTTCATTTAGAGCCAATGCCAAGGGACACAATGTGGCCTACTTCTTCTGATTTATGGTAAGACGTCAAACAAGCTCTCACAGACGTCTCCCCAGCTGACTTGCGTATTCAGGATTTGGAGGTGGTAGTGGTGGTGGCAATTAGTTTAGATCCAGCACTGCAGTGAGTATTGTGGATTTTAAATTGTGCGTAGGTGGGTGGGAGACTGTTGGATGTTTTTGAAGAGTGTTTTGCAGGTGCTGCACTGCTGTGTGTACCAACGAATCCCGTTTTGAAATATAGGGTGTCAGAAAGTCTTTCCTTCAATTTCACTGTGTGATACCTGTTTATTTTCAAAAAATGTATGCAGCACAAAAAACACTGTGGCACTGCTGGATTATATTTTGATATTTGAATTGTGCAGTTTTGTTTACAGATGTGGTTGGAAGCAGCATTCCTGTTTGGTTTTATTTTCTGATACTGTTTCCAACACTGCACGTCTAGTTAAATCAATACAGGAAATGGTTAATCTGACTTTCAAATAATTTTGACATGTTTAAAAAAGAACAGTACAGAGGAGTCACTTTTCCTAAATTCTACAATGAGGATTACAAGGTCACAGCCAAACAGATTCGGTTTAGCACACTTAGGATGTAGTAGGCAACTGCCATTACTCAAAATGACAAGACAAATAATTACAAAGTTGCTTATTATATGGGCTGTAGATACATGGGGCTCTACCATGTCTCATCTCCCCTTCCTATGGAAACTGGGAAAGAACCAGTACAACTACGCTACAAAAAAAAAGTAAAAAAAAATTTACTTTTACTTTACTGAACTGGCAGATGCATCCATACATTTTTTGCCGCTTATGCAGCTCCAGGTTGCAGTGACACAGGCAAAATTAGGTAGCGCAGTCAGCCGTTGCCCCAGCCATGTCCTCCATTACTTTCCTGGGGTTCCTGAGATGTTCCCAGACCTGAAGGGATAACTAATCCCTCCAGCATGTTCTTACAAAAAGAGTTCGTAAAGAGCAGAGGAAAGTAGTAGCATTTTTCATAGAACCACTATGACCACTAACCGCCTCAGCCACCACTAACTGCCTCAGCCATAAGATGGAATGACAGCTTTTCAGCCATAGAAACCAATTCACACCATCATAAAATCAGTCTATACTATATGCCAATGAGATCTTGTTATATCTAACAAATCCCTCAACCTCCCTCCCGTCAGCCTTCAATCTGATTAATATTAATTTGGCAATGCTTCTGGCAACTCCATTAACTGGTCTTAGTCGGAGATTTTGCCTCTAAGCCATTTGACTAGGATGCTGAGGTTCTCTTGAAAATAAACCATAACTGTCATTCCATTTTACTGGAAAGGCAAAAGGCCCTGGATCACAATAACTACACTTCAAAAACCCAAAGAATATGGCAGACTCGATGGACCAAATGTTTAGCACTACCATCCAACACGTGACAAACAAGTCCAATTTTGCCTGGCTTGATATTGAACAGACCAACTGGAAGGATCTCCCTATTCAGAATACTGAAAGACACACAGCTGCTTCAGATTTAATGCTATAAATCCTACTCTCACTGCCTGGTGGAAAGCAGATGACATACTTAACCTCAAACTATCTCCTTCAACTCTCACTCCTATCTGGCATAACCCTATGTTTAAAATCAATAGAGAACCCATCCATTTCCCTGCGGGGAAACTGAGGGTGGTGATTCTCATGACCTTTGACCTTCTCAAACAGACAGACAACTTACATGCAGTTGAAAAAGAGAAAATTTATATCCATAACTTCCACAACCTCACTCATCCCTTACTACAAAACTATGTTACCTTAAACCCAAATAATGACTAAAGATGTATAAGCTCCTTTCTCACCATAACAATTTCAATACCAATAGACAAATAGTTGTGACTTCAGACTTGAATATACATCATTTAGACATCAATTGGCAAACTATATGCAACAATACATTCTCCATGTCATACAACTCAACTAATTTAATACATGGTCCATATTGGCTTCACAGACAGCAACACCGGCACACACTGCCCCACTGCAAGACAACCACTTCCATGAATTCTGGCTCTGAACACCAGTTGGGGGGTTTGGGTTGGAAGTCATGGGCGAGCTGTCCAAGATCTTTAACCTGAGCAAGATCACCATTAGATTTTATTTATTTTTTACAAATTCATGCTCCTAAGAGGATAACATTTTTCCTTTTAATGACCCCATGACCTTTCTCTAGAATCACCCTACGGCAAACTTCATAATATTAGTCCAAACAAGATATTTTTGTTTCATCTTCTCAATTTTTTTAAGGTTGAATCAAAAGGAACATCTTGGTACTGCACACTGTAATCAAAGCTGGAAGGTTGTGTCATCAGTGTCCCCTTTCCAATGTAGGACCATTATCATTGCCAAAAACCATCAGATAGGAACTGATGCAGTACAATTTTAATGCCATTATTCCTCAGACTGTGTATAGGGACATAACCTCCAGGCTTTTAAAACTCATCAAATAGGGATTCTTTCATCTGACGACTTTTCTCTTGTCTCCCGGGAAATTGTTACAAGCAATTATCTGTCTAACAAGGCAATGTAAATCTCTGGAGCCCCACATTGTCATTCTGTAATTTGCCATTAATGTTGAAACATGGCTTTTCCTACTCTAAAACAAGACACTTTAGGTACAACACAGGGATGTTTGGAGATGTTAGCTAAATGATGCAATTTAACTGTTGCAAACTGTTGTAAATGCTTATTAGTGGAGAGGTATAGGCCAGTTTAACCTAGGGCAATGGAAGAGGAACATGAGAAAGACATCAAAATATGTTCACACAGAAACTTAATAGAATGTAAAAGATTTTTGGTGAAATCCCCCTTGAGAGCAGTCTTAATAAATGCTACAACTTCTTATTTCATGATCTACACAGGAAAGAAATCCCCCCATTGAATATACCCATGGGGTTCCTGTGTGGCACTCTCACTCATATAATATTATATTATCTGCAAATCAGCATATTTTAAACATTTTTCAGCAGGGACCACAGAACGCATCCCAATGGGACTCTATACATGGCTGGACTGTCAGAACATGTAGGCAGAGTCTTCAAGACACAAGGAGTGAGTACTTACAACAAACTATTTAAAACCTGAATACCCTGGATCCTACCATTCAATATAAATTCTTAGACTTGACCGTGAGACATGGCAGGACTAAAGATGGGACCTGGACCAATCACACTTTGCCGTCTTTCATCATGTTTTGTCCATGCCTTCTAGACTGATGTGTGTTTCCTGAACTGGCGCCCCTATCAGCAGGACGACATCATTTGTTTGTGCCTTCTAAAACTGTTACAAATTCCTGTTGGATAATAAATTATCACAATGGTATGTTTATTGTTTGGTTAGGTTTAAGGAAAGATCATGGTTTCCTTCATTGTCATGGTTACATGAATAAACACGGGGTTATGGTTATAGAACAATAGTAATCATTCTTTCAAAAAATGATTTGACTTTTGGTTGGAAAACAAGGAGCGATTTCCTGTGTTAAAGTTTAATGTTTTTCTGACCCCCCCGCGCGCTTTACCTACATATTGTAGGTGCTCGGAAAGAAGGTGCCAAGGACTGACTTCACTGGTCCGCCTGGTAGCACCGACAATGTAATTATTCTTTTGTTTCGTAATATTTCCAGTTGTGCAAAGAAGCGTGCTTTGTACCTCTATTGGTGACAATCACGGAACATCTCGTAGGAGTTGTCAAACTAAGTCAAACTTTAACCATTTTGTCTGGATGTCGTTAGCCATCAGTTCACTACACGGGGGTTGTCAAATTCAACGTAATACTGATGAGTTGGCCCTCACAATGATCAGCTGCACAGAATATATTTACTATCATAGAACAATTGGCTGCAGTCCACTCATGTTTTTTTTTTTTTTCTTTTTAATCATTATTGGCACCATGTTTTTTTCAGTGTGAAATCCGACAGAATCTGGGCAAATTGTCGGTAGCACTGTATTATTTTGGGAGGAGCAGCTAATTTACTCCACTACTGTGAGTGTGTGTGTTTGAATTATAAAAACTGTGAGTTCTCAGCTCTATCTGCTCAGTCCGCACCTGAGCACCACAGGCATTTCTCCCAAACCTCCCGATTACCACTGCACAACATCCATTCAGCCACAGTACTGCTCTTGGCTCAGAGGCATTTTTGACAGATCTCAATGCCTGTGAGCAAACAAACCTGCCTGAAACATGTCCTTTATACAAAGAATGTGAACGTGAGGGTAAGCTGCATACAAAGGTACTTACAGTATCTTTGGGTTATGGGTATTATAGCTGCAATTTTCCACACCATGTTGAATATCTAACCCTGTTAAAATGTGAAATGTGAAATAAGGACAAAAAGTGATGTGGACATAAGTAGTCTGCTTACCTTTCTTTGCAGCCTCCACACATGGAAAAAATCTCATAATATCTCTCATTTGGAAAATCTTTAAAGGGAGTATAAAGTTTCTCACTGTCCTTAGCTGATTTTACAAATGTTCTCAGCTACCTTACACTATCATTCCAAGCCTCCCACCAGTACTTACCCCCCAACATCCTCTGCACACTCCTCAAGGCTCATTTCCCATAAAAAACAAACTAGTACCCCAGACCATTAATAATAAATAGAAAAACACACAGCAACATAACAATGCAGCGGGCAGTCCCCCTACACACCACACCCTCCTTACACTCACTGCCTCCAAGTTGAGCGATTCTGCACTCCGGACTTCTGAGGCCTTGCATGTTGAATTTCCTGATTTATTCCACAGGCACTTAGCTGCAGAAATTGATATGCCCTTCATCTGGAAGAAGGACGTAAAAAGTTGTTGGCCATGATGTGTGAATAAAGGCGGACTCTGCAGGGCAGGAAGGCAACCCCAATGAACCATTAGAAAGTCATTATTACAGCTGTGTATGATTGATCCTTTCCCAGGAACCCTTGGTACGCCTTAACAATTAACCTACAAGCTGTTAAATGTTGGCAGCATAGAAGAGTGGCAAATAAATCACAATTCTTTACACCTTCGGATTCAAGATGGGTGAGGACTTTATTAAAGTGGCATATTGAATTAATCCGAAATTAAGCAAGGGAAGAAGTCGCAGCAGCTGAAAGGATCTACAGCTACTGTAGTGCCTATACAATTGTATTTATAGGATTGGAATGGTAATCAATAAACTTTGTGGGTCATAAATAAGCTTTGTATAAAGTCCACCACAGGTTGCATATTGTGGATGAATTAAAATGTAGTAGTTAGCTGTCATGCTATAGCAAAGCTTTTTTTTGACCTCTTGGGGGGCAGATTCACACACACATCTGACATGTGTTGGCCATCAAAAGTCGTTATGACTAACTTGTATTAGCAATCACAAAACAAGAGTCCACATTTTTCTTCCTGGCAACAAACACTGTAAAAAGAAGATCTGTTAAGCACTATTAAATGATTCATTGAGCATATTTCATACCATTAGTTACATGTTATAAAGCTTTTAAAAAATGTTTTAGAAAATGTAACCCAACTTAGTTTCCTTTCATCTTTCAGAGCTCAGTCAAAATAAGAACATGAAAGTGTGGTACAAACCAGTGCAAGTCTTTTCATTTAGATTAGGATGGAATAGCTCATTTCAAAAGGTCTGAGGCATCGTTCACAGTGCTCAAAGAGAGAGAGACAGGCTGGTTTTGGCAGGTTGGACAACAGCAGCGCCTATGGGCTGAGAGCACCAGGCATGCACCACTGTGCTGAATCTGAAGTAATTGCCTCTCTGCTTTTCGTATTAAAAAAGCCATCATGGCTCATCTGAGAATGGGGAATTGAATTCTTCTTTTATACTGCAGTTTCATTCAGTCTGATGGACCTGGGCCACATGATATTTAATGGCCTTTCATTTTACCCAATACTCTCTTTAGCGCAAGTACTTGAACATAGATTCTACAAAGGTCACGGACATGTTCAATAGTCTGTGTTTGACATGTAGGGCCTCTATATGGTGGTATTTCTGAAATGAAAGAATTCTGTGACAAGGTGGCGGAATGCACGTTTTGTCATTTCCTGTTCATCAATTTGTGCACTGACCACCAAGACATTATATTGTAAAGATTATTGTATACATATACTTCATAATATAATTATATATAGAATTGGGGCAAAGTAATATTATCTGACAATATGCTGAATCAAACACCATAGGATCTGAAGACACAATCCTTTTATATTTGAATCTGAGACTTTAACCTTCTTTAATAGATTTTTGGGGTACTTGAGGGCAACGGAACAAGCTGAAAATTAGGGTTAGTTATGCTGTTACTTGTGGTACCTAAAGTCTCTAAAAGTAGAATGGGAGCCAGAGCCTTTAGTTATCAAGCTCCTCTTCTGTGGAATCAGCTCCCAATTTGGGTTCGGGAGGCAGACACCCTCTCTTCATTTAAGAGTATGCTAAAAACGTTCCTTTTTGATAAAGCCTATAGTTAGGACTGGCTCAGGTGAGTCCTGAACCATCCCTTAGTTATGCTGTTATAGGCTTAGACTGCCGGGGGATTTCCTAGGACGCACTGAGCTTCTCTCTCCTCCTCTCCCTCTCTATCTGTACGCATTCCTATCCCACTAATACATGTTACTAACTCCATTTCTTCCTGGTAGTCCTTGTGCTTTCCGTGCTTTTTGGCCTTCTCACTTTCTGCAGGTATTTCTGCCTCTGGAGCTGTAGATTCTGGATCTGTGACTGCCGGCCGTCTACTGCCCCCATGTTCCTGCTCCACACTCACTGCTGCAGTTGTTATTAGTATAGTCTGATTTGTTGTCTCTCCTCCTGCTCTGTCTCCCCTCTCCCCCTCTCTCCTCCCCTTTCAACCCAACTCGGTCGATGCAGATGGCCGCCTTCCCAGAGCCTGGTTCTGCTCGAGGTTTCTACCTGTGGATACTCAGCTGAAGCATCCTGATGCTCTTGCTTTCCTTGACAGCCCCCCCCCCCCCCTCCTTTTGGGCTATCTGGGTAAAGTGTCCTTGGGGTCTTTCCATGCACACCTCCATTATGTCTCAGTTCCTCCTGACTGCATTTTTTAAAAACGTGTTAAATTGCTGACTATGTGTTAACTTCAGACTTAATACATGTGGGTTACAATTTATATGTTGAATGAGTTCAATCAAACCACTTTTCTTCCCCTCCTGATTATTACGAGCTTTAACACAATAACTAATAACATATGATGTTCATTAATTAATAAATGCACATGAACTTGATACATTTTACACTACACTTCCCGCTTGCTCTTAGAGAAGATCAAAATTGCCCTAGACCACACATAAGACATCTTGGGTTTTGTGCTGTGAAATATTGATAATGATGATGAAAAAGCAATTTACTTTATGAAAATACAGAAGAAAACTGTTCTACAATTACTCATTCCTTTAATAATTTTAAATGTTTACGCTTATTAAAGATGATTATGTCCGGCCTGAATGACAACAAAATGTGCACCCATGCGCACACACAAACACACACACATACCTGTCCAATCATTAACTATGACAGCACATGTCATTAATTATGGTTTCATAGCATATAAAGAAGTACTGAGCAGTGCCCAATCAAATCCACAATGGTTTATTTGTGTTTGCTCAATGCGTTGGCCAACCAAGCAACAAGCCTTGAGAAAAGAGTTTATTTAAAGCTTGAGCAGATTTGTTTGGTGGGAGTGACGAGTTGCTCATAAACCTTTGATTACCAGGGCAGATTGTCCAAAACCTGTGTACCATTCTGGAGCCTCAATTTAGATCAGAGACAAAACAATCTAATCCCACTTCACCTCATCTGCAAGTACTCACAGCTATGGGTTTCCTGGCTACTGGGACCCTCCAGGGACAGATTGGTGATAGGTCTGTCGTGCACGGTTAGTCGTGCCCTCCAAAAAGTTCTCCAGGGTTTCCATATACCGCTGCTCAGCAGATCAAGAAACAAGGGGAAAAGATTTTTATGCCGCTGTTGGACTACCCAATACTATTGGACTGTATGTGCACAACAAGGCACCATCTCCAAATCCGTTCCACCTCCTCAATAGAAAACAATTCCATTCAATCAACTTCCAAAAAACATGGGATGCACAGAATCAATTGCGGTGGAGCGCACGACTGTTGTGATGCACAAATGTAGGTATACAGTTAGATCAAGGTGCTGCTGGAGATGGGTGGCTTATTGGTAAGTCGTATATGATAGAATTTTCATTAGTCTGCATTATTACCTTTTCAACATAAATCCAAGTTTTATTTAGGTGATTGGGTCTATCTTCCACTACAATGGCTTATGACACCACCTACCAACTCTCAGACCCAGCACAAGGTAGACACAGAAACTGATACACGCTCAGTGGTGAAGTGCACTATTGATATGCTGAAAGGCTGGTGGCTATACCTAGACAGGTAGAATGCTTTTACACACACCTACAAAAGTGTGCAAAATAACTATGGCCTGCTGTGTTCTGCACAATATAGCAATGCAGCATGGTGTGTGCCCACCCCACCCGCCACCACCCAAAGACATGGTGGAACCCAACAGCGACTCACTTTTTTAAACATATAAGCAGATCACTTTTGTTACGTCGTGAAATGGCAGAGGCCTATACTTAAGGCAGAAACATTGTAATGGCATTTATTTGATGAAAGAAAGAAAGAGGTTTTACTTTCTATCATTTAGAGTGTCAGTAATTTGTGAAAAAGTCGATGACATTTGCTGAAGAGTCACTAATGTTTTCTGTTGATTTTGTAGGACCGACTCTGAGATCTCTGCTCAGGTGGATTGTCTTGACAGTCCAGGGCTCTGAGAAGTGGATGGTGCACCGGAGCCAGATGCATCTGAAAAATAAAATAAAGACCATTAATACGTATGTTTTTTGTTTTATTTATAGATTTACCAAAGATATAAAATGGGCATGTAGCTTAAAACAAAAATGGGCATATGGTACACTATAGATTAGGTAAAATTTAGGTGTTTTTAATTATGTTTAATGTGGAATCCAATGATGAAATCAACTTAATTAAAATTACTTTTGAAGATTTAAGATTTGGATTGATGCTTACCATTGTATTCATATCTTGCAGGGTGTTTCTGGGGTATGTTGTCTGTTGCTGATGGGATGTTTCCTGGCTGTGGTAGGTCACTGTCCAATGGAATATCAGACTGCTACCTCAAAAGAGGAACCTCTCCAATGATGGCTCCAATGTGCACATCCATGTCTGTTTTTCGGAGTTTCCTGGCCCCCTCCTGTGGCTGTGATAGAACACCTGGCAGCAGGCAGTCCTTTTTTGGTTCCATTTTTTCACTGAGAGTTCTTTATTTTGCACATACAGCATTTATTGCACTGGTGATCTCTTGCCATACTTTGCGCTTTTCTGGATCAGTGACCTCATTGCTCGCACAAATCAAGATATTTTTCCTTAAGGAAACTTTATTACATTTTCTTTTTTGTATCCCTTACATGGCATTTCCTTCCTTTCTTCTCTTCTTTTGTCTGAGTTTAAAGTAAGCTGTTGCTTGGCACACACAATTTAAGATCAAATGCAATTCATCAACATACTCAGATGGGTAAGAACAGACTTAGCTATCAGCGCACGTTTTATGAATCCCATGTAGTATTTTCTTATTTTCCTCTTATTGCTTTGTGCAGGAACAAATATAAGAGAAAAATAAGAAAACATTCATGCATCAGGCCCAATGTCCACTGTGGCACAGTATGTAACAGGCAGGTTCTGCCTCAGAAAGGAAAGCCATAGAATAGTAAGGGGGTTATGTTCTGTTCAGAGACTATGGCAGACTTCCAGCTCTCTGACATATTCGCAGACCCCCAGTGCTTTCTTACTGGCAGTAACTGTGAGTTGTAACATTTCACACCAATGGATTGAAAAAATATTTGCCTGGGGCAGACAGAAGCATGAAGCTATATGAATAAAATAACAGTCACACCTCTATGAATAGATGGTGAACTCAGAGATGTGTGTGAAAGGCTCTCTTTATAGACTGGATTTTTTGCCTATTGAAAGGACAAAGTCATCTCTCAGAGAGATGACTTTGATAAACGATGCAGACTTTGGAGACGTTTGAGTGTACCAATTGTGGAACTTTTGTCATTTTCGGCTAAAAGGTGAACGTGAGAAAGAGATAGGAGAGAAGGGAAGAGGGATGTAGCAAAAAAAAAAAGGTGTGAACAGGGAAATAGTGGAGAAATTAATCCAATAAAGCTAGATAGAAGTAATTTTTCCTTGAACATCTCTTGTCCACCTGCTGGTAAATGTGAGCCCCTCATACACACACACATTTATACACACACATGATCATGGCAACAATACATTAACAGCTCTTTGTCTGACATGTAATTAATTCAAAAGCCAATATCAGTGGCTATGAACACACCTTCCCTCTCTCATTTCCATACAATGACTCCTCTTCTACACACATGAAGATACATAAGCTGTTTAAAGAGGAGCTGGTATTCACATTTTCTCCCACATATTCCCCCACTTGTTTACGTATTCATCAGACCGAACAATATCATGTTTCCTCTGCTAGAAAATGCTCAACAGCAGTTTTAAATTGTCCTGGGATGATGTTGATATGGGTGTGACTAAACTGCTAAAAATCATTACTAAAAGACCAAAAGTCTAAAGCCATGCAAGCAGCACCAAAAAGTATGGAAGCCTGAGGTGTTTTAAATTAAAAAAGGTAAACGAGACATTATTAAGTAAATCATCATATGAATAAATTGTGTAAAATATAGAAAAATGTAGCATGATTATGAAATGGAACACAAAGTTTTAATGGAGTTAATATTTTTGTCAGTATACAAAAAAGGAATATATTTCTAAATAATTTATTTTTATTTTTTGCCAATGACATTACTATTTCAAAATGTTGTCAACAGTCACTCCCACCCACACAAAATGTATCATTTCAGTTATACATTTTACAGTCATATGATTAGTCATATTTTTATTTCATAATGTAATTTAAATATGTTGTTCTTGCTCTGTACAAGGTGTTGGATGCATGTGTATGTTTTTGCCCATTACAGACCCTTTTCCCCATTGCCTTTCAATGACTTTGAGACAATGAGATTTTATGTTAGTTCAGTCAGGACCACTATGACAAAAATACTTGATCTACATGCAGTAGATATATTTGCAATTGTATGTATTTGGCGGTATGCTCTGTTCTGGGACCTCCCTGCCCTTC
The DNA here is from genome assembly GCA_031216445.1 of Lateolabrax maculatus. NCBI lineage: Eukaryota > Metazoa > Chordata > Actinopteri > Acropomatiformes > Lateolabracidae > Lateolabrax > Lateolabrax maculatus. The sequence goes on from CM062205.1 coordinate 2,690,916, forward strand.
CATGTGCACACATGGAAAGCCTAAGGCAGGGAGAGCAGCAGCAGCGGCAAGAACCCCCAAAACGATCATACCAGGCAAAACCTCCCTGCCATTCCAGGTGCAAACGTGGAAAGCTTAAGGCAGGGAGAGCAGCAGCAGCAGCAGCAGCAGCAGCAGCAACCCCTGAAACGGTTGCACGGCGCAAAACCTCCCTGCCCTTCCAGGTGCCTACGTGGAAAGCTTAAGGCAGGGAGAGCAGCAGCAGCAGCAGCGAACCCCGAAAACGATTGCACCAGGTGAACTCTCCATGAGCTTCAATGAAAGTGCAGGGTGGGGATGACCTTGTTTAATGAAATGCAAGCTGCGATGCAGTATTACATAAAATGTATATCAGCTGCACATCAAACAATGGCAGGTTGTGCGGCTGAACCCTGGTAACAGTACAAAAATAAAAATATCAGTCTATATGAAGCCATCAAAGTTGTAACTTACCTTTGCACAACTTCCAAGTTAAAATATTTTCTGTTTGTTTGGATTTGGCTATATTGTGCGGTAAAAACATATTCTATTAAATACTTTGTTGTAAATTCATGCTCATTTGGTACAAAACAGCACTGAGGTTAGGTGTAGGAGTGTACCCTGTGATTCTGTTTCTTCTGACGACCTGGGATTTACTTCTTTCGATCTTGGACAACTTTGTCCTGGGGTGTTGGAGACCTGAGCATCCCACATCAGTAAGATAGTGGAGAAAAGCAGTTTTTTTTTTTTTTTTTTTAATTATTTAATGGTAACTGGAAATATGTCTCCAACAATAACATCTGGAATGAGAGAAATGCATACTTCTTAAAAGTATTTTTTCTTCTCTCTCTCTCATATTGAAACAATTGCATGAGGCAAATCCCCCCTGCCCTTCCAGGTGCCTACATGGAAAGCTTAAGGCGGGGAAAGCACTTTTCCCCGCCCTCCATGCGCACACATGGAAAGCATAAGGCAGAGAGAGCAGCAGCAGCGACCCCCGAAATGATTGCACCAAGCGAAACCTCTGTGATCTCTGTGAGAGTGTACTGGAAACTTTTCTTTCCTTAAACCATCACTTCCAGGTTCACGCACATACCGATACCGAAAAATGTCCGGATAATTGCAGGGTAGCAGTGCCTGTGTGAGAGGGTATTTTGGCCTGCGGCCGAGCAGGAAAACCGAGTTGCTGAGGCTGCGGAGCCGGGTGCTGGAGGTGGGACTCGTGCTCCTTGAACGACAGTGGAGGTGCAGTGTTACCTTCCGACAGCGGAGGTGTGGGAGCAGCGTTACCTTCCTACACAAATAGCTTCCTGTGCTTCAGATTGCTGAAGCGGTGAGTCCGTGATGTAGTCAAGGTGGACGGGGACATGCGAGCAGCAGGTGAGTTGAGGCAGGCAGCTCACAGCCTGGTTGTTCTCACGTGGCAGAGTGTGTGAAGTGTCTTGCGGAGGAAGCAGCAAGGATAGGCGGCTGAAGCAGTTTAAACAGGGCGCCCTGAATGAGATCACCAATAGATGCGTGGAAGGGAACCAGCTGATCCATCAGCTGGTGTGGCTCCTGGATTGCAATGGTCAGCTGATGTAGCTGGGATATTGAGCTGAGCTTGACTCCGTGGCCTGCCTCAACTAACGCGATGCTCAATTAATGTAATTTGAAACCACCAATAACATTTGAAATTGAAGATTATGAATTACCTTTACTAGACATTTCATCAATGATTTACATGTTAGCCCTCTCATTAATTTCCGCAGGCCATAACCACTATACCTGTCACAATCTGGTCCTTTGTCCTTTTCTTTAGCCACGTTCTAGCCCTCAGCACTCTGTTACTGTTCCCTGTCTCCACGTCTGCTCACAGCTCTCTAGCCATGGATTTTTTCTCTGTTCTCCACACCTGCCATCCTCTTACTCTCCACCAGATGCCCTCAGACTTTCCCTCCTTTCCCCATCACCTGTCTCCCCCACCCATCTACACACCTGTTCCCGCTCTGGTGGGGGGGGGGGGGGGGGGGGCAGGGTGGCTGATGAGGTAATGAGCTGCAGGCGTGGAGTGGGCAGAGCAGGCAGGGCTGACGAGGTGTTGTTTCCTTGAGATGCACATTTAGAACATGATTAAAAACATGCATTACACATTCTTACTTTTTGTTTTCTGTTTTTTTAGCTAGTGGAAGTAAAACAGTAAAGGTGAAGGCAAAAGGGGGAGAAACATGCAGTCAGAAAACTTCCTCTCACCAACAACTGGTATATTTTTAACACATGAATTAGCTAACGTGCACCAGTATACCAATCATTTCAAAACTGCCAATTTTAAACTGACATCAACAGTACTGTGAATTACTCTGGTGCCAGACAATGAGTTATCCTCTATCTCCTGCAACTCTGACAACTCTGCATTCACTGGATACTGACGGATAGTTTCCTCTAATCCAATGAGAAAATGGTTTGAGATTGCTAGAAATATTGGGACAAATCTAAACCATCCAAATGCAATTCTACGCCCTAGGCTCTTTAACATTAAACTAATTTTTGCCTTGCTTTATTTGACCACAATTGACTGCTGTACAGTTCATGTTTATTTGCCACACACCAAAATACCATTTATACAGACATCAGCTGTTGCTCGCAACATACACGTCAACTTTTATATGTGCAGAATATGCCTGTTTTTGGGTGACAATTTAAACTTGGAGTCAGAAAACTTTGGCATTTGTGCAATTTTTTTAAACTCGCAATGTGTCATTTCCCTCAACTTGTGCCACTTAGTTAGTTTGCTTCTGTTCGCATGGACTTCATGCGTCATTCCACTGACTACAAGGCAAATACATCATGTGAAGTGATTTAGTGTAAACAAAGACATGCATGAGACCTACATCCACCATAAGAAAAAACAGGTGAAGATAAGACACAAATCACAGATACAGCTCATATCGCTGCAGATTTCACTTTTTGATAAGTATGTTCAATGGATCAGAAAGTTTTTTTGTCCATAAAAGGAGAGATTATCTATTCTGTCTGTGTCTATTAAGCTCTGAGTCATATGTTGCACTCAGAAGACAAGTTGGTGATTGCAGTCAAGGCCAAGAAGAGAGGCTCCAAGCCTCATCTTATTTATCCGTAGCAGCAGTGTTAAGGTGTAAGAGATCTGACAGGCAGGAAGGCTGGGAACAACTCTCATATGCGTGAATTATATTTTAATTTCACTGCCACCACTTGCCTTGATGATATCTCCTCTTACAGCAGAAAACTTAAACTCTATCAGCTAGAGAGCGCTGATGCAATCTGAGTGGAATGACATGTCAGTTGGCTCACCCCCCTATCCCCTGCTGTCTCTACTGATCTTGGCATTTCTGATCTGCAGCACAAATTGATATGATTAAAACATGATGTAGTTTTGACACCAGCATGTCAGTGATACATGGTACTGAATGACTGCATGGCATGCAGCTGCACTCACCTTGAGGTAGAGATTTAAAAAAGTATTAAGTTATTTAAGATTGATTTCAGTCACTACTGGAAAACCAGTTTTAGTCCTACCAAAGGCAGGACATAAAGGACCAGTTCAATTATTTACTTTTTGCCTGAGTGAGATGAGAGGATTCTCATGTCTGGTTGTTAAGTACAGAGCTGGAGTCAGGACCTGGTTAGCCTAACTTAGCATAAAACTTAGATAAAACTCACACATAAACATGTTCTATCTTGTTTGCTAAATCCATAAACAAATGTGGGGAAATGTGTGGTTTTAGAAGGAGTTACATGTTGGAACTATTTCTCAGTGAACAATACCAGGGACTATCTGCCCACTTTCTGAATCTGGAAACCCACACTAGCTGGTGACACTGTATGGAAGTACTAGGTGGAGAAATTGTTGTGGTCAAACATTAGTTCCAACATTTTTATCTTCACATATGTTTGTTTACAGGTGGATCAGCTGATTCCCTTCCACGCATCTATTGGCGATCTATTTCAGGGCGCCCTATTTAAACTGCTTCAGCCGCCTATCCTTGCTGCTTCCTCCGCAAGCCGCTTCACAACCCGCCTCCACCCCAGCGCCTCCCTTCATGCTGTGTCTGACTTATCAATGACATTTCTGTCATTTGTCATTGATGCCTGCTCTGTTCTGTACCATAGGGGAAGGTCTTTGCTGCTGTTTTCCATGTGTGAGCATGGAAGGGCAGGGAGGTCCCAGAACAGAGCATACCGCCAAATACATCTTACTGCAAATATATCTTACTGCATGTAGATCAATTTTCTTTGACAAAGTGGTCTTGACTGAACTACAGCCTCTGAAACGGCCATATACTTAATTCAACATCTCTCTAAAACAGTGTCAAACATAAACACTAGAACCTTCATTAAGGCAGGATTTTCAAGGTATTGAGGTAATTTATGTCATTTTACAACACAGGGTTGCACAATGAAATGTAAGCTGTAGCCCCTTCATGCTACACACATAGAACATATATACAAATATTAAAATTTTGAATAAAATAAGATAAAATATATAAAGTTATTCATATACATAAACACGTAGCCTGTAGGCCACACCCAGAAAGTAATTCTGTTGTAGGCTTTTCAATTTGCATCTGGGGGGATGTAATCAGCAGCAACCAGATGGTGTTGAAAATATGGAAAAACCCGACATCTGGGAAACATTGTCCATCAACTTAACCTCCCCTCTTGTCAGAGTCTTATCTTATGTCGGCTTGAAACATGGCCCATTAGGTCCAAACTGGGTTAGCTTGGCTCCTATCCTGGTCTCTTGCCTCTGTTCCTGGTGTGGCTTTCTATATAAGGAGCCAATCTATTGATATGCTGGTGCGACAGAGCCTATGTGTTGAAGTTAGTTTATTTTTATTTGCTAATGGCTGTTCCTTACCTTAAACTTAAATATTGCAAATATTTAGTTAGGTTATATCTTAGTACATATCTTTTACACACACACACACACACAGACAGACATATATACCCCCCAATGTGTGACTGAAGACAAAGACGTGAGATTGATATTAATCTTCTCATATCACTCTCAAAAAGTAATCAAATAAGTGTGTATTTCCCAAAATGATGAATTATTCATTCATGTATGGCAATGGTGGGTTGGATGGTTGTGCAGTTTGGATGCAGCGCCTGAGGTAAATTGAACCTCCTGAGTTGGTACAAGAAGTTTATCCTCTGCTTGATCTTTTAGATGATTGAGACAATGTTCGACATCAACTTTAGGTCTTGAGATTGCGGATCCCAGAAACCTTAAGGTTTCCACAGCAGACACAGTGCTGTTGAGTATGTTGATGGGGGGGGCAGTGTTGGGGGTGGATTCTCCTGAAGTCCACTGTCATCTCCACAGTGCATGCAGAGCCTTTTGCCTCACCAACAGTCACATCTTTGCACATTGTTGGATTGACAGACACTGGATATCATTCACTCTAAGGGTGGGGGAATGACTTCAGGAGAGTGTTCTTTTCCTAATGGATGGATGGATACAAAGTTTCTTCTCAAACTCTGTGTCACAAAGACCACAACAAAGTGAATGCCAGGAGCTTTTCTTCCTTTTTTTGTTGTTGATAAAAACAGAGTAATTATGTGTGTTTCAAAGAGTAATGGTGAATTGTGCCTCTGCCAGCGAGGATTCTCTGCTGCACTGTGAGGGTAGGGATGGTGTTGACAAAAACATAGGAAGTAAAACATAGGAAAAAGATAATAAAGATAGATATTCATTGTCTCCAGAGAATATTTTTGTTTTTGGTTAACCTTTCCAAAAGTAATTGTAATAACTTTGATTATTTCACTTTTAATTTAGTGCCATCATGAGATCAAATTTCCATTAATGTTCGTGTTGAGTCACTCCTGGAAGCTTCAGTAAGGCAGACAGTTTGCTGGTACTGACTGTGTACTCTCTCTGCTTTGATGCTCCTTCCATCTGCTTAGCTTGGTATTCCTCCTGTGTATTAGTTTTGTAATAGCACTAATTGTTTGAAAGCTTATCGCACTAGGCCCTGGAGATTGCTGACTTATTTGGATGAGCACTGTTGATGATTAGAAATGTATTTCACTCCTCAGCACTGTATGGATTTGTAGATTAGGACTTGGAGAAGCAGCACTAACCTTGAACTGGGAGTGAAGAAAACACATCACTAAACATAATGAATGTTACGATAGTTTTCACATGGGTAGTTTTGACATAATTTTGGATCTGTGACTCGAAACGCATGTTAAAAAGTGTAATGTAACAGGAAACTATATTGAGCCACAAGAATGGAATAAGACTCATTGTCATCAGGGAGAAACTGAATAGCACTCATACCGAATATTAAAAAAAGGTAGATACAAAACTGTATAACCAATATATATACACACACACACACACACACACACACACAATGTAAAAATAGGAAAAGTAAAAAATACAAGTTAATAAAACTAAATCCGTGTACTCTCCAAAGAACTGTTTTTTTTAATGAAAATGCAGAAAGATGTCACGATGAGTCCATGAGGCAAATAACTGAATGAAAAACGTATGTTTGCTGAAACCAGTTACACAGAGATCTGAGGTTGGAGTTAGTGAAGTGTCCAATTAATTAAAGCTTATCTTTGTTATTTGTTTTTTATTCTCTGGCCACATAAAGACAATGGGACTTGATGTCCAGATTGTTTATTTTCAACAACTTCATAATGTGACAAACTATTCCAGTGGCCAGATGTAAAAACATCTGGGAGCTCATGTTTTATTTGCTCTGGCTCCTCTCCCATTCAAACTGATTTCTCTGCCGATTTATCGGGCTGACCAATAACAAGCGTTTATCTAGTACGAGGTGGATTTAATGTGATGACTGACAGAGATGAGTGTCGTTCAGGTATCATCATCATTGATTACCTTTCTGTCTGATGATGAAATTGATGATGAAGATATCACAATTATACATGGGATGAAATAATGGTAAAACATCCACAATACTCACAGTTGCGTGCAATAGTCATGCATAATAATGCCTGCTGTGGCACTGGACGCAGCAGGTATGGATATAATTGCACTTCTTTGCCGTTCTTTTCATTGACAGGTCTAACGAGTGGTCAGGCAGACATAAACATTAATATAAACACAGGTGATTAAGTGTTTGTCCACATTCATTCCTGGATAACCGTTGGAGTGGAAATCAAGGTCAAGGACCCAGTTACATAATAATTCAGATTTATAGTTAAATCATGCATTTGCAAAGCTTTGACAAAAACAATGCGTCTGCATATTTCTGTCTAGGTATAGATTCAGACCAATATGCATCTGGCCCCAGAAATCTAAAACTAATAGTATATTTTTGGTTTTAGGCTTAGTTGAACACAATCATAGAGAAAGTGCTTGTTTTTATGTTTTGCACAGATGAGGGTTCACAAAAAGTACACAAAATTCACACTTAAACAATGCTACTGGCCATTTGTCATCCTGATGCTTATTCACTTGGCAGAGCAACATTATTTTTCAGTGCCTTTCAATGATGTATTTCTGGTAAGGACAATCTTTAAAAAGTTTATAGAAGTATAATATATATTTAGCTTTATTTAGTAAATATTTCAAAAGTTTCTCAAGCTCTTTGTTATTTATCCTTCAGAATGCTGTAAACATCTATCAGTTAACATTTGCACTGACCAACGTGTCATAAGCAGTGTCAATTTTGACAAGAATTTTAAATCTAGTTTTATTTTCAGGCTACATGCACACTACAACATTTTGTTTTTTTTAAGATGCATTACTTCTGCTACGTTTACGCCAAGCATCCACACTACTCTGGCATTTTAGACCCCTGAAACAGATGTTTGGAAACGGTGCTCCTCATGTTTTGGTTTGAAAACTCTGGGGTTGTGTTTTAGTCTGGACGGGCAGAAACAGAGACCTTTGATAACAGTGACGCAAATACCCATGTGACCCTTTCCCGGAAAAAAACAAACATCAGCTTTGTCTTCCAGAGGTTAATTAAACATGCAGCTAGCAGCTGTTATGCAGTTATATTCTAGATTTCTTGATTCGATAAAAGAACCCGTAACGACGGAGCTTGTTGATACTACCGTCTTTAATAATTTTAAAGATTTGTATGGTAACAGTCAGATGAGCACCTCCAGGAGATTTTGCCATAATTTTTGTTGTCAATATTTTTTCATTTATGTTGTTGTTGTTACAATTTAGCCATGAAATAAAAGGATGTCACTCATTACCTATTGTCAACATTTTTTGTGAAAAGTAATAGGGCATTCCCATGACCCCAGGATCTCTTTCAGTCTACTCTGCTAATGAGTGTCTCATGAACTAACTCAACCATTCAACCACCAAACATGAATTTGACCACAACTAGTCTGTGTGTCAGAGTTTCCAATCGATGTATAAAGCCAGTCAGGGTGAAGCACATCAAAAATCAAGAAAGCAAGCCAGTTTCCAGCAGCTGTATCATATATACTTAAACTATATTGTGTGATGAAGCTATTCATCATATTAAAACTAGTTTATTTGTTAAAATAATAAATTTAGATTTTTTAAAATGAAAATCAGTTTATGTTTTGAATTATGGTTCTCCAAATATATGCATATATGTCTTTTCCCCTGGATGCGTGAATCTTTCGTGTGACCAGGCTTTGGTTCTTTGCCAACGAGATCTGTCCACGTGAGAGACTAGTGAACCTCAGTTGAATCAAAAACCATGGCGGATGTTACAGCTGAGCTAGTGAACCCAAGTGCAAGACACAGAGAGGCGAGGAGACTTTGGATCAGGCAGGGTGGATGAGAACCAGATGAAAGTGGAGGGGAGCTAGACAGGGAAAGCTGGGATGGGGAAGCTGAAGATCCTTGGAGAATCCAGGGAATGATTGAGACAAAGGGTTTGGACACAAGGACTGGAGCGGAGCAGGCAGAACTGCAGGAGAGAAGAGAAACAGGATTAGGGAATGCAGGTAACAAACAAATACTATCTATTCTAGTTGGCTTGAAACGCAGACTGACATAGCAGGTACCACGATCTGGCAAGGTGAATGTGTCAGGGCTGAGCCTTTGTAGTCTTTGAGTTTTTGATTGCTGGATGGGATGCAGCTGATGAGGCTCTGCTCCAGGCCATCACGCCTGTCTCCACTCAGGCAGTCACACACAGACACAAGGAGAGAGAGAGAGAGAGACTCTGCTAGGCAGAGGTGGAGGGCATGACAGTACCCTCCCTACGGGTGCCACCTGGCGCACATCTGGGACGATTCGAATCCTCCTGATCAAAATCCCGGATGAGGGACTGGTCCAGAATGTACTTGCGTGGGATCCAACTGTGCTCCTCTGGTCCATACCCCTCGCAATCTACCAGGTATTTAAGGCCACGGCCACGGCGACGCACATCCAGCAGTCGATGGACCGTGAAGGCAGGGTGGTCATCGATTATCCTGGGTAGGGGTGCAGAATGCTTTCCTAACCTGTGAGGTGAACTGGGGCCCCCTGTCGGACACAATGTCTGATGGCAGGCCATGGAAGCAAAAAACGTGGCCCACTAGGAGGTCAGCAGTCTTTCTAGCAGATGGGAGTTAGGGCAGAGCAAGAAAATGGGCAGCTTTGGGAAAAAACAATCTAGGATGGTAAGTGTGACCATTTTACCTTCTGATGGAGGAAGACCAGTGATGAAATCCAAGGCTATGTGAGACCAAGAGGGGCTGAGGACAGGCAAAGGGCGGAGAAGACTGGAACTGGGTCTTGTGGAGGACTTGTTCTGTGCACACACAGAGCAGGTGGAGATGAAGGACTGGGTTGTCAGCATCCATGGTGGGCCATCAGAAATGTTGCAAAAGGAAGGCGAGTGTCGAGTTGATACTGGGATGGCAGGTGAGACGAGTGGAATGAGCCCACTGTAGCACATGAGAGCAGACAGAGTCAGGGGTAAACAGGTGGTTAGCAGGACCATTACCTGGGTCAGGCTGTTGGACTTTGGCCTGCTTCACCAGTGATTCGATCTCCCGGGTGACTGTGGCGATGACACAGGTGGAGGGCAGAATGGGGTCTGGATCAGAACTAGCCTCTTCAGAAATAAACTGGTATGACTGGGCATCGGGTTTGATATTACTGGATCCTGGACAATGAGTCTGAGAAAAATTAAATCTTCCAAAGAAAAGAGCCCACTTAGCTTTTGAGCTTAGCCACTTAGTTGACTGAATGTATGGGTATTCTGCGCCCTCTAACCAGGAATGCCACTATTCTAGGGCCAGCTTTACAGACAGAAGTTCTATGTTGCCAATGTTGTAATTCTTTTCTGCAGGAGAGATTCTATGTGAAAAGAATGCACAGGGATGGAGTTGATTGTCAACAGAGGATCTTTGAAAGAGCATGGCACCTAACCCAGTGTCTGAGGCATCCACCTCTACAATGAACTGAAGGGTTAGATGAGGACTGGAGTTGAGACAAAGCGGTATTTGAACTCCACAAAGGCAGCCTCAGCCACTGGTGTCAGAAGGGAGCGGTGGTGGATGTGAGGGCTGTGAGGGGGGCAGCAAGGCGGCTGTAAGATGAACCTCTGGTAAAAGTTTGCAAACCCCAGGAAACGCTGCTGTGCAGCTGTTTCAGGTTAAAAGGTTGCTGGTCCATTTGTACCTGGCCTTGAGAGATAATATACCCCAAGAAAAACACGGTGGAGATATGGATGCCACATTTCTCAGCCTTTATATACAGATAATTCTCAAGGAGACGTTGGGGTGGCAGAGAAAGGGCGGAGTGCTTACAAAACACTGGGGCTAGGTCATGATATACCTCAGGAATGCAGACAAAGTGGCAGAAATTACTCCAAGAATTGATTTTACTGGACACCAAATCCACATGTGGATTGTGGATTTTTAACTAAGGAAAACCAAGAGCCAAAGGGGAATGAGGACTGTTTATTATATGAAAACTGATTACCTCAAGATGATTTCCAGACAGTGGAAGGGTCACTGGAACTGTCTTACAATCCACCCGGGCAAACAGCATACCATTGAGTGCCTTGGCTTCCAGAGGGGAATCAAGGGACTCAATTCCCATTTTCAAGGCAACTTGACGATCCAGAAACTTTCATCAGCACCAGAATCAATTAGTGCAGGGAGTGTTAGTGACTGAGCGCGCCACACAAGGGTGGCATCAAGCTGTGACTGAGAGGGATAATTATTGACTGTTCAGCTCATCAGTATTTCCCCCATTACTGATTAGCCAGGTCTTTTGCTGGGCGGAAGGTGCAGGTGGAGAGAAAGTGGCCAGTCTGACCGCAATACAGGCAGGACTTGGAGTTTATACAGTGGGCCCTCTCTCCCAGGGATAAGTGGGCTCTACCTAACTGCATCGGCTGGGAGCTGTTCCATTGAAGGCGCTTCCACGCCTAAAGGTAGATTGCTTTTCAGATTAAACTATCAAGACTAAGCCACATGTATGTGCAAAATGGAGGTGGAATATTGTGGAAATACAAAGATCTCCAAAACTATTTAGTGAGACATCACCCAGATATGCAATCTGCAAAAACTGAAAACATAGTGTCGCGACTTCACTTAAGTTGGCCTAGTCATCCTAACTTGTGACAGTTAGAACACCCAGAACAATGGATTCACAACTGACAATTACTTCTACTATATCGAGGATGACTGGAGACTCATGTTTTATAGACCAGGGCAATTATAACCAGCCACTCTGTGAGTAATCTAGCCCAAACGGTTGTCAGAGGCAATACAAGAGTGGGAGCTTACAAGTCAAGTCAATTTTATTTGTATAGCGCCAAATCATAACAAAAGTTATCTCAAGACCATACTCTTTAAAATATTATTTACAGAGACCCAACAGTTCCATGTGATGCGATTCCATGTGACGCGACAGTGGCGAGGAAAAACTCCCTTTTAACAGATAGAAACCTCGAGCAGAACCAGGCTCTGGGTGGGCGGCCATCTGCATCGACCGAGGAGGAGAGAGAAGCTCAGTGCGTCATAGGAAGTCCCCCGGCAGTCTAAGCCTATAACAGTATAACTAAGGGATGGTTCAGGACTCACCTGAGCCAGCCCTAACTATAAGCTTTATCAAAAAGGAACGTTTTTAGCATACTCTTAAACGAAGAGAGGGTGTCTGCCTCCCGAACCCAAATTGGGAGCTGATTCCACAGAAGAGGAGCTTGATAACTAAAGGCTCTGGCTCCCATTCTACTTTTAGAGACTTTAGGTACCACAAGTAACCCTGCATTCTGTGAGCGTAGTGCTCTAGTGGGATAATACAGTACTATCAGCTCTTTAAGATATGATGGTGCCTGACCAATAAGAGCTTTGTAAGTGAGGAGGAGGATTTTAAATTCTATTCTAGATTTCACAGGGAGCCAGTGCAGAGAAGCTAATATTGGAGAAATATGTTCTCTTTTGCTAGTTCCTGTCAGTACACGTGCAGCCCCATTCTGGATCAGCTGGAGAGTCTTTAAAGACTTATCGGGGCAGCCAGATAATAAGGAATTATAATAAATAATTGTATAATAAATATTATAGTATAATAATAAATGAAGTGTACAGGAATTAAAGTGATCTCGGAAACCAAAGCAATACACTAAACCTCTAACCGCTCCTGATGAGCGGTTGGCATCTTGCAGGGCAGTCTTTGCCATCGGTGTAGAAATGTGTGTATGAATGTTGGCATGTGTTGTTAAGCACTTTGAGTCGTCAGTAAACTAGTAAAGCGCTATATAAATTCATTCCAATTACCTCACCTACATCCACAATGATCTGGACGACATTAGAAATCCCCATGTGCATCTTTCTGCTTATAGTTGTTTTAGGGGAAAACCTGACATCCATCGTGTGTGAACAGACTGCTCCCCCACCCAGAATCTCGACTCCCCTGGTTCCCTCCTATCTTCCCGACACCCAACACTAGACCACCATCACTCTTACTAATCCATCCCATTATTCCTTCATTCATCCCTTCAACTCTCAATCCCTCTGTAGCGAGCTGGGGACACACCACAAAACCACCATGACACCAGGACACCACGGCTCCGTTTGGATTTCTTTTACTCAGATTAATCAATGATTCAACATTTGACAGGGGCTATGCAGTCTATCAGCTTACACTCTCCTCTCTCATCAGACTACTGTGAATGTGCATAAAATAATGTAGACGTTGATGTTAACTTTTGCACTACTTGTCTGTACTTGTTACACACCAAATTCCTTGTATGTGAAAACCTACATGGCAATAAACCCGATTCTGGTCTGACATTCACTCTTTGCAAATCCCACAGAAAAAACTGCATTTCCCATGATGCTGCGAGCCACAAGGCGCAACTCTTTCAGAACATGGTCACGTTACTGTACGTGTGTGTTGACTGCTGTAGTGTGTTAGTCACATTAAATAATAGGTACATTAATGTTAAGAGTAAATTCTTAAACATTAATATTTTTTGAAAATGCACCAGATAAGAGGGTTCGTTGTACAATCTGCAGCATTAGTTCTGATAATATCTTTCATATCCAAGCAAGATCAAAAGCAAAAAATACTGTATCTGAAATATCCCTAAACGAATCAATATTGAATTGTATCGAATTGGAAATTGATTCAGGAAATCCAGCTCTAGTAAACATATATGCAGATCTATGCAGAGAAGGGAATTATGGGTAACTGTAGGTGACAGAGGTGTTAATGAGTTGCCTTTCTTGCTTTAGGACACTTTTAAGTGAGGGCAGAATAATTGTTGCAATCCATGCATGAGCATGCAATTGACAAATTAATCTGTAACTTGTGATCAACAAATTTTGCAAATCATTTGTAAAACATCACACTGTCACCAACTGCAATCTACTTGCTAAGCAAACTTGCAAAAGCGTTTTTGTGAAACAGGCCCCTGAGTGTCAGACAAGCTGTAGGTGTTATCTGCCCTCAGGAAGCAGGATCCCTAAGGTAAAAGCAAAAAACATGCAAATGTTATACTCAACATCTGTACATACATAAAATAAACAGCTATGCAAACACCTTTGAATGTGCTTTGCACTTTCTGATACGTGCATCCTGTAAAAGCATGTTCCAGCCTTAATCTCTCAAATTCTAGACCTTTCAAACTATTTAAATTTGTGTGGAGATCCCCAAGTTTACCAAACACAACAAAAATATCAGGCTGAATTTTGGAGGAAAATGTACATAAAATGAATCCCAAGTCAGAATATTTTTTTGGTTGGAATGATGCAGCCCTAAAAACATGGAGTTTTGACTGTGAATATTTGTAACTTCCATGAAGTGAACTGGAACAATGGTACTAAATTGTATGATACAGTCAGGCAAAGTAAGACAATTGATTGTTAAGGGTTAACCCAGTAACTGTTGCAATGGTAGACAAGGCAGGTACTGTATACCAAAAGTTAGTTACACTTCATCACAAAGTAACTGCTGGAATACATTGATGCACAGATTGATGATATTTAACAGTGTATTGGACAGTGGACTAGTCTTTTAATGACCGTGTTTATCTCCACACTCTAACTTCTCAGAAGTTTTCAGCAATATTTCAGTTACTGCTTTTTGTATTTGCCTTTCAGATTTGCCAATCCATTCAGCCACAGACAATAATATGTTCCCCTCTGTGTCTCTAACAGTCAGTGCCAGTGGAAACGATCTGACGAGACAATTAGACTGAGAATGTAGACCGGTTTCAGCCCTGTGTCTTTGTGCAGGATAAGTAATGAGGAACATGGCAGGACAGTAATTTGACAGGGGATAAGCTCTGTGCCACTCAGCTCATCTCCTCGGCTTGCCGTGACAGTTCGTTAAGTTCCAGTAATTAATTTGTCATGGTTTATTTGTGGAACTGAAGGACCAATCCTATTTAGATATCCATTTACATGGTTTACGAGTGACCTTATCCACACACATGAGTGTTTGGAATTTTATTACAGTACAGTTCTCATTTATTTGAACCCTGAAAGAATGAAGGTCAATTGAAAATTTCAGAGCATTTCTCTATAGGGGCTGGAGATGCAGAGGGGAGCTTTCACCAATAAACAATACTGACAGAAGTGATTGTAACAAACCACTCAACAAACAGAATGCTTATTATACATGTTATATATTATCATACAAAACCCTGAACATTCAGTGAAGAGTGTTTTCTATGCTCAATGCCAACAAAAAGAAAAAGAAAAATCCTACAACAATGCAACTATTCAGTATTGTTTAAAGTATTGTTAGGGTTCTAAGGTTGGGGAAAGATTGATTCAGACAAAGCCAACATTAATTGTCTCTGTCATCAAATCAGAAATCTTTTACGTCCATGCACCAGCTTACCCTAAAGCTTGATTTACAGTTGTACGATAAAGCCCATGAAAATGGGCGCCCCAGTAGCTCACTGGGTAGAACGCATTCATTATGGCTGAGTTCATCTCAAAATGGTCTGGATTCATGTCCGACCTGTGACCCTTTGCTGCATGTCTCCTCTCCTGCCTCTCCTCCCCCTTGTTCCTATCAATACAAAAGCTGAATTGATTGATTTGATTGGCAGGGTTATGTTGCAGCAGACATACAGTACAAATTTTTTGTCTGGGCTTCAGAAAAACCCCACGTGGAGCCAGTAACACATTTCTGATACCGGTAGACATGGTTGTGAGTGATGACTACATGAAGTTGAAGGACGAGTCTTTGGAACTTAAAAAACGAAATACAGATCTATTAAACCACTTGACACTTACTCTAGCGACGCCATCTGACCAAAATTTCCATTTGTCCACAAGAAAGGACAGATTGTTACGAAAGGTACTGAGCACATTCATACAGCAGGCTACTTTTGGTCTTGTTCAAACTATCTTGCTTCATTTGCACCCCCAAACTTCAACGAACACACAAAGTAAAACATGGTTCTACTTACACTCCCACATACAGATGCACATTTTATGGTGGGATATCTCTGATTACACTTAATGACAATAATTACACAAATCAAAAAATGTAATCAAGCAAGCTATTAGCCAGAATCAAATGAAGTAAAGTTGAATACATTAGTACAATAAATAATGCAGAAAGCAAAAGGAGGAAGGTAAAACGAAGCTATTTAACTAAGCAATCTACATTCTATCATCAAAACTGGCAAACGCAAAACAGAAAACAATGTCAAGCTCCTAATGTGAAACACATCAAAGACTGCTCATACAGCCTGCAGGCAGTCGGTCCAGGGAAAAATCCCCAAGTTTGTAATCTTTGCATGGATGTGGAAAAAAAAACTATTTGGGTGTTAAAAGTTCACCACACTTTCAGTTACTTTTTTATTATTAATGTTAATTAAATTAAAGATTCTTGGCACTCCTGGAATTAGTATTAATTTTCATTCCAGGATGTGTTAGAAGAATGGCTCTGGGAGACAATTAGTTCCTACATGCAAAGACTTTGTTTGTAGTTCTCCAACTGAAAAACATTAAATGAAATGCTGGCCTGACACACAAAGACACTGAGGTACACTGTAGCACTATCACACACTAACGTAAACAAACATATGCTAAAGCTGAGCAGCCCCCCTACAAACAAACCTGTAGACAGCATTAGTGTAAAAACTGAAACAATACAGCATAACACGTCTCAATAGACTTTGTCAAGCACACTGAGATGAACCTTCTCTGCTTTCCTAGCCATACTACTCAACAGTATGATACTCTACAAATGACACAGGAGCAAGCCACATGTTCCACCTGATCAGCAAATGAGAGGGCGGTAAGATTCACAGAGCAGTTGTCTTTTTGTGTTTTATGTTCCCTGATCAGCCAGTCAAATGTTAGAAGGGAGATTTCTATCTCTAAGCATTTGTGTGTGTGTGTGTGTGTTATTATAGATATATAGGTTAAAGAGGACTGATTGATTAATATATTCTTGTTTTGCTTAAAGGAGCTGTACAATATTACGGATTACACACATTATAAATGCTTTTATTGTTGCAATTGCTTCCACCTGAAGCCAGCTGTTTGTATGTTCATGCATTGTGTACTGTATCACTTGAGTTATTTGTCTTAACCACTGTGATGGAATATTTTTAAAAAGCTGAAAATTCCCAGTATCTTTCAGCTCACTGTCCACCTTTTCAAAATACTGCTCAAAAGTGTGCATGTTAGACCAAAGTATCTACAAGATGTCACAACATTTTAATTATGTCTTTCCTAATGCAAGGGGTGAATGTTCATTTATATGTAAAGTAGCTGCCCAGTGCTTCTTGCCCGCTGTCAGACAAGTATCGCAATCACTAAAAGTTGGTGTGATTACTGGAGGCAAGGGCATGAACAACTGTGCTGTCTTAGGCAGAATTACAACAGGGCTATCAATAACGGTTAGAGCCCGACTGCAGCGGCAGGCAGAGGAGTCGCCACAAACAGGAGTCACTTTCACAAAGTCCCAGTCTGGATACACTCACATCACACACCATGTACTTGTAGTTGCACAGAGTTGGAATGCTATTTATTGCAGCAATTAACAGTATAAGAAAATACTAGTGCCACAATCTGCTGTAAAGTGTGAATCATTTATGTTTAAAGGTGCACAAATCAATAATTATACGTGAAGAATTGATCAAATGACTGTGTAATATGAAAGGCGAAATCGTTTATCTTGTGAGCATGAAAGTGATCAAAGATGTGTGTGGCAATGTTACAGAATTTATTTGTGTGTGAAAGTAAAATTAAGAAGAAATTTATTAGCAGCAATGTCAACATGTGAGATTTTATGATATCGTATATAGTGTTGGCTATGAAAATATTTGAAAAATGAGTTGTAAAGATATAAGAAACACAGGGTTTATTTATGTGAATATTTATACATTAACTATTTATAATGTACATGTGTGTTTCTGTACATCATCACATCACCAGCATCAAAACATTTCTTTCACAACCTTCAGTGTAATGTAAATGTTAGCTGTTGTGTGTCCACACGGTACCTCTAAAGCAGCTATGATTGTGTCTTAGCACTCGCTAGTTCTACAAATGCTTCTTCTGTAGTCCCAACAACTCCAACAGTGATATCTCTTCTTCTATTTGTTTCTACTGCCTCAATTTCAGAAGTCGTATTTTTTCAGTTAAAATTAGTTAGTATTAGTATTTGAATGAATAGTGTATCAATCAAAAACATAGTTTGAAAATAAATGAATAACGTGCTCGTTTTATATTTATTTTTTAAACATTTTAAAGGTCAATGTCAGTCCCATTTACAATAATGTGTGTCCATGTTCATCTTTCACTTGTCACTAAGAGCCATGAACGTCCAACAGCTACAGCCAAAATTAACATAATGAATCTTAATTAAGACATCTTGTGATGACCCAGAGATCACACTAATAGAAGTGAGATGCACTGAGCTTAGACCAGAGGGCACTAACAAGCAGCCCTGACTTCAGTCAGTGCTATTTAACTCAACTGTTGCAGTGTTTCACCTCAGAACTACCACAGTGTTTCACCACACAGAGCACCGTGGCAGCTTGATGGATGGAGTTTATAATTGACTTCATATACAGTGAACATTCATAATTTCCATGCAAGCTGAACAGATGCATAGAGATTGATTAATTGAATCCTTTTCGCCTCAGGCTTTATTTTAGAAACAATGACCCTGGTTTCAAGCTATCACAGAGACATTCAGTGAAGCTGCTCATTGATCACAACCAGGGAGTCAATGGTTTATTATTAAGTAGAGTTTTCTATGTGGTTTAGGGAGAATGGGTCAATACTAGTTTATGTAGTGGCCTGTTTGGTACAGATGCTCAAAGCTTAATTGGGATTTGAGACAGACAAAATGTATTCAAACACTCTCTGCACTTTGTTCGTCTCCGTGGCTGTGGCGCTTGCTTTCATACAGTATAGTAAAACATTCAGTGTCTAGCCCTGCAGTGGATCAATTATGGGTGTCCTCTGTTAGGAGAAGCAAATACACTTTCCAGATACATATATACATATATATAGACAGATAAGTCTAAAATCTGCATGCTGTATATAATATATAGACATTTATACATTCATATAACATTTTACATTAAATTCACACTGGGGCAGCACCCTTTGAACCCCCCCCCCCCCCCCCCATGAAAATTAATTAACTTTGTCTCAGTGTAAAGGTTGCTATTTGAGTACTTGACTTGTGTAGTGACAGTAATATTTCATACACACAAACCACATAATTAAGCTCTTTATAAAAATGAAGTTTATTGAACTACTTACTACATATACACAAATAATAACTAAAAATACAAATGACTGGATAAATGAACAAAAACATGAACAAATGCAAAGAATACAGCAATAATTAATTAATGAATGAGGACCATTATATACCAGGTGACTCAGTGAATGATGTATTAATGTGTGGAAACACAGGAAGTTTTAACACTGACCGGTGAAATTACCTTAACGTATAATCAGCAGCTGAGATGTTGTTGGGAAGCACGAGTAAAACAATTCCCTATTATTACTCTATCAAAGGGAAAGTCAGAATTGGCCTTTCAACTTGCATTCTGTCTTATTGCAAGCTATGACCACTTTACTAATGAGACCTGTTTACCCTTTTTGCTTCATTATCTATTACAAGAGTCTAAACACATCACATATTTTCCAGATTAAATGTCTCAAAATGAACAGCTCCTGTTGGTACAGTTTTTGTGGTTACTGGATCCAACTTAGCATGTTAAACCAAAACTTCACTACTTTTCCCATACCGTTCATTAAACATAACATTATAATAAATGCACATTTCATTCTGCATGGCAGTCAGTTTCTTTGTTCTGTTTCATGAGTTCACAGTGAACAATTAAGCCCACATCCTGGAATGTGTGAAAATTAGATTAGCTGAGATCCAGATCTGTTGTAAATTGGGCAATTGCCACTGAACTTACCATTAGTGTCCTTTTTGAGTCATTTATATACATTTATACACCCAGGAAATAATTATGAAGTGCATTTTTGAATTTGCATCTGGGGAATGTAAACAGCAGCAGCAAGATTGATAATATCATATCTTGTATTCATATCTTCACATTAAAGGTTCAACATCTGGGAAACATTGTAGCATCATTGATGTAAACGCAGTCCACGTTCTGTCTTGAGTCTTGCGTTCTGTCTGCTCAGAACATGGTCCATCATATGTTATATACTTACTTTATTTCATACCTCTCCAACAGGAAGGTTTCTTCCACAACTGGCAATTATTCTTCTTCTGTTCCAGTGTCTTGTGGAATGCCCCAAGGGTCCATCATTGGTCCTATACTGTTATCTTGGTGTTACATCATCACACAAGACAATATTTCTTACCATTTTTATGTAGACAATACCCGGTTGTTCCTTTTCTTTTAATAGTGATGATTTTAGCAGACTATTGATTATTCATGAATGTCTTTGTGACATCAGGAAATGCTTGGAAAAATACTTGCAATTGCAATTGAATGCGGACGTATTTATATAGTTTGGCCTTTTTGTTGTTATCTGTATTTATCCCCCACCCTTTTGTATCAATCCTATTATATTACTTATTTTTATTTGTTTTAATATTGTTTGAGTAAAGTTTTTATGTGACCATTTGAGCATTCTTTTAACTGTTTGTTGAGCACTTAGTAAACCTGTTTTTTAAAAGTGCTTTTAAATAAAAACCTTTATTTTTCTCATAATCACATGTTCTGTAAATGCTCAAAAACTGATTCTGTCATTGCATACTAGATCTTTTAATGATTCATTACAGCTTCCTCACAACTACAGAAGTGAAGGAGGTGGATTCATGTTTATTCAGGACAGATGAAAGAGAGAGGGAGGGATGAAGGACTGCACCTCATCTGAGGCCAAAATCCAAATATTCTCATTGATCACTGTTTAAACACCTCTTCACAGAATGATTGCCATTCCTCTGAATGCTCATTTTGCCAGCAGGGACTCTATTCAAACTGAATTATACTGTATTATGGATGCATTCAAAACACTTTTCACAATTGTAGGACAAAACACACACACACACACACACACACACACAATGCTAATTCAATTTAATTAAATTCAAAGGGCTTTATTAGCATGGAAGTTTCAAAGTTTCTCTCTTATCTGCAGGCTGGGTGTTAGGCACGACAAGTGGCCTTCTGTGATTGATTTCCATGGCTGAGAGTGAGGGCGGGAGGGCAAATTGATCGTGTCAATGGCTGGTAAGCATGAGGAGGGCAGAGGGAGACAACACACATGCTTTGTGTTCATTGATCTGACCTCTGAGATAAATTCATTTCTCTCCCTGCTCAGTGTTGTGCCGCTAACTCCTCTGGCTCATCAGTGAGAATGAATTGGGACCACCAAAGAGGGTCACTGATTCTCTTTATTAGATGATTAATTCCCTTGAAGATAAGATCTCGTAGTCCAAGACACTTCAGTGATCTCATCTTCTTAGACCGACAAAGTCAATACGGAATGTCTATTAATTCAACAGCTTCTGAAGTGCTACACTGGCTTTCAGTAATCTGTTTAAGACATAAAAACATGATGTAAATATTTAGTGAAAGCCTTGATTTATGATCATTTCTGTTACAGAATTACATGATTGTCTAAGGTAGGGGTGTCCAAACTAGGGCCTGTTGGCCATGCGTGGCCTGTAACTGTAATTGAAATGGCCCATGAGTTATTTTAAAATTATGTTCAGCCCACTGACTAGAACAAAATGTAGTTCCTATTGTGATTGCTAGGTGTCACTAGCAGTGTGAGGATTCACACCACTAGTGACACCTAGTGACACCTACCGATCCTAGATGGATCGTCATCTTTAAGATACACCTTTATATCGAAATTCTCACAGCACGTCGGTGGCACTCCTTCCTAAACATTCAAACAGTGCTAGTGCTGATTCCAACTTGCCAAACTTCTTGCTAGATGTAGCAACCATTTAGATCATCTAAGCGACTTTTCAGACCCTCTTAGTGACTTTATTTCTAAAAAGCAACTAGCGCCAATTTAACGACTTATTCAGAACCTCAGAGGAAATGTGAGAAATATATTCAAATGCATTATATTGTAACTAATTCCCATGTACACTGCTCACAGTAATTGTAGTCCACGGCTCTTGTGCCAACAAAGCCAGGGTCTCTCCCTCTCCCCTTGCACTGTGTGCAGGCAGTCAGTAGGTGTGGTGTCTGGGGCAGGCAGGAGTGGGAGTTCAGTTGTAGTGAGTTTCTATGGTTATAAATATAGCTTAGTCCAATTTTAAAATTGTCAAATCACATTTAAGTTCCTTTTTTGTGAGTTGATATAAATGTAACTGATTGCGTTAAATGGGTTATGATATCGTCTCCTATCGATTGATGACCAAAACAATACGATAATAAATTAGAGAGAAGGCAGACATCTCTATGGCCGATATCTCCAAAACTCAGCAATTCACACCAAAAAATGTTTCCCTAACCTAAAGGAAGTGCGCTACAAACATAACCATGACATAATCATGCTTTAGATACCAGGATCGGATGTTGTAGGAGAGCAAATTAAATATGTTGACAGAAAACATTTTGCAAAAACTTGCATCAGCATGGTATCAAGGTCTTTTATTTGTCATTTTACAACACAGGGTTGCACAATGAAAGTTGTAGTCCCCCCATTCTGCACACACATAACATACATACAGATAATTAAATTTAGAATAGAACAGGATGTATACAGTTACTTATAGACATATATACTGTACATATAAACAACCAGAAACTAATTCTGTAGCTAATTCTTTGAATTTGCGTCTCGGGGAATGATAAATAAAGATTATAGATAAATAAATTCATTTCAGCAAACAAAGCATTTCATTTTTTTGCAAAACATATTTATAATTGCAAATTAGTAGTACATGAATGCAGTCTTTAGGAGACAGGGTAGCCCCCATAGATGTGGAGTTCCTGCCATTGTTGGTAGTTAGTGGAGCAGAAATCAAGTTTGAGCAAAGTAGAGGAAGCCTGGGTTGGAGCTGAATGAGATGCACAAGCAGCAACCTCCACAGCTGACTGTTATAAACAGAAACCCCTGCCAATCAAGGCACCATGCCTGAAACATATTTCTCTTTAATAAACCTTAATATCTCTTTAATGGAATTGTGATGCTGAAAATCAGCACCAAAACAAGACATTTAGACCTTGACTTCACGTAAATGTAGTTATTTTCTTAAGGAGCAAACGGGACTATAGTTGCGTCTCGTTGCAACCCTATGTTGCACAGTGACAATAAATGAACATTGTACCATGTACCTTGAATGTAAAAAAGCTTTTATTTATATCCTTCCCTATTTAAAATAGTGAAAAGGAGATAATCAATTTAATATTTGTCTTTTTAATTTCAGCCAAACAGTGTGAAACCACATGTAAGAAATGTGTGGAGAGTTGAGTTAGAGGGTTTGCCTTCCACTGCTTCCAAGGCAACATCTCAATAATTAAAGTTTTATTTAAACCTTCTTTCCAAGCCCATTCCTGGTCTAATCTGAAGGAGGCATAACAGTACAGCTGTTGCCAGATAGTTTAGGGCATGGACCCAGACCCTCAGTACTTTGTTTCTATTACTAACACACTCCAGCAGCCCCTGAGGTGCTTTCCTGGCAGCCTGCTGCAGCCCTGGAACAAGGCCTCGGAGACTCCACGACCCAGACCAATTCATCAAACACCCTTCTCCTCATGTCTCCAGTGTTGAGGACTGACTGAGCCTGTCGTCACAGCAGCTCTTAACAACCCCTCTCTCCAGTGTCCCCATGCAAAAGGGACACTCTCTGGAAATAACTCAGCGCCCTCACAGGGCTTTATTACCTACCTGCTGACACAGAGAGCGGCAGGATGAGCAGAGACCAGAGTGGAGAGGCAGGGAGTGAAACTTTTTCAGTTTGTTAAGGAGGACACAGTCTCATCAGATTCAGTTGATCTTCATTAAGGGTGCACTGCCCAGTTTGTCAGCTAAATCTTTGATGAAAAGGTAATTGAAGGACTTAATGATAAAATAAGATGGGACATTAAACATCCTTCGTAGGATACAAAAAAGAGTCAAAAGAGTGATTCAGACTGAAACAAATTTAATAAACTAAAAATTAATATAAAAAATAATGTAATTGTCAGATGTATTGATCTGAGAGCCAGCCAGTGGTGGAAAGTCACTAAATACATAGTGCAGTACTGTACTTAGCAGTAGGGAGATTTATCAAAATAACTTTTTGTCATATTTGCTGAAACTCTCACTATATCCTGACAGTAACACATGAGACAGATCATCTCTGAAAAAATCGGTTTCTCCCTGTTTCTTCAATGCTGTTTGCTCTTCACGCATTATTTTTGTCACAGTTTTCATGAAGCTCAGGGGAAGAGCTCAGTGGTGCCATCATCTAATAAGTGAGACAATATGTCAGGGCAACTAAAGTTGGAGTTAATAATACTGGCGCTGTTAGTGGTTTTGAGGGGTGCAATAAAAAGGGAGTTATCTCCAGGAGTTGTGTAATTAATTACTTTACTTCTTTTTCTTGCACTTCTTTTTTTCTTTCGGAATGCCCAGAGTAACAGCTCTGTTTCACAGTTAGATAAAAAGAGAGCTTATAGGACCTTTTGTGAGTTATTCCAGAATATATATAGAACACAAGTTAGAATCAGTAACATCATTGTATATGTATCATATTAAAATCAAAGTATACACTATCTATAGCCTTGGTTTTGGGGCCCAGGCAGTTGTCTATCTTGCCTGGTTGGGTGGGTGATATAAAAAGTTTGACAGTGATCAAATAGCGCACACTTAGTTTTTTCTCCTGATGTACCAACCACTGCAACCAATTCTGCTATAATACAAGCACATTTCCTGCTTTACACTCCACACAATTCTCTACATTTGGCACAGTCTTCATGTTCACATGGAACACACTGCCATTAAAAATGCTAAACTTACAATTTTTTAGGATTGCTTAAGCACGAATTTGAAAACAGGGAAATTGAACATTTCATTAAAACTAGTTTAAAACAAGTTTTTCACCTGTGCTCTTCTCAAAATGTCCGTATTACTGTTGCAACAGTATCTACTGAGGTTGGGCTGAACAACATGGTTTACAACATGGTCAAGCAATGTCGTTGGAATCTCATCCAATAAATTTGTTCCTCGTCTATGTCCTCCTTCTGATCTACCTTTACCTCTTCCTTTTCCTCTTTAATTTTAGTGTGTAAGCATTCGTAAGAAACTGATTCTCCCTAATCCAGGAACTCATAGCCTAAAATGAGTGCAAGTCTACACCTCAAGCTTCTACTGTATTGGTAAAAGAGAGAGACCATCGAAGTCAGGGATTAGAATAAATGCAGTCCTTAACTCATTCAGTCAGCTTGTGTGTGGTTGTGAGTACGGATCTGCTGCTCATGTGCAGGGGTTCACTTCCCCAAAACTGTGTTAATTTGTTTAACTGTGGTTTAGACAAATATTGGAACCACTGTGGAAGCTGGTTTGTCATCATAAAATCTTAGCAATTGTTCAGTGAAACAACACAAAAATGATTGAGGTGTGTTGTTTTTGAACTGGGTTTTGTGAGATGTTAAAATACAGCAGACTGAAAGCTGAACTGACATTGCGTTTTTGGAAGAACCGATTTCTTAATACAGGAATAAGAAGACAGCTCATCTTTCGAGTGGGGCTGTGGCTTCTTGGCTTTAAAAGCCAATCTAAATCCCACATTATAATTTAATTTTTCCAGAGGTAATACAGACTCAAGTCATTAGCATTCATTTTATGACTTGGGTTGAGCTCCCGTTGATTGTTTTTTTCCCCTCCATCATTTTGAGAGGGGTCTGTGGACCGGGGGCCTTGGGTGCCAACTCTGGACACAAATGAAAATGTTAATTAAGTGTAAAATGGAGGTAGTGCAGGCCTGTCGGCAGGAAAAAATTGAGGATGTGAAGGATCAGGTTTGGAAAGGGGATGAAACGGCCCCGCACTGCGGGAACTCTGGAGGCGTGGTGGAGCCATTGTTTAAACTGGTGATCTCAAAAAGACCCAGCTTATTCATTTCAAGATTCTCATTACTCACTCAGACCCTCGCAAGTGTCGCTCTATTAAAAATGAGAAGCTTTTAACCCTGGTGAGGATACTGCAAGTCTATCCAGTGTACAGGAGGAAACTCAGCTGTTAAAGGAGTGGGAAGTCTGACTCATAAGGAAAACTAAGTGTAGTACTGATTCAGCCAAATCAAGCCCTAATTAGAGAGCTCTGAGTCATTAAATCCACATTATGACTCTGAAAGTCAGACGAAACAAGGTTTTCGGGTATTGACAGCATGTTGGATTCATTGACTGTATAAAAGACATGGTTTGTGGGCTACCGTTTTGAAGACTCAAGTTTGGCATTTTGGCTGTCGCCATCTTGTTTTTTTTTTTGGAGCCAGTGAAGTCGCCCCCTGCTGGCCATGAGAAATAATGCAGGTTAAAGGTACTTCTACATTGGCTTCACTTTTCAGAGGCTATGTCCACTTCTTTTATATAGTCTATGGTCAAAGTTCTAAGATGAACACCCGGGCAACACCCAAAAACATGTTCACAGTGCCATGGATACGCATTGGTACGCCTCTATACTGATTAACAGGTTGCTGGACCATAATTTACTAAATGAACATCATGCTGTACTGAAGAAGACTTGAAACTAGTGATTGAGACCATAAAATCATTAGGAAAATGTTGAGGTAATGGAATGGCCAGTGGAATATCCCCCTGCTGGCCATTAGAAAGAAGGGTTCAAGGGATCTGCATTGGCTTCACTTTTCAGATCCAGAGGTTGCCCCTTTGTTGGAATGCACTGTCAGAGTGAAATACAGTAAAATCTTAAATAAAAGCAGGTATTTAAATAATGGCTCAAATAATAACATATCTAATTTATTTTCCCCACAATATTTGCTCTTGCAATAAAATATTCACCCACTAACAGCAACTAACCTGTTCAGTTACTATTGTAACTAAATATTGTGGTCCTGGTTAAATAACAGCTGCACTCCATTTGGTCATACTAGCGTGCCGCTTGTTACATAGCGGTTAAATGGAGTCTAAGAGGCATATGATGGGGCAGGTATGACATTTATTTTCTCTCAGCTGACAACCAAACAGCAGCAGGTGGTAGAGGTGTTGTAGTAATTTCAACTTTTCACAGCTTTTAAATGTCAGCAGAGACACTTAAAGTACCTTATAGTTCAATTCAGCCACTTATAGCCTATATTGTTAGGCATGGTATTTTGTTCACGTGCTGCACAAAGTCAGCAATTCTGAGAACTCAGAGACTGTAGTCTTCATCCCCTAACGCCCTGGTTTTTATTTTAGGAGATTTAACCACTATAACCTGAAGATATTTTGAAGTCACTTTTAATCAGTAAATTACATCCGTACTCACTTCAGTAAGACTTTGGATCTTTGTTACGGGTCCATCAAAGGAGCATATAGATCAACTATGAGGCCTCCCGCAGCATCATTAGATCACAACACTGTATATCTGGAACCAGTCTAAAAACCTGTATTAAGAATGGGGGTGGTCCACACTATAAATTACAAAACCTAGGGAGTATTATAAACTCGAAAGTTACAAATAGCCTGGGCATATCTCCTGTTTTCACAAAGTAAATACTCATCAAATTTAAAGTCCTCTTCAAATTCAAAGTATAAATCACATGATGGAGCTCTGGAGCTCATAGTGCCACTTCTGAAAAAACTGATCTTTTAATCTCTGCTGAACTGCTAGCTTCAGCCTTTCGATATTATCACACCTCTGATCTGACTAAAGGTATGAGAAACCACAACCATCTAACATTTGCCCGACAGATGTAATCCATGGTGATGCATATGTTCTATAATAGTGTGGATAAGTTTTCACCCTGTCTGACCCCAGTCGGGCTAACAAAATATTCAGTTCCTTAAACAAACACACAGGACCTAATGTGGTTATATATGTTCACAAAGACACTAAATCATTTACCATTAATACCTGCTTTCTACACTTAGAGTGCATCTCTCCGTACCGTATCAAATGTTGTTGTCTATTGCTTCATATGTAGAGCCATTCCCCTTATTTTCTGATCTTTTCTCAGCTTGTTTTGTCTGTTTTTCTTTAATTGATACGGTGTGATTCTAAATAGCAGTTTTTACTGTTATTGTTTTTGTGTGGACCCCAGGAAAACTAGTGACCAAAGATTAAAGGAGCCCTCAAAATGTTAAGAATAATGGATTGTTTGAACAGCTACAGTTCCATGGTAATTTGCTGGTGAAGACCATAATTATATTAATATAGTGAAAAGTTCCAGAACAAGTGAGTAACTAGACCTTGATTGTTTTGTCAACATCTAGTTATGTAGCCTCTGTGGAAAATACATTTACATTAGCTGCTCAATCATATAGGCCCAGGTAGCTGATGCTGCAAGGAGTATCAAACTCTGTTTAGCTGGGCGAAGCTGGCTAAACCAGACAGCAGCTGATCACCAGGAACTGTTTGCTTGAAATATGCACAAAAGCTTCTGAAATGAATACGTATGGAGTTACATGTGATTCAAGATGCAGCTACTTTAGTCTTGATCATCCTGTTTTCCATAGCATCACTTAGATGGAGGATGCATCTGCAAGTGGCTTTCTTTCTTCCATCTCTGGGCTCTTGGGTTTAACTGGCAGCACTGAGAAGAGAGGGGCGCTCAGGTGAGTCAGAGCAGAGGAGAAAGGCACAAACTTTTGCAAGCGGCATGTTTTTTTTTCAGAACCCTCCCTGACATACTTGATGGGGAAACACTGTGTGGCACTCTGCCTTCGACTCACCAGTAAGGATGCTTCTGAAGGCATTTACTCCACTATATTACAGACAAGATTAGACAAGATCACTCATATAATTTACCAGCATCAGTGGACTGCAAAGTTCAGATAAATGGTGAAACATTTTTTATGCTGTGATATTGAGCATCGCGTTAGTTCAGGCAGGCCACTGAGACAAGCTCAGCTCAATATCCCCGCTACATCAGCTGACCATTGCAATCCAGGAGCCACACCAGCTGATGGATCAGCTGATTCCCTTCAACGCATCTATTGGTGATCTCATTCAGGGCGCCCTGTTTAAACTGCTTCAGACGCCTATCCTTGCTGCTTCCTCCGCAAGACACTTCACACACTCTGCCACGTGAGAACGACCAGGCTGTGAGCTGCCTGCCTCAACTCACCTGCTGCTCAGGTGTTGATCCACGTCCACGATGACTGCATCACAGAATCATCGCGTCAGCAATCTGAAGCACAGGAAGCTATTCGCGTCGGAAGGTAACGCTGCTCTTGCACCTCCGCCGGTGGAAGGTAATGCTTCTTCCGCACCTCCGCTGTTGTTCAAGGAGCACGAGTCCCAGCAGCCGGCTCGGCGGCCCTGGAGCCTGGCTCGGCGGCTTCAGCAACTTGGTTTTTCCGGCCACCACCGGACTGTTTTCCTGCTCGGCCGCAGGGCCTCCACCATAATGCCCTCTCACACAGGCACTGCTACCCTGAAATTATCCGGACATTTTCCGGTATTGGTATATGCGTGAACGCAAATGTCCGCGTCAGTCGGAGCGGATTTTAACTGGCCAGCTCCCGAGTACAGTCCGGGTGAACCATGTGTTAATGCAGCAGGTAACTGTGCGACAAGTGGGCTTGTTGACCTCCAGCAGTCAGCTGCTCTCAACTTGGTCGATGCAGATGGCCGCCCACCCAGAGCCTGGTTCTGCTCGAGGTTTCTACCTGTTAAAAGGGAGTTTTTCCTCGCCACTGCTTGCTCATGGTGGGAACCTTTGGGTCTCTGTAAATAGCAACCTTTATTATCAAAACAGCCATTTTGCCCCCCTTTAGCTAAAGAAAAATAGTCTGGAGCTTATAAACTTAAATAAACATAAAGTTTTATTTTTTTTTTTAAATTTTACCTGTTACAACCATGGAATACAACAAACAGAAGTGCAGTGAGCATGTGTAGGCCTACTTTGAAATAAATTAAACAGTGAACTATGCAAGCCTATTTGAGTCCTTCCTATATTTGTGTAAGATTAAAATAAAAACCAGCCCACTTTAATATAAATAAAACATTTAGCTGCAGCTTAGCAGCTTTAAAAAAGCAAACATAAAATTAGGAACGTTTGTGACGTCCATTTCACTGTACTCTCATCCTCCTTAGGTTTCTTCTTCAGCCTACCATCAATTGTAGCACCTGAACATACAAAAAAACCTACATCAGCTCCGGGTCTAAAATAAATGTTTTTTTCTAAAAAATAACAGCCTATTAAATGCTATTGTTCTCACCTGTTTACTGTGACTTTTGTTTCTGAAGTTCGCTGCAGATCTTCCTTATGTCGGGGCTGTAAGATGTCACTTTGATCTTCACACAGGATTGTAGGCTCTCATTTGTGAGGTGGGAGCGATATTTGGACTTTATGAAGTTCATGCTTGAGAAAACTTGCTCGCATAAGTATGTTGAGCCAAAGATGGACAGGACTCCAAATGCATACTTTTTCATGTTCATATATGTGTCGGGAATGGCACTCCATGTTTCAAAAACAAGTTTGTCGGGTTTGGGGAGGTTTTCAATATCACTCCACTTGTGCTCTTTAGCGAGAGTAGCCTTCTGACGGGCGACTTCTTCAAGATCAGCTGTCAGGCATTTGAACTTGGACACCCATAAATTTTTATCCGCTATGTCAGCCAGTTCAATTTTGTAGATCAGGCTTACTTACTCCTGTGAATGTGGATGTGTTCAGCAGGGATGGGTCGATGTCCAGTGGTGTGACAGGGAAGGAGAGGGTGTTTTTTTCCTCTCTGAACTCACAGAATCTTTCTCTAAATGCAGCTTGCATTGCAATAATTGCAAGGTGGAAATAATCACAATTTATGTGATCGTTCGCTTCTTTGAACTCTCTTAGGGAGGGGAAGTGAGAGAGCGCACCTGTCTGTACATCTCTGGCAAACACTATCATCTTGCGCTCAAACGCCAAAACATACTCCAGCATCTGCAGGGCCGTGCTTCCCTTTCCTTGGAGATTTTTATTCAGCATGTTTATGTGACTTGTCATATCTACCATGAAGTAGAACTTTTCTAGCCAATCGAGGTCTCCCAGTTCGGGATAGCTGAAACCTCTGCTTTTCAAGAAAGTTTTCACATGCTCCAGACAGGCAGCGAAGCGTTTCAGGACCTCTCCCCTGGACAGCCACCAGACTCTGTTGTGTAGCAGGAGATCCGAATATGCACTGTCGACCTCTTCTAACAATGAACAAAACTGTCAGTGGTTTAACCTGTTTGCAATTATTTTGTTCACTATCTTGATAACGAGGTTCATCACTTCTAGACATTCAGGGGGGAATGTTTGAGCGCACAGTGCTTCTTGGTGGAGAATGCAGTGAAACGTCATCAACTC
This sequence comes from Lateolabrax maculatus, assembly GCA_031216445.1. Lineage (NCBI taxonomy): Eukaryota > Metazoa > Chordata > Actinopteri > Acropomatiformes > Lateolabracidae > Lateolabrax > Lateolabrax maculatus. Next base: position 2,722,255 of record CM062205.1, read on the forward strand.
TTGATCCAGTGACTTTTGAAGTAAATTCACAAAGCCCTTCTGTGCTCCTCTCATACTGGGTGCCCCATCGGTAGACACTGACACCAGGTGAGTGGTGTTTATTCCTTTGGCTTTTAGACAACTTACAACAGCCTCACAAATGTCTTGTCCCCGCGTTTGGCCCTTTAGCGGTATGAGTTCAATCAGTTCTTCCTGCGGCCCATCAGAATTCACATATCTGCACAACGGTGCTGTCTGTTCAGTATCGTTTACATCACTTGATTCATCACAGGCAATTGAAAATGCTTGAGCTGAATTTATGTCATCAATTTGCTTACTTGTGATGTTTGTTGCCATTTTAATGGTCCTGTCTTTGACGGTCTTTGCAGAGAGAGGCATTTCTCTAATTTTTTGAACAATTTCTCGTTTGTTTTTAAAATCGGAGAATAGATGCTCAGACATTTTTATGAAGAAACATATGATTCTTTCATGTATTCTCCGTCTGTGAACGGCTTCCCTCTCCTTACGATCTCCTGAGCTGCCACAAAACTAGCAGCTGTAGTTGACTGTGGAGAAGTGATCCACTTCTTGAAAGTATGTTTGCTCTGCTCAGCTTTCCGTTGCAGTTCCGAAATTGCTCTCTTTCGCTCATCTTCAGTTGGGTATTTTTCAGCGAATGCTGAATGCTTGTTTTTAAAATGTCTTTCAACGTTACATTTTTTGTTGTTCGATAATTTCTCGCCACATATCAAGCACACAGGTAAGTCAGCGTCGTTGGCGGTGAAGGCAAATGAATCAGTCCACGCAAGATTAAACTCTCTATTTTCTTCTGAAACTTTTCTTTTTAGGGATTTTTTCATGGTTAGTGCAGGGGTCGCACACTCCAGAAGCTGCCTGCAGGTAAAGGCGAGGGCTATTGACGTTGATGTGATGCATGTTTTAGTTGACAAATTATAAGAAAAACTTTTTTTAAATTAAATGTTAAAGTATCACCTCGAACTCCACGATAACTGCGCACGATAACACAATAAACAGAAAAATAATAATATATAAATAAAAATTTAATCAAGAAATAACCATTATTCATTCAGCAGCTCCAGAGCTGCAGGTTGCCGACCCCTGGTCTAGACCTACTCTATGTGAAAGCGTCTTGAGATAACCTTTGTTATGATTTGGCGCTATACAAATAAAATTGACTTGACTTGACTTGACTTGACTCTCATCACAGCTGCTGTGGTTTAGAAATGCGGGTGCACTGATAAACGCAGCAGCTAAAAGCTGCATAGTTTTGACGCTCCGCTGCAAACTGCTAACAGGAGAGAGGACTTCCTGTAAAATAAAAGGTTTTATTTCTGGTGAAATCTAAAAACACTGAATTACAACCGCAGCAACATCTTGCATTACGTCCTGCCTCCCGCACTCCTCGCCTCAACCAGACGGACTATTTCCAGTAAGTGTGAACACACACGGACATCTCCTGCTGTGCTATGTCTGAACAGGCAATTTCGCACACAGTCCGGACTTCATATGTGAAAACGGCCTTAGGCAGTATTTAATAAAGGAAGAAGAAGGAAAAATAAATAAATAAATAAAATTTGGCAGTAGCCTCTGCAACGTCACCCGTTGGCTCGTGAATGGCCGTTTTGAAGCTGGAAGTTCGGAGAGTTGGCCGTCGCCGTCTTGGTTTTGGGAACAGAAGTGATGTTAGTCTGATAAGAGAGCAGCTGCCTCTATCCTGATCAGTGGTAAGGACTTGTCAATCACACGGTAGCCCCGCGCTATGGCATGCGCTGCCCATCGTTTATTTTCATCTAAATATGACCATTATTTAAAATGAATATCCTGCTGTACTGAAGAGGACTCGGGACTGGCGATTGAGACATTAACTCAATCGAAGAAATCTTTACTGGGTAAATGAATCAGGTGAGAAGTTCGGTCATTTTCTCATCCAACTCAATAGAATCTTGTCTTTGCAGCCAACGGAGTCGCCCCGTGGTGGTCACAGTGGGGAGTGCAGGTTCAAGGCACTTCCACCATGGCTTCACTTTCAGACCTGCAGTTTGCTCGTGGAAGTATAAAGAGAACTGCATACAGCATTGGAGGTCGTGTTCATTCTTATGGAAGTGGCACATAAAGCAAACATCGGGGTATTCAAGAGTTTGGATTTTCCCGCTCTGTTGGGCCCATAGAGTACGCGCACTAGAGGAAACTAAAATCTCTGTTCGTGTCTAGTGCAGATGGGAGTCGGCAATTAAATACCTGGACATGATATTCAGTTCTTCATGAAGCTTATTGCTTGCAAGCAAGAGCCATCATCAGCATTACACAGATATGACTGAAGAGAGGCAGTCTCTCCTCAGTTCTTAACACACACATAACACACAATAACAACAACAACAATAACTCTAACAATCTATCAAGACACACAAGCTCACCCAAGAAATACAGTTTTGACCTTTGACCTCGATACCCTCCCTCCTGTCTGTATAAATAAGTGAGGTATACCATCTGCACCTACTCCCTAACATATTTCACTATCTGGTGATTTGTTTCTCATGTGTAAGTACAAAGAACAATCATGTTCCTTGTGCACTACTTATTCAGACACAAGAAGAGGGCCTCCCAGGTTTAACTCTTATGATGAATTTTCTTGTTTTTAGTATCTGAGCAACATTCGTTTCAAAGTCTGATTATCCAGTCTGGGACAATAAGCTACATGGCAATTATGACACTATTTAACAATACTTGCTATATTAATTGTGTCATTATGCTAACCATTTCCTCTATTTTAGGCTATAACCTCCCATATCGGCATGCATGGTTACAATGACAATGTTAACGTGCGATATTTAGGAGGTAATGTTCAGCATCTCAGTGTAACATGTTTGCATGCTAAAATTACAAGTTTTACATTTACATTTTTGCCAAACTTTTTAAACTTTTAACCAAACTCGAGGCTTCAGAACAGTAGTACACAAACATCCAATTCTTGGATTTACAGTCTATGGTTCTAACAAGTTAGATAGCATTGGTACGGAAACCCCTTTGTACATGCAAGACCCAAGCAAATCTGTAAGGCTGTGTAGATCTTGTAACTATACCAGCACCCACCACAAAAAAAGAGTCCAACACAAAGTCCACATAAACACAAAAAAAATCAAGTTTTAGCTAGTGAAGCCCATCTGGCCTACGGAGTGCGAGCTAGCACTAGTGGAAGCAGCAGGATGCTTAACGCCGACCGGAGTCACTAATAACTAGGACTTTCTGAAACTTACATATGGTACCTTTAATACATTTATTTTAATCTTTGGAATCCTGTAGTTGTACAAGGTTTACTGGTTTGTATTAACTAACGGATTGGCTGAGTGTGGTACAAACCTTTTATCTCACCAGTAAGAACTATATAGTTAGTAAAAATATCACCTATATACTGTATGTATATGTTTGCTGCTAATGGATTATAGAGACACTAAGGGAAGATGGAACAAGATGTATTTTTTTAATCATTTAAAATGGTTTAAATGCGGAACATGTTTCGCCTGTCATTTTTTGAAATGACTCCTGACAACAACATTGAAAACATGTTTTTTTATTTGTTGCAGAATCTAAATTTCCAGATAAAACCAAGATGCCGAGAAGGCTCTCCTGTGAACAATGTAGGAAAGTGGTGAAGGGGCTTGCTTGGCCTTTTTCCAAGGATAGGTTCCCATTACCTACTCAAAGAACAACATGGATCCTGCCATCAAAACAACAGCTCATGAAGCCATTCTCCAAGAGCCAAAATAGTAAAGTATATATTCGATTGCTTCTCCACACCCATGGCACTTATGGAAAGTGTGTTTTCGCTGTATGACTCAAAGAAGGCCACCAGCAAAAGAGTGTTGCAACTGTTTGAAACAACAAAGGTGGTGCTGTCTCAGAGAATAGACAACCTTTAACTATCTCCAATGTTATGTGAAAAATGCAGACCAAACCAAAGCTGAAAAAATCCTGCGTTTAGTTTTCATGTGATAACAAAGTTTTTAAATGCTTTAATACTGAAACTGAGCTCAACAGAAGGCCGTGTACTTACAGTTCTTACCCTGAATTCCTTGAAGAGATAGACAACATCCTGTCCAGCACCTGCTTTGAAATGGACATCCTTTGAACTTGAGAGCAGTCCTTATCAGGCCTAATAGTACTAAGCATCATTATTTGTCATGATCTGTTCCTTTTTGTTTTTTGTCACGTTCTTGCCCCAGCTATCTGTTACTGTTTTTCCCTGTCTTCACTTCTGCTCAATGCCTGTGAGCCCGACCTGCCATCCCCTCACCTTCCACCAGAGGCCCTCTGACTTTCCTTCTTTTCCCCATCACCTGACTTCCCATCACCTGACTGCCCCTCCCATCTACACACCTGTCTCCACTCCTCTCTCTGCCTGTCAGCCACTCCTTCATCATCAGTTCACTCCCATCACCTGTTCACTCACCTGCCTCTGATCATAATCAGTCTGTTATATTTAATGATCCACTTTCTTTGCCTAGTTGTCAGATCCTTGTTCCTTTGTCGCTTGTTACTATGTTTCTGTGTCGGTTCTGGATACCCTGCTACCTGATTATTCACCTGCCAGCTTTGGACTTATTTTTGTCATTTGTGGAATAAACTTTTCATACCATACCTGCCGGTCTCCTCTCCTCTCTGAGGGGACTGGACTGATGGATGTGCTGCACATTGTCCAGACCAGTCCACAACTGTCACAGCACCGTAGCATACATACAGTGGGTATGGAAAGTATTCAGACTCCTTTAAATTTTTCACTCTTTGTTTCATTGCAGCCATTTGCTAAAATCAAAAAAGTTCATTTTATTTCTCATTAATGTACACTCAGCACCCCATCTTGACAGAAAAACAGAAATGTAGAAATTTTTGCAAATTTATTAAAAAATAAAAACTGAAATATCACATGGTCATAAGTATTCAGACCCTTTGCTCAGTATTGAGTAGAAGCACCCTTTTGAGCTAGTACAGCCATGAGTCTTCTTGGGAATGATGCAACAAGTTTTTCACACCTGGATTTGGGGATCCTCTGCCATTCTTCCTTGCAGATCCTCTCCAGTTCCGTCAGGTTGGATGGTGAACGTTGGTGGACAGCCATTTTCAGGTCTCTCCAGAGAGGCTCAATTGGGTTTAGGTCAGGGCTCTGGCTGGGCCAGTCAAGAATGGTCAGAGTTGTTCCGAAGCCACTCCTTTGTTATTTCAGCTGTGTGCTTAGGGTCATTGTCTTGTTGGAAGGTGAACCTTCGGCCCAGTCTGAGGTCCTGAGCACTCTGGAAGAGGTTTTCTTCCAGGATATCTCTGTACTTGGCCGCATTCATCTTTCCTTCAATTGCAACCAGTCGTCCTGTCCCTGTAGCTGAAAAACACCCCCATAGCATGATGCTGCCACCACCATGTTTCACTGTTGGGATTGTATTGGGCAGGTGATGAGCAGTGCCTGGTTTTCTCCACACATACCGCTTAGAATTAACGCCAAAAAGTTTAATCTTCGTCTCATCAGACCAGAGAATCTTATTTCTCATAGTCTGGGAGTCCTTCATGTGTTTTTTGGCAAACTCTATGCGGGCTTTCATATGTCTTGCACTGAGGAGAGGCTTCCGTCGGGCCACTCTGCCATAAAGCCCCGACTGGTGGAGGGCTGCAGTGATAGTTGACTTTGTGGAACTTTCTCCCATCTCCCTACTGCATCTCTGGCCAGGTCTAGGAAGAGTTCTGGTCGTCCCAAACTTCTTCCATTTAAGGATTATGGAGGCCACTGTGCTCTTAGGAACCTTGAGTGCTGCAGAAATTCTTTTGTAACCTTGGCCAGATCTGTGCCTTGCCACAATTCTGTCTCTGAGCTCCTTGGGCAGTTCCTTCGACCTCATGATTCTCATTTGCTCTGACATGCACTGTGAGCTGTAAGGTCTAATATAGACAGGTATGTGCCTTTCCTAATCAAGTCCAATCAGTTTAATTAAACACAGCTGGACTCCAATGAAGGAGTAGAACCATCTCAAGGAGGATCAGAAGAAATGGACAGCATGTGAGTTAAATATGAGTGTCACAGCAAAGGGTCTGAATACTTATGACCATGTGATATTTCAGTTTTTCTTTTTTAATAAATTAAAAAATTTCTACATTTCTGTTTTTTTCTGTCAAGATGGGGTGCTGAGTGTACATTAATGAGAAATAAAATGAACTTTTTTGATTTTAGCAAATGGCTGCAATGAAACAAAGAGTGAAAAATTTAAAGGAGTCTGAATACTTTCCGTACCCACTGTACATTCTTACAGTCTTACTGTACTTGTTAACCTTTGATTATCACTGTACCCTAAATTTTGGGGATGTTTGGTAAGGAAGAACTGTTTTTCCTCATCCTTATTTTCTTACCTAATGTAGGCTCAATGCTAATTGTAATCTACCTAAATAAACTTTGTAGGAGAACCAAAAAACTCACTCTCAAGCTTTAAAACTCAAAATTGTTATTTCAAAAACACACAGAAACACACACTATTGATGGAACCTAAATGCTGTCGTCTGACTCGTGTCCTCCTGCGGCTCTCTGACAGGAAGCTGGAATGAACTCAGACCCAACCAAATAATTGGCTTTTTGTTGATTACAGTCAGGGCAGTTTTACCTGTGAAAATAAGCAGAGAACCACAACCACAGTGAATAATTTATCACGCTGTTAGCAGGAAAAACCCAGAGTGTAACTGCAATTGGATTTGATTAGATTTGATTTGGTGGAATTATATTGATGTCTGCAGGGCAAATAGGCTGCCACAGTAGCTAATGGAAACAGGATAGAGCAGAGGAAATGGGACTTAAATAAGACAACAGGAGATGAGGGAAATAGAAATATACGCCATGTATTCCAACCCTCCATCCTATTTAAGAGCAGCATCAACTGGCACTGAATAAAATTAAATTAAAGATTAAAAAATGCTTTCAAACATTTAGGAGCTTTTGCAAGGGCATAATTTTCATTGAGGATGGGGGGACATGATGGATCTGAAGTGGGTCTGAAGTGCTGACTGTTTTCAATCAAGTTTGCAAGGATGCTGGGCCACCAGTGAATAAAATGCTAAACAAGACGTGCCTTCAGGCCTCAGCCGTTACCATGAATATGACCAATGTCAAAATCTTGATCTTGTAATACATTTCTGAAGGGGTCTGAATGGCTTTCACATAGGCCATTTGTGTGTTATCTCACCCCTCGCTTTACAGCGGTCATTAGTTTTGCAGGTATTTGGTATTTGTAATAATAAAAAGTGTTGGACAAATTAAAATTTTGACCTGATAGTAGTGCTAGCTTAAAGACCCAGCCCTGATAGGATGTAAATAATAACATAATGTAAGTAGCACCAAGTCAATAATACTATAAAAAGACAGTTAAAAATTGTATAAACTATAAAAAGTTCCCACTCTTCATATTAATGTGTAACCATCTGTTGTTTTTATTAAAGTGCAAAAGAGGTTTGATTAAACAAAGAGGTGTAATGAGACGTCGATAAAAGCAGCTTTTGTACAGAACAAGATGCTTTCCAAACCTGTGTCTATTCAATCACCCACTGTTCTAATTGAATATTTATTTTCCTGCTTCAAAGACCCTGGGAGCTACATTTCCATTTACCCATACCTTTACTTGTCTTTTTTCATATGAAAGAATAAAACAATATTATCTATCTTTCCATTAGTCTTCTTCTCTTGTCCTTTTTTCAGCATCTCTCCATGGAGATCAGCCCCTGCCCTCCCCTCCACTTGCTGCAGATTGCTTTCCTTTGTTGAGGGCCCCTCAGGTGCAAGCCAGCGTCTGAAGTGAAGATGAATGGAGGGAGAGCAAAGGAAGGGAGAATAAAATATTGACAAAGTGAGAAAAATGAGAGACCCTCTGAGTCATAGAATGTGGCAAGCATGGACAAGAGAAATGGTGGAGTTTGTACTGTATATGTATATGACGAAGGAACTATGCAAGATTCTCCTCACTCTCTATCTTTGCACTTCCTTAATCTGGGAACCTCTGCCGTAAGACAGGCCTTCAGGGGCCCCAAAGGCACCAGGTTCACTGTTAGACAATTACTTTGTGGTAACTTTATTACTTGCAAATTTGATTGGGAATATGCACTGCTGTACAACGTTAACTGAAACGGTAAGGGACTAAGGGCTGCTGCCATCTTTTGTAATCTTGAGGCCCTCTGTTTTTTGGGGGCCTTTGCCAAAATCAAGTTTTAATGTTTTTAATGTATGTTATGTTGTGTGTGTGTGTGTGTGTGTGTGTGTGTGTGTGTATGTATGTAGATGTGTCAGTTGATAATATCCTAGTGTTGATGATTATCCAGTAACTCTGGTGTCCTGACTTCAGTGGGGAGTTCATTCCACCACTTTGGGGCCGGAACAAAAAAAGAGACAATGAGTGACCGTATGGTATGATGGTATACAGTTCTTTACCACAATCTTAACTAAATTGTTTGATGCTTAAAGGAACAGTTCACCCCAAAATCCAAAACACATATGTTTTCTCTTACCTGTAGTGCTATTTATCCATCTGGATTGTTTTGATGTGAGTTGCAGAGGTTTGGAGATGTCAGCCGTAGAGATGCCTGCCTTCTATCTAATATAATGGAACTCAATGGCGTGCATCTACTCATGGACGAGAGGCTTGTGATGTAAAAATTAATGTCCTCCTCCTCGGCTGAGCTGTTATGTTAGCTAGCTCAGTGGTGTTAGCAAGCTCAGTGGTGCTAGCTGAGCTAGCAGCATCCTCTCGTCCATGAGTAGATGCACGCTTCCTTCTGTGCAGTGATACGGTTGGCAGGTGTAGTTCGGTAGAAAGACACAAGTTGCTACTTGAAACTGCTCACAATAAGGTCTTTGGATTATTGTGAGTAACCACATCATGATTTCTGGAAAGAGACATTGCTGTTGGTTTTTCAAATGTATTATTTCAGTCAGGACCACTTTGTCAAAGAAACTTGATCTACATGCAGTAAGATGTATTTGGCGGTATGTTCTGTATGCTCCCTGGTAGGCGGTTGGCGGTATGCTGTCCTTGCATTGAGTTTTCCGCGCGTGGAAGGGCAGGGAGGTGTGCTCTCCCTGCGCACACATGGAAAGCCTAACGCAAGGAGAACAGCAGCAGCAAGGGCCACCAACGATTATACCAGGCAAAACCTTCCTGAGCTTCCAAGAACTTACAGGGAAAGGCACCAGAGTTTCTTTTTTTTTTTCGTAGGCAGATGAAGACCGTCGGCCCTTAGTACTGAGACAGGGCCGTGGGCCAGTTGTGCTGCTCCTATGTGGAGAGAATGAGCAGTGTAGAACTCTGGCGGGAGCCTGCAGGATTGGCAGAGACACTTCGAGGTGAAGGCGAGAGGCAAACCAAGCTCGCTCGGGACATGACTTTCCCTCTGTGACAAAGAGAGGCTCTTGTTGGCTGGATTGAGGTTGGCTGCCAGGTTTGGCTTCTCAGATTTGGAGAGATGCGGCAGCAGGGGGGAAGAATGGAACTTTGACTGAATTTCCCAGCGATCTCCATGGGACTGATACCTTCGATGCTTGCTGTTGGCTGTAATAACAGATAAACTGGCTGTAAGTTGTGAAGCACGTACCGTGGATGTATTAAGTCTGTTCCCAAACTACCGGCTGTCAGCTAGTACCTAGCAGCGCTAATACCACGGCATGATGGAATACTATGCATTATAACTAGTTGTAGGCTATTTACTTACACACGGGACAAAGCCTGATATTAACATTTATAATATACACCGCACCACTGCCCCCACAGACTAGCTGCTGTGGATACTACGAGCTAGCAGATTGTATACGCGTAGCGCTGCTATGAGCACGCAGCCTGTCGGTCATGTGAGCAAGCCTGAGATGAGCGGTTGGGATGCGGTGCTAAAGGAAACGCTAGTGCCCATGCTCTATGGGCCCAACAGAGCGGGAAAATCTGAACTTCTGAATATCCCAATATTTGATTTATGTGCCATTGAGCCACTACTTCCACAGGCAAAACTCCAAGTCTGTGACTTAAACCTGCACTCTCTACTGTGACCACCAGGGGACGACTCCACTGGCTGCAAAGACAAGATTGTATTGAGGTCAATGAGAAAATGATCCGACTTTCCACTTGATTTATTTTCCTCAGTAAACATTTTTCGTTTGAGTTTATGGTCTCAATCCTTAGTTTTTCATCTTCTTCAGTACAGCAGGATTTTCATTTTGTTAATTATGGTTATATTTAGATGAAAATAAACAATAAAGCAGCGCCATAGGGTGTCATCGGGTGGGGCTACCGCGTGATTGACACGTTACTAGACTAGTGCAATATTGAGTACATAGTTTTCTATGCAAAGATGTCTTAAAGTGTTGAGTGCATAAAAGTCCAGTAGTGCAGTGTCGATGGTGTAACAGTCTTTGGTTGGCGGTGGGGAATGAGGAGTTGAGGGGTTTGTGTGGTGGTGGTGGTGGTGGTGGTGGGGGGGTTGGTCAGCGGGGAGCAGAGTTCAATAAGGACACAGCTCTAGGAAAGAAACTGTTCCTCAGTCTGCTGGTCCTTGTCCGGAAGCTCCTGAAGCGCCTGCCTAAGGGCAGGAGGGAAAACAGTCTATGTGGAGGGTGGGAGGGGTCTTTCAGAATGCTGCAAGCTCGACGCAGACAGCGTTTCCTCTGGACGTCCTCAATGGCTGGAAGTGGAGTTCCTGTGATGCGTTGGGCAGTTTTCACCACCCGCTGCAGTCCCTTGCGCTCCGCGACAGAGCAGCTTCCATACCAGACTGTGAAACAGTTGGTTAGTCCATCCCATTGATGTAGATGGGTGCATGCATGCTTCTTTTCTCCTTTCTCCTTCTCCTGTCTTAAAAGTAGAATGGGAGCCAGAGCCTTTAGTTATCAAGCTCCTCTTCTGTGGAATCAGCTCCCAGTTTGGGTTCGGGAGGCAGACACCCTCTCTTCGTTTAAGAGTATGCTAAAAACGTTCCTTTTTGATAAAGCTTATAGTTAGGGCTGGCTCAGGTGAGTCCTGAACCATCCCTTAGTTATGCTGTTATAGGCTTAAGACTGCCGGGGGACTTCCTAGGACGCACTGAGCTTCTCTCTCCTCCTCTCCCTCTCTATCTGTACACATTCCTATCCCACTAATACAGGTTACCAACTCCATTTCTTCCTGGTAGTCCTTGTGCTTTCTGTGCTTTTTCGCCTTCTCACTTTCTGCAGGTATTTCCGCCCCTGGAGCTGTAGATTCTGGATCTGTGATTGCCGGCCGTCTACTGCCCCCATGTTCCTGCTCCACACTCACTGCTGCAGTTGTTAGTATTATTAGTCTAGGTCCACGATGAACTCCTTGGTTTTGCTTGTGTTAAGGAGCAGGTTATTTTCGGCGCACCATGTGGCCAGGTGCTGTACCTCTTCCCTGTAGGCTGTCTCATTGTTGTTGATGATGAGACCAATCACCGTGGTGTCATCTGCAGTCGTAGGTGAAGAGGGAGTAGAGGAATGGGCTCAGCACACAGCCCTGTGGCACACCGGTGTTGAGTGAGACAATGGTGGAGCAGGTGTGGCCTGACCTAACATGTTGTGGTCTGTTGGTCAGAAAGTTCATGATCCAGTTGCAGAGGGAGGTGTTGGTGCCCAGGTCTCCAAGTTTAGTGATTAACTTGGAGGGGATGACAGTGTTGAAAGCTGAGCTGAAGTCAGCAAACAGCAATCGTGCTGGTGTTGTCCAGGTGTGTGAGCACAGAGTGCAGTGCTGTGGAAACTGCATCGTCTATGCTCCTATTGCTGCGGTAAGCAGACTGGTATGGGTCCAGTATGGGTGGGAGGGAGTCCTTCAGGTGTGCCAGGACCAGCCGCTCGAAGCACTTCATGATGATGGGTGTGAGTGCTACGGGGCGGTAGTTGTTGAGGCACGTCGGCTTGGAGTGTTTCAGCACTTTAAAGCATGTTGGCACAGCTGCTTGGGCAAGGGACAGGTTGAAAATATCCATGAAGATCCCAGTGAGCTGCTCCGCACATGCCCTGAGCACACGTCCAGGAATGCCGTTAGGTCCAGCAGCCTTGTGTGCATTGATCCGGCTCAGTGCTGTGTGAACAGTGGAGGAGAGTGTGATGGGCTGGTGGTCTGCTGGGAGTGTTGTCTTGGTGGCGGTGTCTCTGTTATCCCTCTCAAATCGAGCATAAAAGTCATTAAGCTCATTAAGGAAAGAGATGTCTGTGGCTGTGGGGGTGAGGTTGCTGGGTTTGTAGTCTGTGATGGCCTGGAGGCCTTGCCACATGCGTCTGGGGTCGGAGTTGGAGAAGTGACCCTCTATCTTTAGCTTGTAGCAGTGCTTGGCCTTCTTGATGCCCCTCCTCAGGTTAGTCCTGGATGTGCTATAGGCCTGTGCATCCCCCGATCTGAAGGTCATGTTACAGGCCTTTAGCAGGAGCCGCACCTCCTTGCTCATCCATGGCTTCTGGTTGGTGTATGTGATGATCTGCTTCTCTGTCGTGACGCCGTCAATTATGGTGGTGATGTAATCCATGACAGAGGAAGCATAGATGTTAATGTCTGTGTGTGAGCCACAGGTGGCCTGAGAAGCAAACATACTCCAGTCCGTGTATTGAAACTTGTCCTGGAGTACAGAGTCTGTCCCCGCAGGCCACACCTTGATGGTCCTCACTGATGGCTTGACACGGTTGATGAGGGGTGAATATTTGGGGGTGAGGAACAGAGAGATGTGATCTGACTGTCTGAGGTGGGGGGGGGGGGGGGTCGCGGTGTAGGCAGCAGCCATGTTTGTGTAAACATGGTCCAAACTTTTGTTTCCTCTGGTGTGGCAGGAAACATGCTGGTGGAATTTGGGGAGCACTGTCTTTAAGTTTGAATGATTAAAATCACCCACAACAATAAAGGCAGCCTCCGGGTGATCAGTGATCTGTTGTTTACTAATGGCTGCATGAAGTTCGTTCATTGCTAGCTTGGCATTAGCATCCGGTGGAATATAAGCAGCAGTAATGATGGTGGATGTGAACTCCCGTGGCAGATAGAAAGGTCTACACTTAACCATGATGAACTCTAGGTTAGCTGAGCAGTGACTTCCAAGAGTAACAAAGTCCGTACACCAAGCCTTGTTGACATAAATGCACAGTCCTCCCCCTCTGGTCTTTAGCTGATCTATCTGCCCGGTGTGTGTAGCATCTGGCTAGCTCGATAGCACTGTCCGGTGCCTCCATGTAGCCATGTTTCAGTGAAAATCATGACATTACAGTCCAAAAGTCTCTTGCTGTGGGTGAAGCGGAGTCGTATCTTGTCCATTTTATTCACCAGAGATCTCACATTAGCGAGGAAGATGCTGGGCAGAGAGAGCCGGTGTGGTGTTAGCCTTAGCTTAGCTCTCAGTCCCCCGCGCTTTCCCCGCCTTTGTTTACAATCTCCACGCCGTCTTCGTTCACTTCCGCCCGGCCGGGTAGAGTGCGAAGCCTCCGGTCTTCTGGAGATCTCAGGGATGAGTGGCAGATCGGTGGTAAAAGTGTCCAAAAAACGTAATACAATGTCCAAAAGCTCAACTCAGGTGTAGGATGTAGAAACCACTACTGTTTTGAACAACCAGACCCGAAATGAGCAGTAAAAATACTGCAAAATTGCAATAACTGGGGAGACGCTGGGCCTCGCGATCTGCTCGTGCCACCATCTTGGTCAAATACAGTTATCAGACTAACGTCACTTCGGTTTCCAAAGTCCAAGATGAGACCCTAACCCTAACTCCCAGCTTCAAATCGGCTGTTCACGAGCCAATGGGTGACGATGTGAAGGCTACTTCCACTTTTTTTTTTTTTTTTGAATACAGCCTATAACCGCTTTCACATATGTACATAAGTACGGGCAATCGGGTCCGGACTATGTGAGGAGTTGCCCTTTCACACATGTAGCACACAGCAGGAGATGTCCATGTCAGACGTGTTCACACTAACTGGAAGAAATCAGTTTGGTTTAGGCGAGGGGTGCAGGAGGCAGGACGTGATGCAAAATGTTGCTGCGGTTTGTAATTCAGCATTTTTAAAACTTTTAGGAAGTCTTCTCTCCTGTTAGCACTTTGCAACGGAGCGTCAAAGCTATGCAGCTTTTAGCTGCTGCGTTTATCAGCGCAGCCGCATTTCTAGGGCTTGGATTCTGGAGTTAATGGTGGCAAGCGATGACTGAATGTTGTATAAGGCTGACAAGATGGGGTTATCTTCCTGGTCTGCGGAGCTGGGTGCAGGAGGTGGGGCTGGAAGTGAGGCTAGTGCTCTTTTGGACTGCAGAGCAGCGGCTGGAACTGGGACGGCAGCGGAGGTGCAGGAGCAGCGTTACCTTCCGACACGAATAGCTTCCTGTGCTTCAGATTGCTGATGCGGCGATTCTGTGATGCAGTCATCGTGGACGTGGATCGACACCCGACCACCAGGTGAGTTGAGGCAGGCAGCTGACAGCCTGGTCGTTCTCACGTGGCAGAGCGTGTGAAGTGTCTTGCGGAGGAAGCAGCAAGGATAGGCGGCTGAAGCAGTTTAAACAGGGCGCCCTGAATGAGATCACCAATAGATGCATAGAAGGGAATCAGCTGATCCATCAGCTGGTGTGGCTACTGGATTGGCCATGATCAGCTGATGTAGCTGGGATATCGAGCTGAGCTTGACTCAGTGGCCTGCCTGAACTAATGCAATGCTAAATCTTTGGCCCTTTGAGCCACCACAAGCCGACTCCCATCTAGTTCCATTAAATCGAGAGAAGGCAGACTCTCCAAAACTCGGCAACTCACACCAAAACAATCTAGATGGATAAATAGCCCTACAAGTAAGAGGAAAAATATGTATTTTGGATTTTGGGGTTAACTGTCCCTTTAAAAATAGCCAAACAAGACTAAGAGTTTACAGTGCTTTGAACTAAATGACAACTTTGACAAATTTTAGGAGACAGGTTTGAAATATCAAAGTAATGAAGCTTCAATGGATTAATAAATGTAATGTCATTACTAAACTTGAGCAAACAAAAATGACATTATAGGAAATCATTTCGCAGTAATAGATTACTGCCTATCACTTCTTCAATCATTCATGGTTCAATCTAGCATATGTTTACTCAGGCATAGACAGTATGTTTCCACTTGGTGTGGACTGTTTTTACCATTGTGCTCTTGGTGGAACACAGCAGATCATTGGCTGCTCGGTAATTTGCAATGCAGCCACAGTAATCCCTCAGCTCTGAAGGCAGTGTGGAGTTGTCCGTGACTGCAGAGCTGATGCTGTGATCATCTCTCATCACTCCCCTCATGTGAATAGACTGGGGGGACATGAAATTGATGGGGGAGGTTTAATGTAGTCCTGGAGAGTTCTCATCAGCATGATCCCAGACAGGGGAATGAACCCCAATGAGTTGTTTATTAAATTTCGGGACTTTCTGACACACACCATCGACACACACTGGCAGTACAGATGGCTGCAAATCACAACCACTCGGACCCCGAAGTGGATTAAATCATCACACAGCTGCACTCCATGGAAATGCATTTAATACTGGCTTCATGATCAGTATAACAATCTCTTTTGTTGACTCTCTCTGCTTTGTTCAATGCTCTGAAGCTTGATTAAGTAGCCCTGTTGTATCTGTATAAGGACGTGTAAAACCAGTGTGAATTCTATGCAAAAGTCTCATTAAGATCACGTTTATTCCTGTTTATAACAAACCAATGTTATGATGCAACATGATTTTCACCTATTTTGTGTAATCACCACAGGCAGCTCTTCAGACCACAAACATATCCTGCCATCTTTATGATGAACTTACCAATAATATCTATGATTGATCCCCAGTTTGACTGTGAGCTGGCTGGTTTCTCTGTAGGCATATTGCCTGCTGTGGGTGGGAGAATGAATTAATCAATCAGTAAATAAAAAATGCCTTTTTATTCCTGTACACTCCTCATAGAGCCTTCTTGAAAACTGTTTTTGTTCAGAAAATGTCAGTCTGATAAAGACTTGATCAGCTCCTTCAGAAGATAGTGATGCCATAATGTGGGAGGACTAATGAAGTACTGCCCTCTAGAACAACACATAGAAGTGTTTTCTGATCTTATGCCACATCATCATTTAGCTTATCTGTGCCTTCGCAAATTGTTACAAATCACTGTTGCAAAATAATTTTATGTAGTTTAATATAGTTTATGATGTGACAAAACTATGATTAATGTTTGGTGAGGCTGAGTCACAGAAAGACTTAAGTTAAGTTTAAGGATCATGGTTTGAGTAAAAATGAGTAACTTTAATAAGGTTAGGGGACCTCCATCTACATGGTTACAATAATAAACACTTAAAAGTAGGGTAGGAAATTTAATCAAATGCTCTAACACATAAAAGAAAAAAATCCGGTATCTGTGGCTGTCGCATGCCTGTCCAATCATGGGAGACTAGCTTTGGAGGGAGGCTTTAAGAGAGGGGTGGGATTTTTTCGGTGGATCAAAGCTTGTTGGTTTCTCCAAAGTTACTTACCCCAGCTTTAAGATTAGGGAATAATTGTAGTCATGGTTAAAAGAAACCAGCTAATGCTGCCTTATGGTCAGAAAGCTGGTATGTTCTGTGGGCTTGAGTACTACACTCTGCAACTGGATATTGGACTTCCTATTACACAGCCCCAGGCAGTCTGGATTGGTGGTCACACCTCCCTCACTCTAGTGCTAACCACTGTGGCACCCCAGGGCTGTGTGCTTAGCCCCCTCCTTCTCTAACCTTGACCACAGGATATTGTAACCATGACAACTGAGGTCCCCTAACCTTAACAAAATATTTATTTTAACCCAAACCATCACCTTTCCCGTTTTTGTGTCTAAACCTAACCAAACCTTAACCATAGCATTGTTACATCATTTGTTTTCCAGCAGTGATTTCTAAAGGTTTTGGAAAACAGACAAGTGATGTGGTCCCGCTGATGGGGCGTCAGATTCGTCGTTCTAGAGGGCATGGACAAACCACGGTATTTGTTGTTTAATTTGGAGGACCTGTTGGGCATTAGAGGAAAAAAAGTAAGTACGATTCATTTTACTGTGAATCTGCAAAAATGTCATGACAATCCACCCAGTCCTGTACCAGTCAGAACCAGTGGACAACCAACCAACCAATGTCATGACTCTTTGCCTCTAGAGTGGCAAAAATGTTTGATACCAAAAAAAATTTAAAAATAAGCACATAAACAAAAATAAATCTCAGTATAAATATTTAGACATTTATTTTAAGTTTTTAGATTATACATGAATCCCTGAATCTAAAACAATCTGACAATGGTTTATATTCTCTCTGGAATCCTTCAAGCTGAGCACATTGAAAAGAAAAAAAAAACTTTATCAAACTGTTTCTCTTTTAAATGAGCAACACGTAACAATAGCTATTCAAGAACAGAGTAATAATACCGGCTGCTCTAATGGCAACAGCCCATCTGTATATTTCTAACCAACATGAATGCACAGGCAATTAATAATTAGACGGCGCTCTAACAACTCACTATCTATCACTGGATATTAGACAGTATAACTTACTTAATGGTAACAAGCACGCAGAGAGTAAATGTTAGTGTTTATCACATCTCACAAGCTCAAAGAGAAAAACAGCAGCATGATGTCATCATCAGCGATCGGTCTGTTGAGAGAAGGATCAAGTCCATTCGCTGGCTAATGACAGCGCTGTCTTTCAAGCCAAGCACTGCTAATGTAACAGACTGAGACAGTAAAAGCAGCCCTGACTTGAAAGGCTTAGTGGTCCCTAAAGGCTGCAGTGCTCATTAAACCCCAGGGAGCATACAATCTCAGACCCTTCACTGTGGTGGAAAATGCAATGGTTGTACCTGGAGTGGTGCTATGATAGGGTCATAAGGTCATCAAAGATTAAAATGGTTTATACCATTGGGAGCATTCAGCAAAGTTAAATGTACATTTTGTGTTCAAAAGAAAGCCCATGTCCATTAGATTTTGATACTGCTTTTGCACATGAAAAATGTTGACTTTACACTGGTAAAAAGGTCACTTGTCAAGTAAATGCACAGTAAACCAGTGATTCTATATGTTTGACCACATGGTGGCATGGTAAACTATTGGTTGTAACATATGAAAGTTTGGTTCTAACTTTTGTCCTATATCATATACCCTGTGCTTGCTTGACACAGGAACAGTTAGACTTAATATCTGCAGCAGTCTGGGAGTTGATGCGTGAAAAGTATCAGCATGCTTCGGCACTGTGGATAAGAGGCTATTGAGTTTTGGGGTCTTCTGTGGCAATGACTGAACTAGATTTTTATTGTGGTTGAAATCTTTTTACAGCTGCTGCCCGAGGACAGTCTATATGGCTTTAATGATGTAAATTTAAAATGATGCATGAAAGCGTAAAGTATCGCTGGGCTCCCAGCAGTGAACACTTTTACAGGCTGGAGGCAAAGTAAGCTTGCTGGGGGAGAGAATGAGGCTGATTCAGGGGGCAGAGCTGGGTAGCATTACTTGCTAGTATGTTTCTACTCTGATCTGACCCACCAAATGCTTCTGGGGATCTAAGAAAAATCCCCATCTGAGACTGAAACTTAATTTCCTCCTTTAATCTGTATTCTAATATACAATTCTGCAACAACCCATTCTCTGTACTTTTCTGCTGTTAACACCTATGTTAAAAACCTTATATTCAGTGCATCATCAGCCATGACTCATCAAACGACACAGCTCCTGCAGAATTACCATTCTCAGAATGAAATAGAATCAAATAGATATCTCTCTCAGTAGAGGAAACCTATGAAAAAAGTTTGTTTATAATATATGCATATGTAAACAAAAAATAAAATAAAAAATATAAGCTAACACATCATTAACAGATCATTTTAAATAAAGATATAAATAAATGTAAATTTTTGGTATCATCCTTAATAATCACGTATTTGTCACACCTAGTGCAGTGCCTGTTTGGAGTGTGGCCGTTCGGAGTGTCCAGTTTATGCTACTTTATACTTATACTTCACTACAGATATTGTATAATATAATAATATAGTATTGTCAATGTTACTCCATTATTGCCTTGAAACCAGACTAATCTGCAAGCTCATGTTTTATTTGCTTGGCAGATACATCTGGCCCCTCTCCCATTCAAACTGATTTCCTTGGTACTAGAAGCACCGTTGTGTCGAGCGAACCAATCACAAGCATTTATCTAGTATGTGGCGGGTTTAATACGATGACTTACAGAGAGGAGCACCATTGAAGCATCTTTGTAAATATCCAGTATGGCGGCTGCAGATACGAAGTGTTCCCCGGCCGGCTACAGCAACAGTATTAAACAGACTTGACGGTAAATTTTTTTCTAAAAGAAGAACAAACTGCACTTAAACTTTATGTTAATGATAAATATGTGTTTGCCGAACTTCTGACAAAAGTGGACCTTGAATTGAGATATTTATTTTTGTCAATATTGTAATCCATTATAAGCAAGATGAATCAAAGCTCACCACACCTTTGATCAGAAATGAACCTACACTCAGTTTACAGCCACCTTTCACCTGCACGGAGTGGGTGATTGATACACAAGGTAAATTTTTTGTTGAGTTTCACTTTAAGGCAGTCAGTGAGTTTTCTCTACCAGTGAATAGGACATGGATCACTTCCTACTTAATAAAACCCATAGCACACAGCATGAAATGAGCTGTCTACATGCCTGAAAACATATTGCCCTCTCTCCACTTGGTAATACAGCAGCATGGGCCTACAAAATTGCACCAAACTAATTACCATTCTTTGTGTGTTGATGTGTCCCAGCATGTTCTGCCGACCAAGAGATAACTGCTGGATAGGATTAGCAACTCCATCTGTAACCCTCCTTTTATATTAGCACTAGTACTATCAGTCCTATTAGCTAAGCTAGCCTCTGGCAGCATGTGCTACGACTGTTGCTGTGGATCCAAGCACAGAGACATCCATTTGCCCCCCATTTTCCGTGATCTGAGTGCAAACCCAAGCTCAGACCCAATCAAGGGTAAGTGATATAGTAGAAAGACTTGACACATAAAGCCAAGGCTGTCTAAATTATTACAGGATTGTGGGTAATCCTGGCCATACAAAGAACCTTTCCTCACCAAGAAACCTTAATCACAAAGGTTAAATGCCAATGTACAGCTATTAACCATGGCCGTTTACAGCGTGGACAATGTTCCTTGTCTCCCTTATTTTCGACCTTTCTTCATCTCCCAGCCTCATATTTAATTTCTTCACTTCCATCGCTTATACAAGCTGTCCTACATGACAGCTCCCACATGGTAGAAATATGTACAAAGAAAGCAATATGATTAATTTTGCTTGACAGTCATCAGGAAAGCCATCTAAGGAGCATGCTATTCAGATTGAGAGAGATAAAGTGTCAACTCCCACCCTTCCCACCAATACCAACTCCACCCCCCTCCCACAGAAATTGATATGTCTCATTGTTTTCTTATGAGAATTTGATATAAGAACATCCCGATTCTGCCACATTCGACATTTCTATGGCTCTTCAGGGACATGATATGATAGCTCCAGCCCTGATGTCTGCGAATTGTGTTTTTCCAAAAGGAAGGTATACTCATGAGGGCTTCGAAATCTTTGAATTCAGACAGACTTGTGATTAATTAGGCCCTGGATCCAGCGCTGCCCTTGGACCTCGAGGGAAGACTCGCTCTCATCCCCCAAAACAGACTTTTTTTCTGGGGTTGGAGACTTGAGCTGATCCCCTGACAGACTTGCTCTTGGCCTCAAGGTGCCTGTCCTACATTTCACACAGCACTGTGTTCTTATATTCTTTGAATTAGACAAGGTGATGTGAATATTAAAAGGACTCCGCCAAGACTCACAACATTCAGACATTCTTGATGAGGGCTCATATGAGAAAATGACAAGTTGTCATTCCATACATCTAAAAAGCTTCAAAACTTCAAATATTGAAATCATCTGAGCAGTTAAGACTTTTGCCATGGAAAGCCTTGAGCGGTTTTCTCTGCTGCATCATATATTGCAGGGTAATTTCACTGACTGAGTTCCAATTCGTCATCTCTGTGTCAAATAGTCTGCCAGACATTTCAAATTACACTTCCTACAGTCTGTATACATGTCAATTTGCTTGCAAAAACTGCAGCTGTAGATAATAAGGGCAAACTTCAAAGCCTGGACTCTCATGTACATTGAAATGGTTACTCTTAATATTCTCCTGCACTGATAAGGTTTAGAACGATGCTGTCGCTTCCATATCAAAGTCCCCTTGACTTGACTTGCTATTAAGGCACACATTTTACCCTAACTTATAAAATGTGAATACATAGAGTACGTATGCAATGACTGGGTAGCACCAATGGGGATTGACTCTTAAATTAGTTTGAATAAAAGTTAAAAGAGTTTAAACCTGTTGCAAAACATTTCAAACCAAAAGAAAATATAAACCAAAAGAAAAACGAACCAACCTTGCTTGCTTAAGTATTCTTTCTTTTTCAACTATAAAATGATAAAATTTTTACTTCAAACGAATTTTTACTTCAAACCCTAACTCATTTCTTGTAGTAAATGTAGTCAAACATTTTTGCCTGGCTAACTCAGAAATATGCATGGCTAACTATAATGCTGTTAATAACAGGTAAGGCACTTCACCAGCATGAGATGCAACAGGTTATGGTTTTGGAATTCTAAAGACCCTCAACCTAACGAAATACTTATGATACACATGACTCATATATTGTGGAAGGGATCGCTTGTAGAAATTAACCCACAGAAAATGATCACCAACTCTGCAGCTCCCCTCAGCTCTACTCTTCAGCTCTAGAGTGTTAATCTTCGTTTAGCTCATTGTTTTCATTATATGGCCTGCAACTTAACTGTTTCGGTTCAGTCTCACCGCTCTCATCGACTTGGTTTCCAGCAGCAGCAGGCAGCTTGTTAAAACAATTAACCTACTGTACACTACCTGCCCAGCACCAAACAGCAGACTGACACTTAGAGACCAGATATTTTACTCAGGAGTTGGTGGAGAGGAAAGCTTTAAATTACATGTTTTACATTAACTACAGTGGATCCTAATTCCAGCCTCCACAGACATTTGTATAAACGTCCTGTTCAATGTAGTTACAAACACAACATTAATCATTAATCCAAGTTAAAATGACAAATTTGTAATGGATGTCACATTGGAAGAAGTAGAAGAACAGGCTTTAATCACTTTAATCGGAACCAGGCGTTGCAATGGCTAAAATTAATTCCTCAAAGATTTATAAAAAATAATTCTGATTCCTTTTTAAAATGAACCATAACAACCAATACTAAGGCATATCTATTGCTTTTTTGTAAGTTTAGTTGATTCTATTTGTGTTGCAGCTGTTGGCGATGAAATTCTTGAAATTCAGGCTCCCTCCAACAGTGCTTTTACATATAGTGTATGTATAGAAAACAATATGTAAAAGGAAATTCTGATTAGAATTTAAGACATTAGACATAAGAATGTAAGACTAAGAACCCCCAGGAACCCGAAACTACTGACTCTCTCCACTGTGGCGTGATGAGGGCGTGTCGTCCTCCCTGTCACTTCCTGTAGTCCACAAACAGCTGTTAAGATGGAGGTTGTGGTTCAAGATGTCAGGGCTCTGACCTCCTCTCTGTAGGCCGTCACATCGTCTCTGGTGATCAGGTCGAGTAGTCAGCAAACTTGATGATGATGTTGGAGCTGTGAGTGGTCTCGTTGTCGTGCATGAACAAAGAGTGCAGGAGAGGGCTGAGCATGCAGCCCTGAGGGGTGCCGTTGTTGAGAGTCAGGGTGGAGGATGTGTGCCTGGGCTCTGCTCATCAGGAAGTTCAGGATCCAGTCACACCGGGTGGTGTTGAACCCCAGGTCTCTGAGCTTGACGATGAGCTTGGAGGGCACAATGGTGTTGAATGCTGAACTGTAGTCAATGAAAAGCATTTTCACATATGTGTTCTTCTGGTCCTGGTGGGGGAGGGCAGTGTGGAAGATCATAAACAAACAATGCTCTATGCCAGTTAGTAGAGCACCTGGGGAGGCATAGGCGGTACCGAAGAGAGAGCATCTGGAACCGAGGGTGTAGGACATGATGTCATGGGCCTTGACTTGCTGTTCATAGAATGAGGCTAGTCTTCAAAGTGGCACTCCAGTGATTTTGGAGCAAGTGTTCACTATGGTTTGGAGACGGTTTCTGTTTTTGACAGTTAGGGATGGAACCTGCAGATAAAGACAGTATACTCTCTATGAAGGAACTGTAGAAGGTTTGTAGGATGGGTTTTTAGACAGTTTTTTGTACGTCATAAATCAAAGAACTGGACAAATTACAATTTTGACCTGGTGGCACTATATGAACCATCACCATAGGATCAAGTGTAGATTTTCTTAAAATTCACTAAGCACATTTATGCTCTCAGGGGGATGTACCCTGTTGTTTTGAATGACTCCTTTCCTCTAGCACTCCGTAAAATCCTTACCTTTTTTAGTTTGTCAGTTTTCTTTTTTAATAATCCTAACCACAATTTATATTTAGGCTATCCCAATAGGTTTTGTTTAACAGATCACAATCAGAGTCACCAGTTTCTAATCCTGCTTTGTGAAACAGCCACCAGGTCAGCATGCTCTCAGCCTGTGTTGCTCTCCTTAGACCATGTTGTAAGACCTGTGGGGAATGTCAGGAGGTTGAAAGGTTGCCAACAATCACGGAGGCTGAGGCTGAGTGTCTCAAAGTGCCACCTTCGTGGACCATTGAGGTGGTTGTGCTCAGTGTGGAGGAAATAATGAAAAGGTCAGTTCGGGATTAGAAAGACTACCGATCACCTAAGAGGATGTGCCTTTGAAGGTCAACCTTGAACCAACAAAGAAAGAGGGAATACACAGAGAAGGCGCTCCAAGGTGCAGGATGTTGACATGCCAGAACAATGTCAAGCTAGCTGTCCAGAGATGACTGTCTGCATGATGCCTTCTCCACATCTATAAAAGTGTATATGTTGAACTTATTTTAGTATAAATACCTTTTGACATTTTGGATATTTTAATTTGTGAAACTTTACAATTAAAGAATTATGGACAGACATCTTTTACAAAAGAGACTGCGTATGTTTCTTAGAGACATGTATTTATTTACATATTTTCAATATCTAGGGCATGGGGCACATCTAGGAGTTTACAAGGTGGGGCTAAACCCAGACCACGTGGGGCTGAGGTCGGTGTGTGCACACCATAGTTTTTTGCCAGGAACATTACTACCTAAATTTCATTGAATTTTACTGTGTTGTAAGATTACTGCAAACATTACATTTCATTTGAAATTTAATTTTTAATATTAATGTTAAGGCAATCGCTCTGGACAAATTGGACGTCTGCAGGGCAGCTGAGAATGTGCCAGTACTTAATTACTCCTTTACTTTTACATTCAGTTTTTACGTTTTTATTTGACTGCTGTAATGTTTGGCACTTTGTGTTGTACACATAAAATGAAGCAGCAGCCTGATGACAGTAGATTGAATTGAAACACTTGTTATTTGTACAACCATTTAGGGAATGTCATGTGTTTTGACCATTTTGCTTTCTCACAGTTAAGTTTTGCTCAGTTACATTAGTAAATAAACCTAAAATTTTTTTTGAGCAATCGGATTTCAATCTGTGTTGAATGCTTCTTGGATGCATTTAAACTTACTGTTTTTGAGATTGAATGGATATCCAATCCACCGTAAAGTGTAAATGGGGTCAGTGATGTCACACATGGGGGAAGGGTCTGACATGTAGTCCACTAATGAACTACACTTGGGCGGGATGACAGAAGAGGAGAAGTTAAATTGTGCCATGTTAAGACAATAACAAGGGTGTTATTGTATGTTATTTTGGACTGTGTAACAATTCTGAACTTACACATAAACCATACATATTTACCCATAAAATAAAATTTGAACTACCTACAGAGATAAGAAGAGCAGGCCGGGCAAAGCGAGAAGAGGTCTACCAGCACCAACATCTATCACCATCGGTCTCGTGGGAAGTCTGTGCATTGCCTTGCATTATTGATACAGACCCCAGTTTTGCATATCACTGTGAGTCACGCCTTCCCTCAACTCAGGAAAACATAATGCACTCACAAGGGACAAACATGAAAATCCTTGCATTACACATGCAGAACAATCGGCCAGGTTACAGGCACATCGGGGGGAAGGTAGGCCATGTTTTCAAAATTTCCAGTATTAGCTTAATACACACACACACACACACACACACACACACACACACACATATAATTAGGGAATAAATTTGAAATAAAGCTGACACAGAAGTTGGTGTGAGGGATTTAAATTAAGGAGGAGTGTATCTTGACAAACTTTTAAAGGGACACACTGAAGAAAATATGATCTAATGGAAAAAAAACAGGATATTATTTTAATTGCCAATTGTTTTGTGTTTTGACTGACCTCTAGTTTGCATTGCAAGGTATCTGAAACTGATTCATACTTCTTCATACTTCACAGAAGATGAACATTTGGTAAAAATTGGTAATGTCACAACCTGTTGGTCAGTGCCTAATGGAAACCCTAACATTTGTAGCCCTTTATCAATTCCACCAAGAACTTGGAATACATTATCTGCCAAGCTATTATTAAATGTCACATATATCAAATATCAAATACTGTTGACAACTGTAGCGGAACAAATCATGTCATTGACTGAGCCAGTCAGATATCACACAGTGGACTATGTGTGTGGTGTACTGTAGGTAAACTCTTAATGAACTCTGTGCTTAATACAGAGCTATTCTGGCAGCTGATTGTAGCATTAAAGAAGAGCCGGCACAGCTCAGCTTGAAAGATGGGAAAAAGGGGCAACGTGGAGGTGAAAGACAGATAAGAGGGCATCTGCAAGAAAAGAAAAGAGAAGGACACAGCAGGACAAAAAGGTGTGTGAGAGATGAGAAGAGGACACCAGTGTGTGGAAAGAAAAGGAGAGACAGAGTGACTGAGAGACATAAACAAAGTATAAAGATAAGGCAGAATTATGAGTGAATAAGTATTAGAATTAATAATATATAAATAAATGCAGAGACAATAAATCACCATACATTTGATTAGACTGAGACGAAACTCTTAAGATCCCCTGGAGGAAACTGCTGGTTCAGTAGAACGTGGTGATTTGATATGCCTATGTCAAAGAAAAGATTAGGAATAAACAAGATTAAAACCGTAAAGCCAGTAGCTGTTGAGGAATTCACTCTGGAGTTTTTTGAGAGACACAGCTCCCACTGTATCACTGTACGTATACTCAGTTATTATATCTATTTATCTATCTATCTATCTATCTATCTATCTATCTGGATATATAGATATATTTAACCACTAATACAAGTCATAAAATGCATTTACAAAAAGTAAAAATTAATTTTGAGTTTAAAGCTTTCACTCCTTCTGGCATCAGTTCCTCAGGTTTCATGGCAGTTATAATTGTATGTATACTTCTACAGTTGCTTCATGTGATATCGTGCTGCATGGCGTACACATTTAGTGTGTATTATTACCATTTTACTGACTTCAATAATTTAATTACCATTTTATTAAGATTATCACTATTGCTCATTAACATTTTATTTTCTACTTATTTATTAAAGTTGTTCTGCATGGCTAATGTGCGCAAAATATAACTCTAAACTATATTGCTCTTTAATGTTATTGCTTTGCATGGCTACATACTAAATAGTATAGTTTAGTATTCTCTTATTGCATCAAAGTTTTGCTGCTTCCAGTTGCTCTCCATGTTTTGTGTATCTTGAGAATGCTTCTTTCTTTAACAGGAAAGCTAATCTGGATTGCTGATGGTGCAGTATATTTTCTCTTTTCAAATATCCCGAAAGACACTCAGTGTGGTTGGAATCTAGTGATTCTGAAGAAACACAGCTGATGATCTCCTCTGCAGAATAGTGTGGCACGTTTTTAGTTCTTATGCTGATTTCTTATCAGATCCACATCTACCAGGGTTGAACTGGGTTTTCCAGTTTTGTTCAGTGCAGTGTTCTTTTTTCAATTAGCTCTGTGTCTTATATGCTGATGCTGCTCTGTCTCAGATATGCTCGTTTATGTACAGATAATGTGGTCACCCAGGTCTGCCTGATCTGGTTTTCAATGCAAACCTACTTTTTGAAAATATCTCTGGTATACACTGCACAGCCTGCTATGTTTCCAGTTTAGCTGCAATGCTTCATGCAATAAGACGCATAGAAATTATTTGATATGTAATACACAATGAGCTTTTTTTAGCTGGTTAAATCACAACTATGTTTTATTTGAGATGGACATTTATTCAAATGATAATTTGCTCCATTTTTAGTTGAACTTGAAAATGTCCAAATAAAAATGAGAATGTTTCTAGTCCTGAGATGTCAATAATAAAAAATCAAGCATTAAAAACATGCAAGGACTTCAATAAAATAAAGAAAGGCAGCTGTTGCTACAGATTCCTGCTGACTGCAGTGAATGTATGGAAGACTGACTGTGTGTGTGGAAGGTCCCTGCCCTCACTTCCAGCAGGATGACTTGTGAATGGCTGTTTGGATGCACTCCAGACTACACTCCAGGATATTGCTTAGAGTGCAGGGACCTCTGCACTTCTTTAATGTTCACACAATTTGGAAAGTGCAGGAATTACAGAGTCAATGCAGCAATGCAGTGGTACTTTATTTCTCTCATGACTGGGGTTATAAGATTATAGAAAATACCTCTGTTTTTGTGTTTCAGTTTCAGTTCAAATTTGTGTTTGTTTCTATGCAACTCAGTTTAACTTTTTGTACCTTGACATGTGCAGCTGCACAGGTCTCTGGGAATCAATGCCATTATTTTCGACTTAAATTAAATATCTACACATGGTTTAAAGTGTGTTAAAGTTGACGACTAAAACTGCTTGGTTAAGTACGGAGTACAGTGACTCTGAGAGCTCAATGCACTGCAACTTAAGAAAACACATTAAAATAGACTTAAATTTAGAAAACATCTTCATCATCATTGAAGGTTGTTGATTGAGGTTGTTTCCACGGTCTGTGATTTTTTTGGTATATATTGTGTATTTCTAAACTAATAATGCCTATATTATTATTATGCAGGCTACAGGCCACTTTCTACGCAGAGAAGAGTAGTAGGCTAGCATGATGTCAGTCCACAACATTACCATTAACTGATACACTGACCAACTTCAATAACTTCATGAGGCACGAGTCGTGGCAACCAGTGTGCCCAAGCTGCGTTCAGCACTAGTGTCCTCTGGAAACACTTTGGTGGAAGTTGTCTGTATTTGCACCACATTTCTGTAACTGTTTTAATGCTAAAACCTTTTGAAGGCCCTCCACACCCATGACCCACCTACACACGTTTTAGCGAATTTTGCCTCAATGGACTGCAACTGTGTAGGTGGGAGAAGTCACACTTTCATTTCACCATCATTTTTATTGGTTCTTGAAATTTGGTGACGTCATGTGATTCCCAGCACGGCTCCTCTTTGACCAGAGCAGAGGTCTCATCAGCCAGGATAAGTGGACACACCTGGGTGGATGTGCAGGCCCTTTAAAAAACATAGAGGGGGTGGTGTTAAATTGGTAAACTTACTTGAGTGCCAATAAATAGACTTGAGTGTGTAATAATGAAGTGGGAAATGCAAATGTCTTATCTACAAAAAAGTACATAAGATTTACTAGAACTGGTTACTTAAACATATCACTTTTACTAAGACGGCAATAGCTTGGGCTCCACTAGGAGGGGCAGCCTGGCTCAGGAAGTAGAACGGTTGCCCAGTAATCGGAAGATTCGTGGTTCAATCCCTGGCTCCTCCAGAGAAAGTGTCGAAGTGTCCTTGAGCAAGATGCCGAACCCCTGACTGCTCCTGATGAGCAGTTGGCACCTTGCACGGCAGCCTCTGCCATCAGTGTGTGAATGGGTGAATGTGTGAATGAAGGCATATATTGTAAAGCGCTTTGAGTGGTCAGATAGACTAGAAAAGCGTTATAAAAATGCATTCCATTTACTACCAGCCTGTGTGAGGCATGTCCGGCTACAGGACTTGTTGCTGTATAACTGTAACTGTAGTCAGGGCCTGTATCTATCAAACTACTGAAAGTAAAATATTTTGACTTAAGTAAAAATAGAAAAAATAGAAATGCTCCACTTTTACATAAACTATTAAAATGGTCTTCTTCTTCTGTTAGGGTGCTACATGACTTCAGTACAGAGACAGAGATGAATGCACACATTCTGAGACGATGGATGTTTGGGGATGAAAGACACACTTTTGAAATTATGTTACCTCTCTTTTTTTGTGTTTTTCAGCAGTGTAAATAACAATAAGAAAACGGATAAAACTGATTGGATTTTGTTCTGTTTCCATTTCCATGCATCTTAAGTCTTGCACTTGTCAGTGTGGTTCTAGATTTCCCTTATTACATGTTTCTCTGATAACCGTCCTACAACCTCAGCAGACTTTACTCCCTTCTTCAGTTTAGTGTTTTTTGTTGTCTCCAGTTTTGCCAACTTCCTATAATTTCACCTTTATTTTTATGGTTGGGGACTACTTGTTGTTTATTGCATGTGTTTATTGCTCCTGGCTAAAAATCATAATAATAAACACATTTTTTGATAATATCACAAATTTTCTAAGCATTAACAATATGGCAGAGTCAAGTCAAGTCAATTTTATTTGTATAGCACCAAATCATAACAAAAGTTATCTCAAGACGCTTTCACATAGAGTAGGTCTAGACCATACTCTTTAAAATATTATTTACAGAGACCCAACAGTTCCCACCATGAGCAGCACTTGGCGACAGTGGCGAGGAAAAACTCCCTTTTAACAGGTAGAAACCTCGAGCAGAACCAGGCTCTGGGTGGGCGGCCATCTGCATCGACCCAGTTGGGTTGAAAGGGGAGGGGAGAGGGGGAGAGGGGAGACAGAACAGGAGGAGAGACAACAAATCAGACTAATAATAATAACAACTGCAGCAGTGAGTGTGGAGCAGGAACATGGGGGCAGTAGACGGCCGGCAATCACAGATCCAGAATCTACAGCACCAGAGGCAGAAATACCTGCAGAAAGTGAGAAGGCAAAAAAGCACAGCAAGCACAAGGACTACCAGGAAGAAGTGGAGATGGTGACCTGTATTAGTGGGATAGGAATGCGTACAGATAGAGAGGGAGAGGAGGAAAGAGAAGCTCAGTGCGTCATAGGAAGTCCCCCAGCAGTCTTAAGCCTATAACAGCATAACTAAGGGATGGTTCAGGACTCACCTGAGCCAGCCCTAACTATAGGCTTTATCAAAAAGGAACGTTTTTAGCATACTCTTAAACGAAGAGAGGGTGTCTGCCTCCCGAACCCAAATTGGGAGCTGATTCCACAGAAGAGGAGCTTGATAACTAAAGGCTCTGGCTCCCATTCTACTTTTAGAGACTTTAGGTACCACAAGTAACCCTGCATTCTGTGAGCGTAGTGCTCTAGTGGGGTAATACGGTACTATCAGCTCTTTAAGATATGATGGTGCCTGACCAATAAGAGCTTTGTAAGTGAGGAGGACGACCTTAAATTCTATTCTAGATTTCACAGGGAGCCAGTGCAGAGAAGCTAATATCGGAGAAATATGTTCTCTTTTGCTAGTTCCTGTCAGTACACGTGCAGCCGCATTCTGGATCAGCTGGAGAGTCTTTAGAGACTTATCGGGGCAACCCGATAATAAGGAATTACAGTAATCTAACCTAGAAGTAACAAATGCATGAACTAGTTTTTCTGCATCTTTTTGAGACAGGATATGCCTGATTTTTATAATGTTACGTAAGTGGAAGAAGGCAGTCCTTGAAGTCTGTTTTATATGGGTATTAAAGGACATGTCCTGATCAAAGATTACTCCTAGACTCCTTACAGCGGTGCTAGAGGCCAGGGCAATGCCATCTAGAGTAACTATATCTATACATAGTGCGTCTCGCAGGTGTTTAGGACCCAGAACGATAACTTCAGTTTTGTCTGAGTTTAACAGCAAGAAATTGCAGGTCATCCAGTCTTTTATGTCCTTAATACATGCCTGAAGCTTGGCTAACTTACTGGTTTCATCTGGCTTTATCGATAAGTATAACTGAGTATCATCTGCATAGCAGTGAAAGTTTATGGAGTGTTTCCTGATAATATTGCCTAAAGGAAGCATATACAAGGTAAATAAAAGTGGTCCGAGCACTGAACCTTGTGGAACTCCATGACTAAGGATTCATCATTTACATGGACAAACTGAAATCTATCCGATAAATACGACTGAAACCAGCTTAGTGCGGGTCCTTTGACGCCAATCAAATGCTCCAGTCTCTGTAATAGGATACAATGGTTAATGGTATCGAAAGCGGCACTGAGATCTAACAGAACAAGTACAGAGACAAATCCTTTATCTGACGCAATCAAAAGGTCGTTTGTCACTCTCACCAGTGCTGTCTCTGTGCTGTGAAATTCCCTAAATCCTGACTGAAAATCCTCAAATAAACTATTGCTGTTTAGAAAGTCACATAACTGATTAACGACCACTTTCTCAAGGATTTTGGAGAGAAAGGGAAGGTTAGATATAGGTCTATAATTGGCTAAAACCCCTGGATCAAGCGTAGGCTTTTTAAGAAGAGGTTTAATTACAGCTACTTTGAAGGACTGTGGTACATAGCCTGTTAATAAAGACAGATTGATCATGTCTAGTAAAGAAGTGCTAACTAAGGGTAAAACTTCTTTAAGCAGCCTAGTTGGGATGGGGTCTAAGAGGCAGGTTGTTGGTATAGACGAAAAAATCATTGAAGTTAGTTGGTAAAGGTCAATTGGAGAAAAACAGTCTAAATATAAATCTGGTTCTACAGCTGCTTCTGAGGTTCCTGAAATTCCTGTACTCGAAGATATATCTGAACTAGCTGAGAGCACAAGATGATGAATTTTTTCTCTAATAGTTAGAATTTTATCATCAAAGAAGCTCATAAAGTTATTACTAGTGAGAGCTCTGGGAATACATGGCTCAACAGAGCTCTGACTCTGTGTCAGCCTGGCTATAGTGCTGAAAAGAAACCTAGGGTTGTTCTTATGTTCCTCTATTAGTGAGGAGTAATAGGCTCCTCTGGCATTACAGAGGGCTTTCCTGTATGATCTAAGACTATCTTGCCAAACTAAATGAGTTTCCTCCAGTTTGGTGGAACGCCATTTCCTTTCTAAACCACCAGAGGTAGGGTAAATCTGTCAGTCTGTCTCACATAGGAGCACTCAGAACTCAGAGGGCGACAGGTCAGCTGATCGCAAAAAAAAAAAGAGCTTGTTTTCCAATGTAATGTATTAATAGCTGATCTGAAAAACTCCATCTGTGGACTGCTGGTAAACACCATTACCACACTCACAAATGTCACTATGTAATGCCACTTACTTTGGCAGACCAGAGGGGAAAGCAGTCATATTTTCACACTCCGAGACATTCAGACTGCTGCTTCAAGGTCGTCTTATCTGACAGATGAGATGAGATGGACATGATGAGACATGATTAACAATAATCAGTGCCAACGCAGTCTTTGATTACACATTTTTTGTTTTAATATGATAGTGCAGATGTTGACAGTGACATCCCTTCTGTTTGTAGCGTCAGACAACTCTGCACAACTTCAAAAAAGTGATTTGACTGACAATCAAAAAAATGTATATTGCTGTGTAATTTTAGTCTGAGCTGTTAGCAGTTTTTGCTAAAGTTCATCATTAATGTGCTGTTGATGTAATGACTCTCATTTAGGTGTAATTTCCATGGAATTAACAGTGTAAATAAACACCTGTGCTACACAGTAATGGATGTAAATGCATTAACACCACTTATGCAGTTTTAGCCTATTTGAGATGCTGTGTGGAACCATCCAAGTGAAACATATTGTGTTTACATTAGGAGTGTGATTGTGGGGAAACACAAATCAGTATAGCTCACTGTCTAGCAATATTGCATTATTTTTCTCAACAAAAAAAAAATCAAAATAAATGGAGCCTGCTATGGGAGCATGTCCAGATGAAAACAAAATGGTCTGAAGTGCGTATAATACAAAAATAGTTAATCTATTGGCAAAAAACTTGCCATACAATGTTTAAAAAATTGGTTTAGGTCCAGATGGAGTAAAGCTGGTTTTAAGTATTTATGACAAAAAAGAGAAAGCTATTGACAAAAATTTTAAAAGCTCTCTCTCAGCCATTTTGGAGGCCCTTTAAAGACGCTCCTTCAGCTTGTCATTTCACTTGTTCTGTCAGCTTAAACATGTAGATGAATTTTGTGGATAATATGGACATGTCCCTTTCAATACCAAGTTGTTGCTGAATTGTCCCAACCAACATTTTTAACAATCTCATCGATCTTGTCATTTAACTCCTTGTAGTGTTACCTCCATGGTCCATGGAGCTGCCATGTTTGTGTGTTTTCTGTAGAAAAGTAGGCTTCATTGATGGAGAGTGAAAGAGCATGATGGGGGGGATACCTGATGGTCTGGCAACCCTTAAGTTGTTACAGCATTGTCGGCTAGCTACCACACTAGCAGTATCAACTGTGACATGAATAAACGGTGTGATTTTGAGTTATAAGAAGGACGTTTTTTATATGATTTTCTAATTAGTGAATTTATTTATTTATGTCTTATAAATATCTTTCAATTGGCTGACAAATGAACTTAAAAAAAGTATATTTTCAGTTACATGTTATTAGGAGAAAACAAGCCTTTCAAGATCTTAATTGTTCCACGAGTCTATAGCTTGACATCTATATCCGTTCACCTGGCTGGGTCAGGTCAACTTTCGTTCACCCCATCAAATGTCATTCAGCTCCACTAGCTCATCTACTCTGAGACTGGAGGAGGTCAGAGCCAAATATGATGTCCGAGACAAAAGCCGACCTTCACTTGTGCTGTATGTATGTATGTGTGTGTTTTTTTTGTGTGTGTGTGGTAACCTCTGGCAGATGATGGATGGAGAGCGACTTTGAAGGTTTATTGACATGGGATGTGGCTCATTATGAGACTAAAGGGCAGCATTTGGGCAATCATCCATCCCAGGGAAAATCAAGTCTTTGATAATCACCTTTTTGATATGCCTCACTGTGCTACAGCTGCTGCATCTGACAGTCTGCCCAGCTACTCACTGCATTTGTGGGGTCTGTGTCAGTGTTCACACGAGAGACAACTGACTGATGCAATAGTATAGTACATATAGTACACTATGGACATGATGAGGGGGGAGCAGCATATATCTATAATTGCATTAATTACTAGGTCTTATAAACTTCAGGCTTAATTAGTATTTTGTACATTAGTTCCATTGCTACTGTACACATTATTTAACTTTTGTACAGTCAACACCACTGTTTGTCTTTTTGTTTCGTTTGTCTTAAAGGTGACATGGAGTTTTTGACTGATAGTGGCACTATTAAGCAATATTTTCATGAGCGTGTTCCTGTATTTTTTGCGCCTCATGTACATGTTTTAGCATGCAGGTGTGTTCCATTGATCAACAAGAGCAATAAAGCACAAAGTGTAACAATGTACCACTAAAAAGTAGGGAAGACGAAGGCTGATAACTGATGCAAACATGGTTGTAAACAAGGCAGGTTTGACTATGCAAATATTTTATGAGGAAGAAAAAAATATTCAACAGATCTGTTAGATCTCAAGGATACACAGTACCTTTAACCAATACATTAGAGCAAACATTACACAATAATATTCTTTAAAAGTAAAACTGTACTTTTGGTAGGCCTGTTTCTCTCATAAATCAAACATCAAATATATGTTCCTGATCACCTACATGGTGGGGAGTGGGAAGGTGGCAAACAGGTCTGACATGAAACTCTTCCATGGAGCACAATGTTGACAGAGATTGGTAGTTATTAAATAAACCAAAGCCTGTGAATATAAATCAATATACATAACATTTAAGTAATTTCATGGAGGATGTGGCTGATGCATCAGTCAGTGTTCTGTTTTCAGTGACAATCGTATCAGAGTGGATTCTGTCACAGTAACAACTTGCCCTCCTTTCATAGCTAATTTTATATTTTTATACACCATAAAATAAAAATCACTTAAATCAGTGATCTACTGAAGTATTTAATTAAAAAGGCAGTTCTAACCTCTGATTCTGAACTACTTTCCTACATTATCAGTTCATGATGTTCAGTGCATTCAGGATGTTAAGATCAAGTGGTGTCATTTACTAACTTTAATCCATCACACATAGCACTTTGCTAGGCACGATACTGAAGGATGATATCACTTCCTAAATAGTTTGTGACATTCTTTTGTGACCTTTACAAGGCTAGTTCACGATGAAATGTACCTCAATATTTAATCTGTCACTTCATTGTATTATAAAATAGATTTTCACATATATGACAATGTACAAGAAGCACAGCACACAAGATGTGTTTGTATGCACAGATGTTTTTTCACCCAAATTAAGAAATGCAGTTGGATCATTAATGATGACTGCAGTATTCCACTGAACTGGGAGACTTTGTGCACTTCTTAAATGAAATTCTATGTGTATTCTTAATTAGCTTCCTGTGTTCTGTCATAACCACTTAAAACAGAAAGAAATAGGTGTGGTGTTCATCATGTAATGAAAATTTGTTGATTAGTTGCACTGCTCTTTTGCATCATATGCTTCTGTGGATCTCTGGACATTGTTTGAAAGACAACAGCTGTTTCAAATGCTATTTTCAGTACCTTCAGTACAGATTTGATATATCAAATTCTGGGCCCTGCTCTTTGTACTTGGACTTCTGAATAAGCTTAATTTAATTGCTGATTTGATAAATGCCTGGGTGTTTTAAGTGCTACAAAGCAAGCTGAAAGTCTAGAACTCTTGTTAAGTTTATTCACACTTAGCTGGATCATGACTATGACTTTTTACATTGAACCACAAATTTGATGTCATTCACGCTCCTTTCATTATGGGCCCAATAGGAAAATGTTGAAAAACTAAAACTGTGAAGGAATGTGCAAAATATTCTTCACTGAATGTGTAACCGTTTAAGTACGATGGGAGGGGTTGGCCACAATCTTCCTTGCACGCCTCAGGGTCCTGGAGGCGTACATGTCCTGGAGAGATGGTAGATTGCAGCCCATCACCCTCTCTACGGAGCGAATGATACACTGCAGTCTGCCCTTGTCCTTGGCAGTAGCAGCAGTGTACCAGATGGTGATGGAGGAGGTGAGGATGGACTCAATGATGGCAGTGTAGAAGTGCACTGTCATCGTCTTTGGCAGGCTGAACTTCAGCTGCCGCAGAAAATACATCCTCTGCTGTGCTTCTTCCTGAAGTCCACAACCATCTCCACTGTCTTGAGAGCGTTGAGCTCCAAGTTGTTCTGGCTGCACCAGGTCACCAGATGGTCAATCTCCCACCAGAGATGAGCCCGATGAGGGTGGTGTCTCCGCAAACCCTGATGTCTGTGTCCTATTAAGGCAGTGGCTGAAGCCATATCTCAATAGCGAGGGAGTAGTACAGCAGAACAGTGGAGAAAGACCAACTTGTCCCCACGTCTTCCACAAGCTGCATCAGAAGATGGGACATTTAGGAGTGGAGAAAACACTAATCTTCATCAGAGACAAATTCTTATGGCCTCAGCGATGCATGTAGATGTTGAATATTTTGTCACCAAGACATGTAAGTGCCTCAAGAAGAAAAAGCCACAGAGACAAATGAGAGCCCCATTCAAATCTATTAAGACCACCTACCCATATGAGATGGTCTCCATCGATTTCCTCCACCTGGAGACCTGTAAACAGGGATTGGAGTACATCCTGGTTGTCATGGATCACTTTACCTGATTTGCACAGGCCTATCCCACTAAAAACAAGGAGGCTACGACTGTTGCAGGTAGGCTATTGGCTATTGGAGGCTATCCTCCAATTTGGCTTTCCATGTAAAATCCACCATGACATGGGAAAGGAGTTTAACAACAGACTCCTTGAGAGGTTAAAAGAACTGAGTGGTGGAAGAGGGACCATACCAGCCCATACCATCTGGAGGAGAATGGTCAAGTAGAGATATTCAACAGGATTCTGCTGAGCATGTTGAGGACCCTGACATAAGAAGAAAAAGGAAGACTGGAAGACCTCTGTGCCTAAAGCTATTCATGCCTACAACTCCACCCACTCAGCCCTGTGCCTACTTACCTTCGGAGGAACCAGTCGAGTCTGCAGATGTGTGTCATATATTTATATATATATATATATATATATATATATATATATATACACAAAAAACCAGCCAGCACACAATTGTGTTTTCATGTATTCTTACAGAATAACATAATCTCTAAAATATGTCAGCCCTTGAGTGAGCTACCATTCTATGGATGTAAAATTGAATCTTTAAAGTTCGATGTGTTTTATTTTATATGTTGAGATCTTTCATTTCATAGGTAGAATATTTTTAAGGACATTCACCAGCTTTAATTTAACTCTTGTGCAGTTGCAGTTAACTCTGTAGCCACAGTACAATGCCAGCCAATCAAGAGTAGTAAGTTAGCTGGATGATAATTAACATTATCAAACCATATTTACCCTAATTAAGCCATGTTTGAGGTCAAAAGAATAAAAACCATATTTGCATAGCTTGATACCACTTTGGCCAAGTACGAAATGTATTTTTGTTATTTGTGTGAACATCCATCACAACATGGTATAGGTGTTTGCCTTTTTTATATGAATTCTGCAGCCAGCTGATGGGAAAAATGTACATTATAACAGAGCTGTTTGTCAGTCTGAATGCCTGCAGACATCATCTTCAGTGTCTAACATCTCAACTCATTTGAGGACAAACTGTCTACTTTGTAGCTTTTGAAATAGGAGGACTGAGTGCTGTTAAACAATAACTGTTTTCTGTGTGCGAGACAGCAGAGTCGTATCATGGTCCAGTAATCAAAAGGTATTCACAAGTGAATAGTGTCTAAATGACAAACAGTTTCCATATTCCCAGAACTATGATAAGTTCTTGGTTGGGTCTGAATAAGAAAAGCAGATATTAGATAATGCCAGTGTACTCACCTGTATTACAAGGACATGTTAGTGTGCTTCTGTCTGCCCCTGCAGCTTCACTGTTTATCACTGTAGCTTCAGATGCTGGTGTGGCTGTGTCGCCCCATTCATCATCCAAGGCTGAACACATATCTACCAAGCAGCCCTAGGGAGTCTGCTTTTATATTCTATTGATGAAAATGATTTCACGCTGTAACCTAATTTTACTTATGTCTGCAGTTGGGCCTCAGCAATATGGTTGAAATATTACAATAATAGTAATACAATTTTCCTGAGATAAATACATAACACAACATGGCAAATGTATGCACAATCAAAAATAAAATAATGGTGTGCCTGACAAGGCCGAGTTGGCTCTGGCCTCTGGTAGACCAAGGTCTGCTAGATATCTTCTGTATTCAGGTTTAGACACAACAGGCTGGAGCCTGGCTGTTGACGCTGGATAAGAGAGACTGTAGAGAGGCTATGGTGTTGCTAGGACAGCAATGGTTGACGTCTTTCCCCCATTCTCCCTGCTTAAGACATCCAAGTCTCTGAAATTTCTTGTCTTGAGTGAACTAGCTCTAAGATTCCCTTCACAAATAGAACTGGTTTTTAGTGCAAACAGTGCTCTACTTGTTAAGCATTACATCAGACAAAACTTCAGTCATCTATTTTGTTAGTTTCTAAATACAGTTTCTTGGAATCGTACATTTACAGATGCAGAATTCCCGGTTGGTCCATGACAGGGCCCGTGCAGATCCCTTGGCTGTGAACACAGCCCCACTTCATAATGCCCTAAGCACTATGTGTGAAAAACAGTTGCAATTCTTAATCCATCCTCCAAGAGAAGCAATGAACATGGAAGCTGAAATGCTTTACCGCCATCAGAGTGCTTTGACCATTTTACTTAAAGTCTGTCCAATGCCACTGGACATTTTCAGTGACCCAGTGCACCTGAAATCAGCTGATCATATTTGATGTGCATGAGGGAGTGTGACCCACACAGATCATACTTTTACTTTACCGCTTGTTACTATCATATCATAAGGTCATGAAAATAATATGCTGAAGCTTTTTGTAAAACACTGATACAGGTTGTTGTTGTAAGCTAACCTGTTATTGTTCAAATTTAGAGAGCAAGGATACGAGAAGTCTGAAAGAGACGCACCTCTAGTTCCTGATTGTACCTTCTATTTTGTGTCATGAAAGCGCCAGAAGATGTATTATTCAGCAGAGCTGCCTGAAAAACCTTTAAAACGGAGTCCAGGGACTTTCTCCCTGGGCGACAGAATCAAATTTATTGATGGAATGGAATATTGGTGCATAATAAAAAGTATAAAATATAGAAATATAATAAAGATTAACAAGCACTGCAAGTCTACAAATAAGTATAAAATGGAAAATTTACAATAAAATATGAATAAATAATTATAAATAGAAAATATAGTAAAATAAGATAATATCAAAATCAGAATCAGAATCAGCTTAATTGGCCATGTCTGCGTACACAAGGAATCTAACTCCTGTTTTTCCGTTGCTCTTAACGTACATACACAGAAATAGACAAATAAACAAAAAAAAAAACAAGGACAACAAAGGTAAGCATAAACATTTAACTACTATGTACAAATCTAAAAACAAATATATATACAAAGTATATCTATACGAACATAAACACAACAACAATGACAATGAAATAGAGAAATTGTGCAAGGATGTTGGGTGCAAAGATGCCTGGATAAATATGCAGATATTGTCACAGGATACTTTATATACATGAGGTAGGTGGAATATATGTGTATATATGTATATGTATGTATATATATGATTAAGTGTTAACATGTAATAATATATAAAATATGAAATAAAAAATGTAAAACTGTACAGATTTGACCAGATGTGCAAAAGTTTCAGTATGAAGTGTAGGAATATTGCAATGTGCAAGATATAAATCAAAGGTATTGTGGTTACAGTACTCTTTAGATGGTGCTGCTGCTTCTTTTTTAGACTGGATATAACAGCCAATAACACAATTTACATAGTTGTTATTTAAATGTAAAAAAAACATAGTATATCAACCGAAAAAAAGGCCACAATAATAGAGGAGAGATTACAGCACATTTTAGGGACTATAATTTCTGGGCCAGGTCATTTTTAGTCATAACAATATAATCTGAAAAAGTACTGTGTGTTGACAATTTTGATCGACTATTTAAAAAACCATGCTGTTCAACCTCTATTGTTAATCCAAAGGAGGAGGAAGCCACCTTTTACAGGTACTGTTGGTTTGAGAGGGATCAACACAGGAAACAGCGCTTACGGAAAGTTTGCTTCTTTATAACAATCTACAGTAATATAGATATACTGCAGGCTGATGTCAAACCAAAAACTTCTGTGGAGGTTTGGAGGTTTGACGACACTACGATGTGTCTAGGCTTCCCTTTGACACTGGTTCCTTACTGCTATGTTACTTGGCTGAATAAAATGTTCTCTTTAACACAATTGGATCATACAAAACATTGCAAACAGGAAAGGGATAGGGTTACGGCTAGGCCAAGCCCTGCTGAGGTTTGTTTACATTCAGTAAAAGACATGACAGCACAGAATGATGGGATTCTGGACAATTTTCGAGAAGAGGGAAATTTTGTGTTTTACTTTGATAAGGAGAACAAGGACACATAACTGTGGTTTTCTTTGAAAAATTCATGTATACTTTATAATGCAATTTGGGCTAGAAAATAATTACACTTTATTTTTTATGTTATGGCTTAAAACATTTTATTTAATTTTTACAGTATAAAACCAAAATGTTTTAAGCCATAACAAAAAATTACCATCTACTGCCAAAACAAGTCAAGTGACAGGATTAACAATAAAGTTTATTATTTTTTAGCCCTAATTGCACAGTATACGTGATTTTGTCAGGCAAAACCCCAGAGACATGCCCTTCAAAGGA
The DNA here is from genome assembly GCA_031216445.1 of Lateolabrax maculatus. NCBI lineage: Eukaryota > Metazoa > Chordata > Actinopteri > Acropomatiformes > Lateolabracidae > Lateolabrax > Lateolabrax maculatus. The sequence goes on from CM062205.1 coordinate 2,763,257, forward strand.
AAACCACTTAACTATCCCATTTTAGCTTTAGCATTTCCCCTCCACATATTAAAAATGTTTTCAATTCCAGCATCATGACAACTTGCATTTCACTCACACAATGTAACTGCAGCATTACTATTGGCAATTGCAGACTCTCGATCCTTTGACAAATTACAACTTCAAATGAGAGTTACATAATACTTAAGTTTTATGAATTCAGGGTCAAGTCAAGTCAATTTTATTTGTATAGCGCCAAATCATAACAAAAGTTATCTCAAGACACTTTTCACATAGAGTAGGTCTAGACCATACTCTTTAAAATATTATTTACAGAGACCCAACAGTTCCCACCATGAGCAGCACTTGGTGACAGTGGTGAGGAAAAACTCCCTTTTAACAGGTAGAAACCTCGAGCAGAACCAGGCTCTGGGTGGGCGGCCATCTGCATCGACCCAGTTGGGTTTAAAGGGGAGGAGAGAGGGGGAGAGGGGAGACAGAACAGGAGGACAGACAACAAATCAGACTAATAATAATAATAATAATAATAATAATAATAATAACAACTGCAGCAGTGAGTATGGAGCAGGAACATGGGGGCAGTAGACGGCCGGCAATCACAGATCCAGAATCTACAGCTCCAGAGGCAGAAATACCTGCAGAAATTGAGAAGGCGAAAAAGCACGGAAAGCACAAGGACTACCAGGAAGAAATGGAGTTGGTAACCTGTATTAGTGGGATAGGAATGCGTACAGATAGAGAGGGAGAGGAGGAGAGAGAAGCTCAGTGCGTCATAGGAAATCCCCCGGCAGTCTAAGCCTATAACAGCATAACTAAGGGATGGTTCAGGACTCACCTGAGCCAGCCCTAACTAAAGGCTTTATCAAAAAGGAACGTTTTTAGCATACTCTTAAACGAAGAGAGGGTGTCTGCCTCCCGAACCCAAATTGGGAGCTGATTCCACAGAAGAGGAGCTTGATAACTAAAGGCCCTGGCTCCCATTCTACTTTTAGAGACTTTAGGTACCACAAGTAACCCTGCATTCTGTGAGCGTAGTGCTCTAGTGGGATAATACGGTACTATCAGCTCTTTAAGATATGATGGTGCCTGACCATTAAGAGCTTTGTAGGTGAGGAGGAGGATTTTAAATTCTATTCTAGATTTCACAGGCAGTCAGTGCAGAGAAGCTAATATTGGAGAAATATGTTCCCTTTTGTTAGTTCCTGTCAGTACACGTGCAGCCACATTCTGGATCAGCTGGAGAGTCTTTAGAGACTTATCGGGGCAGCCCAATAATAAGGAATTACAATAATCCATCTTTATGAGACAGGATATGCCTGACTTTTATAATGTCACGTAAGTGGAAGAAGGCAGTCCTTGAAGTCTGTTTTACATGGGTATTAAAGGACATGTCCTGATCAAAGATTACTCCTAGACTCCTTACAGTGGTGCTGGAGGCCAGGGCAATGCCATCTAGAGTAACTATATCTATAGATAATGCATCTCACAGGTGTTTAGGACCCAGAACAATAACTTCAGTTTTGTCTGAGTGAGGGTGACTGCCAGAGACTGATTCCCACTATCTGTGGCAGTCAGGAAGAATGTAATACTGCTCTCCACAGTTGATTAGTTTTTATGTATTGATAGGGGTGTTGCCCAGATCATGATGTTTCTGAGGCAATTAACACGACTGAGCCCAGAATCAACTGAAAGTATACCAAAGTGACAGTTTTACTTTGAATACAGTATTATACAGTACTCAAAGAGTCTACAGCCATGTTAGTGGCTCTGTGAAGCTGTACTCTGAACTCAATGCTAATGTCAGCTGGCTCACAATAATACTGCTTACAATGCCATGTTAGTTTAGCGTGTTAGCATCCTGGTAGTGAAAAAAGCTAAGTACACCTTAGGCTGATGGGAATGTTGTTAGTTTTGCAGGTATTTAAACAACGTATAAATTAGGAGGAAACATCAGGGATCACGAAATTCATTAGGATTCATCATGTGGAAATCATTAATGTCTATATCAAATTTCATGTCAATCAAAACAACAGTTGCAGAGAAATTTTGGTTTGGAACAAAAGGATGAATCAACTGACTGACCAACACTGCCATCCTTAAAACCACGCTGCTACAGTTGCTTGGCTACAAATGTAAATTATGCTTTGGTTGACAGGAGCAGATAAAATAATAAAAAAAATAATAATAATAATTATAAAAATATTGCAGTAAAATGAATGAAATATGTTGTCAGATATCATAATTGACATCCAACGGACTAGTTTGATCACCTTGATGACTGATGTAGGGATGACTGTCAAATGTTGAGCAGACATCCTGAGATAAAGAGATAAAAGCCTTCTTATTTTCCTTGTTCTCCTTATCAAAGTAAAACATGAAACATTTCCCTCTCCTCAAAAGTTGTCCAGAAACATGTCATCCCATGCTGCCATGTACTGGATGTAAGTAAACCTCAGCAGGGATTGGCCACTTGTTGTTAAATGTGTGTCTGTGTGTGTGCCTGTAGTTAAGCCACCAGTGCAGACCGGCAGTGGAGCTGTGCTGTTCAGCTGGTAAAACAGCAGCATCTGGCAACAGTATTCAGATAGCACTTCCTGACAGTGTGTGCTCGTCTAGAGGACAGTCTGAAGATCAGATCCAAAACACAATCAGTGGATTTTAGATTAATTAAGATGAATGCTAAGTGTCAATGGGCCATTTGTTGTGTATGTGTGTGTGTCGAAGATTTCCACCCAGTCACCACTTAGTTGCTGAAGTGTCAATGGGACCTACAAACCCTAAATTAAAGTAATATTAAAAGAACAGTTTGGATAACCAGTTCCAGTTTTACTGCATCTCTGTGCTGGTGATGGAACTGATATTGATCTACACATCTGACCCTGGGTCACTAAATAAGTGCATTTCCCTTTATTAGCTGATTTTAAAATGTAGTCAATGATTTAATCATAATGATACTACACAAGAAAATACAAAAAAATGGGGGTGTGAATAATTAAGCACAACTTAGATAGTAAATTCAAAGGTGATCTTACAATGTAAGTCTACACTGTGTACAGAAGATATGTCAACAATTATTTATTTTCAGCCATGATGAAAAATCAACATGTGATGCAATACACTTTGCTGATAAATTATTAAAAATTTGGAAATTTACTTAGACTCCATCAGTTTTACCCATCAGTGTGTTTGCAGTTGTTGGGGAGTACTATTGCAAATGTGTCACTTGAGTCAGGATTCGGCGGGGCTGAAGACAGCAGGTTTGAAAATGAAAATTCTGGGGGTGTGGAGTTAGAAAAAAGTGAACTTACCAGACCTCTGTAGCCCACTGCTCATCTCTGCTGCAGGCCAAAGGCTCCAGGCTACATTAGCTGCTTCTAGCTTACTTACTAACACCAACCCAACTGTCGGTGGACAAGCTGCATTGTGGGTAATGCTGGTGCCAGATTTGGATAAGGAAGAAGAATGCGTGTCATAAAGACAATGATATCTCTTCTGTTGTATCCATTTCCATTTTAAATACTGTCCACTGTGAGTCTGACCATGTAATAGGAGTGCAATGCTAAATCAGTGGAGTCATTTACTTTTTGTCTCACACCATGGTAATTACTATTTTTAGTGAGCCTAATTATTTATCAGTCTAATTAAGCCTAAAGGATAATTCACATAGGGTAGAATATTGGCTATTTTGACTTAGTCCATGTGCAGGGAACAGGGTACCAAACAGAGCTACATGGACCTACAGCAGTTGTTTTAAAATCAGCATGAATTGTAATAACTTTGGTGATCCCCTTAACTTTTCATCTAGCACCAGGTGTTAGCATGGCTGTAGATTCTTAGTTTGTTTCCACTTCAAATATACTGTTACTTTAAGAGAACATGTCATAATGAAAATTGTGATATATAATCTATAGATATAAAATTTAGTTTAGTGATTAGAACAAAATTTAATTTATGGCTAACAGTGTTTCTGTGTAAACAGAGTTAAGCTTAACTTGGACATTTTCCATCATTTTTGTAATACAACAGTCTCTGCTCTCTTCTGCATAGAAGTGTGACTTTAAAATGACCTCTAAGTGGCACTGACATCACCAGATAAATTTAAAACTCATTGGCCTGAAGCTTTGGTTCCATAAAAACTGTAAGTGGAGTTGTTCATTTTAATACAGTTCCCAGTATTTGTTCCAGTAAAAAGCTGCCCCATGGGGTGCTGCCCAGAAACAAATGGGTTAATATAGGCAGGTCACTCAACAGTGAAATTAGTAAAACACTGGAGGTGCCTCTAATGCAAAGTGTGAATAAAATTACCCCGAGGCTGACTTGGCTGCCGTTATTCACCAGCCTTCCACACTCTACTTTTCTTCCTGTCTTAGAGGAAAATTAACCACTGCATAAATATGCTCTTTAAGGAAGCTTTGGCAAATTCAGTATGTGATTATAATACTACACATAGACTCACAATTAAGGGTGCGAAGAATAAAGTTGCAAGCTCACTCGTTTTACAAAAAGACATTTTGCTATTTCACAAAACATGGAGCACTTTATTTTTCTTCACACTAGAATAAACTAAAAGACAGTGCTTCAAGGCATGTTTACTTCATGTGTATTGTAAATTAAAATATAACCCAGTAATCACATATTTGTTCATGGCTCCACCGTAGCGTCGCTCTCTTTGTTATACTCTAATGGAAGCCGTAAGATTCAATCACCAACTGTTGCATCACAATGATGTGTTATTAAGTCGCAATCATCCGTTATTGCATTACAATGACCTCTGTTTTCATCACAATTTTTTATATCGCAATATCCACTTACGTAACATTATAAAAATCAGGCATATCCTGTCTCAAAAAGATGCAGAAAAACTAGTTCATGCATTTGTTACTTCTAGGTTAGATTATTGTAATTCCTTATTATCGGGTTGCCCGGATAAGTCTCTAAAGACTCTCCAGCTGATCCAGAATGCGGCTGCACGTGTACTGACAGGAACTAGCAAAAGAGAACATATTTCTCCAATATTAGCTTCTCTGCACTGGCTCCCTGTGAAATCTAGGATAGAATTTAAAATGTAAACGCAATCTGCACTGATTCCAATGCTTTTACTTTGCTTTTCTTTCAGTCAGAGCTAAACACTTCCTGCAAATAGTCCACATTACAATCCTACCAGGAAAGGTAGAAGACAGTAGCTGAACAGCAAACAAAAATGCGGAAAATAAGATGTGAGTGTGATTGATTTGTACATGATTTTGAAAATTTGCATCATTAAGACACCAGATATGATCAAATATATTTTTGTCTGTTTCAAATAGAAGCCACAGAGGTAAATACAGGGCACTATTTGATAATTCATGCATCACAGTGCTTTGGTAGGCACAATGAACTTTTCAATCTGTTGAATTGTGAATGCCATCTAACTGAATAAAAAAAAAAAAAAAAGTTATAGCTGGTGTGAGAAGATGACTGTCCCTCGTGACGAGAGGCATCAGACAGACAGGAATACCAAGTGATCAGTAAAAGACAGACTAACTAAACATGACACAGCAAACTGTGGTAGGCTTGTGGCTGTGATGGAGATGGGTTGAGAATGGACAGCTTGACAACTTAACAAACAGGCCTCTGAGTGCGAAGAACATTTACAGTGGCAAGTGCATTGCCAAAGGGTCTACTCTGAACACAGACAAACAAAATAGTTATGAAAAGACTATAAGACTGTTTTATTGTTTGGTTGTGTTTAAAATCTGATTTCACTTTGGAAGTAATAGGTTACGTTGCTAATTGTACTTGGCTTGACTGCTGTTTTTATTTTTTGTCTGTGTGAAACATTTTCTCTATACTTAATCCTATCCTATCCCTTTAAATGAGGATGTTTGTATAATGGAATTCATAATAGATAAGAGTCCATTAGATTCTCCCAACAAACTGGCATTGGCCACTCAATATGACAGAACTTCTGCTGTGGATTGGGTTACAGATGGTACACTGATCACATTGCAGCAAGAGAAGCAAATATCATTCTACACACACGTTATCAACCAAAAACACATAACGAACCAAGAAAATGAAAAATTAATTTTACAGAATACTGAGCAATATATGAAAATGTAGTTTGTTTTATTTAACAAAAAAATTAACGTGAATAACTGATGAGTGCTGTTGATCAAAGTGTTTGCATTCACTGTTCTGAGCTCTCATATTTGCTTAGTGTGTCCAGAAAGATATCCTCTAACACACAAGTGACAACTTAATGTTTTTGATTGTTGTTTGCTGTAAAGGAATATTTTGTGTCCAAAATTGAAATGGTTGGATCTCTTGGGAACATGAAGGGGTTAAGTAAATGTCATGGGAATCTAATCTTCTCATTAGATTTAGATATTTGTGGAAAACTGAACATTTGGTGTAATGAAATGAGAAAGAAGGTCAGGGGGGGTCACAAGAGTCATAAACATCATCATCCTTGGGTACCCACCACTCGTGGAGAAAAATTCCACACCACCAACACCCAGGACCATCAGCTCTCTCTCCAAGAAAGCCCAACAGAGGATGTACTTCCTGTGGCACTTTCATATGTACATTGATAATTTCAACCTGCCTAAGTCAATGATGGTGCACTTCTACACCATCTGGTGTGCTGCTGTCAATGCCAAGGAAAGGGCAGACTGCATAATTTGTTCCGCTGAGAAGGTGGCTGCAATTTGTCATCTCTACAGGACCTGTACAGAATCCTGAGGCAAGCAGTAAGGTTTGTGGCCACCCCTCCAACCCTGGACACAACCTTTTTGAGACATTCCCGTCTGGTAGGAGACTGTGGTCCTTCCAGACCAAAATGAAGGCCAAAAAAAAACTGTTTATTCCCGCCCGTAGCTGGCCTCATCAACAAAGCCTGAACCCCTCATTAGCCACGTGTTCATGAAATTCAAAGGGATCATGAATGTGCTCAGTACATTCAATGACATTCTGCCATCTACATTGGGAAATATCTTACCAAAATGGAAAGATTCATCTACTAAGGACAAACTGGTAGACAGGTTGACAAAGCAACTGACCAGCAGTGACATTCTTAGGCCCAAAGTCTTAACAGGAAAAAAAAAAAAAAAACAACATTCTGAATAGTCTGGTAAAAGTTCAGTTCATTAAATGAATAAGCTGTATTGTGTCAACCTGATGATAATTTTATTGTGTGAAGAAATAAATGTGACTTGGGAGTGAGTGGACAGGCATTAGTACAAGTGAAGTCATCCCCACACAGAGGGAAGGAAGGAGAGATGCAGGCACCATCTATTTCTCGTCGGCACTGCAGGCCTTGGCAGTGGCAGGGCTATGACAATATCTCTATTAAGAGTGATGGAAAGTGTGTCGCTTCCACATTATTAACTGTGCTGCAGGTCTGAGATCAGCATACAGTGGCTGAGAGTAATGCCTGCTGCCATCCCCTTATTGTACACTCAAGTGCTGCCACCAGCCTCTCCTTCTCCACACTGCCAAGGTCATTTGACCTGATTGGTATCAAAACATATTAATAAACCATTCATTCCAATTACACAGTGGGCAAGTTGGCAGAGAAATACTGCAGGATGCAGACTTGGGGGAAGCTTCAATGGGTATAATGCACAAATTGGTGACTGCACTGTGTTATAGTCACTGATAAAATGTACTGCTTCATTGCAGGTCTGTCCTGCAGCACTTAACCAATGACATCTATCACCTTTGATATGGAACTGCAAAATTTGAATTGCTTTCTTAAAAAAAAAATTGTAGTGAGATTCATATATTAAACATTTATTAAACTTCTTTACTAACACTCTTTTTATAGTAATGGTCTCACTCGCTAAAAAAACCTTCTGTGTGCATATGCAAGTGCATAGATTTGTCTCCATGAAAGTAAAATAGAAGGCATTTTTAGCCATGCTTGCCCTTAAGGCATGGCGATGTCTGTCTCTCGGATGGTTGGTCCACCACTTTAGAGAAGACAAGACTCAAATATCTCAACAACTATCAGATGAGCTGGCATGAAATTTTGTAAAGAGGTTTATGTTCCCCAGAGGATGAATTCTTATCACTTGTCCTGTAATGCCACCAGCAGGTCTTAGTTCCAAGTTAGATTGGCCAAAATAAATAAATAAAATGTACAGACATTCATGGTTCCCAGATAATGTTTCTTTAAGATTCTGGTGACTGTATCTAGTACCGCTAGAGGACGACAAAATCAGTCCATCTGTCAGTCAGTCTACCACTGAGGAAATATCTCAGCAATTATAAGATGGATTCCAATGAAATGTGTAACGGGTGGTGTAAGGACCCAAATGCAGCACACAACACCCAGGGATCGGTACGTGAAGACTCTTTATTTTCCGTTCAGCAGGTATAACAAGCGGCACACAGAAAGACCGTCGGGCAAGCTGCGGTTTGTCACTGAGTCTCTTAGCCCCCTTGTTAGCTGAGCTGTAGCAACAGACAGAGTCACTCCGAAACCGGAACAGAAAGCAGGAGTATTTACCGGGGTTCAGGCAGGGGGGAGAGGTCCAAGGCTGGCGGTGTCGGCAACAGGAAGGCAGTCCGTGGGTAAGGCAGGTCGGTTCACCGGGATTCAGGCAGAGGGGAAAAGTCCAGGGCAGGCAGAGTCGGCAACGTAAAAACAATCCGGGGAATATCGCTGGAAAGTCTAACATACATAAGGAACAATCTGGCACTGAGTGTGTGTAAGGGAGGAGTATAAATGGGGGCTTGATTAGTGATTGCTGGCAGGTGAGTGGGCAGGTGAAATGAGTGAGGCTGATGAGGAAGGAGTGGCTGACAGGTAGAGTGGAAGGTGTCGCTGAACTGTGACAAAATGTCTTACAGACATTCATGGTCCTCAAAGGATGAATCCTACTGACTTACTGGTGAACCTGTGGTTTCTGCTCTACTGCCACCATGAGGTTCAAATTTGTGTTTTTGGGTGAAACTATGGGATGGATTGCCTTGACATTTGGCACAGATAGTCTTATTCCCCTCAGGATGAACTGAATAACACAACCATCATCGGGTCAAATCTTTAATTTTGTCTACCACGTTTTTATGACAAAATACCTGCAAAAATACTTAATTCATGTTATTCCTATTAGCCTCAACTGTACTTTGTGTTAACTGCTAATTAGCAATTTGTGGCTTGCTCACACACTAAACTAAGTCAATTTTATTTGTATAGCGCAAAATTATAACAAAAGTTTAATAATACTAATAATAATCTCAGGACACTTTTCACATAGAGTAGGTCTATACCATACTCTTAATATATATAAACTATTATTTACAGACACCCAGCAGTTCCCACCATGACAGGCACTAAGATGGTAAACATGTCACTGTGAGCATGTTAACATGCTGATGTCAGCATTTAGCCCCACAGAGCTGCCTGACTTGACTGTACAGTATTAGTCTTATCGATTAGACATCCCTTTTTATGGACCAGTGTGCTATGTCTAAAACCCAATAAACAAAACAACAATACATATACTATAAACATACAGTAAGACATTGTAAAGATCAATACACAAAATAAAACTAATTGTTTAAAAATATAACAAAAAGTTGCATAATACATAGTGCAATCTTTCTAAATAAAGCTTTCTCTGCGGTGGTGCAACCTTACTAGTTCTATTCAAAGACATGAGAACTAGGAAACACTTTATAATAACATCATTAATTAATGGTAAATTGATACTTCATTAAAATTGTTATTTTACTGTTAACAGATATTGAAATGATAATTAATAATGTTTACTAATTATTAGTAATATTATAGATATAAAATATATAGTTTATATTATTTTATTATTAGTTTGTGCATATAAGATAATTTGTTAATTAATTATATGTTGTATCATAGCTGATAAGGGACAATAACAATTACATTCTGATTACATTAGTAAACTATTAGCAGATAAACAAAATATACAGACATTAACAGTAAACAGTACAGCGTTTTAGTCGTTTTTGTTAAGAGTATTCTATGTGTTTGTGTTCATGTGTGAAAATGTGTTGTGTAAGTGCATTGTGTGTTCATATATGTCTAGCTGTGACCAGAGGAATATGCAGGTCTGTGTGAGGAGGATGATGAGTGAGAAATGGATAAATAAATCAGTATAAATATTGATAAATAAGTTAAGTAAATACCTAAATAAAAAAAGTAAAAAATAAAAATAAAAATCAGAAAGAGTAGTGAAGATGAAACTACATACATATGTATACATATGCGCATATATGTATATAATATAATATATGAATACTTATAATAATAATAATAACAACTTGGGTTTTAAAGGGGTTCAGTTGCAGCCTGGGAAGGAGGCAACTGGGGAGGGCTAACAGAGTCCACCCTTTTCTGGCTCCTTGCATTGATTTTTTTTCTTCTAGGTGTCATTGCCTTGGCTGTCCCCAGACCTTTATGAGGGAGCTCGTCCACATTAGGTCAGTTCCAGCTTCTCATAATGGGCTCTTGGAGGGAGCCAGTCCATTGTTGGGAGTTATTTTATTGTTACTTTTCCAATTTTTCTTTTATTCGAGGGAACCCCAGCCCTCGCCCATTTCGCCCCCATGTCCGTCTGGTTCAAAAGAACTCCCCAACATATAGAATATAATAGAGAAGTAAATTATTTGACACCAAGAAAGGGTTGTGACAATAAATAATAAGAAATATTTAAGGGTCTTGACGGCTAAAAATATCAGTTATGTGGCAAAGTAATAGCTATCAGAGAAAGACAGAATAAAGACACTTGTGTATGTGTCGATATGATTTGGTTGAAGTCACAGTAATTATGCTAATATTTATGTTGTAGAATACATAATATCATGTCATTAGCTCCAGCTTCTTCACTTCATTGCTTACTTGATATCATGTTTGCCATGGCAGGAGTGAGCTCATCCTGAATATTGTGGTTCATGGCTTCATTTCTGTACAGTGGGTTGTCTATCTTTATATACAGTCTGTGGTAATGGCCCACGGATATATCCTAAAGTATGTGAAGTGCCTTTCAGGAGCCAAAAGGTCAAATGTACAAACATGGGATCACTAAACGCAAAACTCATTATTATTCATTCACTAGAAAGGAAATAGAACAAAGAAAGGAGTCGATACAGAAGAGATTCAGGCATGGGAACAATAATGTTCCACGCTACTGGCACTCAAAACTACCCCCCCAGCAAAAACTATAATAACAGGAGAAACCCAAAGGCTGCTCTCTTGTGCTCTTGTCTCGTCACGTCTTCATCTCTTGCCCTCTTCTCCACCTCTCTCCTCATCCACCTTGCTCTCTTTATCTTCTTAAGCCTTTTCCCTCTACCCAAAAGAAAGTGTTGAAGGTTGGCATCTAGCGAACCTTGCTAGCTCCTAAATTGCTGCGCCCGTCTGTGTTCTAACACGATAAAGTTAGAACTGAAGAAACATGCTCCAGTCTACTGCAACGTCTGTGTCCTGGTGGTAACATCACTAAGACTGGAACAGACTTTGAACCTAACCAGCATCGGACAAACGCTGCCTTCTGCGTTTCCATCATAACCCAGTCAAGCAGTGGTGTGAAAGAAGAAACCTTGTCATTCTGCTGCCTGCTGAGATAGAATGAGACCCAGACGGGATCACTCTGTGGGAACTGATTTCATCTTAAAACTCCCGAGAGAGACTGCGATGATCCTCTGCTCCGAGCTTCCTCCCTCTGACGCAACTTTCCTCAGGTGAACGCCATTTTTCCTTTGCTCTGGGGTTGGATGCTGTAGAATTAGGGCAATGAAGGCTTTATGATAGCTGGAAGTGAGTATAATTATGCAAGGGCCAAACCCTGTTCTGAGGGGGTGCCTTGGACACTGCTTTGGTAAATAGATCCGTAAAGGAATCTATTGGTTTTGTTCCCTCAACATTAATTTTCCACTCTCCTAAATAGGAAGCAAATCTCCCTCAAGCCTCCTCAACTCCACTGTCACTAGGCTTACTGCTTGTATTTACTGTCTTTTTTTTTTCCGGCAGCCATTCATTATTACTGCCACTAACCTCATCCTTACTTGAATCAGATGGTATATACCTCACTATCCTGTAGGCCTTTCTATCGCACATTGCATTTGAGCTCTACAAAAATACACTAATTGTTACTCACATAATGGAACTAATCTGCACAAAATACTGTTTTTGGTACAGAAACTGCAAGTTACATTCTAATAACGTGAATAAATTGATTTAAAGACAAAGAAACTTACTGTAGATTCATTTATTTTTAGGTTTCAGTATGAAATAGTATGATCCATTATTCCACTATATTAGGTTTCTAAAACCTGAATGTGTGAAGCTCTTCTCCAAATGTAGAAATGCATAACAGAAAGCTGCATCTGTGCTAAGCAAATACTTGAGCCAAGGATATTGTTTATACCAAGAGTGACTAAACCCTCTTTGTTGAGATGTAATGTCTGAGTGTGGTACACTTTTAGTTGTAGGCACCTAGGTCCTTCACCCAGATCTTGACTTATATCCACGGGGCCAGTAACAGAACTGTTTGTAGTACAACCGCTCACCTCCATCTTTCTCCATGCTAGCCATACAGTTACAACTTGCTATCATCATGGAAATTTTCTGAATCACCACCAACTTCCACCCTTGCTTATTTTAATGGAACAACAAATTGATCCACAACATACCACAAAGCCACAGCAAGAAACTACTCATGCTAGTACAGCCAACTTCTCCCTCTGATGCATGAGCTTTGAGCAACCAATCCAAACACTTAACTTTCAAGCAAATGTTTCATTAAAATAATTTCTTAATTTAAATGTAAAAAATGCAAGGACATTTTCAGATAAGGGGGTGCCCTGGCATTTTTGGGGGGAGCTCAAGTGCCACATCTGTAAGTGACTCAAACACCTTGCCACATTACATTTGAAGGAAATCTTGTGATGGAAATCTTAGAGCTGGTTCACTCTAACAAGAAGTTTCAGGAGACCTGGATGTCTTACACAGGAATATTTACTGAAGCTCGATCGAGGAGAAAAGGGAAACACCACGTGTGAATCACAGCGTACTGCTACCCAAATCTGAAGATGGTGTCCTGAAGCTCAGTATTTAACTCTCCCCAGACCTGATAAGTTCCACTAACTCAGCCTGTCATGTGTGATGACTCTATTGGATATCAGATCCAAACAAGGAAAGACGTCAACCATTGCTGTCCTAGCAACAGCATAGCCTCTCTACAGTCTCTCTTATCCAGCGTCAACAACCAGGCGCCAGCCTGTTGTGTCTAACCCTGAAAACAGAAGATATCTAGCAGACCTTGGTCTACCAGAGGCCAGAGCCAACTCCGCCATGTCAGGCACACAGAGTGAGACAGGCGAACAGAGGCAGTTGACCTGACCTGTGAAGCACTGTCTTAAGTTACCTTTAACCTACAAGAGGGAAGTTTAACATACAAGAAGGAAAATTCCTTCACAGTAAGCATGGAACACTTTTGCTAGGGAAGCTTTCAAATCTGCCTTGGCTGTCTCTGGAAGATTTCTGAGCATGGCCAGCAATGTCCTATTGAATCTTTCCACCTGGCCATTCCCCTGGGGGTGGTATGGCATGGTCTGGGACCCCTTAATCCTGCTGTATTCCGCAAGCTTCACAAACAGTTTGTTTTCAAACTTCTTCCTCTGGTCATGGTGGAGTCGTGTGGGAAAACTGAATCTCAATACAAAGTCTCCATATATCTTCTCAGCTGTTTTGGCAGATTTATCCCTGCAGGGGTAGGCCTGAGCAAACCGTGTGAAGTGGTCCATCACAACAAGGATATACTCATACCCTCCCTCATACTTCTCCCAATGTAAGAAATCAATGGCAACCAGCTCAAACGGATATGTGGTGATGATGTTGTTGAGTGGGGCTCTGGTTGGCTTATTGGGACACTTGTTTTTTAGACAGCTACACACCCGTGTTATGTAATGCTCAACATCACTCTGCATGTGAGGCCAGTAAAAGCAGTCTCATATGAGGGTTAAAACACTCTCTACTCCAAGGTGACCCATTTCTTCATGCAGTTCCTTATAGACAAGCTCACAGAACCTGTAAGGCAGGAGTAGCTGTGACTGACTGATGGTCTTTCTGTACAGTAAACCCTCATCATCAATATGCAGTTTCTGTATTTCTCTTACCAGAGTAGCTATTTCCTCAGAACTATTTTGGGGATCTCCACCACTGACATCCTCACCTCCCTGTTTTTCTCAGCTAACACTTCCTTGCAGCTGAACAACCAAAGCCTCACAACACAACAGTCACACTGTTTTTGACCCCAGGTGCCATTGCTTGTGTGCAAGTTTGTATGTACTGTTCCAAATCTAAAGGCATGCGCGAGAAACCATCAGCATCCCGGTTAGCCCTGCCACGTCAGTACTTGATGGAGAACTGGAAGTCAGCAAGTTCAGCTACCCACCTGTGTGTGGTCGCATTCAGCGTGGCCGTCTTGAGCACATAGGTGAGTGGGTTATTGTCAGTGTAGACAAGGAATGGTGGAGAATAGTAGAGATAAAGATAGTGGAGAATAGTAAAGATAGAGATAGTCCTCTCACATATGGCCCACTTGAGGGCAAGAAACTCAACTTTCCTGAGTGAAGGTGGTAATTTTTCTCAGGGGCAGTTAGAGTCCTGGACCCATATGCACAACCAGCTTTCCATGTTGCCTCTGGTAAAGCACTGCTCCAAGTCCCTCCTGCGATGCATCACAATGTAAGATGAATGGCTGCTCGAAGTCAGGTTACTCTAAAACTGGTGGCTGAGAGAGAAAGTCAATTACCTGACAGAGTACCTCACAATTGGGTGAGATGATGGCAACTGACCCCCTTTGCTTTGTGTTCTTGTGTGAACTTTTTTTTGTTTTTGTTTTCCTTTTACAGTCTTTTCTGTGGAGAGGAGGTCATAGAGAGGCTATGCTCTGCGTAAGAAATTTGGGATATAGTTGCAATATTATGAAATGAATCCCAACAACTTCCTCACTTCCCCAATAGTGGTGGGGTTCCTTTGCTTTAAAGCCTGGACAGGGGAAATGTCTGCAGGGTCCATGGTATGACCATCCTTGGTAACAAGCCTCCTCAGAAATGTCACTTGATTTTTGAAGAGCTCACATTTTCTTGGTGTCAATTTAACTCTGTGGCTCTTGTAACGCTGTAGGACCCTCCTTAGAGCATTCAAGTGGTCTTCGAATATCTGAGAGTGAACCAGGTTGTCATCCAAGTATGGCGTAGCCCCACCAAGCATTCCTTCATTGACCTCTGGAACTCCGCTGGAGCTGATGACAATCCAAAGGGAATTCTCACCCACTCGTACAATCCCCATGGTGTAATAAATGCAGTGAAAGGGCGACTTGACTCCTCCAGGTAGCCCTGTTGGTAGGCCTTTCATTGGTCGAGGACAGAGAACCAGGAACTTCCCTTCAGAGTGTTGAGCATGTCTTGAATATGCAGTATGGGATGGCGGTCAGGGATTGACTTCCTATTTAGCTCCCGGTAGTCACAACACAGGCGGAGACTCCCATCCTTTTTCCGCAAACAATGGGACTGGAATAGGAGGATTTGGACTTAGTTATCCACCCTCTGTTTAACAAATCTTCAACGTAGTCTTTTATCTCTTTATGAAGTGGCTTTTGGTTCTAATATATGGGTTCACCTTACTGGTATGGGGTCACTGAGACGAATCTTGAGCTGCACTGAGGGTATGGTTCCCCTATCATAGCTGTCTGACTTTCTGTCGCTGCAATGGGGAAAAGATCTTTCAGTTGAGATTTTAGCTTGCAAACAATCTTCCTGTAGCTGTTCAAACCTTATCTGCTCCACGTTCTCACTCAGCTGATCTTGCAGTTGTTCCAGCTCTGTAATTTGTGCGCTGAGTCTGCGATCTCACACTGCTTCTCAGTAGTCAAGTCAAGTCAATTTTATTTGTATAGCGCCAAATCATAACAAAAGTTATCTCAAGACGCTTTCACATAGAGTAGGTCTAGACCATACTCTTTAAAATATTATTTACAGAGACCCAACAGTTCCCACCATGAGCAAGCACTTGGCGACAGTGGCGAGGAAAAACTCCCTTTTAACAGGTAGAAACCTCGAGAAGAACCAGGCTCTGGGTGGGCGGCCATCTGCATCGACCCAGTTGGGTGGAAAGGGGAGGAGAGAGGGGGAGAGGGGAGACAGAGCAGGAGGAGAGACAACAAATCAGACTAATAATAATAACAACTGCAGCAGTGAGTGTGGAGCAGGAACATGGGGGCAGTAGATGGCCGGCAGTCACAGATCCAGAATCTACAGCTCCAGAGGCCGAAATACCTGCAGAAAGTGAGAAGGCCAAAAAGCACAGAAAGCACAAGGACTACCAGGAAGAAATGGAGTTAGTAACATGTATTAGTGGGATAGGAATGTGTACAGATAGAGAGGGAGAGGAGGAGAGAGAAGCTCAGTGCGTCATAGGAAATCATAGCAGTCTAAGCCTATAACAGCATAACTAAGGGATGGTTCAGGACTCACCTGGGTGTGGTTAAAACAATTAGTGGGTTTGTTTACACTCTGACAGAAACCAATCGAATCTAATAGTGAGATAAACACAGAACTAAGGCTATCATTACAGTGCTCTGTGGCACAGAGGAAGAAGATGTATTAGACTTTGATACACACAATACTTGTTAGTGTTGGTTTGACTCTACACATGGGATTTGTTGACAGTAAGATACATATAGAATATAGTTTAGTATCACCAGAAATGCTTTATTGCCATCTTCCACAAGATGCGGCCAAGCAATTAGTTGGGAAACTATTAAACTGTTAAAAATACTTTCTCTTGTCTCATAAGATTGTACTTTGGCTCATTACATTCTTGTGGTTTATTTGCTTCATTGATAATTGCAGTCATATTTCAAAGGCTTGACCACCGGTCTTGGGACTTGCCAATCATGTGAGCTCCTGAAGTGTCTGATGACATTCAGTGGCCTTTTCACATTTTGTCTGCTGAGCTGAAATAATAAATCCCATGACTTCACTGACCCACAATGCACCACAGGAGAAGCAAAAGCAAGGGAAAAACACATTAGGACACCTTGCCTGATTTCTATGCAAATCGATTATCAACAGCAAATACATTATGCAAATGTTTTCACACACACATGCACATGCACAGATTTTCCAAGGTGACCCTGAGTTAGAGGGAATTCAGGAAAGAGAATGCACATATAGGTGGATAAATAAACAGAGATCACATACAGCAGCATCCTGCAGGGCCTCAGGTGGGGGACTGCTTTTTCCATTATGTCACTGTATATTCACTATACATTATCAGCTATTCAGCTATTTGATTATTGTCACTAACTCAATTCAACACATTCAGCACATTTTAAACAGGTCAGAGTTGATCAACATAGCTTCGCTACTCAGTAATATACAGTGATTATTTTGTGTGTGTAAATCAGAGTGACTGTCAGGGAGGTATGCTCAAAAAGATTTGACCAATCCGTCTATAAGACTTTCTGGAGTGCATTAAGTTTGTGCAAAGTGTTACCTGCTGGGTAATAATAAATAATAATTGTAGTTAAAATAATTTGAAGGCAAATTGTAATGCAAAAGTGCACAGAACATAACAGTGAGGGATA
Organism: Lateolabrax maculatus; assembly: GCA_031216445.1. NCBI lineage: Eukaryota > Metazoa > Chordata > Actinopteri > Acropomatiformes > Lateolabracidae > Lateolabrax > Lateolabrax maculatus. The sequence goes on from CM062205.1 coordinate 2,780,872, forward strand.
AATATCTTTTACAAGGCACTCACACCGCACTGCTGTGCTTGGCGATGTTACTTTCAAATTGTTTCACCATGGTAAATAGTGAAACAGCTATACTGGCACATCTCTAGCCTATGGTGGAGATGGAAAAAAAAGAAGGGATTCACTGGCAGAATATTGCTATATTGAGGTCTGATTCATCATATATTATCATATATATATATATATATATATATATATATATATATATATTAGTTTCTGTGCATCTGAGTTTTATGCATCTGGCCCGAGGAGAAAGATGCACCTTCCATGTAAACTCAGCCTTGGTCCTTATATGAGTACTCTTAGCAATGAGGCTGGTGTTATTTTATGTTTTGCTTACAATGAACACGCCTCATGAATAGACCAAAACCAACAATGTGTTACTTGTAACAGATATTGTCAGTATAGGCTGTCTGATACAGCTCATGCCGCCAAAGCATAGTGCTTCACTGATGCTTAAACCAACAAAAAAAACATGACAGTCTACATTCGGCCTACATTAATATGCAAAATGCCAGTACCGTAAAAGGGACAAATTGTACTCTCAAATCAAATCCAATCAAATCTTTTTTTTTTGTTTGTTTCATGTGTTGTGTTCGCCGTTATAAAAAAAATGAGAATGTGCCGAATGCATAATAATACAGAATTCTTTATCACTCCTTCAAAGAGGAGAGAAGAAAGGACTTCAATGAGTAGGCGGGACGTCTCATTAGAGTCCAATAATCCCAACCATATGGGAAATACATCAGAGTTAAGAGCTAGAGGAAGGACGGGAACCTATTGCAATCCGCAAGCTGCTTGATACTGGCAGATTCACACACACTTGCCACTTACTACACACATCACAAATACACACACATACACAGACACACACATAATAATTATAGAATGTATATTATTGCTTATCAAAAGATACAAAAATGTGTGCACACATTGGAATGCTCAACTAGTTGCAGTGCTTCAAAAATTATTTTGTAGGATGCAAGCCTTATTTCTAAAAAAATCACTTAGTTTTCATTTCGTTTTGAAGAATTTAAAATCACATAGCTTTTGCAAGGACTCATTTATCAGACTACCATTAGAGAAACTTTTCTTGCCGGATGAAAACTAAATAAGATTTATAAACCTCTCAGAGGAACTTGAAATTCTGACTTTGAGTCACATCATCTTAAAATTCAACATTTCTAAATTTAACTTTTAATATAATTTGTAACATCAATAAAACTTTGCTTTCTTTTAAAATGTCAACTGCATACTGTAAATGTCATACATATGCCCCTGAAGATGAATTTAATTTTAAGGAGTGCTGAATATTATATTTGAACATTTATTTCTCCATGACAACTGAGAAAACTACATTCACTGAAGGCCCTGAGATGCAGGTGAACCTTCAGACAAAGCTACTATGTGGCCCTTGTGTTAAAGGGCACTGCCTCTAGTCGCCGTAATGGTCTGCTATATGTTCATTTGTCTCCTGTCCAAATGGACCAATTTGATCTAAATTACAAAAACTAAACTAATATATAACTTGTAGCCTACTATAAATTACGTATTTTAATAAACACTTTGGAAAATAAAAGGGATAAACACTGATATAATGGAGGAAACTTTTTTTATTGACGCTGCTGTACTCAACCTATTTTGACTCTGATACACCAAAAAAAAAATGGGAACAAAAATGAACAGGAGGAAAAAACAAGAGAAATCCATGACATTACATCTGCCTGACTCTATGGTACAAAACAGCACAGTTTGAATGTATTTATAAATGAGAAGCCTTTCAAAAGGTATCTGTTTCTGTAGAAATCGGCACGTCTTTTCATATCAAAGTGCAGGCAGCGCATGATCTCCCCATAGCGGTTCCTTGTTATTTTTGCGGTGAAAAATTGCAGCCCCAATTCCTCAGACCAAAAACTCTCCATCGCTATATTTTTATGATAGGCTCCTCTTACAAATAGCAGGGCCATGAAGGCATTCACCTCGGCAATGAAAAGCTCCAACAAACAGCCTTCCTCAACGCAATGTGCGTCTGCCACGGTGCAGTCCCTATATGCTGCAGCATTTGCCTATCTAGCAAAGCGCTTAGGACGTCTTCAATATTTCGCTTAGCATGAGCTGTAGTGCCCGCAGATTCCGTTATGATCATTTACTCAAAACAAATATTTTTGTTTTCAAATAGATATTTTTATTTTCAGAGATGTACACGTTTGTGTAGCCTACCATTTGTATTTTGGTGTACTTTGGCAGTGTTTTGCAATAGGCCAACCTTCATATGGAGATGGTGTACACTCTCTCATGTCAATAGCTGCTGGTGTTTGCACTGTTGATAATTATTACATTATTATTGTGTTATAATTTTTATGAACAAATAAGGCTGTTACATCCTTGTTTACTCTCTGTTTGTGTTTGCATTTGAAGTAAAACAAAAATGTGTTTTACAATAATTCTAAGCTCTCAGAGACAAGTGAACAAAATTAATAACCATACCTACCTTGAGTGGACACGCCAACAGATGGGCCAGCTTGCACAAACCTTTTGATTTTTATTGGTGTGGGGGTTTCGACTTGGAGTCTGAACTCTCCTCCTCACTCCAATCCACATCACTGTTTGACAAAATTGACTTGACTTTATTTTTTATAGTGCATTCAGTTCATTGTTTAGTTTTCAAACATAGCATAACACAGCAGCAGCAGGCAGTTGTTTTCAGCAAAGAAGCTCAAAAACCCCAGTGTACACTACCTGCCTGGCACCAAAGTGCAGACAGACACAGTTAGAGACCAGCTGGTGAAAATAGTGGCGCATTTAGCAGCTAAATCTCCCTCAAGAGTTGGTGGACACCAAAAACAGAGCTAAAAGAGAGTGAATATTGGACTTACATTCTATAGATGGAGACCATTACCACCTCAAATGAATGATATTTTTACTGCTGCTGCCGGAGGTTGCGTTGCATGTTTAATGTTGTCATGAAATACTTGAAAACCAAATTAAATATTGAAACCTTTTTGAAATGTATTATTGTTTTTTTAAACACACTAACCTTTCCAAGGTCCAGAATGAACTTGAACTTTAAACAGTACACCCAGTAGTTGCATAACATTTTTCACTTCGCTTCTCCTGCATTACTGCGATCCAAAGAGTCTTTTTATACTTCAAGTCCTAATACTTCGGACTTACATGTGTGAATCATTGGTTGTGTGTTGGGCTGTGAGCACTGTCAAAGTACTTCTACATACAGCTGCTGCTGCTGCTGCTGCACTGGTGACATGCTCCTCAGAAATACAGATGTGCTGCACCAACATCATTGCAAATTCAACCTTCAACCCTCATCTTAAATACTAATTATATGCTCTTGTATGTCTTTAATCCTTTCCCCCAAATATATTGTATGAGTGGTGATGAAGAACTCACATCATGTCTTGATCATAAATCTGTGTTGATGCATTTTCCAATGTGTGAAGTTTTAAGGCAGAGAAAAGTGTTAGAGATTCCTGTCACATAGCATCTTTCCAGGTGGAGGAGAGTCTCCAGTGTGGAGGATGAAGTCGTGATGTTATCAGAGAGACAAGTTGACAGTGCGAAGGGCTGGTGTATTGACCGTGTAATCCCTAACAATAGACTTCGCTTGATCTGGCATTGACATGGATTTACAGGTAATTACTGCTCCTCACCCAGCCACAGGAGAGACCAAAGTAAGAGAGAGACAGCTGTAACCAAGCCAACCCAAATTTAACCATCTCTCTTCAGAGTAGCAGCTGTGTTCGCTTCCATCTAGGATTAAATTAGATCCTTGTGTGTCTTACACCTTTCCCTCAGACATGTGCACATGGGTCAAACTACCTGCTCCTATTGTAAGCTACTTGTTTGATGTGTCACTCTGTTCTGAATGATTGTTCCGGAAAGATCCAGTTGTATGCTGTGTCAAGTCAATTTTATTTGTATTGCGCCAAATCATAGCAGTAGTTATCGCAAGACACTTTATTACATAGAGTACGTCTAGACCATACTCTTTAAAATATTATTTACAGAGACTCAACAGTTCCCACCATGAGCAGCACTTGGCGACAGTGGCGAGGAAAAACTCCCTTTTAACAGGTAGAAACCTCGAGCAGAACCACGCTCTGGGTGGGCGGCCATCTGCATCGACCGAGTTGGGTTGAAAGGGGAGGAGAGAGGGGGAGAGGGGAGACAGAGCAGGAGGAAAGACAACAAATCAGACTAATAATAATAACAACTGCAGCAGTGAGTGTGGAGCAGGAACATGGGGGCAGTAGACGGCCAGTAATCACAGATCCAGAATCTACAGCTCCAGAGGCAGAAATACCTGCAGAAAGTGAGAAGGTGAAAAAGCACAAAAACTACCAGGAAGAAGTGGAGTTAGTAACATGTATTAGTGGGATAGGAATGCGTACAGATAGAGAGGGAGAGGAGGAGAGAGAAGCTCAGTGCGTCCTAGGAAATCCCCCGGCAGTCTAAGCCTATAACAGCATAACTAAGGGATGGTTCAGGACTCACCTGAGCCAGCCCTAACTATAGGCTTTATCAAAAAGGAACGTTTTTAGCATACTACTAAATGAAGAGAGGGTGTCTGCCTCCTGAACCCAAACTGGGAGCTGATTCCACAGAAGAGGAGCTTGATAACTAAAGGCTCTGGCTCCCATTCTACTTTTAGAGACTTTAGGTACCACAAGTAACCCTGCATTCTGTGAGCGTAGTGCTCTAGTGGGGTAATACGGTACTATCAGCTCTTTAAGATATGAAGTGAGGAGGACGACTTTAAATTCTATTCTAGATTTCACAGGGAGCCAGTGCAGAGAAGCTAATATCGGAGAAATATGTTCTCTTTTGCTAGTTCCTGTCAATACACGTGCAGCCGCATTCTGGATCAGCTGGAGAGTCTTTAGAGACTTATCGGAGCAGCCCAATAATAGGGAATTACAATAATCCAACCTAGAAGTAACAAATGCATGGACTAGTTTTTCTGCATCTTTTTGAGACAGGATATGCCTGATTTTTATAATGTTACGTAAGTGGAAGAAGGCAGTCCTTGAAGTCTGTTTTATATGGGCATTAAACATTAACTACCCACTGTTCATTTAAACACTACTCTTAAAACACTCACAGATTTCTCCTTCTTTTAGCGACTTTTTGTTAATCTCACAGCTTTTTATTCGCTGTTCAGTTCTGTTTCTGTAGCCTCTTGTAGCTCCTCTAATAGTGATGGCTTCTCTCTCTCCCTCTGCCTCTCCTGCTCTGTCCTCCTCGGGGTGTCACATGTTTAGTTACTCCTCTGCCTCCTTTAGCGATAAAGGTTTATGTATTAAATGTAGTTTATTTGTAGAGAGAGAGGCTCAGTAAACTAGAAGTCAGTGGCTCAGCACCATGGATACCCAGACTTTAGCTGTAGCTAGCCAGATCCCTGTAGTCAGTGCAGCTCCTGTTAGCCGTCCCCCGGCAGCTCCCGAGCAGCCGGGCAGTCAGGTTTGCTGGGTGACTGTCCGAAGGAGGCATAGTCCCAGGCAGAGACCCACGGTTCACCACCAACCCCTTCACGTTTCCAACAGATTCTCCCCCCTCAGCGACTCACCCACAAAGAAACACACTCTGGTTATTGGCAGCTCGATCGTCAGAAACGTGAAATTAGCGACACCAGCGGCCATAGTGAGGTGTATCCCCGGGGCCAGAGCGGGCGACGTTGAGTCAAACCTAAAACTGCTGCCAAAAAGTAAATGTTGATACTGTAAGATCGTAATTCACGTCAGCGGTAATGACTCCCGATTACGCCAATCGGAAGTCACCAAAATTAATGTGGAGTCGGTGTGTAACTACGCAAAGACAATGTCGGACTCCGTAGTTTTCTCTCGACCCCTGCCAAATCTGACCAGTGATGACATGTATAGCCGCATGTCGTCATTCAACCGCTGGTTGTCGAGGTGGTGTCCAGCAAACGATGTGGGTTTCGTAGATAATTGGACCACATTCTGGGGGAGACGTGGTCTGATGAGGAGAGACGGCATCCATCCTACTTTGGATGGTGCAGCTCTCATATCCAGAAATTTGACCAAGTTTATTAGTGGACCCATACTGTGACAATCCAGAGTTCAGACCAGGAAGCAGAGCTGCAGTCCTACAGGCTTCTCTGCGCTTCCATACCAAAAACCCCGTAAAAAATCCCATAGAGACTGTGTCTGTCCCCCGACCACTTCAATTAATTAATTCAAATTCATACAGAAGAGGAGTTACTCGTAAAAACCTAATAAAAATGAAAACTACCAGTGTAAGTCAAGTCAAGTCAATTTTATTTGTATAGCGCCAAATCATAACAAAAGTTATCTCAAGACGCTTTCACATAGAGTAGGTCTAGACCATACTCTTTAAAATATTATTTACAGAGACCCAACAGTTCCCACCATGAGCAAGCACTTGGCGACAGTGGCGAGGAAAAACTCCCTTTTAACAGGTAGAAACCTCGAGCAGAACCAGGCTCTGGGTGGGCGGCCATCTGCATCGACCGAGTTGGGTTGAAAGGGGAGGAGAGAGGGGGAGAGGGGAGACAGAACAGGAGGAGAGACAACAAATCAGACTAATAATAATAACAACTGCAGCAGTGAGTGTGGAGCAGGAACATGGGGGCAGTAGACGGCCGGCAATCACAGATCCAGACTCTACAGCTCCAGAGGCAGAAATACCTGCAGAAAGTGAGAAGGCGAAAAAACACAGAAAGCACAAGGACTACCAGGAAGAAATGGAGTTGGTAGCCTGTATTAGTGGGATAGGAATGCGTACAGATAGAGAGGGAGAGGAGGAGAGAGAAGCTCAGTGCGTCCTAGGAAGTCCCCCAGCAGTCTTAAGCCTATAACAGCATAACTAAGGGATGGTTCAGGACTCACCTGAGCCAGCCCTAACTATAGGCTTTATCAAAAAGGAACGTTTTTAGCATACTCTTAAACGAAGAGAGGGTGTCTGCCTCCCGAACCCAAATTGGGAGCTGATTCCACAGAAGAGGAGCTTGATAACTAAAGGCTCTGGCTCCCATTCTACTTTTAGAAACTTTAGGTACCACAAGTAACCCTGCATTCTGTGAGCGTAGTGCTCTAGTGGGGTAATACGGTACTATCAGCTCTTTAAGATATGATGGTGCCTGACCAATAAGAGCTTTGTAAGTGAGGAGGACGACCTTAAATTCTATTCTAGATTTCACAGGGAGCCAGTGCAGAGAAGCTAATATCGGAGAAATATGTTCTCTTTTGCTAGTTCCTGTCAGTACACGTGCAGCCGCATTCTGGATCAGCTGAAGAGTCTTTAGAGACTTATCGGGGCAACCCGATAATAAAGAATTACAGTAATCTAACCTAGAAGTAACAAATGCATGAACTAGTTTTTCTGCATCTTTTTGAGACAGGATATGCCTGATTTTTATAATGTTACGTAAATGGAAGAAGGCAGTCCTTGAAGTCTGTTTTATATGGGTATTAAAGGACATGTCCTGATCAAAGATTACTCCTAGACTCCTTACAGCGGTGCTAGAGGCCAGGGCAATGCCATCTAGAGTAACTATATCTATACATAGTGCGTCTCGCAGGTGTTTAGGACCCAGAACAATAACTTCAGTTTTGTCTGAGTTTAACAGCAAGAAATTGCAGGTCATCCAGTCTTTTATGTCCTTAATACATGCCTGAAGCTTGGCTAACTTACCGGTTTCATCTGGCTTTATCGATAAGTATAACTGAGTATCATCTGCATAGCAGTGAAAGTTTATGGAGTGTTTCCTGATAATATTGCCTAAAGGAAGCATATACAAGGTAAATAAAAGTGGTCCGAGCACTGAACCTTGTGGAACTCCATGACTAACTTCCGTGTGCACGGAGGATTCATCATTTACGTGGACAAACTGAAATCTATCCGATAAATACGACTGAAACCAGCTTAGTGCGGGTCCTTTGACGCCAATCAAATGCTCCAGTCTCTGTAATAGGATACAATGGTCAATGGTATCGAAAGCGGCACTGAGATCTAACAGAACAAGTACAGAGACAAATCCTTTATCTGACGCAATCAAAAGGTCGTTTGTCACTTTCACCAGTGCTGTCTCTGTGCTGTGAAATTCCCTAAATCCTGACTGAAAATCCTCAAATAAACTATTGCTGTTTAGAAAGTCACATAACTGATTAACGACCACTTTCTCAAGGATTTTGGAGAGAAAGGGAAGGTTAGACATAGGTCTATAATTGGCTAAAACCCCTGGATCAAGCGTAGGCTTTTTAAGAAGAGGTTTAATTACAGCTACTTTGAAGGACTGTGGTACATAGCCTGTTAATAAAGACAGATTGATCATGTCTAGTAAAGAAGTGCTAACTAAGGGTAAAACTTCTTTAAGCAGCCTGGTTGGGATGGGGTCTAAGAGGCAGGTTGTTGGTTTAGACGAAGAAATCATTGAAGTTAGTTGGTGAAGGTCAATTGGAGAAAAACAGTCTAAATATAAATCTGGTTCTACAGCTGCTTCTGAGGTTCCTGAAATTCCTGTACTCGAAGATATATCTGAACTAGCTGAGAGCACAAGATGATGAATTTTTTCTCTAATAGTTAGAATTTTATCATCAAAGAAGCTCATGAAGTTATTACTACTGAGAGCTCTGGGAATACATGGCTCAACAGAGCTCTGACTCTGTGTCAGCCTGGCTACAGTGCTGAAAAGAAACCTAGGGTTATTCCTATGTTCCTCTATTAGTGAGGAGTAATAGGCTCCTCTGGCATTACAGAGGGCCTTCCTGTATGTTCTAAGACTATCTTGCCAAACTAAATGAGTTTCCTCCAGTTTGGTGGAACGCCATTTCCTTTCTAATTTTCGCGATGTTTCTTTTAACTTGCGGGTTAAGGAGTTATACCATGGAGCTAACCTCTTTTGTTTTATTATTTTCTTTTTAATAGGAGCAATACAATCAAGAGTCGTTCGCAGCGAGCCTGCAGCACTATCAACCAGATGATCAATTTGGGAGGGACTAAAGTTAGCACAGGAGTCCTCCGTTACATTGAGACATGGCATTGAATTAAATGCCGATGGAATCACTTCTTTAAATTTAGCTACAGCACTATCAGACAGGCATCTACTAAAGGAATGTTTGCCTAATGGCCTATAGTCCAGTAATATAAATTCAAAAGTTATTAAATAATGGTCTGATAAGACAGAATTTTGTGGGAAGACTTTTAAATCTTCAATTTCGATTCCATATGACAGAACAAGATCGAGGGTATGGTTAAAACAATGAGTGGGTTTGTTTACACTCTGACAGAAACCAATCGAATCTAATAGTGAGATAAACGCAGAACTAAGGCTATCATTATCTACGTCCACGTGAATATTGAAATCACCTACAATAATGACTTTATCTGTTTTGAGGACTAAACTTGTTAAAAACTCTGAGAATTCTGCTAAAAATTCAGAATACGGACCAGGAGCACTGTACACTATGACAAATAGAATTGGCTGTACAGTTTTCCACATTGAGTGTGAAAGACTAAGAACAAGACTTTCGAATGAGTTAAAACTAAGTTTAGGTTTAGGATTGATTAATAAGCTAGAGTCGAAGATGGCTGCAACTCCACCTCCTCGGCCAGTGCCTCGAGGAATGTGAGTATTACTATGACTAGGAGGAGTGGACTCATTCAGGCTAACATATTCTTCCTGACACAGCCAAGTTTCAGTTAGGCAAAATATATCCATATGATAGTCAGATATTAAATCATTGACTAACACAGCTTTAGACGACAGAGATCTAATGTTTAACAGTCCACATTTAATCCTCTTATTTGGTTGTACCACTACACTGGTAGTTTTAATTTTTATTAAGTTTTTACGAGTAACCCCTCTTCTGTTTGAATTTGAATTAATTAAATGAAGTGGTCGGGGGACAGACACAGTCTCTATGGGATTTTTTACGGGGTTTTGGGTGGGTAACCGCTCTAATGGAAGCGCAGAGAAGCGTGTAGGACTGCAGCTCTGCTTCCTGGTCTGAACTCTGTATTGTCACGGTGTGGGTCCACTAGTAAACTTGGTCAGATTTCTGGCTATGAGAGCTGCACCATCCAAAGTAGGATGGATGCCGTCTCTCCTCATCAGACCAGGTCTCCCCCAGAATGTGGTCCAATTATCTACGAAACCCACATCGTTTGCTGGACACCACCTTGACAACCAGCGGTTGAATGACGACATGCGGCTATACATGTCATCACTGGTCAGATTTGGCAGGGGTCCAGAGAAAACTACGGAGTCCGACATTGTCTTTGCGTAGTTACACACCGACTCCACATTAATTTTGGTGACTTCCGATTGGCGTAATCGGGAGTCATTACCGCCGACGTGAATTACGATCTTACAGTATTTACGTTTACTTTTAGCCAGCAGTTTTAGGTTTGACTCAACGTCGCCCGCTCTGGCCCCGGGGATACACCTAACTATGGCCGCTGGTGTCGCTAATTTCACGTTTCTGAGGATTGAACCGCCAATTACCAGAGTGTGTTTCTCAGCGGGTGAGTCGCTGAGGGGGGAGAATCTGTTTGAAACGTGAAGGGGTTGGTGGTGAACCGTGGGTCTCTGCCTGGGACTATGCCTCCTTCGGACAGTCACCCAGCCGCCCTGACTTCCCGGCTGCTCGGGAGCTGCCGGGGGACAGCTAACAGGAGCTGCACTGGGTCGGTCCGCACCGACTACAGGGGGCTGGCTATCTACAGCTAAAGGCTGGCTATCTATGGTGCGGAGCCGGGCTTCTAGTCTGCTAAGCCTCTCCTCCAATGCTACAAATAAACTACATTTAATACACAAACCTTTATCGCTAAAGGAGGCAGAGGAGTAGCTAAACATGTGACACACCGAGCAGGACAGAGCAGGAGAGGAAGAGGGAGAGAGAGAAGCCATCGCTAGCAAAGGAGCTACAAGAGGCTACAGAAGCTAACAAAACTGAGCAGCGAACAGAAGCTATGAAATTAACGAAAAGTCACTAAAAAAAGGGAGAAAGCTGTGTGTGTTTTAAGACTATTTGTTTAAATAAACAGCGGGTAATTAGTCGCTGTGGTGAAGAATATAACCAGGTTAACTCTTTTGAGTGAGAGCAGCAAAAACACACAGTACAGAGACACCGGCAACCGGAAATGATACGATACGCTCACCGCAGCACGTCAGCACGTCAGCACGTCAGACACACATCAGTTGGCCAGCGGTATAACCAAATAAGAGAATTAAATGTGGACTCTTAAACATTACATCTTTGTCGTCCAAAACTGTGTTAGTCAATGATTTAATATCTGACTATCATATGGATATATTTTGCCTAACTGAAACTTGGCTGTGTCAGGAAGAATATGTTAGCCTGAATGAGTCCACTCCTCCTAGTCATATTAATACTCACATTCCTCGAGGCACTGGCCGAGGAGGTGGAGTTGCAGCCATCTTCGACTCTAGATTATTAATCAACCCTAAACCTAAACTTAGTTTTAACTCATTCGAAAGTCTTGTTCTTAGTCTTTCACACCCAATGTGGAAAACTGTACAGCCAATTCTATTTGTCATAGTGTACCGTGCTCCTGGTCCGTTTTCTGAGTTTTCAACAAGTTTAATCCTCAAAACAGATAAAGTCATTATTGTAGGTGATTTTCATATTCACGTGGACGTCGATAATGATAGCCTAATATAGTTCTGCGTTTATCTCACTATTAGATTCGATTGGTTTCTGTCAGAGTGTAAACAAACCCACTCACTTTTTTAACCACACCCTCGATCTTGTTCTGTCATATGGAATCGAAATTGAACATTTAATATCTTCCCACAAAATCCTGTCTTATCAGACCATTATTTAATAACTTTTGAATTTATATTACTGGACTACAGGCCATTAGGCAAACATTCCTTTAGTGGATGCCTGTCTGATAGTGCTGTAGCTAAATTTAAAGAAGTGATTCCATCGGCATTTAATTCAATGCCATGTCTCAATGTAACGGAGGACTCCTGTGCTAACTTTAGTCCCTCCCAAATTGATCATCTGGTTGATAGTGCTGCAGGCTCGCTGCGAACAACTCTTGATTCTATTGCCCCTATCAAAAAGAAGATAATAAAACAAAAGAGGTTAGCTCCATGGTATAACCCCCACAAATTAAAAGAAACATCGCAAAAATTAGAAAGGAAATGGCGTTCATCCAAACTGGAGGAAACTCATTTAGTTTGGCAAGATAGTCTTAGAACATACAGGAAGGCCCTCCATAATGCCAGAGGAGCCTATTACTCCTCACTAATAGAGGAACATAAGAACAACCCTCGGTTTCTTTTCAGCACTGTAGCCAGGCTGACACAGAGTCAGAGCTCTGTTGAGCCATGTATTCCCAGAGCTCTCAGTAGTAATAACTTTATGAGCTTCTTTGATGATAAAATTCTAACTATTAGAGAAAAAATTCATCATCTTGTGCTCTCAGTCAGTTCAGATATATCTTTGAGTACAGGAACCTCAGGAACCTCTCCAATTGACCTTTACCAACTAACTTCAATGATTTTTTCATCTAAACCAACAACCTGCCTCTTAGACCCCATCCCAACTAGGCTGCTTAAAGAAGTTTTACCCTTAGTTAGCACTTCTTTACTAGACATGATCAATCTGTCTTTATTAACAGGCTATGTACCACAGTCCTTCAAAGTAGCTGTAATTAAACCTCTTCTTAAAAAGCCTACGCTTGATCCAGGGGTTTTAGTCAATTATAGACCTATGTCTAACCTTCCCTTTCTCTCCAAAATCCTTGAGAAAGTGGTCGTTAATCAGTTATGTGACTTTCTAAACAGCAATAGCTTATTTGAGGATTTTCAGTCAGGATTTAGAGAGCATCATAGCACAGAGACAGCACTGGTGAAAGTGACAAACAACCTTTTGATTGCGTCAGATAAAGGATTTGTCTCTGTACTTGTTCTGTTAGATCTTAGTGCCGCTTTCGATACCGTTGACCATTGTATCCTATAACAGAGACTGGAGCATTTGATTGGCGTCAAAGGACCTGTACTAAGCTGGTTTCAGTCGTATTTATCAGATAGATTTCAGTTTGTCCATGTAAATGATGAATCCCAGTGCACACGGAAGTTAGTCACGGAGTTCCACAAGGTTCAGTGCTCGGACCAGTTTTATTTACCTTGTATATGCTTCCTTTAGGCAATATTATCAGGAAACACTCCATAAACTTTCACTGCTATGCAGATGATACTCAGTTATACTTATCGATAAAGCCAGATGAAACCGGTAAGTTAGCCAAGCTTCAGGCATGTATTAAGGACATAAAAGACTGGATGACCTGCAATTTCTTGCTGTTAACTTCAGTTTTGTCTGAGTTTATTGTTCTGGGTCCTAAACACCTGCGAGACGCACTATGTATAGATATAGTTACTCTAGATGGCATTGCCCTGGCCTCTGGCACCGCTGTAAGGAGTCTAGGAGTAATCTTTGATCAGGACATGTCCTTTAATACTCATATAAAACAGACTTCAAGGACTGCCTTCTTCCACTTACGTAACATTATAAAAATCAAGCATATCCTGTCTCAAAAAGATGCAGAAAAACTAGTCCATGCATTTGTTACTTCTAGGTTAGATTATTGTAATTCCTTATTATCGGGTTGCCCCGATAAGTCTCTAAAGACTCTCCAGCTGATCCAGAATGCGTCTGCATGTGTACTGACAGGAACTAGCAAAAGGGAACATATTTCTCCAATATTAGCTTCTCTGCACTGGCTCCCTGTGAAATCTAGAATAAAATTTAAAGTCGTCCTCCTCACTTACAAAGCTCTTATTGGTCAGGCACCATCATATCTTAAAGAGCTGATAGTATCGTATTACCCCACTAGAGCACTACGTTCACAGAATACCTAAAGTCTCTAAAAGTAGAATGGGAGCCAGAGCCTTTAGCTATCAAGCTCCTCTTCTGTGGAATCAGCTCCGAATTTGGGTTCGGGAGGCAGACACCCTCTCTTCATTTAAGAGTATGCTAAAAACGTTCCTTTTTGATAAAGCTTATAGTTAGGGCTGGCTCAGGTGAGTCCTGAACCATCCCTTAGTTATGCTGTTATAGGCTTAGACTGCCAGGGGACTTCCTATGACGCACTGAGCTTCTCTCTTCTCCTTTTCCTCTCTATCTGTACGCATTCCTATCCCACTAATACAGGTCACCATCTCCACTTCTTCCTGGTAGTCCTTGTGCTTTCTGTGCTTTTTTGCTTTCTCACTTTCTGCAGGTATTTCCTCCTCTGGAGCTGTAGATTCTGGATCTGTGATTGCCGGCCGTCTACTGCCCCCATGTTCCTGCTCCACACTCACTGTTGCAGTTGTTGAGTGGTGCTATTATTAGTCTGATTTGTTGTCTGTCCTCCTGTTCTGTCTCCCCTCTCGCCCTCTCTCCTCCCCTTTCAACCCAACTGGGTCGATGCAGATGGCCACCCACCCAGAGCCTAGTTCTGCTCAAGGTTTCTACCTGTTAAAAGGGAGTTTTTCCTCGCCACTGTTGCCAAGTGCTCGCTCATGGTGGGAACTGTTGGGTCTCTGTATATAATATTTTAAAGAGTATGGTCTAGACCTACTCTATGTGAAAGCGTCTTGAGATAACTTTTGTTATGATTTGGCGCAATACAAATAAAATTGACTTGACTTGACTTAAAGGACATGTCCTGATCAGGGGTTACTCCTAGATTCCTTCCAGTGGTGCTGGAGGCCAGGTCAATGCCACATAGAGTAACTATATCTTTAGATAATGCGTCTTGGATGTGTTTGGTGCCAAGAACAATAACTTCAATTCTGTCTGAGTTTAACAGCAGAAAATTGCAGGTCATCCAGTTTTTTATATCCTTAATGCATGCCTGAAGTTTGGCTAACTGACTGACTTTTATCTGGATTCATCGATAAATATAATTGAGTATCATCCGTATAGCAGTGAAAATTTAAAAGTCCGAACCAGGGTTTTGTTTTGGTTTTCTTACATTGTTGACATATGCTGTGGTTAGTTTTGGTTTCACATTACAATTACGCGAGCGCACTAAAGAACTCTACATGATTTACTTTTGTCCTGTTGTCAATGTACACTGGCTGTACATTGAATGACAATAAAACCTGTCTAAGTCTAAGTCTAAGTCTACCGCAGTGGAGAAAATGGAATGAACACATTCATTTCACTGACACTATAAAAAATGTATTTCTGTTATGATGTTCCTGTTTTAAGCAGATGTGCAGTAAATGTTCAGTTTGTCATAGACTCTGTCATGTGTTAGAATCTCTGTATTGTCCTCCAACAGAATCTGGATGCCTCTCCTCTGATCATTACTGGCCTCCCTTTATAAGAAGGCAATAGGCTCTCCTGAATTTTTCGTTTTCACTGGCATTGCCATCACAGCAAGGGTCACAGTTGCAGTATTTTGCACCAATGACGCAGCATGAATATGCAGGAGAGCCAGATTCCAGTTTCTCTCAATCAAAGAGATCCAGCAATGTGACACTCTTGCATTCAGTTGTATCGGTGACATACTGCTTTTTCTTTGCAGAGATCCCCAGCACCTGTCGTCAGTTCTCCCACAAGTTAACTCCTCTCTCTGAAAGGAGCGTCAGTGTCTCGTCCTTCACCCCAGTAACTTAATACCATTGATGAATGTAAATATTGGCAAACAGTGTCAAAAAAGTTAAATGACTGTTCTATATCTAGAACTGTTTTACAAAATCTTATGTATAAATGTATGTTAATAAACATTGAGGTTTAGTACTACACACTACCAATCCGATCTGTTGGGCATTGGTACAGTTATCTCTTTGTAAGACATCAATACATACATGTATATTGTTTTTATCCTGTTTTAAGCCATGAACTTTTATTGTGCCATTGTATGTGATTTATTCTATGTAATTTCCTGTCTCTTTATCTGAGTCTGAAATAACCAATTCAGTGTAGCCTAGACCAATCAGGGGATGCAAATTGTGAAACAGGCTAAATAACATGGACAGAGTTTCTATATTAATATTATTATATTAATATTATAGTCTTACTTGGAGCAAAAAAATACACTATTGATAATATTACTGCAAACCAAACGTATACCTACTTTAGAGTATTTCTCCATTTAGCCTATGTTTAGTCAGAATTTATCAGGGGCCAGGCTGTATGGCGTAATTTCATTCTAATCCCATCGATCCCAATTTTCAATTACACAGATAAAACAATCTCATAAGTTTGTTCCAACCAAGCAATACTTTGTCTGATAAGAATGCTGTCAAATGAATCAATCATTTTGTTTACATTCCATTTTATACATTGTAGAATGTACAATTTGTTGGCAGAACTAAATTAAAAAACATAATTTAATGTCTCAATCATTTTAATGATAAAACTGATAAAAGTTTTATTGTAAAACTACTCCCTATCATGTGATATTGCTTACATATACACATTTCCCCCTTGAACAGGAATAACAACTGCAGATCTCCAGACTCTTGAAAACATATGTCCAAACGCTGCTGTTTGCATCCATCAACGCAGCTGCAGACTGAGACACAGATACATCATCAGAAAGAGAATATCAGTTCTCTGAGCCCCTGACAGCTATGTATAACCCCATCTGTCAGGGACCTGTCATCTGTTGACCTTAAAGAGAAGTGCAAAACCAGCTATGGCAAAATGAGAAGGCGATGCACAACTAACAGACTGATTATCTACAGGATGTGACAGAAGAGCAGGCAAAGTGAACAACATGGAACATACACAGACTGGGATATATAGCGGGCAGTAGCTTTCACAGGGTTGTTAAATGCAAGAACTCCTCAGTTCAAAGTGTTGTTAGAATCAGAATAGGGTATATTGCCATGTAGGTTTTAACATACAAGCAATTTGCTGTGGTGTATTGGTGCATACAAGTACAGAGTAGTACAAAAGTCAAAATAACATAAATATAAGTACATTTAAAATACTAAAGTACTAAATATGTGCAATATATATTTTTAAGATGAACATGAAATAAAATTAAAACTGTGCAGTAATATGCAAAATATTGTCCAGGGAATGTGTAATGGTTTAAGTTCGTTCTGTAGTCCACAAGTGTACGTTAATGTACGTGGAGTGTCTGTTGGGGGAGGGGTTAAGGGTCCGTGTCAGTGGGGGTCTCGGGTCTTGTTAATCAGGCCAGCTGCAGACGGGAAAAAACTCTTCTTGTGGCGTGAGGTTTTGGTCCACATGGACCACAGCCTCCTGCCAGAGGGGAGAGTCTCAAACAGTTTGTGTCCGGGATGGGAGGGGTCAGCTACAATTATCCTTGCACGCCTCAGGGTCCTGGAGGCGTACAGGTCCTGGAGAGATGGTAGATTGCAGCCAATCACCCTCTCTGTGGAGCAAATGATATGCTGCAGTCTGCCCTTGTCCTTGGCAGTAGCAGCAGCGTACCAGATGGTGATGGAGGAGGTGAGGATGGACTCAATGATGGCAGTTTAGAAGGGCACCATCATCGTCTTTGGCAGGTTGAACTTCTTCAGCTGCCTCAGAAAGGACATCCTCTGCTGTGCTTTCTTGGTGATGGAGCTGATGTTCAGCTCCCACTTGAGGTCCTGGGAGATGATGGAGCCCAGGAAGCGGACGGTCTCCACAGTGTTGACTGGGGAGTCTCTCAGAGTGATGGGGGTGAGTGGGGCTGGGTTCTTTCTGTAGTCCACAACCATCCACACTGTCTTGAGAGTGTTGAGTTCCAAGTTGTTCTGGCTGCACCAGGTCACCAGATGGTCAATCTCCCACCTGAAGGCAGACTCATCCCTACGAGAAATAAGCCCGATGATGGTGGTGTCGTCTGCAAACTTCAGGAGCTTGACAGACTGGTGACTGGAGGTGCAGCTGTTGGTGTATATGGAGAAGAGTAGAGGGGAAAGAATTCAGCCTTGAGGGAAACCGGTGCTGATGGTCCTGGAGTCAGAGACATGTTTCCCCAGCTTCACATGCTGCCTCCTGTCGGACAGGAAGTCTGTGATCCACCTGCAGGTGGAGTCAGGCACGCTCAGCTGGGAGAGCTTGTCCTGCAGCAGAGCTGGGATGATGGTGTTGAAGGCAGAGCTGAAATCCACAAACAGGATCCTGGCGTCCAGATGCTGGAGGATGAAGTGGAGGGCCAAGTTAACTACATCATCTACAGACCTGTTAGATCTGGAGGCGGACTGCAGGTGGTCTAGGAGTGAGTCTGTGATGGATTTGAGGTGGGACAGCACAAGGCGCTCAAATGACTTCATTACCACAGAGGTCAGGGCGACGGGTCTGTATTCATTAAGTCCTGTGGCCCTTGGCTTCTTGGTAATAGGGATGATGGTAGAAGTCTTGAAGCAGGCTGGTACGTGGCATGTCTCCAGTGAGGTGTTAAAAGATATCCGTGAACACTGGAGACAGTTGGTCAGCACAGTGCTTCAGGGTGGATGGAGAGACAGAGTCTGGCCTGGCTGCTTTGCGAAGGTTCTGTCTCTTGAGTAAGCTGTTAACATTCCTCTCCAGGATTGAAAGAGGTGTCACTTTGAACCTGCCTCTGTCTCAACTCCTAAATGCATCCTTCTTTTTCGACCTTAGCTGTCTGAGTTTGGCTGTGAACCAGGGTTTGTCATTGTTGTAACTCACCCTGGTACGTGATGGTAAACAGCTGTGGAGAGAGCGACACTGCCAGGTAGGTCCAAAATTATTTATCACAAGAGTCAAAGTACAATCTGTTACAAACTAGTTCATTTTAAAATGTTAAAAAATAAAATACAATATGTTCAACTTTTGACCTGCAGTCCTTTGGTGCCACAGTGTGGGTGCACTGTTTAGCCTCCTCCCATCCCCTCTTTCCTCCGTGAGACAGCCGCGGAGTACCCATAGTTTCCCTGAGGAGAGCTGCACCAGCCCAAGCAACCACATGTACATCTACCGGAACCACAGGCCAGGCATTGCGCTGCTCTTCCGCTCCGTCATTCCCCCTCCCAACATCACAGCATCCTGTCTTGTCCCGTGCCTGTGTCCTTCAGGGCCAGTCAGAATAAACACTACCGAATTCAATAATACACAAGACAAACACACCAATCTAATAAAACAAGAACTGAGTAAAAGGATTGTTAAAAAAAAACAATACAAAAAATAAAACACACACAATAATTAATCTAAATCATGCAACAAAAATAATAATCTAAACATGCACAGTAACACTAGCAGTGAAAGCAGATGAGCCATACCTGGCTGCTTATGGCCTTTTCTCATGTGGCTGCTTTGAATAGGCGTGCTGGAGATTATGTGTCCATACAAGTACAAGGAAGGACTAGAGGGGTCAGAGTCTGGTGCATATTTGCCTTGATGAAAACTATTATCTGTGACCTACCCACCCATATTGCACACATATTTAACTACAAATATATGTTTGTCAAATGAACATCTGTGATTTCATGGTGTAAACCAAGTCAAGGTAGGGAGAGATTCACCGTTTCTACAAGAAATTCTTCCCAAGGCTGAAGTCTTTTTCATGGACTGCCTCCTTCCAGAACCTTCCAGATCTGCTGTTGCAAAGACCCCCACCTGGCTCAAATCAAATCAAAGATCAAATGTCTGTACTGCTGAAGGCCAAGTCTTGACAAATTATCAAGTGCAGAGACTGCTGCCAACACTTTGACTATACATGTGTGAACATTACCAGATGCTCCAAAAAATGGAAATGTGGATGCAAATAGATCCAAATAAAAGCTGGAAAGAAGTGCACTTGCAGTTCTGCAGACACTGGAGATGAAACTCAAAATTCACAAGCAAGAAAAAACTTAATTCACCACAAGACAGAATGTTCGATGTGTTCATTTGATATTATTGATTATTCACATTTTTGTGTACATTTCCTTTTGATTACATTATGGTGCCTTCATTAGATTGCATTTAAAACTAATTTAAAACATTGTCAGTTCATGAATCAAGAACTCCCAAATGATGAGAAAAGTATCCAATCAGGTTAGAAGATGAGTACTTTAAATTTCTGCCATTTGATAGTCATATGTCCTTACAGGCCCGACACAGGCCTGAGAAGTGCTACAATGAATCAATCTCTGCGGTGTGTCCTTGTCTATTTTCTCTAAACACAGTTATCACCAAGCCACCACAGTCTTGGGTGGCTTTAAACTGATCCCTAACTTGTTCCACATGCATGCGGACTCTTGACAATTGGTGTTAAGTGTCAACATAAAAACCAGGCAACTGAAACTTCCCCTTATTGAAACTCTCTAACAAAGATCTCATCCCCATGCTCAAGTTTTCAGAATGTAAAGTTATTAGCTTGTCAGGGGCACCCATCAGTCAAAAAAGTATAGCTCCTGCTGGTATTATTCCAATTAGATACTTAATTTAGTTTTGGTGCTTATAATTTGACCATGATTCAGACTTTGCTCTTAGATTGTATGTTCTTTCCATAAAAAATCTCTGTACAGTCTGTAATACAACAGGACTTAAATTTGGGTTTAAAACACTCTCACTGCATTATCAAAAGTTTCCATTTTGAGGACAACATGGGTATCCATTCTAGTAAGATTTTTGATACAATGTAGAATGGAAGTCCAGGTTTGTAGGCCATGTCTCTGTTGGTGAGGCCAAGTCTGACTTTCATTAGAACCAAAAGGAGGTGGTTGTCCCAGCTCAACCAACCCTTGAGCACAAATGTGTTTCTTTTAACAATGTTCAACAGCTGCATGAAAAATTTCAATGACTCTAGACCAGTAGAAAAGCTAATTTTAGAGTTTAGGTCTTTTATATAGTCAAACCCAAAGTCAGACTGCTTAAACTACTCCTTCAGTTTTTTATTCTCATCCTGTGTGGCCTCTTTTTTAACAGCTTCATAGTCATCACGGGTCTCGTTGTACTGCAGGTTGAGTTGGTCCATCTAATTTTGGGCACAAACTCACCTTCTTCTACAACACAAAAAAGGAGAAACATTTTTTAACTCTACATGAGCAACACATCACAAGAACCAGCCAGCTCCAAACATATACAGACACACACATACACATTATACAGGCCTATGAGGTCAATGTGGTTTTTCAGTGGTTTAGAGGATCCCACCTCTCTCACCATTCAGTCAACTTTAAAGTCATGTCAGTTTTCTTTTATTTGATCTTCAAAAGATAAATCTCACATAAAAAACATCATTTCACTTTTAGAACATATGTATATTAAATATTTAACATTTCATAGGCTTATGGGGTCAGGACCAAATTGTGGTGTATGGGGACAACTGAGTTTATGAGGTCTGTTTACATACAACACACAAACCAAGCCACTTACTGGTCTAAAGGGACTGACAAACATTACAAGTGGTCATGGACTCATGGTTTTTGGACTTTTTGTGTTTTTGTTCATTTTCCTGTGTTCACCTTATGTTCTTCTTGTGTTGCCATAGCCCTGTTCTTTCTTATTTTCTCCTGCACATCTGTCTAGTACTTGGCCTTGTTTGCCTTGCCCTTGTGTTTCCCTCCTTTTTCCAGTACCTGCCTCCCTCAGCTGTGATTAGTTGTCTGTGTATATATACCTGTGTGTTTCCTTTGTTCCTTTGTCTGGTCGTTGTCATTTATCGTTGTTTTTCTGTCCCTGTGGTTTTCCCTGTGTCTTTGTACCCTTCTGGATTTTTTTCCTGCACCTACCCGCCCTTATTTTTGTAAGTACTTTTTGTAAGTGTTTTGGACTATCCCACCGCTCCTGCCTCTGCTGACATCTGTGCTTGGGTCATTCCCCCGTGTCCCTCGTGTTCCTTGTCCACCACCAAATGGAGCCAGGACCTAGATTCCTTATCCTGTGTAACGCCGAACAGTGGTGGATGGATTATAAGTATGATCTCAGAAATTACCCTTTCCTAGATGTAAAAAAATAGCATTTCTAGGAGAAAAAAATAGATTTTCTAATTTGAAAATTTTTGATCTAAAACAACCATCAGTTTATATTTATTCAATGCATTTAGTGAGAGAGTAGCCTTTATATTTGGCATAGAAATTTAAGTGAAACATTCAGTAAAAAACAGATGCTTACAGATATTACAGTTGTATACAATTTGATCCCTTTACTGAAGACATACATGAATGAAAATGCTTGAGCTTCAGAGTGATGTGCTGTTAGCAACTTGGTCCTGAACACCAAAAAGACAAGTCATCAGGAAGACTAAAGACATCAGGCACACTTCTATTCACATAACACAACAGGGCGGAAGTGGAGCGTGTCTCAAGCTTTAAATTCCTGGACACCTCCACCCTGGTCAAGAGGGCACAACAGGAACTCAAACTAATCACTTACATGCTAATTTTCTATCAATATTTTGTTACAATGTGTGGTTTAATAATATGTTGGCAGTGTTCAGATTTGTGTCCCCAGTGGAACTGTCTGCCTTCACAGTAGGAATGAGAAGCTCCACCTGTCTCCTGGATCCCATCCCATCCAACTTCGTCAAGGACCGTCTACCAGCCATCTCACCACTCATCACAGTAATCACTAACTTCTCTGCTCACAGCACAGCACTGAAACAGCCCTCCTCAAAGTCACCAACGACCTCCTCCTCTCCTCAGACTCTGGTCACCTCAACATTCTCATTCTCCTCGACCTCACTGCAGCTTTCGACACCATCAACCACAACATAATTCTCTCCCGCCTCGAATCCTCCCTCAACATCACCAGTACTGCTCTTTCCTGGCTTAAATCATATCTTGAAAAACAGACAACAGTTCATCAGCATCAACAACTGTACCTCCTCCACCGCTCCTCTATCCTAAGGTGTCCCCCAGGGTTCAGTGCTTGGTCCTCTCATCTTCATCCTCTACTTGCTCCCCCTTGGTAATATCATTCGTTAACATGGTCTCCACTTCCACTGCTACGCTGATGATGTCCAGCTCTACATCTCCACTAAATCCATTACCACTGCTACTCACTCCACTCTGACCGACTGCCTCAATGACATTAAATCATGGATGCAAACCAACTTCATCAAACTCAACTGTGATAAATCAGACATGATCATCATCGGTCCCAAATCCCTCACTCAAACCAGTCCCAACTTCTGCCTCACCATCAACAACTCAACTCCACTCTGTCTCTCTCCCCATGCATTTTCCACCTAAAAAACATAGCCCATCTCCGCCCATCACTCTCCTCATCTACTGCTGAGACTCTGATCCATGCCTTCATCACCTCCAGAATCGACTACTGCAACAGTATTCTACTTTGCACACATCGTAAATAAACTCCAGTACATCCAGAACTCTGCTGCTCGCTTGCTCACCCACTCCCGCTCCCGTGATCACATCACCTCTGTTCTCCAGAACCTCCATTGGCTCCCTGTTCCACAATTATTATTATTATTATTATTATTATTAATACCTCTAGAACCCCCAGGGGGGTCATTTTTACCCCTTGCCGCAACAGCTGCAGCAATCCGCAAAGATGTCATTTGTTAAGACAGTTACATTGTTCATTTTCATCTTTTTTTTTTTAAATAATAAGACTTGACAAAATAACTAATTTAGGGGGTTTATTAAGTTTACAATTACTTAATTTCATTACATTTTTTAAATTATCCAGGAAAGAGGTAGAAGAAGGAATAATGATACGCTATAAGCGTTTCACCCTTTCTCAACCCTGGTCCTAGGGACACACTGCCCTGCATGTTTTACACAGTTTTGCTCTTCCAACGCACCTGATTAAAATGAATGTAATTATTATCAGACTTCTGCAGAGTTTAATACCAACCCTTTAATTTAAATCAGGTGTGTTGGAGGAGGGGAACATCTAAAACATGTAGGGCAGTGTGTCCCTTAGCCTGGCATCACCAGACTAATTTGAAAATGCGTATTAGTCTGGAACCTCTCAGTTCATTTTTGATTTACAAGGGGCATTATTGACGGGTGGAGACAACCAAACAGAGTGTTGAAACGCCATCCTGTCGGGTGGTATGTCCTGTCAGAAGTACAGCAAACACAGATTTCTTATCAACATAAAGTGCAGTGCAGTTGTTTGTCTTTTGTTTTAGAGAAAATTAACCGTCTAGTCCGTTTAATACTGCCGCTGTAGCCGGCCAGTCAATGTTTGTTATCGGTAGTGCCATCTTGGATATTCACAACGATACCTGAACGGTATCGCTCCTCTCTGTCAGTCATTGTATTAAACCTGCCTCATACTAGATAAACGCTTGTGATTGGTAAGCCCGATAAAACGGCAGAGAAGTCCATTTGAATAGGAGAGGGGCGAGGCATATCTGCCAGAGCAAATGAACATGAGCTCACAGATTCCTCTGGTTCCCAGGCTATGTGTCCCTGGGACCAGGGTTAAGAATAGCTGCATTAGAGCAGCAGCATGCTTAAAAGTTTCAACCTCGAGAACAGTGCAGCAGAATTGAATTTTTTTTCCATGTGATTAAGTGAAGACTTATTAAAACTCTTCACAATAGGCAAGGCTTCAGAATCAAGAATGACAAATGACAGTGAATCAACTAACTATTTTTAGTCATAGGCTTGGCAGAAAAGGCATAATAAAAAATAAATCCTGTATAATAAAGTGTTCTTGGTGTTAACATTCCTGGACGATCAAAGAAAAGATCAAGGAACATGGACCAACAAATAAATGTAGCTCTCATGCTGTTAACATTCCTGGCCAAACTGGGGGAAATCAAGGAGCATCAGTAAACATCAACAGCTGTCTTGGCAATATCCATTTTGTGTTTCTGTATTGTGTCACACAGGGGCTGGGGGGATTCAGGGAGAACCTCTTAACAAATCTCTTTCAAACATCAGATATCTGTAAAGACAGAAGAAAAGAGCAGTTTTATTACACCACAATTTTAAAATTGTAGTTTATTTCCTCTACCTAAACTGTACTTTCATATCAGAAAGTATTTTATCAATCTCAATACATGATTTTGTAGAGGTCATCCGTGAGATGTATTCCACTCATAGTAGTAGTAGTAGTAGTAGTAGTAGTAGCAGTAGCAGTAGTGGTTAAAGATGAATGCTAGTGTTTACATCATCACTCTTCAGTTTAAAGGGAAATTTCACAGATTTTTGTCACCTTCATCTGATCTTAATATGAACTAATATACGAGTAATTTGACAGGTCAATCAGAATTCTAATTCATTTTCTAGAATGCAAAGCATGTCACTTCTTTAAAATACAACAGGTACCAAAGCCAACCTTTCAGGCCATTACCATAAAGATTAAATGGTATCACTGATTTTCCAGACAATGCATTCATCTGGGTACCTGCCATGCACACACTTCTACATTTATAGAAAAATTAATGTGTTTCTCTATGTTGTCTCATTTAATGGTTGCATGCAGTGCCTTTACATGCACTTTAAGAGTCTGTTTAAACCCCACAATTTCTAAAAATGCCATGTAAACAAAATTATTTCCATAATCAGGTTTAGGGATTAAGAGGAAGGTAGTTAGCATAGGTAGATTTCTACTGGACAAACACAATCACGGGTCCATGGAAATCCTTAATCACAAATCTGAACAGCTTTTTGCATGGAAGCATATGCAGAAAAGAGATTAGATAAGTAAACTAACACAAAAACACTTAACACACAACATGTCACAGCCACGACCGTGTACTAGTATTGTTTGTTCCCTTGTGTTTCTTTTTCCCCTCTCCTGTGGTGTGTGTTTTTGCTGTCCTGCTGTTCACTCTTCTGGCTCCTGGATCCCTACTCTACCTGCACACCTACCATCAATCGGCTCCACACCGATCCATGCCTACACACCTGCCTTCTATCAGCTGGTCACCTCCAGTCTATCTACACTGGCTCTATTCCCACTCATTGCCAGATTGTTTTCTCAGCTCGTGTGGTAGAAACACACTTCAGGCCTCTCTAACTTGATGATTTGCTTCTTCGTGTTTCACACACACACACACACAAACCAAAAAAACTAGAACGAAGCAAGCTGAGGAGGCAGGGAGTTGGCTAGCTGGAGAATGTCTTTGGTAGAGAAGCGTGGGGGAATCATGAAGCTGGTTAGGCTGGTGAACGGCCTGCAGAGTGAGAGCATGGAATAATCTGGCAGTGAGCAGAAGTGAAGACTGGGCTTAAGAGCAGGAGGGAATGGACTGAGTGGAATCAGGTGTGCTACTGCTGCCAACAGGAAGAGCCAGTCACACCCCCTGCCACACACTAGCACTGAAAAGAACAGAAATGGGAGGGAGAACAGAGAGAGCACAAAAAAGAAATACCAACAAACAACCAAGAACAAACAACCCTGACATAACAAAACAGAACCATAACATATGCCTCAGAATAAGCCCTCATCTGCCTGCCCATCCACTTACTTGCTCAGCCCTGAGCAAATCCAGCATGCCCACACGTCCACCCTCAGTCTTCATCAACTTTTAAAAACTCTCCATTCCATCGAGTCCCTGCAAACATTCTTAACCTCACCTCCCATGTATGTCTCCTGCACTTTGGTCCACCCAGTAACATTATAACACACCATTTACTGTTTGGGAGGATAAAACTTACCTGATTGTTCTATATATGTTAAAGGATGCTTAATAATTTTTATGCCAATGTTATCGTTGATGAGTAGAAATTCCAGCAACCTGCTTCATGTACTAGTCCAAATACACAGTGGCTGAAACTTTTTCTGTTGCTCACCAAGCTGCCTAGAGTGGAAGCTCAAAGGAGGTTTGGCTTGGTTTGGTTCCGAGCCGTTCGCTGCATGTCATCCCCTTTCTCTAAGCTGCCTTTCCTGTCCCCTTCTACTATCACCATTAAATAAAAAAGAAATGCCAAAATCTTTAAACAATTTCTTCAAACTATTGAACCATTTAATGAGTCCAGGTTTATCCTCACATCACATGAGCTCACTTTTCGAACATAACCAGTCTCAAATTATGGTAAATTTTGTCCAGTTAAATTTCTTATAGAACCAGCTAATCAGTTACAATGTACCCACTTTCCTGCTCAGAATGCACAAAAAAATCATAGGTTGTGTCTAGGGTGTATCAGATGGTTGCTAGGGTATATTAAGTGGTTGCTGTGGCGCACTACATGGTTCCTAGTATGTATTGGGGGATCGCTTCAAAATACAGGCAATCACAAGGGTTTTCATGAGTAGGTGATATTAAGTAATTGCCAAGGTGTCAACATTTGATGATTGCTGTTTCCACGTGGTTGCTAAAATGATTCTTTGTGGCTGCTAGGATGAAGGGTGTTATAAGCCCAACAAATTTCTATAGCCTGTTAAGACACATGTGAGAGTGCAAAGCAAATCATCACAATAGGACAAAAAATAACCAGAATTCAAATATGCACCTCTGTGTTGTTCCCAAAACTAACACAGGAACTGGAGCTCAGGAACTGAATAATGTATTTATTAATGCTTGACTGATGACTTTGTTTGTTTGGTGAGGGAAGGATATTACCCTTTACTCCCTCCAAAATTGGCAATTTTGGAAATGAGGCTCAGCACCCTTGGATGGTCAGCATACGGCTGTCCCTTTTCTTTTTGTGTGACTTTGGCCCCTTGATCTACGTTGATTTTGAAGATGCATCTGTTGGAAAAAACATTCAAGACATTCAGAGTAATAACTAATACTGCCACTAAAAAGCCAGTGAAACAGCATCTTTAGATACAAAGTTAAGCTACTTTGAATAAAAATGTTCTGTCAAGTCCCAGTCTGAACACATCTACATAACAATATTGAGTCAGTCATAGGGCCACCTACTGATAACAGGAAGTATACCAAACAGACAGACAGACAAACATCATCCAATCTGTATGGAATTTATATTGTATAGTCTACACATGATATATAATTAGTGGGTGTTCTCTAGCGCCACATAGTGGACACATTAAGTGATATTTAACTGCTTTGTGCTTCATCCAGTATTCATAAAAATACAAATGCATGTCAGGCGACCTATACTGGATGTATTGCGGCATTAAAGGTGCAGTAAGATTGTGAAGAGAGTGAGCTTGAGCGCCGCAAATTGTAAATTCTCATGTCAGCAGCAGCCTGGCTGTTCACACTGGAAGCGCTTTTCTCCATGATGGTGAGCCAACATATAACTGATATTTGATATTAAAGTTTTTATTCGTAAATAAAACTTTATGAATTTATAATGTAAAACATTTTATGTCCGTCCCTCTGTCTGTATATTGGGGTGGGGGAGGGGGCAATAGACAGAGAGAGAGAAAGACACAAAACATTTTACGTTATAAATTCATTGACTTGAAAATTGACTTGAGTTGAAATAATAGGGTGGCTGTAAATTGTATGGTGGAAAAAAGACCCACATTGCAAGGGGTCATTTTACATCAACAAAATGTATTTACTATTCCTTAATGTAGCTGTAAGGAATAAAGCTTAACAAGTGAACTCTTTCACAACAGTATTCTTGCTGTATAATCCTTAAAAGTAAAATAAAAAATAATAAAAACGTATGACTTCAAATTGTCATTACTTCAAATCAAAATTTATGAAAATAAACAAATGGTTGAATATCCCATTTTGTGAGTCACTCATATCACTCAAATTAAAAAAGGGATAAATTACAAATAATAGAATCATGTGTGAAAAATAAATAGTTTTGTATCTGTGAGGGAAAAATCTCCACCATCAATCTTTCAATTTTTTTTTTTTTTTATCGTTTCCCTTGGTTTGGAACATCTTCATGAGCTCTTTTTGTTTTTGTTTTTGCAATTGTTTTGTTTCACCAGCAGGAAGCTCTAGCTCCAGGTTAATGCAGCCATATGCATCTTTACGCTTTATTTGTATTGTCAGGGATGCCACTTTTGGAAAGCCTTTTCTGGGCAGGAAAAGCTTGGAGTCATCCATAGTTATCTATGCGAAATACAAACTGTGTAACAAGCGAGTCGTACCCGGTGCCGACATCATGGCCCTCAATCTCATCTCGGAAGGACCTTGGGTAACAAATTACCATCTTCCTAGCTATTTCAGTCACATGCCTCTTTCCCCAGTTTCTACTGTCAGCATTTTAGCAACCACAATCCTAATAATCTCTCTTCTCAGTATCCAATAATAAAGTAATTGTAAATAAGAGTCATATGCAAACACAAACATCAGTTAAACAACACAGGCTTGAAGGATAGGATGCACCAATATATGTTAATTCTTTCACACTTAGATGTTATGACAAAAAGGATCTGGGCCATGGAATCGGAAGT
Organism: Lateolabrax maculatus; assembly: GCA_031216445.1. Classification (NCBI taxonomy): domain Eukaryota; kingdom Metazoa; phylum Chordata; class Actinopteri; order Acropomatiformes; family Lateolabracidae; genus Lateolabrax; species Lateolabrax maculatus. The sequence continues at coordinate 2,810,076 of CM062205.1, forward strand.
GGAAGCTTTCATAGAATTGTAGCTCCGCAATGCCAGACACAGGGATGGTGAAAGGACCAGAAGTAACATGTTGTAAATGTTTTCTAAGACATCCACTTGTGTCCCTGAGGGGATTGTGTTTATGCTGTTCCATGAACCTAGGTGGGCATTGTTCTCTTTTATATAAAGAAATTGATTCTGCATTTTATTATTCAGTCCATATTTATGTTCAACATTGATATCCAAATGTCTTTTCTTCTAATCTGGCTGTAAATAGGTGTCTCTTCCTTGCAATAAATGTAAGTATTCAAAACAACTAACTCTCAGTTTATTACTGCTACTTTTGTTCAATTATGCATATTCTTGTGTTTCTAATGTTATTCTCAAACCGGATCTCAAAATAAGAAGATGATTTATTTCTGAAGAGACAAAGAACAGACTATTGTGAGGAGCAAAGTTTTCCTCTGGGCGTGATCCATTTGAAAGCAAGGTTTTGGGGAGAAGTTGAAGTTCTTCTGTGACAGATATAAAAACTCTTCAACATCATTTCATTGTCATCGTCTATATCTTCTATAACGCTACAATTTTTGCCTCATGATTATTGTCATACAATAACATTCTGATATATGATATAATTGTCTTTCTTTCTCATTGTTTCAGTATTGTAATCATAATTAATGAAGATAACCAGGAAGAAGTATTGAAGAGCAAAAAAGTTCTTTGTGTCTTGAAAGTGAAATGTACGAGGTGGAGGTGAAGCTCTTAACCATTCTTCCAATAATAATAATAATAATAATAATAATAATAATAATAATAATGCATTTAATTTGTACCACACTTTTCATTCCTTCAATAGTAGGCAGTCGACACAAGGTTGTAAATTTGATGTTGCTCCGCTCGTTTGTGGTGCCTCCGCTGCTTCGCTTAGGTGACAAGCTAGCAGGAAATTTTGCAGATTTGTTGTCGTTGTAAAGTTAGACCAGCTGCTATGTACAACATCTACAAACTTTGTTAAGTTACTTTGACATCTACAGTGTAGAACCCAAAATACTTCCACACACTGCTTCTCAGATGGTCTGGTCTTGTGATCAACTTTTCTCGCTAGTGTCTTCGGGAAGGCAAAAGGTCAAGCTGATACTGAATGTTTAGAGCACTCTCTTCTGGACCATAAGGGAAACTACTTTTAATGGTCTGTTGATTTAAATAATTTTGAATTCGAACAATTAATTACAGTTTGAATATTAAGTACAAATGAATGTTCAAATTTTGACTAAAAAGCGACAGCCCTAGTATACCATTTCAAAACTGTGATAGCCATATATGAACATACATATTAAATACTGGGACATATAACTACATACGGACATATTTGAGATTCAGATATTTGTTTCACAAATACATTTAAAGTTATATGTGCAAACATGCACATTTCATATTCTCTATGTTTTTTACATTAAAACTCCTGTTGTGAGTGCTTAGCCTGACATTCAGACCAAATGACCATTCCGTATTTTCTCCAATTATTCAGTCTTACTGTAGCACCAGTAGAAAGTAGTAATTAGTAAGACATACAACCAAGCAGCAGCGTTATCATGCAAAAATATAATTTAGTGAGTAAAAAAAAGCTTCATGCACAAGGAAGTTGATTGACACTCAGCAAAGCATCAAAGATCACCCACACTGACAACATCGTTATTAAAATCTAGTGGCAAACAAACACACCAACCTAGTGAAAGAGGAGCTCACAATTTGGTTGTGGTCACAATACTTTACAGCAACCTGGGGTAGGCACTCAAACAAGCAAGTTGCAATGCTTTAGCTATCCACCAGGGGGAGCAGTGACTATCAAAGCTGAATCATTGACTTTCTGTAGTACCAGTTTAGTTTATTTGTGTTAATCATCTTATTTTAAATGTTTTTTAAATCTATTTCATATAGTACACCTTTTTAGTCTCCCATTTAAAACTTTTCCACAAATTAACTCCTTTAACTACTATGCATTATTTGCGCAGTTAGAAATCTATTAAGCCTCTAAATTTGAGAGCATGTTAGTTTATAAATATATTGGTTGGTTCGTGATAATCAGCTCTGTTTACACTTATTAGTGCTCTTTTCTGTGTATAAATTGGATTGGTGATTGTTTAATATCCTGTTAATGTTATCTATTCTATTTGGTATCAATTAGCAGCACATAATGTCACACTTTAAAAACAGAGAAGGGGAGGAGATAAAATGTTAAAGCCACAAACCTGTTCATAGAAGACTATTTAAGATGGAGAAAAGATAGGACCACTCTCTTCCTGGTTTGATTGAACTGAATGACAGCTGATAGTCTAGCCTACCAGCCTGGCCTACCTAATTTCTTGATAATGATAACCCTAATAATCTCTTGCTGCTTAGCGTGTTTCAGCTGCTGATTGATGCGTTAAGTGAATTTAACTGTTTAGTCAGTAAGATTTAATCCGCTGGTCTCCTGTGTTTCTACTAATGTTTAAGATACCATGCTGATTTGGTCTGGTGGTTCTCATTCACCCCCTTTTTCATGTTGCTGCATTTATGGCTTCATTTGTCAATCATTAATTAATTAATTATTCATCACTGTGGTCAGTGCATTTATTCATGGTTTCATTACTTTATAGTTTCTTTTATTAATAGCCGCATTAGTTCATGTATCCGTCTAGTATTGATTTTTTTGTGTTTATTCATTTATCTGCATATCTGTATGTTTAGTAGTTATTGGTTGTGTTTAATAGTCATTAGTTGTGTGTATGTTGCTATAGGTTGAATAAATATTTCATAAGGAACCTGATTATTTAAGTTTGTTTGAATTAAATATTACAGTCACTGTACACAAGTCAAGAATTCTGTGGCAACCTTTAGATTGAGACTAAATTAATTAATTGGCAAATGATATTTCCTTTTCAAAGGGTGGTGCCTGGTTTGTGAATATGCCCAGAGGTCAGAGAGCCATCAGAGGAGAAGATCGTTTAGAGATTTAAGAGCCAAGAAGAAGGATGTGCATGTAGTCAGGTAGCAACCTTGTATCAGGTCAAATGATGGTATCAAAGACAAAACAGGTGACTCTTTCACCCCTGTAACAGTACTGTGATGAACAGTGTCCTTCTGCAAACAGTATGAGCACCCAAATTCTCTATTAAATCGTTAAAATTTTGGATTATGGGTCTTGCCACTGAGTCACACACTGCAAACCAAAGTAAACATTGTTGATCAACCTTGAATACCATCTAAACTGACCCACTTAAAGTCATGACTAAGAAGATGATTGCATTCCTTGACAAATGGTGTTAAATATGTATTGCAGTTTGGCTTTCATGTACCATTCATTGATTGTATAGAGAAAAGGTCAGATGCTAAAAGAGGTCTTCTGGAATACTGGAGCACCATGACGGCAGAAGGTTAATGTAAGATTGACATATTTTCAGACTGAGCTTCAATCCATGATATCTGTCAGAGGGCCAGAAAGAGGCACCACTCTTGTTTGTCAACAGGCTACGCAGTTCATTGTTCCATAATACCCTTCAACTGGGATTCGAGTGGAAAAACAATAAAGATGTGTCCCCCTCTCATATGATCAGCTGCATTGCAAGAATTCTGGCAGTTAGGACAAACTACAGCCTCTCCATCAATGTCCATGGAGATTGTGTATCTTTCACATAAGTAGCGAAACTGGATGTTTGTTTATTATGTCATCAAATTTCATGTAAAAAAGATATTTAGAGGATGACACAGCATGTCTTTCACTTATAACATTTACAACTGTTCTGTATCTGTCAGTCCATGCTTGAGTTTTAAAGCAAGAAGCAGCTCATGCTGTCTTCTTGTATCCTCACTTGCACATGAAGCAGAGGACTGGAGGAGGGCTAGTGTTTCACAGACCTGTAAATGTGTACACAAAAAATAATTAAAACATTGCATTTTTAATTTTCTGTAACAACCAGCAGTAGTACATAGCCCAGTATATCTCCTCAACATGTGTGGTCATTCAGGAAATTAGAGAGAAAGCATCCTTTTTTAAAGGGTAAAGATGATGAATTAAATAAATCAGCAACTGCAATGTAAACCAACAATCTCAGTACTTTCTGACTTCCCTACCCTGTTTACCCTGTTTATGGCTCTCAGTATCAAGCGCATTGGTTCCCACTAAAGACATATATCTTTATAAACACATTCATTAAAAAAAAAAAAAAAAAAAGGCAGCTGGCCATTTTAGTTTTGTTGAAATGATATGCAAACACTTTTATTTCTATTTGCTGGCGTTTCTGCGTTACTGGAAGCATATTTCTGCTGCTCTATCAGATGTTTAGCCATTTCTCTGCTTCCTTTAGTGATAATGGTATATATAATCAATGTAGTTTATTGCCGTTTGGAGGTGAGGCTTAGTGAATTAGAAGCACGGCTCAGCACCATGGACAATTAAATCATTAGCTGCTGAATTTAGCAAGTTGTACCAGGTGTAGCGCTTGTTAGCCATCCTTCGGCAGTTGTGACTGTGTGACTGTCCGAAAGAAGTATAACCTTAACTATTTTTAGCTGCTGGTTAATCTACATTTGGTGCTGTAGTGAATATTTGTTTGCAGCAGGATGGTGTATGTGGGATTGAGTCAAAATTGCAGTGTGTGTTCATGGTGATGAAGGAACATGTCACCCAGTGCAACAGCGTGGCTCACTGATGTGTTTAGTTTTTGAACAACAATGGATATGGCCCAGAGGATGAAAATACCGTATATCAGGCTTTGATAATACTTGTTACTTGTAAGTAGGCTTGCTGCAGTAGTCGGTGTTACCAGTGTTAAACAGTGTTTTGGGCATACACTCATTACATTACTTACCGTTGTTAAAATATTGCATCAAATAAGTGAACTTTGCAAAGAGGAAGTGGAGGAATTACACTCATTTGTGGCTATCAGAAAGAATCAGTGTTTAAATAAATCAAACACACCTAAAATCCCCCTTGGGGCACCACCCGTCGAAAAGGGAAAATACACAATTTTGTGTCAATCTGGAGTATTCTACTAATTGAAAACAATGACACAATATAATATATAAAATGTAATATTTCACAAACACAGACCAAAAAATCAAGTTCTTCATAAAATGGAATGTTTATTAAACTACTAACTAAAAATAACAACTACTAAACAGACACATGAATAAATAAATTAAATAATTGCAACCATTTCAAAAAATGCACTGGACACAGAAATTAACAATTAATGAATTATTGAATGAAGCAGTCAGTTTGTTTCATGTGTTCACAGTGCTGTGAACTTTCCAGCCCACATCCTGGAATGTGGGATAATTAGAGCTCCAGAGATCCAAGTTCTTGTTTTTCTACTGTAATGTGAATAAAGAGCAGGAATGCAGGAGCAAAACTAAAGTCTGAACCAGGGAGATGTCTTACATTAAAATTTACTTAAATTCCTGAAAGCTATACACAGGGAGCTTTTTAAGGGACAAGGCTAGCTATATTCTATATTTTTCTTACAGACAGAAACTTGAACTAGATGAACTTTATATCCAAAGCCTGCCCATTGCTGTGTTAAGTTACCTTCAATGTCATGAAAACAATTATGACTGTTGTAACACATTTGAAGCTTTTGACTGACAAACCCAAGAAAAGGCTTTAATGCCTTCTGGAAATGCTGGTTACAACAATCATCATAATGAATGTGCAGTTGCCTCTCAGAATGTCTGTACCCACAGTACAGCAGGTGACTGAGTCTCTGAAAAATGACTCTCTGGTAAAGGAAGTGCTAATTGCTCAATTTAGCTGTGGTGGTGTTACTTTGATACAGTTCATACATAAAACCTCAGGTCTGAACCAACAAGCTTGTTATGAGCTCTAATCTGAACCCTGATAAGCGTTCACCAGCAGTAAATCAGAGCATGGTGAGAAAAAAAAAAAAGAGTCTGAAGTCTGACAGGGCAAGAGATGTGAGCAGTCAGACGATCAGATTCCAGTAATAGCTGCAGTGCGCACCAACAGCCTCCAGGTGGCAAATTTGAGCAGTCCAGACTGCGTGAACACAGCAGCACTTTAAATGAGGCGCTTGTTATTATCATAAGTTGTTTTTATGCATTAGCTAACATAAAATATAGGTTATTGTTCAAATTTAGATAGCAAGCAAACTATACGACTGAAAGAGATGCTAGTTTATCTAGACGCTGACACAGGTGTGACAGCAAGCAGTTTAACAATTTACATGATTGTTTTTTGGATTTGGATTGGATTTTATGACAGTAGGTGACAACTTCAACTGCAACTTTTGCACATTTTTATGACATTTATTTCTGATGCACTCTATGTAGAAAGGTCTCTGCTTTTGTCTGTACAATGTTATAATACCTGTTAGAAATAATGGCCAAAACTCAGAGAGTAAGGTACAAGTCACAATAAACTACAATTATTATTCATTAGGCTATGGTCCTTTTTAGTGTGTGATACCCCTTAAATAATTACCTTCATAAGCAACTCATTCATTTATACTGTCTTGACAGCATAATTTTACACCTTTTTAGATCTAAAGTTTAGTTTGCCTCAGCCATGTCAGTCCTGTCAGGCAATCAGGCTGCTGATTCTAGCCTCCCAGCATTGAGGAGCGCTTGATTAGACTTCGACAGATAAGGGCCCGGCTGCCCGGGGAGTGGACCTGGGTAGGAATGCAGCTGAAGGCAGCACAACACAAGATGAACTAGCTGTAATGAACCTCTGCAGCATCTCCCACTGCCCCAATCCTAGGCCTGTCCGATAGCTCATCACAGGCTGATCACTCCACTCCAGCAGCTAATAGCTCCATTGGGCCTTTTTTAGCCCCGCTCCCCCTTTCTGAACTCAGGCGTCATTTATTCGCCAACCTGCTTTGATGGAAGTGAAATAAATCTGCTGTGAATGGTGGTGAAGGCAGATTGTGCCTGGCTTGATTTGATTAACTAATTACCTGACCCTAGACTAAAAACATATTGTTCCAGGTGGTGGAGGTGGTGGTGCAGGGGAGGCTAAAAATCTGGTGCAGAGATCAATTTCATCATCAGCTTGTTTTTTGGATTTGGGAAAAGGAATGGGGGCACTCGGTACCAACGAGTTTTTTCTTCACATTTCTCTGAAGCGGTATGTATGTCCTTGAGATACTTAAACACAGTTATTGCTAGCTTAATCTACAAACACTTGTTTTTTTATTGACCACAATCCCACAAAAGAATTTACATTATTTGTTTACACAATCCTTACCACCAGTCCTTTATGTTTCTTCCTTCATGCTTATGCAACAGGCGGTTAGGGCACATACCACATGGCCGGACAGTTTGCTGCATGTCATTCCCCTACTCACTTTCCCCACATTTCCTCTCTCTCCACTACCACCATCAAATACAGACATACCAGGTGTCAGGGGTCCTCAACTTTTCTGATTTAGTCAGTACTCTCATAGTAGTGAGAGTACTGAGTAGTTTGGCTCTACTTTTGTTTTTCCTCAGACCTTAGTAAAGAAGGTTTACTTTGTATACAGTTCTTTGCATTCCCATCCAGCACATACTCTAACTACAGACATCTCCCTTCACACTGATCATGCTCATGGACCATAATCATCTTACATGTCTTTAGTGCTTTCTTTACTGAAACTAATTAACCATATTCAGTGTTTTTGGTCAACTTAAATGCCTGGCATTCAAATAGCATTCTGTCCTTTTATCTTTAATAATTATAATAAAAAACACAAAAAGAAACAAATGAGGACATAGCTGTTAGCAGCAACATATTTACATGGAAAATTAGCCCTTAAACTATCATTATTTGTGATGAAAGCTGGGGTCAAATGTTGGTATTTGAGAACAAGGCAGAGGAAATAAGATTCTGAGACATATTATGATGCAAAACAGTGTGTGCAACATTAAGATCTAAAATGTCAAAGCTGTCATAATGTCATGCTGCACAAGCATATCTCTCAGCCAAAATGCCACACTGAGACCTTGCATACAGATACAAAGAATCAAGAGCCGATTATGCTATTAGCTTCCTCATGAGCTAACAATGAGCGATTGGAAAGTGCTTCACAAAAAGACAACAAATGTGGAGAAATGACTGTGGGTTTCTGTGACCAACATCTGTGTGTATTATGTATGTAATGTGTTTTTGTAGAACAGTGTCTATGACAGCCCCGTCTAATGGCCCAATGAGACAGTACTAAATAAAAGAGGAGTTCCAGTCCAGAGCTGTAGCTGCAGCAGCAGTGGCCTGCTGTTATTAATTATTCATCCCCAGGGCCCTTGGATGTACATTCTACACTGTGTCTGTAGCACTTGAGATCAGAGCCAGCGGAGATCACCTCAACCTCCTGTCACCTCACCCTGACATAACTTTTGCTTCAAGATGAAAATTATATCTCCCAGAAAAAGAAATAAATGTGCAGCAATGTATTCAAAGTGCTGCATGAGGCATCATAACCTCAATAAAGTATTGCCACATTAATGTTGCAACAAAATAAACACTTCGTGTGGCAATTTCTCATTTCTCATTTAATGAGCAATAAATGCCCAAAATATTACACTGTCTTTCACTTATAATTAAACTTCCAGTACTTTAACTTAAACTACCTTAAAATGTCTATCCTTATTAGTAATGTAATTGTGATGAAGCCTAGAGCTGCTATGTTGATAATACTATTTAACAAATTAAAGCTGCACTAATCAATATTTTTCTATGATAATATATGTCAAATTACCATGGGTAGTATCAAAAGTGTGGCTTGTAAAGACAAAGCCCACAGAAACTCTGCAGCTCTTTTCAGCTCCAATTCATTGTTTTGGTTTTTGAGCCCACACTTTTACAGTTAGGTTAAAGGTACTCTGTATATACAAGGTTTCACACTATTCCACTGACCTGCAAGGGGCACTAATGCACCAACTAAGGCATTGAAGAAGAGGACTGCAAGTTAATAAACATGCATATAAATAATTTGAAGATTTGAAATACTTAATAATCTGCTTTGTAATTGTTTCATGAGGAAAGACATGCATTCAACATGTTTGTTTGTCCCCAAGGATTCACACAATGCGTTTTTATATGAAACACTGAATGTTAGTTAACATAACTTTTGTTTGTTTGCAAGAAAACTTTCATAATATATTTGTCAGCAGCAAGCAGATGTGTTTAGAGTGTAAAAAGCTCTAAAATGCCACTGTAGTCTTGCTGCTTTGCAGCAAACAGCAGACAGACGCAGTTAGAGACAAGCAGGTGAACACAGGGGAGCATCTGGCAGCTAAAGAGACAGATATTTTTCTCAGGAGGTTGTGAAGACGAAAACCAGAGCTTAAAGGAGAGTGAATGTTGGAGCTTCTATTCATCGGGTGGACATAAACAGACTCCAAGATAATGTTGCTGAGTCTGCTGGGAGTGTAAATAGGCTACAATTTGCTCCCACACTAACTATCTCAACATCTGTGGGCTTCCAGAGAGTCACTGGGGTGAAGACTTATACAAACTTTGCCTAAAAATGTACCCATAATAAATAGCAATATGTGACAATGTCAAGGAAAGGAATATTGATAATAATTAAAATATCAGCAATAATCATAACAACCAGAACAGTCTACTTGCAATACTTTCATTCATCTCAATGGAAATGACTGAGGCTGGAGGTCTGTCTAATAGTGCAGCCCAGCAGCATCACAGACTTGACGAAATGACGGTGAACACCATGTAACGCTACTAAAACTGATGTCAGGTGAAGGCTCAGTCCACAAGTCCAGAGGGCGCACATCTGGTTTCATCAAGTTTTACACAGTTTGACTTTGACAAGGGGGCTGCTGTTTGTTCCACGTTTCCTGTAGTGTTGGTTTTCTTTTAACCATGATCATGATAGAGATGGTTGATCAGGAAACAGTCACATCAATAACTGTCCAGATGGTCTGAATCAGTTTGGAAAGGCTCTGACAAATGATGTCATCCTGCCAAAGGGACATATTTTCTTATATATAGTAGTATATAGTAGTATAGTATATGTAGTATAGTGGACACGGAAACTTTCTTCCTGAGAATGTAAAACATGCAAGCCACTGCTATCATGACTGCCACTGTGATAGTTGTGGATTAGCTGACTCTGTTAGAAACCTCGCAAACTCAGCTATTTAATTTTCTGTCAAAAAAAGAAGGAAAGAGCCAAAAATTAACTGTCAAATCACTTCCGACTTGTTGAATCCGGAAGTTTTGAAAGACTAACTGAAACACTAATTACTGGAGATATAGGTTTTTTTTTTTCTTTTTTGTACCAGCAGCAGCCTTAACAGAGGAGCTATTATTTTGCTTTTAGTGAGATAAAAAGTGAGATAAATCATAATTTTTTACTTTAATCAGTTTGCAACCTGTCTTCACTACGAAACCCCTGTTTCCAAATGTCATAGTGTTTTAATATAACATCTCTCCCTCGTCCAGTAGAATGACTCTGAGCTGTCTCTAATTGACTCTGTTTGATGGCATTGAAGCATTCAGATGATGACTGCTCTTTGAAGCCATTGCTTTTCCATTTTGGAATTAAAGGCAGTCACATACAATTCTTGGCAAGAAACCCCAACACTTTGAAGTTGCCTTTATCAAATAGAATGTGGAAAGCCAATCTTAACATAATCTTATTTCTTTAGTGAGAAGCCACAGGATAAAAGCTGTTAGTCTCTCAAAGTAGAGCTGGAGCTGTGTGTCCACCTATTACAAATTTACCTTTGATGACTGAGCTGCAAATTAATGTGATAATGCAGGGGCAGAGAGGGATCTTCATTTAGGGAATTTCATTACCCAAGATGTGGTTGTAGATGGCTGAGAGGGAATCTTTGAAACACAGATAAGCATTCAAAGCAAATGATCCAAATGGCTAAAAGATTTTGCTTGAAGTCACAAAGCAGCACACTTGTATTATACAGATAGAAATGACATTAATATGATGCTAAATTAATTGTTCCCTCAAGTTAGGGAAAGGGAGGACAAATTATAAAATGATAAAAGAAAAAGAAGTTATTGATTTTTTAACCTTACCTGAGTTGATATAAAGGCACAGCCACTAGTTAGGAGTGTCTGGTGTGTATGTCTGGAAAGAAGTGAGGCTCAAATAACCGTTTTCTGTTACTGGACTTGAACATTGACTAAAGACACTAACACTACAATCAAGGAAGCTTATATGTAAGCAAAAATGTGTAAATTTCTATTAATCAGTATTTTTACCATCAACAATGGTAGAATTAAGAACATTAACTCAACTACTGCCTTTAAGTTCAATTTTGGGATATGTTTTACTTTAGTATTTTTATTTTATGTTACTTCTACTATTACTATAGTTCTACTACTTACATAGGTAAATATTGCACTTCTTTTCTCCACCAAATGTATCTGGTGGTAGGAGAAGGGGGATGTTCCCAAATTTTATTTTCTTCAACCAAGAGTCCAAAACCCAAAAGATATTCTATTATAATTATTTAAATCAGACAAAAGCAAAAAAAAAAAGAAAAAAAATGCTATTGTTTTTCATAAAACTGTCAATATAACTCCACCAGCTAAAACAACATGACTTTAAGTACATTTAGTTAATAATACTTACTTTTACTGGCTTACTTCTGTAACACTTTGAATACAGTATTTTCACATGGTAGTATTGCTAAATTTTCTTAAGGAAAGGAGCACTTCCACCTCTGGTTATTTTATTAGTATTACTCAAACAGGAAGAAATACTGCATTTGTTGGGGACTATTTTCAGGGGCTGAATATTCAAACTTGGTGTTCTAGTGTAATTTGCAGTAATGCTGTTGTCTTTTATGTTCAGTCAGAGAAAAGCAGTTGTCTGGCCACTTACATCTCCAAATGAGGTTTTTTTTCTTAACATAAAAAAGTTGGCAACTAATGAAGCTTAACAAGTTCAATCAGGAAGACTATCTTTATGCTACATCCTTGATCTCTGCCTCTCTTTCTCTCTCTCTCACACACACACACACAATTGAATTCGATGAAGGATCACAAATATATATTGCCAAAGCTGTAAAGAAAATTATTAACATTGATCGATGATTAGCAATAACTATACAATAACAAGCAAATATCAACAATTATGTCCAAATAATAATAACAAAAGGTGTTTTTCAAACTTTTAACCTGTTCTCCTCTCTGCTGCTGTCAGCTGTCATTTCATATCAGCTGCAAAATTGTTGCGATCCCCCTTCACCAGTTTCATCACATCCGACGCCCAGGTTAAACTCATCACATCCAAACCTTCAGCATTCTCTTCATCCCTTCATGACCACCACAACTGTGTCCTCCTCCCTCTCTCCAGTCGTACGCATTCTTATCCCACTAATACATGTTACTAACTCTACCTCTTCCCGGTAGTTTTTGGCCTCCCCCTCTCTCCTCCCCTTTCAACCCAACTGGGTCGATGCAGATGGCCGCCCACCCAGAGCCTGGTTCTGCTCGAGGTTTCTACCTGTTAAAAGGGAGTTTTTCCTCACCACTGTCGCCAAGTGCTTGTTCATGGTGGGAACTGTTGGGTCTCTGTAAATAATATTTTAAAGAGTATGGTCTAGACCTACTCTATGTGAAAAGCGTCTTGAGATAACTTTTGTTATGATTTGGCGCTATACAAATAAAATTGACTTGACTTGACTTGACCACTGTCTAGACTCCATTAATGGGGGTAACCTATTCTACTCATGGCTTCACTACTGCCTTAAAATATGGTGATGTCACAATGGGGTCTATTGCTAAAGGATCTTTGGTGTGCACCATGTCAATAAAATATTTATTCACTCTTAATGAATTCTCACCAGATTGAATACTTACACTCACAATCTCACTGTGTTTGGAACAGGTCATCAGTGTGTCAAAAATGTATGTTATCTATTTGTATAATTCATTTCTCTGGGCTGTTGGGCACACCCATGGCGTATTGTAATTTGTAAGCAAATGTGCCCATGCAGGATGCCAGTGGCTTAGTGATTTAGTGTATGCTGAACAACTGAAGTTAGCAACAGGGAAGTAGCAGCAGTTGACTTTAATAAAGATCTTTCATGAGTTTCATTTTAATAAGGGGATTTATGCCTCTGCTTTGGTTTATACTGTGTAGTGGCTTCACCATGGGATCTGATGATATGCAATAAGAACTACTGTCCATGTACTCATGTGCGCTCTGTATAATAGCGAATACTATTCAAGCAATGACCAGGAAAGGCTTACTCATTTTACCCTTTAAATGGTTCCAGCCAAAAAATTTAATATATGGATATAATTATTATTATTACTATTATTAAAGCAGTAACAACAAAGATTTTTTCTCAAATAACCACACAATCTTTGAGTCTGTAAATGGTCCCATTACAGTAACAGTACACTTTCAACAATCAGCATGATTTTTTTGAACATTAAAATCAAGCTGCAACTAGAAACCAAGCAAAACGAAGTCCAATTGCAGACGGTCGCCTCGGTGTGTTGGTGCGCGTTATTTTTTCTTGTTTTGTATGTAAACACTGTGTTTTGCTGCAGCACTGGGAGCTCTTTCACCAGAGAAGAGCTCATGAACATCAGGGCTACAACCCCTGTGGATTTAATTCCCACTTTCATCGCTTCATCCGTGGAATTATTGGACATTCTGGTCAAAGGTGTCCTCACCTTTGTCCACACAGTGAAGCGCCGGAGGAAAGGGAAACGTGCCGGTGCACTCGTGCGTCTCCACCGACGCGGATTTCGCACACCGCTACCGGGAATATTTCTTTCCAACGTGCGTTCACTTTGCAATAAACTGGGCGAACTTCAGCTACTGGTTGGGAAAAACAGTGACTTTTCTTCATCTTCCGTTCTGTGCTTCACGGAGACGTGGCTGTGCAGATCAATCCCGGACTCTGCGCTGCAGCTGGCGGGTTTCCAGCTCCACAGAGCGGATCGCCACACGGAACTTTCCGGCAAGAGGAAAGGAGGAGGAATCTGTTTTTATACCAACAGTGGCTGGTGTAACGACGTGACAGTGATGCTGCAACACTGTTCTCCTGATCTGGAATCATTTATTATCAACTGCAAACCTTTCTATTCCCCCCGTGAGTTTGCTTCGTTCATTCTGGTCGGTGTTTACATCCCGCCGCAGGCCAACGTGCAGGAGGCCCAGCGCACGCTCGCTGACCAGATACTGAGCTTGGAGCGGACTAACCCGGACTCCCTAGTTATTGTCCTTGGTGACTTTAACAAAGGAAATCTCACACATGAACTCCCCAAATACCGACAGTTTATTAAGTGCCCCACCAGAGAGGAGAACATTTTGGATCACTGTTACACCACAGTCAGCAGTGCCTACCACGCCGTCCCCCGAGCTCCACTGGGAAACTCTGACCACATCATGGTCCACCTGATTCCTGCTTACAGGCAGAAGTTAAAGCTCTGCAAACCTGTGGCGAGGACATCAAAGCAGTGGACCAGTGAGGCTGTGGAGGAACTCCAGGCGTGCTTGGACTGTACTGACTGGGACATTTCAGGACTGCCACCAACAGTCTGGATGAGTTCACAGAGGCTGTGACGTCCTACATCAGCTTCTGTGAGGACAGCTGTGTACCATCACGCACCAGGGTGAGTTACAACAATGACAAACCCTGGTTCACAGCCAAACTCAGACAGCTACGGTCGCAAAAGGAAGAACCATTCAGTAGTGGAGACAGAGGCAGGTTCAAAGAGGCCAAGTACAGGTTTAGAAAGGAGGTGAGAGGAGCTAAACGACTGTACTCTGAGAAACTCCAACAACAGTTCTCAGCCAACGACTCTGCTTCTGTCTGGAAGGGGCTCAGACAGATCACCAACTACAAACCCAGAGCCCCCCACTCTGCTCACGACCTGCGCCTGGCCAACAACCTGAACGACTTCTACTGTCGTTTCGAAAGACAATGGGTCAGTCCTGACACCACGCCCCATGACTCGATGGCCTCTCCACAACCTCACACCTCAGAGGCCCCCTCCTCCTCCTCCTCCACAGTGACACCTCTCTCAATCCTGGAGAAGGACGTTAACAGACTCTTTAAGAGACAGAACCGGGCCAGACTCCGTCTCTCCATCCATCCTGAAGCACTGTGCTGATCAGCTGTCTCCGATATTCACGGATATCTTCAACACCTCACTGGAGACATGCCACGTACCAGCCTGCTTCAAGACTTCCACCATCATCCCTGTTCCCAAGAAGCCAAGGACCACAGGACTTAATGAATACAGACCCGTCGCCCTGACCTCTGTGGTAATGAAGTCATTTGAGCGCCTTGTGCTGTCCCACCTCAAATTCATCCCTGACCTGCTCCTGGACCCCCTGCAGTTCGGACAAGCTCTCCCAGCTGAGCGTGCCTGGCTCCACCTGCAGGTGGATCACAGACTTCCTGTCCGACAGGAGGCAGCATGTGAAGCTGGGGAAACATGTCTCTGACTCCAGGACAATCAGCACCGGTTCTCCTCAAGGCTGCGTTCTTTCCCCTCTACTCTTCTCCCTGTACACCAACAGCTGCACCTCCAGTCACCAGTCTGTCAAGCTCCTGAAGTTTGCAGACGACACCACCCTCATCGGACTCATCTCTGGTGGGGATGAGTCTGCCTTCAGGTGGGAGATTGACCATCTGGTGACCTGATGCAGCCAGAACAACTTGGAGCTCAATGCTCTCAAGACAGTGGAGATGGTTGTGGACTACAGAAAGAACCCAGCCCCACTCACCCCCATCACCCTGAGAGACTCCCCAGTCAACACTGTGGAGTCCGTCCACTTCCTGGGCTCCATCATCTCCCAGGACCTCAAGTGGGAGCTGAACATCAGCTCCATCACTAAGAAAGCACAGCAGAGGATGTCCTTTCTGCGGCAGCTGAAGAAATTCAACCTGCCAAAGACGATGTTGGTGCACTTCTACACTGCCATCATTGAGTCCATCCTCACCTCCTCCATCACCATCTGGTACGCTGCTGCTACTGCCAAGGACAAGGGCAGACTGCAGCGTATCATTCGCTCCACAGAGAGGGTGATTGGCTGCAATCTACCATCTCTCCAGGACCTGTACGCCTCCAGGACCCGGAGGCGTGCAGGGAAGATTGTGGCCAACCCCTCCCACCCTGGTCACAAACTGTTTGAGACTCTCCCCTCTGGCAGGAGGCTGCGGTCCATCAGGACCAAAACCTCTCGCCACAAGAACAGTTTCTTCCCATCTGCAGTTGGCCTGATCAACAAGGCCCGGGACCCCCACTGACACGGACCCTTATCCCCAAACAGACACTACGCGTTACATTAACGCATAGACCCCCAGCGAAATGCGTTACATTAACGCACACTCGTGGACTGTTAGTACTTTAAAATACGACACTTATGTATACCCTTGCATCTTGCACTACTTGTCTTGTCTGTACTTGTCTGTACTTGTTACGCACCAATACACCACAGCAAATTCCTCGTATGTGAAAACCTACTTGGCAGTAAACCCAATTCTGATTCTGATTCTGATTCTGGTCATTGAGAAAATTACTCTACTTCTCACTGGATTTATTACCATTCCTCGAATGAGTTTATGGTCTCAATTGCTAGTTTCAAGTCTTCTCTAGTACAGCAGGATGTTCATTTTGTAAATTATGGTCACATTAAGAATAAAATAGACGATAAAGCAGCTCATGCTTTATCGTCTATTTTATTCTCAGGCTACCGCTTGATTGACAAGTCGAGGCAGTGCTACCCTTTCGTCCAAATAACATCACTTCTGGCTCCAGAAAAACAACATGGCAACGGCAAAATTGCCGAACTCACATATTCAAAACTACAAACCAACTACAGCTACATCTACTTCTTTTATACAGTCTATGATTAAAATAAAATGCAAGACATTTTTTGTCACGTCTCTTTTTATGAACTGAGGCTGAACTTAACTATGCCTGGCTTTTATAGGAGGCCCCTCCTACAAGACAAACCACAGTTGAAGTTAATCAGTTAATCCATACACACTACATTTTCTATGCACAAGCAATAAAGACAATGTCTAAACATTATTATAACCATACTTACCTTTAAATATTGACAACAAATGTTGTTTAGGCTACTTTAAAATACAATTCCCCGAAGACAATGGAAGGTCAATTTTCAACAAGATATCACAGATATCACAAGATATCACAGCTCAAAATGTACTCTACCAAAAAGTTGAGAAGACCATTAAAGGGTTAAAGCTTTAGATTTAGGTTCCACATATCTCCATTCCCGCAAGACTATTTTTTACTGATGTCAAGACAGACAGGAACAGGTTTCCTGCTTTGCATCATTAAATTTAATTTAATGGAATAAAGAGCAGATACTTATATTTCCCCTGCAATGCAAAGACAGACTGAAATCTAGGTACAGAATTATACAGAGTTTGATAGCCTGTATACAGATTACTGAGGAAGTGCTTTGGAACATTAATGTACAGAGCCAGTTCCTCAATGTAACAGAAAACCAGTGATTGCTTTTCTTTATCATCCTCTTTCCACGTTCAATTTTGGCCATAACCATATCTTATAAGACCAACATTTACTATGTGCATAGAAGCCAAATACTAATCAATAAAAGTAATTTCCACCCAACACCTGTAATCAACCTTCAGATGGACCTATTCCTGTTTCTACATTCAACAGATATTTGTGCATAAAGCAATTAAAGCAGCATCTGTAAACAGCCTGCTCCATGAACAAAGAGAGAGCGGGAGGTCCAGGATTCTGTTTTCTCTATCAGCAGATATTAAAGACACATTTCCTCTGTGTCCTCCTGGGCATCTTCAGCCTCTCAGCTTGATAATTATAAACAAATTCTCACCACGATACAGGAGAGAAAACAGACTGACTATGTTAAAGCAGGAACTGGTTGCTCATTCTATTATGTTTTTCTTTGGTTTAAACTAGAGTCATAGCATGTACAATCCTTTTGTTTGGAGCTGGTATAACTTGCCATTCTTATTATGGTTCATAATAACTGCAGATATCACCTGTGTTATTAATCACACGCCATGATGTCCAAAATCTATACATTTCTAAAAATCATGTTTCAGTTCTCCTACCATGTTTCAGTACTTTCTGGTTTATTTTTGAGGATTATCTGTTTTTTTTCTTTCTTCCTCTTTTGGGTGTTAAATCAAAGAGGATGGTGGCTGTAATTGAATTTTTGAATGAGAGTTGTGGTAACATTATGGGTGAGATTCTGGAGACTAATTTAGTGACTGAACACATTATGTTTGAATTATACCCTGAGAAAATCTTTGGGGCGTGGTTGGTTAATTTTAGTGCACAATCATGGAGGATTCATTCCTAAATCTCATGAAGTGCCTATTTAAGTTTAGAAAGTTGCAAATATGGAACAATACATTTCTGCAAATTAAATTGTTCAAGTAAGCCTCCAGAAAGAGCACTTAATAGGATACTTGTTAATGGTGGCATGAAGGTGCTTAGTACATTTCATGGCAATTTGCCCACATTACAATTAGATATTTCTTGTGTATAGACAAAAGGTCATTAAAATGATGAACGTTCACTTTCATTTAATCACATCATTTTCTGTATCTAGTGTTTTAAGTACTTAATGGTCATGGGGTTGTCAATTGTATACACTTTTGTAAATAATGCTGAAAAAGAAAAACACAAATAAAGAAGACAGAGTTTGCAGCCTTGCTATTAGGTCTGTAAGTCTGCATAGCAGTGCTTTAAGCTCAATGTTCAATTCAGCATGCTAACAATGAAAATGCTACTTTATGTTGCAGGTACAATGTTGACCATCCAAAAAAAAAAGACAAAAAAAAACCAAAAACAATGTACAGCTTTGGCTAATGGGAATGTCAGCTCAGGAGAATATTTATAATACATTCTCTGGGAACCATGCGTGTCCAAACTAAAATGTCATGGCAAATCTGTCCAATAGTAGATATATTTCAATAAATAATGTTTTTACCCTGATGGTGGCACTAGAGGAAAAGTCACCAAAGGGAGGGAATTTAAATGTCTGTAACAAACTGCATGCAATTCATATAATGGTTATCAAGATATTTTACTCTGAACCACAAATGTCAACCTCACAGTGGTGCTAGAGGAAAAGTCAAAGGATAACCGAAGTCAGTAGGATTCATCCCATGTTGACCATACGTGTCTACACAAAATGTCATGACAATCTATCTAAATCATTGTTGAGATATTTCAGTCCAGACTGACTGACAGACCAACACTGCCATAGAGCCATGTCACTAGCATGGCTGCACATACTGTACTACCACAGACTTATTTCCCATGGATGAATAGGACAGTGCATTCTATACAACTTTTCTGTTGAAAGAGAAGACTGGCTGTTTTGTTGGACATTTGGTTTTGGTTTTAAAATTGAATATGCAATGCAAATATTTTTAGTACAACTAATAAATCCCCAATAAGCTAAATGTCATCTGAAGGGAATGAATGGTAACACACATGATGAACACATTTATTAATAAAAATATATAAATAATAAATGAATTATTTAATTTAGTTATTCACTCATGTAGCCATTGCAATACAGTGTTTGCACATTATACAAATCAAAGGCTAAAATTTGATGTTAACACACTGGTGTAGGTAAGATCTTCACAGTGGTATTTATTAAGGAAATAATCCAACTAAAGATTTTTAAATCTTTTTCATTTGTAATCTGAAAAGACAGTAATATTCCTCAAAATATGCACTGGTGCTAAAAGTGGCCTAAGTCTCCTAAGTTTACTATTTATTCTCCTCTGTGTCCATCCAGCTGTTGAAGTGACATGTGGATAAACTACACCCAGTGGAAGGCTTTTAATGAACCAGTGGAACTGAGACTCCTTTTCCACTTTCAGGCAGTTTACTGTGACAGATCATATGGATTTTTTTTACCCTGAACCCTGTCAACAGCTAATGCTGTCTTTTACAAAGACATCTGAATATCAGTACTGCTCCATAAAAACATCTGTTTGGTCAAAAAGCTGCATATGAGTGGATGGCAGCTCATGTGTACTGTAGCCATTAGTTGAGATTTTAAAATCACAACAGTATGTCACCACCTGAATGTTTCAAACTAAGCACTTAAAGACTCTGTTTAGCTTTCAGAACCTGATAACACTCACTAAACCTACCCACTGTTAAAGCTTTTTCAGGCAGTTATACATTTATAAATATTTATTGACCTCTTATTCCCTCTGCAGAACAGAGAACCCCAATCCATTCTCTCAACTGGGCTCATATATATATATATTGTATCTGGTTAGGCTATTTACATTACCTACATTTTTGTCCACAATATCACCAGTTAACAGGGAGAAAACCCCTACAGCCAACTCTTTGGGTTGCCAACAACGTTCCTCTGCCTCTGCTGACAACTCTGGATATCTTTTTCTTATCATAGCCCATTTCTATTTCATCCTCCCATGATACTGTCAGCTCCGCAAACTATAATACACACTGTGTTTCAGACCACAACACAAGATCTGAAACACTGTCTGGGTGAGCTGTATGTGTGAAATGTCCAAATCAGTTAGAGTGAACTTCAAATGGACTTTAACCTGCCAATCCCTAGTACAAAGTCCACGTAATGTCCGTGTGAGCCCTTTTATGAATTCAGCAGGAATTGTCTGGACAATTCACAACGAGAGAGTGGGCGTGTTGACTTCCAGCAGTACGGTCAACAACTGCACAGCCTTTTTGTGTCATGTCCTGCCTCCTGCACCCTCTATCTAGTATTTCCAGTAAGTGAAAATGCGTCTGACACAGACAATCTCTGCTGTGTGCAACATGTGTGACGTTGTCCGGAACTGATTTTTCTGCACATTGTCTGGAGTTCATCAAGGAAACAGCTCAGGTGTATCACCCTTGAGACAGACTTGTTTCCCACCCTGACAGAATGTGCTGAAGTGAAGCTATACCTGAACATAAAGGACACATTGGGTCCTGACTTGCCCATTTACGAGGACTTCGGGAAAATATACGCTGTACTATGCTTACTCTAAACCGTCTCCGTCCTGGGCTGCCTACTCTCACCACTCCTCTCACCATGCCGTCGGCGCTACCTTCTGCTTCCACGTCAGTGGCAGGGAAGCTGATATCCTGTGAACTTTGGTTGCTAGCCTGTCACTGGATTTCACTCAACTCATTTCATTAAGCTTAAGAAGTACTGATCAATGTGGGCTCCCTGGCCACTATCCTCTTCACCTGCTCCCAACAGCTTACTGTTGCATTTTGTGATAGACACTTGTGCAGATTAAAGAACAAATGTAGATGCAAATTGTGTAACATAGTGAATAGCCATGATATGCAATTACCAATACATATCTGAATATGTTATTGGTATGAGATTATATAATTAAAAAGTGACATTATTGTTGCATTTTTTATATATAGAACCCACAAGAAAAGACCATATGTCAAACAACATCCACATCCGGCATGACAGAGCATCATAAGTACAGAGGATGTTCTGTCACAGGTGATCTTATGTAAATGAAAGTATTATTTACAGGGATGTAATAATGTATTGAATGTATATAATTTATTAACATACAATCCGTTGCCATTGCTTTCAGTGTCACAATTTTTTGATGTAATGTACTATTATTTTGCAGTTATTGCATCTATTTTTGTTGAGTCTTTTTTAACAACAAAGCCACACAGTAACCCATTAAGTTATTACTTCAGAAATGTAAATTAATTAATTACTTTTAATAGACTGTGTGTCTGCAAGTCAACAATCTTTTAAGGTCATCAAGTGCCTCTTTCATTCACTTTACAGCCTGTGTGATTCACTATGGGGAAAGAGAAGAAGTCAGGAGGCACAGTTTGTCTAAGGTGTTTCTGCAGGAGAGAGGTTCAGAGGCTGATAAGTGTTTAATTATTTTTTGACTGTGTGTACAGTATGATGAACCAAATACAATCTAACACTATAGGGTTTTTAGAAAAACCCTATAGTGTTTTTTGTTTTCATCAAGTTGTTTATTTTTTGTTACAGATAAAGTTTGACAGTTACGAGCCATTGTGTTGATCGTCAATATACATAATGTGCACTGGTAGTTTCTGGTTAGTAGTGCCTATATTTATACGTATCATGATTTTCTTTGATTTTTTTCCAAGCTGTTGTGAATTATTTAAACAAGGGGAAGGGGGGGACATATATTTCTTGTGCTTCCTGTGGTTACAGTTCATCAATGCAGCTAAAGGCCTGGTGTATTTGGCAGAACTCCATAGAGCTGGCAGAGTCACTCAATGCTGCACAAAGATTACAGTACTTACTCAATTTCAGTTATTCAACCAAACAAAATAATCATTATTAATTGATTCAATTCTTATATGATGATATATTGGTGTTTGCATGTTACCCCTTACAATGAACGGTTTGACAAGCATCCGTACATCTATTACTGCTAAACCACAAGTTGTAAGTGGACTGCTCAGACACTGAGGGACCAGGAGACATTTATACTGGCAGAAAGTTCTCCGTATTTTTTCTGTTTTGTACTTCAAAGTGTTGTGGAGCACCGCGACCACTGAGCCCTGGTTCCTCCAAAAACGTATGGTAATAGCGATATTGCTGTGTTCATTTTGACGTGGAAAGAGACTCCTGCCCTTAAAAAATGCCCAATTTATCAACATCATTTTAAAGCATCCTGTTCTTTAGCTTTTTCTTGATCTTACAGCTTTACATTTTGGGTTTTACACTTAATATCCACATCTCATTTAGTTCATCATTTAAATCTTACCTTTGGTAAATAACTTTTGAAAAGTGCAGTATACATGAATAATGCTCACATTAAATACAAAAAGGTGACCAATTAAAGGACAAACTGTTTCCTGACTGTGGAAACCTAATAAATGCAGATGGTTTCATGCAGGGAAGGGGTCACTGTGTGAGTATGAAGAAGATCAGAATCATGTACTATGGCTTTCACTCATAAATACATTTTATTTCTCCATTTAACACCAAATAGATGCCATTGCATGTAAAGGCATAACTTTGAAAGCATCTAATATTTGCCTTGGCTATCCACGCGCCTGTACCTACCTTTTTAATAAACTTAAGGGCATCGTCGACAGGCATAAAACAGGGAGAATGGTGCCAAAAGAATGAGACTATCGATGCTCTGAGCTTGAGTGAGGAGATGGAAATGATGGATGGATGCCACATTAAATTCAGCCGGAGTTAGGGTTTTAGAAAGCTATCCTTCAGCATCACTGACACATCTCCACAATCCACCTGTTGCTTAGCTCTGAAGACAGCAGGATTTTAACAAGATTGACGTCGATAACTGCTATGATTTGGAGAGATGCAGCAGCAGGGGGGAAGAATGGAACCCCTGTGGACACTTGGACTGCATTTCCCGGCGATCTCCGCCATCACATGTGACGGCCATTCTGCAGAGAAACCCGTAAAAAAACGCCCATAAAAAAAACGACTTGCGGAGGGTGCTGAGCCAGACTCCAGGGCTTGGATTCTGGAGTTCATGATGGCAAGCGATGACTGGATGTTGAACAAAGCTGACAAGATTGGGTTATCTTTTGGAGATGGGTCTAGTGCTCTTTTGAATGGCGGTGTGGCGGCTGGAGCTAGGATGGCAGCGGAGGTGTGGGAGCACTGCTTCCTTTTGACAGCAGTTTTCCTGGGGACAGAAGAGTTAAAAAGATCTGCAGGTGGTGGTTCAATATGGATATTTTCGATAAAAGTTCAAAAAGCTCTTCATGAGAAGCTCCAACTGGAGCCATAACATTGCTTCCAGGAGCCTGGGCACTGACCATTCACTGATGCTGGGAGTATTTGAAGTTTTACTAGCCAGATGAGAGCTCTGGCGGATGGAAACTGGGCTCTCTTCATCAGAGACGGATCAGCTGATATGGCTGCTGGATTGGCCACAATCAGCCGATGTAGCTGGGATTGTGAGCTGAGCTTGACTCCGTGGCCTGCCTGAATTAAGGGAATGCTCAATATTTCATAGCTTCTCTTCAGGTAATACTTTCATACTGCAACACTTGTCTTTGGAAAATGAGAAATCGAACGGAATAAAGTTGCCAACTCTCCTTTTCAGCTCGCTCTGGGCCATTTCCATACATTTATCAAAAAGGTGAGAATGCGCACCAAATTTAGGGACTGCTTTGATCACAGAATAGCAAGGTACGGCTAGCCTGACCGCAGTGTAAATGCGCACATCTTCTGTCTTTATGGGGAGATGCTATTTCTGCTGCCATTTAATTGCATGTTTTAGAAAATGTAATTAATATTTTTCTTTTATTAATTATATATTATTTCACCCACCTGCAACCCATCCGCTATTAATCAGAATGTTAATTTCTTTGACCCGACCCAATATATCTACAGTCCACTGTCACGGGGAATTATGCAGGAAAACAAGGGTAGGAGACGCAGAGAAGAGAGAAACAACAAAACAAAACTCAACTAAACTAAACTAAACAAAACATAACACACAATAAACAGACAACTGAACAAAGGATCTTGACCAGTATATGTGACTGATTTAGGGAATGAGCTGCAGGCGTGGAGTGGGCGGAGAAGGCAGGGCTGATGAGAGCGGGAACAGGTGTGTAGATGGGTGGGGGAGACAGGTGATGGGGAAAGGAGGGAAAGTCTGAGGGCATCTGGTGGAGAGTAAGAGGATGGCAGGTGTGGAGAACAGAGAAAAAATCCATGGCTAGAGAGCAGTGAGCAGACGTGGAGACAGAAGAAACGAAACAGAGTGCTATGGCTAGAACGTGGCCAAAATAAGGAGCAAAGGACCATATTGTTACATCCACAACTCGATTCTTTGTGTTGGTTCCTAGCCTGTGTTTAACTGTCTTTCCATTGTGCCTCAGGATTATCTCTTATCTGCCTGCGTGCCTGCATACTTGCCTACTAACCTTTATCCAGCTCCACCCTTGCTCCTCTGCCTTCACCAGTCAATTACCTCTCCCCTCTACCTTATCCCTGCAAGTCCTACAATAAACTCTTTTAACCTCACCTTCCATGCTGTGTCTGTGTTCTGCGCTTGGGTCCACCCTGTAACATCATAACAATGGACTTTTACTACTTAGAGAAAATACATTTTCTGATACATGGCCTGTAATTTAGGGATGAATTGAGAAGATATTCTTAATTCAGAATGCCAAAATTCCAATGAATTCATTAGATAAAACATATCAGCAGCAGATAATCTACTCCCTGATTCATAATATTAATTAAGATGAATATTGAAGGGAGATTTTGGTCATTACCATTTTGGTATGATCATTGCCAAATTACAGTAAGTGGTTCATAATAGACAGCACATTATTACATTAGCCCTAAAATAGCCCATTTGATGAGCACAGGGTCTCTTAATACCATTATGTGCTTCCAAGCCATGGATGTATTAAGACAAATTGGATACTGTGTTGCCACCCCATCCACTCTTATGAAGGTTGCTTACTGGCCACATAGGTTGAAAATGATTTTCAGGCTTCCGCTGGCTTTCATGTTTTTGGGCCCTGTTAGTATTTAAAACATTAAGGGAGTGTATGTGGGATTGAGTTAAACAAAAATAAAGACAAAAACTGCAGCAGTGTTGAATCGATATGGTGAGCTCTCCTACCACAAGACCCAGTTTGAAACAGATCTAATCAGGTTGTAATCCCACACATTGACAGAAGATTCTACACACTGTCATGGCTATCTATGTGATGGTGTGTCAGGATTAAAGTCTTGACAGCAAATGTACAAAACAGGGTGGACTCCTTCAGACTCCTCCTGACTCCTTGTCAGAAAAACATTTGAAGAATTTCCATTTTAAACATCCACAGCAACTTCATGCACTGACATTTCTCAAGCATGTTAGGGCATCAAGGGTTACGTTAAACTATAATTATTATACTTGAGGCTAATTGAGTATAGTTAGTGTAATTAAGCCTACTTCATCAGCGTCAATTTAGTCTACTATATGAGAGTCAAATTGGTTCTATTTTAGAAATACATGTATAATGACACACTCATTGTCTCTGCAAGAGCTGTTGCAAAACAAACTACTGCTACCCTGCACTTAAAGGCCAAGAAAATGTACTTTACTATGAGTGAATTCCTACATGAACACACACTTCTCTGCCAGTTTGAACCAGTCTGCCAGCTACCGTTATTTCACATTAGAGATTTATGTGTACGTGGTTTTTGTTCTTGGTTGTCTCACTGGTTTGAAGTGGGTGGGGCACAATCAGAACAGGAGATCACATACTCCTTTGCAACAATCAGGTTCGAGCAACATTTGAATCAAAATCTGATGACATATGGTAGATCAAACCACACCCGCACAATACTCACAAAGCAGGTTAGCTTAACAAAATGTATCGTTAAGGTCGGTTCAAGAACCTCTGGCAGAGTAAAAACATTGCTTGTTACTGTCCTTGGCCAGGTGTTTGTTTGCAGACTGCTAAGCAGGAGACAGAATGACCAAGTCATAAAAAAGACATGACTCCAAGAAACACCACAACAGCAGCTACAGAGACAGCCTTCTGCTATGATTAATTTGCAACCGACTTTATTACACTATCTGAGCCTCTTATACTAAGATGAATTAAAGAGCAGCTGAAGCTGGAGATTTAATTAAGATTCAGCATTCACCTTTTGCTGAGTTACCTTTGTAACTTAATTTTAATTAGACCATAGACCCCGCTAAGTGTTGGATTTAAAGAGCTACAGTGTGCTGATATCCTTGCTTTGCCCTACACGCAACTCTTAAAATGCAAAATTGCAAAGCTTATATGTGGGAAATAACCATATTTTGAAATGTGGTCCGTGCAAATCTGGGTTCTGGCTAATTAACTCTCATCATTGCAACATGATAAGGGTACCCTGCCAAAGGTTTTTACACCTAAGCAGAAAATGAATGCTAGGTTAACATACAATATGTATATTAAAAGTGGAGTATGGTAGTCTAAAGACTACTTAACCCCTCCATTGTTTATAGTGATGGTGAATATGATGAACATCACACTACAACATCATCGGTCTATTATTGCCACTGTAAGCATGCTGATGTTAACATTTAGCTAACGTTATTAACATAATTATACATCCTCAGAGTAGCTAGTATGGCCGATGATTATTAGTCTTGTTAATAATTGTACAAGTAGAAATTTTGACTTGATGGTAGTGCTAGCAAAAAGGTCAGTAAAATGATTAAGACTCATCCCTTTGGTAGCATGATTTTCCAATGCATGACAATGACTATCTGGCAATGACTGTTGAGATATATGTTCCTCTAGAGCAATGTTTTGAATAGATTTGAATGACTGTAGATGTTCATTTTGCAAAAATAACAAAAACTTTAGACAGAATAAGCTCATTTTGTGTAAGCAAGAGAAGTAACTGAATTTTGAGTTTAAGGTAAGTCTTTGCCCAGAAAAGTGTGTCAGACGAGGAAACTAAATAATTTCTTGTAGAAAGAGATGGAGGTGATGAAGAGGTCAAGCAAATGTTGATGAGTCCAACTTTCTTTGATTGCAGTGGTCACTTACTGCTCTCAAGGCTTTAGATTTTGTTTTCAAAGTTTGAAATTGTAATTTAAGTGTGGAAAATATTTCCTAAAGTGGCTGACACCAGAGTTTATTCTGGGGAGTGTATGCCATCCTTCTGTTGAAGTTCCACTCTTAGAGCTTTTCCACCAAATGAGCGCTGGTTCTTGAACTGCTTCCATTCAGGATTCTTGGAACCTTGGTGCTATCTAGCGAACCAGCCCACATATCCACAAATGGCATTGCGCAATGCACAACGGAAGTAAACACCAATAGCAAGATGGCGGATCACATTAATTACCTGCAAGCTTTTGTTCTATTATAACAGATATTTGTATTTATCAAAAAAACAATCATGGACCAACTCCTAATGACAAGAAGACGTATAAGACTATTATATGCAAGACAAATGTAGAACGTGACACGCTCACAGATATCGTCACAGTTTGCACTTCAGGTCAACAGAAACCTGCTATTTTTTGGTTGAAATCCTCAGAACAGTTCAAAATTAGATGTGCAAACCAGAACGGAACCCATTCCATGTTGGTGAAAAAGATTATTTAAGAGTTAAGAGTATTTCTGATTTAAGTTGACAAGACAGCTTTACTTAAACATTTCATTATTACACCATCCACAGCTCAAATGTTTTCAAAGCTGTTTGAACATTGTCTTTATTCTGAGATGCAGATGCCTATTCACAGTAAATCGGATTTGAAAAGCATTGGATTGGCAGACAAATCAACACAGGCCAGGCTGCTAGTGATACATTCTAAATCCTGTGGTAATGCAGTCTTGAAAGTAGGTAGGAAAATAATGTGTTAATGTACGAGACAGTACGGTGAACAACCTGACTGACATCTCAATATACACCATATGCAGGATGTAGATTTAATTTAAAGATTCTGAATTTGAGGCTGTAGTTTATCATCCTGACTCAACTCTTCCTATCTCTGCCTACAGTTACCTCATCACAGCTGTGACAGGTCCTTTGCTGCTGCTGCTTGCCTGAGATTACATTATGACTACATTTGCTGGGTATGACAGCCAACAAGGCCACTTCTCCTGTGGTCCAATTCTCAGCCTCTCACACGTCAAACCTCCTGCGCTGGAAAGCAAGTTAATAATTTTGCTTGATTAATAATTCAGAGAAAGAATGAAATGTAGCGTGCTGCCCTCAATGGCTTACACAAAAGCCTTAACTGAACGTTAATTGCGTTATGCAGCAAGAGAAAGAGTTTCTGGGTGTGCTGTGATAAAAAAGAAGCTTGTCTTTCATTTTCATTTCCACAGATCACTGTCTCACCCTGGACTCTATGGTGGAATCTAGTGCTGGCTTAAACTCAGCCTCACGATGAACGTTACTGATTACACACAGATATTACTATTATCAAAATGTTCAAATTGAAGGGTCATGCCCTTGCAAAAATGTCAAGTTTGGCAGGTTTAAAATATTTTTATAAATAATAATTTTTATAAAATGTTTTCATAGTGTGAAGGCCCATGTAGATTCAACTTCCGCCTAATAGTATTTGAGATCTGTATCTGGATACAAGGGGACAGCTCTGAGGTCATGAGTCATGCTACAGCAGAAAATAACCAAAGGCATCTGTAGCTACATACATCTGGTTCATACCTGTTTAGAAGGGCCATGCTTAGCCTGGCATAATTCGCAAATGTTTATTAGTCTGGAACCTCTTAGTTCATTTTCGATTTCCAAGGGGCAAAAACCTGCCATCACTGAGAGGTGAGATGGTGAATGGTCCAAACAGGGAGAACGATGCACACAATTGGAAAAACCTCTGTAAAAACGACTTACTGTTGGTAGATAAATGACACAGTGATCTGTTGGATCTGTTGGAAGTATATATCAACTGTACATGGTCCATGTCATCTTTGATGTATGTATTGATGCATTTTTGAATAGGGTTGTCAGGTATGATCAGTGAACACAGGTTTTGGTGTCTGTACAGGCACAATGACATCAAACCTCAGTCTCACTTTGACAACAGAAAGCACACAGTCACTGCAGCAGGCTGTTGTTCACTAAGGGGTAGTTCCAGCACGTATTCCCCTGAATCCACAAGTTGTCATTTTTATATTTCTGTTTTTGTAGAGGTTAAAGGAACTGACCAACATTTCCAATGTGTTAGCATGTTAGCCAATTCCTTTAATTCCAGGATGAATTAAGGAAAAGTCTTCTGACGAATAAAATTAGACTTCCTGAGGTGAGGTCAAATCTACAAATTATGATTGGGACATTTAGAATTTTGTTTTCTTTTTCAATTTTCAAGAAACATAGTTTAATAATTTTCTTCATAAGTAGGCCTAACAATGTCTAAGTTGTTTAAAGGTTTTCCACACTTGCCCAAAGAGTGAGAGGCCACAAGTGAGTCTTATTTCTAAATCGGAAATTTGTTATTAAAATATTCATCAGCTGTGGCTGGAAATGCGTGATCCCATTTTTAGGGCTGACAGATGCCCTTTGGTTAAGTGACTCTCCCTGCTGAGCTAGCCCCATGCAACATCTATCAGCCAGCCTTGAAAAAGTCAATAAAATGAGGGCCGCCTACAAATGACCACATTTACCACTTCACTTGTCTGCCTCACCTATGCAGGGCAGTGCTCCTGGGAACAGGGAGAAGGACACTCTTTCAAGGCTGGCCTGATTGAAATAATGGAAGAATTTGGACCTGAAGGAGGAGGTGGTGGAGTGATCGCTTCACTTCCTGCGCTCTCCTGTCTGCCCCATGTGGTGGACAACGCTTCAAAGCCTGGGATCAATGGTAGTCTTGTGAGCTGCTCGGCGTGTGGTGACTAACATGCTTTTATTCTGCACATTTCTGATGCTTTGAATATTGAAAAGAGCAAAATATGAAATTTAAATTTTATTGTGTTCTTGTCTAGGATGTACTTCTGGAGGCTCGGGTCTCTCTCTCTCTCTCTATCTCTCTCTCTTCCTGTCTGTCTTTATATCAGGCAATTGTATATACTTTTTGGTTATATTTACCTCACTTCATGCAACTCATACAGCCTTCATTTATGCAGGTAAACTGAACAGAGCTGTCTGCGGAGTAACACCCTGCCATCATATACTGACTGTATATTGTCTACTTCTGTCATATGTGTGTTGCATCCCCATCATGTTTCAATACTGTGAATAACTGCAATGTGGTCAGTGTGATATCATAAAAAAGTAATATAATTCTTTTGATCATAGATTAGATAACGTATTACCTTCATGATGGATTATTATTTTGGCCACTTGGGGTCAGCAGAAGAAGCTGAAAACACAACATCTGACATATTATCACTTTATAAAATTGATATTGGGAATATGTTAACAAAGAGTGGTTTGTAACAAATCCAGCAGACACAGAACAACATTATACATTTAGAGTCGTGTTTCATTTCACCTGATGAATGTCATGTCACATTTTGTTGCACTTCCCCAGGCCCCTGCATTTCTTTACAGATCTCCCTTTCACAACCTGTCTACCAGATACCCTCGAATATCCCCGCCTTCCCAGTCGTGTGATCCCCACTCCCACCAGCACACCTACCTCTCAGTCCTACATTAAGACGTGATGACAAGTATGGTGGTACTGGTGGTACCAGGCTCATACCAAGTCACATTATTTTTCAACTATCTCAGCAAATTGTCTGGCTCCAATATTGAAAAGTTGGGGAGCGAGGATTTTTAATAACAGAAATCGGGAGTTTTGGGTGTTGGTTTTAGTTATCTTTCCTTCTGCAGAAAGACTCACTGTCCTTTTATACTAATAAAGACTTTTAATCAAGAGCCTCTTCTCCAAGAAATTTTCTCCACTACATATACCTGCCAACAACACTGCCAGGAATGTGTGAGGATCACATATGTGTTTGTGACTTTATTATTTAAATTAAACAATTTCCTCTCGCTTTAATTCTGACACATTTAACTTGCTTGCAAGAGGACTGAAGGACTCACAAATGTATCTGCAACAATCATTTGGGATGGGATGCTGGTACCATTTCTGATCTGTGTGTAAGCAGTGTTCACAAACAGGCCCTGGATCATCAATCAGCTTGATCTGTTAAATTCTTGCTCTTCTGTCCTGTTCCTGTCTGCCTGTAAGCTGTTCAAGTCACAGCTTAGAACAGATTTCGAGCCCATATTTACCTTGTCTGATTCATTAGTCATTATTAATCACCACATTTGTACACAAGTGTAGCCACCTCACCACGATTTTTGTCAGATGCTGTAGCCTGGTTGTTATTGATTTGCCCATTACACTGCTACTGAATCTTCATAATGGCACATGTTGAGAAAAGGTGAGGCAGAACTGCAGAGCCTTT
The DNA here is from genome assembly GCA_031216445.1 of Lateolabrax maculatus. Lineage (NCBI taxonomy): Eukaryota > Metazoa > Chordata > Actinopteri > Acropomatiformes > Lateolabracidae > Lateolabrax > Lateolabrax maculatus. The sequence continues at coordinate 2,841,913 of CM062205.1, forward strand.
ATACAGAGCAAGCTGCAGAAAACAAAAAAAAAACTGTCCCAGGTGTGGAGACCTCTGGCTAATTTGCAAAGACTCAGCTCAGAGGTCCACTCTAACCTTCATATCTAATTCCTCCCAGTGCTTCTCTACCAGTGTCATGTTCATTTATTATCTCTACACTTATTGGAGAGGTCACTGCAGAGGTCACAGTCACTGACCTGCCACTGCTGACGTGCCCAGAAGTGGCAGATGTCCAGCCAGCTACTCTCCTTCTGCCGTGACCCCTTGTGCCCTACAGGTGTGTATTTCAGGTCATCCAGCCAATTAGGAAGCTCATAGGTATGCAAAGGCAGCAGTGCTCATTAAAACAATGTGACTTAAATTTTACAGGTCTCCCAAACAGGATTTTCTCAAAATAAAAGCAAAAAAATAAAGAAATCATTTTGGTTGCTACTGTGCAGCTTGTCCTAATTATGCACTTTTTAATTGGTATTAAGTTTGCCATAGCATCAAAAGTTGTCAAATACTGTTGAATTTATGACACATATTTCATCTGGAGTCTGTTAATTCATTAGTTTGTTGGCATGTGTTTACATACAGTACTTCAGATAAGTGCCCACATTTCGCTTGGGGCGTAACAGCAACTGGGTCGAAACACTGACTCCAATTAAAAAGAAGGGCTTGTCATTCTAGGTTAAGTAGCCCTGTCAGAGACATTCTTCGGTTTATTTCTTGGGTTTGCTCTTTTATTAACAGATTAATACTTGAGTACAATGCGGTATTCATTCATGACCCTGTGGGAAAACATCGGTAATAAAATATTCTACACGGTTTTGTCCATATCCCACAACCGTCTTTAGCAAAAACGACATTCTCAGTTGTCATCACAAGATCAAAGTATGAAACTTTGGTCAAGGGATAAAAGTTATTAAAACTAGCTGCACTTGGAGCAGCTGCAGCAGTAAAATGCTGCTTACAAGTTGATACAGTTGCTGGCTCTCTCGTCACTCTACTACAAGGAGTCAATGCAGTAGCAATGCTTTTCTGTCAGCTCATTTAACCTTTTTATCAGGTTAGTGTTATGTTTAAGCACAGAAAACATATAAGAACTGTATATAAGAATGTTTGAATGTGTTTTAGAGGGCCTGTGAGTAAGTTTAGAGTTGTGTTTTATTCATTGTTGTGCCTCTGAACTGTCGACTAGCGCCATCCGTCGGTCCTGCTATCATGGCAGTTGAACAGTTTGTTTACTTTGTATATACCTGCTCCTTGCTATTTGTGGTGAAAACCCAAGAGCTCCAGTACATTGCACATGAAGTTAATACTTTATATACTGAATTAATTTAAACATGTATGGTTATTGTACACGTTAACATCTGAAAATCTGAAATTGCATACAGTAACATGAGGCAATGTCTTTCATTCAACATTATTGTTGAAACAAAAGGGTAATCATTTGGCTCAAGTATGAAAATATAAATACAATTCTGCTGCGAGGAGTCAATGCATAACATTTTCAACAGAGATCTTAATTCATGGCTTTGTTCCATCAAGACTTGATTATTGTAATGTTTCGTTGCTAGCACTAAAAGTCCTCCTCCAGGACCACACAAGACAAGTTGAGTAGTACTCCACAAAACAGTAAACTGATCTTCACATTGGTGGTGTCCCTTTAACCCTATGGTACTGCCCCTGAAAACAGAGGCAGTTCTCTCTCTGTCTGACCTCCCTGAATACCAAATTCACTGTCCTGATAGACTGCGTGTCATTTTGTGCCATGGAGTAAAAACTCCTGCTATTAGACCAATCACAGTCATTGTTCTTTCCCTCCTCTGCTGCCTGCTGGCTCTTACAGGGACAGAGGGCACCCCCACTCCCCACTCCTGCTCTCCTCAGCACCCTCCCTCTGTGGAACTGCTGTAAGAGATAGGCCCCAGGCCTGTGCTTTCTGCTGTCTCCAGAGGTCTCCAATAGAAAACTTCCATTTTCTTCCCTTTAAAGTGGACTGCATCTGTGAGGGAAATTCTCTTCAAAGAAATCAAAATGACTCCTCAAAACACCTCCTCTGTGCAGAGCAATCTGCAATTTCAGTATGTGACTACCTCTCCTAACTTTGTGCAGAGTACAGCTGTTCACAACAGGTTATGGCACAATGTTTCTAACTTTGGGTCAGGGCTCCATGATTTGATGATGATTTCATGATACTCCTATATGAAATAGAATGTGAACAGTGGGAGAAAGACAAGTCAGAGTAGGTCATTGGGCCATACTGCCATCTGGTGTAAACTGATAATCTTATTTAAATATTGAAGTTATTGAGGATTAACCATGTAGAATGTCTATACAATTAAACTTAAAACTATTTACACCTCCATGTTTTTATCCTGTGGTCTGTTTACATTTTGTCAAATGCATCCTTAAAAGTGATGCAGCCTTGGTGACTAGCAGTTGCTGTTTGCACTCAACAATAACAATCATCTAGATTACTTTAATACTACAGAGAAAGTCTCAATCTGATGAGTGTGAGGCAAAATCTGAAGTCACAAGGAGTCCTCAGATGTACTCACTGCAGTGAGTTCCACTGATTCATTGTCTTGCAAAAATGACACTGTGGCAGACAGCAGTGCACCCCAATACCCCCCACAGGTCCGACTAGGGGAGACTGAGGATGCAGGGCAAGAGCAACAAACAGACTGCATCGACTACTGTAATCACAAAGACTCTACGATACTGACAGTAGAGGCTTCAGTGACAATAAATCAGCTAAAGTAGGTTGGATTTTTATATAATGGTTGCAGGTCTTATCAGTGGTTATAGGTAATTTACCCTCTGACTCAAACAGAGCTGCTCAAAAACAAACAGTGCAGGTGTGTGGTGGAACTTTGCATCTCTAGTGAGTGAGTGTGAGGCAGGGCTGTTGCTGAAAAGACATTTGTGCTCAGCTGAATTACCAAAACACATTTCTGTTGCAGCTTCAAAGCAAGGCTGACACGCTGCATTTGCATCGTAGAACACCTCAGATAGGTTGGACAACAGAGGGCGAGACGTGTGAAATTCTGAGGTAGGCCTTCATCTGACCCATTTTAGCACGAGGAGAGAAGCATGCAGGTGCTATAGGTTACCCCCTGCATGTTTTGCATGGATGGTGACGTGTCCACAGATTCAACATTTTGGACCAAGTCATTTTCAACCCGATAATATCTTGACATCATAAATAACTGGCCAAAATTCCATGAAAATTGCTATGAGTATTTACGACTTCAAGAGGGTGAATCCAGATTGCCATTTGACTCTTTGGTCCATGACATTGTATCTCACCGGTATAGGGTGAAAGAAGGAAAAGGAAGAAGAATATGTGGGCTCATATTTGACTTGAATTTTTATTCACTGTTGATGATGCCACTAATGATGTTAGTATGACATTCGTTTTCTTCTTGTAAAAATACAGGCTACATTGTAAGTGCACACAGACTATACAACTATTTAAATGGAACAGCTGTCTCAAGGTGGACTGATTTGGAAAAACTAGGTACATGTAAATTACCAATCTATTTGCGTGAGCCACTCCTGCATTCAGACTAAAGTGCGAGAGTGAATTATGCCCTTGGAAAGTTACAAAACATTTCAGACACAGCCTTCTTGATTCTGCCATTGGAAAGGTGTGGGAGAGGGGGTTTTCAGATGCTGCTCTGAAGCTTTTAGTCTATTTTATAGAGACACCAGATCTGCAATTAAAGTCTATGATCACTGTTTGAGTGATTTTAGCCATCCTGCTTTGAGACTGCTGATAAAACTGTTTTTCTTTGTACCAAAAAGAATTGTCTTCATAAGACCCAGACCCAGTTTTTACAGTACTAAACAGACCCCAATCGAAAGACCTCAAATAATATTGTCTTATGACATACAGTAAATCTACTTGCTTTGGGTTAAACAACTGATATGACTATATGCCGTGTAAACCAGGGCAAGATAAATTCAATTGTGCATCTTACTGTAGATGGCCACATCATTAGATGTTGCTGTGCACTCTTACAAGGATCCCTGTCTTCACAGATGGCTACTTTAACAAGGCAAAACAAATATGGGAGACAAGGACAGCATTAAATGGGACATGGGCAGTGAAAACCGCTCAGGTTTGATGCTATCTGCTTCGGCAAGCCAGGCTTTTTCACGCTCAATTTAAATTTTGAGGAAGTAAAAGTCGCTTGTGTGCTTTTGATCTGGCTTGCTACAGTTTGCCTTTCCATGACATGCCATGATTAAGGATATCTACTCAGTGGTGTCAGATACAAAGGGAGGTGAGTATTATGCATGCCTTTTGTTACAAAACAAAAGCACATAAGTCAAGTCAAGTCAATTTTATTTGTATAGCCCCAAATCATAACAAAAGTTATCTCAAGACGCTTTTCACATAGAGTAGGTCTAGACCATACTCTTTAAAATATTATTTACAGAGACCCAACAGTTCCCACCATGCGTAGCACTTGGTGACAGTGGTGAGGAAAAACTATACCTATAGCAGCATAACTAAGGGATGGTTCAGGACTCACCTGAGCCAGCCCTAACTATAGGCTTTATCAAAAAGGAACGTTTTTAGCTGATTCCACAGAAGAGGAGCTTGATAACTAAAGGCTCTGGCTCCCATTCTACTTTTAGAGATTTTAGGTACCACAAGTAACCCTGCATTCTGTGAGCGTAGTGCTCTAGTGGGGTAATACCCTACTATCAGCTCTTTAAGATATGATGGTGCCTGACCAATATGAGCTTTGTAGGTGAGGAGGAGGATTTTAAGTGCAGACAAGTTAATATTGGAGAAATATGTTCTCTTTTGCCACCTCCTGTCAGTACACATGTAGCCGCATTCTGGATCAGCTGGAGAGTCTTTAGAGACTTATCGGGGCAGCCCGATAATAAGGAATTACAATAATCCAACCTTGAAGTAACAAATACATGAACTAGTTTTTCTGCATCTTTTTGAGACAGGATATGCCTGATTTTTATAATGTTACGTAAGTGGAAGAAGACAGTCCTTGAAGTCTGTTTTATATGAGTATTAAAGGACATGTCCTGATCAAAGATTACTCCTAGACTCCTTACAGTGGTGCTAGAGGCCAGGGCAATGCCATCTAGAGTAATTATATGCATATATAAGGTGCGTACAATTGGTCCAAGCACAGAACCTTGTGAAACTCCATGACTAACTTCCGTGTGCACGGAGGATTCATCATATACATTTACGTCTTTCAAACTGAAATTTATCTGATAAACAGGACTTAAACCAGCTTAGTGCAGATCCTTTGATGCCAATCAAATGCTCCAGTCTCTGTAATAGGATCAGATGGTCAATGGTATCGAAAGCGGCACTAAGATCTAACAGAACAAGTACAGAGACAAATCCTTTATCTGACGCAATCAGAAGGTAATTTGTCACTTTCACCAGTGCTGTTGTTGATCAGAAGGGTTCCTGTTCATGTGGTTTTCAGGTGGATTGAGTAACCTTTTCACTGTGGAGAAGAGAGTTCTGGTATTACCTGTGCTCATGATATTTGCGTAGTAGGAGGTTTTCGCTATTGAAAGAGTATTTGTGTAGTGAAGTAAATGATCACAGTACAGTTGCTTGTGAAAAGTAAGTCCAGTCTTTGTGTGAAGTCTCTCGAGGCGCTGACCTAAAGCCTTGAGCTGATGTAGTTCATGTAGCATAGAGCAGTATGGGCAAATGAGACAGCACGTGTTTTCAGAGGGGCAACAATGTGAAGTGCAAAAGATAGGCTGTCATTGTAGTAGTCCATTAGATCCTGGAGTGAAGTTTTGAAGCAGAGACTGGGTTCAAGGTTATTAAAATTGATGAGATCTTCTGGGTTAATATATTTTATGTTGCAGTATGAGATAATATACTGCATCCTTGATTTACTGAGTGGTAGATTGGTGTTGAATAATATCGCTTTATGGTTAGAGATGGGTAGCTCAGCAGAGGTGATGTTATATGGTGTAACGCCAGAACAACAAACTAAATCTAGGATATGGCCATTGGTGTGGGTTATAAAATCAACATATTGTGTTAAATCGAAGATATCTGACTTTGCATTAAAAATCTTTGGTGAAAATATTGTGGATGTTATCAAAATGAACATTGAAATCCCCAATAAGGATGATGTTGGGAGACATTGTGCTAAGGGTTGTTAAAACTGTAGAAAGTTCAGTAATGAAAATATTTGATGACTTAAGAGGACTTAGGTCCACAGAGTTTAACAGCCAGCAGTTCAAAAGGACACTGATCAGGTAGGGAGACTGCCGTTATTTTTATACTCTTGCGATAGATCAGCGACAGGCCACCTCCCTGAAGAACAGAGTTTACACATGTAGCGAAACCCTGGTGGACTGCTGCTTTTAGTTGTAGGAAATCGTTATGTGGCTGTAAGGTTTCTGTGAGACATAAATAGACCAGTTTGTAGCTGTCATATTACTGCCAGCTTTTACATTTTATTTGTTTTTCTGATGCAACTCATTTGTTCTCATCAACACATCCATAACAAAACTCACCAATCTCTTTAAGGTCAAAGTGGTAACTTTCGGCCAGTGAATGCCTCACTTCTCTACTCATGATAAAACAGCATCTATGAGCAGGATGAAGTCTCTATGACCCATCAGCTGTGTCATCTAGCTGCATCACTGGTAAAAATGACATTACTTTTTATTTTTAAGAGTGAAGTAATTAAAATGACATTGTTGTCAAGAAGTCCAAAGGACAAGCTAAGGTAAGTTGGTTGAATCAATGGATGTAAAAAAGGTACTTTAAAATTAGATATGACATGCATAAATGAGTCATAGTGCAGAGGCCATAGTGATGGTTGGCAGTAATGTATGCATTTATAAGAATCTCATTACTAAAGCTGGGCTGGATTGAGTCTCCTTTTGTGACACTGATCTCAATCGACATGAATAAGATTTAAATGCCATACAGACAACCACAGCTCATCATAGCACTAATCGGCATTCAACAGAAAAATCCAACTGCCTCAGTAGAAAAGGATCGTACACATGAAGGAGGAATGGAGAAGGGGGGGGGGGGGGGTGGGGGGGTCAAGTCAACAAAAACAAACTCCAAACAGGATTGGAGTTACAAATATAACAATGTTTGTGTTATATTTATTACATATTGAATCTTTTCTGCTGTATTTACCCATTTTTTAAACAGTTCTTGAACAGAAACTGTCCAATTGTGTTGACACATTTTCACAATGTCCCTAAAAGTAGAATGGGAGCCAGAGCCTTTAGTTATCAAGCTCCTCTTCTGTGGAACCAGCTCCCAGTTTGGGTTCGGGAGGCAGACACCCTCTCTTTGTTTAAGAGTATGCTAAAAATAGTTCCTTTTTGATAAAGCTTATAGTTAGGGCTCTGTCTCCCCTCTCCCCCTCTCTCCTCCCCTTTCAACCCAACTGGGTCGATGCAGATGGCCGCCCACCCAGAGCCTGGTTCTGCTCGAGGTTTCTACCTGTTAAAAGGGAGTTTTTCCTCGCCACTGTCGCCAAGTGCTGCTCATGGTGGGAACTGTTGGGTCTCTGTAAATAATATTTTAAAGAGTATGGTCTAGACCTACTCTATGTGAAAGCGTCTGGAGATAACTTTTGTTATGATTTGGCGCTATAAAAAGAAAGAGAAGAAAGAAGAAATGACTTTTTGAACTAGAGTTCCTGTTTTACATATCAAATATTTCCATCTTTTCACCACTACAGTTAATGTGGGATGAAAACACAAAAGATTTGTGTTTTTAACCTAAAATGTATCGTTTAAAGTGTGCAAACGGCTATTATGTCAATATAACTACTACTGAAGTGTATATACTCAAAAGTTTTTCTTCTCCACATTTACCTAATAAAAGCAATAATGTTGACACTACTAGAAATTCACTCATCTGAAAAAAACTCAATACATTTTGGAAATGGCTATTTCTCAATAAAAATAAGCATTGCTTTGATTCACTTTTTACTAAATTATGTGTAAAGAGAAAAAGAAGTTTGTAAAAACACGTAAAATTGTGGCAGTTTTATGTTAATAAAGCAAAATATTTTCATGCTCAGCACAACACTGGAACTCTTTTAATTATTTTTGTTGTACATTTTAATGTAAAGTGAACACAAATTATTATTTTTATTGGACCAAAACTTGTCTACTTTTTATTAAAAATTAAACAACTGAGCATGTGAAATGTATGCAAAGTGAACAATTTATGTTGTTTTTTGGGCTTAACAATATACATTTTAACAAAGTATTTAAGTTGTATTGTAACACAAATTTAGTTTTTTTTTTATTCAAATATTTTCAGTTTAAATTTGATGTAGCTCTGACTCATTATTTAATTAAGTGAACTAAAAAATAAGAAAAAACAGAAAGACATTGTCAAGAGAAGTAAATCATTTTATGCTCAGCATAACTCTGGAACTCTCATTGTAATGATGTGTTTTTGTTATGTAAAGTGAACAGAAATTAATTTTATTGAACAAGAAATGTACTACAGGGTTTATGAACATAAAAACATTGAGTTTATACTTTTACAACCCTTTCTGTATGCAATGTAAGTGTTTTTAGTCGGTCTTGAACTACACTGGAAAAAAAATTTGAAAGGTTTACGGTCCACTGAGCTCATAAATGAGTTCAGCTCTAGGATTCAAATAACTTTTTTATTCCAAATGTAATGTGTGATATAGTTTAGGTCCGGTTTTAGCAGATCAGCTCTGGTAGCATTATCCTCCCTGTTCCATGTGTGTTTTTGTCTGTAACCTGGTAAATGCTAATTAATCCAAGAGTGTGTGTGTGTGTGTGTGTGTGTCTGTGTGTGTGAGTGCTGCTCATCACCCTCCTAGCAACTGGCCGGTATCTAATTGGTTCCATCTTGCAGCTGAAATAAGAAGCTGCTTCTACAGAATTCCTCTCCATCCACAGGCACACTGTGGCGCAGAGCTGAGGAGAGTGTAGGGATCAATGCAGGATTCACGTCTTTGAAAATTGAGAAGCCATCACAAATAATTTATCATAGTGTGCAAAAAGGAGTGTGTGTTTATGTGCCTGCCGTGCGTTTGCCCCCACACCTAAGAAAATACAGTGCTATTTCAAGAGTTGTATTTCATGTGGCGGGGACAGGAATTCATTTGGCTGCAGGTAAATCAAGGAAAGTGGTCCTCAGAGATGTCAATAGCCAGCCCTCTGCATTAGTTTCAGTCAATGAAGGTTGCTTTTTCTGCTTCAGCCCACTCAACACTTGAGATAGTGTGTAATCAGAGCCAGCCCTACAGGCGTAATTAACAGCAATAATAAAAAAGACTGATTAAATATGATTGATATAAAATTAATAAGGATTAATGAGCCAAAACTTGGGTGATAGACACATAAATGAGTGTTGGAAGGAAAGGCAGAGAGATTTAATGATATCACTGGTAGAGATACTTTGTATTCTGTGTCTGTCAATTCTGGAGGTGAATGCAGATTACACTGTAATGGAATTGACTTTCTCACAATCCTCCTCCACCCAAAACACCTGGGATACTTGATGAATGTGCAGAATATACCAAAATATCTGGGAACACAAATAGATGGAAAAGATAAAATACTACATGTTAAATGTTTTGAGCTAATTTTTCAAGTCTAAAAAATCTAGACCCATAGCAGCTCTTTTTTGGACATAACTCCCACAAAAACCAGTTCAAAACCAATCTCATGCAATTTAAGAAGACTTTTGCATAATTTCTGTCCATTATGTCCATCTGAAATGGCAAAAATTGACCACTATGCTGCACTTCTGATGATCCCAACAACCCAGTTATTATGGTAAAATGAGATGGAAGGACAGCTGAGGAGCCACTGGGTAGAGAGCATTCTGTTCAAGCCCACTTTCCAGTGTATTTGGTGCCAGTAGATACAATCTAATGCAATCCACTACAACACTCCTGCAATAAATCCCATATTGTGAAGTTTATGAAGAAAAAACTAGGGAGGCTTTCACATCAGGGACCCGGGCCTGGATCTGAGTACATTTGACCCCAAAGTCCAGTTATTTTGATTTGTGTGAACACTGTCTACCATACATTCGGTTGATCCATCCCCGAGTCCACTTGAAAAGGTGGTCTAGGGTACGGTTTATGTACTCGGGTACGGATCGCATCAAGTGTGAAAACTACCGTACCAAAACAAAGAAGTGGACTGCTATTTAGAATGTTACGTTGACACCGTTTTATGGGCTTGGGATCTTTCAATTGGCTTTTCTATGATGTAGCGACTACATACACAAATGTCATGTAGATCACCACGCAAGCATCCTCGGGTACGGAAAAATATTACTTGTGAAAGCTGAGCGGCAAGGTATTGTAGCAGGGGTACGGTACTCAGGCATGGTACGAAGCAATCATACCTACGATGAAAACGCCCTTGTTTTTTTAAACACACACAAAGCAACATAATAATATATGTATATTAATACATTAATAATGTATTGAAAGGAGACTGTTCTTCCCAGAAAAAACAACAGCATTGGTTATTCAAATGCTCAGAACAACCTGTGAAGGAATTTTCCTTCTTGTATGTTAAACTTCCCTCTTGTAGGTTAAAGGTAACTTAAGACAGTGCTTCACAGGTCAGGTCAACTGTCTGTCTCTGTTCGCCTGTCTCACTCTGTGTGCCTGACAAGGCCGAGTTGGCTCTGGCCTCTGGTAGACCAAGGTCTGCTAGATATCTTCTGTATTCAGGGTTAGACACAACAGGCTGGCTCCTGGTTGTTGACGCTGGATAAGAGACACTGTAGAGAGGCTATGCTGTTGCTAGGACAGCAATGGTTGACGTCTTTCCTTGTTTGGATCTGATATCCAATAGAGTCATCACACATGACAGGCTGAGTTAGTGGAACTTATCAGTTCTGGGGAGAGTTAAATACTGAGCTTCAGGACACCATCTTCAGATTTGGGTAGCAGTACGCTGTGATTCACACGTGGTGTTTCCCTTTTCTCCTCGATCAAGCTTCAATAAATATTCCTGTGTAAGACATCCAGGTCTCCTGAAACTTCTTGTTAGAGTCAACCAGCTTTAAGATTTCCTTCACACAACCTAGACTAGCTTAGCTGTGGTTCAGCTACACCAGCATTTGCTGGGGGTTAAATTGCTGCTGCATGCTAAATTGAACCTGACAAAAAGAGCCTTTTTACGCATTTTGTTTGATATATACATCACAAGTGTCTGGAGCAGAATACATCACATCTGCACCTGAACAGCTGACACAATCTACCCAACAATGACTTGGATGCATCTGGCTTCAGATTGACACGTACAGTATATGTTAGTGTCGCCTTCATTAGATCATGCATGAGCTGCCGGGCTCCTGTCCCCTGCCCCCATCTGTGTGATTGTGTACATTATACCTGGAACACTATCTGGCCTTGAGTGCATGTCAACACACTGATTGTTTTACCATCACAAAATAGATCAAGGAGAAGGTTGAAAGTGAGTGTCTGACACCAGAGATCACTATTCACATGTGATGTTTTCCTAACATTACCCTCCACCTAATTTTAACTGATCATGATCATTTTTAAATATATACATATATAAAGTCCTGGACTACTTTCAGTGACAATGCTTTTGAACAATGTCATGGATTGTGTACTGCAGAACCATCCATTAAGAATGTATAACTAGAGAGACTGCACTGTGTAATCACAACACCACGGGCCTTAACCAGCTAGGAACTTTTGTGACATGCCATCACCCCCTCAATCCTTCCAGTTTTACTCTCTCCACTGCCTGTCCAATGAAGCAGGAAACTCCTTGTCTCTTCAAAAAACGTGTGCATTAAAAAGCTATCTCAACTCTGCAAAATCCAGATGGTCTCTTACTGTGTGTTTGGAATTGTTGGGCTCAAACAGTGATTGCTGTTTGTCTACCCTAAAGTGCAGGATTAAACTATAGGATCAACCAGGGTGCCATTTGGCACAGCTTGAGGCTTTTATCATTGTGCCACTCGTCCCGCTTCATCAGCGGCTGCCAATTCTCACACTGTGCCAGTGACTGCAGAGCTTTTATGGCTTGCTAAACAGGTTGTGGGAAATATATTAACAGGCAACAGGGATGACACTCATTACTGAGTTTTTGGGACAGAATAAAGAACATGTCTGAGATTTGTTTTCATTACCAGTGTGTTGGTGTAATATTATTTGAATTAACAAAAACAGAGATTTCTACCACATATAACCAAACAATTCACAGATTGTATGGGTGTTACCTTTATTTTGCAGAATTTGCATGATATTTTAAAAAGAATGATGAATGTGGCGATTTTGAAGTAGTAACCACAGTTAGAAGTGCTGCAGCATGGCTGTAGGGACGGCAAAGTCAGTTGGATGGTCCACCACTTTGGTCCAGACATTTATGAAACCTACTGACTTTTGTGATCCCCTGACTTGTCCTCTAGTGCCACTTGAGGTTGACAGTTTTGGTTTTGAGTGAAATATCTCAACAACTAATGGCATTAGTTTTCATTATACCTGCTAAACGTCTGCATGCGTCTGTTTTCAGTGTGAACATGTTGGTGTGCCAGTCATTTACGGTCACATACTTTCGGGGTAAATAACTTTTTAAGGTGAATGCCGTATTTCTATATTGGTAATTGTCATGAGCTTTACAGTGTTTTGATGACCGACATACCGTCAAATTCATGGACCTCTCTATCATCTTCCAACATCTCACTGGTACCTGAAGAAACACCAACGCAACCCATTATTTTTATTTATTTTTAATGATGGGCTTTTTTGGTTTCAACGTCCAGTAAAAACATGGCCAGCTTGATTTCTTTTTATTGCCCATATCTCAGTTCCTACCAAGCTCTACTATCCCTATCTAGTAAAGGAATATAATGCCAATAAAAACAGTAGCTTATCACCTGTAGGACTATGAGGAAATTCCCTGAGCGTCACACAACTTAAAACATACTCTTTGAATTGACTTATTACTTATTTTCAAAAAGGACCATGTTTTACAGTCTGCTGTATGTTGGGGTCATTCATATGTGTGGGCAGTCAAAAAAAGAATAATTAAAAAATAATTTCACAAAGCTATCGTTAATGTCACAGTTGGTATATTCATGTGGCTAAAAGTGTTCTTCAGCTATTGTTTATAACATATGTATAACGACTGCATACTGTATGTTGCGACAGTAAACTGCAGCTTCGTGGAATAGACAGCAGTCTGGTTCTGCACATGCCCTCTGGGCAGTGGCACTTTTATGAGCAATGTCCTCTGTTATGTAAATGATGGCATCTGTGCTGTGATAAACTGGATTACACATTGCTTATGCTGTGATGAAATAACATAATGAGTTAAGGTGTGCCAGCACAATATATCCCTGCAACAAGGAGCAATTACATCTGGAGGCCATCCAAGTCAAAACTGCACAATGAGCACAAAGTGTTCACTGACAGGAGTTGACTGTGAAATTTTGATACTCTGAGGATGCCAGTATCTTTTTTCTAAGTAGCTCTCTAAATGCCCTCTGCAAACAGTTGTACACCACAGCTATAGTAGTGAACACAGAAAGTGGGGATTTAATTCATACAAACAAAATACAGATTTTAAAGCCTGTGGAGTCACTTTCAAAACAAGGTCACAGGAGGATTTCTTTAACTGAATAATTCACTATGTATGGCATCAAAACATAGCTCAATTTGAATATAGTTCATTTGAATCTTGCTCCATAGTCTTGAAAACAGAATGTAAATACTACAACTTGACAGCTTTCTGATAATGAGGTCATAAGAATTCAATAACGTAAGCACAGTATGAATGTTTCCTGTCTGGATGCAAGAGTTTGAAGATTTTCACAGAGAGCTTCACTCTCCTGTGTTTGTGTAACCAAACTTCTTCTTTCTAATATCAGTGCATTGTTTGCCAAGGTTTTGGCATTGTACATCTAATGGGCCACGTCACTTTGGAACAAAAGCTATATATACCATTTGCATAAAAAACTGTGTTTTTCATACCCTAACACAACAAAAAGCAAAGTTGCGTTGGCCGTGACAAATAAACTGCATATCAAGTGCATCAACAGAAAACACAAATGCAAAAATCACAACACAAATCAACAGGACACATCAACAGAAGTGAGCAGCAATGGATGCTGACAGTGAAAAGGGCCTGTTGCTACCCGATTATATAACATACATATAATTAGTTGTAATAATTAGTTATGTTAGCATTAGTTATTACGATACAATCTAGCATTTTTTTAATTCTCAGCTTGATTGTTTTATGTTGTGCACCACTGTTCCTTAAATTCTGCAGCCTCTGAATATTACTGGTTTAATTTATTAAGCTTTCACATATTGAGACATTTACTTTATTTGTTTATCCAATGATTATTTTAATGGTTTAAATTAAACAGCAACCACCTTAGTGCCGCTTTCGATACCACTGACCATTGTATCTTATTGCAGAGACTGGAGCATTTGATTGGCGTCAAAGGACCCGCACTAAGCTGGTTTCAGTCGTATTTATCAGATAGATTTCAGTTTGTCCATGTAAATGATGAATCCTCCGTGCACACGGAAGTTAGTCACAGAGTTCCACAAGGTTCAGTGCTCGGACCACTTTTATTTACCTTGTATATGCTTCCTTTAGGCAATATTATCAGGAAACACTCCATAAACTTTAACTGCTATGCAGATGATACTCAGTTATACTTATCAATAAAGCCAGATGAAACCGGTAAGTTAGCCAAGCTTCAGGCATGCATTAAGGACATAAAAGACTGGATGACCTGCAATTTCTTGCTGTTAAACTCTGACAAAACTGAAGTTATTGTTCTGGGTCCTAAACACCTGCGAGACGCAATATGTATAGATATAGTTACTCTAGATGGCATTGCCCTGGCCTCTGGCACCGCTGTAAGGAGTCTAGGAGTAATCTTTGATCAGGACATGTCCTTTAATACTCATATAAAACAGACTTCAAGGACTGCCTTCTTCCACTTACGTAACATTATAAAAATCAAGCATATCCTGTCTCAAAAAGATGCAGAAAAACTAGTCCATGCATTTGTTACTTCTAGGTTAGATTATTGTAATTCCTTATTATCGGGCTGCCCCGATAAGTCTCTAAAGACTCTCCAGCTGATCCAGAAAGCGGCTGCACGTGTACTGACAGGAACTAGCAAAAGAGAACATATTTCTCCAATATTAACTTCTCTGCACTGGCTCCCTGTGAAATCTAGAATAGAATTTAAAGTCGTCCTCCTCACTTACAAAGCTCTTATTGGTCAGGCACCATCATATCTTAAAGAGCTGATTTCCGTATTACCCCACTAGAGCACTACACTCACAGAATGCAGGGTTACTTGTGGTACCTAAAGTTTCTAAAAGTAAAAATGGGAGCCAGAGCCTTTAGCTATCAAGCTCCTCTTCTGTGGAATCAGCTCCCAATTTGGGTTCGGGAGGCAGACACCCTCTCTTCGTTTAAGAGTATGCTAAAAACGTTCCTTTTTAATAAAGCTTATAGTTAGGGCTGGCTCAGGTGAGTCCTGAACCATCCCTTAGTTATGCTGTTATAGGCTTAGACTGCCAAGGGGCTTCCTATGACGCACTGAGCTTCTCTCTCCTCCTCTCCCTCTCTATCTGTACGCATTCCTATCCCACTAATACAGGTTACCAATTCAATTTCTTCCTGGTAGTCCTTGTGCTTTCCGTGCTTTTTGGCCTTCTTACTTTCTGCAGGTATTTCTGCCTCTGGAGCTGTAGATTCTGGATCTGTGACTGCCAGCCGTCTACTGCCCCCATGTTCCTGCTCCACACTCAATGCTGCAGTTGTTATTATTATTAGTCTGATTTGTTGTCTCTCCTCCTGCTCTGTCTCCCCTCTCCCTCCTCCCCTTTCAACCACTGTCGCCAAGTGCTGCTCATGGTGGGAACTGTTGGGTCTCTGTAAATAATATTTTAAAGAGTATGGTCTAGACCTACTCTATGTGAAAGCGCCTTGAGATAACTTTTGTTATGATTTGGCGCTAAACAAATAAAATTGACTTAACTTGACTTGACCTACTACAGTATAGCCTAAACTAGCTTGCAATGCCTGTCCCCAAATGTGCCTTCATACAAATATACACAACTCAACAGGAAAACACATGGACAACAACACAAGTCCAACTGTAATTCCATAAAAACCTCCAAAAAGTATCTGATTATCCATGAGTACATTTTGGATCGCTCTGTTTCTGAGGTGTCCTGGTCTCAAGGGTTAGGGATTCAAACAAAGTCCTTTGCTGACATTTGTAAATATTGTTGTGCCAGAAGCCCTGAATGTTTCACTGTGTGAGCACTTTGAGGGGCCTCGTATGTATGCATTAACGAATAACGCAAAAGGTGTCCTCACCAGAAAAATGACGTTAATGTTCATGTCCTTCAACACATGGACGTAAGTTTCATCTTCCGGGAAATTGATTGCTTGTGGCTGTGTGGATAGTGACAAATGAGGTTGGGTCGGCAAAAAGTTGGCCTTTGACATGGACAACCCTGTTCACTTCCCTGTGTACTACAGTTGGTTTCCTTTAACCATGGACACACAAGCAACGTGACTTTGTTTTGCTCATCACACTTTGTATGTGTCAATCTGTACACTTTGTACATTCGGACATCTTACACATGACAAGTGACTCAGGCCTTTCCAGTGAGGACATGACACTAAAATATGCATCACAATCAAGTCTTTACATGCTTATTTGTACATTGTGTGCTTAAATTAATATTGACAATACACAAGTTGGTTCAGTGCCATGTGCAGTAGCAAC
Organism: Lateolabrax maculatus; assembly: GCA_031216445.1. Classification (NCBI taxonomy): domain Eukaryota; kingdom Metazoa; phylum Chordata; class Actinopteri; order Acropomatiformes; family Lateolabracidae; genus Lateolabrax; species Lateolabrax maculatus. The sequence goes on from CM062205.1 coordinate 2,858,705, forward strand.
ACATTACAATGAGGAGGGGCCCTAAACTAAATCCTGCTTAGGGCTCCCAAAAGTCTAAGGCTGGCCTTGTGCATGTGTGTGTAAGTGTGTGTGTGAGTGCGCGCACGCACATGTATTCAAGTTGCCATGTTTGCGTTAATGTTGTTGCCGTGTGTGTTTGTGTTGTTGTTGTTGGTGTGTGTGTGTATGTGTGTGTGTGTGTGTGTGTGTTTATGTATGTATCACTACCACTACTACTATTAAGACTCTATAGCTAGGCTGTGTTTACGGAGTCTGTACATAGTCCAGGCTTCAGAGAGAGCCTCAGGACCAGCTGGCTGAGGAGACTCTTCTCTGGCTTCAGCTCCTGGCATGTTAGGGCTGTGTGATGGTTTGCCTAGTTTTTAAGTGATTGTAAAATGTGATTGATCTTTTTGTATTTTGAGTATGAGGGGGTGTTGGCCCAGTTTTGCTCAACATGTATTGTTTGAAGGTCTTTCTCTGGTCATATAGGATGTTCTTACAGGAAAGATTCTATCATTTTAATTTTTTTGTCCCTTTTGTCCCGTGCATGCCTTAATTAGGTAACCCAAATTTCACTGCCATAGAGAATTATCGGTTCAAATAGAGATTGGAAGGTTTTTAGCCAGATTTGATTGTAACCTCAAATTTAATTTTTTTTTCTCTTTGCATAGAAAGCTCTCCTTGCTTTCTCCCTCAGATCTTTCACAGCCGAGTTGAAGCTTCCTGTGGAACTTACATTGAGGCTGAGGCATGTGTAGTTTTTTTGTATGTTGTAATTTAGTGGTGTCCAAATAGAAATTGTGTGTGTGTTTTCCTGACTTCTGGACTGCTTCTATAAGATAATAATTTGTTTTCTTGGAGTTAACTGTCAGGGCCCAGGCCTGGGCAGGTGGTTGACATGCTGCTAGACCTTCTTTTGGTGGTGACAGCAACACCGAATCACCTGCATGTAGGACACCCTTAACTTCTGTGTCATTCAGGGTGAGGCCAGGTGCAGTGGACTGATCTAATTGACACATGAATCATTGATGTATAAATTGAAGAGGGTTGGACTAAGATTGCATCCCTGCCTCACCCCATGACCTTGGGAAAAGAAGGCTGTCACATTGTCTAGGTAGGTGAATTACCTGTTTAGTTGTTTTATTATTGCAGAAGCTTCTTGTTACTGTATGAAATTTAAACGTGCAAAAAAAAAAATCACAGAATGCATAGGATGGTAACCCTTAGATGCATGTGTTTTTTCAAACATTGCTACATACTGCAGCTTTTTAGTGAACTGACACATATATAATGCAGATTATATTCATTCATTTATTATATTCATCTTTATTTCCAAAGCTGCTGTCATCAAAACCTTCCAAAATCTCAGAAAATGCTGCTCTGCACTCAACACACCCAGGTGCTGCACCGTCATTTTACTCGGACAGTTAGCGAATACAAACAATCTTTGTCATCATTGTGTTTGTATGTGTTCATAGTAACAGTGAGACGACAGCACCACCATGAGACAAGCAGCAAAACATTACCTGCTCATAACACTCTTACATACCTCAGGTGAACCTATGTAGATTTTAATGAAAAACATGTGTCACTGGTTGTCACCAGAACATTGTTAAAGACAAAGAGTTTGAAGAATACCAGTTGAATGCATTAGAAAGGGTGTAATATTATTACACCACCTATATTACACGAAAGTATGCATTTAAGGGTTGCATTTGCATTTTCAACTTTGCTCACCATTTTAAAAATTTCCCAATTAAATGGGGATGTAAGAGTAGACCAACATATGAATTTCAGTAACCTGTTCTTCACCATTAACCATTACATTCAATTTATTAAATGACCACTGGATACTGCAATCTGCATATTGACACAATGTTCTTATAAATCTTAGACATGAGTTTTTAACCCATACTGCTACAGATTGTTAACAGCCAACAACTTGAAAACCCTAATTGCTGGGGTCCTAAACAGTTTCAGGTGGGAAGAATAATGCAAAAAACCTCCTCTCAAGGGTTATTGTACATGCTGGTACAAAGTTTTGATTCACAGTCTTTGTTTCTCCAAGGCTCTGGTGTCATCTTATCAGTCAATTGTCTTGGGCACTGTACCATGTTATTTAGAGACAATAAAGTCACTTCTCTTTCTCAAACATCAAAAGAGTGGCATTCATAACAACTGGAATACAGAGAGAGAAGCTTTGATAAGGAGACTGGAATTAAACCCCAAACAACAACAACAGAGACTTTGGTTCCACAAAAGACAGACATACAGCTTTATGTCAAAGCACATTTGCATTCATAGCGCTCATATCGAGACAGATGCCCATTGTTCTACGAATCAACTTTTCTTCAGGAGGTTTATTCACTTGCACGTTATCAGCGGTGGCACAGGCCCTGACAATGTGTAATTCATTTGGACTTCCTGTGTGTACTCTCCAACATAGAGCAGAGACAAAGAGGATGAACTGGACTAATGAAGCACCAGGTGTAGCTCTGTGATTGGGTGTGCAGTGAAGCTGGTGGTCCTGCAGCACGGGTGCCAACTTATGCCCACCCCGCCTTGCAAAATCCCTCCAAGTAATCATTCGCTAGTGTTGGTAATCCTATTGGGTGATCCTTGGTGTTGAGGAACCTGACCAGGCCTGTTAAGAACCCTGACCTCAACCCCATCCAACACCTGTAGGGTGAACTGGAATGCTGACTGTGAGCCAGACCTGATCAGTTAACATCAGTGTTGGACCTCACTAATATTCTGACCTGAAACCAGCAGAGAGGAGGCTGCACATCAATGCCCAATGATTTGGAATGACATGTTCAATTATCACATATGGCTGCAATGTTTTGGTGTTCACATTTTTTGTTTGGGTGTTCACGTACCATTGGCCAAATTGTGTATCAATTCAAATGTTTTTTCTTTAAATCAGGCCTGTATAATACATAATCCAGATATGTTTACACTTAAAGTGTATATTAAAGTATTTCAAACTGAAGCTGTCTCTTGAAGCAGTCTTTCAAAACCCAGGGAAGGTAATTTGTCTCATGCAAACCATAGACCCATAACAGCATTACAGTTATTACTTAAAAAAGACACAGCTAACACACACACACACACACACACACACACACACACAGATAATAAAAAAATATAGAAACACAAAAACAGTTGTTGAGAAGTTGAAAATGTCACCTGTAAATGGCAAATCAATTTGGGAACAGACATTTCAGAAAACACAGCTTCATCCAGCAAATGCTAAGAAGTACATCTTTTCTCACTGCCCTTTCCAATTATCACACTGCTGCAGGGTTCTGCACATGACAGTGATTCTGCGAAAAATAGACTGAAACACTAGAGCTACTGTATGTGTTTATAGGACAGAAGGTTTTCAGAATATATTGTATTAATATAACATAAGAATGAAGCTATTCTGTGGATTTTAAATCTACTTTTATTCGTGTGTGTATGTGTGTATATATATGCTCTCCATTATGCCTCAGCAATACACCCGCCAAGTGTGAAGACAATTCTCAAGATACGCTAAGGACATAGATACATACATAAAGAAAGACAACGTTATTTACTCCATGAACTGGAATATTTGAACCTGCAGCAGATGGAGTAACTTCAGGGAGTTCCAAATAATTTTGTGAGCCTATACCATCACTATGGGTGTAGAAGGGGGAACGATTCTATCACAAGGCAAAAAAGAAAAAAAAAAAAAAAAAAGGTGAAAGGAAATGCCTAAAGCCAATAGGGGGACCCCAAGGAAGGGGAAAAGAGCTTTATATATGCAAGTATTATTGTGGGTTCATAAGGTAAACAAGAGAGGTGGGGTGTGATGATACATTCGGTTTGAGCCCAGCATTACACTTACAATGATTGCTAACCTTTGGCAAATCATTTAAGGTAAGTGATAGAATTTCTACCTGCTACTTTTGAGCTAGCTTCAACTTCCTATCAAAAGGAACATTTGTAATCGCAATGTTGATATAGAGGAACAAGAGAGAACCACTGATGCTCATAGTAAATGACAATTCAACATTCCTGAAAAGAGCTGGGAAGAGGGGCAAAACATCCAAACAATTTTTTATACTAGCAGAGAATTTACCTTTGAACGACTCTAGTATCCTTGCAGCTTCCTCTTGGTGTTCTAATTTGAACACACAGCAGGTGGCGAAAACTGTCTTGAAACAGTATCAAATGTCACGAGGGGTAGCCGGTTGGCAAGGGTAGGACCCAATTGCAGAGAGGAGAGGAGACCAGCAGGTATGGTGTGAAGAGTTTATTCCAAATGGTAAAACACAAACTTACTGGGTGGTGAGGCAAACAGAAAATCCAGAGTCCAAAACAGGCAGGTGACAAAAACAGGTAATCCAGGGACAAGGCACATGGGAACACAGCACAGACAAGCGAGGAACAGGACCACAAACACGAAAGATTGGAACAAAGGAACGGGAAACAGGAAACAGAGGAACAGAAAACATGAAACAAGGATATGACACAGACAAAGAAAGTGGACCGGTATATATAGATGACTGATTAGTGATTAGAGGCAGGTGAGTGAACAGGTGAAGGAGTGAACTGATGAGGAAGGCGTGGCTGACAGGCAAAGAGAGGAGTCCATGGCCCAAGGGCAGTGAGTAGAAGTGAAGACAGGGAAAAACAGTGACAGGTAGTTGGGGCAAGAACATGACAACAAACAAAAAGGAACAGATCATGACATCAAACATGCAGCATTTTTAAGGTATTGGGATTGGCTACAACACATCCGATGAAATGTTGAGCAATACATTTTGGCCACTGGATTCTTACATCTTCAATGGAAGGTGCTGTAGTCTGATTAATTTGGTTACGCTGAAGACAGAATGTTGTTTTCATCACTGTTTTATCACTCTTGCTGTTGGCATAGGCAAATGCCTTTGCATTTTATCCCACAGACCTTCAACGGTTTCTTGCCATTTACTGGATATGTTGACTGATTGTCTTACCCTGCTCTAAGTACAAGGGGATGATGCTTGTTGTCAGCTAGGTGTAAACAGTCTTGTTTTTTTACCAGTTACTGTAGCTTTAAATGGACAAGAAAACTACTAACACTGAATTGATAATAATGACCCAGAAGTTTCCTTTGCTGTATGACAGGAAGTCAAGTCAAGTCAAGTCAATTTTATTTGTATAGCGCCAAATCATAACAAAAGTGATCTCAAGATGCTTTCACATAGAGTAGGTCTAGACCATACTCTTTAAAATATTATTTACAGAGATCCAACAGTTCCCACCATGTGCAGCACTTGGCGACAGTGGCGAGGAAAAACTCCCTTTTAACAGGTAGAAACCTCGAGCAGAACCAGGCTCTGGGTGGGCGGCCATCTGCATCGACCCAGTTGGGTTGAAAGGGGAGGAGAGAGGGGGAGAGGGGAGACAGAACAGGAGGACAGACAACAAATCAGACTAATAATAATAACAACTGCAGCAGTGAGTGTGGAGCAGGAACATGGGGGCAGTAGACGGCCGGCAATCACAGATCCAGAATCTACAGCTCCAGAGGCCGAAATACCTGCAGAAAGTGAGAAGGCGAAAAAGCACGGAAAGCACAAGGACTACCAGGAAGAAATGGAGTTGGTAACCTGTATTAGTGGGATAGGAATGCGTACAGATAGAGAGGGAGAGGAGGAGAGAGAAGCTCAGTGCGTCCTAGGAAGTCCCCCGGCAGTCTTAAGCCTATAACAGCATAACTAAGGGATGGTTCAGGACTCACCTAAGCCAGCCCTGACTATAAGCTTTATCAAAAAGGAACGTTTTTAGCATACTCTTAAACGAAGAGAGGGTGTCTGCCTCCGGAACCCAAACTGGGAGCTGATTCCACAGAAGAGGAGCTTGATAACTAAAGGCTCTGGCTCCCATTCTACTTTTAGAGACTTTAGGTACCACATGTAACCCTGCATTCTGTGAGCGTAGTGCTCTAGTGGGGTAATACGGTATTATCAGCTCTTTAAGATATGATGGTGCCTGACCAATAAGAGCTTTGTAAGTGAGGAGGAGGATTTTAAATTCTATTCTAGATTTCACAGGGAGCCAGTGCAGAGAAGCTAATATCGGAGAAATATGTTCCCTTTTGCTAGTTCCTGTCAGTACACGTGCAGCCGCATTCTGGATCAGCTGGAGAGTCTTTAGAGACTTATCGGGGCAACCCGATAATAAGGAATTACAGTAATCTAACCTAGAAGTAACAAATGCATGAACTAGTTTTTCTGCATCTTTTTGAGACAGGATATGCCTGATTTTTATAATGTTACGTAAGTGGAAGAAGGCAGTCCTTGAAGTCTGTTTTATATGGGTATTAAAGGACATGTCCTGATCAAAGATTACTCCTAGACTCCTTACAGCGGTGCCAGAGGCCAGGGCAATGCCATCTAGAGTAACTATATCTATACATAGTGCATCTCGCAGGTGTTTAGGACCCAGAACAATAACTTCAGTTTTGTCAGAGTTTAACAGCAAGAAATTGCAGGTCATCCAGTCTTTTATGTCCTTAATACATGCCTGAAGCCTGGCTAACTTATCGGTTTCATCTGGCTTTATCGATAAGTATAACTGAGTATCATCTGCATAGCAGTGAAAGTTTATGGAGTGTTTCCTGATAATATTGCCTAAAGGAAGCATATACAAGGTAAATAAAAGTGGTCCGAGCACTGAACCTTGTGGAACTCCATGACTAACTTCCGTGTGCACGGAGGATTCATCATTTACATGGACAAACTGAAATCTATCCGATAAATACGACTGAAACCAGCTTAGTGCGGGTCCTTTGACGCCAGTCAAATGCTCCAGTCTCTGTAATAGGATACAATGGTCAATGGTATTGAAAGCGGCACTAAGATCTAACAGAACAAGTACAGAGATAAATCCTTTATCTGACGCAATCAAAAGGTCGTTTGTCACTCTCACCAGTGCTGTCTCTGTGCTATGAAATTCCCTAAATCCTGACTGAAAATCCTCAAATAAACTATTGCTGTTTAGAAAGTCACATAACTGATTAACGACCACTTTCTCAAGGATTTTGGAGAGAAAGGGAAGGTTAGATATAGGTCTATAATTGGCTAAAACCCCTGGATCAAGCGTAGGCTTTTTAAGAAGAGGTTTAATTACAGCTACTTTGAAGGACTGTGGTACATAGCCTGTTAATAAAGACAGATTGATCATGTCTAGTAAAGAAGTGCTAACTAAGGGTAAAACTTCTTTAAGCAGCCTAGTTAGGATGGGGTCTAAGAGGTAGGTTGTTGGTTTAGACGAAAAAATCAAGAGGTCTACGTTGTCATCCTGCTGTACATACTTGAGGTCTTCTATTGATTCCACATCTGAGCTTTCAAGTGCAGTGATAACCTGTTGTTGACTGGCCTCAGACAGGCTAGGTAAAACTTTGAGGATGGTAACCTTTATTAAATCACCAATGGATGACATGAATCTAAAATGTGAGGACAGAATGGTGAAGAGTTAGCAAAGACATGCCACAGAATGAATATTCATATTTTCCTGGGACATCATGACGAATTAGGATATTTAGAGAATCAAAGTTAAGATGAGCAACTGACTTTTATCTTATCATTGTAGTCTCCCACAGTAGATTCAGTTCCCTTCTCTACCACGGCAGATGGTAAGAATAGGGTCCAGACACTTAGAAAAGAAAAAGAAAAAGCTGAAGTCTTTCAGCAACGCTTCCACAGAGGCTTTTAAATGTATGCAGCTTTCTTGCGCACTGTTTGAAGGAAGTATGTTTACTTTACTTTTTTTTGGGTTCAGGTGTAACGGCAAATTGGTTGAGACAATGTTCTCAAAAAGGTCAAGCCCAAAGACAAGGAGGTTATCCAGGATGACATACATCAAAATATGTGAGCTCATTGAAGATGGAATCAAATTTAATGCTACCACAGACACTTGCTTCCAAATTACAAATCTGAGCCTCAATATGTTTCTGATATGATCAGGTGTGCGGTCATGGACCTTGGCCAGAGGATCTGCCAGAAATGCTTCTGCTGATCAATCTCACAAAATCTGCAAAAATGTAAGCTCTTGCTGAAGTTGGCAATGTTGGGTGAATCCAAATTGTCACTTGCTTTTTCTGATTAGACCTCCATTTCTTCATAACTGGACTGACTGGGATTCTCAAGTTGCATATCACAACACTCATTGCACATTACAATCACCAGTGCTGCTTGGATTTGAAATTGAATCAAACTGACATTCTTCAGAGCATCTTCATGCTTTCTTGAATGTAGACTTAACTGCAATTTTTTTCTTACATTGTGGGCATGTAACTCTCTTGCCGTCGGTAATATGATAATATGCTACATAATTCAATATGACATGTTAAATCTCCTGCACTATCCAGTTTAGTCCTTTCTTTTCATTGTCTCTATGGAGGAGCAGGGTACATAGTGGCAGCCGCCTTGTTAAAATACAGTTAATGTCTGTATGTCACAACGTAAACATAACGAGGAGTTTATTGATCACAGCTTTGTTAAAGCTATTCAAAATGGTGAAGAGCGCCCATATTGCGTATTGCGCAGGGACATATTGACTACTGAAAGTCTAGAAAAGAGACTAAAATAGACATGCTTGTTAAAAAATGTAATCAGCCACACATCTCTCACTAACACTTTTGCTACATTGAACATGTAACGTATGTACACATTTCGCGGAGTGGATGTGCCGCAGAATGTATCTTTTTACTTTTTTTACACACGGCCTTTTTACACAGAAAGGGGTCGTACAGTGTCTATATTATTTTTAAATCAATCTACTGATTGAAGGAAATTACTTCATGACTACCAATGAGCTTATTAGCAGGTTTGTTTTAACAGTTTTTATTGTTATTCATTGATAATAGCAGGCTGTATGACAAACTCTGAGAAAAAGTAGAATTTTTACAGTGCTGTGCTGGGTCCAAATATTTGAATATGAAAATCCATTTTTCATTTCAAGTTCATAGTGCAAGTTATTAATGAGGCAGTGAGAAACTTAACATTACACTCAGCAAATTTGATTATTGCTGTGATGTACTTTTGAATAAAATAAATACATTTCATTTACATTCTAAATTTGTTGTGTTCTTTGTTAATGGTTTATAAATGTAGATATTATGGCAATTCATGATGTATTTTTGTAAGTTTGGGTCCCAAGGGGACACTTAATTTGTCTTTTGGGTCTCAAGTTGTTGGCAGTTGTAGTTAGGTCTGTAGCAGATCAAAGTTTGGGGTGTTGCTTGTAATACACAGTGCTTACACTACACAGTGCCCAGTATATTTCCCTGTGTCTCTGTAATATCATATTTATTCTGGACATACTGGACTACATATTGTACATGAATCATAGAATTAGACTCATGCAGAACAATCGTGTTGAGTTCTCTTTTTGAATACATTTGGACTGAAGAAGGATGAACATGAAAGGGTTCAGTTAAAGACTGGGTCCCTGAAGGCCGACAAAATATCTGATAAGGACCTTTGATATTAGTGTCAAGAAGCTTTCAGATAAAGTGGTGGATATTGCCAACTGATACACCCATGTACTAGGTACCCCAAAATTTGGTTTCAATCCAATAACAAGTAATACAGGGCCAGAATCACTGATATTGATACCGATACTGATCCTTTTTATTATTAAAAGCAGCTTATGTACTTTCATGTAGGGGAGAGCTGTGTGTCATGAATCATCATCAATAGGCTAAATCTAAATACATTTTCATGACCACTGCATGATTTGCCAAAGGTTAGCAATCATTGTAAGGTGAGTGGTAGAATTTCTACGTGCTACCTGTGAGACCCTGGTTTGATTACCAACAGAAGTATGTAGGTTGCAGGGAAAGCAAAAATATAAAAAGGTTTCATTTATTTATGTAGCACTTGTAATAAAGTGCTAATGAATAAAGCCAATTTTTTGCTTACAGCCATGTCAGATTATGTTGTGTATGTTTGTTGTTTGAGTGCACAACACAACAGCAGTGGAGGAGCAAAGAGTGTGCACCAAATGTTTTCTCGACAATGGAACGTTGTTTGCACAGACAGGTTGATGAAATACAAATAGAAGAGAGAAACGAATTCCTGAATTGGGATAAAAACCAGACGTAGTATCTGTAATATCGATATTTTGGTATCGATTCGCCCATACATACCATGTACTGCTGCTGTAGAGAGAAGGTCAAAATGCATTTGTTAGGCCTTACAGATACACAACATGTGTTTTTGGGAGAAACACTGAATGTAAATATAACTTCTGTTTGTCTACAAGAAAACTCCACAGAGCACCCTTAATAACCCCGTGACTTTTCCTCTTGCATCATCAGCAGAACTAACTTTACATTTGCATCCCCTCTACTAAATTACAAATGGAAGAACAGCAAAGTCATCAGTATGTCCTTCATATTATGGATATAATGAACATTGCAGTCTCTATTGGCCATCAGCAGAGCTTTATAATTTTATTCAGTTTTTTTAATTTGCTTCTGTTGAATATTTGGTGGAATGGTGGGTGGCGCAACTATGTGTCCCATTTGCCAGTGTGTCTGTGATTGCTTGAGTATGTACACTTTGTCACTCAAGGCCATCTGGCACAAACTATGACATATTGCCCTGCACAGCACCTTACCCAAGGGAGGCGTAAATTACATTCTACAATCAATTACAGGAGACAAGTGTGTAGCTCATAGAAACACGCCAGGTTTGTGAAATGACAGTAGAAGTTGACAAAATCCAGGGAGGGAAGACAGTAAGTATTGAGAGATGACGCATAACACATAAAAAATATATATACAGCAGAGAAATGTCAGCCTTACTCTTTAACCAGGTTTGTCTTTGACTGCATCACATTCCTGTAACAATGTTTGTCTTTTCATTGATTTATGTCTGTGGATGAATTGTGGACAGTCCTTATGTTGAGAGTGTGTGTGTGTGTGTGTGTGTGTCGTGGGCGCGGTCTCCAATCCTGGCACCTGCTGCTGTTCCACACCTGGCTTCAGTCTTCTAATCACCTGCTCTACAAGACCCCCGCTCTGCTCTCCAGCCGTCGCCAGATTGTTCCGTCACCTCAGTGGTATACTCTCTCAGCTCCTAAGGTAATTATCTACTGTTCCTTTGTGTATTTTTTGTGAACTTTGCTCCTGCTATTTTCCTTCCTGTGTCTCAGGATTGTCAGTGCCACCTCGCCTGCCTCATCACATGTTACCAGCGTCTCCTGCCTATCTTCAGTCTACCAGCAGCCTACCCTCTGGTTCACCCGCTCAGCCCCCCCGATGCACCTGGCCAGCTGCCCAGCTCATCAGAAGTTAAAGAACAAGTAGTGCAAAGGTCAAGAAACATAAATATATAAAAAATATATAATAGAAATATGTATAAAAAAATATATTTGCTATATATTAAAATATGTGCAATATATGTTTTTAAAATGAAAAAGCTGTTCAGTTTGTGCAGGAATGTGCAAAATATTGTCAGAAAAAGATTTAGGAAAATGTGCGTTTATGTAACGCATTGTGACTGATGTATGTTAATGTAACGTGTAGTGTCTATAGGAGGTGGGGTTTAACTTCTTTAGCTGCTGCAGAAAGGACATCCTCTGCTGTGCTTTCTTGGTGATGGAGCTAATGTTCAGCTCCCACTTGAGGTCCTGAGAGATGATGGAGCCCAGGAAGTGAAAGGACTTCCCAGTGTCGGGTGATGGGGGTGAGTGGGGCTGGATTCTTCCTGAAGTCTACAACCATCTCCACTGTCTTGAGAGCACTGAGAGCTCCAAGTTGTTCTGTACAAGGTTCTGCACAAGGTCACCAGTTGGTCAATCTGCCACCGACAGACAGACAGCCATTCATATGAAAATAAGAATATACACTTTAGGTACTGCATAGGTATGAATAATGGTACAATATACATAATAGTATATAGTGTTATGTATAATATACTGTATGTGCAGTGTGCAAGTAATAAAACAATTCCATATGTATAATAGAAGTCAAAGACTTCTGTCACACTGCCAGTATGGAGAGAAGTAGTGACGATAGCCACCTTTCTCTGTCTATGTACATCTGGTATATGGGTTTTGTATTCAGATAGACTTCTGATATCCAAACCCTTTCTTTAAGCTATTCAAAGACTGAATCATTTGGCATGTCAGTGGTACTATATCTATTCAAGAATTCACAGATTCAAGGATAGATAAAATTTAAAAAAAATCTAATCGGATTAGGTAACATCCCTGTTTTTGTTCTTCTGTAACTTCTTGGTAATTCAGTTCCCATTTATCTTTTGGGCCATAATCATTTTTCACCTCACAAATTGAGCATCGCATTAGTTCAGGCGGGCCACTGAGTCAAGCTCAGCTCAATATCCCAGCTACATGAACTGATGGATCAGCTGATTCCCTTCTATGCATCTATTGGCAATCTCATTCAGGGCGCCCTATTTAAACTGCTTCAGCCGCCTATCCTTGCTGCTTCCTTCGCAAGCCGCTCACAAGCTCGCCCACGTGAGAACAACCAGGCTGTCAGCTGCCTGCCTCAACTCACCTGCTGCTCGCATGTTGATCCACGTCCACGATGACTGCATCACAGAATCGCTGCATCAGCAATCTGAAGCACAGGAAGCTATTCGTGTCGGAAGGTAACGCTGCTCCTGCACCTCCGCTGCCGTCCCAGTTCCAGCCGCTGCTCTGCAGTCCAAAAGAGCACTAGCCTCACTTCCAGCCCCACCTCCTGCACCCAGCTCCGCAGACCAGGAAGATAACCCCATCTTGTCAGCCTTATACAACATTCAGTCATCGCTTGCCACCATTAACTCCAGAATCCAAGCCCTAGAGTCGGCTCTGCAGCCTCAATCCCTCTTACACACAGGCACTGCTACCCTGACATTGTCCGGACATTTTCCGGTCACAGTGTATGTGTGAACATAAATGTCCGTGGCAGTAAGAGTGGACTTTAAACGGATTTCCAGCTGTCACTTCCTCTCATCCACAGCTGCTGTGCTTTAGAAATGCAGCTGCGCTGATTGTCGTTGTCCGGACTTCATATGTGAAGCGGCTATAGCCTGTATTTATATATTAAAAAAGAAAAATAATAATAGAAAATAAAAAAGGTGGAAGTAGCAGTAGCCTCTGTGACGTCGCCCGTTGGCTCATGAACAGCCGTTTTGAAGCTGAAAGTTCAGAGAGTTAGCTGTGGCCATCTTGGTTTTGGGAACAGAAGTGATGTTAGTCAGATAAGAGAGCAGCTACCTCAATTCTGGTAAGTTAGCCAGGCTTCAGGCATGTATTAAGGACATAAAAGACTGGATGACCTGCAATTTTCTGTTGTTAAACTCAGACAAAACTGAAGTTATTGTTCTGGATCCTAAACACCTGCGAGACGCACTATGTATAGATATAGTTACTCTAGATGGCATTGCCCTGGCCTCTAGCACCGCTGTAAGGAGTCTAGGAGTAATCTTTGATCAGGAGATGTCTTTTTAATACCCATATAAAACAGACTTCAAGGACTGCCTTCTTCCACTTTACATTATAAAAATCAGGCATATCCTGTCTCAAAAAGATGCAGAAAAACTAGTTCATGCATTTGTTACTTCTAGGTTAGATTTCTGTAATTCCTTATTATCGGGCTGCCCCGATAAGTCTCTAAAGATGTAACGGGTGTGTGAGGACCCAATTGCAGTAACCCAAACCACAGGATCATTTGTGTTTACAGCAAACAGGCAATAGATATGCAGTCCAAAAACAGGCTGAATCACAGAGTCTCTTGAGAAGTCTAACCTCTCATACAAGTCCAGCAAGTAGATGTAATCCAGCAGAGTAGCAGCAGAACACCACACCAGCAGACAAACACCAGTAAGGGAAAAGACACAGATCGTGGTCGGAGACAGAAGGCAGAAGGTTAGTCAAAGGCAGGCAGGGCCAGCAACAGGAGATCAGTGCAAGTCTTGCATGAAGGCTAAGAACAATCTGGCAAGGAGTCTGTGAACCAGGGAGGCTTAAATACAGGCTTGATACTGATGAGGAGCACCTGAGTGCACAGGTGAACAGAGTTGGCTGATGAGGTGGGAGTGGCCGGCAGGGAGAGAGGAGCAGAGGGGAGGAGAGTGGAAAATTACTGGCAGTGCAGCAGAGGAATGGATGTGACAAAAGACTCTCCAGCTGATCCAGAATGCGGCTGCACGTGTACTGACAGGAACTAGCAAAAGAGAACATATTTCTCCAATATTAACTTCTCTGCACTGGCTCCCTGTGAAATCTAGAATAGAATTTAAAATCCTCCTCCTCACTTACAAAGCTCTTATTGGTCAGGCACCATCATATCTTAAAGAGCTGATAGTACCATATTACTCCACTAGAGCACTACGCTCACAGAATGCAGGGTTACTTGTGGTACCTAAAGTCTCTAAAAGTAGAATGGGAGCCAGAGCCTTTAGTTATCAAGCTCTTCTTCTGTGGAATCAGCTCCCAATTTGGGTTCGGGAGGCAGACACCCTCTCTTCGTTTAAGAGTATGTTAAAAACATTCCTTTTTGATAAAGCTTATAGTTAGGGCTGGCTCAGGTGAGTCCTGAACCATCCCTTAGTTATGCTGTTATAGGCTTAGACTGCCAGGGAATTTCCTATGACGCACTGAGCTTCTCTCTCCTCCTCTCCCTCTCTATCTGTACACATTCCTATCCCACTAATACAGGTTACCAACTCCATTTCTTCCTGGTAGTCCTTGTGCTTTCTGTGCTTTTTTGCCTTCTCACTTTCTGCAGGTATTTCGGCCTCTGGAGCTGTAGATTCTGGATCTGTGATCTGGCCGTCTACTGCCCCCATGTTCCTGCTCCACACTCACTGCTGCAGTTGTTATTATTATTAGTCTGATTTGTTGTCTGTCCTCCTGCTCTGTCTCCCCTCTCCCCCTCTCTCCTCCCCTTTCAACCCAACTCGGTCGATGCAGATGGCCGCCCACCCAGAGCCTGGTTCTGCTCGAGGTTTCTACCTGTTAAAAGGGAGTTTTTCCTCGCCACTGTCACCAAGTGCTGCTCATGGTGGGAACTGTTGGGTCTCTGTAAATAATATTTTAAAGAGTATGGTCTAGACCTACTCTATGTGAAAGCATCTTGAGATCACTTTTGTTATGATTTGGCGCTATACAAATAAAATTGACTTGACTTGCTAGCTCGTAGTATCCGCAGCAGCTAGTCTGTGGGGGCAGCGGTGCGGTGTATATTATAAATGGTAATATCGGGCTTTGTCCCATGTGTAAGTAAATAGCCTACAACTAATTATACTGTGTAGTATTCTGTCATGCAGACAGCCGGTAGACTTAATACATCCATGGTACGTGCTTTACAACTCATTACTTTAGTTTTAATGCATTTGAGGGGAATTATCTATTCTTTTTATTTTGCATCATTGCGCCGCCTTCCCAACATCAAGACCGATTTCAACCTAAATGAACGGAACAACGACACAGACAAGATGATTCCTTGGTGTCTCCATCAGTGCAGATCACGCACAGACGTAATGTGACGAAACAGACGAGAGAGGGGGACTCAACTGCGGAGGAAAGGTGTCTAGTGAATGTGATGTCCATGACAGGGAGAGAGGACTACAACTACTTTTTACTTTTATACTTTGAGTACATGTCAGGGCCTGAACTTTTTCACTTTTACTTGAATAAAGAAGTTGAATCGGTGCTTCTGCTTTGAGTCTTTTTTTACACAAGTATCTGTACTTCTCAATACTTTTGTCACATCTGTCTGTGATGACAAAAAATTATGAAGATTTATAACTGTAAAAAAGTTCAGCCCACTATATAGCAGAGAATGAGTGGAAAATTGGAGAGTGATTCGATTTTGAACACAGTTTAGAAGCTACAGCTTAGGCACAGTAGAGCTTTGAGCTAAATACATGGTAACATGCTCACAATGGTTACACACACTTTACACACTTTATCCTGGTTATGGTCAGGTTTTTGCAGTATCCCAGTTGTGAGTTTGCATATGTAAACACCATACTGTGGTTTCATAAATATGGATAAGCCTTTATCCTGGTTTTAAGAAACCCAAATATGGTACCTGGAGTACTCCAGGAGTGTTCCTTATCCAGGTTTCTTATATAATAGTGGTTAGTCAGTAAAACACAACAAACAAAAAACATGATTATGCCTATTATTGCTCTTGTCTTCCATTACTGCTGATCAGTTGATCCCCAACCGCTGAGGTAGATCAGTCAGTATAGAAATAGCAGAGAGTGACTGAGGTGGCAACAAATCCAAGACACACTTGAATCTGCACAGTGTATTGCAAAGTCTGGATAAATCCTGCTAATTGTAAATGTCATTCATACATTTCAGACTGAACCATTAAGGCAGTAAGAGACAAAAACATTGGAAACACTTTACAATTTACCAGGGAATAAAAATAAGAATTTGCTATAATTAGACACTATAGTAATTCTATCAGTGTCTTGAGTATATTGCATGTTCACACTGAAAATAGAATCAGTGATAAAGTCTTCTTAAAAATGGTTGCTTGCATACTAAAATCATTCATTGTTTTAGCGTACATGATTTGTTGAAAGTAGACTAAAACAGTGGCTCCCAACTTTTATTAGCGTGTGACGCTTGTCTATGAATTGTAAATTCAATTGAAGAGGCATTTTCTCTTGTCAGTTTTTTCTTAATTTAATCATTTTTGGCAGAAAAGATTAGAGAAAAGTCACAAAACACATAATTTTGTGTGTCAGAATAAATTATTTTTTTCATCATCGCAAATACATTCATCTTGTGACTCCTTGTAGGGGTCGTGGCCCCCAGACATGGAATCACTAAAACATGCAAAGCAACTGTTTTGTCCTATGCATTATGTCAAACATATAACAAAATAACTCAAATAAGTGCGTTTGTCATCCTCAGTTAAAGGGACATTTTAAATTACTTCAATACCTTGTTGGCCTTCTCTTACATCCCTAAAATCAACATAAAACAGTAACTTACTAAGCCCTGTTTTGACCTCCCACTTAGAACAAGATTTATGTCTACATCTACCCAGTGGGACTTTTAGAAGACACTGTGAAGTTAAATGATGCTCTTATGTTGCTGCACTGCTGCTGGCTGACAGGTATACACGCCACCACAGCTGCTGCTGCTCAGTGCTCGGTGCCAGGCCAGATGCAGCCGGCCCATTTGGTGGCACATAGCAAACACAGCAAATGACACGCACCATCTGTCCATTACTTCATCAGGAACACACACCTCAGTCTCAGCTGGTTTTGGACTGAAATGGAGAGGTGCTACGAGGACGTGCTACCTGCTATGAGGATAATGTGGCAGTAGTTTGGCCAAACTCAACCTTCACTCTTTTTCACAGTTTATGTTACAGTAAAGCTGCACTAGACAAGATTTATTAGTGGTGTTTTAGCTAAATGCTAATATCAGAATCATAGACTGTATAAAAGAAGTGGACATGACGCCACCTTATTAGTTTGTGGATGGCCGTTTTGAAGCTGCAAGTTCGGCGATTTCGCTGGCGCCATCTTGTTTTTTTGGTAGTGCTGCCGCTATCCTGATTGGCCACTGATCACTGTGGTAACGACCTGTCAATCACACGGTAGCCCCTCCTTCAGGCATACGCTGATTTATCGTATATTTTGCTCTAAATGTGACCATATTTAAAAAAAAATCACAACACCCATATCATAACACCCTGCTGTACTGAGGAAGACTTGAAACTAGCGATTGAGACCATAAACTCATTAGGAAAATGTTTACTGAGAATGAGGTGAGGATTAGGGTCATTTTCTCATTGACTTGTATACAATCTGACTTATTTTTGCAGCCAGTGGAGTTGCCCCATGCTGGCTGTCAGAAAGAATGCAGGTTTAAAGCACTTCTACATTGGCTTCACTTTTCAGACCCGGAGGTTGCGGCTTGATCAGAATGCTAAACTGTGCACAATGACAATGTTAACATGCTGAGGTTTAAATGGTAATGTTTAGCATTGTAATCATGTAAGGTTACCCTTCACCGTCAGATCCTCTCCATCTACCACCACTTTTAAACCTTGGCTAAAGACCCACCTTCATACAATAGTGTTTGAGTCCCCTTGATTATTACTATAACTATGAAATTGTTTTAAATTTGTAACATTTATTTATTTATCTTAGAGACAATGGAACCGTTGTGCAAGCTTTGATTAAAACGCATCAATCAGAAAACAATCAACTCCAAGCTGTACAAAATGTAGCAGTTACAAAAGTAGAAATATAGATCATATTACTCCTCTTTTAATGTTTTTACACTAGCTGCCAGCTTGTTAAAGAATTGTTTTGTAAGATTTAACTTTTTACCTTTAAAGAATTTCATGGCCTGAATTACTCGCCCCTTCCAAGCCTACTGGGGTCCTCAGGCAGAAACCTACTGGCTGTTCCATGTCAGGGTGCAAGACTAAAGGGGACAGAGTTGAAGACTTGAAAATTCAGTGTCCTCTTTTAAATCTGGTTTGAAAACGTATTTTTATCAAAAGGCTTTTGTAATTTAATCTAATCCAGGGTGATAGTTGCATGTGTGTATTTATGTGTATACGTATTTTGGTGGGTATGTCCAACATCTATGTTATGCCTTATTAGAAAGTTGGGCCAGATATTTATCTTCTTATCTCACTGTTTCTTGACAACTAAGCGTGTTTACTGAAGTTAGGTCTGCTTCTTCAAGGTATCTAGGTGTAAAACCCGTAAACTGCACACACTAAAATAACAGTCAAATAGTTAATAAAGTAAATAAAGTATACAGAGTTCATATTATATATTTTGTCATACTTGAAGACAAGAGAACATGTGCTGATGCTGATGTTCACAGCTCAGTGTGGAGTCAAGTGGCACTTCATGTTCTGATGGAGCTGAGTGACACAGTGCTGATGGATTCCTCAAGGTGCCATATTTTGTTCTGTCATGAACTTTAATGAAAAAGAACATTTTGATTTTTAATATGAAAGGCAGGAAGCACTGGCTGTCTAGCAAATTGATGAGTGCAGTCAAGAGAGGCCTATACATTACATGCACACGATTGATGTCACTGGAAGGGTAGCTGTGTGTGTGTGTGTGTGTGTGTGAGTGTGTGGGTAGGCATATGTGGTTTAACCAATTTTTAGATTTACATACAAGCATTACAAGACTAGTTGGGTTAGAGATACTTTTTGATTTAAATTGTTATGATTTAATAATGATAATTGAAAGCATTAATAATACATGTATGATACTGCATTACTAGTATTAATGATTAGTATTGCTATCTGACTGTTACAACCCTCCTCACACTTTTTATGATCTTTACAAATATGGACCTTACAAACCAGGATGTGTATGTGTGAACTTCAAAAAGTGCCTCTGTAGGTGGGAATTGGTATAGCAAGGTATACACCAAATTGTAGACCTACACATTTCCCAGTTTTCAGTTGGGTTACTGTTAACAGCTACGGCTTGTCAGCTTGACGTGACACACATGAAGTGCTTTAACATGATCTGAAGTGAGATTCTTTTATTGCTACTGTATGTGACTAAGATGTAGACTATGGTTGTATGATAATAATAATGATGATAATGATAATAATATTTATTTATAGAACACGTTTCAAGCCACATGCACAAAATACTCTCCAAGGTGAGTACATTCAAAACATAAGCAATACTGGGGACAATTGCAAGAGGTAAATAATGTATATACATACAAACATACATACACACATATATATGTTATGCATATTGCTGATTCTTGTTCCAAAACAAAGAGAGAACAAGAGTGAGGACAATCCCTGTGTTACTTCGCCATGGGAAGATCTACAATAGGCAATGTTTTTAAATGTTATAAATCATAATTTACTAGTCTGTACCCAGAGATGGGAAGAAATACATTAAAAAAAAAAAAGCATCAAAATAAAATACAAAACACTGGTATGAGAAAATGCATTTAATTAAAATACAAGCAATTTGTCATTTGAAAATACAAAAATACATTATACACAAACTGATATTCTCACATTTTAGTGGTCTAGCTGATTTTATTGAAGGAAGTAAATCTCTCCTGTGTGTGAAAGTTGTGTGTACTTAGGTTATTTTATTCAGCCATAAAGTGTCTGGAAAAGCTCAGGCTGCAGCATAACGGTCACTGAAAGGCTGTTAGTAAGGTGTCTTCCTGTGTTTTTCACAGCAGAGTTGATCCAGACTGTGAAAAAACAGTTATGAGCTACTGCACAAGCCGGAAGAAATTAAATTAAAACAGTATGCCAACATTGCCAGTTCTATAACACGTGTTTCCTGATTGCTCTTTTCTTCTGTTGTAGGTCTAAGTAGGTCAGTAAGCCTTAGCATGCAACATCTGATCAATTTTTTTAATTACATACCTTTCTCTTGGTAAAACAGGTCAACGTAGATCTGACTCCAAGAATCAAGGAAATAGAATTCAAATGACATTGATGACAGATGAAACAACTCTTGAGGCTTGGTTTACTTGCCTGCCTGGTTTGATCCTGGAAATCGTAGAGGAATCATCTTGGATTCCTAATCAGTTGCCAACCTTGACTGTGCACAATGAAACTGTCTTACTGAATCTTTCATCAATTTTCTAAATACTTCTCCTATACTTAAACATGCAGTTAGAACTTTGAGTTTAGCTGTTAGAGTGGATGAAGCCTCCTGTGCAGACAGCAGGGGGAATTGGAGTTGAAGGTGCACTCAGTTTAGGACAGTGATCTGTATGCTACTCTTATCTTTAATTCATCTGCTGCCAGTGAAAAAGTGAACTGTGGACTTCAGAACTTGTCTATCATGTCTGTCAAATGTCATTGTTTATAACATTTACGTTTACCTTTACTTGACAAACAGGAAATGGAGGAGTGAGAGGGGGGTATGACATGCAACGAATGTTGTTGGCTGGAATCGAACCAGCAACACTGCAGCCATACAGCCAAGCAGCATGCGCTGTAACCATTAATTTACCAAAAAACTCCAACATTGTTCATTTCTAAATCACTTTTTGCGAGGGAAGACTTGCTAGCTGCTGCTACCACTTGTAGCTTTTATCGGGCTTACAAATGCGGTCATGCTGTACAGATTGCATTTACACCTGCTGATCCAATCATAATGTGAGCCTGAGCACCTCCAAACGTAGTCTGTGTGATCCGATCACATTCCAATCACAGTGTGTTCTACATGCGTTTTTCCCCTGCATACGTGTTTTGTCTTTTGCAGATAAAGTATCCAGATGCAGATAGTATTTTAATTCCAGGTGTAAATGGAGTACTACTCACATTGTGATCAGATATCAATATTTAGATTAGAAAGGTAGAGTCGTCTGACAAAAGACCAAGGGAAGTGACACTGTTGGCTCTGGCAGATACGTCGGGCCCCTCTCCCATTCCAACTGATTTATCTTCCGTTTTATCTGGCTAACCAATCACAAGCGTTTATCTAGTATGAGGCGGGTTTAATACGATGACTGACAGAGACAAGCGCCGTTCAGGCATCTTTGTAAATATCCAAGATGGCACTGCCGATATGGAACATTCAGCTGCCGGCTACAGCGACAGTATTAAACGGACTGGATGGTAAATTTTCTCTAAAAGAAGAACAAACAACTGCACTTACACATTTCTTATCAACATAAAGTTTGTTTGCCGTCCGACAGGATGGCGTTTTTTTTGCTCTGATTGGTTGTCTCCGCCTGTCGATAACGCCCCTTGGAAATCAAAAATGAAATGAGAGGTTACAGACTAATACGCATTTGAGAATTAGTCTTGCGATTCCAGGCAAGGTCCCCAGAGGAGGAATCTTGACATTTTTTGGATCAGACTAAATAGATCAAGCTGATCTGATATCATTCTGATAACATTTTGTTCTGCAGCATTTACAACTGCAGTAATACAGCAGATAAGATATCCAGATACAGATCACGTGTAATACAATGTGGACATGGGGTCGCCAGACGAATTCACAAATGCAAATTAGTTCCGAACCTCTCAGTTTATTTTCAATTTCCAATGGGTGCAGACCAAAATAACGCAATTGGATAGACCTACAACCAATAAGTAAAACATCCTGTCACATCTTATCAACAAAAGCTTTAATTGCAATTGTTTGTTCTTCTTTTACACAAAGTATACCGTCCAGTTCAACACAACATTCTACATCAGTGGCAGCCATCTTGGTTGTTTATGAAAATGCCCGACTAATTCCAGTTCGGTTGGAAATCTGTGAGGGGGACCAGACGCATCTGCCAAAGCAAACCTGATTCCCAGGTTATGTTACTTACATAACTGACAAATAAATAGAGATTAGTAATGTCAGGCAGTTACTAACACATGATTATCCTAAGACATCTACAGTTACATACTGTACAGGGAAATGTCAATGTCTGACATCAATTCTAAAATGTTTTTGCTAAATTTATTGATCCATATCCCACACAGTGACTACGTTTAGCTTTTTCCTCTGTCAAGTGTTTCAAAGAAATTCAATGGGGTTGAGGGTCTTTCGCTGTGGATGTTCTACCAACGTGCACAAAAGAGTAATAAGCATTTGAATAATAATACAATATCCCCTGATAATATTGGCCCTGTTGATATCCTTCTGGCTTATGATGTGGTGTTATTTTTACATATTATTTTATGACTGCCCTTGGGTGCCACTTTAAGGTGTTTTTATGGTAGGATTTTTCATATGAATTTTAAAATAATAATAAAACGAAGAAGAATAAAATGAGATAGATTAGGATAAAACAAGATAGAATTGTATTAATCCCAAAAGAAATTGTTGTGCCAGATATTGATCAAAAATAATACTGTTCAAACATTATAACAATATAAGAATGAAAACAATACAGTAATAAGTGTAAAGTATATAACCATACTGTGGTCGACCTGTGAGGTAGTTGGTGATCTAGAGGAGCATCCGCATGCATGTCCAGTAGCTTAGACCTAAACAGGGCAGGTTGAAGTTGAAGAACATGACTCTCACAGTGCTGCCATCCTCTCGCAGTGAGTATAAGCCCTGTGCAGCAGATACGTGATGGTGTCTTCCACTCCAATACAGACAATACATTCTTATTTAGACAATATGTGCTGCAGTAAAAAAAAAAAAAAAAAATTATGTGAGTTATTGGTTGCTGCATCTGACATGCACTGCAGTTACCATGGAGAAGAGACGGGATAAGAGCTAACCCAGCTTGGACCAATTCCAGCTGACATTGGGCGAGAGGCAGGGTACACCCTGGACTGGGCGCCAGTCAATCACAGGGCTGACACACAGAGACAGACAACCATTCACATTCACAGGCAATGTAGAGTCACCAGTTAACCTGCATGTCTTTGGACTGTGGGAGGAAGCCGGAGTACCTGGAGAAAACCCACGCAAGCATGGGGAGAACATGCAAACTCCACACAGAAAGGCCCCAGCCAGTTAGTTTACAGAACATTCAAATTTCAATGATCTAAAGCCTCAAATTTACTGAAGGCCTGTCAATGTAGAAAAAAAAATCTGGCAAAGTATAGTGTACAAATTTTCAGCAGGAACTTTGAACCCACTGGAGCTTAAAATAAATGAACTCTTACAAACCTAAAAAGCATATTTCAGACACTTTCCACAGCTAACTGAGCAATCAGTGCTGGTTTTTAGCTGTTGGTTAACTCTACAGGGCTCACATTGAAAGCATAAGAAAAATAGGCTAGAGGGCGCAGGAGCACCCCAGTCTCATGTATTTCCACATCTGGTTTAAATGCGTCTTTAGTGTTGATGGACAAGGCAGGGCTTGGGGAGTGCAGCAATTGCCCACACAGTGTGCAGCCCTAAAAATAACCCAAGACAACAGGAGGGTGAAATCAGAGATGGGAAACCAGTTGAAGATCAACACAAATTAATATGAACATAAATAAGTGGTTAGGGATCTACAGGGCAGTTCAAGGAGCAGCCTGGAGCTGGAATAATATTTGCCAAATGTCCAGTCTGGTCTCCTGGCCCGTGTTATTGCTTTCCCTCACAGCAGGGAATGTGAACATTCTGTGATTGGGTATACAGACATGGCTGCTGCACTTCTCCAAAGGAATTTGGCACATTTGAGAGCCATGTTGAGAGACATCTGGGCAAACTGAGTCAACTGCAAGGACGGCCTTATTCTGTCCTGTTTCGCCTGTCTGTTATGGTTCCTTCCCACTGTGGGTCAAACAATCCACAGGCAATGTGTGGACAGCCAAGAAGCTTTTTAGCTCAGAAAAATTGGTCTATTGTAAGATTTTTTTGTGATTATTGGTCATCAACAGAATTGAAGAATTTACCCTTCTCTGAATTTGTCAAGAGTCTACAGCCATGCAAGCGGCTCTCTGAGGCTGTATTTAGTTGCATAAAGATGTTTAGCAGATATAAAGTTTACAATGTTTAAGTTTTGGACAAACTAAAATTCTGAAATGATGTTAGTTATGGAAGGTCAAGGGATCAAGTAATAAGAAACAAGATAGTTATAAGAACCAATCCTATGGGGAACATGAAGGGAGGGTGTCTACATATATCAGCAAGTTAAATAAAAGACTTTGTAAGACTTCTTAATGCTACCATTTAATAAAATAGGGCCTATTTTGCAATAAAAATAAACATCAAATGTGAAAATATAGGCTAACTCTTCTGAGTAAATGCATACATTGTCAGTTCAAAATTAGGATTTGGACAATTATTTACCCAACAAATTATTTAGCCAATATCATTCCTCTTATTTATATTCTGTGAGTGGGCGAGGAACTGCACAATGCAAATCACCAATTCAAGTTGAAGGCTGTGATGACATGAATGACACCTGCTCTGAAATACTGGAGATTAAAGGCTAAACGGAAGCACTGGAGAAAGGGGCTACAATTAGGGAGAGTGTAATGGGTGGTGTACGAACCCAAAAGCAGCACACAGGACCCAAAGAACAGTACGTGAAGACTTTTAATGAAAGTTCAGCAGGTACATATAATTGCACACAAAATGGACGCCGGACAAACTGCGGCTTGCAGCAGAGTCTCTCAGCTCAGTCTCCAGCTGAGCCATAGAAACAGGAACAGAAGGCAGGTGCGTTTACCGGGAGTCAGGCAAAACGGGAAAGTCCAAGGCAGGCAGGGTCTGCAACGGGAAGTCAGTCGAGGAATAAATGTTGGAAAGTCTGGCATGATAGCAAAGAACAATCTGGCAACGAGTGTGAGAAAGGCAGGAGTATAAGTAGTGGCTTGATTGGTGATTGCCGGCAGGTGAGTGGACAGGTGAAAGGAGTGAGGCTGATGAGGAGGGAGTGGCTGACAGGTAGGGTGGAAAGTTACTGGGAGGGTGTGGCTGAACTGTGACAGAGAGAGTAAAACCGTGGAAACTTGAGTGTTTGCAGGTTATCTAACTAGCTGGCTCCTCCGAGTCACCAGGGGACAAAGTTTGCAACACGAATAGCAAAAAATTGTACTGGTACTGGTACAGTTACAGTTATTAAGTAGCAGGATAACAGAGGCTTTCAAATTAAACTTTATTCGCCAAAGATTAAATGTACAGGCATTTTGCACTTGGAGTGAATTTTAGACCATGTTTACAGCATTCAATAAATACATATATAAGACCTTCTCCGAACTGAATTTAAGACAGTTTAATGCTTTTTAAGGCATTATATTAGTAAATTTGAATTTAGGAATTTAGGACCCATGGCCACCCTGTGAATGTGAATAGTGAATGTTGTAGACAATTGTGATGCAGAAATGTCAACCTGCTGGTAGTGCTAGATTTAACATCGGGGATCACCAAAGTCATTAAGATCATCTGGGTACAATGAGTATACCAAATTTTGCCCATTCCTTTAGTATATGTCAAGATATTTCACTAGATCATTTTTAGATTAGATTAGATTCAACTTTATTGTCATTACACATGTACAAGTACAGAGCAACAAAATGCAGTTTAGCATCCAACCAGAAGTGCAGTAAGTAGTAAGTACCAATATACAGATGTATATTGTGCAGGGTTAAGAATGCTGCGAGCTCGACGCAGACAGCGTTTTCTCTGGACTTCCTCGATGGCTGGAAATGGAGTTCCTGTGATGCGTTGGGCAGTTTTCACCACCCACTGCAGTCCCTTGCGCTCTGCGACAGAGCAGCTCACAGTTGGTTAGGATGCTCTCAATCACGCAGTGGTAAAAGTTCACCAGGATGGCTGAAGACAGATAGTTCTTCTTCAGTGTCCTCAGGAAGAAGAGGCGCTGGTCAGCTTTTTTGACAAGGCTGAAGGTGTTGGTGGTCCAGTACAGGTCTTCCAAGATGTGGGTCCCCAGGAACTTGAAGCTGGAGACACGCTCAACGTCCATCCCGTTGATGTGGATGGGTGCTTCTTTCCTCCTTCCTGAAGTCCACGATGAGCTCCTTGGTTTTGCTGGTGTTAAGGAGCAGCTTATTTTTGGCGCACCATGTGGCCAAGTACTGTACCTCTTCCCTGTAGGCTGTCTCATCGTTGTTGCTGATGAGACCAATCACCATGGTGTCATCTGAGAACTTGATGATGGAGTTGGATCCCTGCACAGGTCTGCAGTCGTAGGTGAAGAGGGAGTAGAGGAATGGGCTGAGCACACAGCCCTGTGGCACACCGGTGTTGAGTGAGACAGTGGTGGAGCAGGTGTGGCCTGACCTAACATGTTGTGGTGTGTTGGTCAGAAAGTCCATAATCCAGTTGCAGAGGGAGGTGTTGGTGCCCAGGTCTCCAAGTTTAGTGATTAACTTGGAGGGGATGACAGTGTTGAAAGCTGAGCTGAAGTCAGCAAACAGCAATCGCGCATAGGTGTTGGTGTTGTCCAGGTGTGTGAGCACAGAGTGCAGTGCTGTGGAAAATGCATCATCTATGCTCCTATTGCTGTGGTAGGCAAACTGGTGTGGGTCCAGTGTGGGTGGGAGGGAATCCTTCAGGTGTGCCAGGACCAGCCGCTCAAGCACTTCATGATGACGGGTGTGAGTGCTACAGGGCGGTAGTCGTTGAGGCACGTCAGTTTGGAGTGTTTAGGCACTGGCACGATGGATGTAGCTTTGAAGCATGTTGGCACAGCTCCTTCGGCGAGGGACAGGTTGAAAATGTCTGTGAAGATCCCAGTGAGCTGCTCCGCACATGCCCTGAGCACACGTCCAGGAATGCTGTCAGGTCCAGCAGCCTTGCGTGCATTGATCCGGCTCAGTGCTGTGTGAACAACAGTGGAGGAGAGTGTGATGGGCTGGTGGTCTGCTGGGAGTGTTGTGTTGGTGACAGTGTCTCTGTTGTCCCTCTCGAAGCGAGCATAAAAGCTCATTAAGGAAGGAGATGTCTGTGGCTGTGGGGGTGAGGTTGCTGGGTTTGTAGTCTGTGATGGCCTGGAGGCCTTGCCACATGCGTCTGGGGTCGGAGTTGGAGAAGTGACCCTCTATCTTAAGCTTGTAGCAGTGCTTGGCCTTCTTGATGCCCCTCCTCAGGTTAGTCCTGGATGTGCTGTAGGCCTGTGCATACCCTGATCTGAAGGTCATGTTACAGGCCTTTAGCAGGAGCCGCACCTCCTTGCTCATCCATGGCTTCTGGTTGGTGTATGTGATGATCTGCTTCTCTGTCGTGACGCCACCGATGATGGTGGTGATGTAATCCATAACAGAGGAAGCATAGATGTTAATGTCTGTGTGTGAGCCACAGGTGGCCTGAGAAGCAAACATACTCCAGTCCGTGTGTTGAAACTTGTCCTGGAGTACAGAGTCTGTCCCCGCAGGCCACACCTTGATGGTCCTCACTGATGGCTTGACACGGTTGATGAGGGGTGAATATTTGGGGGTGAGGAACAGAGAGATGTGATCTGACTGTCCGAGGTGGGGGAGGGGGGTCGCGGTGTAGGCAGCAGCCATGTTTGTGTAAACATGGTCCAAACTTTTGTTTCCTCTGGTGTGGCAGGAAACATGCTGGTGGAATTTGGGGAGCACTGTCTTTAAGTTTGAATGATTAAAATCACCCACAACAATAAAGGCAGCCTCCGGGTGATCAGTGATCTGTTGTTTACTAATGGCTGCATGAAGTTCATTCATTGCTAGCTTGGCATTAGCATCCGGTGGAATATAAGCAGCAGTAATGATGGTGGATGTGAACTCCCGTGGCAGATAGAAAGGTCTACACTTAACCATGATGAACTCTAGGTTAGCTGAGCAGTGACTTCCAAGAGTAACAAAGTCCGTACACCAAGCCTTGTTGACATAAATGCACAGTCCTCCCCCTCTGGTCTTTAGCTGATCTATCTGCCCGGTGTGTGTAGCGTCTAGCTAGCTCGATAGCACTGTCCAGTACGCCTCCATGTCGCCATGTTTCAGTGAAAATCATGACATTACAGTCCAAAAGTCTCTTGCTGTGGGTGAAGCGGAGTCGTAGCTTGTCCATTTTATTCACCAGAGATCTCACATTAGCGAGGAAGATGCTGGGCAGAGAGAGCCGGTGTGGTGTTAGCCTTAGCTTAGCTCTCAGTCCTCCGCGCTTTCCCCGCCTTTGTTTACAATCTCGAAGCCGTCTTCGTTCACTTCCACCCGGCCGGGTAGAGTGCGAAGCCTCTGGTGTTCTGGAGATCTCAGGGATGAGTGGCAGATCGGTGATAAAAATTTCTGAGCAGTAAAAATACTGCAAAATTGCAAAAACTGGGGAGACGCTGGGCCTCGCGATCTGCTTACGCCGCCATCTTGGATTGAAAGGCTTGACCTGCTAGTGGTACTATAGATGAAAATTTTAAGTGTCACCAAATCAATAGGATATATACTTGGGAATCTTGAATATATGAACAAAATTTCATGACAATTCATTCAATTGTGGTTGGGATACTTAACTGAAAACCAAAGATCACAACCTCATGATGGTGCAAGATGACAAGTTACAAGATCATCATGTAACTGACAAATTTTAGCTCGTCCAAAACTTGAAAAACTTGCTAAATGTTATACCTAAATATCTGTATATGCCTAACTATATCATCTGGAGACCTTGAATGTCTGTAACAAATTTCATGGCAATTCATCCAGTAGTTGGTGGGACATTTAAAGCAAGGAATATACAGGAAGGCCCTCTGTAATGCCAGAGGAGCCTATTACTCCTCACTAATAGAGGAACATAAGAACAACCCTAGGTTTCTTTTCAGTAGCCAGGCTGACACTGTGATGACCCGTATGGACTCCTGATGCATTTCCTGTTTTATTTTGTAATTTCATGTACTCTTGCTTCCCAGTGTGCTTTACTTCCTGCCATTGTTTAGTTTCCCGCCAGTTTTATTCCCCACCTGTGTTCTATTATTCCATTAGTTCTCTTAGCACTTAAACCCCTAGCTGTTCCCTTCCAATTTGCCAGATTGTCTTAGTTCTCTCATCAGACTAGCTCTCCAGCCATTTCCTGCCCAGCCTGTTTGCTTTTGACTCCTGTACCTTTTTGAGCCTCTTTGGAGTTGCCTTTTACTTCTTGTCATTTGAGCCTCTTTGGAGTTGCCTTTTCATTTAGTCATTTCTGTACCTCTTTGGAGTCGCCTATTGTTTTGTTAGTCAAGCCTCTTTGGAGTGCCTTTTTGTTTGTCTTTTTTTTTTGCTATCCTGATTATTAAACTTTTATTTTTGGAACTCTATTTGGTGTCGGTGTGATCCTGCTACTGAGTCTCCCTCTGCCTGTTCATCACAGACAGAGTCAGAGCTCTGTTGATCCATGTATTCCCAGAGCTCTCAGTAGTAATAACCTTATGAGCTTTTTTGATAATAAAATTCTAACTATTAGAGAAAAAGAATCATCATCTTGTGCCCTCAGCCAGTTCAGATATATCTTCAAGTACAGGAACCTCAGAAGCAGCTGTAGAACCTGATATATATTTAGACTGTTTTTCTCCAATTGACCTTCACCAACTAACTTCAATGATTTTTTTCGTCTAAACCAACAACCTGCCTCTTAGACCCCATCCCAACTAGGCTGCTTAAAGAAGTTCTGCCCTTAGTTAAGCACTTCTTTACTAGACATGATCAATCTGTCTTTATTAACAGGCTATGTACCACAGTCCTTTAAAGTAGCTGTAATTAAACCTCTTCTTAAAAAGCCTACGCTTGATCCAGGGGTTTTAGTCTACTATAGACCTATATCTAACCTTCCCTTTCTCTCCAAAATCCTTGAGAAAGCGATCGTTAATCAGTTATGTGACTTTCTAAACAGCAATAGTTTATTTGAGGATTTTCAGTCAGGATTTAGGGAGCATCATAGCACAGAGCGCCAGCACTGGTGAAAGTGACAAACGACCTTTTGATTGCGTCAGATAAAGGATTTGTCTCTGTACTTGTTCTGTTAGATCTTAGTGCTGCTTTGAATGCCATTGACCATTGTATCCTATTACAGAACCTGAAGCATTTGATTGGCGTCAAAGGACCCGCACTAAGCTGGTTTCAGTCGTATTTATTAGATAAATTTAGTTTGTCCATGTAAATGATGAATCCTCGGTGCACATGGAAGTTAGTCATGGAGTTCCGCAAGGTTTGGGGATTGGACCACTTTTATTTACCTTGTACATGCTTCCTTCAGGCAATATGATCAGGAAACACTCTATGCTGCTATGCAGATGATACTCAATCATACTTATCGATAAAGCCAGATGAAACCGATAAGTTAGCCAAGCTTCAGGCATGTATTAAGGACATAAAAACTGGATGACCTGCAATTTTCTGCTGTTAAACTCAGACAAAACTGAACTTATTGTTTTGGGTCCTAAACACCTGCGAGACGCACTATGTATAGATATAGTTACTCTAGATGGCATCGCCCTGGCTAAGAGTAAGAGTAACCTTCGATCAGGACATGTCCTTTAATGCCCATATAAAACAGACTTCAGGGACTTCCTTCTTCCACTTAGGTAACATTATAAAAATCAGGCATATCCTGTCTCAAAAAGACGCAGAAAAACTAATCCATGCATTTGTTACTTCTAGGTTGGATTATTGTAATTCCTTATGCCCCGATAAGTCTCTAAAGACTCTCCAGCTGATCCAGAATGTGGCTGCACGTGTGCTGACAGGAACTAGCAAAAGAGAACATATTTCTCCAATATTAGCTTCTCTGCACTGGCTCCCTGTAAAATCCAGAATAGAATTTAAAATCCTCCTCCTCACTTACAACGCTCTTATTGGTCAGGCACCATCATATCTTAAAGAGCTGATAGTACCATATTACCCCACTAGAGCACTACGTTCACAGAATGCAGGGTTACTTGTGGTACCTAAAGTCTCTAAAAGTAGAATGGGAGCCAGAGCCTTTAGTTATCAAGCTCCTCTTCTGTGGAACCAGCTCCCAATTTGGGTTCGGGAGGCAGACACCCTCTCTTTGTTTAAGAGTATGCTAAAAACGTTCCTTTTTGATAAAGCTTATAGTTAGGGCTGGCTCAGGTGAGTCCTGAACCATCCCTTAATTATGCTGTTATAGGCTTAGACTGCCAGGGGACTTCCTATGACGCATTGAGCTTCTCCTCCTCTCCCTCTCTATCCATTCGCATTCCTATCCCACTAATACAGGTTACTAACTCCACCTCTTCCCAGTAGTTCTTGTGCTTTCTGTGCTTTTTCTGGATCTGTGACTGCAGGCCGTCTACTGCCCCCATGTTCCTGCTCCACACTCACTGCTGCAGTTGTTTTTATTATTAGTCTGATTTGTTGTCTGTCCTCCTGTTCTGTCTCCCCTCTCCCCTCCCCTTTCAACCCAACTTGGTCGATGCAGATGGCCGCCCACCCAGAGCCTGGTTCTGCTCGAGGTTTCTACCTGTTAAAAGGGAGTTTTTCCTCGCCACTGTCGCCAAGTGCTGCTCATGGTGGGAACTGTTGGGTCTCTGTAAATAATATTTTAAAGAGTATGGTCTAGACCAGGGGTGCTCACACTTTTTCAGCATGTGAGCTACTTATAAAATGACCAAGTCAAAATGATCTACCCACTACAAAAATCGGTGTCGTATTTTCCATGAACAGTCAGAAAATGCCGCTCCACATTTCCTTTCTTTGGTATTGCGATGGTAGACTGGCAGATGAGGCAAACGCACTTCGAAAATGTCATCGTGAAAAAAAAGTCCTCCTCCCATTCCGTATGAAAGTGATACGTTTTTGTCTTCTTACTTGGTCCACTCCCCCACTCATTTTTATACCCTTTCTTAGGTTTAAGAGAAAAAACCGAGGGCTAAAAACTGGAGTTAACTCGCTGACTAGCTTGTTAGTTTTACTACACTTTGCGCCGTTGTTTGCGCATGCGCAGCGACCTAAGTGTCAGAAAAATTCAGATGTCATCTGACTGGCTGCCCTGTATATCAATCAAGTGACGGGATGGATGATAGGCTGGCATCTATTTTTTTTAATGTCATGCCATCTACCGATACTACCTTTGCGATCGACTGGTAGATCGCGATCGACGTATTGAGCACCCCTGGTCTAGACCTACTCTATGTGAAAAGCGTCATGAGATAACTTTTGTTATGATTTGGCGCTATACAAATAAAATTGACTTGACTTAAATGTTGAGACATATATTGCATTCTGCCCATTCCTCTGCAGTAGTAGGCAGGCCCAAACTATCTCTGTCACTATGGTAATCTGCCACAGGTGGTGCCTGATTTCTTTTTATCTATAGACACCACCTTTGTGAAAGATGACTTTGATAAAAAAAAATTGATCTGTGGGTAGTTTGGTATCTTAGTATTATCCCTCCATGTTTCCTGTTTATATACACGTCTGCATTTGAAAATGCCCCCAAAAATGTATCTCAAAATAAATAAAACTTTCAGAAGTAATGGTTGTTGTAACGGCAGCACATTTTAGATGCTGCGGCCGATATTATTGTCATATGTCATTTTTTCGCCGCTAGTACTTGCCGCTATTATTCTGGCATGTATTGCCTATTAAAGAAATACACTCAACCTCAGAAGTAAGCAGGGGTATTGGATTAAGAGAAGTGGAAGTGGATCTCTGCCCACAGCATCTCCCTCCACAGTCTGTGCCGCTGGGCTCTTCTCCACTAAATTCACAGCTGAGATAAATGCACACAGCAACATTGCCAAAAAAAAGTCCTGTGAGAAAGGAACAAGAGCAGTCAGACAATCAGAAAGGTTGGAAACCAACCGTCTGCTTAGACGGTTCATTTGTAAGAGAAAACAAAGTTCAACGGTAAAGTTATCATACAAATTTTCATACATCACAGTTTGCAGACAGGCTTCCTGGTTCAACTTTGACCAACTGTACTTATCGTAGATGTAGATGTAGCTCACTTTCACTTAGATGTCCAGATAAAGTGGTTTAGATAACCTGGATAAACTGGCTTATTAACAACCTGTCTCATGGTCTTCCTTTTTTCTCAGTGGACTTTGTTGTAGTGATGTCGCCGTGTTCTCATCAATTACTTTGCTGAGAACAATGTTATAACCAAGACCTTAGTTGCAATAAACCAAATCTTATATTGCTAACTTTAATACTTCATTGATATGACAATGAATGCAAAATAAGTTAAAAACATGAAAATATCTTCTATCAGTGCAGATACATCCAGAACCCCTTGTCAGTTGAAAAAAAAGCTTGCAGTGTGAACATATTATTTCTCTCATTTGATTTCCCTTGACATTCCTTTGTGTCTCCCTTCCTTTTCCCTCCTTTCTCCACACCTCTTCCCTTATCACCAGCCCCCCGAACCTGTTTTGATCCTGACATGCATTAGGTGATTTAGAGATTATTTCATGCCTAATGTGGCCTTTTATCAAACATCCTCCCCAGGCTGCTGTCAGCACAAGCAGGCATAGATTCTTGGCTGCAGTTCAATCACAGACACAAACATCTCATCTTCACTTGCAACAGCACCAGCTTTCCATTAACATTAATCACATCCCAAATATGAAACAGATTAGTCAGTTTCAACCTGTCATGTTTCGGGTTGTTTAAGAAAATGATATCAGTGGAATCCCTATCAGATTGGTGGCTGGGCTGATATCTGATTATACAGGTGTTAATTTGCAGGTAAATGATGCAAACATGACCAGATACAAACACATATTTGCATCAATGTGTATTTTGCAGCAGAGGAAAATTTAAAGAATGGATGAACTTGAATTTTCAGTTACAGTCAGAGATTAATCAGAACAACATACTAGAAGCCTTGCTATAAAAATATATATATAATTTTCTACTGTAGGAAGTTGGGAGTCTAATTAGTGAGTGCTACTGCTGCTACATCACATGTATCCAGCAGAGTGTTACGGGAATAACACTGTGAAATTGGAGTGAGATCTTAAAATGCCTTCAGCAGATTCAGCAGACTTCCCTTAAGGCTAGACAGGCTTTCATTCTGAAGCCAAATCTGCAGGACACTCTAGTTAACCACACTGTAATCAACTCAGGCTCTAACTTTCCACCAGCAACATGCATCATTTTCCCTTGCCCTCTTGCCTCTGTTTTTGGAAATTCCATCCATATTCACTGACTGTGGGAAAGCAGAAAGTACAACAAACATCTCGACGGGACAGCAGTGAGAATCTTAACCCATATTCTTACTTTAAACACGGCCGTGGATGTCTGGCTTAAAGATTGGCCTTGTGTTTCTTTAGGATGTGCAGTTGAGCAGGGATGTGAACATGATCCATGTGCCAAACCAAATAACCACAGCACATGGCCTGTACAGAAAGACCGAGCGCAGAGGCAACTAAAAAGGCAGCTGTTGGTTTCTGTGGAGAAGCTTTTGCTTCAATGGCACTTTCTCTTTAATCCAAGAATGGAGGTGTGGATATATTATAGATGGCGTGTTGTGCTTGAAGCCAGGGCCGAGGACTGGGCTACGGGCCAGTTCAAATACAGATGTCGGCCCCACAGAGTGATCTATTTAGCTGTGGACTGGGCCCAGTTGGTGGCGAGCCTTTCGCAAGGTTAACAAAGCAAATCATGGCCAAGAAAGGTGTTATGGAAAACACAAGTTCCTTTATTTGATGAGCAAAGCAAAACAATTATAATAACATAACAAAAGTCGTAACAGATTCAGAAACTTTTGTAATTGCAGTGCAGCATGATTTATCGTGACGGAATGAATACATGAATGGGAACATGCTAAATATTTAAAAAGTGTTCTGAAACACTTCTTGTCATCCATATATCCTTTCCACAGTCAGGCACAGATAATGGCATAAGTAGTGATTTATGATGCTTAAGAGTGCCTGATCAAGATTTATAAGTCAAGTGTGCATAAATTCTCCGCTATAATCCATCAGGCAGACAAAGGAGAGGGCTGCAATAAAAGCCAAACTTCCTCGAGAGGAAGGAGAGATTTATCTGTTGCTCTAAGGGTTTACTCAAACAAGGATGCCTAATGTTGCAGCTACAGCACACAGACCGCTGAGATTATTAGGAGCCATAGGTTTAAGCCAAAAGAAATGTTGCAAGCTGCTCCGCTGGCTAAGAGTGAGAGCAGTAAACATGCAGAGGAAAATCAATAGCCCTAAGGGTAATAATGCCTTTTTGGACAGTAAATGTCACAAGTACACAGGAATATTTAAAGCCTGCGTTAGGCATGGGTTCATGCATCTGTTTTATGCCAGCATACATACAACACCTTTACAGAGAAGATAACACTATTATGGAATTATGTATCTCAGTGGCCAAAAGTTTTCTGCACACAAAGCAATTTATTGCCATGATCCTTTTCCTGCAAGTTAACAGTAAAGATAGAGTTTTAAAAATGGCTAAGATTGTGGCCTTGACCCAAACATGGCCGAGACTAGCTTGGGATTTTCACTTCTTTGTCAGACTTTTCATTGGTTTCCTCTCATCTGTCAAATGGCTTCTTAACAAAGAAGCTCACAGATGATCTTGCAAAAATAAAGTGCAAGACTTGAAATCCAGATGTGTTTGTCAGATGACAAAGTCAGTGTCACTGTGACAGAAACAGGAATTTGCTTAGATTGTCACATCTATGTTAATAACTGCCCTGGCTCTTAATTAGCGGCAGGTGGCTGTCAATAGGTGGGCCAGTATAAAGGCCATCCTCCTCTGCTGGTTCTCCCTCTTGCGCCTCTGTCATTGGTGCGTCATTTTCGGACCAAGGTTGGTTGGCTCAACAGGGCGACTGTATGCGTGCTGCTCCATGCTCCCTTATGGGCAGCTGTGTATTTGTTTGGTAAACGCCAGCTACAGCCAGTGTCCTCTCTCTCCCTCCCTCCTCCTGTGCGTGTGTGTGTCCTGAAACAGGAGCTGCTGTGATCAGCTGATTGGGGTCGCTGCTGTTTTGTTTCCGGTGAAACTTCGCCTCCGGGAAAGCTTCATCTCCGCTGCGTTGACTCTGCTGAAGCTTTACCTCCCTCGGAAACACTGTCTCTCCACGCTGCCTGTGTTTTAACCAGGGCTTGGTCCCTGTGTGTATGTTGAATGGGTGTTTAGCTTATTATAATTTTGTATTATAATTTGTTTCTTTCTTTTTAGTTACTGGAGACTGGTGGTGCTGGTGGCCGGGTGGTGGTATCCCCCCCCTTTTTGTCTACTGTGTCTTGGGAAGCGGGTTCCTCACTTTGAGTGTGTGTGGGTCACGTATGTTGGGTGGTTTAGTTTGTCTTAATTTGGTGGGTTCCCCCCTTGCACCTAGCCTTGTCCATCCATTCAGCTCCAGCCCCCTTAATTGATTTTCCTTATTTAATTTTCTCTTGGGATGAATGAAATTTGAAATCATTTTTAAAACTATTTAAAATAAAATTGTATTTTTTCTAAATTTTGGTGAACCGCGTCTCTTGCCTCAAAAAGAGTATACTTACCTGTGTGCCTGGTGCTCTACTAAATTATTTCCTGGGGTGAAATTCCCCAGGTGGCGTTGTCGGTCTTTTTCTTAATTTTTGGTGTTAGTTAAATTATTTTTTAATTAATTTGCATCCCCACGCCTTGTGCCGCCACATACAGATATTTTGGGAACTATAGTTTCCATCATTCTTTGGAGGGTCCAAACAGGAGGTGTTATTTTGCCATGGAGTCAGAGAGTTACCATTGGGCTACACCTGATCAGATCTGAACCATAACAGTTCCTGTTTGTACTGTAACCATAGTTGTTACAGATGATATTCAGCAGGATTACTTTGCTTCTGAAGAAACAGAACCTGGCGTGTGTAAGGTTATCTCTGACGCCATTCACAACGCTGAACAAGATTGGAATTTTGTGGGGAAACAAACATAGTTTCTATGGGGTCTTTTATAGGGTTTTGGGTGGGTAATGAAAGCGCAGAGAAGCGTGTAGGACTGCAGCTCTGCTTCCTGGTCTGAACTCTGGATTGTCACAGTATGGGTCCACTAATAAACTTGGTCAAATTTCTGGATATGAGAGCTGCACCATCCAAAGTGGGATGGATGCCGTCTCTCCTCATCAGACCAGGTCTCCCCCAGAATGTCGGCCAATGAGCTATGAGGCCCACATCGTTTGCTGGACACCACCTTGACAACCAGCGGTTGAAAGACAACATGCGGCTATACATGTCATCACTGGTCAGATTTGGCAGGGGTCCAGAGAAAACTACGGAGTCCGACATTGTCTTTGCGTAGTTACACACCGACTCCACATTAATTTTAGTGACTTCCGATAGGTGTAATTGGGAATCATTCTAGTTTAGCCTCTCCTCCAATACTACAAACTACATTTAGAACATAAACCTTTATCGCTAAAGGAGGCAGAGGAGTAAGTGACCATCTGACCCACCGAGCAGGAGAGGCAGAGGGAGAGAGAGAAGCCATCGCTAGCAGAGGAGCTACAAGAGGCTACAGAAATAGAACTGAACAGTGAACAAAAGATGTGAGATTAACAAAAAGTCGCTAAAAGAAGGAGAAAGCTGTGAGTGTTTTAAGACTAGTGTTCAAATGAACAGCGGGTAGTTAGCTGCTACGATGAAGAATATAACAAGGTTAACTCTTTGAGTGAGAGCAGCAAAAACAGTTCAGAGACACCGGCAACCAGAAATGATACAATATGCTTACCGCAACACGTCACTAGAGGAGAGCAAGCAAAGACACACAAAAGAAGTGTGAATGGTGGGACCATGTCGTCTTTGCTTGAGACACAAGTCAATCTGAGTCACAAGTCATATAACCTAGTTCAGATTTTTTTAAGTGGGGTTGTATGAAGTATTTATCCATAGTCAGTGTATTACCTACACTAGACAGCAGTCTGCAAGTGATAAGTACCTCATATAACTCTGCTTCAAAAAATCTGAATTACCCATTTAAGTG
This sequence comes from Lateolabrax maculatus, assembly GCA_031216445.1. Classification (NCBI taxonomy): domain Eukaryota; kingdom Metazoa; phylum Chordata; class Actinopteri; order Acropomatiformes; family Lateolabracidae; genus Lateolabrax; species Lateolabrax maculatus. The sequence goes on from CM062205.1 coordinate 2,896,965, forward strand.
ATAAAAGCTATCTGACTAATGCATAATATGTTATGCTAAAGTACACAACAGCAAAGATACCCATTAAATGACTGTAGCTGCTTGGACATGCTTGTAGGAAATGCTGTTTGTAGGACAGTAATAGTGTGTACAGTGGACAAAAGCCCAGTTTGAACAGATTTGGAACCAGAAGTTTCTACTAAAAGCTGCTTGGCAGCTTCTGTGTCTGAAGGGGGTTCTACTAAAGGTCACGCCTTATCCTGGTTTTTGGCAATGTTGTTGAAGTCGAGAACACTATTCCTGCCAGTTGAACTTTCAAATAAAGTTCAAATAAAATATCTGTGACTTGTGTTCAGTTTCTGTTAATGGGTGTGTGTGGATACATTGTCTGGGAACCAGAATAAGCCACCAGTGGATTTTTCATCACTGAGGAAAACATATTGCCAGGTACAATTTTCAATATGAGCACTTTTCACTGTTTTACTTCAGGGCACTTGGAGAGAATTAGAGACAAATGTTGGCACTGGAAAAGCAGACCTCACATTGCTTTTCATATGAGCTGAGCCCCCCCTCTGCCTGAAGATGTCTTAAGATGGAAAATTGCATCCTTTCCCCCTTATTTCTGTAGGATGACACTGAAAGTTCACACATACACACCACCGACAGCACACACTCTTACTTTAACACTAACAAAGCACAGACTGTTGTGCCCCTCAGATAAACAGGAATGGTTTGGCCTTGCTGTGTTCAGTTGGAAGTGTGTCACATATAAGACTGCTGACTAATGGCATTATTGTCTTTAGATAGATACAATAGAAGGAAGTAGGAACAATGTGCTCCAGAAACACAGAGGCAGGGTAAAATGATGTGGCCTTAAACCATTACATCAATCTGTCAAAGGTTTCTTGGAGGACTAAACTGGTCGCTGATGGTTATCAGGTAACACTTGCAACACAGCTTGCCAGGAGACTGGACCCTTTATATTGGCTGTGTAGCAGCAGGGATGGATGGTGATGTGGGTGGTTTTAGATCAGTCGTCCAATTATCTGACTGGCATGGCCAAATTTGAGAGCCAACCCAAAAGCCAAAGCTTTGTGTTTACTCAATTTCATGTATCCCTCACCGTAAGCCAAGCTAATGAAATGTATTAGCTACAGTGCCGGGACGTTTGTGTGTTGTGTTGCCTCAGTATACCCACGTCTGCACCGCTGTATGTATTGTGTAGTTTGAGTACTTGGTGTTGCGTAACTTTCAGGCCACAAGAGTGCAGGGCTCACTAACATGATATGTGGATATCGAGTGAAAGTAAAACAAAATCCTTTATTATAAAAAATCTCAATGTATTAAGCCACATTATGATGAACTAATGAAATCAAATGTTTTGCTTAGCTTACTGGGATAATTTTGTTGATGCTGTGTGTATTATTTTTACAGTAAATCAACAAAAATCTACTAACTTAATGTATGTATGATGTGTCGGGACCATGGCAGAAGTATGAATGGACCTGGAGACGATATAAAACTAACAGGCACTAAAAGTTGTTTAACAATCAACCAAACTGAAGCAGGAGGAGCTACACTGAGAAGTTGGAAAACAGGTTTTCAGCCAACGATCCTGCGTCAGTGTGGAGAGGCCTGCAGGACCTCACCAACTACAGGAGTCCATCCCCCCACACTGTGGAGAATCACCAACTGGCTGACAACCTGAATGTGTTCTACTGCAGGTTTGATCAGCCCACTTTAATACCCCCAACTGCTCTGACATCAAACATCCACCTACACCCCCGGCCACCTCCTCACCTCTCCCATTTGACCCCCAACCTACACTGAGGATCTGCGAAGAGGATGTGAGTCTGTTCTTTCACAGACAGAAGATCAGGAAGGCACCAGGCTGGGCAAACAGGTCGGTGGATGATGCAGTCAACATGGGACTGCACTACATGCTGCAACACCTTGACTCTCCAGGGACATATGCAAGGGTTCTGTTTGTGGACTTCAGCTCAGCGTTCAACACCATCATCCTAGACATCCTTCACCCCAAACTCTCCCAGCTCACTGTTACAGCCTCCACCGCCTCAGCAGATCACTAACTTCCTGACACACAGGAGGCAGCAGGTGAGGCTGGGCAAGATCACATCCAGCACCCGGACCATCAGCACCGGCGCCCCCTAGGGATGTGTGCTATCCCCACTGCTCTTCTCCCTCTACACAAACGACTGCACCTCAGGAGACCCGTCTGTTAAACTCCTGAAGTTCACAGACGACACAACGGTCATCTGCCTCATCAAGGACAGTGACAAGTCTGCATACAGACGGGAGGCTGGACAGCTGGCCCTCTGTTGTGGTCAGAACAACCTGGAGCTGAACAAGCTCAAAGCTGTGGAAATGACACTGGACTTCAGGAGGAGCCCCCCAACACTCCATCAAGGACCTGTACATCTGATTCTGGCTGTTGGCCTAACACAACTTGTGCAAGGCAGTATGTGGGGTAAAGTGAGGAGTTGAAACTTTTTTTATTTTTATGGTGTGGGTAATTATTTTTGATGTTCATGGTTGAAGAGACTGAACTGTCAAGAGTGTTTTTTCAGAGGTTTTTTTGGGACACTCAGTAGTAGTATTTTTCTCAAAAATGACTTTGCAAAAGTAAATACTTTAACTGGAATTAATGAATGGTTTCATTCAATCATGGCTTATGAAAAGAGGAAAAAGGTAATGCAACTGAAGGTGAAGGGTATTATGCTAATCCTTTTTTGTCCTGTTTTAGCTACGGTGGGTCCAGGATGCATGGTACGTTTGACATGTTATTTTCACAAGTGTATATCTCAAGCATTAACTGTAGGCTATTTATGGTTGTGTAAGACTTGTCAAGGGATTGCAAGAATACACTGAAATACAGAAAACAGAAACGTTGGCTATAGTGTAAGATAATGAAGTTGTTAATATTGTAAGACACAGCCCCTCTTTATGAGACTTATGCCTTAATTAGGTGTTATTATCATGGGTCTCGGTTGCTTCTAATAACCGTGTGTATTGCATCCAGTATGACTTCACTATGAAGTGACTGTAATGAGAAATTTTACCCAAGAAGTTGTAATGAAACAGCAGATCAACATTAACCTGGGAACCAGACAAATCTGTGAAATCATGTGTCATTAATGCTGGACAGTAAATTTTCTCTAAAAGAAGAACAAACAACTGCGCTGAAAATTTATGTTGATAAGATATATGTGTTTGCCGAACTTCTGACAGGGATGCTGCTCTGATTGGTTGTCTCCTCTGTCAATAACGCATTTGCGAATTAGTCTGGCGATGCCATGCTAGGTCAACATGAACTCTGACATATCATTACTAACCCAACCCTTGACAGGTTTTTACTCACGGCTGGAGGAAGCGGGCCAACAGGGAAACAGGAGAAGGACCAAAATGCACATGTCTGAGGCAGAGCTGGTGCAGTTCAATAATCTGTCTCCACAAAAAGTGGAGGTACATAGGCTTATGGAGTCATAAAGCAGGGAAGGGGGGGGAACTGTGAAGGCAATCCAAACACGTAAACAACAATCTGAAAAGGACCAAGCAGAAAGCCCAAGGTTTAAAAAAATCCGACAAGGTTCAAAATGGGCAAGAAACACGTTTCAGATTTCAGGTCCCAGATAAACAAGTACAGAGGCTAGGATGCCAGAGCATGAAGCACATAGTACCTTTAACAATCTGTTCGAGAACATGGGAAGTGGGCTGGTATATGTTGTGAGTGGCAGATGAGGGAAGTGGGAACAGGTGTGTGGATGGGTGGGGCAGTCAGGTGATGGGGAAAGGAAGGGAAAGTCCAAGGGCATCTGGTGGACAGCTCGAGGGTGGTAGGTCTGAAGAGATGGAAGACAGTGCATGGCCTGGGACATGTACTGTCACCTGTCACACCTGACATATAACCTTCTGATAGCATCAGACAAAGGATTTGTCTCTGTACTTGTCTTGTCAGATCTTAGTGCTGCATTCAACATCACTGACCATCAGATCCTATTACAGAGACTGGAGCATTTGATTGCCATTAAATGACCTGTGCTAAGCTGGTTTCAGTCCTACTTATCAGATAGATTTCAGTTTGTACATGTAAATGATGAATCCTCCATACACATCGAAGTTAGTCACAGAGTTCCACAAGGTTCCTATATATGCTTTCTTTGGGCAATATTATAAGAAAAAAACTCAATAAACTTTCACTGCTATGCAAATGATACTCAGTTATATTTATCGATAAAGCCAGACAAAACTGATCAGGTAGCCAAACTTCAGGCACGCATTACGGACAAAAAAAACTGGATGACTGAATTTTCTGTTGTTAAACTCAGACAAAACTAAAGTTATCGTACTTGGCCCCAAACACCTGAGAGATGCATTATCTATAGATATAGTTACTCTACAGGGCATTGCCCTGGTCTCCAGCACCACTGTAAGGAATCTAGGAGTAACCTTTGATCAGGACATGTCCTTTAACTACCATATAACACAGACTTTAAGGACTGCCTTCTTCCATTTACTTAACATTGTAAAAATCAGGCATATTCTGTCTCAAAAAGACACAGAAAAAATAGTCCATGCATTTGTTACTTCTAGGTTGGATTATTGTAACTCCTTAAGTCTCTGAAAACTCTGATCCAGCTAGTACAGGTACTATCAAAAGAGAACATATTTCTCCAATATTAGCTTCTCTGCACTGGCTCCCTGTAAAATCCAGAATGGAATTTAAAATCCTCCTCCTCACCTACAAAGCTCTTATTGCTCAGGCACCATCATATCTTAATGACCTCGTAGTACCCTATTACCCCACTAGAGCACTACGCTCACAGAATGCAGGGTTACTTGTGGTACCTAAAGTCTCTAAAAGTAGAATGGGAGCCAGAGCCGTAAGTTATCAAGCTCCTCTTCTGTGTAACCAGCTTCCAGTTTGGGTTCCGTAGGCAGAAACCCTCTCCTCATTAAAGAATATGCTAAAAACTTAATAACGCTATAGTTAGGGCTGCCTCAGGTAAGACCTGAACCATCCCTTAGTTATGCTGCTATAGGCTTAGACTGCCGGGGGATTTCCCATGATGCACTGAGTTTCTCTCACCTCCTCTCCCTCTCTATCCGTATGCATTCTTATCCCACTAATACATGTAACTAACTCCACCTTTTCCCCGTAGTTTTTGTGCTTTTTCGCCTTTTCACTTTCTGCAGGTATTTCTGCCCCTGGAGCTGTAGATTCTGGATCTGTGATTGCCGGCCGTCTACTGCCCCCATGTTCCTGCTCCACACTCACTGCTGCAGTTGTTATTATTATTAGTCTGATTTGTTGTCTCTCCTCCTGTTCTGTCTCCCCTCTCCCCCTCTCTCCTCCCCTTTCAACCCAACTGGGTCGATGCAGATGGCCGCCCACCCAGAGCCTGGTTCTGCTCGAGGTTTCTACCTGTTAAAAGGGAGTTTTTCCTCGCCACTGTCGCCAAGTGCTTGCTCATGGTGGGAACTTTTGGGTCTCTGTAAATAATATTTTAAAGAGTATGGTCTAGACTTGCTCTATGTGAAAGTGTCTTGAGATAACTTTTGTTATGATCTGGCGCTATACAAATAAAATTGACTTGACTTGGGACAAGTGAGCAGGGGCTGGAGACTGAGGAGCAATCTGCGACAGGTTGATAGTTGGACAGCAACCTGAAATATATCAAAATGGCATCCTGGATTTTTGGCTATAAATATTTGAGCAATGCCAAGGAATCTAATTGCTTTGTGTTAACTGAATTGACTAAAGTTATTGGGTAGGTTTTACTTCCTATGAAAATTTGCCAAATAAGGAAGCAAACAACTTCTGTTTGTGTTAGACTGTGAGGTAGGCCTACCCAACAGAGCTGAGGTATTTAAATGTTAAAAGGCATTTATACTAAGTTGTTATTATATAAATTATGAATGAATGATGTACTTGAGAGCTGGGGGATCAAACGACCAACCCATCGATTTATGGACGACCTGCTTTACCTTCTGAGGCACAGCTACCCCAAGACAGCTAATAATAGCTTTCGTTTTCTACACTCAATGATGGGGAACCCAGAAAAGTCTCTCCGGAGCTTTATCCAATCACCCAGCTCCTCTTTGTTAGTCTGTCAAGTACAACTTGGGTTATGAGCCAATATGTGATAGGCCAGGCCCACATGCACCAATCAATATGAAACTTTACATTTTTGGTCAATACTTACTCACAGAGCATGCGCACCAAAACTGGTGAAATTCTGTCTACTGGGTTTTTGCAAATATTGCAAATAATCCATCAATGGTGGATTTCTATGGTTTGTAAACAAGATGAGTTGGATATGTGTCACATTTAAAGTCAATCGGACTCAAAGTGTGGATGTGCCGGCCTTTCAAAGTTTTCACTTTGATTTTCCTTCTTTTCCCCATCACCTGACTTCCCATCACCTGACTGCCCCTCCCATCTACACACCTGTCTCCACTCCTCTCTCTGCCTCTCAGCCACTCCTTCATCATCAGTCCAACTCCCTTCACCTGTTCACTCACCTGCCTCTGATCATAATCAGTCTGTTATATTTACCGGTCCACTTTCATGTTGTCAGTTGTCAGATTCTTATTTCTGTGTCTCCGGTGTCTGTGCTGTGTCCCATGTGCCTAGTCTCTGGATTACCTGTTTTTGTCACCTGCCTGCTCTGGGCTGTCGTTTTGTCATTCTGGTTTTTCTGTTCGCCTCAGCACCCAGTAAGTTTTTGTTTCACCATTTGGAATAAACTCTTCACATTATACCTGCCGCTCTCTTTTCCTCTAAGCAATTGGGTTTTACTCCTGCCAGGCTGCCTTGGCTAGTTTGCATATAACTCTGTTCTCCATTCCTGACTTTTCCTAAAATTGTGTTCTCAATCATCTACTGAATTATGGGGGTTGTGTGCATGCATGTGTGTATGTGTGTTTTCTGACTCTCCGAGTGAGGGAGAGAAGCACTCCAGTCCTTTATTCCCATTAGGACAAGCCGAACTAAAACAACACATTATCCCAAATTCATTTATGACTTTTACTTAATGTTTTTCTTCTAAAATTAAATTATTTAAATGTGTTAAATGTTTTGTTTGTTGCAGCCTATGGTTTATTGATGAATTTTGACCTATTTTAAAATACCGCTATTTTCTATCTGTAATGAAACTAAGTAATTATAAACTTAATAAACCCTCATAAACTGAATTTTAAGTCTTAATCATAATTTAAAAAATAAATGAAAATGAACAACTTAACTGTCTAAAGAAATGACATCTTTGCAATTGCTGACGCTGTTGCGGCAGGGGGGTAACCCCCTCCAGCAGTTCTAGGGGTTTTAGAATGTTGGTGGTTCTAGTGTGTGTGTGTGTGTGTGTGTATGTATGTATGTGTGTGTATGTATGTATGTATGTATGTATGTATGTATGTACATACATACATACACAGTCTACATGGCTCATCCGAAACTGTTTTACTGTGGTCAAATGTTAAAAGTATTAGGGAAGAATATAGAAAATTGCATTAAAGGGATAAGATTTTTGCCAGGAGAGACTGACCTGACAGAAGCTAATAAGAACAGCAAAAGCAGTTGGCTTTTAATTTGAAACAGGTTAAATCACTATGCTGTTAAAGCAATTGGTGACTAGTCAATTTACGTGCCCTTTTTTATTATTCTGTCTAGAATGCTTGACGGCAAATGACAAGGGCTCAAATACAAATTGAATCAATATTTACCATAGATATACCTACGCTATAGGTGTCAATTTTACAATTTCTGGAGAGAAACCATGATGTTTGAGCTTGCAGGAAACAGCAATCATCCTGGCAGTTCACCCCCTTCCTGCCTGCACAGCTGTTCGGGCAGAGAAAGTAACTGAGTTCACAGTATATACGGGTCCACTACAAGCTACATGATTCAGATTCATAGGATTCACAGGTTCTTTCGCCTCCTTTGTGGCATAACAAGCATCACAGTGCCTGCTTTCTCCCTGAGGAAAGGAAGCTGAAACCTTGATCTGGAGGATGTGGAGGATATATGCTGCAGGCCTGTTGTGCCGGCACAATGTTCAGGAATTTTGACTATGGTGGGGGTGCTGTTGGCAATCCTGTCAGTGTGGTTGAAAGAGAGGTGGTGCTGCTGGTCTGGTCAGAATTAACTTGTAGCTACAATAAGTGACTTCCATTATATTCAAATAGCAGTACATCAAGAAATTAGATGTAAAGTAGGTGTGAACATAATCCCCCAATGGCCTTTAAATGTTAACCAAGGGCATATTGGTGAGTGGGGTTGTAACTATCCCGGTAACACGGTGATGACAATAGAGAACGGACATCAACAAGGACAGAAGGAAAACAAGAAAGTAATGAAAAATGTTGACGACCTTTAGTGTTGTTTTTCCTGTTACTTCAGGCTCAGTGGTATTTTCATGTCAAAGTTGTGTTTATGCAGCCATAGACAAGGTGCTATTTCAAAAATAAAGTATAGAAACAACACCTGTAGGTGACAGAACTGATTTAATAGAAACACATTCTATAAACAGTATTTTGTCACCCTTGGTTTTTTTTTTAATCAATGTTATTTTGTTTTTTAAACTTTAAATATAACCAATTAAGTAACTAACTACGGAAATACTAGTACTGCATTTAGCTGGAAGCCTGCAACCACTTCATATTGTATATTTACAGTATATACTAGTAAATGGCTGCACTAAATATGTTTTGTAGGTTGTGTAATCGCTTCAGCAGTATGCTAAAATCTTGTAAAGCGTAGAAGTCGGGGTGGTGGTTGGGGTGCATGGTGGATAAATAAAGTGCAGAACTTTGACACCAGAGACCAGGGGTCATATCCTGCATCCCACATGTTAGTTTTAGACAACCACAGTTTGGTAAAGGTTAGGATAGGGAAAGATGGTGGTTTTGTTTGAATATTAAAACACATCCTGTCTCGTGCATCAGGTCACAACAGGTCACAGTTCATTTTTTTGTATGGAACCACGACCACGATCTTTCCCTTACCATAACAAAGTGTTTTGAGTTGTCTAACCCAAACCATAAAAACATTAATCATGGTTTAGTTGCCTGAAGAGAATATTGTAGGAAAAACGTATGAGATATGTTGTCAGTGAACGTTTGGCAGATACTGTATGTTCAGTATTAGCATTTTCCACTTTGGTTTAATACGTTCATTTAAAACTTCTCCTTATGTCTTAATCTGAGATGTTACGTTTCTTTTACGTTTAATTAATTGTATATACTATACAGGATATTAATTGTATACACTACATATTAATATCATATACTGTAGCCTAAATATTGTGCTTACTGCACAGTCCATTTAGTTTTTTTCCCTTTCCTGACAAAGATTAGATGAGAAGATCAATACCACTGGAGCTGGAGAGCAAATAGCATAGCTTAGCACAAAAACTGGCAGCACAGGGGAGCAGAGAGCCTGGCTCTGTTTTTGCCTTCCAACCTGTGAACAATTTGTGGCCTTAGTGGGAGTTACACTGTTACTTTTACTTGACAAACAACAGTTGAACATTTTTGCAGCGTTTCATCTGGTTGCTAGGCTAGCTTTCCCCCTACTTCAAGTCTTTATGCTAAGCTAAGCTAAGCTAATCATCCCCTGGCTCAAGCTCCATACTTGATGCCCGGACATGAGAGTGATACTGATCCTCTCAACTTACTCTTAGCAAAGAAGGGAAATAAGCAAATTTACCAAAATGTCAAAGTTCTTAAATACATAGTGGCAGAGGGGCCACACTGTGTGTATGTCAAGCTTATTCTTAAAAAAGCTGTATTTGCTGAGAATCTTTTTACTAAATTTAAAGAAGAAACTGTGGTAGACAGCAAGCCGCGCTGCTCTTCCCTACCCCACATGAATCTGACCTGGGGAAACAGAATAGATAAATCGAAAGCTACACATGGACTTTACAAACACTTCCACAGTTTGAAGGTGATCAAACTGACTGAAATACACTATAATCACATAAAAATTCTGCACCTATGGTGACTTTTAACCCAGTTGATGTACCTTTCACTTCACAGTGGTCACTGGCAACAATTGCTGAAAGCCGAATCATACTATAAGAGTTGCCTGTTAGCTATCTAAATTTTGCTAACATTAGCCACCATACGCTACTGGCCACACCAAGTAAGACAAGCAGCGTCATCATGAGCAACAAGCCTGGGACAGGAATTCAAACCAACGCGGAGGGGAGATTAATGATACTAACAAAAAAGTCTGAATTCAAGGTTCACTTACTGGCTTTAACCAGAGATTTCAACCACAGCTCAGTGAGCAAACTGCATCTGCTGATGAAGACTGTAAGATGCAGTTGAAAGCTTTGGAAAAAGCTAGTTAATGGACCATGAATTAAGATCTTTTGTCAAACTACTAATGATACTGTCACAAGAAAAGCTGTTCCAAATTATAACTTTAAAGACAATTGTTTTACTTATTTCTTGTTTCCACATAATGTAGTTTGTGATCCTAAACCACAAGAGGTCTCCAGGAAATTCTAGTCTAGTGTGAATAGGCCTTAGAACAACATCTCATGCTTGAAAAGTTAATCAGCCCTTGAGTTTTCTTTTATTCCCAAGAGTCTGTACTTTGAAGTCGACATACTGACCACTGCTGAACCGGTCCCTGCAGTTGGTTATACAACACTGTTTAATGAATGTTAAAAGGAGGAAAATGCGAGGTGGGCTGCAGCAGGTGGGCGCCTGTCAAGGTTTATAATAGCACTTGATTAATAGGAGCTTTTTGAAAATTTCACAGCATGAGTCTCAGCCCAGACTGATTAATAACGTGAATTAAAATGATTTTTGTGGCCTCAGAGGGGGGAAACAGCACTTATTATAATCGGGGATATTAAGGTTATTATGTCTCAATCCTGTCCATTTCACATTTGTCTTCAACTGATCTCTTTAATGGCTTCAGATACACACTCTCGGAAATGAATTATTAACCAGCGGTGATTGCCTCAACTGGAGTGCAATAACTGCAGGACAGCACGACACAGATTCAGACATATTTAACCAAACAGTTTGGGGGCTGTTTAAAGGAAAATCCTTGTTTATCACAACTGGGGTCTTATTGTCATAGGTATGGTCACCAGTTCTATCACATAGGATACCTTTTCAACTCAGAAGTCTCAGAGCAATTCAGATGAAATTATATTTGATTCAGAAATGTAATAAATTTTGGTTAAGTTTACAGAATCCTGCAGAAATCATATTCAATAAACACTTTCTTGCAGTCTGTAATACATTTTTGAAACCAAGATTTAAAGAGAACTGATGTCAATTTAAGATGGAGGGAATGTTGGAATTTATCAAGAGATATTACAATTAGTGAATAACGGTCTTGATTTTGCAACACAATTTGCAATGAATGTTTTGCAAGACTTGTAGCTGGCATCTTTACTTTTTCCAATACGCCTCTGCCATTTCTACGGCCCTATGGTCCAACCTGTTCTCAGGACCAATTCCATCGGACAACTCCAGAACATTTAGACACTCAGTGCTCATATGAACTGATTTTACTGTACTGCATAGTTATTGTCTTGCATGTCTGCTAAAAAAAACACTAATAGGACTGGTTTCTCACTTAAAAAATTACAAAATTTACCTCAGAACCAGGGCAGTGATTAGCAAGATAACATCACTCGTGTCTTTACTGGTTAGTGATGTTGTTAACTAGCTAAGTAAGTAAGTTTTGTTTTCTTTGCCTTTTCAGCAGACATGGGAAACAATAACGTTATAGCACGGTCAAATCAGTTCATATCAGCCCTGATACACGTTTACTATGTAGGGCAGTCAATCAGCATCAATGTAGATTGATGGGCTGTAGGGTAAGCATGAGAATACGAATGAAATTCTGTAGAATATATGTTCAAATTACATTATTTCATGTCAACTTTTCCGACAGCAAAATAGACGTCAAGCACTGTGTACATCCTGAAGATTGGGTGCAAGAAATGGGTTGCAAGAAATGTTGCAAAATTCAAGGCGTGCAGATTTGTCCCTGTGCGATGTGAGATAGCACATTTGTGAAGTTGCAGTGACCAATTCAATAGGGGTCCTAATCACCGAGTTGCGGTTGTATTACAAAATGGAGTAAACAAACATTTTATTTCTGTAATTTGCAAATATGTTTTCAGTAACTTCACATTGAGAACACGGCTGTTTGAGTGTAAATTTCAACATACAAGATTCATTTTTTCTACAAGCTGTCATGTTTTTTTTTTTTTTTTGTGACTTCCAATTCTGCCCACGTGTGAATATTTTACAATATTTATTATGTCATATTGTAAGCCAAAACCTGAAGCTTCTTGATATGACCATGCATGAAAAATTAAAGCAAATCTGCAGGGACCTGAATCATTCGCAGCAATATCCAAGGTGATTCTCTGTTGTGAGGCATGTGAAAGGAGCCATATTATACCTGTGTAGAGTGGGAACAATAAATGTATTAGAAAAAAAAAAAATCCATGGCGATGACTGCAGCAGAGAAAACAGACCTGTCACTAGGTGGAAGCACATTTTTCAGCATGGGCGCCTCCGAAGGACGGCCTTTTTGTGTGCAAGGAAAAATATTTATATAGTTGCCATGGAGATGCTGAAGTTCAGCAACATGAGATGGTGGCGTCAATGACATACACTGACAGCGTATAGATTATACTGTAGCCCAGCCATAGTGCCACACAAATATGATTTATGGCGGTGCCACAGCAAAGCACAAATCAAAATAAAGCTTGAGCAAGTGATAACTGCTGTGTTTTATTGTTACAGGGTGACGTTAAACAGATTTATTGTCAGTAAAGTGTAATTCTAGTACATAAAGACACTGTAAAGCACAGCAGAGCAGATATTACCAGCTCTTCTCAAGTAGTAAATGATGGGGGAAGAGCAGATTTAAACCTGTGAGTGGCATTAGCAACCATGTTATCAGTGTGTTAGCTGCCATGTTGTCAGGCACAATGACTGTATAGTGTTTTAGTGTGAAAGGCAGCCATACTCATAGATAAAATGAAAGATGTTATGTTTCACCAGTAAAAACAAATGAGAAAGTGTCAAAGTGTGAGTAAACAGGATGACAGCAGTTAGTGCCATGAAGTGCAGTTTTTTTTTTTTTTTTGTTTTTGTCTTTTTTGTTGAAAAGAACGAAAAAGGCATGCAAAAAGATTCCTTTTTTTTAAATCAGGTACCCTCTATTTTTTGTAAGGAAGAAGTTGAGTGGACAGATGGATAGATGTGACTGTTGAGGCAGGAGACCCCTGCTGTTAGCCCGTCCTACTGACAGTCAATGTTGGGTGTTTTAACCATGACCACAGTTGTTTCCTAACAGTTGTTTTCTAGCCAAAAACAATTTGTTTTTGCTTTTATTCATTGGTAATGAAAAGACACAGGCAGAAAGTGCTGAGAGAGAGAGAAGGGTACGACATGTAACACATTTCCCACTTATGGACATGGTATGCAGCTTAATCAATTCAAATATAATTCAATGCCTCATGGCATGAAAATTTCAAGAACAGTATTGCCAAAGCATCAAAACACAATTTGTCCAAATATTTGGACAGTATACAATAACAGTAATATTTAACATTAATATAATATTAAGATTGATTATATTAATTACATATACCGTGTGTGTGTGTTGAGGTCACTCACTGTCCCTCAGGTTGTGGCGTGTTGATATATATCGGGCTGTCTCCTTCTGTAGGAGTATTTTTTATTTTGAGAGCTCATTAATCTCTTTGGAATCTGAAATTACAGAGTTGAACATTTTAAGTAAATGTTCCTTATTTAATTTAATGTATTGCATTATAGGAGGAAGTGCATCTCTTACAATCATCCTACAGTGGATGACATCATCAAATATTTTAAACCAGATTTTAATTGGAACTTGGAAATGATTACGTTTACTCTGAATTGCACTTAGAGCTGTTTGAGCTTTTTCTTTTAGTGCATTCACTGCCATGTTGAAACTCCCTGATGCTGTAATGGTTATACCAAGGTAGGGGGTAACTCATACAATGTTCAATATGGTTATTTATGGTAAACTGGTATTTGTTATCCTGACATATGGGGCATTTTTTAAAAATGAGGACATTTGTTTACTTCAAAATTTACTGCAGAACCTTGTTCTGACAGTACTTCTCTACAATGTCCATCTTAATCACTAGGCTGCACCTGGAAACAAAGATGCTATGAGCTGCATGCTAACTAACATCTGCACGGTCACATGTTCACACTGACAATGCTAACATGTGGATGTCTAGCAGCTAGAATGTTTACCATGGTCATCATCTTTGTTTATGTTTGCATTTGATAATTAGCATGAAACACAAAGTACAGTGGGGGCTCATGGGGATGTCATTATTTTTGCAGGTACTTGGCCATAAACCAAAGTATTGGACCGCCAGACTTGTGAACAGAGTGCAGTCACATGCTGAATCTAATCGCTTCATTCAGTTCAGTTCAAAGATTTGTAGTCACTATGCAGTTGTTCAAATGCACTTTAGCATGTGTAACAGTAAGTAAACGCATCACTGCATTACAGCTACACCGTTCAGCTCTGATTCTGACTGTCTTGAGTTCAGTGGAACGTTCAGTCTGTTTGTGGTCCAAGTGGTTACGTTCAGTTCAGTACAAATCGAGCCAATACAAATACTGTACAGCAGCCTGGTATTTATTACAGAGTAAAGCATGGTTATTTCTGTGGCTTTCACAGTCTTTTAATAGGCTTGGTGACTGGGCTTTCTCCTCAGCTTCCAGGTCCCACTGGAACTCTCTTCCCAAACACATCTGTGAATTCACCAATCTCAAGTTACTCAAAACTCACCCTTTTAGCAACTGCAATTAATGTTTGATTTAATGTCTCCTATGTGCTTTTATTGTGTCTTTTGCTTTCAGTGTTTTTATTATTCATTATCTATTGTGTATTTGGGTATCTTGAAAAGCACTTTATAAAGAGTAATATTATTATTATTATTATTATTATTAATAATTATAATAATAATGATAATAATGATAATATGAATTATTATTTTCCATGCTTTGGGAGCAGCCAATATGAATTAATGAACTTCTGGTTTTTGCCTACAATTTTGGCTCAGGTAAGGTCTGATTAGGCTTGAATTTTGTTGTAAACATCTGCTCCTACTAGCTTAATACTTTTAGCACTTTTACTTCCAACTGCCCCATGGAGCCATTTTTACCACCCATAGAAACAGCTGCGGCCAGCCGCTGTGCGTGTACCACCAGTCCGGTTGCTTAGCAATGCCCATTGTTATCATTTTGATAATATCATATCACGAGCTAGCTATGCCTACAAGATCTGGATTTGGAAGCATGGACCAGAGCAGAAAAAGGAGGATGAATGCTGAAGAAGTTCTGGAAATGCTCCAGGACGTGACCGATGGAGAATAGGATGGGGAAGAGATGATGGCGAGATCAATAACCCGTCATTTTCACCTGACAGGGAATCCTCATCTGAGGACGAGGAGCTGAGGTCCCAAAAAAGGCCCCGGGTTCCGGTGACAGGTAGCAAGACCCCCATATTCACAAGTGAGATCAAAACATGGGCTAATGCAACCTATAACTACCCACTCTTATAGAGACCACACACCTGCCCATATCATGATGTTAGTGTGTTTGAGTGTGTGTGATCCTTTTATTCCCAGTAGCGTAAGCCTAACTAAAACAACACATTATTATCCAAAAGTCATTTTTAGCTTTTGCTTAATGTTTTTCTTCTACAATAATTAAATTGTTTAAATGTATTTAATGTTTTGTTGTTTGTTGTAGCCGACGGTTTATTGATGAATGTTGACCTATTTTAAAATGCAACTATTTTTGATCTGTAAGTAATGGTAAACTTAATAAACCCTCTTAAACTGAATTTTTGAAGTCTTACTTATTGTTTAAAAAATAGATGAAAATGAACAACTTAACTGTCTTAAGAAATTACATCTTGCTGTTGCGGCAGGGGGTAAAAATGATCTAGGGGTATTAGAATGTTGGCGTGTGTTAATATTGATGGTGCAGCTGCACCCGTTTCAAAATTAGAACTGCAAATAAAAAATATTTGCACCGGGGCAAATCGCAATTATGTTACGCTGCTCGTCAGATTCCATCTGACTTTTTCCAAATTACCACTACATCAGTCTGCTTTACTCTCAGATGATGATACTTTATGATGGAAAAGGTTAGAAAATGCTAACAATGGCTCGCCAGTATTAAACATCAGTCAAACATAGTTTGCTTCCAGCTGTTGACATGGTAGCACCTAAAAAGGGATGTTAAACAATAAATAATGAGGTTGTAGTAGTATGCACAGAATGTATTGTTTTTAAGTACAGCATTAAAGGGATAGTTTGGATTTTTTGAAGTGGGGTTGTATGAGGTACTTATCTATAGTTAGTGTGTATCTACAGTAGATGAAGGTCAGCGAGCCCTCAGTTTAGAGAAGCTGACAGCTGTACCTGTATGGACGCTCAGCAAAGTATTGCTGTGGACGGGTCAGAAGCAACGTGTATTTTAGCCAGCTAAAGAAAGCCCCACCTAAAATAATCAGTATCAGTTAAAGTGTATGCTATATTTGGAATATTTTCACCTCTTTACTTTGCCATCAGAAAGCATTTTCCGACGGGGAACTGAAGCTGTTCGTACTGACTGTCATATTCTGCAGGTAATACACCGACTATAGATAAGTACCTCATACAACCCCACTTCCTTTTACATTTAAGCCACAATAGAGGAAGGGTGTTAGCGATGGTGATGTATGTCGTTAGTCAGTCGGTCCACCACTTTTGTCCAGACTGAAATATCTCTATCTCCATATCTATCCCTAAAATTTGGTAGGCCTGCTGACATTCATGTTCCCAAAGAGTAACTGTTGCACCTTTGCTGACTTTTCAACCAGCGACATCATCAGGTCAAAATCTTGAATTGTCCAATACTTTGCTTTATGACCAAATATCTGCAAATCTAATGATATACCATTAGCCTTACTGTACTTTGGGTTTAGTGCTAAATAAAGCATGTTACTATTATTATTGTCATGTTAGCATTCTGACATTAGCATTCAGCTCAAAGCAGTCTTGTTTTGTTTCCCCTGATAGTGCTATGAATTACATAAAATAGTATATGCTGCATGATTATTTTTTATCATATACCATGTGAATTATTCTTGTCAACATATGACCACTAGACAATTCGGAGCCTCTACTAGCCTGAGGGTTAACATCTTGTGTCACCCAGTCAAATGTGATGGAAAGTCCAATTATAAAAAAGTAAAGCAATCTACTCTCATCTCATTGTTCCAGTCTACTGCTCTGATTGCATATTGGTTGTTATCAAATCAACTTGTGTCCTTTGGAGGTTTAAGACTCGTGGGTTGAACTTGCACCTCCTCCCTAGATGAGATGGTGTATGGAGGATGAGCGGTCGAGCTCCTGCAGCCCACTGTCTTTTTGTTGAATCATACAGGGTCAATAGGACACTAAGCTGGAATACAGGTCACATATTTAATAAAAGCTATTCAGCTGTCAAACATAACAAATTGAAAATTAAATAGTCATGACAACTGATCAACTAAGGTGAAAGCTCCAGAAAAAGCGTTAAGATTATTTTTCGAAAATTAATTAAATTGCTTCCAGAATTTTTAATTTTGGCTACATGTCACTGTAAAAAAACCTGTGGCCTATTATGTTGGAAATATTTTTAAAAAATTATTAGTTTTATTATAGTAGAATTTACATAAATAAGTAAAAGACTCCTTTAAAAGCAGCAAGGACTATCATGTGAAAGTACATGCGATGGAAATCTTAGAGCTGGTTGACTCTAACAAGAAGTTTCAGGAGACCTGGATGTCTTACACAGGAATATTTATTGAAGCTCGATTGAGGAGAAAAGGGAAACACCACGTGTGAATCACAGCGTACTGTTACCCAAATCTGAAGATGGTGTCCTGAAGCTCAGTATTTAACCCTCCCCAGAACTGATAAGTTCTGCTATATCCAAATAGGGTTATTCCTAACTCAGTCTGTCATGTGTGAGGACTCTATTGGATATCAGACCCAAACAAGGAAAGACGTCAACCATTGCTGTCCTAGCAACAGCATAGCCTCTCTACAGTCTCTCTTATCCAGCGTCAACAACCAGGCGCCAGCCTGTTGTGTCTAACCCTGAATACAGAAGATATCTAGCTGACCTTGGTCTACCAGAGGCCAGAGCCAACTCGGCAGCATATTTTGAATGATAACTAAAATAAGAATGGGATATTAGTGTGTTTAAAGATACTGACGTATTGTTGGTGGCATGACACAGACTGGATTAAACTAAAATATTATTACTTTGCAATAAAAACATCAAACTTGGGGTACTACTTAAGCTACTCATATCACATTTATCCGTTCGATTCAATACTATGAATTTACATTCCAGAGTTATATTACTTCAGTCTTCTCCACCTGCCTGGAAGCATAGCGTCCTAATATTCAGCCGGATAGATTCCTCTCAGCACAGCCCCACAGGGATGACACCCTCTGCTTACTTTCCTTGTCAGATAAGGTGTCACTCAAATGGTTCATTTCTATGTTTATCCAATTTCTTACACACAATAACAGTCAGTTTAACACAATGACATTTAAACAAACTGCACATTCAAAGGAAAGCATTTAACAACATTTTGGTGAGTGCTTACTTATTTGACTATTTATCAATTTAGTAAGCTTACAGCTTGGCAGTGATCTGACCTTTCCCTATATGACCTCTAACTCTGCATATAATACTTAGGCTTCAACCAGTCTCCCTACTCTGTAAGGTTAGAAGAAGCATCAAATGTCCTCCTCGTACTACAGTAGTCTGTTCTTTTCTTTTGACCAATCTCAAATAAATGAAAGAATTCTTATGACAACCTGGATCCTGGTTGAATTTGTTTTTTAACTTAAGCTAAAAACCATGACAATTCCAAAGTGTCAGTCATCTTGCTACATTAGCCAAATGCAGGCATAATGTGTCAGATGAAAATACTTACATAGGCTTATAGTGACACACACAGATCAGTTACATTTCACTTCTTAAGATGAAACATAACTACCTTTTTTACCTTGTTTACTTCTCTATGGATTACTTTTTTGTATTTCTTTACTGACTGTTTTTGAACATTTTACGTCTCTGTTTTTATTATGTTTTAATATTTTATAGTATAATTTAATATATATGTTTTGTTATTTTATCCTTTTTAATATATATATATATATTTTCTTTTGGACAGGTGATGTAGATTTTTGCTTAAATTGCCTGATCACGCCTCTACTACAACACACAGTGAGCTGGTTGAACTAGTTAACGCACAATGTACCATTATGTCTTTTTAATCCAACATCTGCAGTGGATGTGGTGTCTCCAGGTCATATGACCTTTGCATAAATGCTTAGAGAAATATAAAACGGGCTGTGTGAACTAATCTGGGCCGAGACTTTTGACTTGAGGTCGTTATAGCAGCAATAGGAAGTTAAGGGACAAACTCCGACATGAAACCAAAAATTGGGCAGGCGGCATGAGGTCAATAATCAGTCTGCGCTGAGTCTGTGCTTGTTCTTGTCTGCATTACAAATGAATAAACATACAGTCGATATAAACATAAGAAGACTTTTTATGAGTAAAAATAAAAGGCGTGTAAAGCCCTACATCAGATCTTCTCAGTATCCATCATTCAAAGGAAGAAAAATCTCTGGGTGATGGATGTGAGTGTTAAATATAGGAGTGATTTAAAGAACTGCTGTATTGCAATAAACATCTCAGCCCGTCCGGTAATTTACAATTTTCCATTCAAATGGATTAGGCCATCATCTGTCATAAAAAATCTGAACATTGTTGTAGAAGCTGAATGAACAGGAAATAATGCTGCACGCTGCTGCTCTGCTACAATAAATTCAGTCTGCTTACTGCCGGTGTGTTCTCTCCATTTTTATCCTGTCTGTGCAGCATGAGTGCTTCTTGTATTTGCCTTTAACTCACTATGAAGAAGAAGAAATGTGACTACAATTGTGTAGATGTAGTATTCCAAGCATGTCATTTATTCTTTGCTACATAAATCCAAATTATTGTGAGACATACAGTATATTCTCCTACTGTGGGCCTAAGCCATCACAGCTTGAGGCTGTATATTTTTCTTTACTATATTTATGACAATTTGCTGGTACTCATCCATTATTCATACTGTAAAGTGGATCCCAGTCATGTTTACTACAGGACGTGTACGGGCCTGGCAGTGCACCAACACCCTTACAGTCACCAGCTTGAATTGACTGCTCCACAGATAGTTAACAGACCAGACTTATTGAAAAGAGTACAGATCTCTTGTTTATTTCTGTGTGTTTATTATATTCGTAATATTCACATCTCATATTTACCATAATTTTTTCTGTAATCCACTGTGGGAGGCTTGTGACGGCTGTCGGTCGTGTTTTGTTGTGTTAACATGTCAGTGTGAAAGTATGCATGATTAGAATAAACTTTATTGTCATTACACATGTAAAAGTACAGAGCAAGGAAATACAGTTTAGCATCCAACCATAAGTGGTTGAAGAAGGGGTTCATTAGCGGGGGGCAGAGTTCAATGAGGACACAGCTCTGCGGAAGAAACTGTTCCTCAGTCTGCAGGTCCTCGTCCGGAAGCTCCTGAAGCGCCTGCCTGAGGGCAGGAGGGAAAACAGTCTATGTGCAGGGTGGAAGACGTCCTACAGAATGCTGCAAGCTTGACGCAGACAGCGTTTTTTCTGGACTTCCTCAATGGTTGGAAGAGTCAAGTCAAGTCAATTTTATTTGTATAGCGCCAAATCATAACAAAAGTTATCTCCAGATGCTTTCACATAGAGTAGGTCTAGACCATACTCTTTAAAATATTATTTACAGAGACCCAACAGTTCCCACCATGAGCAAACACTTGGCGACAGTGGCGAGGAAAAACTCCCTTTTAACAGGTAGAAACCTCGAGCAGAACCAGGCTCTGGGTGGGCGGCCGTCTGCATCGACCCAGTTGGGTTGAAAGGGGAGGAGAGAGGGGGAGAGGGGAGACAGAACATGAGGACAGACAACAAATCAGACTAATAATAATAACAACTGCAGCAGTGAGTGTGGAGCAGGAACATGGGGGCAGTAGACGGCCGGCAATCACAGATCCAGAATCTACAGCACCAGAGGCAGAAATACCTGCAGAAAGTGAGAAGGCAAAAAAGCACGGAAAGCACAAAGACTACCAGGAAGAAATGGAGTTGGTAACCTGTATTAGTGGGATAGGAATGTGTACAGATAGAGAGGGAGAGGAGGATAGAGAAGCTCAGTGCATCATAGGAAATCCCCTGGCAGTCTAAGCCTATAACAGCATAACTAAGGGATGGTTCAGGACTCACCTGAGCCAGCCCTAACTATAAGCTTTATCAAAAAGGAACGTTTTTAGCATACTCTTAAATGAAGAGAGGGTGTCTGCCTCCTGAACCCAAATTGGGAGCTGATTCCACAGAAGAGGAGCTTGATAACTAAAGGCTCTGGCTCCCATTCTACTTTAGAGACTTTAGGTTCCACAAGTAACCCTGCATTCTGTGAGCGTAGTGCTCTAGTGGGGTAATACGGTACTATCAGCTCTTTAAGATATGATGGTGCCTGACCAATAAGAGCTTTGTAAGTGAGGAGGAGGATTTTAAATTCTATTCTAGATTTCACAGGGAGCCAGTGCAGAGAAGCTAATATTGGAGAAATATGTTCTCTTTTGTTAGTTCCTGTCAGTACACGTGCAGCCGCATTCTGGATCAGCTGGAGAGTCTTTAGAGACTTATCGGGGCAGCCCGATAATAAAGAATTACAATAATCCAACCTAGAAGTAACAAATACATGAACTAGTTTTTCTGCATCTTTTTGAGACAGGATATGCCTGATTTTTATAATGTTACGTAAGTGGAAGAAGGCAGTCCTTGAAGTCTGTTTTATATGGGTATTACAGGACATGTCCTGATCAAAGGTTACTCTTAGATTCCTTACAGCAGTGCTAGAGGCCAGGGCAATGCCATCTAGAGTAACTATATCTATACATAGTGCGTCTCGCAGGTGTTTAGGACCCAGAACAATAACTTCAGTTTTGTCTGAGCTTAACAGCAGAAAATTGCAGGTCATCCAGTGCTCTGTGTCCTAATACATGTCTGAAGCTTGGCTAACTTACTGGTTTCATCTGGCTTTATCGATAATTATAACTGAGTATCATCTGCATAGCAGTGAAAGTTTATGGAGTGTTTCCTAATAATATTGCCTAAAGGAAGCATATACAAGGTAAATAAAAGTGGTCCGAGCACTGAACCTTGTGGAACTCCGTGACTAACTTCCACGTGCATGGAGGAAGGGGAGTTCCTATGATGCATTGGGCAGTTTTCACCACCCGCTGCAGTCCCTTGCGCTCCACGACAGAGCAGTTCCCATACCAGACTGTGACACAGTTGGTTAGGATGCTCTCAATCACGCAGTGGTAAAAGTTCACCAGGATGGCTGAAGACAGATGGTTCTTCTTCAGTGTCCTCAGGAAGAAGAGGCGCTGATTGGGACATGGGAAAGATGAGTCATGTTGCATCTCGGCCCGCCTACACAGGGCATAACAATGCTCATGTACAGGCCAGTCACTGTGAAATATCCAATCCAGTCTAATAATACGAGTAACCTGCTAGCAAACAAGACTAGTTGAGCTTGACCGTAAATGAACGTAAAACCCTGCTGAGGACAAAGGCTCCTTTCATCTAGTTCAGTCATGCAAATATGTACGTATAATCTATTTTTTATTTGTGTTGTGTACTTTACGATAAAACTTAAAATAAGTAGGACAACTAAAATTGCTTGCAGATTGCATTAGCGTAAAACATACATTCTATAGGTTTTTGGTAAGCTTTTGTGTTGTGGGGTCCAGTGCACATGCCAGCATTGCTACTCTTTGGGATGTTTTTAACCTTAATGGATTAAAAAAACACAGTTATTATTTGTTTGTATTATTTTTCATGGCTGTTGTGTGGCCCTACTGTTCAGTTATGCCTAAGTGTGATTTGCAGATAAACTTAAGTTAGCAATTTATTATTCACAGCAGCTTGATTTATTTTGATTGATCAGATTTGTGAGGGAGATGATGATCCAGTCTAACAGTTTTTACCACTGAGGACTGTCTGTATCAGCATCACCATCGGAGATGATGGTGCACATTACGAAGAACATGTACTCATATGGGTAAAAATCAGAAGTGCCAATATTCTGTACCAGTGAGTGCTGAACACTAAGCCAAACGCAAAAATCCAGCCTGGCACATCAGTCCTGTTGGAGACATTACGGAGACACGAGTGATGTGGAAATACAATTGCGTAATATTTTAGGAAAATTCATGACACTTTTCAGTGCGTCAGGTTTCAGTATCTACCAATTGTTTTCTTGTGTATTGATGCTACCTGCCATTAATGAAATATATTATGTTCTAAAAAGCATACTTTCCAGTATTTCATATTCATTTCATCACAACATTTGTGAAAACTAAATTAGATACATTTTTATCTCCTGTCTGTATGTTTCATCTACGGTATCATCTCTGGTGCCTTGACCTCTCCATCAACATTTTAATGTATGATTTAGAGAAGAGACTGAATTGTACTGGATATACAGTCATAATGAGACACATTCATCAAACATGTGGCGACTCTTTGGTCTCATCTGTGGAAATCCATTCATCATTCTATATTCACCAGGGAAGGTAATGTCAGGAAGGCCCAATTTGGCTATTGATTTATGCACCGCATGCCTA
Source organism: Lateolabrax maculatus (assembly GCA_031216445.1). Taxonomy (NCBI): domain Eukaryota; kingdom Metazoa; phylum Chordata; class Actinopteri; order Acropomatiformes; family Lateolabracidae; genus Lateolabrax; species Lateolabrax maculatus. The sequence goes on from CM062205.1 coordinate 2,920,789, forward strand.
ATGAATGATCTAACCTTGGCAACATTATGAAACAGACTCAATCAGCTACACACAGAAGAGGGTGAATAATGCATTAACAGCTGATCAAAACAAACAGTGCTAAAAACCCACGTGAATAAATTACAGAACCACCCCTGGCCAGGACCTTTGTTTCATTAACGCTTTTGCAGATGGCAAAATTTGTCATGCATCTTTAAGGACCAATGGGAGCTTCAGATAGCATCGATAATATCCAGAACACACGCTGTGGAGCATTTAGTTGAGATTGAGGTTTATCTCTGTCTCACTCAGTCCAGAGGACTTCTATCTTGACATGGAAATGAATCAAGACCCTTACTATATACTAGTCCTTCTGAGAGGGCCAAGGATAAATCAGAATCAAATGGTATTATTGTATTATTTTTTAAAGTAAGTAGTATTTCTTATTTTATTTGTTATTTTTATATTTATAAAAAAAATGATATATTTTGAAATCCCTTACCTTGGCTAGTAACTCGATAAAAAACATGTCAGGCTCTGTGATTGGTGGTCCCTATGTAATCACTAATAAAACTAAACAAAGCTACATTTTGAAAGGCATTAAAACTAACCAACACATTTTAACCGTGAGGAGGCTTCTTTTATCGCTAAAACAATGAAGTTGCATAAAGTCAGAGCTCAAACTACCGCAATGTGCCCCCCTCATAGTAATAACACCATTTTAATTATAACTTATTACTTTATTCTTTAGAAGAGTGGAATAAAGTGGCAAAAAGTCTCTGCTTTAGCTTTACAATTATTGATAGAGCCAGAAATACAGCCTCTCCCATGTTTGCTACTCAGGAATCTCTATGTTTTAATGACTTTGGGTGCTGTCTTATGGATGGAGGAAGGTAGTGTTGTATTAGGAAAGACAATACAAAATACTCACAGTTTTTGTGGTTCATTTCATACGGTACATCTTAATGTAAAGTAATTTTGAAATGCTTACAAAGCAAAAACTCATTCATTTGCTCATTTCAAATAATTTCTAATAATGTATATAATGTAACTTGCTGACACTGAATTAAGCTTTGTGGCTGGTGGAGTGGCCATGTGCGCCCACTATTGACCTGCCAGCACTGGTTCCATCAGTGGGTTCTCTCTCCCCTCTCCCCCTCTCTCCTCCCTTTTCAACCCAACTTGGTTGATGCAGATGGCCGCTTTCGCCTAGGGCTGCTCATGGTGGGAACTGTTGGGTCTCTGTAAATAATATTTTAAAGAGTATGGTCTAGACCTACCTATGTGAAAAGTGTCTTGAGATAACTTTTGTTAGGATTTGGCACTATACAAATAAAATTGACTTTGGGCTGAGGTTTAAATATTTCGATCTGTCTGAGTGATACTAATGTCTGCTGCAAGACTTTTTTTCACAGACTTTTTGGGGTTGAATGGACAGAATTACTGGATTTTCTTTGGAAAAAGAATAACGTGGTGCAATGAAAACTATAAAATAGGACCAAGATCAATTGATGTGTGAAACAATGACTGTACATGTAATTTACTGACTCAAATAAATAGATTTAGTGTTAAATTACTCTTTAAACAATATCAGGAGATCACATGGCTGTTTATGCTTATTCGTCCGTCTGTGTGTGTGTGTGTGTGTGTGTGTGTGTGTGTGCACGTTGTCATTAGTGTATCCGTGTGTGTCCAGGCTCAATCATGCATTGCCCTGAGTCCCTGCAGCTCCTGGGCAGCTGTTGTGTTGGCTGGATCAGGTCTGTTTATCCAGATCTCAGCCGGCTGCCTGCTCCCTCTGCTTAAACCCACAGATTCCCACTGCGGCTTCCAACAGCCTTCAGGTCAGTTACATTCCAGTTTACTCAAGCAGTGTGCATCATGTTTGTGGATTACGGTGACCTAACATCCCAATTTGTGCAGGTCAGTCCTGTATTGTCATTTTTTTGTCCCTTGCCTTGCAAAAGAAGACATGTCCGAGGATGGTGCTTTATAAATTAAAAATGTAGGTTTTTTTTTTTTGTCCTTGTACTTAACTGATACTGTAAATTATCTAATAGTGGTCAAGAGCCAGGCCTTTATTTAAACAGGATTGTATCAGAGACAAGTATATTTTTATGTTATTTAAGTAAAAGCCTCCCTGTTTACTGATCTGTCCCTTCTTTTATTGGCTGTTGATTCTGTTTACACTTCAATCAGGAAGACAATCTCTATGTTCATTCACATCTATTTATCTCTCTCCCGCTATTTTCTCATCAGCTGATGGGGGTTTATTCTTTCAGCTAAACCAGCTAAATCAGGTATTGCCACAATCTCTGTGAGCCAATCACATCGTTGCTGTCAAACTTTAAATCTGTTCTCCTCTCTGCTGCTGTCAGCAATATTGGAGTCAATATTCTTTTGTTGAACTGCAAAACCAGCAGACAGACAGAAAGGCTTGACATATTCTAAATCTGTAAAGTTGTTATGGTGAATGTGTTAAACTGGAATTTTGCATAGACACACATAAACGTCTTTGCAAACCTGCACAGAAAAGGGTGTTATGGGAAACAGTAAGTTGTAGAGGCTCCCAGAGGAGCTGACGCCCACACCTTCCAAATCTCAACAACATGTAGTACTGACAAGCAAACCTATTGGTTGATCCAACATCCGGTAGGGAAGTTTCTCACACATTAAGAGTGACCCACAGGGTTCTGATGTGAATGAAAGAGGTAAACAACACTTGATAGCACACACAAACCTCTTTTTGGATAATCCCTTTTCCAAGAGTCTAGCATTCTTTGTTTTCAAGTCTCTGCCATAAAACCAAGTAACTAAGACTTCAATAGTCTTAGTATAACTTCCATTTGCGCTGTGCTAGATATGTTTGATGTCATTTAATAGCATAAATAATGACTGTTCAAGAAAAACTATAATTTATATCTGGTATGACATACAACGTATGTAACCCAAAACTATAATTGTTTTGGACATGCCTTGCCACTGTTCTCTATATGCTGTTGCTCTAATCTCTTCGTCAGCCTGCATAGTTTTATTTCCTCTTTAACATAACTGAAGAAATGGAGATGGAGTATTGAGACAACGAAGACTTGCTGTAACTTCTAAAGCCTTGACAATGTTGGCTCCTAGGTTCGTCTGGCCAAACAAACCAGATTGCTCGACACTGAACCATCCACAACAGAGACCCGTAGTCTCCCTACTTTCCTGTGTGAGCCCCTCCAGATGCAGCCATTCATCCACCAGCAACAACTGGCCAAACACTTGTCCAACGCAAAACTTTTACTGAAAAGCCTACCTACTGAAAGTTCAGATGGAACGACAGCTCCATGCTTTCAGCTGACCCTGACCTTAGCAGGGTCAGCTGAAAGCATGGAGCTGTATTATATTCCCAACCCAGATCAGAGCCCAACATACAGTCACTGTAGTTACATGGGTAAAACAAGTGTTACATGTGTATAGCGTGAATGAAACACGAGCTGTTATGCGTATGCGGTCTGTGTAGACAGCTGGATTGATTAAAATGGGAGCGTGTCTGTTCTGTCAGATGGACGACTGTAAAACGCAGCTGAAGTGTCTCCTGTGTAGACAAGCTGCAAGTCCAATATTCACTTTCCTTATAGCTTTGGTTTGGTTTCCACCAACTCCTGCTGTTTGGTGATAAGTAGGTAGTGTTCAGTCAGTTTATCAAAGCTTTTTCACTGAAAACCACTGACTGCAGCTGCTTGAAACAAGGTTGATGAGAAGGATGGGACTGAACCAGACAGTAAATGTTTCATAAACCCAAAACATTGAGCATAAACAGATTAAAAAGCTCTGTAGAGCTGCAGAGGAGATCACTCGTTCACTTTTTTTCAAGTAGCGAATCTTTTCACATTATGGATTTTATTAATGTAATTAATTGTGAATATGAAACATATTGATTAAGTTGTTTTTTTTTTACAACCTTGACATTGAATTCTTTAAGCATTATGAAATATATATTTTTTCACAGTCCAGCTATGTCCCACAAAAATCAATGTGATGTCCTGTACTTATTATTCTGTGGGTGAGGTGTGTGTATAGAGGTAAAGATAGAGATACAGAGATGATGTGGAATTTTTTGAAGGATGCTAAAGCAGGACAGACAGGTTGGCAGTCCCTAAGTGAACATTATCCCTGTCGCATGAGCCTGTTATATTACACCTACCTTAAATTCATGCAAGGTCTCAGGATAATAGTCCATCTTTAAGAATGATGCTTGAAATAAATACAGTGCAATCACGGCCTGCTTGTAAACCCAACTGAAATCTAAACTGCTTTGTTGTGTTAGCAAATCCTTCTCATACTGGGCCTGTGTAGTCAGAAGGTAGGTAATCAAAATGAACATTACCTCCTCCCTCTTCCCATTTCTTTCCCAGAATTATCAATGAATTATTTATCAGGGGAACACAACTGCTGACTCCAAAACTTCAAAGAGTATTTTTATTTATTTATTTTGGAAGCGGCAGCAGTTGAGGCTTACTAATTAATCAGCCATGTCGAGATTCATCGTCAGTGGCATGAAGGGTGCTTAGAACTCACCTCTTTTACCAGTCAGGTTAATCAATGAAGCCTGACATATTGACTATGAGGTTTTCAAAGAGAGGCACAGAAACTGTATGAAGCGCCTGAGGCTCACACACATCAACACATATTTTGATGTATTTATTCATTTGTTTGAACTTTCTAAACACTAAAAATGTGTAGATATACTACACTTAAGTATTAAGTAAGTATTATTCCATATACCATTTTGGAATGTTCTTTTTGCATGTTCTAATGCAATCATTTGCTAATTAGCACTAACCACAAAATAGGCCTATTATGGAAGATTTAAAATGCGTCAAAGAAGTAAAGTGAAATACTTTTTTACGTATTCTTTTGTTGTGTAATAATGAATGAAAAACATGTTAAAAGGACAACTATTTCACATTTTGCATTTCATGTTGTTACTTCACATGTGATTTGATTTTAATGGGCCATGGAATTTTCAACAAGGAAAACAAATTGAAACTGAATTGCATAAAAGTGTTGTCCCCAACCCCCACACTGCACACCTCAGCACTGGTCTTCTCTTTGGTCCAGGTCACCCCATACACATCATAAGGATGTCCAGTGTAACACAACCATGCAAATCATAACCGGGACTATTTGCTCAACACCACTCCCCTGGCTCCCTGTCCTATCTAACATAGCCCCCCTACATTGTGCAATGACAAAGGATGCGCCAAAAGGTCAAAGATTCCCCCGATCAGCCAATCCACACAGACATATTCAATCCACCTACTGATCCTCTCCCATCTAGATGACCAATTTGGAAGACAACCCCACCAGCCGACTTTAACAAACAATCTGCTTGTGAAAAGGAAGGGAAGACAAAGGACGTCCCAAAGAAATACCTGGTGTCAAACCCCACTCAACTAGCCTGGCATCGCCAGACTAATTCGCAAATGCGTATTAGTCTGGAACCAATCAATTTCCAAAGGCCGTTATCGACGGGCAGAGACAACCAATCAGAGTAACAAAATGCCGTCCTGTCAGATGGCACGTCCTGTCTGAAGTACGGCAAATACATATTTTCCTATCTATTCTTAGAAGTTTGTTCTTCTTTTAAGGAAAATATACTGTCCAGTATATTTTGCTGGCCAAAGAACGTTACACATCAGCGGAAGGCATCGTTGTTATTTACGAAGATGCCTAGACGGCGCTCATCTGTTTGTCATCATATTAAACCCACCTCATACTAGATAAACGGTTTTGATTGGCTCGCCACATACCAGTTTCAAGGAAATTAGTCTGAATGGGAGGGGGACTAGTTGTATCTGCCAGAGCAAATAAAACATGAGCTCGCAGATTCATGTGGTTCCCAGGCTACCACTCAACAGATCCCTGGCACCAACCCCTAAGGAGACAGTGGTCACCCATTAACGGATTCAGGACTAGTCACAGCCCCTGCTTAGCCAGTCTCCACATGTGGGGCGGTAGCAGAAGCCCCTGGTGTGCTTGTGGAAAGGGGCAAACAATGGAAAAAAGGAGCATTAGACATGCGCCATACAGCAGATCAGGAGGTAACTGCTTGGCTCGAGGACTTTGCATTCACTAAATAAATAAATTACACCAGTGGTTTCAAACATTGTTGACTTGTGACCTCTTGCACACATTTCACATTTTCAATACCTATTAGTTGTCTGCAGTTCCACCACAGATACATTTCCCCTCTAAATGTCTCTTGTGGGTCTATTTAAATAACAGTTCTAGGCCTAAAGAAGTCAATTGATTAATTATTTCAGAAAAAAATATAGATTAGAGAAAAGTCCAAACATGTGATGTAGAACTCAGTTTTTTTTTCTTTCCTCTCCCATTAATCATGTCACGATCTCTTTGATTTTTCTAGCGACCCTTTGGAGGGGCCCGAACTCTAGGTTTGAAACCACTGGACTAAACAATCTGACTAAAATTAGTTCCACCTTGAATAGATGCAACACAGTTATGCTGCTTGATAAATCTGTATTAACCATTTGTTATGTAATATATAATAATGTGTCAGTCAAGGGCCATTTTCCTGCAGTACGAGTACTTTGAATTACTGTACATTACATTATTACTGATGATACTTTTCTACTTTTAGTTTATACTTTTCATTTCAAATGCAGGGCAATTCTACTTGTTATTGATTATTTTTGCATTGTGGTACATTTACTACTGTTTTTCAGCAACTAATATCATACCATTTCAGTGTCCATTGTGACCTCTCCTCTGGCGTCACAATCAAGGCAAAATTTTCACTTTCACATACAATAAATGCCGAAATCTACTGTAATGTAATGAGCACATTAATTCTCTCCAGAAGATCAGTCAAATAAGTATAATGGGCTTACCATAAACCTGAGGGCTGAGAATGTTGTACTGTCATGCCTTGATGGGTGTCAAAGACACAAATCAAAATTACCTCAAAGACACACAAGTGAAGCACTAAGAGAAATGCTCTGTCCTGAAATAATGTTCATTATGATATTTCCTACTTCTTAAGTTGTGTTGCAAAAAAAGGGGAACGTTTTCGATCAGCAGTGTGTTTTCTTCTCAGATAGTTTAGAAGCTTGAGTTAATAAATACTTTTTCCAGATAGCAGGGTATGTGGGCACAAGCAGGGGTGGGTTTATTGACCTATTACCTAATGAACAGCCTTGAAAATATCCAGAAAGCTGAGCTGAGAAAGTCAAATCTGTAGGGGCAATCTGAAAACTGAGTTTACAGCCCACATGCTCTTATTAGCTACATATAGCTTTTAAACGGGGTATTGACTAAACATACATTTTTTAGGTCTTATTTTTACACACCTGATAAAGACATCCATCAAAGTACTGGAAGGAAATATAAATGCTGCCATGACTACAGCATTTAATTAAAAAAAGCCTACATCATATTAGGGGTTTTGACCTTTTTCATCAGTACACTCTCTCTCTCTTTCTCTCGCTCAGCACATACATACAAACTGCAAATACTAATCATTGCAAATTCTGGATATATATTATGCAGGGTCCTAAATACATCACTTCCACCAAGCAGATTTTGTAGTCTCTCAATTTCTGTTCAGTAATAAAACTGTAAAGAATAAAACACAAGGCCTGCCAAATAAATAAAAAAAGAATAAAACACCTGTCTTATTATATGCATAATGTATGTATAATAATTTCCAACTGTGCATGGAGGTAGAAATACATCATAATGCAGTTCAATGACCTTCAGATTACTTATGTTCAATGCAGGAAGTAGTGTGCTCTTTGTGTGGTGAGGCAGAAAGTTAAGGTGTGAAGCTTTTTAGTTGCCTAACCCTTACCATACCTTACCAAGTTTTTTATATGCCCTAACCTCAATCTGTAACCATACTGTAGTTGCCTTGAGCCAAGTGATGGCTCATTGTAATTGCACAAATTGTGCAGGACAGTTTTTAAAGTAAGCACCAACATAAATCAGTTACAGGAGATAGCAAATGAGTGCTTTTGCAGTAGGCAATTTTTTATACTTGAAAGGGTATTTTTTTAAAAACAAGCATACTTTGTTGTTTCTGCTGAACAGTAAAAACAGCATGCTGTTCCAATGTCTGGAAGATCCAGAAGAAGAGACGCCCTTAAAGCTCAGCCAAGCATGGAGCTCTAAATATGTATTGATCATTTCAGTGGCCTATAGAATCAAACTGCTCCGAACAGCCTGAGGAATTGAATTAATTAGGACTGTGCAAGGGGGAAAAGTGCTGCATCAACATAATTATTGAAGAAACAATTATGTTAACAACACTTTCACTGGGAGCACGCTGACTCTGTATTTCATTTTTCATGGATATTCTGCAAAGTGACACAGTTTGTGCTTCCACAATAGCAAAACATGTATAATGAACAGCTCCAGTATATTAAAAGATAATTAAAATATGGTCAAACTCAACTGGAAGACACTTTGGATATTACAAAAAGTTTGGTAAACTTTGAGGATCCCTCCAAAATGGAGATATTATTCAAACCAAACCATTTCAAGCCAAACAAGAAACATATGCATACTTTTTGAAGCATATAGGGAGTTGATTATTGTTGTAAAGCAGCTCAGTGTAGGTTCAGTCAAGAACTTCATTCCCTCACCTGTCAACCTCATTTTCATTCAGCATTGTCACTCACCCTAAAAGGCAGAATATGTCTTAAACACTGTTCTGTTTATGCTACATTAGTCAAGTCAAGTCAATTTTGTTTGTATAGCACCAAATCATAACAAAAGTTATCTCAAGACGCTTTCACATAGAGTAGGTCTAGACCATACTCTTTAAAATATTATTTACAGAGACCCAACAGTTCCCACCATGAGCAAGCACTTGATGATAGTGGCGAGGAAAAACTCCCTTTTAACAGGTAGAAACCTCGAGCAGAACCAGGCTCTGGGTGGGCGGCCATCTGCATCGACCCAGTTGGGTGGAAAGGGGAGGAGAGAGGGGGAGAGGGGAGACAGAGCAGGAGGACAGACAACAAATCAGACTAATAATAATAACAACTGCAGCAGTGAGTGTCGAGCAAAAACATGGATTTTACAGTGCAGAGAAGTTAATATTGGAGAAATATATTCTCTTTTGCTAGTTCCTGTCAGTACACATGCAGCCGCATTCTGGATCAGGTGGAGAGTCTTTGGAGACTTATCGGGGCAGCCCGATAATAAGGAATTACAATAATCCAACCTAGAAGTAACAAATGCATGGACTAGTTTTTCTGCGTCTTTTTGAGACAGGATATGCCTGATTTTTATAATGTTACATAAGTGGAAGAAGGCAGTCCTTGAAGTCTGTTTTATATGGGTATTAAAAGGACATGTCCTGATCAAAGGTTACTCCTAGATTCCTTACAGTGGTGCTGGAGGCCAGAGGTTTAATTACAGCTACTTTAAAGGACTGTGGTACATAGCCTGTTAATAAAGAGGGATGGGATGGGGTCTTAGAGGCAGGTTGTTGGTTTAGACAAAGAAATCATTGAAGGTAGTTGGTGAAGGTCAAGAAAAACAGTCTAAATATATATCTGGTTCTACAGCTGCTTCCAAGGTTCCTGTACTTGAAGATATATCTGAACTGGCTGACAGCACAAGATGATGAATTTTTTTCTCTAATAGTTAGAATTTTATCATCAAAGAAGCTCATGAAGTTGTTACTACTGAGAGCTCTGGGAATACATGGCTCAACAGAGCTCTGACTCTGTGTCAGCCTGGCTACAGTGCTGAAAAGAAACCTAGGGTTGTTCTTATGTTCCTCTATTAGTGAGGAGTAATAGGCTCCCCTGGCATTACGGAGGGCCTTCCTGTATGTTCTAAGACTATCTTGCCAAACTAAATGAGATTCCTCCAGTTTGGGGGAAAGCCATTTCCTTTCTAATTGTCACGATGTTTCTTTTAATTTGCGGGTTAAGGAGTTATACCATGGAGCTAACCTCTTTTGTTTTAGGATGTGTTCATACCTTTGATGGCATGTAGCCTGATGGGCATGGTCAGATTGTGAAATGTATGTCATACAGACTCTCACAGCTATGCAGACGTGGAAAGTTTAAATTAGCCGTAAGTCAGGGATGGCCGACCATGGGCGATGGAAAGCCCACAGTCTGCAGGCTTTCACTCAAGCTGATTACCTCAGCATCTGATTTCATGGATTAATTATGCCCATTTACTTGCAAGGGGGGCTGGTCAGGGGGTGGAGTCTGTTGTTGGAAAAATACCTGCTGAAGTTTGCCACCCCAGCCCTAAGATGTCAGTGCCTCTACCTTGTTTATCTTTAACTGCTTGTTTTTCTGTTATGAAATTAGTAGAGGGAGGTTGAAGTGGGGTTCTGCACGGGTCTAAAACCGAAACCCAAACCTGACCAGTACTCACGCCATCCAGACTGAAACCGCCTGGTACTGCTTAATTTGATACTGTTTGGAGCTGGTAGGAGCAGGTTTGATTATAAGCAAATATTTAAAAAAAATAACGGGGCACTACCCTGGGATCAGGGACCAATAACCAAACTGTGGATACAGTCTCAAAAAAGGGCTGTTTGCTCCAATGTCAACATTTAAAGTACTATTCTACATTCATGGACTAAACAGTGAAGGCTTGAATCCGAGCACTGACCATCACAACCAGCTGTTACCACAACACATATGCAGAAAATAATCACTGTTATATTAATTTTTCGATTTTAGATTTCTACTTATTTATCTGCTGCTGTATCTATCTGCTGCTGTAACAAGTGAATTTCCCCAGTGTGGGATTAATAATTTTCAATTAATTTTATCTTATTTTATCTTATCTTAATACTAATTATACTAATTATCAACTTTAACAGAGTTTATTTAGTTTAACAATACAGATCAAAATCAATAAAACTTAGATCAACCAACATCTATTATACAACTGTGAGCAACTACAATACTAAGCCTAAAAGCAACTGACAAGTAGCATATGGGAATGTGTGTGTGCTTGTGTGAATGTTTGTGTGATGTGGAGAGGAAAGGAGAGAGAGAGCAAGATACTGGACGTAGTCACGTGAGTGGATGCGTCGAGAGTTCACTGTGGGTTCCAACAATACCCAAACCTGATCCGAGACAGTAATTTTGTCTCACTTGCTATGGAAAGGCTTTCTCATAAATAAAAGATAACTAATCTGACAAAGGCAAAAGACCAGCACAGAATATTGCACAGACCATATATAACTTCTACTAGCTAATAAGCCAGAGGTTTAGTGGCAATACACACTACCAGCATGTAATGCTATGATCTAATCTCAAAATAAAAAATGTTCTGCCATGTCTACTGGTTAGTAGATCACCTTCCTGTTTTCCAAATATCAGCCCAATGAACATAGCTGGTAAACTCAAAACATCTTCCCCAGTTTAACTTTACAACAGTCCAAACAGTTATAATCCAGAACAGAATCTGCGTAGGCACATTACCATTCTCTTTTAAGAGTAAACCCGCTAAAGCCTGAACTATGAAATAATTGACATAAAATTACAATTCTTTGAAACTGGAGCCTTTAATGGTCCTTCTTAACAAACAAACAAAAAAATGTTTTCAAATATCAATTTCCATATGTGAGTTTCAATTTGTATCATATTTGATACATCCAGCAACAATGCTCACATTTCATTTTTTTTAAATAAACATATTAAAACACAGAAATGTGTAACAAATTGGTCATTCTAGTACCAAACAAGAACATATTTTCCATTATTTATTATTATTATTACTCGGTATAAGCTACTCTGCAATCATGCAGCAATGAGAAATCCACCAACAGAACTGGCAGGGTGGAAGAGGAACATTTCAGTTATTTTGGCTCATTTTGTGGTTCACAACCTCTTTTTTTTATTTTGCATGTTGATAGGCTTGAAAACAGTTTCTGTCCTTGTTCAGGCAAAGATGGACTCTGCATTTCTCACAGTAGACATGGGCAAAGTGGCCTGTGCAGTGCTTGCATCTCTGTCTGATTTCCCATTTTTGGAAATGATCAAGGCCATCCTTTCTCACTTCAGGGGGCACCTCAGTGGTTTTCCTCTTCTGGGGAGGAGTTGGCGTTGCTTCTGGAGAGGATAGTGGTCTGCCACACTTTCTGACCTTTCCTGCAGTTGTGAGAGAGGTGCCAACAGAAGCCTGAAACCTTTGCAGGGGCAGGGGTTTCTGCCCGGGATTCAGATGTTTCAGGTCTCTTCTGTAGCGAATCCATGCATTGATTACTGCCACTGTAACAGTGTGCCACCAAATGTACATGTACCATCTTCGGGATCTAAAGCTGAACTTGTACAGTGCAGATAGCATATCAAGAAGGTCAATGCTTCCCATGAACTTGTTGTATGTGTCAACAATAGCTGGTCTGGGAACCATTATGTGGGTTTTGGCTTTCCGATCCCAACACCTCACATTGCCCAGGGGTTGTGCAATTTCCTGTAGCATTTCCTCAGTCACAAAATCTTTGAAATACATGTATGGTGTCCAGTGAAGCCTGTCTTCAGAGTCTTCCTCAATACATTCAACAAATTCAACATCTGGAGGTTCAAACTGTTTTCTTTTCCACCGATACTCCTTCATTTTGACTTTGCCCCTTGCCGACTGCTTTGGTGTTGTGTCCTTTTGTTTTGTTGTGTCCTCTTCTGGGACTTCTACACAATCCTTTCAGTAGGAGTCCAGTCCTCATCATCATCATCATCATCTTCCCATAGCTGATCCATGTCACTTGAATTCCCATCCACAATCATCTTCAAAGCATCTTCAACACTGTATTTTCTTGACATCTAAAAACACACACATATGCACACACACAAAAGAGCTCTGTGTATTTATTCTCTGAATTGGTCGATTTTTAGTGAAAATTGATAAAAAAAATTTTATTTTCTAGATATTTCCCTAAAAAATGTTTGTCTAAATGTTAGTCTGTATATTACATACAATCATTGTCGTTTTTAGTGAAAATCAGTGAGCAAAAGGCAGTTATTAGCAAGGGAACCATGTCAAAACACAACTAGTCATCAATCATCATGATACAGCACATTGCATATCTATTTTTTTGTTGTAAATGTGCCAAATTATGTCATTTAACCATTTAATTAATTCACTTGAATAATAAAATGACTGCATGTTGCTTGATGATAAGTATAATGCATGAAATGCAATAGAATGACAATTGACTGATTTGGAGATAAATTGCCTTATATACCTGCTGTGTCAAATTTGATACACACATTTCAACTCGGTTTTACAAAAGAATAAATGTTGAAATATTGAGTAATTTCCCATTGCATCAACTCAATAACTACTTATTTTGATGTTTCAGTAAAAATTAGATTTTTTTTCTTACCTTAACCTTCTCAAAATTGGCAAAGTTCTCCTTCAAAAATCATGCGCGTCTCATTCCCTAGCGGTAGCAGTCTTGTAGTGTCACTGGACAGCCCTCTGTTGAATGGATTACTGCCTCCTGGTGGATTATCCGTGCATTTCATGTATTTTATTGTGTACATCAGGTTTTTCAGGAAAAAAAACATCACACTGATGATGTAGAGGGCTCCAAGACTCATGTATCATATATGATACGTTTGGCGTTACATTAAGGAATTGTTTAGGAAGAGAATTGTATCCACCGTAGATGGTTTTAGAGCCATCCTCCTTTGGTTAACTGTATGCTTTGCTATACTGAAGCTCCTTTTGCAAATGCAGCTTGCAGGAATGCTGACTACACTGCCCCAAGTTTGGCTGGTAAAGAAGTAGATCCAGAGTGGCATTTCCACCAGCTCAGTAGGTCAGTTATCCTGCGTAGTGTGATTTCTAGTGGCATGCTCAACTTCATCCCCACCTTCATTGCATTCAAAGCTGGCAAACCTTTAACCACTCTAGATGTATCTCACGTATGATAGCCTTGTGAGGGATGCAGTGGCACGTTGATTATAGGATACTGGTTGCCCTTAAGTTCTCTCTGAGCCTCATAAAATGGACAGGTAATACAAAACATGAGGCGAAACGCTGACAATCCTGCAGTTCTCCCCATGGCTTTCTAGCTTTCCACAAAGCTCCCAATAGACCACCTGGATTGAATCCAAGGTGAGAAATTCCAACACAAAACCCATGTCAGGACCACCCATGTTCAGGTCAGGTTGCTGAACTCTAGGTTATTTGCCTTGCTCAAGGGCGCCACAGTGTTTGTAATAAGTAGGGGGCAAGCTATGCAACTTCTTGTGGTCACAAGCCCGCTTCCCAACTTTTCAGCAACCATTTCACCCTATAAATCCTGTATCTCTTATTTAGTGGTTTAGCAAGCTAATTTGTTGCTTAACACAGGATATACTGTACCATGAAGCTGGCTCATTTTTAACGAAGGTAGATGACTATGGTAACATATGCTGCAAGGCTAACCTGCTCCAGAGCAAGTTCAGTTCAAAAGATCATATCAAATCATGTCAACAGCCTGCTTACTGACCAGTCAACTGACTGGAAAAATTGAATAATAATTTTTACAGGATCCTGACATGGACAAAAAAAGAAAGTAATACATGTATTACAAACTCTTTTACCAAATTTATTTGGAAGAGAAAACAAAAGTGCACAGTTAACATATTTGCCGAACTGTCTATTGTACACATCCATCACAGTTTACAGACCCACTTCCTTCTTCAGCTTTGACCTACTGTACTTACTGTAGTTGTGCACACAAAGTTTCCCTGTGCTATGAGGGATTATTATTAACATTTCAGGTGTGCTCACTTTCAGTCAGTTTTACCTCCAGATAAAGTAGTTAATAATCTGGAATCCAGTCTGATCAACTGACACTAAAAAGAACAAGAAACAAGAGCAGTCACAGTGTTTCCAGATCTTTGCTGTGTAAAATGTATCTTGAGTGGGTTACACTTCACAATACAGTACAAAAAACTGTACACACAGTAGTAAACAGTAGTTAGTAAGGAACAAGTTAATTGATCAGTAAGGACCTGATAATTAAAGAATTGTCAGTAAGTAGTACCTGAATAACTTTGAATTAAGGACTATATAGTAGATAATGATGAGTTAGAGAACAGACGGGAATTATTAGGTCATTAGGTAATGATTAGTTAATAAATATCTGTGAATCAACATGCTGACCACTTCTTCATGAGTCGTTCCTGATTAACTAATTCATTCATTCACCTGATTCATTTCTAATAACTCAAACATTAGTTACCCATTGTTAAGTGTTATCGATAATTGATGGGAATAAGGGTAAACTACAAAAGACCAAAGTTTCTAAACTAAGCCATGGAATTACAAACACTGTTCTGTAACTGTAAGATCAGAGACATCAAGTATGCAGTTTTGACACAAACCCAGACTTGCTTGTTGATATCACTTCAGTGAGCAGCCAGAGCAGTGCTGTTAAAAATCTTGTTAAAATGAATAAAACACCTTTACAACCTTCCCAACATTGTCCTTCTGTTAGTAAAACACAGTTCAATCCCTGGAGTCCAGTTAATATTTAAATGGACGACTGCTTGGCAGAATGATATTCACAGGCTGGATGGATGGATACAATTTCCACTTTTGTTAGTAAAACTGTGTATGAAAAGAAAATAAATAAATCATCACCATATGAAAGCCTCTCTGCACACCTCCTGATTATATTCAGGTATTAGAGGGATTATCAGGCACAATGTGTGCTCTCTTGTTGTACTTGGAAAGAGATTAAGACCCTTTGAGAGAATTCAGTTTTAACAGACATGGCTGTCAGGGAAGCATATGTATGTTGTGAGGAATTATCTGACATCATGTGATGCTTTGGAAAAAGTTTTACCAGCTCTGGATTCCCTTGAAGGCAGCACTGGCTCACATCAGTCTAAAACTCAACTGGCAGACACTTATAACTTACTTGAAATCGATAATCCACCACTTCTTCTGACACCTTTATTTTTTCTTCAAAGGTACGTTGTCCAGGTGTGGTTCTTCAGACAGGTGTGTTGAGAACTCTCCTTGTTGTTGTGTTCAGGGACGCGCTGAAACCTGACATGAGAGTCAGTTGCCAAAATCTTCCAATTATTGAGCTAAGCTGTCAAAAAACTACACCAAACAGATGAAAAAAATAATAACTAACCATGAACATTTTTATTTGTTTCTTCCATAAATATATTTCATTTGTGGAGATGTGTATTACAGTTCACTTGATACACATTGAGAAGCTGTATACGTCATGCTGTAAATACAAATAATTTTCCTACCACATCCCCAGATCATGCTGCCCAACCCTCTAGCTACCTGTCCCTATCTCCAAAACATCCCCCTTAACCCACCACTCTTACCTGAGGGAAAATAAGAATAATGGTAATTACACAATTCCATATCTTCCCAACACCTTCAGCTTTCATACAAATAATCTTAACATATCAGTGTTTCCCAAAGGTCAAAAATGTACTTATACTCCTCCTGCCAACCCATTTCTTTTACTATAATATGACAGCTGTCTGATTGTGATTGTGTAGATTCAGGAGAAATACATATATAATATCCATTTTTATAGAGATGATACAATCTTGTATGGCTCTTATCAAGCCATGTCTAGATTACAGTCTGCCTTTAATGTTCCTCAGACATCTCTGCAGAACCTCAAACATGTACTCCATGCTGATGAGACAAAAATGTGTTTTAGTCTTCCTTTCATCCATACACATAATGGTACTGAAACTGATATTGTTCAATCTTATAAATATCTGGGCACTTGGTTAGATATCTGTCACATAATCTGTAGATGAAGGTTGGTTTTAGTGTCTCCTACTAAGTAGATGTCAGTAGAGTTTAGCCACCTACAGCAGGTCACTGTTACTAACCACTGGCTGTGGTTAGTAACAGTAACTACTATAGTAAAAGTGAATGTTCCCTTTGGACATATAGGTATCCTTGTGGATGGTACTGATATTAAGCTGACTGTGAGTTCTTCTGCACTGTTTAATCTAATCATGACATTTAACTAGATTGGCTTTGGAAATGGAATGAAACCATCACTGACCCTAAGATCAAATACAAAGTTTTGCTTTTACATGTTTCTCAAGCACATATTTTGACCATCTTCAAAGCATCTTTGTAGTTTGTAACACATAGTAAATGTAGGCACTTAACAGAAATTAGGGCAGAAAGATAATTGCTGTGATTAGTTCATTGAGGGAAAAGGATGCTGCTTAGATCAGTCAAATTAACGCCATTGGATCTGAGATGCAGCTGTAGTGTATAGTTAGACTTTTGTATTATACACCATGATTACTTTAAAAAAAAAATAGTGTCCTAAAGAACTTTTTAATGGTTTTCTAATTTACCCTTGTTGTGACCAAAAAAATAAATTAATGACCTTGTGATAGCAACAGTCGTAACAGTAAAAAAAAACACTGATCAAAGTTCATTAGATTTACATGTTAAGACAAACATTACTTTCTGTTGTGTACTTCTCCCCCTTTCAACCCCACTGGGTCGAGGCAGATGGCTCAAGGTTTCTACCTCGCCACTGTCACCAAGTGCTTGCTCATGGTGGGAACTGTTGGGTCTCTGTAAATAATATTTTAAAGAGTATGGTCTAGACCTACTCTATGTGAAAAGTGTCTTGAGATAACTTTTGTTATGATTTGGCGCTATACAAATAAAATTGACTTGACTCTCAAAAAACATTTTAGGTCAGAACAAAATGAAAACACAGATGGAACCCAGCAACCACAACTTTGCCAACTATTACAGCCATCTGTGTCAGTGTGATGAGTACTGCATTAGCTTATTGTTAGCCTCTTCTGTGGTTAAGGAGGCTTTTTAAAGCTGACAGAGGACTATTTGGCAAAAGAGAGGGCATAAGCTCTGAAACGGTGCATAGAATCTATCACAATGTACTGCTGCAAGATCATGAGAGTGGGTTCTTTCACATTATCTCATTAGAGTGAGAAGTTCTGTTCTATTTTGTTAACTCCCTTATGTATATCATGCAGGCATACTCTATTATATTAATGTGATTTCCAACCACCTCTGCTGCAGATGTCATGGAGAGCTGTGAAAAATACTGCGGTTCTGGCTCTCTGATTATGTTGTTTGCTTCAAACATTGCTCCTAGTAATTCCTGCTCTCTGAAAACTGATAATGATGAACCCGCTTTCATTTGGCACAAGAATCTCAACAATATTTTCAATCTAAACATTTCATCCACTCAACAGAAAATGATGATTAATGGCTCCTCCATAAACATTCTGCAGATAAATATGAACCAGGTGGACTTGGATGTAGAAAAATGCAGCTTGCCGAGCCTCTTTCTCTCTGCTAGGTAGAGCTTCTGAACACCATCAAGGTGGTTAACAAATGAGACCACGTGGTGTGAGAAAAGCAGTTCATCAGCTACGCACCATTCCTCAGGTCTGCTGAAGCCTGGTAATAATGATAAAAGATGTTTAGTCAATGCATTGTATCATATTTCATTTGGTGGTCAAAGAATGCCATATTATAACAGATGGGTGAGGCATATGTTAGGGGAGACCCTGTGATTAGGAATGCACACACGACGCATCCATGTAATGTACAGTTTGGTATTTACGTGAACTATGGCATACTGACAGAAAAAAGTTGGGATAACCCTGAGGTCATATTTTGTTGAATTTAAGATTAATCCGCTCATGCTAGCAATAATCTTAAACCAAATGTATCTATGCCATGGCTGCCACTTAGATACTTCACGGTCACTTCACTGAGTTAGGAACCTCCCTAAGCTAAAAAGACTATTCAACCGCAACCCAGGTCTTGTGTTGTGGTCAGAAACACAATGTGTTGTGTATTTGCGGAGCTGATGGTACCATAGGACGATGCAATAGAAATGGGCTATGAGATTAAAAAGCTTAGATATACAGAGTTGTCAGCAGGGGCAGAGGAATGTGACTGGCAACCTAAGGTCTGCCAAATGGAGGCTGGCTGTTGGGATTTGTTGGCAAATCAGTTGTGTCCTTGTTAAACAAACTGGGTATAAGAGGGTGCAGCTGTGAAAAACATTGCAGGTGGATCTACATAAGCAGGGATTGTGGTTGGAGTAATGAGTGGGCCATGACATTCAGGTGAAGCTACCTATTGAGCCAGTGGGGCCAGCTAATGTATATTAGCCTAACCAGATACTATGCAATGTAGATATAAGGCCGGGTCTGAGTATCTGCTTTTTGCTTGGTTGAGAGTAGGAGTTAAGGACGTCAGGTCAGGGCTGGAGAATGGTGCCTGTTGGAGAGCTCAGCAGACGTATGACGCCGAGCATGATACCCACTGCAGGGCCTAGTGATAAGTCAAAACATCATTTAACAAGAAACACTGGGCTTACATTGGAATGCTCATCCAACATTTTACTGTTTATTGATAATTAACATAACACATTTAAACATTATTAATGAAGGAAATGTCTCCCCGAAAGAACAAAAACAGTTTCAAAAGCTTTCAAAAGAAGATTTCCTGTACACAGGAAATATCTTTAGAGTTTATTGCTATAATGGACAAACTTCAGGAATGTTTGTCTCTAAAGCTGGAAAGCCAGGGTTCGTTAAACAGTATGTTTTGTTAAGAAGCTGTTTAACAGAGCTCTGATATAATGTTCTGTGACCTTGAAATTCAATTATGTTATCAATGTTTGAACAACCAACTATTTTGCTGAGCCATATCACATGTGACTTAAGCATCTGTGACTCAGATGCATTCTGGGATCAGATATTAATACAATTTTGTATTGATAGAAAAAAGCTCATTGGGTTTGCTGAATGCAGAATATTTTCTGTCATATATACAATGGATGGTGAAAGGATGATAGAGGGTGGAGGTGTAGGGGGGGTCTGTCTGTCTTCATTTAGTCAGCCTAAGACGTGGAAGGATGGGGTCTGATAAAAGGTTTTTAGTTATAATAAATTAATGGGGGTGTAGTTCCCTGGATGAATTCTAGCAGTGTATGCATTGTAAAACTTTTTTAGTTTCATTATGCACCAACACAACCTTATAACCTTTATACTGTGATGATTTTTCAAACCTGGTGTTTCCTGTCGTCCATACCTCATCTCAGTTAACACCTAATATCTGCCCCCATGGAGGAAAATAATTTATTATTTGATTATTTGACTTATTCCTGACTGGTTTCCATCAAAGGAATAGCACAGATATCTTGTTGCAGTGTTTAAATTGCAGATTAAAGTGTGGCTCTCAATACCATAGATCATAACATTTTATTCAATCTTCTTAAGAAGTGGGTTAGGGCATCCGGCACAACACTTGAATGGTTTTTCTCTTATTTAACAAAGTGTCTGATTCAGCTTATCTGACCTGTGGAGTTCCTCAAGGATCTATTCTGGGTTTTGTTCTGCACTTTACATGCTCCCTTTAGGGCACGTTATTCATTAGTTCGACTGTGTCTCTCCAACTTTACGTATTTGTGAAAACCTAGCAAAACTTTCCATACTGGCCCTTTTACTAAATTAGTAAGATTCATGACATTAGTGCCTGGATGTTCATAGTTTCCTGCAGTTACACCACAACAAAACATAAGTTCCCAACTTTGCACCAAATCAGACACATTTTTCAGCATCACTTCTAACGGAGAGTTGGTTTCAAGAAACATCTGGGTCATTTTTGACTCAGAGTTGAACTTTAAGAAACAACTTTAGTCAGTTATTCAGTCCTGTTAGTTTTGCATAAGAAACATTGCCAAAGTGTGTCACTTCTTATCTTTCCAAC
Organism: Lateolabrax maculatus; assembly: GCA_031216445.1. Lineage (NCBI taxonomy): Eukaryota > Metazoa > Chordata > Actinopteri > Acropomatiformes > Lateolabracidae > Lateolabrax > Lateolabrax maculatus. The sequence goes on from CM062205.1 coordinate 2,941,513, forward strand.
AGCTTGAACCAATCATCCTTGGTTTATCTTGACTATTGTAATGTACTCTATTTTCGTTTAACCAAGAAGCCATATCACATCTACAATTAGTTAAAAATTCTGCTGCATGATTAGTTACAGAGTCTCCACCGCATTCTCACATTACTCCAGTGCTGGCTTTGTCACAATGGCTTCCTGTTAAATTTAGGATTAAAAATATAAAATATTTTTAATTACTTTTAAGGCACTACACATTTTGGGCTCCACAATATATCTGATCCCTTTAAGTCAACCAGGCCCTGCTCAAAGTTCAAGATTCTTGATAAACAAGCATTTTTGGTTCTGGCTTCTAGACTATGGAACCTTTTCCCTCTGGGGTCAGATCAGCAAACTCTGCTGGGTGTTTTAAATCTCATCTCAAAACCTATTTATTCTCAAAAAGCATTTTATTGTTGCCTCCTTGCTCTGATTTTTTTTTTATTTCTTAAAAAAAAAATCTTGTTTTTATCAGTTATCATTCTGTAACAGAAGCTCTTAACCATGTAATCCTGCTTTTAAAAAGTGCTATATAAATGAAGTTTGACTTACTTAAGAGCCCATTTTTCGTTTGTAATCCAATCATCATCAATCACAGGTAGGGAGCAGCATGACATCTGTTTATTTGTATTTTTTTGTAAAATAAATGTTGGCCTGAATGTTTTGCTGTCTGGTGAATGAATCGAATGTAGCCACTGCATGTTGCAGTTGTCATAACATCTGTTTACACTTATACATTTTAGTTGTAGTAAATAATACATTGAAAATGTAAAGCCTCTTAATGAATAGTGCACTAAATAGTTGATTCAGTACATGCTGTGTATCATTAAATCAAAAACTTGCTGTTTTATAAACTAGGACATGTTGAATCACTCAGAATCACACAGAAGAATTGTGCAAACATAGGGTGAACATCTGTCTCCTGACATACATGACTTCATCTTCATCCCCATAGCAGGCTGTAAAATAATAGTCCTAGAGAGACTGTTTAAACCAGGAAATAAATATAATCCTGTGGGTTTGGGGGCAATGTCAAGCTACATAATGACACAAAGACACAAGATTTTGCAAGCTACAATTTCACATGGATATACAATTTCTATAAACACACCATTCACACAGGGCCACTGAACCCTGGATGTTTGATTTACACAACTTGTCAGGCTATCAGAGCTGGCAGGAAACGCTGCCTGACAGAATCAAAAGAGCCAAACTGGGATTAGGAGGCTGTTTGGCTTCCCCTTGCACTTGCTCCTCTCCCAGTCAGAGGTGGGATAATAGAATGTAACCCACTGAGTCGGCTTGTCTTGGCTTACATGTATCACTGGCACTTCCTTCCAGTCACCACTGTGCATTTTTCCTCTCTCAAGAGGTTTTTTTGGACTGGAGTCAAGAGCTTGAGCACATTAAAGTATATGGAATCGTATATTGTACCACGTTACGGTTAATGGATTCTACTTAGGATAAGCTTTGAGGGCAGCACGATCGAAGATGTGGCAATTGCTGTTAATCATATCATGTTAGGTGTTAGTGCTGTAAGGTCAAGGAAACACTTGTACTTGGGAAATGTCAGCTAATAAAGATGTGTGTGGAAGAAATAGGCTGACAGAATAAGAGAACGTGAGGCAAGTTATGAAGGTTGAAAATATCCTAAAGGCATTTTGTAGAAGATGGATAAAAAAATATCCACATAAACTATCATCTGTGTTTCCAGGTAATGATATGTGGTGTTTATAGCTGCATTAATAAATATTCTTGCATTAACAAAGGATCAAATGACTACATAAAACATGGAAGGTGTCACTCATAGGGATGAACCCACAGAGAACTATCACCAGATTCTGTAGTTTCCCTCAGCTCTACACACCTCTTTAGCCTGTTTCAGCTGATTGTTTTGGTTGGCCAGACCAAAATCAGCTGTCATCCACCTTGTTTCCAGCAGCAGGCAGCTGTTTTCAGTGAAAAAGCTCTGACAAAATCATACACTACCTGCTCAGCAGCAAACCACAAACAGACACAGTTAGTGACTAGCTGATGAACACAGTGGAGCATTTAGCAGCTACAGAGCCAGATATTTTTCTCGGGAGTTGGTGGAGACCAAAAAACAGAGCTAAAAGAGAGAGAATATTAGACTGACATTCATCATTTGGACACAAACACCACTCAAATGGAATGATTAAGTTGTTCAGTGTCTGTTAGATGTGTAAACACCATAATTTAGTTACCCTTCTTTTCATAAAAATTTCATAAAAATGCCCCCACCTCAGTATTACATATTATTTCGTTCTAGTTGCAAATAGATATTATCCTGTTATTACTGAGTGCGTACTACCCTGATATAACCTGAATATTTTGAGCAGATTAGCTGCTACCACATGTTCTGTACCCTCCCTCATTATCCTCATGTTTTTGCTTTATTAATGTTCTATTAAAAAAAAGGAAACGTCTTATTACTGCCAAAATATTACCTGGGTGTTCAGTTCAGTAGTTACCATGATATTGCCTCCTTTCCACCAGTTATTAAAAGATATGTACCCACTTTTACCTTTTTATTACAGAACTTTTATTTAAAGTGCTATTCGTGAAAAATGCATTGATGGGAGATATTTTTAATGAGGTATATACATATATTATTTTAGACAAACAGCCTTTCAAGTTGTGTTCTCAACATCAAAATAAGGAATACTCAATAATACCTTTTCACATTCTTCAAGTTTATGTCTGTTATGGTGGCTATATTTACACTTACAAGCAGGTCTCGGATCAGTTGAACCTCCACCTTACTGAGTTCAAGCACTAGGTGAGTAATGGTGCAGGGGAACAGTTACCCACACTGGCTTATTTTTGGAGCTTTTGGAAGGTTAATCACTCATGCAGCAGGTCAGTCAGGTTTGCTGGGTGACTGTCCGAAGGAAGCATAGCCCCAAGCAGAGAGCCATGGTTCACCACCAACCCCTTCACGTTTCCAACAGATTCTCCCCCCTCAGCGACTCACCCACTGAGAAACAAATTCTGATAATTGGCAGCTCAATCCTGAGAAACGTGAAATTAGCGACACCAGCGGCCATAGTGAGGTGTATCCCCGGGGCCAGAGCGGGCAACGTTGAATTGTATTTAAAACTGCGTAAAGATAAACGTATATACAGTAAGATCGTGATTCATGTCGGCGGTAATGACTCCCAATTACACCAATCGGAAGTCACCAAAATGAATGTGGAGTCGGTGTGCAACTACACAAAGACAATGTCGGACTCCGTAGTTTTCTCTGGACCCCTGCCAAATCTGACCAGTGATGACATGTATAGCCGCATGTTGTCTTTCAACCGCTGGTTGTCGAGGTGGTGTCCAGCAAACGATGTGGGCCTCATGGATAATTGGCCGACATTCTGGGGGAGACCTGGTCTGATTAGGAGAGACGGCATTCATCCTACTTTGGATGGTGCAGCTCTCATAGCCAGAAATTTGACCAAGTTTATTAGTGGACCCACACCGTGACAATACAGAGTTCAGACCAGGAAGCAGAGCTGCAGTCCTACACGCTTCTCTGCGCTTTCATTAGAGCAGTTACCCACCCAAAACCCTGTAAAAAACCCCATAGAGACTGTGTCTGTCCCCCGACCACATCAATTAATTCAATCAAATTTAAACAGAAGAGGAGTTACTCATAAAAACTTAATAAAAATTAAAACTACCAGTGTAGTGGTACAACCAAATAAGAGAATTAAATGTGGACTCTTAAACATTACATCTTTGTCGTCTAAAGCTGTGTTAGTCAATGATTTAATATCTGACTATCATATGGATATATTTTGTCTAACTGAAACTTGGCTGTGTCAGGAAGAATATGTTAGCCTGAATGAGTCCACTCCTCCTAGTCATATTAATACTCACATTCCTTGAGGCACTGGCCAAGGAGGTGGAGTTGCAGCCATCTTTGACTCTAGCTTATTAATCAACCCTAAACCTAAACTTAGTTTGAACTCATTCCAAAAGCCTTGTTCTTAGTCTTTCACACCCAACGTGTAAAACTGTACAGCCCGCGCTCCTGGTCCGTATTCTGAATTTTTAGCAGAATTCTCAGAGTTTTTAACAAGTTTAGTCCTCAAAACAGATAAAGTCATTATTGTAGGTGATTTTAATATTCATGTTAACGTTGAGAATGATAGCCTTAGTTCTGCGTTTATCTCACTATTAGATTCGATTGGTTTCTGTCAGAGTGTAAACAAACCCACTCACTGTTTCAACCACACCCTCGATCTTGTTCTGTCATATGGAATCGAAATTGAAGATTTAAAAGTCTTCCCACAAAATCCTGTCTTATCAGACCATTATTTAATAACTTTTGAATTTATATTACTGGACTATAGGCCATTAGGCAAACATTCCTTTAGTAGATGCCTGTCTGATAGTGCTGTAGCTAAATTTAAAGAAGTGATTCCATCGGCATTTAATTCAATGCCATGTCTCAATGTAATGGAGGACTCCTGTGCTAACTTTAGTCCCTCCCAAATTGATCATCTGGTTGATAGTGCTGCAGGCTCGCTGCGAACAACTCTTGATTCTATTGCCCCTATCAAAAAGAAGATAATAAAACAAAAGAGGTTAGCTCCATGGTATAACTCCTTAACCCGCAAATTAAAAGAAACATCGCAAAAATTAGAAAGGAAATGGTATAGTTTATTTGAGGATTTTCAGTCAGGATTTAGGGAGCATCATAGCACAGAGACAGCACTGGTGAAAGTGACAAATGACCTTTTGATTGCGTCAGACAAAGGATTTGTCTCTGTACTTTTTCTGTTAGATCTTAGTGCTGCTTTCGATAACATTGCCCATTGTATCCTATTACAGAGACTGGAGCATTTGATTGGCATCAAATGATCCACACTAAGCTGGTTTAAGTTGTATTTATCAGATAGATTTCAGTTTCTACATGTAAATGATGAATCCTCCGTGCACACGGAAGTTAGTCACGGAGTTCCACAAGGTTCAGTGCTCGGACCACTTTTAATTACCTTGTATATGCTTCCTTTAGGCAATATTATTAGGAAACACTTAAACTTTCACTGCTGTGCAGATGATACTCAGTTAAACTTATCGATAAAACCAGATGAAACCGGTAAGTTAGCTAAACTTCAGGCATGCATTAATGACATAAAAAATTGGATGACCTGCAATTTTCTGCTCTTAAACTCAGACAAAACTGAAGTTATTGTTCTGGGTCCTAAACACCTGCGAGACACACTATGTATAGATATAGTTACTCTAGATGGCATTGCCCTGGCCTCCAGCACCGCTGTAATGAGTCTAGGAGTAATCTTTGATCAGGACATGTCTTTTAATACCCATATAAAACAGACTTCAAGGACTGCCTTCTTCCACTTACGTAACATTATAAAAATCAGGCATATCCTGTCTCAAAAAGATGCAGAAAAACTAGTCCATGCATTTGTTACTTCTAGTACTGACAGGAACTAGTGAAAGAGAACATATTTCTCCAATATTAGCTTCTCTGCACTGGCTCCCTGTAAAATCCAGAATAGAATTTAAAATCCTCCTTAGACTGCCGGGCGATTTCCCATGATGCACTGAGCTTCTCTCTCCTCCTCTCCCTCTCTATCTGTACACATTCCTATCCCACTAATACACATTACTAACTCCACTTCTTCCTGGTAGTCCTTGTGCTTTCCGTGCTTTTTCGCCTTCTCACTTTCTGCAGGTATTTGTGCCTCTGGAGCTGTAGATTCTGGATCTGTGATTGCCGGCCGTCTACTGCCCCCATGTTCCTGCTCCACACTCACTGCTGCAGTTGTTATTATTATTAGTCTGATTTGTTGTCTGTCCTCCTGTTCTGTCTCACCTCTCCCCCTCTCTCCTCCCCTTTCAACCCAACTGGGTCGATGCAGATGGCCGCCCACCCAGAGCCTGGTTCTGCTCGAGGTTTCTACCTGTTAAAAGGGAGTTTTTCCTCACCACTGTCGGCAAGTGCTTGCTCATGGTGGGAACTGTTGGGTCTCTGTAAATAATATTTTAAGGAGTATGGTCTAGATCTACTCTATGTGAAAAGTGTCTTGAGATAACTTTTGTTATGATTTGGCGCTTTACAAATAAAATTGACTTGATTTGATTTGAAATGGCTGACAGGGATCAGTCACCTGTAAAATAACGTTAATCCTGTTATCTGAAAGTACAGACAGGAACACAAGAGTAATCTAGTCTCCAAACCACAGAGACTCGGTTAGGAAAGCAGCTACACAGACATGTAAGAACAGAGGTTTCTCTGTGGTCGCAAGCACATATTCAGTTGTTGAACTGCCTATAACGTTAAAACAGTGTTACGGTCGCTTGCAGAGAGTGACGTTCATAAAGTAAATATAAAGTTATACGATGGTATTTACATACTGACTAAAGCATTGTTTCAGTGATCCCTGTATTTTTGTTTTTGTTTTTCCTCATGTTTCCCTGTTTCCCTGTTTTCCCTGTGCACCTGTTTTGTGTCTAGATCTTGTTTGCACAGCCCTTGTGTTTCCCTCCTTCTCCTGCTGCCTGCCTGCCCACCCCAGCTGTGTCTTGTTTCTGATTAGTCTTGTGTGCATATATGTCCCTGGGTTTCCTTTGTTCTCTGTCTGGTCTTTGTCGTTTGTGTGGCGTGTCATTCATGACGTTTGTGTCATTCCTGTTGTTCCTGTCATGTACTAGCTCCCCTTTTAGTGTGGATTTTGTAAGTTTTCTTTCGTTTGAATAAACCTTTTTTGACCTTTTTGAAATTTGTGTCTGCAATTGGGTCCTTTTCTAGTCAGAACCGTGACAGCTCATATGTTCAAGACCCACTTGTTCTCCAAAACTAACATAAACAAGCACGTTAACAAATAAAGAACATGTCTTGTATCTCAAACACAATAATGTTTAATCATGCTAAATATTAAAATACTGAAATACAATAGGTACCGGTGAAAAAATAAAAGTCCACCTACCATTTCCAACCACTTCCAAATCAGAAAAAGAAAACCTTGTCAACTTGTCTGCCAAAATTAACTCCTAAGATTTGGAGGTAATCTAGTGGCCTTGCGCATGTGCAGCCTGAAGCGTCTTCATCTTCTTCTTCGTTGGGGTTTTACGGCAGCTGGCATTGCATTACTGCCACCCTCTAGATGTAAGAATTATCTCATCCTAATTCACATAACTTAAATATTTTTTGATTAAACAACACATTAATACATGGACTTTATTAGAAAAAATTTTTATTATTTTATTTTCACTTAACAAAGCCATGTATTTTAAGTAAACTGAAAATAAAAATCCAACCTAGTGGTCTCTGGAGCTGTCATGTTCATTACATCCAATATTATTGAATTGTTTAACAAAGCAAACAACATACAGATACTCAGACTAATCCTTTTGGGAGTATACTGCGCCCAGAACATTTCATGGTTCTATTAGATTTGGTATTTCTTATGTACAAGGGGAAATGTTGGCCTGACTGATGAAAAGTCAAGGGTTCACTGTTCATCCATAGCTGAACCATATAAAGTCATTAACAAGATATATAAAATACTCAATAATGATTTGTTTTTTTTTTCTACAAAAAAGTTCAGTTATGTAGTCAATAAATCTTAGAATTACATCTATTGCTTCTCCCTCACTGAAAAAGCAGTTTAACTGCTGGACACAAGATGTTTCCTAATTCACCGAAAAGTCAATTGTTAGGGTATGTGTGCTCGAGGTAAGGGGCATAAGGGTCACATACATACATACACACATACATACATACATACACACACAACACATACATACATACACAACACATACATCTTTAAAAATGGCTCACATATTTATACAGAAGTTTTATTTTTCAGAAAGGTTCAGTCATTTCCTAACAAAGCTGCACACTGTAGTTTTTAACAAACAGAAATAAGTAGTGCATTTGTTGTGGACTATTTTTATGGCAAGTTAATCCACATTTGGTGCTCTAGCGTGTATTGTGACAGCAGGACGGTGTGTGTGCAACTGAGTCAAAATAAACTACAGTGTGTGTGTTTATGGTGATGAAGGAACTTGTCACCCAGAGCAACAGTGAGACTCACTGATGTGTTTTTAAGAGTTTTTGGACAACAGTGGAGCTCTATGGCTCAGAGGAAGACGATATATCAAGCTGTGATACAGACATGCTAAATATAGTAGATACATTCACTGCTGGTTTGCGTCTAAAACATGAGATTTGTTGAGGAGAAATGTAAAATATCCCCAGATTTATTCTTTAAATTTCTGGAAATATCATAGTCAAGACAGCTACAGTATAGCTCAGGTATGGTTAGATTAGGTGACTGAAACACTGGGTCAAGATTAAGATGAGCGAGTGTTCTCAAGGTTAAATAATAAAAAGCCCCACACTGCCTTGAACTGGGAGATGGGAGAAACCTAAATGTTGCTGGTGAATTAGTCATCGGTGGCTGGTTATCTATTTTGTGTCACATTGGATTAGAGATAGTCATGTCTGAATCTGCTGCTGCTACCAGAGGCTACAGTCCAGTCAAACTCTGCTCTGGGCTGAAGCTCAAACACAAAGTCAAAGTCTCATTTCAAAAGTTTATTTTATTTTTTAGATTTGATTAGACAAGAAATAACTTGACATTATGTCCTGGCATCTTTGTTTTGCCAGTAATCCACCAACAATACATATTTGTTTTGCAGTAGTAAAGTGTTTTCAGTGGATTTAATCTGTAATAGAGATAACTACATTTTCTGTTTTAATCTGTCCCACATATTAAATATGGCAGAAATACACTCAAAATATCCGCACACTGCAGTAATAAGCTATTTAATTTAATGCAACATTTTAATACACAGATCTTTATTAGGCTAGGTCAAATCACCACCACAAAGCAGAGCAAACAACATTTAGACACAAACACATTCATCACTCAGACTGGACCAATCAGAGCAGAGCTGGACAACACTGTCTGATACTCCCATATAGGAGACAAAGCATGCCTCTATGGAAAGGGCAAAAATAGATACAAACATCAGGATATACATTACAATTGTACATATTAAATCAAATAGATCAAAATGTAAGTCAGATATATAGCTCAACTCACACAAATCACCCAGAAGGTACCATGATCATAGAAAAAGAAAGGAAAAGTAGAACAAAATTATATATTACTTTAACACTAGAACCACCAAGGTGGTCATTTTTACCCCCTCACCTTTTCAAATGCATGTAACACTGTTAAAATAAAACCCATACATTTCTCCGTTCCTGACTTTTCCTAAAATTGTGTTATTAATCATCTACTGAATTATGGGGGTTGTGGGATAAACAGAATGAAAAATATCAGCACTTTTACCTCCATTTTTACCACCCATAGAAACAGCTGCGGCCAGCCGCTGTGCGTGTACCACCAGTCCGGTTGCTTAGCAATGCCCATTGTTTATCATTTTGATAATATCATATCACGAGCTAGCTATGCCTACAAGATCTGGATTTGGAAGCATGGACCAGAGCAGAAAAAGGAGGATGAATGCTGAAGAAGTTCTGGAAATGCTCCAGGACGTGACCGATGGAGAATAGGATGGGGAAGAGATGATGGCGAGATCAATAACCCGTCATTTTCACCTGACAGGGAATCCTCATCTGAGGACGAGGAGCTGAGGTCCCAAAAAAGGCCCCGGGTTCCGGTGACAGGTAGCAAGACCCCCACCTCAACTTCAGATATCTACGTCTCCAACTCAAATAGCCTATTTATAATTCATATTCACAAGTGAGATCGAAACATGGGCTAATGCAACCTATAACTACCTACTCTTATAGAGACCACACACCTGCCCATATCATGATGTCAGTGTGTTTGAGTGTGTGTGTGCATGTGTGTGTACATGTGTGTGAGGGAGAGAAAGCGCTCCGGTCCTTTATTTCCAGTAGCATAAGCCTAACTAAAACAACACATTATTATTATTCAAAATTAATTTCTAGCTTTTGCTTAATGTTTTTTTTCTACAGTAATTAAATAGTTTAAGTGTTAAATGTTTTGTTCATTGTAGCCTACGGTTTATTGATGAATGTTGACCTACTTTAAAATGTGACTATTTTCAATCTGTTATGAAATACAGTAATTGTAAACTTAATAAACCCCCATAAACTGAATTGTAAATAGTTATTTTTTCAAGTCTTTCTTATTTAAAAAATAGATGAAAATGAACAACTTAACAGTCTAAAGAAATTAAGAAATGCTTTTGCGGCAGGGGGTAAAAATGACCCCCTCCAGCAGTTCTAGGGGTATTAGAATGTTGTTAAAAAAAAAGTTTAACCTAGCAACTGGCCAGACTGCCTCCCTTTTCAGAAGAAGGTTGTTGAAGTCCCCTCCCCTTCTGAGGGGTTTCACCTGTTACTTTCCCATGTGTCTCATTGTGGATACATTGTGTTTAAACATTTTTGGTATTTTTGGTCATTAATGCGTATGCTACTTCTGTGCTCTGCAATACAGGTCTTAAGACAATGTTGGTTTTCCTGTGTTTTCCATAAAGGAAAACGTTCCTTTTTGATAAAGCTTATAGTTAGGGCTGGCTCAGGTGAGTCCTGAACCATCCCTTAGTTATGCTGCTATAGGCTTAGACTGCCGGGGGATTTCCTATGATGCACTGAGCTTCTCTCTCCTCCTCTCCCTCTCTATCTGTACGCATTCCTATCCCACTAATACAGGTTACCATCTCCATTTCTTCCTGGTAGTTTTTGTGCTTTTTGGCCTTCTCACTTTCTGCAGGTATTTCTGCCTCTGGAGCTGTAGATTCTGGATCTGTGATTGCCGGCCGTCTACTGCCCCCATGTTCCTGCTCCACACTCACTGCTGCAGTTGTTATTATTATTAGTCTGATTTGTTGTCTCTCCTCCTGTTCTGTCTCCCCTCTCCCCCTCTCTCCTCCCCTTTCAACCCAACTGGGTCGATGCAGATGGCCGCCCACCCAGAGCCTGGTTCTGCTCGAGGTTTCTACCTGTTAAAAGGGAGTTTTTCCTCGCCACTGTCGCCAAGTGCTTGCTCATGGTGGGAACTGTTGGGTCTCTGTAAATAATATTTTAAAGAGTATGGTCTAGACCTACTCTATGTGAAAGCGTCTTGAGATAACTTTTGTTATGATTTGGCCCTATACAAATAAAATTGACTTGACTTGACTGTGTAAGCCAAGCCACAGGAATATTTGATCATGTAGGTGAGGTTCTTTGCATTACAGGTAATGATAACCTTGAGTTTTTTTTGAGTGGAAGGTCAGCTCTGACTATGAGATCATGAATATTTGGAGCACGTCTGTAAACATTTGTGGGAGATAAAGGGTCAGAATTCAGAATGTGCCAACATTACTGGACATTTTTCTCAAATTCCTTTCCCAGAGGAGACTATTGGGTGATGCAGAGGTAACTTCAGTTATCTGAATCAGTCCTTAGCTTGTTGAGACATTCAATTTGGCTGATATTCTCAAAACTTTGTACTGCTTGTCCCTAAATCTTTCCACCATGTCACCACTATGTTGGCATACTCTATTACATATACTCATGGGGAGACTCTTTTTGAGGGAGGTGGGATGGAAACTCCTGCCATGTAATAATGCATTCTTATGATTGTCTATGATCGTTGTTCCTTCTGGATGATTTATGTGAGTTGTGCTATATAGCTGACTTAAGTTTAATATGTTTTGTTTTGCGTTTGTTCTAATATGTGCCTGTATAATATTTATTCTGATGTTTTAATTTATTTTTGCCCTTTCCATAGAGGCATGCTTTGTCCCCTATATGGGAGTATCAGACAGTGTTGTCCAGCTCTGCTCTAATTGGTCCAGTCAGAGAGTAGACTGACAAACAGACTGATAAACAACAAACTTAACAAACTAGGTACCCAGTCCAGCACTAGGCATGATGGGAAATGTGGGCCGTCACCATCTGTAGAGCGCTTAGTTTGATCTTTAACGTTAGGTCTTCCCCTAACTTTGAGCTAAACAAATGCTTACAAGATTGGTTCATTAATATTTTATAATGAAAAAATCCACAACAACAATAAAACAGTGCAATGACAAACTTATATTAAACCTAACTAACCCTCCGCCATCATCTGGTCAGTCAACTCTCCATACTCTCATCACATGAAATCTGACTCCGGCTACTGAATGCTGTATGGAGCAGATACTTTCAGTTTCATCCGACGACTACATGCTAAGAATTTTACAAAAAGCACAGTGTAACACTGACGACCGCTGCAAGCCTTGTTCCAAGAGGATGAAAAGCATTGCTGGACACTGATGCTTGGATATACAGTACCCCAACCAGACGCCGTGGTGTGCAGGCATATATGACACGTGTGGTCTGTGTTTGTTGCCGTTTTGTGCCATCAGTGGTGGGTATATTATATGGAGTGGAATCTTTCACTGAAGTTATAGCTGACACAACTGAAAAACAAAGACCGTATGTGTTTATAACAGTATTTTCCAACTCTGAATCACCTTACGGCGAAACTGAAGGGGGAGAGGGAACATTAGGGTTCAAGTGGGTAACGACAGGTTGTTGAAGCAGGTGAATGCATCAGTGGTGCTTGAGAAGTACGCCTGCTGAGTGGCTGTTGTGTGAATTCTTGGACCACTACACTAAACCTGCTTAGAATGCTGGATAAAGCAGCATCGACTCTTAACTCCAACCTTATGAATTACAATGGACAACATTACCAGTAATTCTAAAGTCCCCTTCTTACAATCCAAATAAGTGTATGATTTGTTAACTGTTTTTTAAACAAATGTCCACTCTGCGGAAAAATCAGTATGCCTATTGATAAAGAACATCAAATAAATGAAAAGCTCCTCTCTGGGGAATCCTACAGCCGGCACTTCACTTTAGTTTAATTCTCCTTTTCTTTGTTCACAGAAGGGCATTTGGGAAGTAGATTGTGAGTGGATTGCATGGTATTGATTTTGGATTGGGCAAATTAAATCGTGTGATGTAGTTTCCACACACACACACACACACACATGCACACACACTCACAAATACAAGACATGAAAAGCTTTTTATTTTAGTTAATATGGCACAACAAATGGAAGCAGGGCTTTTCTTTTGGTTCTCCTGGTTGTCATTTAGGAAAGTCAAATTAAAATCAAATTTACACCTGGTGTTAAAATGCATTACGGATATGTGGTCAAGATGATTAACAGTTCTCCGGTACCCTTACATTTACACATATTTTTACATATTTATACATTTATTATGTATTCATTCAACATTATCATCAAATTAAATTGTTAAAAAATGAGAATTATGCCCTTGACAGAAATATCAAAACACAAGTGGTCAACACTCAGTATTGAATATTTAAGAATATCAGCAAGTAACAAAGAGCATCTTACTGTCCATGTGTGCAGAGCTCCCATACTGGATGTTGGTGGTAGTTCTGATGGGGTATCATGGATACAATATTCTCAGTCCATCCACAATTGGGAAATATTTTGTACACACGCAATAATTACTTCTCTTTTGCACAGATATGTTGAAGAAAAAACGTCTGGTATGTACTCAAGGATCTGGACCAAAAACAAGGATGGATTGCTTAAATGCTGTGCTGAAATATGTACTCTTTCAATTCTATTCTCATTCATGAGCAGTTTTTTTATGTACCAGTGAAACATGATGTAACTACTGATATATAGGAGTTACATAATGTATAGCATTTTGCTCTGGAATGTAATCAAAAACCAAAACAATTTTAACACAACAGAAGCTCCAAGCTGAACTTAGGTTATGTTATGTTTGACAGTTCTTGGCCTACAAAGATTTGCATCTTTTGTTTTTATTTTTGCACTCGGCTGCGACGTATCTGGAAAAAAATGTGGTGTCCTTAATCCTTGTTTTGTGTTGACCTTTTTTAGAGAGATGTACAGTATGACACACGTTTTTATAGAAGTAGCGGCTTATCTATGCGGTCTGATGCAGCGTGACCAACATGCCGTCTTAAGCAGCAATCCAGTTGAAGGAATCGGTTTCACACCTCGACTGAAAAAACAGACAGGACTCGCTGAAAGTAATACACTGCTGAAATGGTTTTGTGACAGCTCAAAGCGTGGTGTTATCCTGCTCAAAATAGACACTGCACAGATAAGATAGCAGGATCTGCTGGAAATGTTAGGATGCAAAGATATCTGTGAGACTGTCCTTGTCAGCTACCAGGGGATCATTACCTTTTTGTCCTCTTGACAGTACAACATACATGAAGTTCAAAGTACAGGAAGTCCTTTAGATGTATAAAGCCTATACTCCCTGGATTATATTTGATCAACTCCTGTCAACTCCTCATCAAAGTGGAGTAATTCAAGCTTTTACACACTCCACTGAATAGGATTAAATACAGAAATTCAGTATTTGTATTTTATTTATTCCGCGCCAACTGTGGTCTTTAAAAGTGCCACTGAGTTAATTGTATAAAACGCAACACAGAAAAATAAACATAAAAAAATCACACTACACTGTCAGAAAAAAGGGTTCATTAGGGTTCTATATTACCCATAAAGGTTCTATATAAAACCCCAAGGTTCTGTATCCACTACCAAAGAACCATCTGTCTAAAAAAGTTTTTTATAATCTCTGTAAAAAAAAACAAAGAACCTTTTTTTAAAAAAGTTGCTTAAATTCATGAGCTTAATGAAAAATGCCTAGAGCACAATAATAGGTCTTTAAAATAGGTTTGTTTACTAAAAGGTACTAGCAATGAAATAATTAAGATCTTGTTTCTGACATATAAATAAATGACAAAGCCCTGCAAATACCTAACAATATACTATATAGGCATATAAAATACAGTATATAATGTATTTACTATAACTGCTTTATATAGGCTATAAGTGTAGCATACATAGACCTATGTGCTCTCATTATTTTGTATGTTTTTACCCCTACAATTTTACCAAAGTATGGGCTTTATGTGATCTCTATCATCTTCTATAAGCATACACAGGCAATAGCTGTGTGCACATACCGTCACTAATGAGGACTAACATAGGTTGTTGGAATGTTTTAACCTATACTTAGTCCAGGACTCCATAATCAAAAAGTAAATATGGCATGACTGATAGGTGATTCAGTGCTATGTTTATCACGAAACAGAAGAAAGAAACAGAAAAACAAAGTGACAATTTAGCCATTCATTGGAATGAAGGGCTCTGCCCAGTCGGCAGGTTAGAATTATGGTGGATCCCACATAACATGAAAGGGGCATTAGACTTGTGGTCTTTTAAACAGTGAACGCCAGCCACTGATGTCACATGAGCGAGCACCGTTCAGGGTCCACCGGTGAGAGTTGGAAAACCTGCCGTTAAAGTCTCCAACTATTGAAAGGTGGGTACCAAGTCTGACAAACTTTTAGAAATGGAAAAAAGTTATTGATAAATTATATGTTTTTCTCATGGTTTTTTAACAGGGTGAGTGAAAGTGTTAATATGTTACATGTAACACTACCTGGCTTATCGTAAACTAACGTTGGACTACCATTAGCTGTTAGTTAACCTAGCTAGTGATCAACGTCAGTTAACCTTATGTTAACCTAACCAACCGCTAATTCCCAACTGAGGAGGCTTGTTAGCTTGGTGAAAGAAAGTATGGTTAAAGATATCTAATTTCTAAAACATATACAGCTGAGATATGTAATTTTATCACTGTATTCTGGGGGTTGTGAAGCAGTTTAGCTGGCACAGTAATGAGGAGTGGCATCACTGTTTCCATGGTGACACATGCATCGATCTCCTTCTAGTGTTTTACCCTGATATCAGTTTCTCTTTCCTACCAGTCATATGGGCTACACTGCTTAAGATGACACGTGTTTCTGTAGGAAAATGAAGAGGATGAGCAGGACGATGTAGAAGACTCAGATAACTTTCATTCAGTAAATGAAAACAGTTTGCCAGACTTAAATACCCTCTTGTCGGGGCTACAGAAGCATGTGGCACTTTTTATCTTAAATCTACAAGAGAAACATTTTCTTTACTCAGGAAACAATTGTTAAAAATCTTCAATTTGTTTTGAAGTTTTTTCTACAGCATTATGCTGATATAATTAAATTCCACCTGGACCAGTCAGGGTTTGAACTAAAAGACCACAGGGAATTGGACCATCGACTTTTAGATTAAACTTTTTTTGACTCTGCCTTAGAATATGTGAAGTCCGAATACAAATTGCTACAATTTAGCAAAAAGAATCTGCATCTGGTGGAACCAGTCCAACATGTACTTGGAGTTAACTGCAAGGGGAAGGAAGACACTTTCCACTATGTGCCATTAAAAGATGTTCTGAAGGTGTATTTGGAGAAAGAGGACATTTTTGATTCTTTTCAAAGACACTGTGAGAAAGCCCCAAGTTCTCTTTTGGAAGATTTCACAAATGGTAATATTTTCCAAGCCTGTCCATTTTTTGGAGATCCAAATATTCTGCATATACATTTATAGATGAATTTGAAGTTGTTACAGATGAATTTGAAGTTGTGAACCCTTTAGGCTCTAAAAAATCCATACATAAAGGAACTGCTTTCTATTTTACCATTGGAAAATTACAAAGTACAAAAGTACAAATCCCAATTAAAGCACATACATTTGTGTCTCCTCATACAGAACCAGGTCCTTCAGAGATACCCCCCCAAATATACACAACAGGAATTGCGATTTGTATGAATGAAAGAATTCAACATCTGTTTTAACAGTGCAAGGGTGTGCAGGTTTTGCATGACTACATACAGTGACTTAAATGTAACCGTTATCTCCAGGTAAGTACCAATAACTGATTTAATTAGTTATGAGTTAAAGCTGGGCTATCAGAAAACTCTAGGTACGACTACGGAGCCTGAAGTAATAAGAGGTCAACAGAGAACAGACAGCACAGAGCAGGTAAGTTTGAAAAATTGTATTATACAAAAACAAAAAAAACACAGACATTCACATTCCCTGCCTACCTAAGCCGGCTTCCAAAGTGCACAGACACACATTAAAAAGGCCCAAAATAAATAACTTCAAAATAAAAGGTCTTTTATGAGATTCTTCTTGGGTTGGTTCTTTTTCTTTCTAATTCTTGGTGTGTGTGTGTTGAAGTATGTATGTTCTTCTACTACCTGGGTAGGTTTACGTGTGATCTTTGTCTCAAATGAAGGAGAGTAATGAGAATTTATTCCTAAGACGCCTTGGCTGGCCACACCAGGCTCTTGGTCCGTTCACTTGGTTGTCTTCTGCAGTTGGCTCGCCACTGACCGCTGGGTCAGGTTCAGATGATCTCTCTCTCTCATCCAAAAAAAACAATCGGAGGTATTTTGAGGAGCTCACAGTCTCATGCGGTTCAACTCTCTCTTTCTCACACAGATTTCAACCAGGTAGGTCTCAGTGGGATGCTGTGTGCTCTTGGTCAACGGCTCGATCCAAAGAGAACGAATAACGGTTAAAAAATTGTCTTTACAGTGCACGCGCCACCCGTTGGCGGGGCAGGGGACTGCAGTACAAAAACAAGCTCTGTAACCTGACGTGGGTTACATAAAGACACATGTAAATTAAGACAATGTACATATTAGGTCCACAAATGTGCACAACTATGTGCACATGTATTCACTCTGATGTTTCCCCCAGACCTAGGGCATTGTACCAATTGTTGTCTGTAAAGTTGTCACTGCCCTTCTCTTTCTAATAATAATAATAATAAATTTTATTTATATAGCGCTTTTCAAAGTACTCAAAGTCGCTTTACAGACAATAAAATCATCATAAAAGTTTCACATTAAAACATAGTAAACACTGACATAGTACATTCATCACATATTAAAAGCAGTTCTGAAAAGGTGAGTTTTGATTTGTCACGAATGTGTTTGGGGAGAGAGTTGCAGAGGGAGTTGCTATGGAGAGGGCTCTGTCGCCCCAAGTCCGGTGTTTGGTTCTGAATGGCAGAGACAGGAGGTTGGCATCAGAGGAGCAGAGGCTGCGGGATGGGGTGTGGTAGTGGAGCAGGTCAGTCAGGTAGGAGGGGGCCTGATTATGGAGGGCTTTGTGAGTGAGGAGAAGGTAGACTTTGTATTGTATCCGTTGTGGGACAGGCAGCCAGTGGAGGTTCTGGAGAACAGGGATGATATGATCATGGAAGCGGGAGTGGGTGAGCAAGCGAGCAGCAGAGTTCTTGATGTACTGGAGTTTGTTTAAGACTTTTGATGATGTGCCAAATAAAATACTGTTGCAGTAGTCGATTCTGGAAGTGATGAAAGCATGGATCAGAGTCTCAGCAGCAGATGAAGAGAGTGATGGGCGGAGAGGGGCTATGTTTTTTAGGTGGAAAAAGGCAGTCCTTGTGATTTGGCTAACGTGGTGTTCGAAAGAGAGGTTGCTGTCGAACATGACTCCGAGGTTGCGGATGTGTGGGGAGGGAGACAGAGTGGTGTTGTCGATGGTGATGCAGAAGTTGGGACTGGATTTAGTGAGGGATTTGGGACCGATGACGATCATGTCAGATTTGTCACAGTTGAGTTTGATGAAGTTGGTTTGCATCCATGATTTAATGTCAGTGAGGCAGTTGGTCAGAGTGGAGTGAGTGGCAGTGGTAATGGATTTGGTGGAGATGTAGAGCTGGACATCATCAGCATAACAGTGGAAGTGGAGACCATGTTGACGTATGTCACCAAGAGGGAGCAAGTTGAGGATGAAGATGAGAGGACCAAGCACTGAACCCTGGGGGACGCTTTGTGACAGAGGAGTGGTGGAGGAGGTGCAGTTGTTGATGTTGATGAACTGTTTTCTGTTTGTAAGATATGATTTAAGCCAGGAAACAGCAGTACTGGTGATGTTGAGGTAGGATTCGAGGCGGGAGAGAAGGATGTTGTGGTTGATGGTGTCGAAAGCTGCAGTGAGGTCGAGGAGGATGAGAATGTTGAGGTGACCAGAGTCTGAGGAGAGGAGGAGGTCATTGGTGACTTTGAGGAGGGCTGTTTCAGTGCTGTGCTGTGAGCGGAAGCCGGATTGAAATGGCTCGAACAGATCATTGCAGGTGAGTTGGGCTTTGAGTTGTGAGGCGACAACACATTCCAGTATTTTTGACAGAAATGGTAGATTGGAAAGGGGCCGGAAATTGCTCAGGTTGTCATGGTCAAGTCCAGGTTTTTTGAGGATGGGGGTGACAGCAGCCAGTTTAAGTGTGTCCGGGACTGAGCCGGAGCTGAGGGAGGAGTTAATGATTACTGTGATGAGTGGTGAGATGGCTGGTAGACAGTCCTTGATGAAGTTGGATGGGATGGGATCCAGGAGACAGGTGGAGCTTCTCATTCCTACTGTGAAGGCAGACAGCTCCATTGGGGACACACGGAAGAACTGAGAGATAGGCTGAGGGGTAGAAGAGGGGGGTGCAGGTGGAGGGGTGGAGAGGGTGGGGGAGGTATTCAGGTTTCTGTAGATGGTGTCAATTTTTGTTTGGAAAAATGAAAGGAAGGAGTTGCACTTGTCGACTGTGAAGGATTTGGAGGTGTTGTCCCTGGGTTTGAGGAGTTTGTTTACTGTGGAGAAGAGAGCCTTTGGGTTGGAGGAGCCAGAGTGTATGAGGTGTGAGTAGTAGCTGGACCGGGCTGAGATGAGAGCATCTTTGTATTGTTTCAGGTAGTCGGTGTGGGCTTGGAGATGGACTGTTAAACCTGTTTTATTGCAGAGTCTTTCGAGTTGGTGCTTACGGGACTTCATTTGGTGAAGTTCAGGAGTATACCAGGGGAATAGAAATTGTAACACTGACTGATATCAGTTCAGAGTTGGAAGCAGTTAATATCAGAAAGAACGATAGAGGTAACATCCCACAGAGATTATCACCAAGTATACAGAAGCACAACAAATTGACTGGATCAGCGGCACAAAACTGGTGTTTATTCAGGATCTTACCATTCCTTATTGGACACGGCATTCCAGAAGGTGAGATACACTGGGAGGTTTATATCAAGTGCAGAGAGATTGGAGATATCATCCTCTCTCCCTCCATCAAAAAAAGCATCATTCCTGTCCCCAGCTTCCAGATTGGTGAATTCCTCTCCTCCTTCCTGACTGTGTTCCCAGGGACCTTCAAGAATAAATTACACTATCTCATTCACTATCCACATTTGACTTTAGAGTTTGGCTCACTGAAACAACTGTGGTGCATGCAATTTGAGGGGAAACATCAGTACTTCAAAATGTTATCCCACAACACGTGTAACTTCAAGAATCTTTGCTACACCCTCTAAAGGAGACACCAGTTGTGGCAGTGTTGGGAGCTAACATCTTTGGATATTCTTTGCCAGCACTGGAAGTGAACGCCAAGTCCCATTCCGGTCTATTCCCCTTGATATTCAGGAAGGTATTGCTGTCAAAGAGGGGTCGAAAACATCGCAAATGAGGAAAAAATAGGAGTTGTTAGCTCTCTCTTGACTAATACCATCAAATACAAAGTGGATCACACCATCATAATTGATGTGGTAAAAGAGGACAGTCCCGTCTTTATGAAAATAGCTCTGCAAAGAAAAGATCCATCTTTCAAAAAGAAGGACCACTGATGGATCACTGATGATCCAAGTGTTGTTCGACAAAATATCCAAATACACATAATACTTATAAAATAGTCAGTGTTATCCCCTTGATTTATACTCAATTAGTTTGATGTCAGGAAAGTACATTTAGATTTTTAGCATATCACTTTTACTATTGCTTATTTTAAGTAACACAATTTCAGTACATACTGAAAAGAAAGGGATAATCTTGAAAGCATCTCTAACTGTTAGATCATTTTTTAGGTATCCAAACCATAGAAAATATGTAGATGTCCTGGGATGTCTGATCACCAGCTTTCCCTTCCTGAAAGACAACAGCTCCTCTGGCTATGTATGGAAAGCATTCTTCTTCGCAGTTGTATTTTTAAGTGTAAAAAAGAAAGGTCTCCTTTAGTGAACTGAAGATTAGATGAAGAAAAAGTTTTGTGTCAAAGGACAGAGAAGTGGGGACCACGTGCTTTTAGAGGATCTAGCTGGACAAGAGGTGCAATCCTTACATCCAGCCTGCCTTCTGTCTATCTGTCTATCTGCAAGCCATACTGCTTGCCAGTATGAACATCTCAGAGGTATCAACCACTGCCATATTATGATTTGTGTTATGGCTAATTTCAGAGAGCAAAAAGGCAAAGAATTGAAGATGCAATCCAAATATCCTGTTTCTTGTTATATTTCTTCTCAGATTGTGTTGGACCTAAAGGTTGTTGGGGAGGATTAATTAAGATTCGGGGAGGATTAATTTAGTTTCAGGGAGCACATAAGTGCTGTCAACACTGAGCTGTGTTGGCATCAGCCTGACTTCTCCAACATTAACCCTTGTATGGTGTTTGGGTCTGTGGGACCCGTTTTCATTTTTTATCAAAAGAAAAATTATACAAATAATTATTTTTTCAAAATCAGACTCATTGGCCTTGGCTCATTTTCTGTGGAGAACATATATCAGAACACATTTTCAATCACCACACACTGTACACCCCCCCTACACACTTATCTTACATACAGGATGTTCGGGTCCACTGGACTGATAAAAGTGTGGAAATTGTAGGTCCTGTGTACCTTCACTCTGTCCTCCTCCTGTCTGGGCCTGCTGTTAGAGTGTTAGTGTGTGAGTTTTGTGTTTGTGCACCTGCCGTTCCCGCACAAGGTTGTAACGTTGAAAAATTCAAGCACCTGTCTGCTCTCACATTCCCGCACATTTTACCCTCTGTCTTTCGGGAACCAATCTTTATTTGCTCCTACTCTATCCCAGCTGCGAATTGGGGGCAGGACACAATAAATGTCCAGATGGCCAAAAGATTCTCTGCTCAGAAGGCCTTGCAATTGATTTTGGAAGAGAAAGAAGCTTTTGATGATGTAGAGGAAGAGGTTTCAGAATGTGAGGATCACATTTCTGAAAATTCAGAGTCTGACAGTGACTTTGAAGAAGTTGATGAGATTGAGCATTAGCTAGTTCCATAACGAAGATGAGCCACAGGACCAGCCTGTCAGCAGCCAGCTTCAGGACCAGCCCTTCAGGAGCCAGCCCCAGGACCATAACAAGCCCGTCAGCAGCTAGCAAGTGAAGAAATATGAATGTCAAAAAATGATGAAATTGAATGGTCTTCTTGCCCAAGAAATTAGCCACCTTGCATGGCTGCCAATGTGATAAAGATGCAACAAGGGCCAACTCGGATGGCAGTTACTCATGTGCAGGACATCAAGTCTTCTTTTGAGCTTTTCATCCCAGATTCCATCCAGAAAATTATTCTGGATTGCACTAATTTAAGTCAAGTCAAGTAAATTTTATTTGTATAGCGCCAAATCATGACAAAAGTTATCTAGGTGTTAAGAGGAGAGAAGCTCACTGCATCATGGGAAATCCCCCGGCAGTCTAAGCCTATAGCAGCATAACTAGAGGTGATCTGTGAGCGTAGTGCTCTAGTGGGGTAATACGGTACTATCAGCTCTTTAAGATATGATGGTGCCTGACCAATAAGAGCTTTGTAAGTGAGAAGGAGGATTTTAAATTCTATTCTGGATTTTACAGGGAGCCAGTGCAGAGCAGCTAATATTGGAGAAATATATTCTCTTTTGCTAGTTCCTGTCAGTACACGTGCAGCCGCATTCTGGATCAGCTGGAGAGTCTTTAGAGACTTATCGGGCAGCCTGATAATAAGGAATTACATTAATCCAACCTAGAAGTAACAAATGCATGGACCAGTTTTTGTGCGTCCTTTTGAGACAGGATATGCCTGACTTTTATAATGTTACGTAAGTGGAAGAAGGCAGTCCTTGAAGTCGGTTTTATATGGTCATTGAATGACATGTCCTGATCAAAGATTACTCCTAGATTGAGTATCATCTGCATAGCAGTGAAAGTTTATGGAGTGTTTCCTAATAATATGGCTTAAAGGAAGCATAAATTAGGTGAATAAAATTGGTCCAAACACAGAACCTTGTGGAACTCTGTGACTAACTTCTGTGTGCATGGATGATTCAGAATTTACATGTACAAACTGAAATCTATCTGATAAATACGCCTGAAACCAGCTTAGTGCGGGTCCTTTGACGCCAATCAAATGCTACAGTCTCTGTAATAGGATACAATGGTCAATGGTCAGAGTGTAAACAAACCCACTCACCGTTTTAACCATACCCTCGATCTTGTTCTGTCATATGGAATCGAAATTGAAGATTTATTAGTCTTCCCACAAAATCCTGTCTTATCAGACCATTATTTAATAACTTTTGAATTTATATTACTGGACTACAGGCCATTAGGCAAACATTCCTTCAGTAGATGCCTGTCTGATAGTGCTGTAGCTAAATTTAAAGAAGTGATTCCATCGGCATTTAATTCAATGCCATGTCTCAATGTAATGGAGGACTCCTATGCTAACTTTAGTCCCTCCCAAATTGATCATCTGGTTGATAGTGCTGCAGGCTCGCTGTGAACGACTCTTGATTCTATTGCCCCTATCAAAAAGAAGATAATAAAAAAAAGAGGTTAGCTCCATGGTATAACTCCTTAACACGCAAATTAAAAGAAACATTGCGAAAATTAGAATTGAAATGGCGTTCCACCAAACTGGAGGAAACTCATTTAGTTTGGCAAGATAGTCTTAGAACATACAGGAAGGCCCTCCGTAATGCCAGAGGAGCCTATTACTCCTCACTAATAGAGGAACATAAGAACAACCCTAGGTTTCTTTTCAGCACTGTAGCCAGGCTGACACAGAGTCAGAGCTCTGTTGAGCCATGTATTCCCAAAGCTCTCAGTAGTAATAACTTTATGAGCTTCTTTGATGATAAAATTCTAACTATTAGAGAAAAGATTCATCATCTTGTGCTCTCAGCCAGTTCAGATATATCTTCGAGTACAGGAACCTCAGGAACCTTAGAAGCAGCTGTAGAACCAGATTCATATTTAGACAGTTTTTCTCTAATTGACCTTTACCAACTAACTTCAATGATTTTTTCGTCTAAACCAACAACCTGCCTCTAAGACCCCATCCCAACTAGGCTGCTTAAAGAAGTTTTACCCTTAGTTAGCACTTCTTTACTAGACATGATCAATCTGTCTTTATTAACAGGCTATGTACCACAGTCCTTCAAAGTAGCTGTAATTAAACCTCTTCTTAAAAAGCCTACGCTTGATCCAGGGGTTTTAGCCAATTATAGACCTATATCTAACCTTCCCTTTCTCTCCAAAATCCTTGAGAAAAGGGTCGTTAATCAGTTATGTGACTCTCTAAACAGCAATAGTTTATTTGAGGATTTTCAGTCAGGATTTAGGGAGTATCATAGCACAGAGATTTGTCTCTGTACATGTTCTGTTAGATCTTAGTGCCGCTTTCGATACCATTGACCATTGTATCCTATTACAGAGACTGGAGCATTTGATTGGTGTCAAAGGACCCGCACTAAGCTGGTTTCAGTCGTATTTATCAGATAGATTTCAGTTGTAAATGTAAATGATGAATCCCAGTGCACATGGAAGTTAGTCACGGATTTCCACAAGGTTCAGTGCTTGGACCACTTTTATTTACCTTGTATATGCGTCCTTTAGGCAATATTATTAGGAAACACTCCATAAACTTTCACTGCTATGCAGATGATACTCAGTTATACTTATCGATAAAGCCAGATGAAACCGGTAAGTTAGCCAAGCTTCAGGCATGTATTAAGGACATAAAAGACTGGATGACCTGCAATTTCTTGCTGTTAAACACAGACAAAACTGAAGTTATTGTTCTGGGTCCTAAACACCTGCGAGACGCACTATGTATAGATATAGTTACTCTAGATGGCATTGCCCTGGCCTCTAGCACTGCTGTAATGAGTCTAGGAGTAATCTTTGATCAGGACATGTCCTTTAATACCCATATAAAACAGACTTCAAGGACTGCCTTCTTCCACTTACGTAACATTATAAAAATCAGGCATATCCTGTCTCAAAAAGATGCAGAAAAACTAGTTTATGCATTTGTTACTTCTAGGTTAGATTATTGTAATTCCTTATTATTGGGCTGCCCCGATAAGTCTCTAAAGACTCTCCAGCTGATCCAGAATGCGGCTGCACGTGTACTGACAGGAACTAGCAAAAGAGAATATATTTCTCCAATATTAGCTTCTCTGCACTGGCTGCCTGTGAAATCTAGAATAGAATTTAAAGTCGTCCTCCTCACTTCATATCTTAAAGAGCTGATAGTACCGTATTACCCCACTAGAGCACTACGCTCACAGAATGCAGGGTTAAATGTGGTACCTAAAGTCTGTAAAAGTAGAATGGGAGCCAGAGCCTTTAGTTATTAAGTTTGGGAGGCAGACACCCTCTCTTCGTTTAAGAGTATGCTAAAAACGTTCCTTTTTGATAAAGCTTATAGTTAGGGCTGGCTCAGGTGAGCCATGAACCATCCCTTAGTTATGCTGTTACAGACTTAGACTGCCGGGGGATTTCCCATGATGCACTGAGCTTCTCTCTCCTCCTCTTCCTCTCTATCAGTATGCATTCTCATCCCACTCATTTTCCTCGCCACTGTCGCCAAGTGCTGCTCATGGTGGGAACTGTTGGGTCTCTGTAAATAATATTTTAAAGAGTATGGTCTAGACCTACTCTATGTGAAAAGCGTCTTAAGATAACTTTTGCTATGATTTGGCGCTATACAAATAAAATTGACTTGACTTGACCTAAAAGGTTTCAGAAATTGACTGAACCTTGTCCCTGTCTGTGATCACATAAAGCAGGTTGTATCTCCAGCAGAGATTACACTTGTTCCTCAGTACTTCATGTGCTGTATATAGAAGGCATGTGTGTGCTTTTTAAAAGTTTAGAATGTTTTAAACATTTCAAACACAAGTTACAAATCTTTGAACTTGTTAGAAGCGGATAGGCTGTGCTTCAAAAGGATTTAAAATATTTACAAAACAACGGCAGGAACCATAATTTGTGGTTTCTAGATGCATGTATGTAGCACTGCAAACTACAAAGACGTGTTTGCTAGACACAGAGGCTAACACGTGAATTCAGATTGGAGAGGTGGGTGGATTCTCCTTGCAAGTCTCATCCATACAACTCTTTTATTCCCTTTGAACTACAATGGTTGCATCCAACAGTGCAGCTGAGGGGAAACCCATTCTAAAATTCAGCCTGCACATTTTTATTTGAAGAATAAACTGTTAAGCCCCATACAACTTAAATGTCTGAAAGTGGTTAGAGGCTACAATGATCAATACACTCCACAACACCAAAGTTTTGGAAGGAATTAACAACATTCTGATCACTTTGGTATAACCAGCATGGTACATTTTTTTCTGAGGGTTAAGCAGAGAGACCACAGGGTCATTAAAATCAGCAGGATCCATTCTCTGCTAACTCCAAAAGATGACTAAACACAATTTAGTCAAGAGATGTGTCTGACTGACTGGTGTCTCATAACTGAGTTGAAACCATGCCTCCTTTGTGGAAAAGATTGATGGTTTTACACCAGTATTTTGATTAACCCTTTAAAAATGGACTTTGGACAGACGGTCCCAAACTGGCCACCGGACGTTGCTGTTTGTATGCTCCTGTTTAAATTGATCTAAAATATAAACTATATTAGCTAGAGTGTTCATTCTTTTGTAGCTGAAACGCAAGGCTTGTGGCTTCCATGTCATCACATTTGTATTCTCGTGTCTTGAGTTGATGACTTCATTATATTAAGTTGCGTATGGTGCAAAACGTGATGAGAACGCACAGATTCTTTCTAACGGCCAGCAGGTAGCAACTCCATTGGCCCCAAAAAGAAATCTGATTGTATAAAAGTCAATGAGAAAATGATCTTACGTCTCACTTTTATTTATCACCGGAGTAAACATTTTCCTAATGAGTTCATGGTCTCAGTCGCTAGTTTCAAGTCTTCTTCAGTACAGCACAATGTTCATTAAGTAAATTATGGTCCCATTTAGTGGAAAATAGGCAATAAAGCAATGTATGCTTTAGGACGGGGCTACCTTGTGATTGACAACTCGCTACCGGTGACCGCTGTTGTATCTTCTGTAGCGATGATGTGATGATGATGAAGGAATCTCCGCTGACACCGACTTAATTGTATAAAAAGGTTTATTACAAAAAGTACAGCATCAAAACAAGCACCATGGATTGCCTGTGAGAAGATCCGAAGCCAATGTGAA
Organism: Lateolabrax maculatus; assembly: GCA_031216445.1. Taxonomy (NCBI): domain Eukaryota; kingdom Metazoa; phylum Chordata; class Actinopteri; order Acropomatiformes; family Lateolabracidae; genus Lateolabrax; species Lateolabrax maculatus. The sequence continues at coordinate 2,968,722 of CM062205.1, forward strand.
TCTCCCCCGTTATCCACTCAAACTACACCTTTTAAAGCCTCATGGTCTAGCTAATGTGTGGTGTCAAGATAGGCCCAGAGCCAACCTCATAACCATATATGGCTATTTCTACAAAAAGGGAAGATGTGAACATATGGTTCATATTAAAACTAATCTCCTCTCTTTGGAACTTTAGAAAAACAACCCCCAAGCGACCTCCATCCAGGATGACGCCAGACCTTTGACATAGGCCTACCTAAACATTAGACACACATAGCAGAGACATCTCTCAGCTCAGATACCTCATATTTCCCCCCTTCGAGACTACACAGAGTCTCGAAAATCAAAAGAATAAAACATGCATAAATATAATCGTGATAGAAATAACAATTCCCCCTACATCTGCTTTCTAGAGCATTACTTTTACCATTCTACAACTTTATGGAGTGTGAGAGCGAAAAACCTGTCCGGCAGCCATCTTCCCTAAAATATCCATCAAACAATCTAGACAGGAAAATTCTCTCACGGTCCCTCTGCCTTGGGCAACCACACATGGCACTCCAAACCAATTAAAAAGAGGAATTTTAATAATTTGTATAGGGATATAACTTAAGCAAATACATGTGAAAACCTCAGAAATAAAATCAAAACAATGTCCAAATTCAGGCCAGTCGCCCCGTCGCACCTTCCAATGGACCTTTCCCTTCCTAGACCCAATTTCCCTAAGCGTTAAGGAAAAAAAGAAAACATCTGAGGTCTCAATATACTCACTCAATATCAGAAAACATCTTTCTCCAAACAATTGGTAAGAAAAGAAAATATTATAAAAGTTTAGTATCATTCATGCAATATCATATAAAAAACATAAATATATATATCACACTGCAACTCCTCAGCAGCGTCGACTCTCAACGTAGTGTCGATGTATTGAATCTGAACATTTTGTCAGTGTCCTTGTTCAGAATCCTTCAGTCCATTGTGATTGTCCATTTTTGAGTGTCTGAATCCCTTTAGTATATCTTTCCCCCACTGTCCTTCTGGAAGGAAAGAAAAAACAACCAGTATCTTTTGCAAAACAACAAATGTAAATCAAACATCACATACTGAAGTGAATGTGAATAGTCACAACATCATATCATTCCTTTTTATGATTCACATTTTCCCATTTCCCCCCTTTATTCATATCATCCAGTATAACTACTAGATACCAACATAATAATAGAAATAGATGTTAAGATTATATCAAGAGTAAACATTCAATATGGTTTGAGCGACACACCATTAATGCCAATGGAAGTGCTGCCACCCAATTTAAGCCTATGTGCTGACAAATTTTCACAATGCGATTTTTCAAAATACCATTCATTTTCTCACAAATCCCTTGACTTTGTGGATGATAAACAGCACCAAGACGTTGTTTAATTCCCAGTTTTTGCAAAATCAATTTCACAGTCTTATCAACAAATTCTTTTCCATTGTCCGAGGATATCCGATCCGGAAGTCCCCACCTGCTTATGACTTCTTTACACAAGAACTTGGCAACTGACTGAGCATCCTTTCGCTTAGTTGGACAAGCTTCAGGCCATCGCGAAAATCTGTCCACAACGACTAACATATACCTCTTTCCATCAACTGGTTTTATCATATCAACATAGTCAACAACTAGCTCACGCATTGGACCTCTCGGAGTTGGAATGTAACCAGGAGGAACCATCACACCTCTCCGAACATTGTTTTTCAGACAGATAGTGCATCTGCCTATGACATAGTCAATCTGCTCAAACAAACATGGTGCCCAAAATCCATACTCCTTTGTGATCTTTCTTCTAACTTCCCCCCTTGCAACATGAGCTAACCCATGTGCTTTGGCCAATTTGTCTGCACCCGTGACTACTTTTGCAGCTTCTTCTGAGAGGCCTTATGCCCCTTTTCAACCAGTATTTGTAACAATTTAATTGAGTCCTGATGACATGTTTCCTCATTTGGTGAACAAATAATAATGTCATCCACATATTGAACAACAGTGCTTTTTAACATCTTATCTATCCCTGTCAAATCCTCCTTCAATACTTTATTGAAAATGTGTGGACTATGTTTGAACCCTTGTGGCAATCTCTTATACTCATAAAACTGTCCCTTGTACGTAAACCCAAACAGACCCTGACTTTCAGTACTCAGTGGAACACTGAAAAATGCACCACTTAAATCTAACACCATAAAATGCGTCGCTTCTGGCGGAATGTGTGCCAACAAAGTATGCAGATCTGGCACCTCTGCTGGAAAATCGGCCACCACTTCGTTCACCACTCTCAAGTCATGTCCCATGCGGTAAGAATCATCCGGTTTCTTCAGAGGCAACAAAGGCGTATTACTTTGAGGTTTCTTTGTTATCTTAAGAACATCAGCTCTCAAAAGTCCTTCAATTTGCAACTCAATTCCTTGACTTGCTTCTTCCTTCAATGGATACTGGTTTTTCCACGGAGGTCTGACTCCTGGTCGGAGTTCAACTTTCACTGGTTGGGCTGACTTCACCAGTCCAATATCCGTACTATGCTGAGCCCACAAACATTCTGGAACTTGTCGCAGCATCTCTTCTTTCATAGAGTCTGAATCCATTTTAGCACTGCAAATTGATTCCTGTGTCATCCGCACAACTTGTGGCTGTCCCCATCCTTGAGCAGAAATCATAATTTTGATAAATCGTTGATCTTCACTCCTCCAAATGGCAAGATTATCTTTCACCGGTACAAAAACAACTTCCTCTGCTTCCGCCATCATTTCTCCTAAGTGATTTTGCTCATATTCTTCCGACACCAACAAAGTCACATGTGGCACACTCTTCTTGATATCAAATTCTCCATTTAAATAGTCATCTCTGTCTATCTTCATAGCTTTCTCTTCTTCTCTCTTCTTTACCCTTTCTTCTTCCTCTACTTTCCTCTTTGCTTTTCCTCTTCCTTCTTCTTTATCTTTTCCTCCTTTTCTTTTTCCTTTGCAACCCTCTTGTCAGTGTTTTCCTCCTCTTTAGTCTCCTTCATTCCGGCTTGTGCCCCCTTGTCTTTCACTTCAACAGTGTCCTTCTTTTCTTCTTCTTCCTTTTGCTCCTCTTTCCTTTTTTTTTCCTCATCGTTTTTCCCTGTCTCCTCATCCCTTTTCTCTACTTTCTTCTTGGCTTCTTTCTTGTGGTCCCAAAATTATGCAACCTGAACTAAGTTGAACTTGATTTAGCTGACGACTTACTCATTCCTCTGGGTTTGATTGAACAGCAGTCTTGAAATACTTGAGCGTGCAGTGCAATGGATACTCCGGAAGTTTCGCATTGGGCATATTAGCTACAATGAACTTCTCCCACAATTTAGCTGACTTCAAAAATTCTGCACCAAGATTTCCAATCCAATATACTGATGCAGCTTCAGTTTCTGTCTTCATTAAAAATTGATTAACAACATCATTTGGCACTTCCACCAGACAGCCTTCTGGTGTACACTTTATTGTACAGTTCAATTTACACAAAGCATCTCTTCCCAAAAGAGCCATAGGTGTATGTTCCGATACCAGTATAGGTATTGTAGTCTTCAGGTGGTTGTAGCAGAGTTCAATTGGTTTCGTAAGAGGGGAGATGTATAGCATCTTCAGGCCGAATACAGGTGAAAGCCACTCCTCTGTCCACCATGGCTTCCAATGGTCGATTATTTACTTTCACTTCTATCATTGGATCTCTTTCCAGCCCTGATACTACCAGCTGACACCCCCCTTTCGAGTCTTCTGGGCACCTCTAGAATCCTGGTTCCGGACTCCTATAAGGGTTCACCTCTCCCTCTAATGGTCTTGGTTGGCCCCTAAATCCTCCTCTGAAATTTCCTTCAAAATTTCCTCCTGGCCTATTGCACTCCCGAGCAAAATGGCCACACTGTCCACAATTATAACATACTTCCAAAGATTGTTGGAAATACGGCTCAAATCTTCCTCCTCCGAAATTTCCTCGACCTCTTCCTCTCCAGGTCTGTGCTTGACCAAAAGCAGGCTGCGGGTAGGAAGCAACTGGAACCACTACTGGTGGCTGGGCTGACTGGAACTGATCTTGATCCGGCAGCAGTTGTGGTAACACTTGATCCATTGGAGACTGACTCTGTACTACCAGAGCCTGTTTCTTCTCTTTCTTGTTATCCACTTGCTGTACTTGATTGAGTTTTCTGAGGATCTCTTGATCTTGCTCTTTCTGGTCCTGTTCCTTTTTCCTATATAGATCCACTTGATGGGCTATATGATCCGTATAAACACTCTTCATCATGCTTCCAAGTCCAACCACCTCAGCCAGTTTACTTCTCACTGGTTGGGGCAGCCCCTTCTGTATTTTGGCTCGCAAAATTGACTGCTCCATTTGATTCAAGTCCGGGTCATTTCCTGTCACGTTTCTCCACTTTTGAAAGGCTCTTGACACATAGGCTCTTGGGTTCTCTTCCTGTCCCAGTGGCTCAATGAGAACACTATCGGGATGTACATTTATTGGAAATGTATCTTTCAGTGCTCTCCATACTCGAGCTCTATTTGCAGAAAACAGCTCTGAATCATTCACAGCAGTTCCCATATATCGAATGAGTCCAGCTCTCTGTAGAATCTCTTCCATAGCGGAAACTCCAAGGAGGTTAGCCAACAGTCTCTTGATGTCTCCCATGGCAAATTGTGTTCCCACCATGAGCTCATCCATCTTTGAAGTCCAAGGATGTGCTCCATCCTGAAGAATAGGTAGCTTCTCCATCATATCTGACATATCTGTATTCTGCCAAGGCTTATACTCCAAATTCTGTCCTCTGACGAACACTGGAAGCATCTTATCATCCTTATCACGCAAATAATATCTGGGAGGATCAGTCTTTCCTTTAGCTGAGGATCCTTCTTTGCTTCTTTTTCCTGTCGCCATCTCTGGCCCTGTGGGGGCTGGGGTTAGATCATCTGGTGTCCTTCGATGTATTTCATCCAGCGAGACTCTCCGACCTTGCTCTTCAAGCTCTTTATACATTCGCCACTCTTCTTCCTCTTCCAAGTCTCTTCTAAGCTGTATTGAGTGTTGTCTTGTGTAGGGAGTATACTCACGCTCCCGATCACTGTCATCATCCCTAGTGACACTATCACTGGTAATAACATATTTTGCGTCTGGTTTTTCCAAAGGTTGTCTTCCTCTTCTTTCAGCTCTGACCAATATTTCCTTCACTGAGGGATCATATCCTCCAATTGGCTTAATATCATCATCACTGTCATACTCATATCTCCTGGAGGCTGCTTTTCCTGGTCCGAGTTCACTTGGCTTCCTCCTTAACATCCCTGGCTTCTTGGACTTGATGAAAGGACGCATCACGATGGTAGTTGTAGCTTTCCCTTCTTCAATCACTCTTCTGTCATCATCTTCAATATGGTATACACCATCATGACTCAGAACTGGAAGTTGGGGATAGGCTTCCTTGAACTGCACCTCATCCTCATAAGGTGGAGGGTTCTTGATTGGCTCCGTATGCGAAAAAGGTGTACTAATTTCCGCCATTAGTTTTTCTATTAATTTTGCATTTTTTCGGATTTTTTCTGCGCCTCTATCGTTTTTATCTTTCGCAGCTTTTAACCGTTTCTGTCCCTCATTTTCAAACAATTGGAGAACGCCAAGCTCTGTTTGTCTCTTTTCTTTACGTTGTTCCCCCTTTTTGCCCTTCTTTTGGCCTGCCTTATAGGTGGACACAAGCACCTGCATTGTTTTGATTACATCAGGGTTAAGAGTCCCCTCCACTGGCCATGGTTGGTCAATTTCAGGCCAGCGTTTATGCCATTTCTCCGACATCTTGGCAATACCTTTAATTAAAGGATTACTCTTTTGTACTACATCAACAGGAGTAATTACTTTGGGATTTGGGATCTCAATGTTCTTTTTTGTCATTTTGATGACTTTTTATATTCCCAAATTATAGATTGAAACTAATTACTAAGACTTTAAACCCCTTATAGCTATTAAGATCACTTTCCCTCTCTCTTTTTTTTTTTTTTTTTCTATCACACTCCCCCCTATTGCGTTGTGCACTACGCAATAAAACCCAAATTTAGAACGGAGTCTCCCCCCACCATCAACACAGCATGGCACACACACACACGATCCTTTACGGTGCAACTACAGCAGCCACAGAACAAATTCAACGAACACACCAGCGCTCCAGCATGTGAGAAATGCTCACCGTATTGGTCGACCAGGAGCGGGAGTAGGTGCGCTGAAGTCGTCGGCGACGCTGCAGGTCACAACATGTCCGGAGTTCGTGACGCCAATTTCTGTTGTATCTTCTGTAGCGATGATGTGATGATGATGAAGGAATCTCCGCTGACACCGACTTAATTGTATAAAAAGGTTTATTACAAAAAGTACAGCATCAAAACAAGCACCATGGATTGCCTGTGAGAAGATCCGAAGCCAATGTGAATCTCCCCCGTTATCCACTCAAACTACACCTTTTAAAGCCTCATGGTCTAGCTAATGTGTGGTGTCAAGATAGGCCCAGAGCCAACCTCATAACCATATATGGCTATTTCTACAAAAAGGGAAGATGTGAACATATGGTTCATATTAAAACTAATCTCCTCTCTTTGGAACTTTAGAAAAACAACCCCCAAGCGACCTCCATCCAGGATGACGCCAGACCTTTGACATAGGCCTACCTAAACATTAGACACACATAGCAGAGACATCTCTCAGCTCAGATACCTCACCGCCAATCAGGATAGAGGCATAGCAATGCGTATCCATGGCAGTTCCACCCTCTGGTCCAAATAAAGTCACTTCTGGCTCCAAAAAAACAAGATGGCCAATAGCCACAATAACAAATTTGAGGCTTCAAAACAGCAATCCACAAATAAATGGGTGACATCATTGTGGCTACATCCACTTCTTTTATACAGTTTATGGTCAACGAAAAAACATTGTTACCTTTTAATTCTGGTATGGTTTGTTTCCAAACTGCCTTATTACAAATTAACCAGACCAGAGCTGTAAGCATTAAGTCATATGGACTGACAGGTAATATGATTGATTTGTAAGTGAAGATGCTTGCTAACGTGTGGTAATGTGTTTCCATACTGACCAATGATCCTACATACATTTAGGCTATATATCACTTACAGACTACAGATCAGGAGAATGCTTTTCCTGAAAATTCCCTTGGTCAGCATATGGATTTATTGTAGTTTAGCTTTGGAAGCGGAAGGTTATTTTCCCCACAAGAGTTTCATTGACAGCTTTCACACCAGCCCAAACGAACAAATGCACCAGAGGTTGTTTGAACTGATCTAAAAAGGGGTTAGATGTGAAAGCCCCCTCAAGTTTTGAGAGGCATGCACTGGGTCCATGTAATTGCAGACGTTTGGCTGGTAGACCATTATTAGGAACAGCATCTGGACACCAAGAATATTCATTGCAAATTCCATAGTAAAACAAAAACCACTGATGGACTGACACCGCCATCAGGGGCCTCTGCTTGTGGACTGAACAACATATTAATATTTCTCCCTAGCTGTATCCCACACCACACACACCCTCCACTTCTGTCATCTGCCAGGTAAACTCTCTCCCACAGTCTGACTGACATGCGAGTAGCTTCCGTAGCCCTCCCCTCCCAGGCATGTCTGTCTGCTATGAGTATTTATAACCTTGAAAGAGTACAGAATGAATATCAGCGCATTCATGATGAGCTTCTCCCATGAGTCATCGGAAGCTCACCTTGCAACCGTGAGCCTAATGGTAGAAGATGTCCCTTGAAAAAGTTTCTGGAATGAGATTTTTAATGATGTGTCTGTTAAAACGGTTATAATGTCCTTTGCATTGTTTACAGCATTTCAACAGTGAAATGTTTTAAAGGCAAACATTGCTTATCTTTGGGTTTTATATCAGTTAATCCCATGTCCAGGACACATCTGTGACCTGCTCTGAAACTAGAGATTTAGGAAGAAGAAGTTATGTGGTTTTTAAAGCCAGATAAAGGCATTTGTGAGATAATATGAGGGCTGTAAGATTAGCCCAGTCAGTTTTTCTCAAAATAAAAGCCTGCAGTTATTCCCTATGGAGGAACAGCTGAATTCAAATTAAAATGGCATCACATGATCAAGTATTATTTTGTGGTATGGATACTCATGATCCCCGAGGATTAGTACGTTTTCCCTAGGACAATTATCCCTTTTGACTTTACATGTTTTTACACCAGCTACTACAGTCTTCACGTTGCTACAAATTAACTAGTGTGTATGACGCGTAGTCTGTCAAAAGTCTGTATCATACTTTTTAGCTGCATCCCGCTGCATCTCTGATCTATGTCCATGTATTAAGTGACTTTTGTCTTTACCTTTGTCTTTTTAGTCTCGATCCTACAAACTGTAAGCAAGTTAGCAAGCTTCTTAGCTTGATCGCTAATGGGAAAATAGTTTAATCCTGTTACTTATGTAAATCCTGCATGCTGTATATACTGTATATAGACATGTATACCTGCATATACTGTACATAACCACCCAGTTCATATATACAAAGTAAACTATTGCATTAACCATTCAGTATTTATTTATTTTCACTATTTGTATTTGTTTACAATTTACAGAAACACTTGACTTCACTTATATAGACATTGAATGTTGTTGGTAATCGTTACTTTATCTATCTTTCTCTCTCTCTCTCGCTCTCTCTCTCTCTCTCTCTCTCTCTCTCTATATATATATATATATTGTATGTCTATTTCTATCTTGTAAATTGTTCTTGAAACTGTATAACATTGAGAGCACCTAAAAATCGTCAAATTCATCATGTCAAATTCATTGTATGTGTACACATACTTGGCCAGTAAAGCTGATTCTGCTTTTGATTCTGATTTAAGAGATATATTTGCAATGGTGAAATATGAATTAGACCTTTTACTTAATTAAAAGTACCACACATCAACATTAAAATATTCCATTATAAATAAGAGTTGGGTTATGCTCGATCAGAACTGCCTGTACGACATGTTTGAAATCTAAAGTTTTTATAGTTGTTTCAAAGGGCCTCACCGGAAGACAGAGCTAAGTCCAGCTGTCACAAAGAGAGGGCAGACGTGATATGATTTAAATATGAAGATAACGGTGCACATTTTCAGACAGTCTGTCCTGGGAGACACTTATGTACAGGTGAAAAACTGACAGAAGTAGTTGTTTAACAAATCAAAAAAGAGCGCTGAGAAAGAACTTCAAACATCTTACCTTCTCAGCTACACACCGCCAGCCAATTGCTATGTGAATTGAGTGGGAATGTGAATTTGTTGGTCTCGGAAAGTTGGAGAAATGGTCTGACATAGCTGTTTATCAGTGACATATAATATCCAGATCTGGATAACTATTATCAAAAGTGCTGAGAGGATGAATTTCACTGACTTTGGTGATCTGGTTCATTTAACCAGTGAAATATCTCAGTATCTACTTGATAGATTTGTACAACATAACGATACTAATAAACTCTCATGTATTCTATGGACTTTGGTAGTCTGGTCAGCTAACCTTTTCCATGAGGATGGATGATTGCCATGAAATTGAGTACGGGCATTCCCAGCCCTCTGAAGATGAATTATTATAACAAATATTTGGTTTATGACCAAATACTTGCAAAACTAGTGATATTCTTATCACCCCCAAACACGGATAAACATTACCTGCATCAGCATGTTAGCTGTGTGAGCATGTTAAATGCTAACAGCATTTACTTCAAAGTACTACTTCGCTGAATAACTACTTCAGAGCCAGTACCATGGCTGTAGAGGCTTGTTGATCTTTGGGTTTGGGGAGTATAGTAACTGACAATGCTTAAGTCCAGGCAAACACTTGAAGTCAAAGTCGAGTTGCAAGTTTGTTTTGATTTTGTCTAGTCTAAGTCTGAGCACAGTACTATTTGTGAATGTACATGTTGTAGAATTGACTGAACGCTGTTTACAGAGTTTATTGTGGTGATGTATTTTCAGAGTTAGGTTATTGGTAACGACTGCTAAATTGATGTTAGTGATGCTATACGCATTTACTTTCACAGTACTGCTCCTCACCTAACGTGGCGACAGTACTACCCCGCTATCAGAGCTGGAGAACTTAATTTTTAAGCCGGGATCGATGTTGACCTGCTGTGACGTATCTCTTTTTAAAATGATCAGACTTGGCGCAGAAGAAAGAAAGAAATGGCCCTGGATCATTACCTTAATTTATTGAACTCATGTATCTCTAAGAGTTGTTGCCCCCTGCTCTTCTCTTTTGCTTTTTCAGCGCTCTGCCATTAAAAGTCTATGCCTGCCTGTGTGTCGCAGCAACATATTCCTGGGGACAGCTGCCAATGACGGAGTCGTCATTATAAATAATCTCAAAATTGCCCCGCACCTGTCAACCACCGCAGCGGATTCACAACTTTCCCCGGGGGGATAATGATAGCCTTGGAAACTGATAAATGTGTGGGGTGTAATCAGCTCACCCAGGCTGGTCTATTCTGGGAGGTGCAAAGAAGCCTGGGAGGGGGCCTTGACAGCGCTCAGGTGGATAAATAAAGAGAGGATCCTCTATAACCTTGTCTAGCCCTCCACCCCGCTCCTCACACTATAAAGACATTGAGCCAGACAGGCTGAATCTTTTCAGGGCGATACAGTGTGAGCCGGTGGGTAGAACAGTTTCTGATAGACTCTTCAGAATATTGTTTTTGTCAGTGTGGAAAATCCTCTGAAACAGCATTTAGAGCAGCTCGGGACAGTAAATCACTAAAGTGAAGCCCATACTAACGAGATTCTCTCAGGTGGGCCAGCAGCTTCCTAAGAGAAGTAATTTGATTCAGTTAAGTTTCAGTTTTCTTTTTAACCAAAGATTCAGACTAAAGTTACTTTTATGTGTCCTTGTTGTGTGTTTCTTCATCCCAGCCTCAATAGGCCAACAAGTAGTCTGCAAAGACAATCCTATTGTTGGGACTAATGTAGGGCAACAATTAATGATTATTTTCATTACTGATTAATCATGTAATCTATAAAATAGTTAAAGAAGTGTCCTAAGTGATGTCATCAGATTACTTGTTTTATCAAAAAGTCCAAAACCCAGTATGTTCAATTTACAGTGCTGTCAAACAGAAAAAAAGAAATATATATATTTGCATTCAATGCATGTTAGTACATCAGCACTCATTGTTTTGTACGTAAACCTGCACAACTGCACTATATGGATTGGCACATCCAGGCTACTGGACCTCGACAGCTTTCGTGTGTATGACATGTTCAGTATGACACATTCCTTAAAATGCACATTGTACAGACACACTGCTGCTGTGACCTCTGTACTCACCAGAGTTGAGCACCAGCAGTTTTCCTGTACAATTAAGAATTATAGGTGGCACCAATAAAGTGATTAGATATTCTGGCTAAACTGTTGGCTTGTTTCCTACCAACAGTTCTTACTGCTTGTGTTTCTTCGGACTCAGTCTGAATCCCACATGCTGTATTCATTCTCTGACAATCTTTTTTTTAGTTCCCTTCATTCCAATGTGGTGTGTCTCCCCAATAGTATCTATTATACTCCCCTGTCTTTGCTCAGTTTACCTCCTCCTTTAACCCCTCTCTCCTTCTATTTCACCCTCTCTTCGTACCTGTTATCAGAAAAGCTGCAGATTGAAGTGGTGGTCTGGCCTTGCTGAGGTTTAACTCTTTTAATCTGCAGCCGGAATCTGAAGATCAGCTGGATCTACCCTCCCGCTTATCTCACGGCTCAAATTCCACTCTCCTGTGTGTGTGTGTGTGTGTGTGTTTGTGTTGTGTACGTGTATGTGACAGTGATTGAGACAGTGTGCATGAGTGGGGAGAGTATGAGTGCAGAACTTGTGTGTGGAGTGTACAAGGATTAATAGATTCCAAGGTGTCGCTGGCTGCCTTCACTCTTATAAATGTTTAAGTCTCCACTTTTATCTACTGCAGGTTGTAAGTCTGGATGTCCCCTCCAATCTCAATGTGCAGCGCTGCAGGGCTGCACAGCACATCACACCTGCCTGTTTTAAAGTCACAGTCCTGAACGAAAGTGCCACTGATGTGCATTCCTTAATGTTATTCTTGTGCCATAAGTAATGTTAAGAAAACTCAAGCAAATAGACAAAACACAAACGGGGAAAGACAAATATTTATCATTTTGGCAACACATAGAGCGTGATGCATTTAGAAAACAATGTGCCTGGAATCTTGTATGGCTCTTGTATTCCAGAATTTTTGGATTAGAGGCTTCTAGAGAGTGTGATGTGGGAGGAGTTTTTTTTAAGTAGTATTTTTTTTAATAAATAATGCCATGTGACTCATAATTGCCAAGGCTTGGATGGGCATGAAACTCTTTCGGTTGAATCATCACTACGAAGTAGAACGAAAGAAAGTGTGTTACATATTATTTAACTTAAAATAAATAACATAAATCTAAAATAAAAAATCAAAAGGTACAACAATGTGTACATGTAAACCTAAGGAGGACAGTAAACTATGACTTGCAGGGAGCAGTTTTGTAAGAATCATTCCCTCAGTGTGTTGTGGACACCGGATTTTGGGTAATTTCTTGATCAGTTCAGCAATTGTGAGCTCTACTTCTTTCCCCTGACTGGCTTCTTCTCTACCAGCAATGGCTGGCATAAGCTGTGTTCCGACTGAACACAAAGCAAGTTAGAGGTAGCACGATATAAAGTAGGATGCAAATTCACCCTGCATGGCACAAATTGAGGGAAAGCATCGACTCAAGGCAAAATGTTTCAACAGCATGAAAAGTTTTCATGAATTCACTAAACATACAGAGACTGCAATTAAGAGGAGAGAGATTAGAGGTAAAGAAAAAGGAAGAACTGAAGTTCCGGATTAGTTCTAAAATCTGTCAGTAGCTGAGCTGTCACATAATCACACAAACAAAATACTCCAAATTTGGCAAATATTTGCTTTGCGTTCTATCTCAACCAACCTTAAGGCTCATGGGTATTGTACTTAAAAGCCATCTCCCCTACCAAAGTTATGGTATTTGTTATATTACTTTTTTGTTCATGGTATTACATTGAAATGCAGAAAACATAAAACCATTCATCATTTTTGAAAAGGGGACAAGGTTGCCAACTTTAGGCACCTGGCTAGAAGGAGATTTTGATGCCACAGGCTTAATCACATGTACGTGCAACCGCACTTAATCATGTGCACATATTTTGACTAAATTCACAATCAGGGCTTTAAAAAGTATGCAGCTTACATGTGTGAGAGCTTAGGTCTAAGATTTGCCTTCAGGGCTTCTGCCAGAACCAAAAGTCAACTCTGACTAATTAACCCAAGCCATGATCTTTTTTACTTCATCTAACCAAATAGTTTTGTAACCTAAACCTAACCAAACTGCAACTGAAAACAATAACTGAAAATAATAATAATGAAAAAAATAACATAAAAAAATAACTCAACTAAGTCTAAAAATAAAAACTTTTGTTCTCACACGGATCATAAAGCAGTTGCTACTGCGTGAGAGCGTGAGTTGGCCACCCTGTTTTTTGTCAATAAGCAACAGCGTTGTAAAGACTGTAACCACTTGAACCACTTGTTCATATCTGGCTATCAAAGTGCATGTTAGCATTCTTGTTGTGTTGTAGTAAGGAGTTAAAACTGGCTGTAATTAATTTATTTATCTTTTTTTTGTCATTTTGTATTAATTTTACAAGGAAATGTAAAGTGTTGATATAAATATTTGAAAACCCCATTCTAATGCACGTCAGCTATTCTAGTAGTACACCTCAGTTTTGTCTACAACACTGACGTGTCCACAGAAAGGTCATCTACAAAAAAGAAAAACAATAACATGGACTTGCCTTTGTTCTTCAGCCTGCTTTGCATGTTGGGTGCACTCAGAGTTCATAAACTTCTCCCTCTGTCCACTGGTTATGTTTGACAGGCTGAGGCCAGTGTGGGGAACAGAGCAGCAGTCAGACCACATCACTACAGGGTGAAACCACAATCCACAGGAGAGAACGCCTTCACTACTGCCAACACTCTGCGAGGAAAATACACACTGGACAGCTGCCTGGCAGAAATACATGTAGTATAAAGAAATGATCCAACTGATAGACCGCGACAACTCAGTATGGATTAAAAAGCATTTCTTGTTATTACAGAATTATGATTTTTTCCACAATGTCCCTAAAACAATTATTTCATGGTATTGACATAATTTAAACTGTCTGCTCATCACCATGATGCATCAGCAGATAACCATTAATAATAAACAAAGAATCATTGTAACGTTACAATCACCTGTAATTACCAAATGACACATAAGGCAGAGTAATACTAAATGATATAATAAAACAAAAATTAATGTATGTGTTCTTACAATCAACAGTTAGAGTATAATGCTATATATAACATAATATAATATATAATACCTATGGAGAATTTATAGATAATATACAGTATATAAAGCAGTCAAATTGTCAATTAAAGTGTAATTGACAAGTAACCATTGAAAGCAGTTGAAGTGTCAGTTGATGCAAAAGTTAATGACATATGACCTCCTGTTATCACCTGCTGAAGTATAAGTGATGAAAGCAGTTGAAGTGTCAGTTGGTATGGAAGTGTAAGATGTGGAAGTAGTTGAACTGTCAGTTAAATAATAAAAATCAGTTCAGTCAATCAAATCTGTCATGGAACTCTGGGTTACTGTGCGCCAACACAAAGAGTGTTTTAAGACAAAGCCAGTTAGCAAAACATAATTATTATTCCACAAGCAGCGGCCATAAGCTCTGGGTCCTTCTTTCTGGGGGTTTTAACTTGTCTCAAGACAGTTTGAATAAACCTTTTCAATTGCTGATTTTTTGATCACTTCTCAAAAGACTCGACAGTGACATAAATCCAGTACAATGCATTGGAAGTAACAAAATTGCTTTCTAATGGCAAACGATACGCTTAAGTAAAGTTCATATATTTGAATAGAAATTTAAATGCCTCTGCCAAGCTCGTCATGATGGATGACGCTTTCTGACACAAATCTCATGCTCCAAAGAAAGTTTGGCTGCTGATTTCTCTGACCCCCACCCGACCCTCCTGGCTCATCAGCATGCTGACGTGGTCTGCCTCTAATGCCTGAATATGCCCGTATTTGGACCCAAGGTTAGCTCTCTGACATTTCGAGCTGATTAAGAATTTGCCTGGGCCGTAACCTTTGCGTGGCGTGAATCTGGCTGTCATTGCATTAGTACTTCCATTATAGCGCAGTCACATCTAATCTCACCTGGAGCTCGGGGGCCTTCCTCATGGATGGGAAGGCGTCTAAAAGCCTCTTAATGTATGTGGGGATTATTTGAATACAGCTCTGACTCACAGATAGGGCGAGGGCGAGGCATTTAGCTAAGGCCAAATCAAATCAATGTCATTAGAAAAAAAGATTCCCAATTTCTGGCTGAATTACACCTCCTTCTGCTTTTTGTTTAAAGCAAATGAGATTGTAAAGATAGAGGCGCCTCATGTTGATACTGTAAATTCTCCAATAGTGGGAGGGAACCTGGACATACCTCCTCTGCAGAGACAAGTAGGCCTACATGTATAGTTGAAACAGACTTATATCATCTTATATTTCCTAACTAAATGTAATTTATCATTTAAATACTGATACTCATTCACTCTCATACCACTCATATTTGAAAAAAACACATTAAAGATGTCACTAAAATAGCTTCCTACCCGACACAGGCAGATCAAATTGTAATTAATGAATTTATTTCTTCCCAACTTAACTACTTTAATGTGCTGTTCTCGGGCCTACCACATTGCAGAACACACATTAAAAGCCTTCCAGTGGCTTCACACACTTTAGCTGTAAACTTGTACTGTGAAACATCTAAAGTAACAAACAAAAAGAAAACTGCAAAGTACCGCCAAATCAAACGAAATGGAATTATTTAATGCATGTTATGCTCAATCAGAGAGGTAAACACCATTTTATGACTTTTAAACCAAGACTTTAAACCTACTATTATCACACATTCTTCCTGTAACTGAAACTATAACTTTACTATTTCCCTTTGCGATAAATATTCTAATTATTGATTTGCTCTCTGTATTTTGTTGTTCAATATTTTCATGGAAATCTTTTAATGTTTTCCTCTAACATCAATAGTAAACTCAAACCAGTAATGATCATGAAGAACTCCCTTGTTCAAAAACACTGACTAAGCCAGTCTCTTGAGACACCATTGTATTTCCTAACAGGAAACAGAGGGAGCAGGCACTGAGACAATAAAAAACCTAACCATAATGGTTTACAGCTCCAGCAGTGGATAGAGGGAGATGTCAGCAGGGAGATGTGCAACATTGAACCATGCTGCTCTGAAATGTAAACTGTGCTCAAGGGTTCTGCCCCGCGACAAAGAGAAAGCTCCTTCTTCCAGGACACCTGTGACCCCTCCCCCCACTCCCCCGCCTTTGATTTAGATCCAACACATCTCCCCTGGTGCCTCTCCACTGCCTCTGAGCTGAAAACTAGGCAAGGCTGCAAGTCAGAAAGCCTCTGGAGCTAGTCTGGTGTGAGCTCAGCTTTCTTTTTTAGTCTTTTATTAGTTCTTCCTCTTGGATTCCCATACCTTTTCATCCACATGCCACAGGGAAAGAATGAGAAAATTCATAATTTGAAAAAATAATAAAGAAAACCTGGAATGTCCACATTATCAGCACTCCGGAGGTAGAAAAGTGATGATTTCTTTTAAATCCACAATATTGTCCCTTCAAGAAAATTTGGCAGTCCAACAAATGTAACCATTCCTTTAAATAATTACATTTACAAAATCACCTATTTGTACAAGCCATGTTGAATGGGATCCTTTTTACCAGCATGGCAACTCTAAAATAAGTGTAGTTAGCTATACTTAGTCAAGTTCACAAAGAACCAAGAGTCAAATAGACAAACATCCAAAGACACCAAACAGTCAGTGTCTGAGTCGCAGTACCATCAGCCAGGTACTGGCTGAAGAGCAAAATCATTTGATGGAGCAAAGGGAAAAATCTGGTAGCTAATGATAACATTTGCTCAACACAAAATGCATCAGCAAAGAGGAACAGCTGTGGCAGGTGGCAGCTTACCAAGGGGGATAGATGGACATAACAGAACACTGCAATATACACACTGCACACTAAAATAACTACAGAGTGGAAGTAACATCTCTGTGACACAGATTCAGTCCTAAATGTACTCAGCTTCACAAAGCTGAAAGCGAGACATAAATATGCATCAAGCCAGGAGTGAAGTTTATATTTTACAATGAAAACTAAAATGTTACATATGCCATGCACTGCAAGATGATCCAGGTAGTGTAAACTATAGACAAGAGGTGAATGGGCTCGATGTAGCAGTGTCACAGATCATCATTTAAAGGTTCTCCTTTAAATGATGACACTGTAGAGCTCACTGTGACACTGTTACAACCATCTGCTGGGAGCTCTCATTACTGTTTTGCAGAGCTGATAGGAAATAGGAGAGTTTCACAGGACCAGGAGGATGCTAGTCACAAAGTGGAAATACTCTGAGATGACACACGGCTGCTTTCATCAACGGTTTCTATAGCCTACTCAGCAGGTCAAAACATTATTTAACATTTAACAGAAAATTTCAGGTTTATCTACAACCTAGGTCCTGAGCATAGGCAATTATTCTGGACCATGGGATAAAATGTGTGACAAAATAATCTCAACCCAAGGTCCATTTACAAGATGGAGCTTTCAACTGCATCTCATTCATCAATGGATGGAACTTGATGGACTTGAAAAGATGCTAAGATTAAAAATTATGTGAATAAATCTTAAGTAACACAGTGTGCCCAATGAATCAACTAAATTTCCCAGTCAATGGAATCAGTCCAATTCCAACCAATCATGTGAAAACAAACAGATTATCACATACGATATAACGACTCTGCTCACCAAACATGAATTTCATTCCTGCAACAACCCAAACCAAGGACAAACTCTATTAGAAATCTCAGTCATCACTTCCAGGATTATGTCCCAGAAAATGATGCTTTCCTCCAGTCAGTGAATCAGTGAAAAAATGTCACCTCATTTTAACCTACTGCACTGCACGCTCTCCCACTGGGCCAATCAGTATAATTTACAAAATGTTGGAACGGAGTGATGCTATACATCATTTCCCCAAGTTTCATCCAGGTCTAATTAGCTTTAGGAGATTTTGCATGATGGATGGAGACACAAATGATCAAACATATGAATGAATGGGACTGATCCATAAGCTCTGTATTTTCTGGGGTTTCACTGTGGAAAACGAAACAGAAAAAGTGTACTTACAGGCTTTCGTTCACTAAAAATGAGCCCAAAGTGCTTTTATCTTTAAGTTCTCCTCCAAATGAATCTGATTAATGATGAAAGTTCAGAGTTGAGAGTTGCTGTGTCTCTCAACGACCCCTGTCCTCTTCACTTTTCTAAAAAAAGGTTTTTTTTTCTATCACATTTTACCTCTACTTCACTCCGCGAGAACTAAATTGCCCTGCCGCAGTGTTCTGCTTTCTCTAGGAGCTTGCTTTCATCTTTGTTCCCTCTTTTGTAGAAAGTGGGTGCATGTGTTTTCTAGATAGAAGCAGACCGAAAGAGAGAAAAATGTGTATGCATAAAACAAACAGCATATTTTGTATCTGGGAAACTTCTTTCTCTGTCATTGTGTGTGTGGTTTGTGTGTATTTGTGTCAGCAAACATGTTATCTAACATATAGCCAATCTCTATCATTTCCTCACCTAAGCCCAGGATATAGTGTGTTGTCCCCACTCTGCTCCCTTCAGCTGTGTGTATGTGTGTGTTTTCATGTGTGTAAAGGTCAGCACTGTGGGTCATGGGGCTGCATGGCCACAGCACTGCCAACTGTTGTTGGCAAAGTGTGTGATGCTCACATTAGAGAAATGAAGCAGCCACCTGCTGGGCAGAGATGGAGGCAGATGTTGAGAGGCAGGTTCCCAGAGGGCACAAAGGATTAGCAGGTTAGGAGCATGCACCCTCTGCTGCTCCTGTCATCTTTAGTTTCAGTGGAGCATTATTGCTTCTGACAGCATGTCACTTCCAGGTCTGACATATTAGCCCCACTGTGGGTCCCTGAAGTGAGTTTACTGTTTATTTGGGCTGGTTTTACAGTACTGCATACTGCGTCAGATTGGTGTATGGACAAATTGTATGATGTTCAATTTTTTACTTAAGTATAAAAAAATCCAAAAAGTGTATTGTGCCTGTTTAATGCAGCATTTTAAAATCAGAAACTCTTTGCATGTTGTGAAGGTATAGAAACCTTTTTGATGTTGAGACAAATTCCTTTCTTTTCCTATGCCATTTTTTCTTCACTGGCACTATAAATATTGTCACGGTGTCTGTTATCTGCATGAATGCAAACTAAACTCGACCAAGACTCCACAGCCATGCTAGTGGCTCTGTGAGGTTGTAATCATCTCTGTAAAGAAAAACCAAGTTTGGTTTTGATCCTTGCAGTGCGTCAGCCCACATAGTAAAAGCAGCACGTTAGAGGAGCAGCAGCAGTTTTACTGCACCACCTGTGTCTTCACAGGATGTGTTCAGGCACACTATTGAATGTGCATTTTGACAGCGCTGAGAGCCCAACACACAATCACTGTAGTTACACTTTTAAAATGGAAGAAAATTTACTTGTAAAGTGTAAAAATGTACTATTGGTCACATGTAGGCGCATACATCTCTTCTATCACACATGCGTGAGGAGGACAACTGAAAAACGCGTTTTAAACATCACCAGCTCAACAGGAGCAGCAGGTTGAGTGTTGGAAAAACCAACAGTTGCAATGAAACATTTTGTGCAAAGCCGTGCTGGTACAAACTAGTGGGAGCTGTATTTTTGTATGCTGAGAAACGTATTGTCATTTAGCTTTTCCAACTGAAATCACTCACTGGTCATCCATTTTAGTCTAATATTATCATGTTTTTTAAATGTATTAAATTGTTAACAGTTTTTTTTATTAATAGAAATGAATAATATGAAAGCCTCTCTGACAAAACCAACCAAAGGTCATCACTGACTTATTATTTTAACCGAAACCATTAACTCTTCCTAAATCTAACCAAGTAGTTTTGTTGCCTAAACCTAACCAAACTGTGACATTAATACTGAAAATAAAAATAAAAAAAATCAATGCTGACTAAAGCAAGACTGAGTTGTGAGCATGAAGGGGAAAGTGTGTCACGCAAACCTGGTTTAATGCGCTGCTGCTTATCAGCTATCTGAGCTGCAAAGTGACAGTAACAGTGCACGGTGGAGGTTTGTTTGGTGGCTTGTTCATGTTTGTAAGTTAGATCAGAAGGAGACTTTAGAGTGTGGCCCTTGTTTTGCTGTCTGGCTCAGTGTGATCGTCTGCTCTGCCTATGATAAAAGGCTGAAGTTACTGCTTTATGCAAGATTGGCTGTATCAAAATTAGTTCTCCATCTACCTAACGGTATTTCATGGGATTAATGCAATACTAGGGAGTGCCATCATGAAACCAAAACATAACACAGGACAAGTGACTTGCACAGCAGATATGTTGCTGTAGTAGACAACAAAAAGCAATTTAATTGCATAAATCTATCCATCAGCTATACCCACTTATCCTTGAGAGCCAATCCCAGCTGAGGTTGGGCAAGAGGTGGGGCATTCCCTATACAGGTCACCAGTCCATCACAGAGCTTACAGAAAGACAACTGTTCATGCTCACATGCACAAGTACACACAATTAAGAGTTGCCATTTAACCTAACCAGCATGTCTTTGGACTGTGGGAGTGAACCAGAGCACCCAGAGGAAACTCAGGCACAGGGGGAACATGTAAACTCCACCTTCTTGTTGTTGTGAGGCGACAGTGCTAATCAAGAAATTTAATTTCACTTCCACTTTAAAATGCCAATTTCCTACAGTATATACTCCTTCATCTTCAAGCTAGAGGTGTAAATTACAAATCACTTTGCTGACACCTCAGAATGTACAACAGTAAGTGAATGCATCACCGTTCAGCTCTGATTCTGTCTTGAGTTCAGTGGAACGTTCAGTCTGTTTGTGGTCCAAGCGGTTAGCCAATACAAACACTGTACAGCAGCCTGTTGTTTATAACAGGGTAAACACAATAAGCTTTTAACGAACTGTGGATCACAGCTGAGCTGACCACAGAGCTGTCAGTCATCAGAGAGGAGCTTCACTGCTATGAGCTGCTGAGCTGGTCAGTGACAGTGGTGATTTAGTATAGTCAGTTCACTTTATAGAGTCAGTGTAAAGAATTGAACACCTCTACTTCGAATATGTAAACCCCAAGAAGATGTTTGATTTTTTCAGACAGTCCAATGAAGGAAACCCTCAATAAGAGTTTCAGCTACAGAAGCTTGTCAGGACTTTGATTCTCTATTACATGAAACATGGATATATGTACCGGATTTCATGACAATCCATCCAGTTTTAAAGATGTTCCACACAAAATAAAAGAATAAGTCAACCTGCTGGTGCTGCTGGATTTAAAGTTTCCACCTCCAAGTCACTATGACCCATGATTTGAAAACCATGAATGCTTGTGATATTCATCGTAAGGGAAAGATTTTAGCCATGGTGGCAGGGATCACCAAAGTCAGTAGGATTCAGTCTCTGGTGACCATGAAGTACAACACTTCATTAGTTGTTGAAATAGTTCAATTTTGACCAAAGTGGTGGACAGATTGACTGACACTGCCATCCCTATAAACATGCTGCTAATTTGGCTCAAAATATGGACACAATGGGCCCAGAAGTCACTGCAGCTAGCAACCATAGTGTTATTAGTGTGTTTGTATATGTGTGTGTGTCTTTAGCTAGCACTGTACATCAGTGATCATTGTCATCACACTAACATCATTACATTTGCCCAGCTGATCCAAACAATCTAACAGAACCTAAATCTGCTTTCCCCAGTATAAGGATTGCAGTTAAAGTCTCACATGAAAACCCCAAATCATTTACCACTGATAAGTAGTCTAGTGAAGCCATTAGTGTTAACTGACAACAACAAAGACTGTATTGACCTAATGAGATGACCTCGGTGTTCTTGTGGAAGAAGGAGACCAGTCCAGTTAGGTCCCGTCAGTCAGAAAACACTGCAGGGCCACTCAGCATGCCACTGCTTGTCCCTGTGTGTCTGGCCTCTGAAAAGACACATATTAATAATTCAAGGTAATCTCAATCTCATCAGGTCACCAGGTCACCTCCCTTGTTCAGTGGATGGAGGTTTAATGTGGGTGTGGGTGTGTATAAGATGTGTGTGTTATTATAAACAGAGATGAGATTACAGTTTGGTGTGAAAGATGAGAGAAAGCTTGAACAAAGAGAGGCCTCTGCTGTCCCTCTCCACTTACTGGCTGTCCTTGGGGTAAAGTCAGTCTGTCTGGCAGACCGAATGGGAAGCTGTCTGCACAACAAAGGTATCAGTTTCAGTCAGAGGTGGCCATCAACATGCCGGCTTAATGAGTTTGACATTGGCATGGACACTGTCAGGAGGAAGTCTGAGAGGAAACGCTCACAGCAGAGGATTTAAAGGATGACAGGTCTTTCCATGCTGTCAATCAAACGGCTGTGCATTGTTATGTACTGCAGACAGTGTAGACCTACTGGAGCGTGGTGCTGTTTGTCATCTGTGTACTCTGAGGGCACAGATGTTACCATGTATCTCTGTCTGAAGTGCTACATGTTTTCTACCAACATGTCCTCCAAACTAAATGACATTATGGGTAATTTGTTATAGTCTTTGGAATCAACCAGTGTTGGGCAGTAACACATTAGTTTGTAACATGTTACAGTAGTGTGATTACCCTTTTTCAGAAACGAGTAGTGCAAGGGATTCATCTATTTTTACTATAAGATAAAGTTTTATTGATGCATTTCAATAAAATGTTTCAATAAAAATGATGCATTTCTTGCAACAGAACAGAAATGCAAAGAAATTAAAGCCCAGATAAGTAAAAAATAAGAACATTTATAGAACTAAAATACCAAAATAATACAGAAAATAAAATAGGAAGAGCATTGGAGACAAAACTACAGTGTAAGTCAGTGTAACACCAGACTAATAAATAATATGATGAGGTAATGGTACCTAGTTTGTCTGTATTATTATGGAACTGTTATATAAGTATAATATAGACTATAGTGCAGAAGAATTTAACATTAACATAATACATTAAAATAGTATGTGATATGAGAGAGTGTATAAAGTAAAATGTAGTACTGTAGTATAACACAATATGTAGTATAGTACAGCAATATGACACAGAATAGAGTAGCAAATATGGTATAGCATAGTGTAGTATAGTATAGTATAGTATAACAAATATATCAGCAGGCGAGGTGCAGTAATCAGTCCAACAGAGAGAAAATAGAGGGAGTCGAGTTGCTTGAGTCTCTCACTGTATCACGCAAAGGTGAGAAAAGTACACAGTCTTCACTCAGGTAGAAGTACAGGTATTAGTGTATAAAAGACTGACACTTGGGTAAAAGTAGAAGTACTGATTCAACCAATCAACATTTTTACTCAAGTAAAGTGAAAAAGTTCAGGCTCTGAAATGTACTTAATGTGTAAATAAAAAAGTAGTTGTAGTCCTCCTCTCCCTGTCAAGCCTTTTCTCCGCAGTCAAGTCAAGTCAAGTCCCTCTCTCTCAAGTCTGAATCGCCTTATTCCGTCTTTTTTGAGGGTGTTCTGTTTTTAATGAAAGGCTGGAGAAAACTGCTCCTGACAGTTACTGTTTGTTTTGCAATAACAATTAATACAAAAATACAAAATAAAGTTGAGTGACAATATTAACCTTAACATCGTCTATAGAGGTGCATTATAGGTATGTCATTGAATACTAATGCATTATTTGTATATGAAAGATAATGCACTCATTATGAACAGAATCTGAAGTTGTCCAGTCATTTTCTCTTCCACCAATAAACCTGTAGTCCTTTCTGATTTGGATTATTTTGGACACATGGTTTAAATACTGTGTTATCTTTTTCTTTTTTAAGAAGGTTTCAACAACTTTCAGTGCAGACCCTCCCACTTCTGGTGTAAGTGCAAATAGAGATATTTTTGTGAACTAGCTGATACAGATAGTAGCTCTGTGTTGCACCCACAGTTTAAAGTAAACTTTTGAAGTAAACAAAGTATGTTAGATTAATCTCACCATTATTGACACTTGTAATCAGACAGTATTACACTATATTACCTGGTTACTGCAGAGCTGGAGTAGAAATCTGGTTTCTGTACTAATCATTCCAGCATCGGCTCTCTTTCTTGTTAAAACATGGCTATAAACTGATTTTTGAATGGAGGGAAATCCTGCTCTTATCACTTAGTTTTAACGCTGCATTAGTGACAGATAACATGACTCAAATTAGTTTTGCTCTAAATGGAGCATGCAGGGAGCAGAAGAACATTTCCCCGTCTCCCCTTAGTCAGCACTGCTTTTATGTTTGTGTTTAGGGGCTGATTTCAAAGTACAATCGGCAACAGCAAGGAAAGTCTATTTTACCAAGCTAGGTCAGTGTACTGGCTTAGTTTAAGTAGTCAAGTTTGTGGAAATAATCTGTGAATCATGAGTTTCCTACTTTTGATGAAAAGTCTTTTTTAATTAAAAAAAAACAACAAAAAGACGAATAATAAAAGATAAACCACCTCTGCTCACATTAACTGAGCTGATCTTATTTTTCTACAATAAAGTGATTATACAGGATCCATAGACTTTTTTCAGGAACTGAAGGCTGAAATGACTTCAAAGTATTTTTATTACTATTTTGTATTTTATATTTATGTTTATGTTTCTTGACCTTTGCACTACTTTTCTCTATTATTTTCTTATTTCTCTGTTTATTGTTACGCACCAACACACAACAGCAAATTCATTGTATGTGAAATCTTACTTGACAATAAACACGATTGTGATTCTGATTCTGAAAGAAACATAATGAGTGCATAAGTATTTATGACATAAGATATTTTAAGCCACTTCCCTTACGAGCTTGAAGGCTGATGGTCTGCATCATCACATGCAGAATGACAGGTTGGGTCGTAACCTTGGAGACTGAAGTGTGTGTCCAAGAAGAGTTGAGGTCACAGTAGGGCAGGATTTAACACTTCCATTTATTCAGGGGTCCCTGTGCCCAGAAGTTAAACAAGACAATGGGCTCTATTTTAGGATGCTAGCACAACAACCAAAATCTGTACGTGTGGGGTTACAAAGAAACATCCCTCATCTCATTATTCCTCATCATTTTAAGACCATCATTTGAGGGGGCTCCAGTTTTGTTGTTTTTCCCAGAAAACGTCTGTGTTTCTATGACCAAGTAATTAAAGAAGTAGATGTAATGTCATCGACAGTTGCCAGATTAGACAAATGTTTTGCAAGCAAACCCTAAAAGTCCCTCTGTCAGAGGCAAAAAAAGAAGTTTCATCTGTGGTTGCGTGCTCACTGTCACCTGTGGATTAGTGTCAGTTCAGCCAGGACGTCAGAGCAGAGTGACGGGACATGATGCAGGGAAGGGAAGGGATGAGGCTAAGTGAGTTCCTGTTCAGCTGGAAAGAAATCATGTTTGTCAGCCTACTGAGCCATAAGAGCACCATGAATCACATACAGAGGCCATTCAGTACAGCAAAGCTAGGAAGCATGTTTGTTATGTGATTCTACATTAGGTAGGTATTTGTATGTTGAATAAGGCGCAAAATAGAAAAAGTTCTGTGTTGACATGCATGTGACTCTTATTCATTAGAAATGATTAATTAATTTGAGAAATCCTGTCCTACAGTGAATGTTATTTGTTAGACATCATTAATATACCTTTATTCTGATTAAATCTTTCCACCTTCCACAAAGTGCTCATGGGCTGATATCTATGTAGCCTACAGCACCCCAGCCGAAACAATCCTCTGGAGTCACGGCTTTAAAGTCTCTTCTGAGGTTTTCCTTTATTTACCTTTTTCAACATCTAGTTTATTTTGTTTAGTGTGTGAAGCAGCCCTTGCTTGAGCTGAGAACATACTACACATATAAAAGGTGCAAATGATCAAAGATTTGATGGAGCCAAGTCTTAATGGATTCCAATTTGTCACCTACCTACTATATGACAAACTTCATGATTCCCGCTGTGCGTCTCTTTCTCGACATTTTACACACATGCTTACTACAGTATTTTATTTTATATATATATATTTTAATCCTATATTTTTAATGTTGCACTATTTTATGTTTTATGTCTTAGATTCTTACTTATATACTATGCTTCTATACTTTATACTTTTTATACTATGGTATGAGCAGTGTTGAAGGAGCCTGAGATTTGAGTTCTTCTGAAAAGTGGCTGAACTCTGACCTGTGATTTCAATAGAAATAATGTTGTCACGTGCAGCAAAGCCTCAGCCCTAAACCTGTGGAGGCCGAGGCATCTCATTGTGGAAGAAAATGTGTTTTTAGAGGCAAAGAATAACTTTAGTTTGATCTGATCTTCAATCATTTTAGAACAGTTTTCATCTCTGTGGGAGTCACACAGTGGGACAGTCTACTGAATCCATACCTGTACCTACTCTACCTATGAATTATCCACAACGTTTTTATATGTTTTTAGATCATTGTTTCAATTTTTTTTGAAGATGTTGGGGTTTTAGCAGGGAGCCTCCAAATGACTAATTAACCAACATGAAGTCTCTTCCTGTGTGTGAATGTGTTCAGTTTTTGCTTTGTGCTTATATGTACCCTTTCCACAGAAAAGACAAAAAAAAGAAAATATTGCCTTAACATTACCAAGTTCATTTTATTTTCATCAATTGGACGAGATTGGATCCTAGGGGGTGGAACTTAGCACAAAAAAGGCTTGTGCTGGCCCTGCCATGCTGGAACCATGCTCTTTGAGCGGCATGGGGCAAATAAATGATTTCTTAACACTAGAACCGCCAAGGTGGTCATTTTTACCCTCTCACCTTTTCAAATGCAAGTAACTCTGTTAAATAAAAAAAAAAATCCCTATATTTTTCTGTTCCTGACTTTTCCTAAAATTGTGTTATTAATCATCTACTGAATTATGGTGGTTGTGGGATAAACAGAAGGAAAAATATCAGCACTTTTACCTCCATTTTTACCACTCATAGAAACAGCTGCGGCCAGCCGCTGTGCGTGTACCACCAGTCAGGTTGCTTAGCAATGCCCATTGTTTATCATTTTGATAATATCATATCACGAGCTAGCTATGCCTACAAGATCTGGATTTGGAAACATGGACCGAAGGAGGAGGATGAATGCTGAAGAAGTTCTGGAAATGCTCCAGGACGTGACCGATGGAGAATCGGATGGGGAAGAGATGACGCAGAGATCAATGACCCTTTATTCACAGTAACATAAGCCTAACTAAAACAACACATTATTATCCCAAATTTATTTTTAACTTTTACTTAATGTTTAAGTTCTACAAAAATTTAATTATTTAAATGTGTTAAATGTTTTGTTGTTTGTTGCAGCCTATGGTTTATTGATCAATTTTGACTTATTTTAATATACGAGTATTTTCAATCTGTAATGAAATTAAGTAATTGTAAAGTTAATAAACCCCCGTAAACTGAATTTTAAATTGTTATTTTGTCAAGTCTTACTTATTATTTAAAAATAGATGAAAATTGACAATTTAACAGTCTAAAGAAATGACATCTTTGCGATTGCTGACACTGTTGCGGCAGGGGGTAAAAATGACCCCCTCCAGGGGTTCTAGGGGTATTAGAATGTTGGCGGTTCTAGTGTTAAATGTAAAAACATCATACTCAGGTAAGTTCACCTTCCATTTTGAGTCATACACATCTAGGAATCTGAACTGACTAAATAAATGATACCAATACATGCTAATATAAAAAGTGACAGCTAAAACACCCACTAGTTCTCATGCATAATGGCTCTGATGGTCCCTGCATTTGTGTGCTGTTCCTCACAGCAAATACTGTGTTTATTAGAATCCAGCTTGTTCACATGCACTGACTTCAGAGGGAAACATATACTCTGACTGTGCCTTTGATCTGTCCCACAGATTTCACATCTCTGAATCCAGCTCAAAACAATGTAAACACTTTGCAGTTATCAGGCGACACAGTGTGGCAGCAGTCGGCCACCCCTCCAACTTAACATCATCGCGTCTCCTGGGATAGGCTTTCAGGGCGTCTGTTTCAAGTTGTTTACTTCTACTTTCCTCCCTCTGACAGCAACTGTTCTGCCAACCAGCCATAGAGAACTACAGCAACAGGAACTGAATTATTCATTACAGTCAAAAGTGATGGCATTCATTAAATATTATTTGCAAAGGAGAACAATGGCATTCCAAGGCTTATGAAGACAAAAACAGGCCACACAGTCCCTCATCCTCTGCTCTGTGTGAGAACATTAATCTTTTACATTTGCACAAGAGCTTAAACTCCAAGTATGAGCCCACCAGAAGACACTGCCTGTGCTTTCAAGAGCAGTGCAGTCCATGATGAAAGACAAAGTTAGTCAGGTGACAGTCATAATGTGCTAATAGAACTGATGGGACTCGTCCAACCAAGCACGTCTTTGTTATCTTTTCAAAGAGAGATGAGAGACAGCCTGCCAGGCCGCAGCAGAGTGAGAACATCGCATAGAAAACAGCCAAACACAACTAACAAGCTGAGGAGATTGTGGCTTTTTTAACTCTTATTTGAGCCGAATCCTCTCTTTCATCTGGCTATGTGAAAGGAGAGCAGAGCTGAGGAGAATCTTCAAATTAAAATGCAGTTTGGAGCCATGGCTAACCCTCAATTAACCATCTCTAAATGAGTTGAGGAGTGGTTACATTTCATGCACTTAGATTCTTAGTGACCCCTCCCAGGATGAAACTCCACATACAAGGGAGTGAACTGCAGCCCCTCAGGTCTGTCAGCCAGTGCAAAGACCATGAGGTCTCCAGGGATGAGTTGTGTTACTTTCTTTGCTGCCACAAAAGTATCATAGCAAACACATTCCCTTTTGCTGATGAGATGAAGGTAACAGCAGTAGTTCCCCATGTTTTCTTCTATTCCCCCCTCCACCGTTTTCAGGCCGATTAGTTGTGAATTCCTAGTGTTAAACTATTGATTGTGCTTTCTGTATTCTAACTGTGTTTCTGGTGTCTCAGGACCATCTCCTGTCTGCCTGCGAGCTGCCTCCTGGCTTCCAAACCATGGAGCACAACACTGATCCTGTATCTGTTTGAATGATGATAAAGATGCAGCTAGGCTTTAACCCGGTAATTATTCACCCTGAAATGACTGTCCCGCCACAGTTAATGGTGATTTCTATAAAAGAATACCTGTAAAAATGAATAGGTTCACTTATTTCTATGAGGTGACCAGTAGCGTTACTGTTTATTTCTCTTTAGCAGCCTGTTCTCCCTGCGGCCCTCAAGGAGGAGATACAGGACCTTCAATACCTGCACCAGTAGACAGAGGAACAGCTTTTATCCTCAGGCCATAAGACTTCTAAATAACGATAATGATAAATAACACACGCACTTTTTATACTATTGCTTATTGCTGTTGTACTTCATTGCTTTTATATTTTTATTTTTTACTCTATACATATTTCATTATATATCTTTATTTTATTTTTAATCTTTATTTTATTTACATATGTCCTGTACTGTTTTCTTGTACAACCAGAGTGACACATAAACAACTTCTTCCTCTTCAGTATTTCTCTTTTCCACTGAACGTCCTGCAACATTAACATGATGATGACTGATGCTTTTTAGTAAGATGTTCATCTGCATTAATATGTTTTGTGTCTCCGAATACCATTTTTCTCTTCTGGCCCCCAAATGATCTTGCTCCAGATTAATCACAGCCGGGGTTTTTACACTGGCGGGTTGTAATTCATATCATTTTCCCACAATCGTAACTCATGCTGTCACCATAATTAGTTAACTGCGTTTAATCACACGCAAAATTGATCCCTGGATAAGTAATGTTTCTAGAAATCCCTTCCCAACCGTGATTCTGTTGCCCACTCATTTGTAACGCCGTCGTGCTAATGACTACTCATGGTGGTGGTGTGGAAGGCAGCGGGAGGTCTGAGTATGAGCTATACTCACTTTTTGGCAACACAGCAACTCAGTACAGACCTGGACTTTATCAGTGATTCCCTTTGCCTTGTGCCATACACCCCTGAGGAAAACAACTGGGGGATGCTGGCAAGGCACAGAGAGAGGCATAAATGTCATTATGCAGCCTCGATTCCCCTGAGACTGCCTTCCATTCCTCTCTGCTTTCTTTCTGTTTTTCTCTCCCTGTCTTCCCCTACATCTTCTCTCAGTTTCTGCCAGTATCAAAACATGCAGAACTCTAATTAATTATTCCCACAAGACCTGGACAAGTCTGAGATAACAGACTTCCACCTCAAGCCCAGACTGCTGCTTAGCTTTGCAGATCTTGTGACACTGAGGCCTTCCTCTTTCTCCTCAGAAGGCACACATTAACCCTTCTGAACTCTTCTGAACCCTCCCTTGGCTGTTGTGCTCGTTCGTACTTTAATGATTACACTTGGGCACCCATAAGTGGAGGCTGCTGTCTAAACAGATTATGGTTGACAATGTAGTAAAACACACTTGCAATAATTAAATATGTCTTAATAGGAGAAAATATTTTTTACACAAACTGTACATTAAGAAATACTTAAAATTGTCCCCATATCAATAAAGTGTGTTATAAATAATTGATTAAATGTTTATATACTGCTTATGAATAGGAATGGTTAAAGTAAGAGGTTGGTTGTTTGGGAGGGGGTCAAACAGGCCCAGTAGTGCTTTTCTAGACATATAACTTCTTTTGAGCCTTCAGCTATCAAGCTCCTCTCCTGTGGGACCAGCTCCCTAACGCCACTTCTTCCTGGTGGTTTTTGTGCTTTTTCACCTTCTCACTTTCTGCAGGTATTTCTGCCTCTGGAGCTGTAGAGTCTGGATCTGTGATTGCCGGCCGTCTACTGCCCCCATGTTCCTGCTCCACACTCACTGCTGCAGTTGTTATTATTATTAGTCTGATTTGTTGTCTCTCCTCCTGTTCTGTCTCCCCTCTCCCCCTCTCTCCTCCCCTTTCAACCCAACTGGGTCGATGCAGATGGCCGCCCACCCAGAGCCTGGTTCTGCTCGAGGTTTCTACCTGTTAAAAGGGAGTTTTTCCTCGCCACTGTCACCAAGTGCTGCTCATGGTGGGAACTGTTGGGTCTCTCTAAATAATATTTTAAAGACTGTCTTGAGACTGTCGTGGAATATTTAGTGGGGACAATGTAGTTGCCCACTTAAGGTAATAATGACAAACTGCTGGTAAGTCAGGACAACTGAAGCTGAAGACATCAGATATGATGATAACTGATCCTGCTGACAGCTCTGTCTCACACAGGTTTGTGATTCTATTTTTCCAGATACATTCCAGAACAGTCAACTGCTTGGTAGTTTGGCTAACTTATGAAATTGAAAGCACTGATTCCACACTTGATTTTAAGTCGGACAGTTGGGTGCAGTGAGGTCGTCGTGATGGGACATTTTATGTTGTAATTGTAATTGTTGCAATGGTGAATTCTGGATCAAACCCTGGCGCTGTTGCCATTATGCAGTGGGTAATGTAAGTACAATGTTGCCAAGGATTTAATGATTTACTATGCTCAAAGTCATGCTGCATTAGCTATTAGCAGTTCCTGTTTGTAACTGGATTAGGTTTGATACTGAAGAAAAAGACAACATTTCATGATAATTTGCCTATATCCTCAGTGTACAGAGGAGAAACAGTAACTGGAAAGCGATGGGCTGTGATTTGACACAAATGGCAAAAGTTGAACCAGTTGGGTTCACAGTGTTTAACCCCACCTCTCTGGGAACCATTACAACATGCAGACATAAACTAAGGGAAGTTTCTATTTCCTTTACCCTGAACTCATTTGCTCTCTCAGCACATATCACACAGAACACCTTTGCAGAGGTGATGCCTGCAAGGCCAGGCCAGGCTTTTCGTAGGGTCGAGTGAAGACATGAAAGAGACGTCACCAGGACCAAAGACCGCCTCTATGTCTCGAGAAAGTTCAGTCAAACACAGAATAGACCTGCCGGGGTGATTGGTGTGTTATTTTTCTCTGGACTCAACAACGTTATTTCCCTCCACAGGAAGAACTTGCCGCCAGCCAGCAGGGTGGATGATTATTTATCCACCATATACATTATAGATAAAGACCACAGTCAATATGGTGCACAGATATTCTACGGGATAGCAAATTGTACCGGGGCTGGAATATGGACAGCACTGACAGACATGCTTAAGCATTATGCTTCTTTAATATTTTGGCTTCAATGCATTTTCTGTTGTAAAGACTGCTTTTCTCACACCTTTTCTGCTTTCTTTCCTTTCTTCCTTTTACAGGTACACCAGGGAGGAGAAGAGAAACCATTTTGTACCAGTATTTTTGCACACTGTACAGCTCCCCACAAAGCTCTACATCATCTTTCACCCTGAAGCATGTAGTCACTTTCCAGGTTTTGGAGCACTTTGAAATAATATGCTGAATTTCATGAATTTTGCAGGCTCGAAGGGTAGGGGGTGGCGGATGTTTGTGTGAGCGTTGGGGGTTGTAGTAATGGCTTCTTATATTTCAAAATCATTTGTCTGACTAGTTCTGGGGAAAGGACATTTACACACTTATTAATCAACGTATTAATACAATTCTTAAAGCTTAAGCTTGAGCTTAAACTATACTATTTCGGAATTTTACAATGGTCCCATTACATTGGCGTCTGATCCAAAATTCTCAAAGCTTGTTTGTATAATGACATAATAGCGTTCCTTGCTGATTCAGTGGCCTGGCCCTAGACAGTTACACAATAAGAAAGACGCAATAGAACCATTCCATGCATATATAGTTGGGCAGCCTTAAGAGGTAAACACGATCTTATAAGTCAGGAACAGTTGAGGTCAATAGTTATTCTAAAGCCTTTTGTCTTATTGAAAAGCACATTGAGACAGTTTTTGCACAGTTCAGAGTTAGGAGGTTTTTTTGAAGTCACCATAAGACACCAACCATTTGCCTATTGACTCTGCCGCCTGTTGTGGAGTCTTTCTTGATACATAAATGATTGCATCTTTCCTGCTGTCTGGTATTATTTATGTAAATGCAAAAGAGCAGTGGTCCCAGGATGGAACCTTGTGGTATGGCCATTTTGCAATTTTGAAGGGATGATGTCATACTATTATTTTGGCACATTGCTCTCAAGATCACAGATATGATTAAAGAGTGTCCATGTATAATTTAGTGTAGAGTGATTTTCTTTTAATGTGAGATCCCTCTTTTTCATTAACTGACAAATATTATCAACAAGCCATTTTCACCATTTTTGAATGACTATTGACATTAACATATTGAATTTTTGAATTGTATCTATGAGTTCCTTCAAAATATTGCAACATTTATTTAAATCATGTGTTTGTAAAACTGAATAAACTTGCTTATTGTCGTTTGCTCTGTAACATTTCTTCATTAGTTTCCTGATTTTTATGGTAAAATTATGATCAGACTTGTCAAAAATAATAAGTTCTTGTCACTCGCTCAAGTTTATTCGTAAACATTAGATCTATAAGTCTCCTGTTCTTGTAAATTTATATTTTGATGTGACAAAAGCCGATTTAGCCAATTTATATTAAAATCTCAGTAATATATCAAATATATCACTGTGAAAATTTAAAAGTTTCAACCATTCATCTAAATTACAATAAAAAGACACACTACACAAAGGAGGTTTATACAGAATCACAATGTAAAAATTAATCTTAAGTAACAAGAAAATATTTAGGATTTAACATTCTAAATCAAACGTATCCAGATTCATTTAGGAGGACTTGAGGATGTCTCTGATACAAATCAGCACTCCCCCTCCTTTCCCAATTGTCTGACCTTTCTATAATAGGCATGCCCAGGAACATCAATCATAGTTGGAACATTACTGTTCAGCCAAGTTTCACTCAGAGCCAGGAAATCCAAATTAGAGTCTTTCAATAGTTGTTGAACCTGATCTCACTTTGATATAATACTCCAACTATTTAAATAACCCCCACAAGAATTCCTTTTGGTTTAGATCTTAAGTCCCAAATAACCTTTGGTTTACAGTTCGAAAATGACTAAGTTCTTTTTATTTAAGTGCAGCACAACCAATAACTGCCGGTGAAAGTCGGCGCTGAGATGTTGCTGTTCATAAGACTTTGATGGTGTCCATAGCAAATAGTGTCCAACTATTCATTTTAACTTTAGTCCTTTATGTTAATGGTCAGTTGCTTTGGATTTGTGAATTTTGTGTAACAGTTCACTAATGTTGAACAATTTTTGCAGATTTATTTTGTCCCAGATTTTCTGAATTGAAGTCCATTGAAGTCAGTTGAATTTATCTAAAGTTTCATTGTAACAATGCAAAATCATAGACATGCAGCTGTGACATGATTCACATATTAGCCTGTGTACTTTGCAGAATTATAAGTCCAGGTTTTGCTTGTCTAATCAATATTGACAAGAACATGGCAGAACATAAACCCAATACCATGGCAGCATCAAAGGAGAAAGTAAATATTAAACCCAACAAAAAGTTGGTGGAAGCACAGATCCATCTCTGAATGAGAAAGAAATTGCTGATATTCAGCAAGTAAATGTCTTAAATTGCCTCCAGAGAAAGCTCATCTAACAAAAAACCAGATGACTCTTTTCGGTTTAACAACACCGATGATGTTACAACCTTTTTGAAAATGGAACAGACTGTTCTCTCCCATTCCTGACGGTTCAGAGATGCAGAATACAGTTTATGAGTAATGCAAAAGGTATAAGTTTGTTTGTGACAACATTTTTGTAATGCTAGCTTATGGTTTAACCAGTGATATGTGTAGGGGGGGGGGTGATGGCACACTAATACAAACTAATGACCAGAACAACAAAAATAACAATAATATCAAACTACATGTATATATGCATGGTAATTCTGAATGATGTCCCTAACGGCCCCTCATACCATTCAACCTCTTTGTTACATTAAACCTGCATAACAGATGTTTTTGGCCACTTGTGGGCAGCGGAAACACAACATTGACATATCACCAATTAAGTTGATATAATTAATTTATTAGCAAAGAGTTGCTTAGTTACACCTATAGAAGTTACACTGCAGCATTACCTGTCACTTAGAATAGTGTTTCTGTCCACCGGGTAAATGGAGGTCCAATATTCTCTCTCTTTCACCTCTGTTTTTGGTCTCCACCTCATCCTGAGGGAAACATCTGTCTCTTTAGCTGCTGAATGCTCCACTATGTTCCCCAGCTGGTCTCTAACTGTGTCTGTCTGCTGTCTGGTGCTCAGCAGGTTGTGTACGGTGGCTTTTTACACATTTTTCTTGAAAAACAGCTGCCTGCTGCTGCTGAAAACCACCCTATGAGAGCAGTGAGAGTGAACCAAAACAGTAAAGTTGCAGCCGGACAGCTAAGCAATAAGCTGAAACTCACTATAAAACAAAACCGAGAGGAGCAGCAGATTCACGTGATAATTCATCATTACGAGTATATTCAAGTCAATTTTATTTGTATAGTGCCAAATCAAAACAAAAGTTATCTCAAGACACCTTTCACATAGGGTAGGTGTAGACCATACTCTTTAAAATATTATTTACAAAGACCCAACAGTTCCCACCATGAGCACCACTTGGCACAAAACAAAAGAGGTTAGCTCCATGGTATAACTCCTTAACCCGCAAATTAAAAGAAACATCACGAAAATTAGAAAGGAAATGGCGTTCCACCAAACTGGAGGAAACTCATTTAGTTTGGCAAGATAGTCTTAGAACATACAGGAAGGCCCTCCGTAATGCCAGAGGAGCCTATTACTCCTCACTAACCCTTGTGTTGTCCTCTGGGTCAAGGTGACCCGGTGGCCGAAAATGTCCTTCTGTGTATGTAAATGTTGTTATGCATGACATTTGTGATTCTTGAAGCGGTTATCTTTTGTTTTTAGTTTGTTTCTTGACAATAGGAACAGAGTAAGAAACAGAATAAAGGAAAAGGATGACACAAACATATGATACATCACCTCGACCCAGAAGACAACACAAGGGCTAATAGAGGAACATAAGAACAACCCCAGGTTTGTTTTCAGCACTGTAGCCAGGCTGACACAGAGTCAGAGTTAGACTGTTTTTCTCCAATTGACCTTTACCAACTAACTTCAATGATTTTTTCGTCTAAACCAACAACCTGCCTCTTAGACCCCATCCCAACTAGGCTGCTTAAAGAAGTTCTGCCCTTAGTTAGCACTTCTTTACTAGACATGATCAATCTGTCTTTATTAACAGGCTATGGCTTACTTGTGGTACCTAAAGTCTCTAAAAGAAGAATGGGAACCAGAGCCTTTAGTTATCAAGCTCCTCTTCTGTGGAATCAGCTCCCAATTTGGGTTCGGGAGGCAGACACCCTCTCTTCATTTAGGAGTATGCTAAAAACGTTCCTTTTTGATTAAGCTTATAGTTAGGGCTGGCTCAGGTGAGTCCTGAACCATCCCTTAGTTATGCTGTTATAGGCTTAGACTGCCGGGGGACTTCCTATGACGCACTGAGCTTCTCTCTCCTCCTCTCCCTCTCTATCTGTACGCATTCCTATCCCACTAATACATGTTACTAACTCCACTTCTTCCTGGTAGCTTTTGTGCTTTTTCGCCTTCTCACTTTCTGCAGGTATTTCTGCCTCTGGAGCTGTAGATTCTGGATCTGTGATTGTCGGCCGTCTACTGCCCCCATGTTCCTGCTCCACACTCACTGCTGCAGTTGTTATTATTATTATTATTATCATTAGTCTGATTTGTTGTCTCTCCTCCTGTTCTGTCTCACCTCTCCCCCTCTCTCCTCCCCTTTCAACCCAACTGGGTCGATGCAGATGGCCGCCCACCCAGAGCCTGGTTCTGCTCGAGGTTTCTACCTGTTAAAAGGGAGTTTTTCCTCACCACTGTCACCAAGTGCTTGCTCATGGTGGGAACTGTTGGGTCTCTGTAAATAATATTTTAAAGAGTATGGTCTAGACCTACTCTATGTGAAAGCATCTTGAGATAACTTTTGTTACGATTTGGCGCTAAACAAATAAAATTGACTTGATTTGACTTGACTTGGCGACAGTGGCGAGGAAAAAAGTCATGTAATATGCTCTAAGCAGGGCAAGATTCATTTTGTTGTTGTCACGGGGGGATTAACGGGTTGGCAGGGGGTAGGACTCAATTGCAGAGAGGAGAATAGACTGCAGGTATGGTGTGAAGAGTTTATTCCAAATGGTCAAACAAAAACCATTTGGAATAAAGGCAAACAGAAAATCCAGAACGACAAAACGACAGAGCAGGCAGGCAGGTGACAAAAACAGGTAATCCAGGGACAAGGCACATGGGAGATAACGAAGATACAGAAATAAGGATCTGACCACAGACAAAGAAGGTGAACTGGTATATATGGATGACTAATGACTGAGTAGAGGCAGGTGTGTAGATGGGTGGGGCAATCAGGTGATGGGAAGTCAGGTGATGGGGAAGGAAGGAAAGTCAGAGGGCATCTGGTGGAGGGTGAGGGGAACAGAGCAAGAATCCATGGCCCAAGGGCAGTGAGCAGAAATGACAAACAAAAAGAAATAGATCATGACAGTTGTTGTTGGCAGCGATAGGGTTCCTAATTAGGATCCTAATGGATGTTATTTGAAACCTGCTTTTTTTCACCTTCTTTTTTGAGGGCAGTCTCAATTTCTAACTCCACCCTTAAACAATAGACCTTTTCCTCAGTAGACATTTTGAATTGTCTCCTCCAATTACCGTCCATCAATTTTTTGAGAGGAAAGCAGAAATTTATGAGCCTTATGATCAGGCAGGGTTTTGACATGGATCATTTTTCATTTAATATTGGGGTGAAACAAAACAATGTCCTTGCACTCATACTGAAACATTACCCAAATGTATATTACAGTAAGCGATTAAGCATCCGTTGTCTCTAAATGTTCTTACCAGGCATGACTGCTTCTTCTGAGAAATGTTTAGTTTTTTTTTTGTGGGTCCAAAGATAAGAATGAGTAAGATTCTTATTGTCTTTTTAAATATTATTGTTAGTAGTATTCAAGTTTGTTAGTAGTCTGGTAGTAGTCTACCCCATTGTAATAATTCAAAGCTTCAGATACAGTATGTTAAACTTTAATTAAGACACATCAGACTACTGTGGCCATAACTGTGGGATATTGGCACATTACACATTCCTTTGTTCCCCATGATTTCCATAATTAGTTGCTTTGGAGCTGCTTTAACTGATTATTTTGTCAACTTGGGGGCAGTGCAACAAGCTGTGCACATCATTGGTGTATTATTAAGTTGATGTAGCCAACATGTTAGCAAACAAACAACAAACTTGTTGCTGGAAAGGTTGATGAGTGCGGTGAGATTGAACCGGAACAGTAAAGTTCGGCTATAAAACCAAAACTGTGACGACCCGTATGGACTCCTGATTCATTTCCTGTTTTATTTTGTAATTTCCTATACTCTTGTTTCCCAGTGTGCCCTACTTCCTGCCATTGTTTAGTTTCCCGCCAGTTTTATACCTCACCTGTGTTCTATTATTCCATTAGTTCTTAGTACTTAAACCCCTGGCTGTTCCCTTCCAATTTGCCAGATTGTCTTAGTTCTCTTGTCAGACTAGCTCTCCAGCCACTTCCTGCACAGCCTGTTTGTTTTTGCCTCCTGTTACTTCTTGTGCCTCTTTTGAGATGCCTTTTTGTTTTGTCATTTTTGAGTGTCTTGGGAATTGTTTTTTTTGTCTTGTTATTTGAGCCTCTTTGGAGTCGCCTTTTGTCTTTTTTTGGGCTTCGATTCTGCGATTGAGTCTTCTTCTGCCTGATCATCACAAAAACAATGAGCTGAAAAATGCTAAAACAGGCAACACGCAATAATTTCTGTGGGATTGACCCTACAACAATCAATATAGCTTAGTTTTTATTAGCTGAACAACCTGTGACTTTAATGACTGAGCAAAGGTGTGTTATTGTTTATGAATTAAGCTTAGAGACATATTGTGTTTTTTTCTTCTGTCAAAAGTTGCACAGTATCGCATTAAACACCTACATCAGGTGACAAATACCTAGTTTCGGTTTATAACTGCATTAATCTTACTTTGCCTGATTTTCAATTATAATGTCTCATTAAATGACCATGTCAACCCTTCCAGTCAGGCTATACCATATGACAGGGAGTGACTTTATTCAGTTCAGTTGATCAGTATATGAGCAAAAGGAAATTAAAAGGAATTTCCTTAAAAAATATAAACTTATTGAAATGTATTTCAACATCTACAATTTTTTTTAAAAGACCCTTTTTGGTGTCTTTGGGGGTTGACGGGGGACTCCGACTCATGACCTTACTATTTCTAAAATCCTAGGCACAGCCCTGAAGCCAACTAGAACAGAACATAGCGGTGGACCCACCAACCGGCCAACTAACGTTTCCATTCCTAGATCCACACGCTTGTATGGCTAGAATAATATATCGCCGATAAAGAATGAGAGCCCAGAAATACATGCAGACATTCCATCCACCAGAGCTGGAAAACAAAGTGTTGTTTCATTGTTTGACAGTGAACTCATCTCTTCGCCTTAACTTTCACACCTGTTACCATTATCCTTCTGGCGTGTCAGTCTCAGTTTTTTTATTTTCCATGTTTGAGAATAAACTGTAAATCTTCTGAAACCGCTGCATTCTCTAACCCTGTTTCTGTTCCCACAAGCCTATAAACCGTGAGAGTCTCACTCTCTCTCTCGGTGAGGCTAAGGTCCTCTTTCAGGTCTCCATGGTGGAGAGGAGCCTGTGTAGTTCAGGTCCTTTTTGGCTACACCTGAAGTTGCTCAATGTCCTTCTGGATCCACATTCTTCACATTTGTTTTTATAATCTAAATTATTCTGTAATTTTGTCATCATAATTTGTATATACTGTGATTTTTGTTGGTCTGTTCTGTAACACGACATCTTTTGCATGTCTGTCCATCCTCAGAGAGGAATCCCCCCTCTGTCGCTTTTCCTAAGGATCAGAATCCAGGGTCTGTACAGTTTGAGAGGCCCCCTGAGACGAAATGTGATTTTTGATTTTGGGCTATATAAAGAAAGTTTGACTTGATTTGACTTTCCCACTGTAAAACAATCTGTACTTTAGAATAAGTTACTGTAGACATTTCTGATACAATGGATGAATTAACCGAAAATACCATTTTCTCATACAAGAGACCAAAACAAATGCCTCAAAATAAACAATTTACTTACAAACAACAATTTCACTGGCAGAATACATTGTATGCCAGTTTATAGATCGCTGTCTGTCCCATTGTATCACAATGTACACAAGCACTGTATGTAAATTATTTTAACCATGTGACAAAGGCATCACAAAGATTTTTTCACATACGGTGAAAACACTGAACCAGAAGAAGCAACAACTTCATTTATAATTCTGGCCTATTATATGTTGGACAACTTTGACCCAAGGAGTTCTGGAAAAAAAATTATTGTTGCTGATACAGTAAAGACTTACAAGCCAAAACTTGAATTGAACTGTGAGTGGAAAAATAAGTCCTTTGCTGCCTAAAAAGCACCGAGAAGCAGCCCAGTTTACATAGTGTCATATAAAGCTAATAAAAATAAATAATGGCCCCTTGTGAAACTTTATGAGCCTGTAGCTCCAATCCCCCTGGTGAGCCCTTCCTAATGAGTGCTTGCATATTGTGACTGCTAAAATAACAGGCCTATAACATTATTACATTCTGATATAACAATAGTTTACAAGCAATGAAAGTCGACTCAGTAGACTGACCATGAAACACAAAGCCTGTTAAGGGACTCACTCTGATGGTCTCTCATTATCATTGGCGGTAACCCCAGTCCTTACCCTGACCCTCAGCAGTCACACCAGGTTAACTGTCAGGAAAAATGGCAAAATAAAGGGACATTACCCAGAAGACATGACACTATTCCTACAAACACCAAACAAGTATTTATTTACAAAAAGAAAATTATTTTCGGGAAAAATCACTCCACTTGTTTGGCTTTGCTTTACCTGATTGACAAAGTCACAGCTGCACTTGATAATAATGAATTTACTTGCAGTATTTTCACAAGCCTTTCAAAAGCTTTTGACATAGTTAACCATCATATATTGGAAAAGTTTTTCATGATACTATATGTACAAATGGTTAAAAAACTGATGTCTCCAACAGAAGACAGTTTGTTAGTGTTAAGGGTGGCTATTCCGACAAAGAAAGACTACTCTGTGTGGTTCCACAGGGGTCCATTCTTACCTTACCTGTATTAATGAATGTCTCAATTATCCTTTCTCCAATAAGGTTTGCAGATGACACAAGCCTAGTTCTCTCTCTTTCAAATTTTAATTAACTGATTAAGTATATTGGTTTAACTGCCCATGCTACATGGTTCAAATGACATAAACTCTCTTCAAATATAAAATAATCTGGTAATGTTTTGTAGTAATGTAATTACCGTTAGTTAACAGGTAATAAGGCCCTAATAAGATGCTTATCACAGCATTATGTGTTAATAATAGCATCATAAACATGTTCATTGTTGGATTATAAGACATTTATAAGCATTTAATCAGAGTCAGAATCAGCTTTATTGGCCATGTATGCTTACTGATACAAGGAATTTGACTCCGTTTTTTCTGTTGCTCTCAACGTACATACAAAGTAATAGACAAATAAACAAACAAAAAAAAGAAAAGAAAAACAAGGACAAAAAAGGTAAGCATAAACATTTTAAACTGTGGATTTTCCCTTGAAAATATCTCCTAAAATTCATCTGTCATGTGATTGTTACAACTTTCATTGTATACAGATATTATATGAATTATTATATCCCTGTCAAAATATTCAAAACAAAAGCCAGCCTTCAATTTAGACATTTTTTAGAAGATCAGGTTGTCAATAGCCTGTCATTGCCAAACTTATATCGCAAATGCGTATTAGTCTGGAACTTCTCAGTTAATTTTAAATTTCCAAGGAGCATATCAATGGGTGCAGACAACCAAACAGAGCAACAAAACACTGTCCTGTCAGAAGTTCGGCAAACACATATTTGTTATCAACATAAGGTTTAAGTGCAGTTGTTTGTTCTTATTTTAAGGAAAATGTACCATCCAGTCCATTAGTAGTGCCGCTGTAGCCATGTTTCAGTTGTATATGTAAAAGCATTCACTTGTATGTGTGAGAGGTTTTCAGTATAGTATGTGAATGACTTTGGTGTCATATATGTATGTGAGAGGAAAACTACATGTATATAAGCATGGTAAATCTGAATTATGTCCCTTACGGCCCCTCATAGAATGGTGTCTTTTGTCATTTTCTCAGAAACTGTCCATAACATGTTTACAAGTAAAAAGTATTTTTGTGGCTGTGTTGAGTGCAGAATACTGTCATTGTTAATGATCAGTATAACTGCACAATGATAATACACACACAATGATCTAAACCCATGAATGCAGTCCTCTCCCTCCACAGGCATGAGTCTTTTAGCATTTATAACAAAGTGACCTTTTACCACTTGTTGCCATAACAACACATCTCCTTTTACTCACCACAAAATGCCATCTCTCTACTATTCAAAGTGGAAATGTGTCGCTTCATTTTAAGGTTTTTAGTTTCACATAATCAGGTAAAGATACTGATGAAGGGCAGGACCTGATGAGTGGGAGGAAACAATGAACAGTGCTGGATTTGCGTTGCAAGGTGTCAGGTATTTTGATCACATCATAAGGAATCAGCAGTGGACAAAATTAGTTTCTCTACATGAAAGCAGAGGTACTGTGAACGCCATGCTAGTAAACAACTCTATGGAAACCTATAAGGGACTAAATTAAATTGATTATGCAAAGCACGAGCTGCTGGTTTATTTCAAACAATTACTCTTTTTCATATTTTGATCTCCACCTTGCCTCTCAAAAATAGAGGATCAATCTCCTCTGCTTCTATGGACCAGCCTCCTCTGTTGTTTATCAAGCTGTAGAACAGGTTTATATGGCCTGGTTTAAAGCACAAGGCCAGATCCTGGATTTGAAAAACCCATGTCAGTTGACTCCTAATGCACACTTCCACTTCCACTTAAGATACAGTTTCTTCACAGTGCAACCAGCTCAAAACCCAGGGGTGTTACTGGAGTCGAGAAAACACCATCAGAAAGGAGCTGCAGGGCTTTTACCAGATTCCTGTGTGGGTTAGAAAGGGTGGGGTGTGACCTGGCTGGGGGACTCCAGTAGACGCAAACAATAACTTCACAAATGGACGTGCGGACGCTGCGGACCAGTGACATCTCCCATGCTCGCTGCACGTGGTGGCGTCATCTGTAACATTTTGTGTGCCTCTGAGCTGGAGCTGAGCAGGCGTTGTATGGAATGCGGCTCTCAGAGCTACTCCATGACAGAAAGCCTGAGAGTCCTGAGCTGTTTGAATAAATAGCTAAAATAGCTCACATACTTTGGAGACTGTCTCGCTCTTGAGAGTCATGTTACAGTCTCTATTCTTTGACCTATCAGAGGTGTAAGAGCTTCAATAGATGCAGGGACATTTTTTTGTTCCTGATGACTTGAGATGTTTCCTGACATTGACAAGCACGTCTATTGATAGTCTAAGTACCTGCTCAAACACAACCTCTGGCACATTGCTCACTATTTCATCAAAGATTTGAGTGTGTCTTGGAGTTTTTAGAGCAGTGTGAACAAGTGTTGCTTTTCTCTTTCTATTTAGGATTTGAAATTTAATATCATGGAAGAAATGTTAAAGCATGTATTGTGTTTGGCCAGGAAAGGAATGTGTGTTGTTTATATCGGTGGTACATTCCTTGAAGTAAGGCAGTGATGCTGATTGTACCACCTCTAAATAGGTAACAAAATCTCCAACTGAAGTTAAATTGCATGTTTTTTATGCAATGGCATACAGATCAGGTCTGCCATTTACACGCCCTGTGCTGTCCTTTGAGAAAAGTCAATTTTATGTTTTTTTGGTTTTATGCTGCTGTTTTTCTGCTGATGCATACTAAGGCTGTCCGAATAAAATCTAGACACAATTTAATATACTTTCATTTACATTTAGTTACACATATTTCGCTGTTGTCAAATCTTGGTTTTTCTGGGGCTAAGTGCAGATCTGGTAAGAAGAAATCCAGTCCCGATGGCAGTTGGTAACCTCAAGAAACACCAGAAGAAGAATAACTTATGCACTTAACAGCTTAGTAAGCACCTAGGGTTAGCTAAAATCTATCCAGAATTTAACACAAACACATAACTGAATCTTATTTATAAACTACGTGAAGACAACTATATGGATTACTGTTATCTCACCCACGCAGTTATTCAGTGGTTAAACTGATCAGATAAACCCTGCAAGAGCTCGTTACATTTTCGGGATGACCAAATGTGTTGAAATCACTGGAGCTGTTTTTTGCCATGCAGTTGCTTTGTAAGTGACAGGAAGACCAACAGCTAATCTCAGTT
Organism: Lateolabrax maculatus; assembly: GCA_031216445.1. NCBI lineage: Eukaryota > Metazoa > Chordata > Actinopteri > Acropomatiformes > Lateolabracidae > Lateolabrax > Lateolabrax maculatus. The sequence continues at coordinate 3,013,327 of CM062205.1, forward strand.
CAATTTCAGTGAAACTTAAGCTGCCATATCACAGAGGACAGCCACTGTAAGTGGCTATTCCCACAGACTGCTTATTGATGCAGTAACACTTGGAAGGACTGAAGTTCAGTTACCTGAGACACAACAGAAAACCAGCTAGTGACATTGTGTTTCTAGCGATCGGCTTCGTCTAATCTGCAAGCACAGACACACATCTTGTGTTGTACATTAGCCTGTTGAACGAGCTACTAAACAAACATCCATCAAAGGAAACTGGACTTCTAACATTAGTCTGCAAGCCGGATTGCTAGTCAGCTGTAGAAAACTGAACAGCTTAAGAATGTAGTTAGCACTTAGCAGCACAAGTTTCTTAAAACTGTGTCCCTGTACCCCTGCAGGCTCTGTCCTCCATCAAACACTTACACTGGCCTGTCCTCTCAGAGGCTCGGGGGCTAAAGGAGAATTTCTCATGTTTGACACCTTTTTACTTCCTTTCAACAATAAAAATATCAAGTCAAAGCACTTTGTCTCATCACCAACCTTAGAGCTTATAATGTCACCCCACAGAACGAGACTGATATAAGTGTGTTACAGTGCTGTTCTGCAGGAGGAATGCTATATTTCAGGCTCTCTTCCTTGTAATGTATACCTCCTTCAGTGAAGTAATGAAGATGGCATTCCACCTGGAGGGCATTATGATCTCACTATACATTAACAATATACAGATGTGATATCTTTATTGTTGTAATTACGTACTTCTATCATAATTCACACCAGCATTTGACCAGCATGAGATTTTGAGGACATATGCCGGTACCGTGTTTGCTTTAATGACACTCACAGTATGAAGTCTCAGCATTTACAACATCTAAATTCACCAAAACCTAATTTTTTCAGGTTAGTTCAAGAAACATAAATGTAATTCAATGTAAAAAATGTTATTAAAGGAAAATACTGAATGATTAAATGTAAGGTGTAAATTAAATTAAATGGCATGTTTGTTACCTTTTTTTCTAGCTGTGGTCATGGATGACCCTCCATCATATCAGAGATAAAGCACACACAATATTGATAATTTACCAGTATCAGTTTTGTTCGATAGATAACTGCGCACACTGGTGCACAGGATCTATAGGAAATATACACCAAATCCAGTTAGTATATTTTAACTGTAGTGTAATCACTTTATCATACTATCAACTGATTGTGGTTGCAGTCTTAACCAGTTTTTTTTGCCTCAGAGGAGATCAAGTAATACTGTCTAAGTAATAAGTAAGAATTGTCTGTAAAAAATCACTGATGTCGCCTTGTACTCCAGAGGTACAAGGCAATGTCCAGTCAAAGTTGGGTGTAAAGATGGTTTTTGAATAAAGTTTTTTTTTTTTCATAAAGTGCATTTGCGTGCTCCACTAAATAACTTAAAGGAGCAACAATTGATGTTTTTGGCAACTTGCAGGTAGTCCAAAAAGCTGCAAACACAACATTGACCTGTTTTAACCTTCTAAAGTTGCTATGCTGAACATGTTAGCAAACAGTTGCCAGCAAACCAAAATAATAAGCCAAAAGAGGCTAAAAAGAGTTTGAGGAAATTGCAGAGTTGGTGATGATTCTCTGTGGACATCTGCTGTGCAAATGTTCCAGCAATAAAACATAATAAGTGAAAAAGCTTCAGTACCTTTTAATTTTTTTTTTTTTTTTTTGACAAAATGAAACATTTTAAGAATGTTCTGATAAAGGACAAACCCTGTGGATGTATCAGAACTTGCCACATACTTTTCTAAACAATACTTTGAGATCTGATATATTTTTAAATATCTGTTTTGCTGTGGTGGAGCCCCCTTCCAATACACATTTTCCTCTATGTAATAACCCCAATACTCCCTATGGACAAAACCTCAATTTAATCCATTTAACCTGTAGTAAAGTGTTTAGATAAGGAAATATTAACCCGGTCATCAGCCCCACAATGAATAACATGATAGTATGGCCTACAGTGGAGATGGAATTCCCCTTGAAACAATGAAGCCATTGTATTGTTCATGTTGCCCTCAAGATGGAACTCCATACATTTCTCTGTTCCTTTAGAGGAGCTGCTGGCTTGCTTTGCTGAGTGTTTCCCCGTAACACACTCCTTCACTAAATTAGTGCCTGTAAAGCCTGGGGATTTTCTCTATTCGCAAACATCACATGGTTCTCATCTGTGAAAGGGGGCTGAAGCACTGTTCCAATCCCAGCCTCCTGCGGCTTCAGCTGTCCTGGATGATTCCCACTTCTCCCTCTTGTTTCCTTGTTCTCTTCCAGACGTCGCTGCCCAGCGAAAGTCCTGAAAACTAAACCGCACCTGTGATCTCATCGCTCGGACCACAAAGGAGGGAAGGGGAGGACAGGCTGGTCGTTTTGGATGCGGAGGGCGAGCTCAGGGCTGCAGGGGATTGAGACAAGGGGGGAAAGGGTTAGGTTTCAGCAGAAGCAGAGAGCTGAGCAGGGAAGTGTTGATCTGCCTGAATAGTCGGCACTACCTCTGTGCAGCTTTGTCCCTGGGCCTGTAAAGTTTGCAGGCTCCTTCACGGAGCCACGAAACGACAAGACAGCAGCAACTCTACATTAAAGTGACACACTGAGAAGGTAATCAGCTGCTTTGCTTATTCCCTCTTACACTGGTGTTCATAAGGTTTCATCTACAACTTTGTTCTACCATTACTGTTAAAGACAAAATCAGATTAACTCATTATTTGGATCTCAAAATTAATCTTGCAACTGCTTAAATTATTTTGTGCTATTTATTAATGTGGGAGATTTAATAGTTTTATTTGCAAACATCCACTACTGGTAATTTTTTAAATATTTTATCTAGCCTATAAAACATTTAGTCTATAAAATAATAGTCAATTCACAAAAAAAATTAACCAGCAACCATTTTAATGATTAATTAATAATTTAATACATTTATCAACACAAAATGTCACAAACATTTGGCACCAGCTTTTTCTCAGTTGTAAATGGTTAAAAAATTAAATATCTTCATTTCAACAGAGTTTGGGCTGTTGGTCAAATTAAACAAGCACATTTTAAGAAATCACTTTGGGCATATTTTACTATTTTTTGACAATTTATGGACTAAACAAATGTTCAATTAATCCAAAAATAATGAACAGGTTAATCTATAAAAACAATAATCATTAGTTAGTTGCTGTCATAGTTTTGTTCAAATTTCACTTTATGCCAGAATTTCTACATTTGTTGGTCAATAGTATGCAAACAAATTAGATCATGTTCTCAGAACTTGTGCCTCTCAGTTTGGAGGTGTAAGTCCCCTAAAGCGCAGCGATGACTGACATTATTACTAACTAATGGTCCTCAGACTTTAACTCTGACTTTTTCTCTAGAGAGGAAAACTATTATTTAGCTTTTATCACTCGCAAAGATTGATTAAAACATTTATAAAACAGACAGACACATTAACTGTAAAATAAGAAAATTTAAGACTTTTAGGCCAATGATAAACTGAAAAACTCATAGTAGTGGTAATACTAATGATAATGGTAAAAATAAACAAAATAACTATTTGGGTGTCCTTACATTGTCTGAGCTGGGTTAGGAGCTGTATCTAAAATCCTGGCCATGGCCCTGGTTGTACATGGTTTACTCTAGTGATAGTAATAGTGACAGTAATGTAGCACTTCATAAAGCATGAAGTTAAAGTGCTTCACAGGATTAACAGGAGAACACAGAAAGACAGAAAGAGAGTGAAAATTGACAATATATAAAAAAATAATGACAGAGAATTAATACAGAAATAAAGTACGATTAGAAAGGAAAATAAATGGGTCAATAGATATAATATATAATAAATGTGTCACTTGCCAATAACTAATCAATTCAACTTTAAAAATCAAGTAAATTATCGAAGAAAAATGTATGGCGTTAAAGTATTTATAACTGTGGACTAGAAGAAAACACTCATTTAAAACATGGCTTATGATGTCATTTCTAATTATTTCAGACAAAATAAAAAAAACATTTAATAATTAGTTATTGGCATAGTTCACTTAAAATGGCACTCAACAATGTTTTACTATATCAACAATGAATGACTGTGTGCGATGTAAGAAGCAAGTCTTTTTTAGTTCATGGTTTTGGTTTTCTGGCCCACAAACAACGCTCTCTTCTACCTGGTTTCCAGCAGCAGCAGGCAGCTGTTTCCAGAGAAAAAGCTCTGTTGGTGGAGACCAAACCAGAGTGTGTACTAGTGTATTAAATATTTTTGCTGCCAGATTGTTATCCTGCAGCCCGCATTGTGTTGCTTTGTTGTATTTGTTTTGAAAAGTGAATCCAGTGCCTTATTTTTTCTCAATAGTCGTCCTGTTTCATGAGCTAAATTACCAGTTCTTGGTGATAAAACCTCATGTTCCTTTTGTGATCAAACATATGTATATTAGCACTTTGAATGCACTGTCTTTCTCTCCAAGAAAGCATAGATCAATTCACATGTCCCCATATCAGGGAAGGAACACCTGTAACAACAGATATCAAACAATGTCGACACAGAAACATCAGAGCCTCCTGCTCGCTGCTGACAGAACAGAAAACAGCTTCCAAGTGTTGCAGCCTGTCACCTTGTCATTGAGTCTCTTGAGCTTTCAGACATGTGGAAAGATTTTAGGGTTTATTTTCGACTCCAGCATCGACTGGAGGTGAAACCACAGTTACGGCTCAATCCTGTCGGCAGTGCTTCTTTTCAGCTTGAGCCAGGAAGTTTTATTTACAGACGATGATTTTTGAATCTAAGTAGTGGGCTTGTGCTTGTAAAACACCAGCTTTCATTGCACTTTTGTTTAGAAATATAGTGAGTTTAGAGTTTAGAGGTGCAGGTTGTGTTGACTAAAACAGAAAAAGCAGTTAAGTGTGTCCAATGTGTTGGCTGTCTGGCTGGATTCATAACGCACATTTGCAGCCATTCAAGTGAGTGTGAGAACCTTTCTTCTCTAAACAATGGGGACGTTTCCTGAAGACTTCTGAAGTTGTTTTGGGCAGAGGATTACAAGCGGAGCTGCTTCCAAATTCTTGCTTTGAAGCTGAAGTTTATCTAGCTGCAGTGAGCCGGCCATCACAGCTGATTATAGAGGAGGAAATCCCTGTTTGTTGGTCCTGGGTTTGATATTTGTGATGGAAATTAATTTTGTTGACTAGAACAGACAAGGGAGGATTGTACGGAGGCCTTGAGAGCTCAATACACGGCGACTTAAGAAAACAAATAGGCAAAACACAAGCAAATGAAGAGAACGTCTTCACCAATTTGACAATACAGCATTTAGAAAAAATGCTGCAATCTGATAAAACACAATATGATACAGACTCCACAGACACACAGATTTTAAATTAAGTTGAATTAATTAACGAGGAAATATAAGACAGAATGTGGAGAGAGTCAGTGGTGTGAGTGAGGTGTGTGTGAGTAAGGTTTCTTGAAGGTAGAAGCAGAAAATAAACCACAAGGTTGTGGAGACCATGAGGAGCGTGGGAAGCCAGGAGGGTGGACCACCACAATTTGTTGTGTTTTGTCTATTTGGATGTTCCGTTAAGTTGCATTATGCTGAGCTCTCAGGGCCATCGTAGCTGTGACTTTTCTTATGTCACTCACAAGTCAGATTGAATTCTTTTTGCAGTATGACATGATTCTGTAGGAAAGGTTACACACAGGATGCCTACAGAACACACACATGCACACACACACACACACACACACACACTCTACCTTTTCTGACAGTACAGTGACTGGGCACCTAATGAGCACAGGATAAGTATGCAAGCAGATCTGCTCTCGGTGGGCCACTTGTCTTGGCTGGGGAGGCCGTTTAAAGTGGGTTCCAGCCCCAGGGCAGAGCTGAAATATGCAGGAGGAACACAGTGTAGGAAAATGAAGCGGAGAGCAAGTTCTAGATAGTTCCCGGGGTATTCTTTTACATAAATGAGGCGAGACGTATTGAGGCTAAGCAGTAACTTTCCCTTTTGGAAGCTGCAAACTGTGACCAATGCAAGGGGTGGAGAAAATCTTTTTTTTACATTCATGTAAGCTCTCAGAATACCCTCCATCTGTACATGTTAGAGATGCACAATAGCAAAAATTAAGATCAACTATTTTTGATTATTTGATTATGATTCATGATTTTATTAGATTTTAGGCCAATATTCAGTGCCAATAGGCTTTTTTCACAGAAAATATTTTAACTTGTACAGTAGTTAAAGCAGAGGTGTTTATAACAATATTAACGCTAACTTATATCTAAGTGTAGGCCATGAGTGTGACAGTGAGCCCGCATGCACAGTACCAGGACCCTGAAACTGAAGCAGCTAAATGGAATTCAGCCATCATTAGTTTTATGTGAAAAGGCTTTTTGTATTATGGTCAAGACTGCCCTAAAAAACATTTTTAATGGAGCATTGTTTTTTGTTTTAACACTTTAAAGTGTTTTAGTTTTTTTAAACAGGTGACCTCTAGTGGCTGTATGGAATATGACTGTCTGTCAGAACCACAAGCTGAAGGAACATGATGTTTATTTAGTGCCCAGAACCTCTCAGGAGGGGCTCAGGCACAGCACTGAATAGTGTCTGACACCACCGATTAAAGTTTTGTTATCCTTTTTGCAGTTAAACTGCAAAAACCGTGACCACAATTTTGACCCAACCTTAACCGAGTACTTTTAGTTGCCTCATTGGCTCTATAGCACGGTAACAGCATTTCTGTAGTTTCTTTTTATAATTCAACCAGGAGAATTTCATGCCCATCCACGTGTTGGAAATACTCTAACTACCAATAGAGAAAATTAATAGGACTGACTGCAGGGACTGGCCATTGTTGTAACTCTGCCCAGTTCTCCAGTGTATTCTAGTGAGACTATTTCTGCTCCACAAGAGTCTACCTTCAATAAATGCTCAATCTGCTAAAGAAATGAATCACGAGGAAGAGGCGAGCTGAATGCAGCACTGTGGTATTTTGTCAAAGTACATGTTGTAGACATCAGGAGTTCTTACAGAAGGTTTTGAGCTGCTGTGGCACTTGGCTGGAAAAACATACCACCAAAAGACAGTGGGATGCAGTTAAAAGCCAGGAACATGACTGAACTCTGTCTAATTGCCTTTTTTCTTTTTTGGGGTGTCTCTTGAAAGTATGGCAGGCAACTGGTGGATTGTATTTGAAAAGACGCTGCCAAGAAACAGAGCAAAGAACAGTGGAAGCAGTGAGGTCTGCCAACGGCTGGGATGCATCGAATCTTTAATGAAAGCTTAAATTCCAATCAGCAGGGCTTTGCTTGTGCCAGCTGAATTATTTCCCCTCTATTAACAGGCCCGTAGTCAGCAGCTCTCAAGACGCAAAAACGCTCTTTTATTTCTCATCTGTGAAAATAAACAGAATGATAAAATGACTCATGAACAGCTCTTCCATTAGCTCATTCCACTCAGCGAAGAAGATAAATAGCTTTAATTGTATCATAACTTACCTGAAATCAAAGTCAGGAAAGTTTAATTATCCCACTGCATGAGTGACACTGACATTCTGGTGAAGAGGATGAAAACACAGGGATGTTTGTTAAGCCAGACTCAGTTGATTAGCTGGCCAAACCCACTGCTGTTCACCAAGTGGATCTGCTGTCCCTGTAGATCTTTGAGGCTGCACTGGACAGCTTTGTGGAGCCTATGTGGAAATTTAACCCAATCAGGAAAAATCTGGTCCTGCTTGTCCTGTCTGAGAAGCTGTAGATTTGCTCATAACATCTTGAGTTATAGCTGGAATAATCTGACTGATTACCGGGTACAGGCCCAGGGGCCCCTGGACCAAAACCTTGACCTCCGGCTTGTTTCATTTGCATATCTTGTCTTCTTCAGGGTGGTATATGTGGTTGTTTCTGCTTCTTATTCTTATATATAAAATATAACATTTACTTTGTAAAAAAAGGAATATCTAAAATAAGAAATCTAAATGACTGCAGGAAATACAGTACAACATTGCAACTTTTACAAACAATATTTAATTTCTATCCATCATTGGGGAAAAATAATTGTCTTAGAAGAAGGGTGCAAGTCGTTTTTTCTATACTTTAAAAATAGGTAATGCTATTTTTACTAAATATTTTTTTATCACAAGTATTGTAAAAACAAGTGACATGAAAAAGTCCTGATGAACTGTGTGAGTGTTAAACAAAAGAAAGGAGCCAAAGGAGCGACTGCAGCAGGGTCATGCTGGGGTATGCTTAGTATTATTGTACCTTGGCAGAGTTAAAAAAAAGGTTGCATCTACCTTCATTAAAGACTGATTGGATGTGACAGCACGCTGAGTGACCCAAATCAAACACACTAACAGGTGCATGCTAGGTCTATCAAAATACTAAATGCTAAAATGCTCTCAGTGGATACTCCAGGTGATTTCTTTGTTCACTGAGAAACTTTTACTTTCAAGTCAAGTCAATTTTATTTGTATAGCGCCAAATCATAACAAAAGTTATCTCAAGACACTTTTCACATAGAGTAGGTCTAGACCATACTCTTTAAAATATTATTTACAGAGACCCAACAGTTCCCACCATGAGCAGCACTTGGTGACAGTGGTGAGGAAAAACTCCCTTTTAACAGGTAGAAACCTCGAGCAGAACCAGGCTCTGGGTGGGCGGCCATCTGCATCGACCCAGTTGGGTTGAAAGGGGAGGAGAGAGGGGGAGATGTCAGTGAGGCCTTTCTGCTGATTTTTACAATAATCCCTGATGTGACTGCAGGGCCTCATTTAGATCAAACTTTTTGAATTTGAGGAGCACAACTCAGCTTCTAGATGAACGCGTCAGCAACCACTGCGTTGCCTAGCAACACAGCCCTGTGTGTGTGTGTCTGTTTACTGCAGCTGCTGTGGAGTTTATATTGTTTAGCGCCAGGCTATTTACTTGTTGTCCCCCCCATCATGGCCATAGTCTTCTGTCATTTTCTTATTGTCTGAGTTGTGTTTCTCTTCTGGTTAATTCTAGTGAAGCAACACATATTTCTAATTGATAAGATGGGGAATTAAGCATTGTGTGTTGGAAAATAAGTAGAGGAAATATTCTCCACACAAAAAGTGACTAACCCTAAGAACAAAATCAAGTATCAAGTATCAAAAAACTTGTTTTAAGATGCAGAGATTTCCACACAGAAAATCAATAAGCTATTAAATCCCTTTAAGCATATAAGATTAATTTCAGAATTTTGTAAAAACTTTTTTTTCCAAATTTTACCCTCTTTTTTAATTTAAAATATAGGAATAAAATGTAATATATATATATATACACACATAACTGGCTTTGAACAGGTAACAACAGGATATATATATATACATATAATATAAATACATACATATGTAAAATAAATATATACTGTATGTATACCGATGTGTGCCGGTATGAACAGTAGTAGTAAATATAAAGATAGTGTGGAAGGCTAGGGCATCATCTGTTTATCTGTTTGGCCTGTATGCGAACTGCAAGTGGGTCCAGGAGTCAGGGAGGGAGGAGGTGGTGAAGCACTTCATGGTGGTAGAGGTGAGTGCTGCTTTGGTTTGTTTTTGAGGGGTATAAACTGTGTCTCTTCGTGCTTATGAATTTTTATCTGTTATGCAGTTATTTTCCTGCACTCCATTAATGTGATGTTCCCCTTTAGTCGTGCCACTGGTTCTCCTCCTTTAACAGTTTTCCAATTTAAAATAGTAAAATCTAAAAGTGCAATGTTTGCCTTGTGCATTTGTTGGTGTAAAGGCCAGGGAGCACAGTGAGCATGTGTGAACTTTACTGACATCTTCTTGTTTGAGTTCAACATTTTGACACCTCCAAAAGAAAAGAGTTTTATCCCTCTACATCAACATGCCAGGTTGCCTTGTGTAGCTTTAATTGAAAGCTTATGCTACTGGCAGACCAGCTGGAAGGAAGGAAAAGTGAAAGAGGGGATGACCAACGTGCTCAAATTGGACTGACAGGTTTAGTTCAACAAATAGCTTCATTGGAGGGTAGATGAAGCTGTGGATGAGGGAACATCCAGTTAATGGGTGGCAGAGGAAGCAGCTTCTCATGGCTACACAGTTTAGTTGTTTGATTTCTTTTAACCAACATCAATTAATCAGACTTCGTTCAGATATGAAGGAAATTAACTCTCTACCTCACTTGTTTTGTTCTCAAAGTCCAATTAGACACTAAGTCTTTGGAGACACTGTGTGTATGTACATCTGAGACTGTTCACATAATCTAAGCGTGAGAGCAACTGCTATTGTTGTCAGGCTATGAATAGCACTGCTGCTGATTGTGATTTGTGGCTGAAGGCATTGAAAAGCAGCTCTGCAGTAACTCCACATAGCCGTCCAGCCATGTGGAGGATATTGCCCTGATGCAGATAATGCATGGCCTTCGAGACAGCACCTGGGCTATAGGACCAGTGTAATGTTGGATCCCTGAAAAACATACATATACACATACATCAACACACATAATCGTATATAATTCAAGTAAAACGTTCACTTATTCAACCACTTCAGAACAAATATCATGTAATACCAAACATATTCTGTTTTGGCCTGCCCTGTGTTCTCAATAAATAATATCCAAACATGAGTGTAACCAAAAGTGAACAGCAAGCAGCTTTTCTGCTGCTGTCAGACCTGTAAGATAAACTCGTAGTTTAAACTATAATAAATTAAGTAGAATCATCATTTTGAACTAAGACAGTTAGGAAACTGGGAATATTCTCATCTATTATTTTAGATATACACATGCTCACCACTTTCCAAAACAAAGGAGGCCAGATGAACTGAGGCTTTACGCTGGTTTTTCAGGTGCAGATGTGACATATAATGTCCCAAACACATCAACTTTGTTTATCAAACAGATGCGTCCGACTGCAGTCGTACTTGTAGTGTTGCTTTTTGCTCCTCATTGCACATGCATTTAAGGAAGGATCTCGCTAATAACAGGAGGAGACATTTTATCAAAGATTGATTACATATTCTACGGGATTTACTAAGGTCATTCTAATTGTGACTGGCAGTTTTTTTGTTGTTGTTTTTTTTGGGTGGGGTCTCTGCTCCTCTGAAGACCAGGGGGAAACATGTGGGATTTTTAAGTCACACAGAAAGTTGTAGTGGGAGAGGAAGGGTGCATTGAATATAGGTTTGTATATAACTAAAAACTGATTATTAGAAACAAGAACGAAGCAATTAGACTTGTATTAATGAACATAGTATCTGATTGCTGTAATGCAGAGGAATTGTTGACAGGGTTCGTGGTTTATGTTCATCAAACTTGAATTTGAATGTAACCATGAAGGAACTATAAAATCACTATGGGGTTTTGTTAAGACATTTTAGTATGTGAAGTAAGTAAAAGGAGTAGAATATGCTCTGTGAACATATTTTTATTGTACCAACTGATGAACAGTATTTCTGGAGAAAAGTTTCATTCTATTCCAAACTCTGCTTTTGACAGATTGAACCAAATGTGCAAGGCACAAAAAACAAAACTTTGAATGTAGAACTGAATTTAAATTCACAACTAATACTCAATTCTGCATTATAATCTTATCAGTTTGACAATTAAACAGCCAACCTGTCAATCAGAAATCAATCTCAGAACCCATTAGCTTGCTTAAATGTGATTGGTCAATACAACTTGGACTACAAACTGTCTATAAACAGAAACCAGAACAAAATCCTGTTCCCTTGCCTACAGATTCTGCATTCATATGCAGATATCTGTTTGAAGATATTAATCAGAAATATATAACTATACTGTAGCTATTCACAGTGCATAATGCCCAGCTGTGTTTATTCCAGAAGTTAAAAAGTAGTAAAAACTACATTTATACTTTATAAGCATAATCTAAGACCTTCAGACATTGGTATTTATTCATCATTATCATAATGTCAAAGATATACTTTCCTGATAACTCCTTTCCTGCTCTTCTAATAGAAATTCACAATAACATCCCCAGTTTGTGCTATTTATTGGGATGGGGGAGGGGGATATTGGGAGAGTTTTATATTTCACTTTTCTAAAAGTTTTCCCTCTTCAATCTGCACATCACAGTCCAGCGTCTGCTGACGGGTGAAAGAGAGGGAGAAGTCTGTATGCCGCGTGAGCTCTCACTTTACAGTACCGGCAACGAAACTCATAATGTCCTGGTTACAGTTGAGTTAACTGCGGAACAACAGATGATAAAAGGTGTCTGTGTTCAGATCACTGCAGACCAGAGGTTTTCAAAGTGTGATGTTAGCAGTTGGAACTGCAGCACTGGCCGTGGCACACAGCTCATCACTCAGGCTGTCATACAACATCACAAGGGCACTAGCTGCATGCGGCAGATTCAAACCCTGGTTAAGATGCAAACTGTGTGTGACTCAAATTAAATTTAAAGATTTAAAGTATAACTATTCAATGCTATTTATTTTGTAGCTTTTAGAACTGCTTACATTGCACTGCATCGCCTTTTCTTTTATGTTTTATTTACTAAAGGGTCCAACAGGGCAGCTCATGGAGTCAATTAAAACAATTTAAAAGCCTTACCTAAGTCAAAATTTGTACTACTGGGTAATAACTTAGTTAAATTTGAAAACACAAACATGATGAACAGATTTTTAGATTCAGTGTAACTTTCACCAATGAGGATATCATTATATTATGTCCACCGCAAAAAAAAGGTCCACGAATCCACACACAAGTCATAGAAAAAGACACTCCTTATAACTATATATAGCTTTTTTCAATATCAAAGTAATCCAGTGATAATTGTCTGTAAATCCATTGGTACATTGAAAACCGGAACTGCTAATATGTCATTAAAATGGTGTAATTTGCAGAAAAACAGGGCACAAGTTGTAGCCCACAGCTAACTAACTGATACCATCGCAACATTATGTTTCCTGTTTACATCCCCTAAATTCTGCAAACTGTAGTTTTTAATTGCACCCTGGGGTCCACGGGTAGTGTTTTTGAGGGGCACAGTTGGCTGAATTTTGTCTGCATCAGGACCCACAGTGTCAAACTTTGAAAAACCCCTGCTGGGCACTGAAGAACATGTGTGTGCATTATTACTACTAGTAACAAAACTGGGACCTGAACTGCATGTCTTTCCTTTATCCTGCAGGACAGTCATTAGACTCAAGGTCCTTCATACAGTATAAACATTCATGCATCTGTTGTGGAGTCTGGTCTGATGTCATCCACTCCTCCTCTGGGGCTTGCAGATAGTTAATAGTGGCAGCAGCAGCTCATATATCTTGTGACATACATGTGTTGGTGTCGGTCATGGCTGCGTGTGGGAGAGAGTCAAAGGCACAAGAGCAGAGGAGGAGGCAGCATCAGTCTCCATTTGTTCAGCTGCTCACACACGATACAGATACACACACACACACTAACACGTACCGCAGTGATGTGTCGTAGCTTCCAGAAACATGTAAAACTATACAATAAAACAATACATATTTATAGGAAAGATATGAATCATATTATGTTTACAAAATAGATAGAAATAAAACTATTTTGTATTGTAAACAAGAGGATTTAACCATACTGAGTACATACTGAGCCGACGGTTTTGCTTTCTAAGCGCTAAAATGACTGATATCCTCGACCAGACATTCCTACTTAGTGCTCTGAAATACTAAAACTGAATGTCTCTGACCAACAAGACCTTCATCTTGAATGATTTTATTACTTTTTAATCAGGATATCTTATTTTTGTCAGAGCCTTTAAGGTTGGTGACTCTAGTCAGCTGAATGAACTGTGGAGGCCTTGCTGCTTGAAATTTTGAAATTACTGGGTTCACTGTGTTGGCATCTGTCCCCCCCCCCCCAAAAAAAAAATAGTAAAAGGCAAGTTTTGACTCAGTTTTGGGTAGTTGCTGAACATATAGCTGATGAATTCTGTTTCCTATTAAACAAGGAAAACATAACTTGACTTTTTATTCATATATAAACAAGCTGCTAGGAAAATTCAATCAAATTTGAATAACTACACTGGACACTGTTGCCCCACTTACAACTAAAACAAGACAAATTGTCAATTGTTCCCCATGGATCAATGGGGACATTCAAAACCTTAAAGGATGTTCTGTAGGTGAACAGGACGCAAATGGAGGACAAGAAAACTCCAGGTCCATTGCCTACAAAAAAAAAGATAAACTGGTCATCCACAATCAAAAAGTAAAAGAGGCAAGAGAAACAATATTTCTCTGAGTTAATAACCACCATCAGCACAATCCCAGATTTTATTTACAACCATTAATCGGCTTGTCAAACCTCCCACTACTGGTCTCTCTGCTTCATCTGGTGCTGACTATGAGAAATTGGTCTTTTTTCTCTCAACAAAATTGGCCAAATTTAAAGCAAACAGCCTTTCCAGCTTCTCCTGTGATTCTTCCTTCGTCCATGTCCACGTTTGCTACATAGCTCCCAGCGAATTGATGTGGAAAATCTCACCAACACACCCACATGTCCCACATGAGACCCTCATCCAGTCATCTGGATATCATTCCACCACAATTGTTGAGAGAAGTGTTGGGGGAAATAGGCCCATTTGTAAATTTCTTTCATACGATTTTTTAACTGTTTGCTTTCTTTAAGGGCTGTATTTGATTTTTTATATTTGTATTGATTTGCTGCCTATGGAAAGCACTTTGTGCTTCCAGTGTGAAAGGTGCTATACAAATAAAATTATTATTATTATAACTGATCCATAAAGCATACATAGTTCAGTAACTCTTAATAAAGGCTGTGTTATTAGAAAGTAGTACCTTTTTAAAAGGTTATATGTTGTTGTTTTTTTACATTTTAGTGAGTGTTCAGTTCATTAAACCACATTTTTTAAAACAGTTTTCACATTTGGGTTGAAATAAATCGGAATGATGAAATGACAAAAAAAAGAACATTCCAGTGATGACCTGTCTCTGTGGTGGGGGTCAGATAATGGCACGTCACACCGGACAAAACTGGTGTTTGATTGATGACAGTTCATCACTCACTAGCTGTCAGTGTGTCGGAGCAGCTCTGTTATCAAGGGGCCGCAGCCTCCTGACTTATGGCCGCCATCTCCTGCTTTAATGGATATTGTTTTAGTGGTGTATTTGCTTAGGAAGGCTTATACAGGCTTCTCCAGTTAATATGAGGAAGTGTGTGTGTTGGGGGGATGGGTGGGGGAGGGATACTGACCTGGAGGCTGTAGCAGGACCTTCCTTGCCAACACAAACTGAGTCACTTCTTGGAATCTTTCAGTTTCACACAATAAATCAGAGGCCAGCCAATCTACTGAAACACTAGACACTGCATGTGTGTGTATTTTTTCGTTGGGGGGGGGGGGGGGGTGTGCATGCGAGTGCACGATTGTATGTATGTGTGCATTTCTGGTTGGTAAATTCACCATGTATACAGCACACAGCTGTAGATACAAAGTGTATGTGTATTTGAGTATGTGTGTGTGTGTTGACTCTTTAAAGCGACAGCAGCCTTGCTTTGGCTTTATCTTTTGATTTAGTAGCCTCCTCTCTGGTCTGCTGCCAGAAGGCTTCAGTAAAGGTTTACCAGCATGTTTTGACTCCTATTCAGATTTAATTCTATCGTACACTGCATGGAGCAGCTGTGTTTTCAAGTACACAATCACCAGCCAGCATACTTTAGATAAAATATCTGAACAATCCAGTATTTATCGCATTTGGATGGCTAACGAGGGGACAAGGAACCAGTGATGCAAAGCTAATCACAGATGCACCTGATTCAAAATGCCTATTTCCTTGGTTTGGGGCAACAATTCTATCAGTTCTAAGTCTGGAACATGCTGACATAAAGTCTGACAGTGCAAGGAAAACATACAGTGCATCCTCCAAACTAAATTGTTTGAAATTGCCTTCTAAAACAGTTCCAAAGGGCTGTCACAGTGATACATAACCATTATACCAAGATTCATATTAGTGTTTTCTGATCTGCCACTGGTAATGGGTAAGTCTTAGTTAAGGTTTGACATGACAACTACTTGGTTAGGGTTAGGGAAAACTAGGTTCAAGATAAAATAACTAGGTTAAAAGGTAAAGTACTTGATGATCGTGGTTAAAAGAAACCAACCTTGACCAGTGATAGAAAACACACAGACACTCCTCTCTACAAGGTTTTGTGGCTTTATAATAATGTCACGGTACCTCTGCCATTGTCCCTGAAGGTCTTTGTCTTTGACTGATGCTGCCAGTCTTAAATTCATCCAATTGTTAAAAGAAAATGAATGTTCATATTATCTTAGCTTTAATTTCTACTAATAATAAAAACAATATACTCACCAAGTTCTTCTCTAAGCTCTGGGAACACAGATACAGATACAAATACTACAACACAGTCATGGAAAAAGAAATACAAGCAGTCAGAAGATCACGTAGGTTCTAAAACAAGCCATGGGTTTATCCAGATCATCAAAAAAAACTTTACCTGGTGGTAAAATCTGGAAAAATGTTGGAAATGACCCCTTATTGCATCGGAAAACTGAATTTGCACAGCTATGTTTCACTACTCTGGAGGTTTGTTTCCAAACCGGACCATCCAACTGCTCACTTTTCTTGACCTGTTGAACTTTTAGCAATGTGATCACATTCCCAGATCTCAACTTGGCAATTGCAGAGTTATTATTACTGATAGGAAGGATTTTGTTACAGTACTCCCAAAGAGTCAAAGTTTCCCTCCAACACACTTTGAAAGTCAAATGTTGAGTTTTATCAGGATGTAGTATTGATAAGAGTATAATGAAGCATTAAGAAGCTGGTTCATCAGACCAAAGCTGAAGAGTCGTTTATGCTGTAGGCCCAATGAAGAGTTGCTTGAAGTGTGGGATTTAAAGAAACTCTAACTGTCATCCATAATTCAAAACTTGCCTGGACATGGACTGAAACAGAGCCTGCAGTGAGTGTATACCTGTCTGACAGCTCCCAGTGGAACAGGGTCATTATAAGTACTCCAAGCTGAAACTCTACCTCAAACTTTTTGACATTATTTTGTCAGGTTTCTCCAATTTTCCGTTTGTAATGGACTTTAAACCTTTTACAGTAACTTTAAGTACACAGCTGAAGGCTAGAGTTGCATGTTTTGGCTGGAGGCGGTGAGGAAGGTGGCCTCTGGCCTGGAAGCTACAAATTCCAAGTTACGAGCGGCTGTCAGCCATGTCCAGGTTCAGTAAAAGTCTGGAGCGTACGAGGAAACCTGCGGGGAAATACACCAACCCGTGTTTTAACACTGAAGGAAAGTGCTCCAGTTAATGACAGCTGGGAGTGTGTGGCTCTTTGCGAGATGGTGTGTGTTTGTCTGTGTGTAAGTAACCAACAGAATGATGTATAGGTGTCATTGTGAGAAGGCCCCTCTATTAACCAAGCCTTACTGGCTATATTAAGGAATGTGAGTTACAGTATGTGAAACAGGCAGAAAAGACTGAGGGTTGCCCGGTTTGATACTTTACAGTCTGCCTAAAGTGGTTTTATTGTGCTTGTGCTTGCCACCAAGCTTGTTGATACATATTGCTCAATTATAGCATTCCAAAAAACAAAAAAACAAATGAAAAATGCTTTGTCAGTTGTTCCAAAAACAAGAAGAGCAAGGAACAATGGGAAACCAGGTGGAGTGTGGTTGGAGTCGGGTGAGGTACAGTATGTAAGTGGAAATTAGTGGGATAACCTGAAAGAGCATCAAACACATTTCCAAACATGCTCCACTTTGTAGCAAACACATGGATGCAATTAATAGAAACAGGAATCTGTAATGTAATCCAGAAAGAAAATGTATTTGCCCAAAGACAAGACGTTCACATCAGTACTGGAATGCTGCGTTCCAGGGGGCACTCAGCAACCCGGCTACATCAGGTCTCGGTGCAACCATAGACTGTACAAAGGCTGAAAAATTATACTGGTTTAAGCATGAACGATATGATATGGCACACCCCTAGTGCAGATGTAATTGTGTAATCCTCAAATATAAGGCAACCCCACTTTCCAAAAGAATATTGTTTATATTTAAGGTTATATGGTAATATACTGGTTATTTGCTTTACAATTAATTATTATTGTTAATAATTTGCATGTTAAACTTGGTACTATGTTAAAATTTAGTATCCCAAGGAATTATGTCCATATTGGCGAATTTACCAATTTTCAGTGGCAATATAGAATAGGAAATGGCGTGTCATGTATATAAGGATGCAGGAACACTGTTGCACAACTCGTACATAGAGCCCCATTTAGTGTCCTGCTGACACAGATATAGTATTTTATGTGTGTTTGATTTGACTGTGGCATCTATAAAACATCCATAGTGTAACATATACTGTATTGTTATTCCTTGAATGTTCTGTTCCTCTTTGGAAAGATCACAGTTTCTCCAATTCTGGAAAATTTACAAAGTACACTTCCTCTCTCTAATCTCTCATTCTGAGCATTAAGATGAAAGCAGTCTGTCCGTGGTGGTTCATAGCATACTGATGAAGGCAGAGCCTCAGCTCCAACAGTCTTAAGATTCAGTGAGGTGGAGTGGACTCCAGTTAGGAATCCAGCAGCTATAGCTTTACTCTGTAAACAGCACAATAATCAGTCTAAGACTGGGCACACTCTAAAACAGAGTCTGCATGTGCAATGAGTGTGGAAGGCAGTGCACAGTAATGTATGTGTGGAGCTGCAGGCGGGGTGGGTCTTTTTTTCCATGCTGTTTGCTTTAGAGTGGGTAATGTGGTCGTCAATCTCAGGGCCAGGGCAGAAACAAGTGTGGGCCGGCAATAAATTACTTTTAAGAACTTCCCGAGCAGCAGGGACTGCAGACTCAGAAAATAGCCAATACATTCTTTTGAATGTGAATCATTTTCATTTCATGCTTTTTCAAAGTTACTTCAACAGGCACAAGTTAAGTCTTACACTGGGCAGATTTAACCACAGAACAGAAATGTTGTGAGCCTACAGTTCATGCTCGGGGGGAGAAAGAGGAGGTTTCTGAACAGGTGCAGAACTTTGAATCATAGTGTTTCACTCACAGTGCACTTCTCTGACCACTAGCTTACCACTGTTACAAACTGAACTATAACTTTGACCTAACTAAATTTTAAACAATTATAATAAGCACGTGACAAAACAGAGAATATTCTACCAAGTCAAAATGTGTAAACCTCTGCCAGCGGCTCTTAGAAGCTAAAATGTTTATTACACCCTACATCACAACATTGTTGGAAAGGAAAAATAACAACACACTGGTGATTTAGCAGCTTTCTCATCCTGATCCAATCTGCCTGTAACATTATAAGGGAACCTTATAGGTAAAGTTCCCATTTGATCCTGATAGTGGTGTCATAAGACAGCTCAAGGAGTGTAAAAAATGGAAACGGTTCAACTTGTAAGGAACATGAATGTGTTCAGTATATTTAATGTCACTCTACACATCAGATTTTGGTATTTCTTGTGTAATACATAATAGATAGTGGCCATTAAGATTTATCACCTGTGGATCATATTTATGGTCATTTCTAAAGAAATGGGTTAATGTGTATCTAAAGATACAAGAATTACTCCTGACAAATGTAATTTTTCTCCAGTCATTGGTTAGTAAGTGTGAAAACATGCTTTGTCTTCTTAAATTATTGATCTTGATGACACCCTTAATCACTTAGTGACTTAGAGAAAAGTCAGTCAGGAATTGAGATTTTTCCTTTTGAGGTAAAATTTAAGAAATCCACTAAGAATCCATCATTCATGCCATTTACGACATTAGTCTGTAGTCTGCCAACAGAATGGGTAATGAATGGGTAATATGTTAATCAGTCAATCTGTTGGTTCAGACTTTCATAGTCCCCAGGTGATGAATCCTATTGAATTAAGTGAGACTTATTGTCAACTAGAGCCACTTGCAGGTCAAAGTTTTCACTTCTGCAGTAAAATATCAACACCCCCCAGATAAACTGGCACAAAAATTGCTCCAGACACCCACGGTTCCCAGATGATGTATACTGATGACTTTGATGATTTCCCAATATTTCATGTAGCACTATGACAATTTAGTTTCAGAACAAAATGTCTTGATAATTGCTGTTACATTTTGTAATTTGGTGAAAACATCCATGGTGTGGCTCAGGACGTGGAGCATGTCATCCACTAATCTCTGGGTGGGCTGTTAGATCCCTGGCTCCTGTTGAAGTGTTGTTGGGCAACACACTGGACCCTAATTTGATCCCATAAGAGGTCAAGTGTAAAGCACACAGTCAATTAATGAAGAAAGTTTCTATATAAGTCCATTTGAATTACAACTTTGGTGAACTTTTTTTTTCCCCCTAAATTTTCATCTAGTGCTATGATTACACAGCAAATTTGAATTTGTCCAAATTCCCTGCTAAACTAATAATATCCCCATCTTCTCAGCTGTACTTTGTGTTTAGTGCTAATTAGTAAATGTTAGCCTGCTAACATGGTGATGACGGGTGACATGGGAAACATACCTGATATACATCTGTAAGGATGTTAGCATGCTGATGTTAGCATTTAGTTCAAAGCATTGCTGTGCCTCGCAGATCCTCTAACATTGCTGCAAACTTTGTCTGACTTTTGCTGGATTTTATTAAAGCCATAATATAATACAGCGATCTGTCAGAAATTGCTATTTATATTGCTATTTTTTGCTTTACATGGGTAGGAGAACTCCATCGATTTTACACATCACAGTCTGTTTACCAATATAAACTGCCATTTATACTTCCCATATCTATATGCTTAGCTGCCAACAAAGCTGCAAATAAAAGTTATTAAGTTAAGTGTTATTGTTAATGGTCCCAGTGAAAATCAAAAATGGAATTTGCACATAATTTTCTTCAAAGCTGGAGGTTGTGTATTTAGTGTAAGGAGGCCCAGATGACTATAAAGTTGAATGAAAAAGCTAATCACATTCTAGTGTTCATAATAGCTCATGGGGCCATTTTGCTTTTATTTATTTTTTTCAAAAGGGAGGTTGTGCATGCATTTGGAGAAGGTCTAAATGTTTGAAATGTCCATTAAAAATTCAGAAAGCTTGCTTGGCCCATTAGCATGCACTTGTCCCTAACATCAGGTAATCAGTTTCATGTCTTGTGTCGAGCGTCATGCTTCAATATCTGATCACAAGGTTAATAATAACATCTCTAGAACGACAATTAGACTATAATTAGTCTAATTACTATAACTATAATATAGTACTCCTCCAAGTTTTTAGCCAATTTCACATCTGTATCATGAAAAGTCCTGCTGCTTTGGCTACTAGCAGTTACTGCTCAAACTGCACAAACAACAGTCAGTTCGATTACTCAGTTACAGAAGAAAAAGTCTTAACCTAATGATTATGACACAAAATCTGACGATGTTTAAGGAGAACCTTTTTAATGCAAATTTTAAATGGATTTATGGACATCTATCCTTGATGGATATCAGAAATCATGACACCACTGTAAAGAGTTCTGATTGTATCAAAGGTGTGTATGATGTCTGTGTGATTATATTTGACTTAAGTTATGGATCTGAGATGAAGAAGTGTTATGTTTGCTTCTGGGGGTTGTGGGGAACAGCAAATATTACTGCAATTATGAGATGTTGTTCGTATCTGTTCAGAGCACATTATCTGTCCATATCCGAATAATATATTCGGATTTGGATACAGCTACTATATATGTGAAACTGTAAGCCTTTAGTGTCTCCAGAGGGAGCTGTGTGAAGTCTGATAAATGTCCTCAAGTGATGTCACGTGAGTCAGCGTCAGTTAGGACTGGAGACTATAAGTTTGAAATTGAAAATAATCTGTCGGTGGGGAGTTAGAAAGAAATGAGCTGACCAGACCTCAAGCTCCAGACCAGGTTTCAGGCTACTTTAGTTGCTACTAGCGTAACACACCTCGATCTCTGGCTGTACTGTCTGCGGTCACCTTACATTGTGGGTAATGTAGGTATCTGGTTTTGACAAGGGAAAAAAAAGAGTGGAATTAAAGAGAGGATATCTCTGGTTTATGCTGCATGAGTTTTGATTCCTGTTTTTAAAAACTTGAAATCAATGGAATCCTCTTTGACGTAGTTTCCTAAATTAAGGGAAATGTCAGCAAGTAAATCCAACCAATAGTACTGATCAACCACCCTATCAAACCCCTTTGGTAATGTCTAGCTAAATGTTCTTATTCACTTTGCAGTTTCAATTCATCTCTTGTATGCAAACCATTCCATATAGGGCATATTTACATACTTATTTAGTTAGGATGTGATACCCTTTTCTGCTGCAGCCCTCAGTTTGTCATTTTAGCTCATAGGATTTCTGAACTTTACATCAAACCTTGTCTGCTGCAGTATTCATTAATATGAATCAAGGGAGAGATGCAGCATACAGCCCATGGGTGAGGAAGCCACCAAAGTGTTGGCAGTGTTTAGACGATCCCGAGCAGAGTGCAGATACGGAAGTGCAGGGCGTTGACAGCTGCTGGGTCCACAGGGCTTTCTGTGATAAGAGCACTGAGTGTGGGAGAGAAGGAGGTGGCGCTGTACTGTACCAAGCACTGGAAAAACCTGAAGAGATTAGAAACCACACTGAGAGAGAGAACCTCATCCCACATGGAGAGCAACTATCTGGAGAGACCTGGTGTTTTTTTTTTTTTGTGATTTGAGGAGTTGTATTACTCAAAGATCTTTTAGCTCAAAATGTTTCTATTTCTGTGGCAAAACTGGCAGGAAAGTGCAATAGCAAATATCAAAGAGCAAACAGCACATTAATTGGAGTGTTAGTATAAGATACTTACTGACATGGAGACGTAAAAATGGTAAATTATTACAAAATTATAGGCCTATCCAGTGTATAAAAAATGGAGGAGACAGACTTTCACCATAGTCAAATTCTTCCAATCAGAAAAATGCTTTAACGTCATTCAGCTTCATGCTGAATAATGCCCAAAGAAGAAAACATGGCATGGCAACTAAAGTTATGGCTTATCATTTTTTTATGGTTATGTGTATACATTTAACACACTGGGTTAAAGGTATCCTGTGGAGTTTTTGAACACTAGTAGCACTATTATAAGCAAGTCCCTATTTTGTTTGGATTGCGTACAAGTGACATAATGCACGGTACTGCCGATGGTGTCAAGATACTCTACCGATCGACAATAACACAAAGAAATGTAGCAACGCATAGCTCAGGCCTTGAGGATACCCACAATCTAGTTTGGTATTTTGAGAAACACAGGGCACTTTAATGTTACGAAGATAAATATTGAACTACTACTGAACTACTCCAGTGATTTAGTATTGCACTTCAGTAAAGTTAAGGGACTTTCAAGAGAAAGATAAAAATTTAAAAAAAATAAGAAAAAAGAATGACCAAAATCACAGCAGCAGAGGTTGAGATAGCAGCATTTTGCAGGACTTTTAGTACTTAGTACTTAGTATGGGTCAATACTTAGTATGGGTCAAACTCCAAATAGCTTGGGTCCTTGATTCTCCATAATGCAACGCAATTGCATCTTTTCATTAGGACCTCTGTCCCAAATCTGATGCTCCCAGTTTGTAACACAGACTTGTCTCTAAGCCCAAGCTGAGATAAGTCTGATGACCTCACTTGGGTCCCAGGAGTGCCTGCAAGTGCACTGACTTTTTCAAATTTCAACCAAAAAGCTAGCTTTGCCTAACCTTAAAAAAGCTTGCTTTAGTAACCTAAAACTCACCAACTCAGGTTCCCAGTGTCAAACTCATGTGGGCTATAGACACACAGCAACAGCGACCTTGCCATCAAAAATAGACCTTTTGGAAAACACTTGAAAAAGAAAAAAAGAAACATGTTGATTTGCTCAAACTCCCCTACAGTAAACAGGATGATATAACTGTGCTGATTATTACATTGGAGGACTTGGATGTGATGACCATATAAAGCAAATCCTGCAACGCTCCTGTTGACTGATGACTGATTTCAAAATTAGCTCATAGCCTGATGATCTAATACACTTCCCAAAATTCCAAAAATCCCATGATCAGAGGGAATCTTGGAAAATGATTACACATTGAACTTGGAACGTGAATAATTATGTCAGCTGTAGTTCATTAGTTGAACAATTCAATCATTCAGTCTTTTTCTGAAACCTTTATGAAGTTGTAAGTCAATAAGCAGTAAGGAATTGCCACATCAACAGCAGCTCTTAGCTCAGTCCCTCCACACTGACACTGTTGCTATGGTTTCTGACAACTCCATGCATTCTGGGATGATTAACACACTCTCCATACTGTGTACTAGTGTAATGTGCAGGGCCACTGGAAGGCTGTCACAATCTCTATACAGAAACCTGTCCAAAATATAAGGATGAATGATGCAAATTAGTGGCATATAACCAAAGAGGTTGTACTGATGATCACAATTTCTTATCTAGAGATGAGTAAATTGTCAATAAAATATCTTGTGAATCCCATTTACAAAATAAGCAACAAATCTAGAGAAATTTGCCAGTTAAAAACAAAAATGCCAATAGGGCAAGGACTTGGGCGGCCTGGCTCAGGAGATGGAGCGGTCGTCTAGTAATTGGAAGATTCCTGGATCGATTTTCTCCAGAGAAAGTGTCAAGGTGTCCTTGAGCAAGACATTGAACCCCTAACTACTCCTGATGAGCAGTTGGCACCTTGCAGGGCAGCCTCTGCCATCAGTGTATGAATGTGTGTGTGAATGTTGGCATGTGTTGTAAAGAACTTTAAGTGGTCAGTAGACTAGAAAAGTGCAAAGTCCATTTATAACTTAAACAAAACACTATCACAGTAAAACAAGTAAACATGAATTTAATAGATTAATTCTTCTGATCGTAAGAGTGTTCTTCTATCCAATAAAAAATAGATAAAAAAATAAACAGTATTAAAGAAAGAAATGTGTGGACTATTTTTGTCTTGCCAAGTTTTCATTTAGTTTTGCTTTAACACACATTTGGTATATTTGTTATATTAGTGTGAAAATCATGCAATGCATGATGTGTTTCTTGTCATTTTGAGCTGAATTGATTATACATGTTCTTGACAAACAGTGCCTGACTTCCCAGTGACTTCCTGAAGTCATCACATTAAGGTTATTAAGTTTGGTTCCATTGTGCCTGTACCGAGATCAAAACCAAAACCTGTGCTGATGGACTGATGTACTGTATCTGGAGATGCTGCACAGATGTACTAGGTGAATGGATAAACTGTTTTTATTTTTTTTTGTCAAGAAAATGACACCTCTCCCCATTTCTGCTTCTGTGTGGATTAAACAAACAAGATACAAAATGTTAGTTAGTGAGTTTAGGGGTGTTGATGGGTGTATTGTTTTTAACTTTGCACAATTAGCCAGGCTAACTGTTTCCCCCCTGTTTTCAGTCGTTATGCTAAGCTAGGCTCACCACAAGAACACATGTGCAGGGGCTGAATAAATAGGACGGGGCAGTTGTTTAGAGCTGCACGCTGTCATGTAGAAACACTTCATTAGTGGCTCCTGCTGAAAGATGGACATGGTGCAGCATTACTTCCCTCTGCTGCCAACGGGGCCTTTGATGGGAAATACCTCACTGTTATTTTTACCTCCAACCTCCTCACCCCTTCTTGCCTCCACACACATCATCCACTCATACATTACTCCCCCCTCCACTCCAAATTCTCAAAATACAATACCATGGCTTGTTTAAGGACCGCAGATTCCTGTGGGGAGAATAATAATAACAATAGGAGTCTGCCAGCTCTGGAGGCAGTACCCCCCTACCCTCACACCCACAAAAGCCCCCAACTCAGGTCTGACTATGGAGGACACCGAGCTGCTTGATCCCCTCGCTCTGTGTGCAGACGCACAAGAAAGAAGCCATTCATTAAAACAAGTCTTTCTTTTATGCGCTCTATCAGTGGCACTGGACCAGAGCCAAGCCATGACCCTGCAAGCAGCACTTCTGTCTGCTGCTGGAATGTGGAAGTGTGTATTTGTATTCTGGTATTTTATGTGTGTGCAGATGTGTGAGCACATACAGCATACCTGCTGGTGTGGGCACATACTCCCAGTGGCTTTATCATGAGGATGTAGCTGCTGAAAGGAAATAAAGGACTTCTCATTGGTGTAAAAAGTAACTGGAATTTTAAATACTGTTGTTGTTGTAAGACCCAGCAATGACCCAAAACCCCAATTTTCTCCTTTCTAAACCAACTATGTTTTTATGGACGCGACACAAAGCAAGGCAGCATGATTGGACAGGAAGTTAATGTAAAGACATGAGCGTACGTGAACTAAAGTGAATTTGCTCTGGGTGGTGCGAACTGAGACATGTTGATAACGTCAGCTATTTTCAGACTTCAATTCATGAATTTATTGAGCTAAAAATTAAAGAGGGTTCTTGAGGGAAACAACAGAAATAACTGGATATGCTGGTGAGTTTTTAAATCAGTCACAGACAGCTGTGAGACACACAGGCACACTACACATACATGGTACATTACAACCTAGCTTCACCATAAGTGTATCACGGTATCATATACAAATGTTACATCAATCTATCAAGTACTAGGTGTGGGGATATTATACTGAATAAATAAAAGCTGTCGGTGCTACATGAAATGTCAGGGGAAAGTCAATAGGATTCCTTCTCTGGGGAACATGATAATCTGTGTAATATTTCATAGAAATCCCTCTAGTAGCTGTAAATATTTCAGTCTGGACCAAAGTAGTGGACTGACAGACTGACAGTCATTTCTCTAGAAAAAAAAGTTAGTAACTTCAACATGTTCAGTAAAAATCTATGAGTATAAAGACCTTTGAATGCCTACTTTCAAATAAACTATAAATCTACAAAAGAGAGTCAGCTTCTAAATAGAAAATTTGTGTTTTTCTTCAGTTCCTACTTTGTGGAGAATTCTGCTGTTCTCCTCAAACGTAGAGTTTAAGTACAGTAACAAAGCCTTTGTACAGAATTAATACAGAAATGCCAAACAAGGTTTGAAGTCATTTAGAAAATGTCACCACTGGTTTGACCACCAGAGAGCACCGACAAGTTGACTTTTACATTGTAGAATGTCCCACTCAGTATGTATCATGGTCATAATTCTTTAAAAAAAAACAAATCTAAGGGATCCATATGAATTTGTTTGTTTATGTTATACGTTTATGTTTTTTTTTAAAGAATGCCGATATGTTGTAATCAGATTCTTTAAACTCTAAAATATCAGTATCAGCCTAAAAATCCACTATCAGTCGGGCTATAGTTTCTACACCTGCTAAGTTCACTTCCTCAACACCTCCTGTTTGTTTTATTGTGCAAGTCTCTGAACCTCCAACTGCCTCCAGAAGTTAAAAGTAGAATAATATGCTGTGAAGTTCCCCATGTGAATGTTTGAAACTGTATAAAACAAAGTTGAATGTTATGTTTATGCCATAGTTATATCAGCTCTAAATAAACTGCACTGAAAAATGCCACAATGGATGCAGGGACAGCCTGATACAGCAGCAAATGTATTCTTGGTCTTATGTGTAATATAATATATAAGGTTTGGGTTTGATGTGAAGGCTGGCTCATCTTGATGGATGGGGCGTGCGTCTCTGTGTTTGTCGACTCTGATGGTTCATATCTCTCGAACGTCAGCTGAGCTCCTGCTATCATCTGACTGCAGTGCTTTATTGTGAATTACTGCTGTGCAGAAGACTTACTGTAATATACAGTGACAGACAGCTCAGAGCTGCTGAGACTGAGTGTCTGTGATTGTTTTCATACGTCTCATATTGGAGACATATTATATATTTCAAAATAAAACACAAATGTAGTTTGAATCCCTACAGAGACAATATTTTTTTATATTAACAATGGATGAAATAACTCTCTCATAGTTACAGTCCGTGTATTGTTTTGAATTTACAGCCTGCAACTTCACTGTTTTGGTTAAGTCTCACAGCTCTCATTATTGTCATTCCAGCAGCCACAGGTAGCTGTTTTCGTTAAAAATAAATAAAATAAATCCAATGTATACTATCTGCCCAGCAGACTGGTATACATAGTAGAGTATTTAGCAGGTAAAGAGACAGATATTTCCCTCAGGAGGTGGTGGAGACCAAAAACAAAGGCAAAAGAGAGTGAATACTGAATCAGGTGGACACAAACACCACTCCAAATGAATGTTAATGTTGCTCTGTGCCTGCAGAGTAGATAGACAACTGTTTTCTAACATGTTACCCATGGCAACTTTACCAGATGATTATATGACAATGTTGTGCTAAAAGCTTGTTGTGCTGCCCCCAAGTGGCAGCTTCAACAGCTATTAAAATACTAATATGTGAATCAGCTGTCCTATGTCTCATGACCAGCCTTTCCACAAACTGAAAGTTATGCGACTTTTGCAAAAGGCCACTCCCATGCCCCCTTCAGCTGTCTGGCATGAACACAAACACACACCTTCACACGCACACACACTTTACCTACATGACAGATTTCAGCCTTCCAGGGCTGTAATAATTACAATTTTTTAAATACATTTTTATAAGCAACTCAATACCTTATTGTAAAATTGAACTACTACTGAATTTTTATTGTTGTAAATTGAATACCACTGAATTCATGGCAAACTTACTTTGAAAACCAGCTATCTGAATGTTTGAATTCCACTCTTTGCAGTTGTTGACTTGTCAAAAAAACCTTTCATTATATAACCTGAAAGGACAGAGATTGGAGTGATTCCATCCAGGCTTGGGTCATTAGGTCTCTGGATGATGATGGAGGGATGGACCAAAAACTGGTAAAATCTTACTGGACACTGGACATCTCTGAAACATCTTTAGAATTATGTTTGAGTGTGATGCAGTAACACAGTAACCCAGATGAAATAATGCATTTATGCCTGCTAAACTAGTAGATGTGGCAGATTTAAAGCCACATTCACAAGTCAACAAAGAACATGCAAACATGGGTATATAATCCTGTTTCATACAAGTACACAGCTTACTTTATCTATCACCTCAGTCAACCCAACTCGTAACATAGCGCAAGAGAACTAATTTGGTAAGGAGTGTTACATCATTCTTGTTGCTATGCAACATGACACCTAACAACAACTGAGTTATATAAACTCATTATGTGTTAAAACAGTTGCAATAAATGATTGTAAATGTTGATTGCTTAATATGAGCTTATAACTAAAGTTAACATTTCTCACCAGGATCCTTGAAGAGCTTCCTCATGTCCCTTATTGGAAAAATAGAGTATGTGCACTCTATCAGGGTGTATTCACACTGGTCAAGGTTCAAGAGCCATTACTAACAAATGGAAAAAACATGCAAAAGAATTGTACAATTTACAAAAAAAAAGAAGTCTCCATGATGTTGTAATGCTCTTTACACACCTGGAAACAACACCAAAAATGAAAATGCTGCTTACGTCCTTATCATCTCTGCAGGTAAAACGGTAGTATGTCCTGAATCCTTTCATTGTAAGGTTTTCCGGTTACAAATTGTAGTACAAATAAAGGAAAAGGGAGAATTTATGCTTCTTTGATTGGCTGATGGACTTTGTAATATAAGCAAACCACTCTTGCAGTTCTGTTTACTTGTGTGTCATTCTCTCTATGTTTGTATTCAACTGTTTCAGCCATTCCAAACCCAGCTCTCTAACCTAATGAATATACAAGAGTCTCTTACACACATCATTACATGAAGGAGCTGTCCCTCCTGGCAAACATTCGAGTAGTTTCCCTTGTTTGAGCTGTAGGTGCGGTGGTCTCAGGCCAGGCCTTCTGAACTCGTGTTAAATGCTCGCCTCCCTCCTGAGCATCATGCTATAATATGGGGGCCGTGAAGGCATTTAGCTGGGGCAGATAAATAATGATCACAGAGGGGCTGATTTCCTAATGCTGATGTATTGCTGTGATGGGACAGGTGCTGGCTCCACAGCTTCCCAGCACCGCATCAATTAATCTACTCTGTCATGTGATGAACCAGCCGTGAATTACCCAACACTTCCTTTACAGCACAGTCCATAAACTGCTGATTACACACACACACGCACACACACACACACACAGGCCATGTATACTTCTTTCTTCTTCTGGCTGGATTCGAGTTGTTATTTGAACTTGGTTTTAAAGTTAAAGTCCAACGCTTTCTCTGCGGCCATGGATGGCAGTTGCTACTCTGCCTTGCTCATGGGACCCTTGTTGGATAATTCCGGTTTGCTACAACTTCAATTTGATTTTAGAAGGTTTGGCCATCGATTTGAACCACCTCTGGC
This sequence comes from Lateolabrax maculatus, assembly GCA_031216445.1. Lineage (NCBI taxonomy): Eukaryota > Metazoa > Chordata > Actinopteri > Acropomatiformes > Lateolabracidae > Lateolabrax > Lateolabrax maculatus. The sequence goes on from CM062205.1 coordinate 3,043,563, forward strand.
TTCAACTTCACCCTATCAGAGGGTGTCCCGTTGCCTACTGGGTGAGATTTGTGCCATGTACTTTGCACTGTGCCTGGTTCTGTTACGTCTGAGAACCTTTGTTGCATGCCATACCCCTCACCATCTCCATACTGTGATAATATGATGAATCAAAATGCAGAAAATAATACAAAAACCTCTTGTTTAAACAAGCTGGATACACTGTTGTCTTGAATACAAGCTGTGTGATCTTAGGAATGTTCCCATTTCTTCCCACTTTTTTAGCAGAACTCAGCAGTTATTTAGAAGTTCTGAGTCAAAGGCAACTGGACTTGCTGTCGATTCTTGAGGATGTTTAGTCGCTCAACCAAAAGTCTTCTTCCAGGTGTTTCAGTATGTTTTTTGTGCCCCTCAGAAACATTTTTAACCTGCACTAACTGATTTTTTGCCATTTGTGGGCAGCAGAAACAAGTTGTGAACACAACATTGACATATCATCACCTCTTGAGTTTATATGGTGAACTTGTTATCAGTTGCTTATTTACACATCCAGCAAACACTATCATTCTTTTTTTTATGTCCACTTGATTTATATCATGAAAGTCCAATATTCATTCTCTTTTAGCTCTGCTTTTGGGCTCTACCAACTATACCAGCTGACTGTGTCTGTCTGCTGATTCGGTAGTGTACAGTGAGTCTTCACAGATGGTCTCTGAACAGCTGCCTGCTACGGCAAAAAAACTACTTCATGAGAGCAGTGAGAGTGAACCAGAACAGTGGAGTTGCAGCTGGACAGATAAACAACGAGCTGAAACTCACTTTAAAGCTCTGTAAAGCCAAGGGAAGCTGCAGGTTCAGCTGATAATCCTGTGGAGGTTTGTCACTACAGGCTCCCTCTTTAACATTGTTACATTGTTTTCACATTGTCATTTAATACATTGTTTTAAAAAAGTTTGTTCTCTAGCCTGTAGGCTACCCTCCACAACATGCTTATAGATAATATACTGTGTAGGACAGAGGAGGTTTCGTGGCCCAGGTCCTAGCATTGGTTGGCATCACCTAGAGGTTGCTCATTGTCTACTCTGATCCATATTCTTCAAATATTTTTTTTTTCTGAAATTTATTTACCAAATATTTTCATCCTGTTTCACCATATAGTAAATGGACTGTTGCAATTTCTGTCTACTCTGTAAATACATGCATGCGTCTCATATACCTCCTCTGTTGCTGATGCTGAGTTTTTTCTTTTTTTGTAATAATATTTTTCATTATCCAAATCGAGAGTCTAAGGATAGAGGCTATCTTATGCTTTATAGATTGTAGATTTAGAATTTGTGATCTGGGGCTATAAAAATGGACTAGACATGACAAAGATAAAATGGAATACATTTGCACGTCATGTTCACTTCAACCCTAAAGTTCACCCCTGCAGTCCAAACTCTCCCCCAGTCTACTTGTCACCGCGGGACTACCTGATACAAACCATATGTGATTCATCTGAGGGAGCAGAGCCTCCATTAATCTCGTTATTCGGCCCGGCGCCACCTGACAAAGAATTATCTCGCCGGGTCCAACCCACTAGTAAATAATTGGAGCAGAAAGTGATCCTACCTCATTAATACAGCCTGGATTAGCATCAGTCACTGGCCTACTTACTGTAGAAGCCATGCAGCCTGGTGCGAGGCAGAGGTGTGAAAAAGACAGCCAGACAGTGGGAGCTGCTGATGAGCTGGAGGGTAAAGGAAAGCTGCAATATTTGCAAAAGTACACTGAAAAAAGGGAGGATTTTCTTCAGACAAAAAGGAACACTTTGTTCCAGAGCCTGACCTTTTTTTATAGTTCAACCATCAGTATTCCAGGAAGTACAAATATCTACTTGACCAAAACATTAAAAGTATCTAGTAAGTTTCTATAAAAAAGGCTTAATGACATTTCCTGTGTCACATGGTGACAAAACTTGTTAAGCAAAAAATAACGTTTTTTTTTTTAAACTAGAGGCCAAATATTCTTCTAGTTACATAGAGATACAAATCAGTTTGCCTTGAAGTTTGGCTCATGGTAAGTGACATCCAGAAAATCCACTCACCCAGACCAATATCTCAATTTGAAATCTAATCACCGCTTACAACATAGAAGATGGTGGTGAGGACCCTCCTTCACAGAGCAGAGCACCTTATCAGTGAGAAGGAGGCTAGAGAGAGGGAGGTGCAGCAAGTTCAAGGGGCACTTTGGGCAACGAGGAGTGGATGAGGAGAATCCCACACTGGACAGACACTGCTAACTCAACCACCAGGTGCAGGGAAAAGCCAGTCAAAGTGCTTGATGAAGTGTTGTTTTATTTTATAGTTGCTTTTAATATAAATAATATAAATATCACAAAGCAGTAAAATAGTGACATATCAAGCAACTCTTTTACATTCCTGCTTGTGTACAGATGAACCAAACAAGATACGACATTTAATAGTTGTGTTGGTAGGTTTAGTTATAGTTAAATACAGTTTCAGAGCCGCAGTGAATATTTACGTCAGTCTCTCTACAGGACTACAGCATCTTCCAGAGTATCTTCAATAAAGAGGTTTCAACATCATACACTTGTAAACACATATTTAAAATGATTTGCTTATCACTGATGCCCCCCCTCCCCGTCTACTTTCTCTACCATGGAAAAGCCTTGGCCAGCCCGTTCGTATGCAGGACATATACATGAACACTGTCATTTACTCGGTTTTCATCAGTGTTCTGGTTCAGATCACTTGAGGCAGCCCTGCACCAGCACGCTGACCATGGAAACACCCGTCTGTCTTTCATCACTCAATTTCACCACATCATTCACAACAGTTGTAGCTATGAGCGTATTTCTCACAGTGTGTATCTGTAATTAATTCAACCCACTGGCCAAACACTTACGTTAGACACTTCCACAAAACCAAATTATATTTAATGATTTTGTTGCGCAGGGAATTTCACCATAATGAAAATAATTATTCCTACAATATCTGCAAATGTCAAATATAGTATGGATAAGATATGGCTGAGGTTAGCCACCACAGAGACCTGGGGCCAGATGCATAAAACTGTAGATTCATCATAACTACAAATCTGTGTACACACAAAGACAGACATATGCAAACACATTCTATTCATCAGTAATGTGTGCTTGTTTCTTAATACTGTGGCCTGCTCCACCAATCATTAGATCCAATGAAAAGTCAGCAGCAAAGAAAAAGTGTGATTAGTGCAAAGCCACAACAGCTGTCATTACGCAAGACAGTTACACATGGCTGTGGGTATTTATAGCAACTGTTTAATTAATTCACCACATGTACCTAACTATCATCGACATTGATTTCTCAATAATCATCATTAATCAACAGAAAGGTAATCATCAATTTAGTTTGGAGTGCAATTTTGAAACAGACTTGACAAAGACAAAATGAAAACATTAACAGTGAAATAAAATAAGCACAGCAACGTAAATTAAGAGTCACACAAAAGCATTTAGATAAAATTAAGTTAATAATAAATGCACCTTTTATTGGTATTTTAAAAGATACTCTTTGGACTTCAATAATAACACGTGGAACTGTCTAACAATCTAAATGAGCCATGTCTTCAGTCTCACAACCCACAACATTTAGAGAATTAGACAATATAATATTTTATTGGTTTTCTCATTTTCACATTCCTATTCAAGTGGCTCTCTTATCTTACTGTTTTTGTGGTTGTTTGTGCTGTCGTCTTTGTTTTGTGATGCAGTGTAAAGTAGTTTGTAACTTGCTTCAGTACAGGGCTGTGAGTAAAATTATTATTGGTGAATTCAGTAGGGCATGTAGTAAAGTCTTTTATAAACGCTGTTGTCCAATGTGCTTATTCATGTTTACAGATTAACAACATGCTTGTTGTTTGTATAGATATTGAAATGGTCTGTCAGCCCATGATGTGGCTTGGGCACAGTTTGAATTAATGCTGTATTAAACCAGGTTTATAGTTATTTTGACAGTGATGCATGGGATAGCTGTGCCTCCTCTGTCGCACAGCTGGACCGCACAATCAGTGCCAGCCTCCACCCACATGGATATGTTAAGATGTGGGTAAGACGTGTCACAGTGCATAAGAAAACCTGATTTTCTCTTTAGTCATACGTTTTTGTTGGCCGATGTGAGCAGAAAGAAGGATAGTTATTGGAGTACAGTACAATAATGGACTTCTGGGGAAGTTGTAGCTTCTGTTTTCTCACTCATTGTGTTTATTGGTGCTGGTTGCTCCAGCCCTCCTCCCTCAGAGTCTCAGTATTCCATCTGTCCATGCCTCTGGTTTGACTTTCTTCCCACCCTCTCTCTTCCTGCTTCTCTATTCCTGCTGGAGTGATGGGTTGCAGCCAAACTCTCAGGCTCTGCTGGATGTTAGATCAAGCAAGTCTGCACTCTCCCCCTCAAGCTTTCTTCTGGCCAGCTACTCCAGACCAGAAGATTGCTATCTAGTGGCCTGTTGGACTCCTCTCATCCTCCTGCGTTCCGTCACACTCTTCCTTTCTTGATTTCTTCTCCACTCCTTATTCTCCTCATTGACTCTGGACGGTCATTCACAATTGTCTGGATTCCTCTGTCTTCATTGTCATTACACAATAGTCTAGTTCATGACCTCCATTCTGTCTTCCTGATACTTTTTCTGATGCTACTTTTACAAGTTTCTCTTATCGTGTGTGTTTTCAGCCAGCCAATTATTCAATTATTAGCTCTTGAGTAAACTACAGACTTAAAGGGATAGTTTGGATTTTTTGAAGTGGGGTTGTATGAGGTACTTATTTATAGTCAGTGTATCTACAGTACAAACGGTCAGCGCGCCCCCAGTTTAGAGAAGCTGACAGTTGTACCTGCATGGACGCTCAGCAACGTACTGCTGTGGACGGGGTCAGCAGCAACCTAAAAAAAGGCCCACCTAACAAAATCTATATCAGTTTAAGTGATTAAATTATCTAAAGTTAAGGCCTAAATATTCAAATGGCTTATTAAAATAGCTTTTGTTTCTTTAATATAATTAATGACATCAGTTTAAAAGCTGTTTTGAAAACTTTTGAAAGTATTTCCAGCATCATTTACGATGAAAAACAAAAGTCATTTGTACTGACTGACATGTCATTTTTCATGTAGGTTGTCCCTAAGTTCCCTTCGTGGAGCACTGACATCATTACAGACAAGGACATATCAGTATATAGATTTGTATTTTTCTTTTCTGGTAGCTTTAAATCTAATTTTATCAAGTGAAAGCACTGCTAAAAGTTTTTTTGAATCAAGTAAGTCAGAATGGCTAGATTAACTGCTCATGAGGGCCCTCTGGTAAGACGTTTGTTGTTGGGCACCTGTTTACCCCCCAACTGCTCTATGTTCCCATTAAGCACAGTAATATCAGCTTCAATTAAAGCTTCTTTAAAGAGTCCGTCTAGACCTACTTTATGTGAAAAGTGTCATGAAATAACTTCTGTTATGATTTGGCGCTATACAATTGACTTGACTTCCATTCTATGTTCAGAGATGCAGAAATCAACGAGTACAGCCTTAAGGTTTCTGTGTCTGTTTGTGGTAATTTTATAAATCAAAACTTTATTCAGGATGTGAGCACAGTAAAACTATATTAAAATAAAAATAATAAAGGTCTTAAAACAAGTCATCACCAAGCAAGATGTGAACACACAGCACCACAAATCTACAGCCAAAGGCAGATGGTGTAGATTTATAGTTAATTAGTAAAATAAATGAATGACAGAAAGAAAGAAATAATTTAAAAGAATAGTTGGGTGGTGCAGTTTATATGATCGCATCAATCCCACACTATCTCAGTCATAATTCTCCTGTATTTAACATTGTTAATTGTTATATTAGGAGGCTGTGACATACAGGATTAATGAGCCAATGTCTCTAATCCCACATCTACCACATAAACAGCAGAATACTGTTACACTACAGTTATAACTGACCAGTCTGATGTGTGAAGAGGTGTATGTGGTTATTCTGCAGCAGCCTGGTGTCATTTGCATGTGATTATAATTAAGTTAAACACAGTGGACGGCCGTGTGTAATGCCAGTGTACTGATGCGGCACTCCTCTAATCAGAGGCTACAGATTGATCAACATATGTGTCCGGCTGCTTTCAGATGACTAAAGGGATTTAATGAACTGAAAGAGAAGCTTTTCATAGAGTATAAAGCAACTGTGGACCACGGATAATGTAAGAATCACTCACATACTTGTTTATCGATCAATGCAGATGGATTGTTTCCTGCTTTAAACACATAAAAGTTATTTCTTTCTTTTTTTTGCTGAATTAAAGGCATCTACTGGTTGGAAAGTGATGAATTGAAATGGCAGCTGAGTGGCATTACGCCTGAAACAGACGTGGCTTAGACGTCTATTTTCAAGTCTAAGAGCCAGTTTGCACCAACGTACAAACACGTTCGCTGCTTCATTTAAATGAACCTCCCACCTCTCTGTGCTTCTCCACCTACCTGGGCACTGTGCGCTGTGCGCTGGGCACTGACATACCACACAGACAGGCAAACAAAACTTCAAGGACTTTTGGGACCTTTGGGTCTTTGGCGCTGGGCAGTTGGCCACACACAGAATGTTTATACCACTTGAACTGTAGTGCAGTGCATAGAATATGAAGGGTGGAATTAAAAAAAAAAAAAAATGACAATAACAGAATTGGGGAAGTATAATTTAACTGCCCTTTTGTTTACACAGATTATGCCTTCAGCATGTGCGCTACCCAATTTGACAGTCATAAGACATAACTCACCTTTCAAAAGCAGATTTGAATGAGCTCTATAGCTAACTGTGGAATGCCGATATAAAAAGAGTTGCTCCAGGCTGAGCCTCTCGAAACGTTATCCAGGTAACTCAATAACCCTGCGTCTTGGAATAGTCAGCCAGGGTTAATATAAAATGCACAACATGTCCTGTTTTCATTGCATTTGCTTTAATATGATCGGGCTTCATTTCCCTCAGTGATAAACGTCCAGGTGTTTTTCTCATCCTGCCCATTCACAGGCTCGCAGCTTTGATTTGCTCAATCAGAAATAAACAGGTCTGCCAGCATTTTTTCTTTATTTTGGTTTGTAAAACAGCTGATATCTCCAGGTGTCATTAAAAAGTCTTCAAAAATGATTATATTGAACTTAAAAGACTCTGAGGAGCCTGTCAAGACATTGTGTTTCAATACACTCATTATTCGTTATCTTTTATTTCATTTTTACAGCTGCACTTATCAATATATTTTGCATTATCAATGGATCAAATGGCTGTATGTAATGTGAAACATGTCTGTCATAGTGCTGAATACACAGAGAACTATCACCCAACTCTTCAGTTTTCTTTTGCTCTTTTTAGCGTCTTTCAGCTCATTGTTCTGGTTTTACAGCCGGGAACTTTAGTTTTTATGTTCACTCTCACCGTCAAAACCGTGTTCAGCAGCAGCAGCCAGCTGTTTTCAGCAGTCAAACACAGTTAAAGACTAACTGCTGAACACAGTGGAGCATTTAGCAGCAAAGGGGCCAGATATTTTTCTCAGGAGTTGGTGGAGACCAAAACCAGAGTTAAATAAGAGTGAGAGTTGGACTTACATTCATCAAAGGAGCCAAAGGAATGACAATGTTTTTCCATAACAGCTGGTTGTGTTAAAAGGGAACTGTTTGTTAACACATTCACAATATCAACTTTATCTGGTTATAATATTTTAGTGTGTACAAATCAATTATTAAGTACTCGTCGGATTGTCTAAAAGTGTCTGAAACCCTCTCTCTAAAGGTGGAATCAGAGGGACATGGTCTGATCATTTATGCAACTATCCAAAACAGACAATCCAACAATCATGTCACTTCATGTGTTCGACCAGGTCCACAGAGGAGTGAAAGTTGGCAGGGTTCTCTCTCAAGCTTCTGTCACTTTTCATATGGAGAACTGTGACTGAATGGATGTGCTGATACGATTAATTGTGTCAAGACTACAAAGACATGCAAAAGACACACAGTTCTTGGAGAGAAATGCCGGAGGGAGTTGGATGCAGCCCAGTATCATTAGGTATTGCATCGATCATAATCAATTCTGTAGGACAGCGTTCAGTGCCAGTGCAGGAAGTCTGGTGCCCTTTATGTAGCGATGCAAGAAGTAAAGGTGTGGCGGGGTGCTGGATGGGCGAGTAGCACATCTCTCATGCAGTCGACCAAAGCTTACGTGTTGCATAAGAGGAGCATCCAGCTCCAAATTCAAATTGCTCTGAGGATACTAATGTGCAGTGAATAGCAATGCTCAGCCACGTACAGCTGATATAGGAAATCTGCTGCTGGATTTACAAATCGTGGAAAGCAAAGTAATTGTGCGATAATGCTGTGGGAAATGTCATGTCTGCTCTTTCTCAGCGAGTTTCAGAGTTATTTGTTGGATGGAAAACTTGTCAAACTTTAGAATAACAGGAAGTCCTATCAAGCTGGGTACAAGTGGGTTTTGTGAAACACTTTCAAAGGCTGGTAAGTGTAGAAAAAGGCAGCCAGAGAGAGAGCCACCCTCAAAGACATGGCTCTCTGTGACCAATTTCACCCTCCGAAAATCATCCATCATGGTTTTCCAGGTTCAGATAGTGTCATTGGCTTGTTGACATCAGCGGCAGACAAGATGCCACTCAGATTGGGGTGAGCGAGTTTTGTATGCTGCAGTGCACCCTGGGCAAGCCTAAAGCTATGAGTAAATTGGCTCATCCTCCGACAGGTAGCACTGCTGCTGTCTCCTAAACAACAGAATTAAGTCTTGTTTTTTGGTTTTTCAGACAGCTGCAATAGTCACCGTTTCCTTTTCAAATTCAAATTAAACATTCGAAAATTTGAAAACTGAGTGGAGATGGGAAGGTTGAAGCAGAAGGCGGGTAATAATATACATTTATGTTAGTGTCAAATTCCAAGACTCAGTAACTTGCTTAAAAGCTGGTCACTGTTCTCAAACAGGAGGAAATGCATTTGTGCATTTGTTGCAGGCAATGTTTTGCGGATTTTAACGATCCTCACTTTTTAAATCAATTCACTCACATGCTAAAATGCATGTGTATTACCATGGTCACCAAATAACCTTACATAATTAAATAGGGTGTGTTCTGATCACCTTGGAGATTCCTGCGACGTGGACAGCACAGGGTATTCAGCCATGTTATGTAAAATGCCAGACCGCAAAAAAATTCATTTCAAAGGGAACTGTGACCTGTGTCGGTGAAGCACAACGACTGATGGTTAATTTTTTTATTTTACATTACGTTACCAGGTAATTGCCAGGTTTTGAAAGCTAATTGGCCAAACTGGCACGGGCCCGAAAAGCATTTTTCCCACACATAATGATGGGGAAAGAAGCAGCTGTAAAGCGGTGGATAAATTACCATCGTAAAATGACTCGTTTCACCATCCAAATTTGATCCATTTGGTTCGATAACATGTGGAAAGTCTAGAAGAGCCGCACAGTTATCCCCGTTCAAGTTAGCGGAGGGCTAAACCGGAAGTTATCCATGGGTAATGCCGGAAGAAGTGATGTCTGTGTTGGTGACATTGCATGGTGTTCCAAATGGAGGTATTTTGTTTTAGGGAAGTTCCCTTGTCGATCAGAATTACACAGGTATCAAAGAGGACCATAAACCCAACTTTCTGTTAGTGGCCACCCTGTAGTTTCATCTGAGTTTGTCCACTAGGCCTGTTGAGTGTGCTTTGATGCATATCCTAATGATTTCCACATTATGCTAAACTGTCACCAAACAGTGTTGTGAGATGATGGCATAAATAAACCAACATGCACAGAGGTGACCCTGATGTTAAAGGCTGTAAACTGATCAAAGAGCTGATTTCCCACCAAAAAATAAATAGGCAGTTAAGAGAATAAAAAGCCAGTGAGTGTAAATGGAAGCTTTGACTGAGAGTGACCTTCAGTGAGTGTCTAAGATCTCGGCAGGGAAGCCCCTTTGAAGCCTGCTAAGGATGGAAAAATGATGAAAACAATATCAGCCCGGGAGTTGCTGAAGACAGGATCTTAAAAGGAATGGCAGCTCAAAAGTAAGGAATGACGTGCTGATGCAATTTGATTTCAAATAACAAAAAGGTTCAGGGAGGAGCGAGGTGAGGTGAAGAATGATAGTGTGTTTACAGCCTTCAGGCCCAGCTGAAAGAGCTAAATACAACACACACGTACAGGGAAAGAGAGAAAGAAAGAAAGAAAGAAAGAAAGAAAGAAAGAAAGAAAGAAAGAAAGAAAGGCAGTGTCGTGGATTGTTAGGGCCTTCAGTAGGAAAAAAAGTGGTTTCAAAAAAAGATTTTCAGTGGTGGAATGTCTGGAATTTTTTTAAATAGTGCAACTTTTTCACTATTTTGGTTTTATTCTCAAATATTATGGCTTTCTTTGTAAATTGTTTTCTTTATTGAAAAATATTTCCATAGTCTATGTTTACTTCATTCTTTAAATATATAACCTTATTCTCAAACTATTATGTGTTTTGTTTTACTACATTTTTGACTATTCTAAAAATATTAAAACTTTACTTTTTTTATATATATTACAACTTTTTTCTTGCAAATCTTCTTTGTTCGAAAATCCTACAGGTTTATCGATTTATGAACGTTGTAACTTTTTTAGTTATAAAATATTTTGACTTAATTCTCAAACTCATTTTATGTATTTTCTGGCCCTAATTCTCATGAGGCTGACTGCTTGAAGTCCACGAGCACACACTCACACGCACACATTACCTGGGGTACATACAGTTCTCTGCCTTCATAAACTATTCAACCCTTGTGGTTTTTTGATGCATTTTTTGGTGTTGCAGCCTCAAATACGGACCGAAAATAAATTCAGTTGGTCTGTTTTTGTCTGCAAAACAGCCAATGATGACAAGCATCTCATTAAAGTACTCAAGGAATCCCCAATCAAGTTACAGACATAGCTCAAGGACATTGGAAAGGATTTCAGGGCTGCTTCATTTAATTTTTATAGTCAAGAATATGTTTGGACTCAAAACATTTCTTTTTTGCGGGCAAGATAACTATTGATCAGTAGGGCGGTGTCTCAAACGTCGAATTGAATCCTTTTCAATTCAGCCTGCAATAACAGAAAAAGTGAAGCAGTTTTCTCAAGGCGTCGTCTTGCTCTCCCTCCGTCTGCCTCCTCCCTGAAAAATTAACCCAAACAGATGGAAGATTGAGGGTTTCTTCTTGCTTGCTAATCCATCCCTGACTGAGACTTACCCTCATTAAAGAAACCCGATGCCCCCTCCCGTCCTGACAGAAACCTCTTTGTTGTCATCTCCGCTGCTGTCTGCTGCCTGCGATCTGCTCCTCTACTAGTGGTAGAAGATGCAGGGGAAAGGCAGCGGCGCTGTGGGCTCAAAGGTCGAGGCACAGTGGACTCGGATGGATGTCTGCAGCAATGCATGATGGGCAAACTATGTATGTAGTTGGATGCAAGGAAGAGAAAAGTATCAGTGTCGTCTGTTTACAGGGTGTTCGGTTATTAAGTCATAAATTCGCCCTGGGCTTCAACAAAGCACTCTTTAACTTTTTAGGAAAAAAAAAAACTTTTTAGGAATCACCATTCAAAACAGGCAGCAGTTAGCCAAAGGCTTCTACATTTGCCCTCCAGGGTCAGAGTGGTGTGTTTTACGAACGCCAGGGGGTCAAGAGGAGAGTCAAAGCGCTCCGAGGCTTGCAAGTATTTTAATTTGACACAGTGAATTTTCCCCAGTACAATCCTGTGCACTGCTGCCACAAGTCAATTCAAGTCAAGTCAATTTTATTTCTATAGTGCCAAATTATAACAAAAGTTATCTCAAGACTCTTTTTACATAGAGCAGATAGACCATACTCTTTAAAACATACAATATACAGTGTGCTGGACATGACCTGGCTGCCCACAAAGCATACTGCGGTGCTTCAGAACAGGACCAATGTACTGAGCTGGACCTTTATGGGTGTTGGGACAGTGTGGGTGGTTAAGATGAGGATTGGCTGTGAATCTATGCCAAGGATGGAGTACAGAATATGGCTACCTAACAGACATGCAGCTATATTGAGGACAAAAAGGTCATGTCTTCAGTATTGAGTCTGGGAATCTGTGGGTTTTAACAAACAGAAGAGGAATTCACAAGATTAGAAGTCTGCCACCAACATGAGGTTGCCATTTTTGTTTTTTAGTGAAATATCTTGACAACTATTTGATGGATTACTAATTTGAAATTAATATTGTACTTTTACAATATTACTACTACTATAGTAATGATGACCAGAAAATAAATTGCAATGATGCACATTCATGTTCCCCTCAGGGTGAATTGAAACGATCCCCTGTCTTTTCATCTAGTGCCATAATCAGGTCAACATTTTCCAATACTGGTTTGTGACCAAATACCTTCAAAATGGCATTCCCATCAGCCTCAGTATGCTATCATTTGCTGCATAGCGCAAAGAGCAGCTAACACGCTAAACTAATATGATGACCATAGCAAACATTAAGTCATTGTGAACATGTTAGCATGCTGTTAATTTTAATTTAGTTTAAAACACCACTGTGCAGCCAGACAGAGTTGCTAGCGTGGCTATAGATTGTACGTATGAAAGTTGTATACATAGGAGCAACAGTCAAATTGTAAAAGGTGTTCAATTAACGGTATGGTGAAACAGAAAAAGTTCATACAACAGGCCATTTGGCTTGTTACAGTAGTTGAACTAGTTACTAACAAGATTAAACATGGCTCTTTTTTTAAAGTGTCCCTGTCATCCATGACAATGTGACAGTGAGTCAGCATGAACAAATACCAGGACCCTGAAACTGAAGCAGCTAAAAGCCATCATTAATTTTATTATTTACACCTGTGCCTTTCCTACTGTCACATGTCAAATCATCTGCTGTAAAAATGACCTATTTAATGAGAAATTGTTCAATTGATTATCAAAATTCCCTAATCCTGTGACAACGGTGGTTTAAAAGGACCAATGAACGGACGCTGAAGATTCACATGCACAGGGTTTATTTCAGTATAGTGGAAGGTGGGACAGACGAGCAGGGGACCAATTTGCGGGGGAAGCGGGGACTCGAGGTAGACGACGAAGGGGAGAGGGTCCAGGTGAGGAGCGGGTCCAGAGCAGCGGGGCTACGCAGGGCAGGAGGTCTGAGGATACAGGAGGAGAGACACAGATGCAACAAATCCCTTTTAACTAATAAATGGATAATACAACGTGGGCCTTATTTTCATAGTTGTGGCAATTACTTCTATAAGTTACCTTAGCTGTACTCACAAAGTTTATTGTGGGGTGTGGGAATGGGGTGACATCTACAACAAGGTTTGTTGAGGCAAGAAACACGAGCAGTCGGACAGATTATCCAGATTATCCAAACCACTTGACGGCATTCAGAGATAAACAAAAATGTTGCAAATAACGCCTTATTGCAACTGTGTGAGCACAACTTACTGATATCCTGACAGTCTTTTTCTTAGAGTATATTAAATAAGAATATATCAGTCTTCATATCATTCAACCTAACATGCGGTCCAGACACCAGGGCTTAAATACAGGCTGTACATTTTATTAACTGGGTACTATCAAATAGATAAAGAGACAATAATACTTGTGGTCATGGTTTAATTTCCAAATGGAGATCATGGAAAATTGTAGTCACCATTCCAGCTCTGCCCAGGAATCAGTTCAGTGTGTTTTGCTGTGGAACTTGGTCTTGTCGGGGTTCTCCTTTCTGTGTCTGTAAATCAGCACAGAAGTGGATTTGTTGTTGACCAGATGCTGTAATCAGAACACGTTTGGGAAGTACAGTTACAGTACTCCTGCTTACTGACATTGCTTTGTTATTTCATGTTTATTTTTGTTTTCATATCAGATTATTGGAAATGTTTTCTTATTGACACTTAAGGTCTATGTACTGGAGCTTTTAAACCCTTTCACACATTCTTCATCAGCATACAAAGTTTGCTTGATGACATGTCTCTGCTTGCAACACTTTTTTTGTTTTTTATCTCTTTAGATTGTAGCACTATGAGTCACCAGTCATCTATCACACAATCGGACAGTTCCAAAAGTGATATTGTGCAGCATGTTGCAACTAACATTTTATTAGATTTTATATGTATGAACAGTGTGTACTGTAGGTACCATAAAGTCACTTTCATGTGTAAAATCATGGGAGTGCCCCTTTAAATGCCCCATATTCCCAGAAAAACAGTACTGTTGATATGACCTTGGTGTCCAGTGGTGGAACACTGGCATTCAGTGCAGCTGCACTAGGGCCTGTGCTCTGATGGGGCCCATCTGTGGGCCCATCATGGTATCCCCGGTGAGCAGTACTCATGTCTACCACTGTTACTATTACATTTCCAATGTGTGTGTGGAAATATTGTACAAGGTGAGTAGGTTATTTTTCCAGGGGATGGTGGGTGTTCAACATTTGTTGCTGTGCCAACCGGTTATAATTTCTCTGTTGTGTGACTGGAGTCAGCATGTATTTTTAGGTGTAAAAGCTGCTACTTTTATGGTCATGTACCAAAGGTAAGAAGAAATAATAGTATTTTCATAGTGCTGTTTGTGTGGATCTATTTGGTCCCTCATCCCAGTGGAGAAAATTGGTATAGACAATAATATTCTTATGAGTTTCCAATAGTTTTTGTAATTTGTTGTCTGTGCTGCTACACTTCCTCACAATCTTTATGGACCAATTAGGAATTTATGTAATTTTGGTTAGTAACCCTCTTGTATTGAATTTACTAAATTAAAAGCATGTGATTGTCTGGTTTGAAACTTGATCACAGCTAGAATCACACAGCTGGAAGCCACGGGAAAACAGCATCTTTAAGCAAACAAAACAGCTCATGTGTTAGTGCTTCAAATTGGCTTATTTACAGTATTGCAGCACAAAGTTTATTTAATTACATTTATATCCTTGTGCATTAGATTGTATTGTGACAGCCTGGCCTATGGAATCCAAGTCATAGTAGTTTTTACACGCACATATGTATGTGTGTGTGTGTGTGTGTTTTTGTGATTGCATGCGTGGCTCACGGTGAATAGGGCCTGGATAAAAATGTCCATCATTATTAGCTGACACCACTGCTGGTAGCTATAACACTGCACATAGAATGCAAGTTCCAGCCTTTCTGTACTCTAACATCTCTCCACAATGAAAGTGATTATCTTTAACTCTTACTTACTGTTACATCAAGAGTGGTCTTGTGGGAAATTAAGAAGAGAATATTGGGCAGTGTGCTTCTAGTAGTACTTGTAATAAAATGTGGCATTGACATTTTATTTAAAAATTGCGGAAATGTAAAACTGTGTTTTAGTCACTATAACAAAAACAAGTCAATTTCATTTTCTGTTATGTAAACAGATCCCTGTAATCTGGTCACATATCCAGGTAATCCATTACTACCCAACCCCTGCACTAAACCCTCTGAGCAGCTGTCCAGGTTGCTGCAAGTTTACACACACAAGCAGCCAGATTACAGTGACACGGCACAAACAAGCGGGGCTAAACCAACATCGCCATGCAAGCCACGGACTCTGCATACACTGTGATGAGCTGCAGACAGATTTAGCCTGAATTTTAATTTAATAGATTGGAGTGGCTAGAGGCAGCAGCAGATGTGGTGTTTGGCAGTGAGCATTCGAACCCAGAGAGTTGTGAGGATATGAATAAACCACAGACCGCCTGTGATCTACCGAGAGCATGGTTGAAGGTTAGCAGTTATTTGAATAGTAGTGTGTCGTAGCTGTACACTAAGGCCTTATGTGAAGACGGTGTCAGCTTGGTGTGGAGTGCAAACTAAAGGAAAGATGTTACCAACAGCTTGTGTATTTAGTCTATGTGTGTGTGTGGGTGTGTGTGTGGATGTTTTTGTGTCTGTCTGGGTGTTTGAACATGTCTGAAGTTAGAAAAGTCAGTCTCCTCTGGGCAAAGCAGTGACGGGTCAAATGTTGAATAATGTAGTCTTCTATATCAAACAACATTGTGTCCAAGCCTTTCAGACGTCTGTTTTGTTTCATCATCCTGCTGGATGTTTGAGTCTGTATTTGCTGCAAAGAATCCGCCAACTAGCAGAACCCCTTCATTAAAAGAAATATACTTCCTCAAAATGCAAAAATTCCTCTCTGCTACAGGAAATACACAGATGAGCACAAGCCAAAAACTGGTTGGACGAGCCGGTGTCTTTTCTTATCTGCTGGAGGAGTTGGTGACACATCGGACAGTTTTGACACTACAAATGAGAGCAGACTAAAGATTTCAGCCAGGGATAAACACAACTAATATAATAATATAGCAAATACGATGTTTATGATTTATTTATTTATATTATTTATATATATGTGTGTGTATGTATATACACACACACACACACATATATACATACATATGTGTTTGTATATACATACACATATTGGTCAAACAAAGTTTGGAGAATTTGGAGAACACACTAATTAATAGAGAAGTAAAATGAAAATATTAAAGAATGAATTCATGAATTAAGTTGAATAATTATATCAGTTACAATTATGCCCCCTAATATAGAAATGGTGTTTGACAAACATGGAAATGCCATAAAAGAGTAGTACCACAGTATTTAATACAAGAGGGGAAAGGCTCCCTTCTTGGGTAAATCACCATAATTATTTTTTGGGGCGACTCAGTGTAATAGAATTCAATGAGTCATCTGTTGACCAACCACAAGGCAACAGTGTGGACTGAACCAAAATAAATGTGTCACATCCTTATTACAAAAACAACATATTTGATTGTGTTATAGAGCTTCCCTGAAAAGCATTTTTGAAAACTGTTTGTAGTTTCAATGGGTTAAACATGTATCACAGTGGCCCCAGCAGCCCAGGGTTATCTGTACGGCAGTCACTGTGTGATAATATGATTAATTACACATTTGTTCAGTCATATGTACTACTAAAACACAATAAAAATGGGAAATGGAAAATGCATAAGTTGGCTCTTGCATTTTGAACTGAAAGGTGTAGTGTCAAAATCTAGTTTTAGGTTTAATATTTCAGTTGATATTCTTACATTGCACATTTTCTTTAAAAAAAAAAAAAAAAACAATGTCAAATTATAGCAAACTACAAATCAAGCAAACTCTGGGCATTGTGTAACAGCAGGGATTCTGGGGCCCTTGCTCATCATTACCCCAGGCCCTTAGAGGGGTTGATCCAGCCCTGCTGTATGTAGCATCCACTAATGCTGTTAGCTTTAAACACAGGCCAGACAGTGAGGATGGGGATGGGGATTAATAGGGGGACACTTCTGAGAGCCTGAAGAACACAACCCCTCTTAACTCTGATCACACCCCCCACCAATTCACACATGTTCAGAAACACACATACAAACACACACCTCCACGAAATGAGAGAGGGGGAGGGCGATAAAAGAAGGCTGTGAGGAAAAAGAGAGAGAGAAAGGGGGTGTTTGAGTATTGAGAGAGAGAGAGAGAGGGAGGGAGAGTGTTCGTTAACAGAGGCAGGGTGGGTAAACTGATCCAGAAGCTGCCTGGTCCCTGCTGGAGCCCGACACTCAGACTATGGACTTGATATTCAGGGTCGCTGGCGGCGGAGCGGCGGGGGTCAGGCTGGGAGCCTCTAACTGTCCTCTGCTCTCTGCTTCATGTCCCCTTCTGCCTGTGTGAAGGCAGCGGAGGAACTTCACCGACAGCTCCGGAGCGGCGCGGACGGCCGGGACTCTCCGGCTGCCGGGGTGTGTTTGGGGGAGGCGGGGGAAGATGCGGAGCAGACCGCTGGTGACCTGAACTTCCCTCCCTTCGGGCTGCGCGGGTCAAGACCTTGCACGTTCAGCATAATGCCCCGGTCCTCCGCCCCCGGAAAACCAAGTTAAAGCCAGTCCGAAGCCGCAGCGGGAGCGGACGCAGCAGGCAGGATGCGGACTTTGCGCCCGGTCTGAGCGCAGCAGTCTGCGGGGGAGAAGCGAGCTGGCCGGCTGGATGTGCAGCAGCGAGGATTTCTGCTGTCCTGAAGGTAAGAGAACGGGCAGTGACTGCAGAATCGCCTTGTATTTGTGCATTTTTTTCAACCAGGAATTTCTTTTTTATTCCCATGTTTAAATATTCTGGGAATTTCTGTCACATGAAATTAAACTGTCAAAAATATGTTTCAGAATAAACACTTAACACAGAATGAACAGGAAACAATTTTAGTATTTACTCAGTTATAATAATTGTATACACTTATTATATTTACACCATCATCCACTTAATTTTAGTCAGGTGTAAAAGCAAAAGACAAAAAGGGTTTAAGGAAGGTCTTTATGGATTATACTGGCTCTCTCTCAAGGTGCAGACCAGATGAACTACCTGCCAGTTTATTCTCCAAACTGGGACAGTGCCGCTAAACAACCAAGACAAGTCTTCTTTAATATAGACTCCTTTTTGCAGGGGCACAAGATATATGGTACATGTCACAGGATTGATGCTAGAGACCCTGCTGATAATAACCATGGTGAGGTCGGGTCAGCATAATTCAACTCAGTTTGATGCCTTGTGTGTCCCCCTAAGGAACATTACATAACTATTGAACTGCCTTGGCCACAAATCAATTCAATCTGTCAATTGGCTGCTGCTGCCTAGTGCCATTTTATTAATAATCACTACCACCCAGCTAACAACCACTAATAATACATATTATTACTTCCTTTGCAGGGATTGTACTGGATTGTAAACTCGTAAGTGCAGCAGGAGTGGGGGTTTTAATAATATTTTTCTTGAATTCACCTAAATAATGAGACTTTTGTTTGTCAGCCAACTAAAGCCGATGCTGTTGACCAGGAAATCTCTCCACTTTATTTAAATCTTATGACCTTGTGCACACAGTAGCACCTTCCCTCACTGCGAGAGGCCCACATCGATCTTAGTTTTGTCCCTGTGCAAGGAATTTGTCTCATCTTATCTCTGCTGACAGGCCACGTTCATCACCATCCAGCACACCTCCTCTCCTCCACCACAGCTAAACTTAATGAATCAAGGGGAAAGAAGAATGCAAAGTCGAATTTAGCAATAATTAAAAACACATATTTGGCTTCGTAGCAAGTCTTGTGGTAATATCTGACTCTCCCTCTTTAACCTCTTGATAATTCCCTAGTGCCGTGGGGCAGGACACTAACCTTCAGGGCTGGACTGGGAAACAGGTCCAGGTTGCTCATCAGTCATTCGTCTCCTTCATGGCTCACCTCACACCTCGTTGCTCACAAAATGCTTTTGGCTGCCGTGTTTTAATCCTTTCAATTTCGGCCCTTTTTTAAATGTTCTTTTTGGCAGTTTGATCACGTTTGTGGTTATAAACTGGGAAAGGAAAAAAAAAAGTTCTAATCCACTTAGTGTATGTTTTCATTTTAGATTAAGGTGCACATAGACTTGTTAAACTTATTTTTCCCACCATTTCCCCACACCTTTGCCCTCAGTATCTTTTCAAAATCCTTTTCCTCTAGCTGTGTTTGAGGACTATGTAACAAATCTGTAAGTCATTTGTATGCACACTGCTCTGCTCTCCCAATTTACAATGCCTCACTTCGCATTTGTGGGATAGAAAGGAAAATAAATCCTTTAGTCTTCAGTGGAAATCATGCATTTTGAGGAGGAAAAAAAAGACTAATTTTCCCATTATTCTTATTTTACAACAGGTTTCTGGATCCAAATGTCAAGTCCAAGGAAACAGCAGTGTGTGACGTGAAAGGAAAAGGGGGCTAGGAAGAGGACGTCCAATGATAACCCTCCAGTGTGTTGTACATGGCTCTGTCAGCATCAAGTGCAGTGAAGAGGGCTCTACCCGGTGGTAGAAGAGAAGAGTGGGGGAAAATGTGATGAACTTTACTAATGTCTCCCAGCTCAATTATGGACAGTGGCTGGTGAAGGAATCATATTGCTTAATGAGACCACTGTTCTTGTGTTGGGAAGCTTAGGACAACTAATTACCAAGGGATTACTCAAAACCTTCGGCACCAGGCTGGACATGGTAGTGTTAATAAGCCAACGGCCAAAATGAAATGACTGTTCTGTTGGATTTTTCAAATCCTAATTTCTTATAATAAGTTTCTCTGATTTGGTGTCTGAATTTTTTCTCATCTGTTTGAAATGGAGATACAGTGGCGTTTATGGAATAAGGACTGGGCCTCCTTTATAAGGCCATGGATACCTATACTGTTAGGCCTTCACCTCCAGTTCTCCCGGGCCTCCAACTGTCCAGAGGAGTGCCGCTGTGATCGTACCTTTGTTTACTGCAACGAGCGGAGCCTGACCTCAGTGCCTCTGGGAATCGGTGAGGGTTATAAGACCCTCTACCTCCACAACAACCAAATCAATAACGCTGGGTTTCCCTTGGAGCTTCACCATGTGGCTTCTGTGGAAACTGTGTATCTCTATGGCAACCAGCTGGATGAGTTCCCCATCAACCTGCCCAAAAATGTAAGGGTTCTCCATCTGCAAGAGAACAACATTCAGACCATCTCCAGAGCAGCTCTGGCTCAGCTTCTTTGGCTGGAGGAGCTGCATTTGGATGATAACTCCATTTCTACTGTAGGGGTGGAGGAAGGAGCCTTCCGTGAGGCAGTGAGCCTGAAGATGCTCTTCCTCACCAAAAATCACCTGAGCAGTGTGCCTATTGGTCTTCCTGATGATCTAAAAGAGTTGCGATTGGACGAGAACCGGATCGCGGTTATTGCGGAGGAAGCATTTAGGAATGTCACACGCCTGCAGCGCCTCCTGTTGGATGGAAATCTGTTGACAGATGAAGGGATTGCTCCAGGGACCTTTCAGGACCTGGTCACCCTGAGGGAGCTGTCCCTGGCCCGCAACTCACTCACATACCCTCCCCCGTTCCTCCCAGAGGAGGTGCTCATCAAATTAAATTTTCAGGAAAATCAGATAAACCGGATCCCTGTCAGGGCATTTGCAGGGTTAAACAAGCTGGAAAGGCTTGATATTTCTAACAACCAGCTGCAGTCGTTGACACAGGGGGTCTTTGATGGCCTCATCAGTCTCAGACAGCTCACTGTTCGGAACAACCTCTGGCTGTGCGACTGCAGCATCAAATGGGTGGTGTCATGGCTTAAATCTCTGCCGACCTCGCTCAATGTGCGTGGCTTCATGTGCCACAAACCTGAAAAGTTCCGGGGCATGGTGATCAGGGAGCTAGGCGCTGAGCTGGTCCAGTGCCCGCAGAGCACAGCGACGGCAACCCGGCCCACCTCACCAGCCAACACTCCTCTGATCCCATTCCTGTCTTCTTCCACAGACTCCCCACTGGTCACTCAGTATGTCTCCTCTTCTTCCTCCATGCAACCCTTCCCCACATTACCCTCCCTCCACCCTATCTATACAACCAGAGAGGGGGGGTTGAGGACTAAGCAACCTCTCGACCCCCGGAAGGAGACTTTGCAGGTCACGTTTGCCATACTGAATGGCTCGGCCATCCACGTCAGCTGGGTGGCTGCCTTTCCAGTCACTGCCTACAAGGTGACCTGGGCTAGGATGGGTCCCAGTCTGACAGGGGACACCGTCAGGGACAGGATAGTGGGTGGGGATCACCGGGGGATCCGACTGGCTAATCTTGAGCCAAAGTCCACCTATCGGATCTGTGTCATTCCATTGGATGCATTCAATAATTACCGGCCTAAAGATGATACTGTGTGCACTGAGGCCATGACCACGGTGGCATCTTTCAGCCCTGACAATAACAAAAGACCGCCAGGGCCTGAGCAGGCCACGCAGCAGGAACCTGGCTCGCCTTTCTTGCTGGCTGGGCTGATCGGCGGGGCTGTGATTGTGGTGCTGGTGTTACTCCTCAGCATCTTCTGCTGGCACATGCACAAGAAGAGCCGCTCCAAGTCCTCCAACAAGTGGAAATACAACCGGGGTCGGAGAAAAGACGACTACTGCGAAGCAGGCACCAAGAAAGATAATTCCATCCTGGAAATGACTGAGACCAGCTTCCAGATAGTCTCACTCAACAACGAGCAGCTCCTCAAGGGAGATTTCCGCATTCAGCCTATTTACACCCCTAATGGGGGCATCGGCTTCAGAGACTGCCCCCTGGGGAACAACAGCACAGTCTACTGCAAGAACAATGTTGAGGATGCAGACTTCTGTCGCACATGATGATTTTGGAGACCATCAGGAGCATTTTTACTGACAACTACCCACACTTTACTGGGCACTGTACAGTGTTAATATTATTTGAAACCCCCATGTCTTCAAGAAATGTAATTTATACAACAACTGGACAATATCTTTTATATAACAACATTTGATTTATAAGTTCTTGGTTTCTGGAGTTGTGCTGTTTGAGTTCTGTGCACACCGGTGTACAATCAGGATACATTTATTTCTAAGAATTGAGTCTGGGTTTCAATTTTAGTTTAGTAATAGTGAATGATTTTGAAGTCATTGTATACTGTAACCATAACAGATACAGAATCAACTATGTAGCTGCAGTGCATCATACTAGTACTGAAACCAGCTGGTAAAATTCAGTATGAGAGAAGGAGGAAAGAGACATTCACAAATCTGCCACACTCACCACTGGAGGGCATAGTATTCTGGAAACCATACAGTCCACCACACTTTTCCTGTGACTGTTTTTAATCAAGTCATCGCAGTAATATGGCACATTTGTTTAATTGCCACTACAGTCAATAGAGATGCAAATTATTTGAGTCCCGCTCTAGGAAGAAGACAAATTTTATGCAAATTAAATTTTGCTCTGCTTCAAAAGGAAATTTAAAGGTCACACTCATTAAACATTCTCAAAAAGTGGCAGGCCGCAGTGCTTTTACCTGCTTTTCAAGATTAATACATTATCAAGGGGTCATGTTATTAGTGCTAGCCTGTGTTTTATGGTGGGTGTGAGTGAGCAGCAAAAAAGCACATCTGCCATCTACTGTATGTTTAACTCATTAGAACCAACTCTTTCCCTTTTGTTCAGCAAAAATAATGTTATGGTAAAACAGTATATATATATGTGCCTTGAAGTTATCAGCTTACATTGTCTTTTGAATCCATGTTTTTGCACAAAAAGTGTACTGTATATATATTCAATTGAACTGTTGTTGAGGAAACCTCTTGCTCTTGATTATTTATTTACCTCATTACACATTTAATTAAAAACATATCTACAAAGGTGAACTTTCCTCCTGATCTGTCCCAGTATGCACACTGACTCAAACTGCCCTAGTACACTCTTGTAGCAGAGCGTCATCCTTTTTATGTCTTGTGTATGGCAGATACATGAAGCAAACATACTGTGTGTTTATTACACTGAAATGATCATTTCACCCAATTCACTAAAAATATTATATACAGTGGGTACGGAAAGTATTCAGACTCCTTTACATTTTTCACTCTTTGTTTCATTGCAGCCATTTGCTAAAATCAAAAAAGTTCATTTTATTTCTCCTTAATGTACACTCAGCACCCCATCTTGACAGAAAAAAACAGAAGTGTAGAAATTTTTGCAAATTTATTAAAAAAGAAAAACTGAAATATCACATGGTCATAAGTATTCAGACCCTTTGCTGTGACACTCATATTTAACTCACATGCTGTCCATTTCTTTTGATCCTCCTTGAGATGGTTCTACTCCTTCATTGGAGTCCAGCTGTGTTTAATTAAACAGTTTGGACTTGATTAGGAAAGGCACACACCTGTCTATATAAGACCTTACAGCTCACAGTGCATGTCAGAGCAAATGAGAATCATGAGGTTGAAGGAACTGCCCAAGGAGCTCAGAGACAGAATTGTGGCAAGGCACAGATCTGGCCAAGGTTACAAAAGAATTTCTGCAGCACTCAAGGTTCCTAAGAGCACAGTGGCCTCCATAATCCTTAAATGGAAGAAGTTTGGGACGACCAGAACTCTTCCTAGACCTGGCCGTCCAGCCAAACTGAGCAATCGTGGGAGAAGAGCCTTGGTGAGAGAGGTAAAGAAGAACCCAAAGATCACTGTGGCTGAGCTCCAGAGATGCAGTAGGGAGATGGGAGAAAGTTCCACAAAGTCAACTATCACTGCAGCCCTCCACCAGTCGGGGCTTTATGGCAGAGTGGCCCGACGGAAGCCTCTCCTCAGTGCAAGACATATGAAATCCCGCATAGAGTTTGCCAAAAAACACATGAAGGACTCCCAGACTATGAGAAATAAGATTCTCTGTTCTGATGAGACGAAGATTAAACTTTTTGGCGTTAATTCTAAGTGGTATGTGTGGAGAAAACCAGGCACTGGTCATCACCTGCCCAATACAATCCCAACAGTGAAACATGGTGGTGGCAGCATCATGCTATGGGGGTGTTTTTCAGCTACAGGGACAGGACGACTGGTTGCAATTGAAGGAAAGATGAATGCGGCCAAGTACAGAGATGTCCTGGAAGAAAACCTCTTCCAGAGTGCTCAGGACCTCAGACTGGGCCGAAGGTTCACCTTCCAACAAGACAATGACCCTAAGCACACAGCTAAAATAACAAAGGAGTGGCTTCGGAACAACTCTGACCATTCTTGACTGGCCCAGCCAGAGCCCTGACCTAAACCCAATTGAGCATCTCTGGAGAGACCTGAAAATGGCTGTCCACCAACGTTCACCATCCAACCTGACGGAACTGGAGAGGATCTGCAAGGAAGAATGGCAGAGGATCCCCAAATCCAGGTGTGAGAAACTTGTTGCATCATTCCCAAGAAGACTCATGGCTGTACTAGCTCAAAAGGGTGCTTCTACTCAGCAAAGGGTCTGAATACTTATGACCATGGGATATTTCAGTTTTTATTTTTTAATAAATTTGCAAAAATTTCTACATTTCTGTTTTTTTTTTTTTCTGTCAAGATGGGGTGCTGAGTGTACATTAATGAGAAATAAAATGAAATTTTTTGATTTTAGCAAATGGCTGTAATGAAACAAAGAGTAAAAAATGTAAAGGGGTCTGAATACTTTCCGTACCCACTGTATATTACATATCTTCTCAAACCGTCTTCTGCCATGCCTCCTTTGGAAGCTGATTTAAAAACTTCTAGCCCCTCTCACAAACTGATTGGATTTTTATCAATCATTAAAAATATTGGAGAAAATGAGAGTTGAAATAAATAAATAAATATTGTATCAGCCTATATTCTTATTTACTCCTTTTTTTTTTTTACATAAATACATGACAAATGTTTTCATGCGCATCCCTCAAATTTGGTTATTAAAGCATTGTGACGAAGAGAGAGTGACATTTTACAGCTGAGAAAAAACTAAACAAAAGAAGCGAAAAAACTATGTCAAACAAACAAATGATATCAAGCATGTCTTTAGTTTGTACTACAATTTCTAGATGTTTGTCCAGAAATGGTGAACAAAACAAGCTGTTAGTAGTTCTCATATGGACTATTTCTCCAGTAGACAGTAGGTCGATATCATGCTGATTATCCAGAGTAACATTGACACTGTTTCTGGAAAGACATGCTTTCAATGCTTTTAGATCTTCAAACTAAATTCCATTTACTTCAATTGTATCTGGGTGGAGGAAAGAAGGGTAAAGACACAGATATTTCAAAACCTGCACAATAAAACTATCTGCATGGCTCGACACCACCTCATAGTCGAAATGAGAAAAAATACATTTGAATTAAATGTCAGATTAAAAAAGAACTAAGACTTCATTCAGACATCTTGTTTTTCATCGGAGGACGCAATATTGCCTCCACTTAATTTTGGGTCCTTTATCATTGTTATTATGTTGTTTCTTTATTATTACACAGGATTTCAGTGGTGTCAGTAGTAACAATGTGTTATGTTGTTGACACTATATCTGTTAATTAACTCTTGACATATGTGTCAGATATAGTGTCAAACTTCCAAGTCCATTACAGTAAGTACTTATATTTCAAAATATCTGCTCTGCTTTAAGTATTTTGAAGGGGCTGTCCAACAAAATTATAAAAGTTTTTTTTTTTTTTTTTGGGCAACAAATTAACTTAACCTTTACTCGAGGTCCACTTACTGGCTCATTTGGTTAGCCAGCAAAGTTTATTTGGAGAATCAGGTTGCTCTACTACAGAGGTGGATAGTGCAAAGTTTTATTTTTCCAGGCTTTTAGGCATGTTAGATTTGTACCACCACTCAATATGATGGAGTTGAATGGAATTTAATTTAATAGTACTCACAGCACAGAAAAATTACTGTTTAAAGAATCCTTGGCATCACCTCGCCAAGTGCTTGCTCATGGTGGGAACTGTTGGGTCTCTGTAAATAATATTTTAAAGAGTATGGTCTAGACCTACTCTATGTGAAAAGCGTCTTGAGATAACTTTTGTTATGATTTGGCGCTATACAAATAAAATTGACTTGACTTGACTTGACCTCAAAGATGTTCCTGTAAGTCTGGATAATCTACACAGGCATTTCTTTGGTAGAAAAAGTCCCAATTAAAATAGTGGATAGTGACATATGTGGGTTATCAAGAGTGGCTGTGTTTTAATAGCAAGATACCAGGGTAAGCGAGGAGAAACAAAATGCATGTGCATATATATATATATATATATATATATATATATATGCATATAGTTGAAAATGTATCTTTAAAATTACAGTAACAGTATAAATGATGAATCAGTTGAGAGACAGGATACTGTACTTACTTGGTTAAAGTGCCTCGGGAACAAAAGGATCTCATTACTCAGACTTCTTCTTTATTCCGTATAAACTGTGTTGGACAGTATTTAATCTTACTGATAGCCGAAGATCCATATTTCTTGCCAGAAAAGCTAACATCAGATCTTTCTAATTTGTCTTAGTAGATACACACAGAGACCAGAACAAGAGAAAGCAGACATGGCTGCAAAAATACTGCACCTTCCCTTCAAATCCATATCTTTGGACTGTCAGTGAGGCATATTTTTAAGGAGAATTCTGGTTTTATTACAACATGGGTCTTATTTTTGTAGTTTTGGCCTACCTTCCTATCAGTAATGATACTGGAACTTTTCTTTTTAGCGATGTCAACATTTTCCAACATCTCCGCAATTACTTTGCAGAGATAAAATTTATGTTATCATAAATTACAGAAATTAAATAAAAAAACCCAAATAAGATCCAAGCCGTAACAAACTGGAATTATCCTTTAACAGCTAATGTTGAGTGGATTTTGCACCAGGATCTTAGGATATTATTATTTTGTGTTAAGTCTGTCTTAATACATGCTAAACTCAAGGTACACACACTACCAATAATGCTATGTGTGGTTATAACCAGTATCAGTTGACATGAACAAACTTTAATTTTTTGTGTTTTTGTTTTTAACGATCAGACGTGAGTATTAAACACTGAATAGCATAATCATGACATGAGGGCAAGTTTTAGATTTGGTTAACACAATCGTATTTTACTGCATTCTGACACTTCAGCACAGCAGAGGAGACTTATGTCAGATATTTCAGCAGGGTCAGATGGATCTATCAAGTAATGGATGTTATTCAGCTTATGCAGTAAAGATTGAGAAAGGTAATGCAATCAGTAGAAGGAAGTCAGCTGAAAAGATTTATTCTCAATCTGTGCAGTTTACAGTGGTGGTGAAATGGTCCGAGCAGCCAGGTGTTTTCATCCTGCTGTGGTCTGTGGTGTTTGGTTGTGTTCCGGTCTGGTTCTCCACAACCACGAGCCGCAGTAGAAACAAGCAATCTAAGCCCACTGTGGAAGGAATATGAAGCTTGTTTCAAATACAGTGAGCCTTTCTGAGGGACTGATTTAAAGGTTTCCTAAAAGACAAATTCAAAATCTATCACATATGTCACATTGTGCCATATGCAGTAACACAAATTCAAATTAAATGTCCAAATATGATTTAATTCCAAATAGTTTGGCAATATTTTTATTTAAAAACACATTAAGTCCCTTTCTTAAACTTTCTTATTACTGGGATAAGAATGCGTACGGATGGAGAAGGAGGGGAGGACAGAGAAGCTCAGTGCATCATGGGAAATCCCCCGGCAGTCTAAGCCTATAACAGCATAACTAAGGGATGGTTCAGGACTCACCTGAGCGAGCCCTAACTATAAGCTTTATCAAAAAGGAACGTTTTTAGCATACTCTTAAATGAAGAGAGGGTGTCTGCCTCCCGAACCCAAACTGGGAGCTGATTCCACAGAAGAGAAGCTTGATAGCTGAAGGATCTGGTTCCCATTTTACTACTACTCCACAAGTAACCCTGCATTCTGTGAGCGTAGTGCTCTAGTGGGGTAATACGGTACTATCAGCTTTTAAAGATATGATGGTGCCTGACTATTAAGAGCTTTAATTTTATTCTGGATTTTACAGGGAGCCAGTGCAGAGAAGCTAATATTAGAAGAATATGTTCTCTTTTGCTAGTTCCTGTCAGTACACATGCAGCCGCATTCTGGTTCAGCTGGAGAGTCTTTAGAATCTTATCTGGGCAGCCCGATAATAAGGAATTACAATAATCCAACCTAGAAGTAACAAATGCATGGACTAGTTTTTCTGCATCTTCTTGAGACAGGACATGCCTGATTTTTATAATGTAACGTAAGTGGAAGAAGGCAGTCCTTGAAGTCTGTTTTATATGGGCATTAAAGGACATGTCTTGATCAAAGATTACTCCTAGACTCCTTACAGCGGTGCTGGAGGCCAGGGCAATGCCATGTCAAGTAACTATATCAATAGATAATGCGCCTCGCAGGGCTTTAGGGCCATGAACAATAAGTTCAGTTTTGTCTGAGTTTACCAGCAGAAAATTGCAGGTCATCCAGCTTTTTATGTCCTTAATGCATGCCTTAAGTCTGGCTAACTTATCAGTTTCATCTGGCTTTATCGATAATATAATTGAGTATCATCTGCATAGCAGTTAAAGTTCTTTGAGTGTTTCCTAATAATATTGCCTAAAGGAAGCATATATAAGGTGAATACAAATTGGTCCAAGCACTGAACTTTGTGGAACTCCGTGACTAACTTTGGTGTGCACAAATCTATCTGATAAATAGGACTTAAACCAGTTTAACGCACGTCCTTTGATGCCAATCAAGTGCTCCAGTCTCTGTAATAGGATCCGATGGTCAATGGTATCGAAAGCGGCACTAAGATCTAACAGAACAAGTACAGAGAAAAAATCCTTTGTCTGACGCAATCAGAAGGTCATTCGTCCCTTTCACCAGTACTGTCTCTGTGCTATGATGCTCTCTAAATCCTGACTGAAAATCCTCAAATAAACTATTGTTGTGTAGAAAATCACATAACTGATTGGTGACCGCTTTCTCAAGGATTTTGGAGAGAAAAGGGAAGGTTAGATATATGTCTATAGTAGACTAAAACCCCTGGATCAAGAGTAGGCTTTTTAAGAAGAGGTTTGATTACAGCTACTTTGAAGGACTGTGGTACATAGCCTGTTAATAAAGACAGATTGATCATGTCTAGTAAAGAAGTGAAGCAGCCTAGTTGGGATGGGGTCTAAGAGGCAGGTTGTTGGTTTAGACAAAGAAATCATTGAAGTTAGTTGGTAAAGGTCAATTGGAGAAAAACAGTCTAAATATATATCTGGTTCTACAGCTGCTTCTGAGGATCCTGTACTTGAAGATTTCATGTAACATATTTGACTTTAAAATAATGAATATACACAAAGACTGAATAAATAATTTAAAAATAAATATTGCTCCATATATTTAAGACATTGGTAAAGTTAAAAGACCTTAGGTATGTTCCACTTCTACACTACATACTGATTCTAATGTAATTCTAAATCTTATTTATTTATTCATACAGCCCATAATCATAAATCATAATTTGCGTCGGGGGGGCTTTAAAATCTGTATGACACCCTCTGTCCTTTAATGGGGAAAAAATGAGGGATCCCTTTCAGGATCCAGGAGGACATTGGGCAACTTCTGTGTCGCCAAAAAGATAAAAACCTGAGCCACAGGACCTCATCTCCACCATGGAGACCTTGAAGAGGACCTGACAAAGAGAGAGAGAGAGAGATAAACTCTCACAGCTTGGATGCTTGTGAGGACAGAACAAAGGGCTAGACAATGCAGCTGTTATCAGAAAGTTAACAGTTTATTTAGCTCACACATTAATAGTACTGTTGTCATGGCCCAGCCGTGATCCCTGTGTTTTTGTTGTTGTTTTTCCTCTTGTTTCCCTGTGCTCCCCTGTTTTCCCTGCACACCTGTTTCTTGTCTAGAGCTCATTTGCACAACCTTTGTGTCTCCCTCCTTCTCCTGCTGCCTGCCTGCCCACCCCAGCTGTGTCTCATTTCTTATTAGTCTGTGTGCATATATGTTCCTGAGTTCCCTTTGTCCTCTGTCGGTCCTTGTTGTCGTTTGTCTGCCGTGCCACTGGTTGTGTTTGTGTTGTTCCTGGCTCCCCTTTGTGTGATTCAGTGAGTTTTTTTGTGTTGAAATAAACCTTATCAAACTTTTTTTGAGATTTGGTCTGCATTTGGGTCCTTTCCCTGCTCGAATCGTGACACTGTTCCACCCATGGGATGTAAGCACAATGTAGAACTGGCTACTACCAAGAAAAGTTGTGACTATAAACCTGTATTATATGTATGGAGATTATACTTTGCTCAATGTGGTCATTTTCAAAAGGAACACACTGTTGTCAAAATAATCCAGGTACCATGACAAAGACAACTTTAAAAATATGTTGTACCTTGAACACCATCTGGCTTTCAATATTGTTAACATTTGAAAGTTTTATATCCAAACTAATCGTCAGGATCATCAAGACAACTGAGAAAACTCCATCTTCTGATGAATACTGTGAGATACAAATGAAAGTTAGAGAAGCTAAGTAAGAAGGTCTTTAGTTAAAGTTATTTGTAAAATTCAGAAATCAACCCTCACCTGGTATTTAGTTAAAGGCAGGGTTACATCAGCAATATACTTAAGACTAGAAATACCACACGTAGTACCTTAACCAAACTGATGCACTTCCCCAAAGGGAGGGATTCAGCCTGTATAATGTTGTAAATGGCTTTAAACCAACACCAGTGGTAGACTAAATCAAGTGTCTTTTCCTCTTTAATTCATAGTGGATAGATAAAATAGCCCTCTGATTCTCTGGAACGTTTGGCTTCCATTTCTCCTGGTCATTACTGTGGTCAGCTTGCATTAAATTGCATTAGAGAGCCACTAACAGCTTCCACTCCCTCCACACACACACACACATATCTACTCCACACATGCAAGTATTGATCTCTGGAGCTCCACTGGATTATGAAAAATGGCTACCAACCCTTAATGACACTTCACCTAAGACAGACTGCCTCTCTCCACTGCTTTGCTGGTGAGGTGAAAATGCGTGCACAGGGAAATCAGTGGTAAAATGTTGTCCCAGTCTGTCCCTGTATCTTCTTGCATTGATTAACTGTTGTAACAGAGATATAAAGAAATAATTTATGCTGGAAATGATGGATAGATTGCGTAGTGGAGGGTCATTTGGTGGTGTTACAGCCCTACATTGTGACTTACAAGACAGTCGTTTCATCAAAGAGTAAATGTTTGCACTCCAGTAGTATTGTGGATAATCTTTTATTTGTACAGCAACACTTTATTAATTTTAGCCATTGCATTTTATAAGTGTTACTACACCTCAGTGAGAGTGAGATATATGCATAGAAAGCCAGGTTCTAAAAATATGCACTCATTGTGAAATAAAAAATAATATTAAACATGTACATTGTACATGTACAGAAACCTTCGTAACCTGTGAGTGTTACTTGTCATTCCCTGGTATAAAACTGTCCAATAAAGGACAGTGTGTCATGATGAGGAGCAGTATGACATGTAACAACAAGATGAACTGTCTTTTCAAATCTGGCCTGTCTTTTGCTGATTGATCCCTTTAGGATACAAGTACTCTACAGGAATGTTGGAGTGATATAAAGTAATGTAGAATGTAGTAACAGTATATTTCAGGCTTTACAATTACACAATTATAACAGAAACAATTCCAGAAACAGGGAGGACTTCGCTTAAAATAATTTTCATCAGTCTAGAACAAAAATAACAGAACAGCTCCCTGACTATTGAATTCTGAACTCCAGACAGGTTTGTCAGGGGAAACGGTTGGACTCAATCTAGTCATGCTATCTTAGCATGTTAACATATCAAAGAATCACCAACACCAGTCATTAGGATTTCACCAAAGTCATTAGGATCTATCCTCTTTCATAGATATTTGTGCCAGATTTCATGGCAAAATATTTAATAATTGAAACATTTCATTTAAAACCAAAGATGCCAACCTCATGGTGGCTCTACAGCAATGTCAGCATATCATCAAAGTCAGGGGATTCATCCTCTGGCGACCATGAATGTATCAAATTTGATGTTGACTTTACCATCCCTAGAGCCACGTCGCCAACATGGCTGAAAACAGAAATTAGTCACAAAGTTGATCACCTGCTTGATTATCATCATAAATCAGCTTGTAATCCTAAATTCCATGTGTAACGTCTTCGTCTCACTCTGAATTTTTGTTCAGAAAGTAAAAAGCAGTTAATTTAAGTTGGACAGTATCCTGTGTGCTTGCAGTGAGGAGGAATACTGTACTTTGTTTCTACTTCCTTCGACTTTGACACAGCTCTGTAGTGTCCAGCTTGCTCCTCTAATCAGCCTGCACTCTCAGCCTATTGTGTGTGTGTGTGTGTGTGTGTGTGTGTGTGTGTGTGTGTGTGTGTGTGTGTGTGCGTGCAGTGATGTGAGTCCCAGTGCAGACAAAAGGTTAGTTATAGGATGCAGCCTTTCTGGCTCACACAGTGTGTCCTATTATCACCAACATATTGGACTGGTAGGCTACATTACTCACTCTGTTGGCACCACACCAACGACCTCAGCTCTCTTTCATACGTATCTGCAATATTGCAGTGTTTGCATGATGACAGACTGAGAGTATTAAGAAAAACTAACAAAATCAGTCAGCCCTGTCTATTTCAACAGAGCCATGATATTCAAGGCAAAGTCAATCCACATTTTGGTTCTCTCTTTGTGTCTGTATTTACATCATATTAACTTGACTGACTGTAAATATGAGCCGCCAAGTTAAAGAATTGTTCAACGTTACATACACATTAGATTCTGCTTTAAATCCTGATCTCAATAAGTGCATTTCTATCCTGTTGTCTAGGCTGTTTTAATGTGCATTTTCAATGTGCGCATAAAAAAAAACGAATTGGTTGGTGAATTGGTTTCTAAATTTCAAAAGACAAAACAAAACAACACTAAATAAAAAATACATTTGTGTATTAATAAAATCAAATGCAAGAAAGGTCAATAGAAACAGACCTGTCAAATAAATCATGACATATTTGAAGAATGTGACTTAAATGTCAATGAAGCTTCGACAGTGCTAACATGCTGATGATCAGCAGGTATAACGTTTACCATGGGTGTTAATGGGCTGCATTTATATAATCCTTTTTCCCAAAGTTCTTCTAACTCAACCATTCATACACACACACACACACACACACTCACTCACACACACACACACACACACACACACACACCAGTAATCCCTGTTCCCACCATTCCCCACCCACCTGCTCACTTGTTCCCACGTCCCTCATCAGCCCTGCAGGTCCATTTCTGCAGATTATTTCATGTGTTCCTCACAAAGCATTCCAGCCATGTCACCTGCCTGCCTTCTGCCTGCCTGCACGAGTCTATGCCTGGACTTGGACTTTTGCCAAATACCTGCCTGGTTAAGTCTGCCCTTCTTTGTTTGCCTGCCTGCTCTCTTTTACTCATGCCTCTTTTTTTCTTCTTTTTTAAACAAACCTTTTTCTTTATCTGCTTGCACTAAGTTGTGCCTTTGGGTCTAATTAACTAATCATTATGACATAATGCACAGACAGAACATCAGGGGGCCAAGAATTGAACCCTGAGTGACCTCATGAGGAACACAACAATGCACTTTACAAGGTTTTTGATGCTCATTGCTGGCCGACCACTGGGAGCAATTTGGGGTTCAGTGTCTTGCCCAAGGACCAATCGACATGTGGACAGGAGGAGGTGGGGATCAAACCACCAACCCTCACTCTGCCTCCTAAGCCACCCACACTAATCTTTTCACTAGCAAGGACCACACCATCAACAGATACGTTTAACGATTTATTTACAGGTGATGATAATAATAATGTTTGTTTGCGAGGCTCAGCTCGCTCGGTTCTTCCAATAGCAGTTGGGATTGTGGGGAGCTTAGGTAAGGAATCTGCTGTGGCACCTGGGCACAGCGAACCCCCAAAATCTCCTGTTACTTTAAATAAGATTGAGCGGAACTGATATCTTTGAGATCTGAACATCTTGGGAAGACCATCGACCCATGACACGAGTGTTCTGGGATTCCATTCCGGGAGGCTGAGGTAGCAGCAACAATACTGAAGGAGTGTCAGGAATAGTGAAGGGGAGAAATACCAGACGACTGGTGGAACCAGAACGAAACCACTTGTCCAGACTCGGAGAGGAAGGGAGGATATGACAAAGTTATGCTCTGGAATTTCCGGAAGGATGTCTAGAAATGATTCGGCAGCGTTTGGATGTGGAGTAAAAGATGGGTGTGTAAGCTGACCTGGTTGATTGGTTTTGGTTTGCTTTAAGTAAAATACCATGGTGTAGTTTGAGAAGTAACACAAGTCTGAAATGCAGGCTTGACAGCGTGGGTCCAGGCTTGAGGGTTGAGGCGTTAGAGCACCTGAGGAAACCAGGAAAGGCAGGCAAGGACATGGCTTCTAATGTTCAAGCAACATGAGTCTGTATGATGTGGATGCATACGGAAAGCAAGTCTGAGGTAATTTCGTATTGGTATTTTGGGCAGGCTCTTGGTGTGGAAGACCTCTGAGCGATCTGTGGATGGCTGTAGGCCGAACCTTGCTACCAGTTAGAAGCTTACAAAAGAAGCTGATGCCACTATGGTAAACTTTCATGGTGTGAGTTCAAACAAAAAGGCAATCCAAAGAGGCTCGACTAACAAAACAAAAGGTGACTCCAAAGAGGTACAGAAATGACTAAACGAAAAGGCAACTCCAAAGAGGCTGAAATGACAAAAATAAAACGGCAACTCCAAAGAGGCTCAAAAAGGTATAGGAGGCGAAAACAAACAGGCTGGACAAGAAATGGCTGGAGAGCTAGTCTGATGGGAGAACTAAGACAATCTGGCAAATTGGAATGGAACAGCTAGGAGTTTAAATGCTAAGGGAACTAATGGGATAATAGAACACAGGTGGGGAATAGAACTGGCGGGAAACTAAACAATGGCAAGAAGTAAAGCACACTGGGAAGCAAGAGTACAGGAAATTACAAAATAAAACAAGAAATGAAGAGAGGAGTCCATACGGGTCGTCACACAGATTAAGGATGATGGCCATGTTATCATCTCTGAAGAGAGAGAAAGCATACGTGAACTCTGTGGGAGTAAGCTCTCTGGAACGGGTGGTTATTCTCCTTTTGGTTGGAGGTGCCCTTTGTATCCTTCGAGGAATAGGAAGGAGTGCAAGATCTGTATAATTATGTTAATTATCTGTTGTGTAGACTGGTGGGAACTGGAGAAGGACGAGAGATGAAAGAGTTATGATAACAAATGGGAGGATAACTTGTGGCTTTTGGGCTAGAATGGGTTGAGAGAGAGGATGACGTTAGTATGGAATAAACTTGTTGCTGCAAGGGCTGTGAAAGAAAGTTGGGTGCTGGCATTTTGGTGCCAAATCTCCAGCCGGTATGAGTTGCAGGTGCTGGTGAAGCTGGGAGACGGAGGAACCTGGCATCCCGGCTAGTAGTGGGTGACGGGGGGCACTAGCAACTCAGTGCCAAATGCCAGGCTCTAGAAAGCTGCGTCGGTTGCTGGATGTAGGCATCAGGGGACACTGGCAACTCTGTGCCAGGAGCCCCAGCTAGAGAAAGCTGCGAAGTAGGCTTTAAGGGGCATTGCCATCTTGTTGCGAAGAGCACCATCTAGAGTTAGCTGTGTTGGTTGCTGGAAGTGAACGATATCCCGGTGCCGAATACCCCGGCTGGAGCAAACTACTGCGCTGGATGTGGACGGCGAGGAGAACTGGCATCTTGTTGCCAGGACCCCCGATTAGAGCAAGGTGGTTGCTGGAAGTAGGCAGGCTGGAGAAAGTTGCGTTGGTTGCTGGAAGTGGGCGACAGAGGCACTTGCAGCTCTGTGATCACAGCTGGAGAAAGCTGCTGTGGTTGCTGTAAGCAATTTCTGAAGACTGCTTACAGTCCATTGGGAGATTTTTAATGAAGCCTGGTTGTCCTCGGACCTCACTGGAGCACTACCGACGGCGTGTTGCGAGCCTGGAGTTGTCGGGACGATGTCGAGGGGCCGAAGGTCTAAGTATGTTAGTTACCTCTTCCTCTTTTTTCTGATGAGGGAGGAGGGCTAGGATACGCGGAAGATTTGTCTGTGAACTGGTAGATGTTTTGCATGTTAAGGAGAGTTGACTGGGTGGGATACGGACCATGGAAGAGACTGTCTTGAGGCCTACTGGACTCGCTCGGTTCCTGTACGTCTTGTGGATTACAGACATATTTACGGGCACGGATGGAGAAGTGAAGCGATGGAGAAGTTTATGGCTTTCGTTGCTGGGTCTGCTGGGGTGAACTGATGGAATAGATCGTTGTTGGATGGCGATACCGATATTAAGTCCATGCTCAAGACAGGTAAGTGGATGATGCTGTTGCTCGTAGAATGAAGTGGTACATTCTCTTGTTGTAGCTACTCAGGGCGATGTTACTGCTCTTTGTTCTGGCACCCAATGCTAGAGTGAAAGGGGGAGGAGAGGGTTTGGTTGGTATTTATGGGAGTGCCAGAATTGGAATGGTTGACATGTGGTCCCTCTCTTGAAACTCTAATTAGCTCCAATCCATGGCAATGAAAGTGTTGAAATTATGTTGTGAAAGAAAGACAAATTGGAGAACAGATCTGGATACAGTTAACATTAACATGCAGGCACATCAGTGTGTTGAGTTTTCTGTTCCCATCAATTTAGTTGTAGTAATTGTCCAGGTAGACATGCAGAGTGGAGTGGAAATGATGACAGTAGTGATAGACTAGTTGGTGACAACTACTACTCTTATTATTATTTAACATTAGTGAGGTGTGGAGTGTCTCACACTGGACGTTAAACCTGTCAGCACCAATTGCATTTGAGAGAATGAAATCCACTAGTTTGGTTGTATGTCTTTCATTCTGTTTATTTTATTCTCGCTCTGGTACTAACCCTCTCCAAGCAAAGCGACAACCTGACTAGTGTGATTCAGGTATGTTTTACGATGGACATAGCCTGTGATGCTCAGTGAGAGTTTGCCACTTCATCCACACACATCAGGGATGAACTGCTGTGTAGGCACCCATCGATTCCCAATCCAATGTACTCTCCCCAGTGTACACACTTTCATATATAGACAGACAGCCAGGGTAGATAAGTAGCAGAATTGTGTATTTTCTGGTTCATTATGACGAGAATCTGGGGTTAACCCCACCCAAGGTGTAGGGATTGCTGGAAGTGCTTTGATTTTAATCTGTTCATCCCCTTCTCTCAGGTTTAACAGCCAGTTGATGCTCCTTTATTGCCTAACGATGACACAGACGCCAGGGAGTGATCCTCACAATTTAGCCTATTGACAATGAGTTGTAGAGTGAAGAGAGACATATCTCTCTTTACTCGTCAATAAGAACACTGATTGTTGCAAACTGGTTTGCTCTGGGGCTTGGTGCAGTGGGTGGTATTTGTCAAACGCTGATGCTGATGATGACTTTTTCAACAAAAACATGTAAGTTGCATTTTGTCACTAGTGCAGAGTCTATCAATGCAGAGGAGAGTCCTTATTCACACAACCACAAGAGATCACTTGACAGGCAACCATATGCACCACGATTATTTGACGTAACCTTATATCCAGACAAGGCTAACCCCACAGCCTTGGTGCCACACTGGATAGTTAAATGTATGGCACTTTCAGAGGCATACTGACTGGCGCAGTATTACTACATAAATCCTATAATAATTGTTATTACATACCATTCAACAGTTCAATTAAAAATCACTCTGTAGGGAAATCCTAAAACTAACAAAAGCTAATGAATTGTTATTGGTGTAATCCAGTGGATTACAACAGATATTTTAAGCATTTTGTTTTTAAAATATTATAACCATGAGTGCACCAAACAGGACTTTTTTTTCTATGAAAATGTTGGTAATTTTGATTTGGTAAAAATTGGGTTTTATGCTGACAGTGGTTTTGCTCTTTCCATGTCCACTGTGCAGTAATAAAAGATAAGACATGCAGCTGATCAGCATGGAGGAAAGACGGTGAAGTTTGGGAGGTGGGGAAGCTTATTCACTGCTGAGAGAGAACAAGAGTCTATACTGCGACTCGTCTATACGAGCGACTGGCCTCAGCACTAGGAAAACATCTTTCATTCTTTAACCCGGCCTGCACTCTATTTTTCCATCTCTCTCATTCCCACTCTCTTGTAGAATAAGGCTCTTCCTCAGACATTTGAAAAGCCATGATGTCATTTCAAATCTGCTGTTCAGTAATAACCTTGCCTCCCTATCCCTCCCTCCACCCCTTCAATCCAGCCTTTGTTGCCTGCATATCATTCATCACTGCTGGGACACTTAATGAGAAACCTTACCAGGGCAGAATCAGAAGGAAAGTCATTTAGATTCAATCAATACTCAATGAAGATATTAGAACATGTGCTGTTTCTCCCAGTGCAATAAGGGATATGGTTACCAGTTAATGTATACAGGATTAGATTAATAAATCGGACAAGGAATCAATTTGGGAAAATATTAAAAAGTACATTATAATATAATACACAGACATGAAAGAAATTACTTTTATGTTAAGTGGACAACAAAAGTTTCTTTTCTATTTCTTGTTTTTTTTCTGCATGTTATAATCACTTTAAAGTTTTAAAGTCTTATGGACAGATCAGATTTTAAACTCTGTGAAAAAAATGTGATTGAAGAATCCTTTTTATCTCCTGCAAATCAAATCAAATTAATTAGAAATTTAGGAAAATGTTTTGGTAAGGGACAGGATGTTACGTAATATTGAAACATTTTAACTGGCTTTAAATCAAGGTAACATTTAAACATTTTACAAACAAAAAAACACTAACATAAACATAAAATGATGAGCACAAATATATCCCACAGCATATCCACATTAAAGAAAGATTGAGCAGAATTTAGGAGAAGAGGAGAAAAATATATGAAAAAATAACTACTAACTGTAGACAGAAAGGTTGTGGAGCTGGGGAGTATGTCTGCCCTGCGTATGTGGAAGAGGTTTCCAGGGTAAGGAGATGAAGTGGTTTACTCCTCATTTTATAAATAATTACTTCTGGATCATTATTATATAACCACAAGGTAAAATAAAGAGCACTTTAGCATGTGCAATGTTAATGCAGGGTTGACAGATCTTATGCATATTGTCAGTGGCACCTGGCAGGATGAACGTTTCCAGTTTGAGGAGCTGGATAACACGGTTGTTCAGCATATTGTGTGTGAGGAAGTATCTCATGTGCAAGAATAGTCATCCTCATCATCTAGCGATTGGATGGTGATAGGCCATTAAGGACAAGTGCAGTGCTCCACATAGAGCAACAACAGGATAGAACTGTATGTTGAAAGAGTCTAGAAACTGGATATCTTCATACCGAAACATGAGTCATAATAAAGGTGGGAGTTTATCTTTGTATTTTGCTAATTATATTCCTATGCAACCATTCTGCATTAACAATTAACCATAAATCCACTGGCAATGTTCAGTGCCAACACAGTAAATGATGTAATGTTCAAGACAGGTGGTGAATCGGTGCAGTAAGCATTTCTCCTTACCACCTGCAGTCTGAGTCTCAGCATCATCTTGACATTTTTTATCATTTAACCTTGATAAGCATGGTTCTCTAACTTTGTCCCAGTGGTTGCAGTTGCTTAAATTTTGGGATAGTTCAGATGTTTTTTCTATATGGTTTGAGTTACTCCCAGGGACAGTGGCTTTAGTGTAGTAACAGTTATTCTTGCATCTGTGCAATGTGTTTTAGTAAAGTGACATAACAGAGCACACATTTTTAACTTTTAAGAATATCCAGTTAAAAACCAGAAAATTATTTTGGCTTACATTATGCATACTGCACCAACTCACAGTACACATTAAATAACTGTGTTTGTTAAGATTTGGGGGAGAATTTCATTGCTACTGGTTCAGAATCAGAATCAGGTTTATTGCCATGTAGGTTTTCACATACAAGGAATTTGCTGTGTCAATGTAAATATTTGTTTAAGATTGTATGTATACATTAGAGCGTGTTTTGTACTAGGTGGGAAGCCAGCTAGGAATCTCTTCCTTGTTTCTGGATGGACTACCGGTTGGTCTAGACCATGGGGGTGGAACTTCAGGGGATAACATGGACTTCTGATGCTTTACACGCTGGCAGGTGTAAAAAAGCAGCTATAATGTGTCACAGAGTCAAGTCAAGTTATCTCCAGACGCTTTCACATAGAGTAGGTCTAGACCATACTCTTTAAAATATTATTTATAGAGACCCAACAGTTCCACCATGAGCAGCACTTGGCGACAGTGGTGAGGAAAAACTCCCTTTTAACAGGTAGAAACCTCGAGCAGAACCAGGCTCTGGGTGGGCGGCCATCTGCATCGACCGAGTTGGGTTGAAAGGGGAGGAGAGAGGGGGAGAGGGGAGACAGAACAGGAGGAGAGACAACAAATCAGACTAATAATAATAACAACTGCAGCAGTGAGTGTGGAGCAGGAACATGGGGGCAGTAGACGGCCGGCAATCACAGATCCAGAATCTACAGCTCCAGAGGCGGAAATACCTGCAGAAAGTTAGAAGGTGAAAAAGCACAAAAGAGTTAGTTACATGTATTAGTGGTATAAGAATGCGTACCGAAAGAGAGGGAGAGGAGGAGAGAGAAGCTCAGTGCATCATGGGAAATCCCCCGGCAGTCTAAGTCTATAGCAGCATAACTAAGGGATGGTTCAGGACTCACCTGAGCCAGCCCTAACTATAGGCTTTATCAAAAAGGAACGTTTTTAGCATACTCTTAGATGAAGAGAGGGTGTCTGCCTCCCGAACCCAAACTGGGAGCTGATTCCACAGAAGAGGAGCTTGATAACTAAAGGCTCTGGCTCCCATTCTACTTTTAGAGACTTTAGGTACCACAAGTAACCCTGCATTCTGTGAGCGTAGTGCTCTAGTGGGGTAATACGGTACTATCAGCTCTTTAAGATATGATGTTGCCTGACCATTAAGAGCTTTGTAGGTGAGGAGGAGGATTTTAAATTTTATTCTGGATTTTACAGGGAGCCAGTGCAGAGAAGCTAATATTGGAGAAATATGTTCTCTTTTGCTAGTTCCTTGGTCCAAGCACAGAAACTTGTGGAACTCCCTGACTAACTTTGGTGTGCACGGAGGATTCATCATTTATATGGACAAACTGAAATCTATCTGATAAATACAACTGAAACCAGCTTAGTGTGGGTCCTTTGATGCCAACAGCATAGTTGGGATGGGGTTTAAGAGGCAGGTTGTTGGTTTAGACAAATAAATCATTGAAGTTAGTTGTTGAAGGTCATTTGGAGAAAAACAGTCTAAATATATCTCTGGTTCCACAGCTGTTTCTAAGGTTCCTGTACTTGAAGACATATCTGAATAGATGTAACATGTCTGTCTGCAGCCGTCATTTGGTCAACAGCATGTTAGTAGTGACAAGGACTGCAGTGATGAAGGGAGTATTCAGATAATTTGCTCAGGAAAACTTGGTTTCAAAAGTGCAATATTTTTCTATACATTAAAAGGTACTATATGTATTATACGGAGTGTCATGTAACTGCTTAAAATAACATAAACTTGTCAGGACAGTGTGGGTGTGGTTTGGTCGGTAGCTATCCAATATACCTTTAACACTATTTGAGTAATAAAACCATAGATTGGCCAACAGTATACTGATATAACTGTTTTAAATATAAGCACATAACATATCAAAGTTTCTGGGAAAAAAAGTGACAAAGATCTGTACTGAGCAGGACATTTTACATGTAGCAAAAAATAAATTTGTCAGTGCTGTTTGGTGGAGCAACATTGTAATAGAGACACTGTTTCTAGCAACCTCAAAAAAAAGATTTCTCAATTTCTACATTTATCGTAACATATACATTTTCAGTGACCTGGCAGGTTGCCAGAAGGGCTGAACAGCAGCAAATGAAGCCACTCTGAAAATGCTACCAAAGAATGCAACATCTCCAGTGTATTTCCAAAGCTCGGTTTTCCTGTCAGAGCTCTGTGTGTTGTTTGTTGATTAATTTCACAACCTACAGACTGCCTACTGGGTAAAGTTAGAGAGCTGTAACCAATGCAGCAACTTAAAAGGAATCAGTCCATATCTGCACATATCAGTGCCTCTTAGTCCCCACTGCTCCTCGGTGACAATGTAGCTCCAGGTCTTCCTACCAGCCTGTTCAACATGTTTAATAGACAAAGCACCTAATGAAAATAAGACAAAGAGCTCCATCCAATAATAACTCTATCTCTGTGCACTGAGGAGCCGAGGGGAATGTAGATGTGCTTTGTCTCCACCAATGTGCAAAAGTTCCATTGTGACTATACCCCTCTGATCATATAAAAGAATAGTGTAAGTGTGGAGTCAAAGTAATTAAGCTTGTAAGACATCGTCATCAGATCACAACATTTTTGCTCTCACACTGCAGACAATAAAGACCGCCATAAAGAATGTGCAGCTAAAAAAAGGAGCCCAAGAGTGTAGCTTGATAGCCCTCATAATCTATCTAATCCAGCCAACTTTAGTGAGTCAAAAAGGGGCAGGGGATTAATTTAAACGATGGCTATTGATTGAGGCATTAGACCTTCAAACTGTCTGAGAGGAATTAAACTATTTGGGAGTGTGCCTAAAATACCAAGTGGGTCTGTGCAGAGGGGAATGGAGAGGGAGTAAAGGAAGGTGGTGGTACATTACTGCCTCAGCCAGGTAACCTGGACCTCCAATTCGACACCTGAAGCGGTGCCACGGCTCACAGCTCACACAGCAGCCTCGGTAGCTAAATCACAAGTAAAATAGCCAGAGGAAAGGTGAAGAGCTTTGACTGCTGGGAGTCGCACAGGAGGCTCTGATGTGGGATGTACGTTTGACGTCAAGAATATGCTCCTGTTATTCCATACCGTTTAGACTAAGTTGATTGAATTGAAGGTTCTTAAAGCAATCAAACATAGTCCTCCTCAATATTAGAACTGACATAATCTTGTTTTCCCAACATCATGTGAAGAAACCTTCCAGTAACTTCCCAGCAGCATAAGAGCTGAAAGATGACCAGGTCTGATGAAGTCTACTCCTAGCTCTTGATTAGAAGAAAAATTCAACCCATTATGGATTTGTTTAAATATTTAGAAGCACCGGAAGAGGCTCTTGTTAATAAAAAGCTTGACATCAAAGTGTAGCTAAGCTTTTAAACGGGGACTCTG
The DNA here is from genome assembly GCA_031216445.1 of Lateolabrax maculatus. Classification (NCBI taxonomy): domain Eukaryota; kingdom Metazoa; phylum Chordata; class Actinopteri; order Acropomatiformes; family Lateolabracidae; genus Lateolabrax; species Lateolabrax maculatus. The sequence continues at coordinate 3,087,118 of CM062205.1, forward strand.
TGGGAATAAAAAGATATCCGGTGAACAGTATGATTACCATGTCATACAAGCTCTTGTGGGTCAACTCAGCATCGAGCAAGCGCTTTCCTGTGTCAAAATCCCACAACATGCATACATTCATGCCTCCTCTTGCATGCATAACAGCCATTTCAATGCCGCCATGACCTTTCGTTTTCCCCGAGCTCCACGGGGGAAGTGCCGAAAAGGCAAAACCTGCAGATTAATCACAATGCCTCCTTGACACAGAGCTTTGATATCCCCCGAATGAAAAAAGTAGAATGGACGAGTGTTCCTGCAATACTACCAATCGGATTAAGTTTCCTCCTGTCCCCGAAATGTGCAGATTGGAGATCAAAGTGTGAAGATTGTCAAAGCTCAGTTCTGCAGCTCTGCCTCAGCACAGCTTCCTGCTGCCTCCCTGATAAAAACGTCTCTCTCATGTGCTCAGTGTCCTGTGTGTGTTGTTGATGCATTTTCTTTGATTACACAGAAAGTCAATACCTTCAAGAAGATTCCATAAAGCCACTGGGAATGATGTTCAAATTAAATGTGCATTTCTTTTTTAGTTTCCCTCGGCATGTTAGCCATGCCGTCGAGCTACAATATTCCAACATGACCTTGTCAAAACATAACAGAGTGTGTGTCTGGACCAAAGCCTGTGGCCTCACACTGCTCAGCTCATTTACATGGAGAGAAGGTCAACTGCAGGCTCATCTTGCAAGATGGAGCCTCTGTGGAAGATTTGAATTATTTACACTTCATTCCCCACTCTCAGAGTCAGAAACAATCACAGTAATATGATCAATGAATGAAGAAACTTGAAAGAGAGAATTTTGGCAGATGTATTTCAGATTTCAAATGGACTCTGTCAATTTGCCATTGCGTGTCGAATTTCAAGTTCCTCTTTAACACATATGAAGCCAGATGTTAAAGCTGTTACACCACAAGGTGGCACTGTCTTTTACAGGTACACTGGGCAGAAGCTAAAGGGCAGACAGGGGAAGCCATTTTATTTACCACAGAGCTTTCTTCTCCATGGAACACTTGTTGTTGTTCAAATGTTTTCCAAAGGTTAATATCATACATGTGTTTTTTTGCACAATATGTCAGTGATAAACATTAAAAAGTGATGTGTACAAGCATATGGTGAACTGTGAGAGTATTTGTTGGGTGAAAATTATCTAGGTGTGTTGAGACAGAACGTGATGGGAAATTTAGTGGCGGGTCAAATCATGAACATATGGAGACAATGACAAACAAAAGGAAGGTTTACGTTGGAACTAGTTTATTTTATCCATAGTTTCACTCTGAATATATTTATTAATGTTTAGTTTATTATAATTATAGTTTATTTTGTACTCTTTTGCATTTAGAATATCCTTGTACTCTGACTTCATCTGTAGTGTGTAGTGAGGGATCACTGATGGTAACCTTTGAAACTGATTTAAGTTTATATTTTAAGTACAGTATGCCCAACAGAAAACCAAGCTGTTTCATACAAAAGCTTTTTTATTTTTATTTTATTAGTTTCAACACAAGTTGCCATCCAAATAAAGAACAAGAAAAATGTGTTTGTGCTCTGTGCCACTATTTCACCAGGCTTAAGGTTGGCTTTAGCTTAGATTTTCAATTCTGATTACGATGGTAATGGATTCTGGTTTTTGTGGAATCTTATGGATGAGATTTTTACTCAAGTGGGAAAGAAACTGACTTTACTTTCAGCAGATTTAGGTGACAAATGAGGAGGTATTTCATTGTTATTTTTCGGTAAAAAGGAAATTAGAGATAATCACAATAGAAATTGTTTGTACGTTTCCGTGCAGAAGCTGAATGTGGTAGTGTTTCCTGTTTTTTTTTTTTTTTTTTGTCAAAGATACTGCATTGTGTTTATACCATTTGAAAACTTTTTCTGGCAGTGATCACATTTGGCTGGCTCACTACTGTCTTTAGTGAAGCTTAGCTACACTTACAAATGTCATCACTACATATTTTCTTTGACATATGGGTAACTGGTGGTGGACATGGAAATGCAGAGGGTTCAAACTGCATTTTCAGGAATCAATTAATAAGCAAAAAGATTTTTTTTAATGAATCCCCATTCCCCTTCTTCTTCACCAAACCCCATAGAGGGAAAAATAGTTTTGCATTTTATCTTTTAGATATCCATTCCCTTTTTACCCTCCTCACATTACACCACACCTGGTCTGTGCACTGTTGGAGATCAGCCAGTGACAGGGGTTGAGAGATCACTTCAAATTGATCTGTACAACGCTTTTATTCTGCTGCTCTATTTGAAGCTTGAGAAATTAATGATAGCTAAGTGCTCAAAGACAATGTCACATAAGGTCTGGGATCAAAATCGACTGATGTCACTAGCTACAAAAAGTTACTCTGTACCATTCCATAAAGGTGGATCAAACAGCATCAAGAACACACTCAGAAACTCTGATGCAGAGTTGGTTATGTTATTTGAAAACTATTGTAATATGTAGTACTTTAAAGGGTAAGTGTGGTCAGTTTCTCTTTAATATTGTTAACAACCCCAAACCAACAATAGGTATGTATCCTGCTGAGTATTGTGTGTGTATCACAGTCTGATATTTCCTCTCCCTCTGTGCTTAGAAACACAAATGCTCACTATCTTTTTTTTGTGTATGTTATTATTTTGGTAAAATCTTGTAATTTCCCGTCATCTGGTAGAGGGTTGTTAGACAAATTGTGGTTGGACTGGTTGTCTCTGTACCACTATCAGGCCTCATTACCTTCTTCCTTACTGACAAGAAAGTCTGTTCAAAACTCCCATAAATGAAGTTATTTATGTATTTGATGAGCGACGTTGCTCAGTTTAACAGTCTCACCTCTGAAAAGCAACATGTCTGAGATTGAATAGAGTGAGTTAATTGCTCACAATCCATCGAAGTATCACGCAACACTTTCATAAATAAAAACCTTTGTCTTTGTACTTTTCAAATAAAAATCTTGTCTGCACCAAGATTATCTGAGTGAACACAGAGAGAGAAAACACAAAGTAAGTGTAGTGCCCACAGAGCTCAAACACCAGCAGAAAGTCATCTGAAGGTAGACGCGCTCCCCTGCTCTCTGTTTCTATTTAACTTCTGATTATCGCACAGATATGCGGTGTGATCATTACAGAGCGACGCCAAATGCCTATCGCCCTGTTTGCTCAGGGATCCTTTCCTTGGCAAGGCAATCTGATGAATATTTAAAGCTCTCACTAACAAAAATAGATTGTTGGGGTCATAAGAGGTGTCTGCACAAAGTGTCCCCCATCCTGTTTCGATGGCCACACTCAAGGACGCTCAAGATCTCATCAAAGAACTTAAGGTTGACATGCTGATCTGAGGCCACTCTGAGCAACATGATCAACAAGTTCTGTATGTCCATTTATTTATTTATTTACAGACTAGGTGACTAAGATGACTGAGTCAAGTTTGGAAGGTTAATGAGCCTGAAGACTCTCCCTGTAAAGGATGACATTTTGGTAAGGTAGGTAGGTAAAGCATTAACTTTGTCCATGACTTTGGTTTTTGACTAAATACCTGCAAAATTAATGTAATTCCCCTCAGCCTCAGCCAGGGTCTGAAACACCCACCAAGTGCCAAATGCGTGTAGATTTTCCATTTGGTGAGCAAATCTCGGAAAGCTATCCGCCACACTGGTTGGTAAATGTTTGTACCAAAATGGACTTGTAATAAAAAACTATGGCTGTGTCGGAGTTTGACACACACACACACACACACACAAACCTAGGCTTTGATGTGTTCTCAGGATCGATTTCGTTGGCCAACTCCACGACAGTTACACGCGTTACACAGCGCTCATTGCTGTAACGTTATTGTATCCATGTCTGCTGAAAAGGCAAAGAAAACAAAACTACCATTAAGTAGCTGTTTACAACAGAAGTATTCCACGATATTAGCAACAACGCCTGTAACAAGGCTGGTTGCTGTTCCTCACCTCAAAACAGCAGAATTTAAACTGATTAAAAGCATCCCACAGATTTACAACCTTCAAATTTACTTTTATGTTTGAAGAACATAGCAAACACTTCAGTAGAATTTTGAGATCAATGAAATGTAATTTTAAAGTAATTACCTCCACAGTTTTTACGGACAGTAATGAAGAAAACCTGTATAGATCTCCATGGGGAAAGATGTCACTTAGCTGATCATTACATATTGATGTTAACATTTAAGGTTGGAGATCAGAAAAGGGAAGTTGGCATATCAGTTTCTCAAACAAAAATAAGATATAGAACTTTTCCTAAAAATGTTTTATCCTCTAATATGTGTTGCTCTGCATTGTTGGAGTTTATTGGGCAACTGGTAGCTTGTAAAAGTACACAGAGCAGTGTTGACAGATGGTAAAATCTGTTCTGTAATATGTTATCTTAGAAATGGATAAATGTCAACCTTGAAAAGTTTATCTAAATATAGTTATTCAGAAAAGAATGACCTCCAAGCCATACCGGAACTCCCATTTCAAAAAGCTGTGGAATGAAAGGAAAATGGCTGAAAGGGAATTCCTAAGGTGTAAGGATCCTTTGAGTGGACAACAATGGAAAGGGCTGGCATTAAGATTTAAGTACTTACAAACCAATAATCCACAGCTGTTTTGGAGGGAAATTAATAAATTAGGACCCAGGCCACTGCAGAAAATATGGAAGTTGTCTTAAGTAATGAAACTCTTGAAATTAGGATAAAGTTTGGTGTTTAAAAAATATGAGAAAATTGTTTTTCTCTTTTTAGAGAAGCATGCAATTTAAAAGATGGGTTGGAGAGAAATATGAACCAAGACGGGTACACTAAAAATGAAACTATAAATCAAAGTATTTTTGAATTATGATATTTGGAAGTAGTGAAAACTGCTATAGACAAGTCAAAGCTGAAGAAAGCCGCAGGTGTGGAGGAAATTCCAAACAAAGTATTAATGTCACTTCCTCTTCCAAATGTTATTTTCTGTTTGCTTGAATGTTGTTTTAAATACAGTATTGTTCCTTCCACATGGTATAAATTCTTTATCAAACCCATTCGCAAATCATCTAAGAATGACCCACGAATACCTCTTAATCACAGGGGAATCAGCCTCCTCAGTACAGTGTGTAAATTATATTTAGTATTTTGAATGTTAAGCTGACCCAGTACTTGGAAACTGGATTTTGGAAGATCAAGCTTGCATTGATCATAGTCACTCAATTTCATCTATTGTCACAACAAGAACTGCAGAGAGTAAATCTACCTTTGTATGTTTTGTTGATTTCGACAAGGCTTTTGATTGGGTTTAGAGAGAGTAATTTGCTTTAAAACTTTTAAAAGCAGGGGTAAATGGCAGATTCTATAAAGCATTAAAATCATTGTACAGTTTTTCTGTTGAAAAAGATATAGAAGTAAATAATATACTAACTGATTACTTTAGTACTCCCTTTGGTGTTAAACAAGGTGATGTTCTGTTTCCCACCCTGTTTACATTATATGTAAATTACTTAGCCCTTGAAATTAAGGAATTTAATTTAGGTATACATCTGGAAAAATTAAACATGGGTATTATGTTGTATGCAGATGATACTGTTTTACTGGCTGAATCTCAAGATGATTAACAAAATATGTTAATTTAATTAATTTAAATATTTGGGATTTACTATTTTACTATCATATTTATGACCTATGAAGTTGGAATTAAGATCCTGGCAGGTTCAGTCGGGAGAGCATTAGGGTAGTCAACCAGTTTAAAATATGTAAAGATCTTGGGGATTTTACTTATTCGGAACTTTATGATGCTTGTGTCTCCTCTATACTAAATTATGCTTCAGGGATATGGGGTTTAAAAGAAGGTAAAATAGAAGACTCTATACAGGACAGAGCTGCATGCTGTTTCTCAGGCGTTCATAAGTTTGCTCCTACTTTGGCTGTTCAGGGTAATATAGGTTGGATTCCTGGATCAATAAGACAAAAATGTGAAATGATAAGACTGTGAAATTGTTTACTTAATATGCCAAAATATAGGGTCAATAAGATATCTTTTTTTTCTGGGGTAAATTGCACAAATCTCCATGAGCTACAGAGCTTCATGCTGTTTTTAAGGAAGCCAATTTACAATATATACATTATAATAACTTATCATGCAGCATAAACAGTCAGAAGAAAATTACTTGCCAGATATGAAGGAAAATGGCTTAAGTATATCTTGTTAAAACCAAAATTATGAACATATATTCAAATCAAGCACAATTATGGCACTGAATCTTATGTTCGCAATTTTGCAGTACTTTTACTGCTCATTTCAGGTCTGTTTGTTCAAAACAGTAGTGGTTTCACATCATACACCCGATTGGAGCTTTTGGACACTGGACTACGTTTTTCGGACACTTTTATCACCGATCTGCCACTCATCCCTGAGATCTCCAGAACACCAGAGGCTTCGCACTCTACCCTGCCGGGCGGAAGTGAACGAAGACGGCGTGGAGATTGTAAAGAAAGCTAAGGCTAACACCACACCGGCTCTCTCTGCCCAGCATCTTCCTCGCTAATGTGAGATCTCTGGTGAATAAAATGGACAAGATACGACTCTGCTTCACCCACAGCAAGAGACCTTTGGACTGTAATGTCATGATTTTTACTGAAACATGGCTACACGGAGGCACCGGACAGTGCTATCAAGCTAGCCGGACGCTACACACACCGGGCAGATAGATCAGCTAAAGACCAGAGGGGGAGGACTGTGCATTTATGTCAACAAGGCTTGGTGTACGGACTTTGTTACTCTTGGAAGTCACTGCTCAGCTAACCTAGAGTTCATCATGGTTAAGTGTAGACCTTTCTATCTGCCACGGGAGTTCACATCCACCATCATTACTGCTGCTTATATCCCACCGGATGCTAATGCCAAGCTAGCAATGAACGAACTTCATGCAGCCATTAGTAAACAACAGATCACTGATCACCCGGAGGCTGCCTTTATTGTTGTGGGTGATTTTAATCATTCAAACTTAAAGACAGTGCTCCCCAAATTCCACCAGCATGTTTCCTGCCACACCAGAGGAAACAAAAGTTTGGACCATGTTTACACAAACATGGCTGCTGCCTACACCGCGACCCCCCCCCCCCACCTCGGACAGTCAGATCACATCTCTCTGTTCCTCACCCCCAAATATTCACCCCTCATCAACCGTGTCAAGCCATCAGTGAGGACCATCAAGGTGTGGCCTGCGGGGAGGGACTCTGTACTCCAGGACAAGTTTCAATACACGGACTGAAGTATGTTTGCTTCTCAGGCCACCTGTGGCTCACACACAGACATTAACATCTATGCTTCCTCTGTCATGGATTACATTACCACCATAATTGACGGCGTCACGACAGAGAAGCAGATCATCACATACACCAACCAGAAGCCATGGATGAGCAAGGAGGTGCGGCTCCTGCTAAAGGCCTGTAACATGACCTTCAGATCGGGGGATGCACAGGCCTATAGCACATCCAGGACTAACCTGAGGAGGGGCATCAAGAAGGCCAAGCACTGCTACAAGCTAAAGATAGAGGGTCACTTCTCCAACTCCGACCCCATACGCATGTGGCAGGGCATCCAGGCCATCACAGACTACAAACCCAGCAACCTCACCCCCACAGCCACAGACATCTCCTTCCTTAATGAGCTTAATGACTTTTATGCTCGCTTCGAGAGGGACAACAGAGACACTGTCACCAACACAACACTCCCAGCAGACCACCAGCCCATCACACTCTCCTCCACTGTTGTTCACACAGCACTGAGCCGGATCAATGCACACAAGGCTGCTGGACCTAACGGCATTCCTGGACGTGTGCTCAGGGCATGTGCGGAGCAGCTCACTGGGATCTTCATGGATATTTTCAACCTGTCCCTCGCCTTGGTCCCATCAGCAACAACGATGAGACAGCCTACAGGGAAGAGGTACAGCACCTGGCCACATGGTGTGCCAAAAATAAGCTGCTCCTTAACACAAGCAAAACCAAGGAGCTCATCGTGGACTTCAGGAAGGAGAAAAGAAGCGAGCATGCGCCCATCCACATCAATAGGATGGATGTTGAGCGTGTCTCCAGCTTCAAGTTCCTGGAGACCCACATCTTGGAGGACCTGTCCTGGACCACCAACACCTCCAGCCTTGTCTAGAAAGCTCACCAGCGCCTCTTCTTCCTGAGGACACTGAAGAAGAACTATCTGTTTTCAGCCATCCTGGTGAACTTTTACCACTGAGAGCATCCTAACCAACTGTGTCACAGTCTGGTATGGGAGCTGCTCTGTCGCAGAGTGCAAGGGACTGCAGTGGGTGGTGAAAACTGCCCAACACTTCACAGGAACTTTATTTCCAGCCATTGAGGAAGTCCAGAGGAAAACCACTGTCTGCGTCGAGCTCGCAGCGTTCTTAAGGACGCCTTCCACCCTGCACATAGACTGTTTTCCAGGTAGGAAAGGCAGGCGCTTCAGGAGCTTCTGGACAAGGACCAGCAGACTGAGGAATAGTTTCTTCCCCAGAGCTGTGTCCTTATTGAGCTGTTTGCGAAGTTGAGAACAGGGATCCTTCCTCTGGCCCTTGAAGTTGGCAGATTTAAAAACATTCACAACAGGTTGTGGGAGTTATGAGAATTGGGAAAAGTTGAAAATAAAACAAATTTTTTTCTATGCTTTCCTCATTATGATGAGCTAAGAATAGCTTTACTAAATGAAATGTCGGTTAAAAATCCAGAAATGTTTTAGTGCACTGACAATGATAAAATGAAAGGGTTGTTTAATTGTAATGTTTATAAATTACCTATCTTTGTTTCTAAAGCTTTGAAAAAATGTCAAGATGGTTGATTTGTTTAATATTATTTGTAAATGATGCTGCTATTCTTCTACTTTGGTCTCTTTATTTATGTTGGTATTTATATTTTTGTTGCTACTCTGGTATCTGGTTTCTTCTTTTTCTATTCCTAAATAATGGTGTCTTGTAAGCTTGTTTTGGGCTTGGCATATTATTTAAGCATGACAAAACTAAAACTAAAATAAAATCATGTACTGAAACCAATGTATATGTGACACAAAAAGGCAATTTATTATTTTGGCCGGCAAAAAATAGACTTGGCCGGTGGATTTTATCATCTACCAGGCACTTTGTCTGGTGAGTAAAAAGAATAATTGACAAATTGTGTTAATAAATAACACTAGCTCAGCTGTAGTCTACTTTGTGTTCAGTGCTCATTCATCATTAGTGCTATATGTTTTTTCTGATATTATTGCTGCTTAAGTAAGTATTATATTTCTGAGAAAACAAGGAATATGTTACTGCCTGATAGAAGTCTCATACCACTCAGACCACTACATGGATGATATCGCAGCTTCTCCCACAGTCACTCAGAACAGAGAAAAACCATCCGCCAAGAAGAAGCACACCTGAAGGCTCGGCTACAAGCTGTCAAACAACTGCAGGAGAAGCGATCGCATCACCTTGACAACAGAGAGTTTTTATCGTTGCTTTTCAAAGCATCTTGAGCAGCCGTCTTCATGCTGCCCACTCTGTCTGAGTATAAATCAGGTTAGCAGTGGATTAGACTGAGACACCTTGTTTGTGTAATGTACTTTATTTTCCTCAGAAAGCCTTCAACAGTGTCAGGAGGCATTAGTGCAAAATTGTCAATCTTCCTCTCTCTCTCCCTGTCCATCTCCTGCAGCTGCTATTGCTCACTTTCTCTCTGTCAGACTTCCTCCTTGGAGATTTGGTGGGGCTGCATGATGATAGTTACTTCAAGTGTATGTCTCAGCTTTTGAGGGCTGATATGGGTAGAAATGAATGCTGCGACAGGGAGAGACTTTGATCAGTCATAATCCCGGCTGTAAGGTCCTGACTCAGGCAAGTGACAAATTGTCAACTGCTAATCATGTCATCAGGGCAGTGTGATGGGAAAGCTGCTCTTTTTTTTTGCATTATACAGACAACATAATTTCATGTTTTTCAAAGCTTCTGAGAACTGAAAGACAAAGCAATGAATCCACAAAGGACCTGAAGGCTGCTGTGTTATTTGCCCACCCTTTCATTTGAGAAGCATTTAATATTTTTTCATCTCTCTGTTTTAGGGTGAATGTGTTGATGTGAAGCCTTTCCAAAACTGGAACAGATGTACATTGAGAGTGTGCTGGCTCAGACGCTGTTTATCTAATGAATTCATGTAATGCAGAAATTACCGTTTCTCTGCCAAAGCAACTGTCTGTGTATGCCAATACAACCATAAAGTTACTTTACTTAAAATCCCAGTCTGCATCATGGGGTTATTTACACAGGGGTTGGCTTTAGTCAGAAATCGCTATGAAATCATCTGCAATTACACCACATAATCTGGGTCCTAAATGACCAGATAAGTAAAATCCATTCACTCTGCCTCTTCATTTCCCCCGCTACTTTCAAACCATCCACTGTCTGTCCACTGGCTGGAATAACATGTCTCTATATTTCAGGGTGTGGTGCTTATTGCTGTGCTGTTTCTGCATTGCATTTCGCAGAATGCACTTGTCAGATGTCCATTATGTTCTGTATTCCTCAGATTTTTCTGATGAGGTTTGAACATTGGTTGGTGACACTCTTTTATGTCAGCAGTGTTGGCTGCTCATGCTCCTGTAACTGCCTCTGTACCTGACAGTCAAGCTGGACTTGAAACATTATACTTTTTCTATTGCAATAATATGTAATAAAAGTAACAACAACAACAACAACAATAATAAAGTTAGCATTCTATAGCATTGCTGTAGTCCTTGGGCAGCAGTATTCAAACTTGTGTTCTTCACATTCCGTCTGAAGCAGTAAAACCCATCGTTATCCAAAACATTGTACATGTTTCAAGCGCAGGGCTTTGTATGAAACAGACTGTGAACTGAGCTATTTTTCTCCACCCGACCAGACTGGGCTGAAAGTTTTGTAAAGTGTTGCAGTGTGTGTTGGGTTGGTTGGCTCACATTAATCTCTGGGTGATGCCACATGAAGTTTGAACAAAATACTTCACATTCATCTTGCAAAGCAAATAATTAAATAATTTGATCAAAAATGGGCCTAAACACTTGCCTTCTTAGGAGATTCAAGTCAAGTAAAATTTATACAGCTTTATACAGCTCAAAATCACAAATCACAATTCACCTCAGGAGGCTTAACAGGGAAAACATGGAAGAAACCTCAGGACGAGCAACAGAAGAGGGATCCCTCTCCCAGGGCGGACAGACAAGAAATAGTACAGAACTGATTAAAAATCAGTGTATACAAATTATGATGAGGTTTGAAAATTACAGATACACAAAAATATGAGTTTTAAGTTTGGATTTAAAGGTCTCAATGGGATCAGAGTGTCTGATGTCTGCAGGGAGGTTATTCCAGAGGAAAGGGGCATGATAGGAAAAGACCCCGCAGCTTGCTGACTTCTTTAAACCGTGGGGACAGACAGGAGCCCTGGATTCGGAGAGCGGAGTTCACAAGATGGGGTACAAGGTATAATAAGACAGACACGTATAAAGGTGTGAGTCCATTTACAATTTTGCAAGTCATCAGAAGCAACTTAGGGAGGCTAAAGTTGGTGTAATCTGATCAAATTTTCTGATTTTAGCTCAGATTATCACTGCAGCATTTTGAACCATTTGAAGACTTTTAGTCAGACTGGCAACAGAATTACAATAATCCTGTCTGGATGAAACAAAGCTGTGAATTAAGACCCTGCAGCTGCAATGGACAGGAAAGACCAAATTTTAGTGTTACATAGGTGTAAAGACGATATTGGTGATTTTTTTAATGTGCTTATCAAAAGAGGGGGTAGGATCAAACATAACACCAAGATTCTTGACTGTCAATCTCTGAGATATCACACGGTTATCGAGAATTACTGTTACTTGATGTCATATTAAATAACTGTGTGTGTGTTAAAGTTGAATTATGCCTTTTGTGTTCCGTTAACATGTTATTAACAACAGACACAATTAGAATTTTGGAATCTGTGAATTGATTCAGAATCCAAAAAGATAAGAATCGAAAGTTCTTATGTGAATGGGTGATATGTTTAGTTGTTTGCCTATTTCACTGAGTTATTATTTTGCAGGCTACACAGCGTTCTGTAAAATATTAGTTAATTTTAAATTATTTATGACTGATAAGCTTTATCATTCTTTTTATTTACATTTGTGCCATCATCTCCCTGTTAATGATCTAAATTAATTAATCATTGATCATCTTTCTGAAGGTAAACAACGATGACTTAGATATCACCACCAACAATGGTTTACAGGTTCACAGGATGAATTAGTAATACATGGGTTATAAATAGCCACAGCCATGCATGATGATGTTGTTTTGGTGCTGCTGGAGAACACCATCAGTAAATTTGAACTTGTTCTTTGCTGTTTTTGACAGGTCTAATGAGTGGTGGAGTATCTAGATGCAGACGGACACTTAAAAATGTCATTTATTATGAACTGTGGGAGTGCACGTGTGGTAGTAGAGCTAAAGCAAAACTACAGTACTACCTTTACCCCTTCTAGAAGTGCCTGCCACACAGGTTTACTAAGCACAATTTCTGCAAAGTGGTGACACAACACTGCCATCTGTTAACTGCAGGACTGCATACAGCTGAGCTCAATAAATGAAATGAGCTCTGACCTGCAGTGAATGCTGGGTACATTGGAGTGGATCTCCAGGCAGGTCAGGAGGCAATGTCATGAGACAGCTTGACAGCTTCTTGGCATCAGAGTGATGGTGCATCACAACTCACTGAAACAGAGGTGAACTGTAAAATTATTACCCAACTGTCATGATCTGTTTCTTTTTGTTTGTCACTTCTGCTCACTGCCCGAGCCATGGATTCTTGCTCTGTTCCCCTCACCTGCCATTCCCTCACCTTCCACCAGATGCCCTCTGACTTTCCTTCCTTCCCCATCACCTGATTGCCCCACCCATCTACACACCTGTTCACTCAGTCATTAGTCATCTATATATACCAGTTCACTTTCTTTGTCTGTTGTCAGATCCTTGTTTCTTGTTTCTGTTTCTTGTTTAGTGTTACATGTTTCCTGTTCCCAGTCATCTGTGCTCATGCTTTGGATTACCTGTTTTCGTTACCTGCCTGTTTTGGACTCTTCTGGAATTTTGGACTTTGGATTCTGTTTGTCTCACCACCCAGTAAGTTTTTGTACACATGTTGTAATAAACTCTCCTCTCATCTACCTGCCAGTCTACTCTCCTCTCTGCAATTGGGTCCTACCCCTGCCAACCTGTTAATCCCCCCTGTGACACCAACAATCTGTTTTAAACATCCATCAGAGTTTACAGGCCATCCCTTGCTTCAACTTTGCACACAACTACAGTAATTCGGTAGGTCAGAGACTTTTCCTGTAAAATGTATAATTGCCAACAGTGACTTTACTTTTGGTTTTGCATTCAAATGAAGTAGTTTAGATAATCTGGCTAAACAGACTGTTCATGTTTCTTGCCCCACTGGATTTTGTTGTAGCAATGTTGCCATGTTCCCATATATCAGAAATTACTTTGGTTGGTACAGTGTTTTTGTAAGTGATAACAAAACATAATTATCTTTTAAACTAAAACTACTTAAAATTACAACTGGACTGCTAATTCATAAATAAATGGCATAATCCATGTTTTAACATGTATTGCCCTTTAATTGTAATCCTGATAATGTTTCTGAAGTTTTTTCCAAACTCTCAAAACTTCTGAAACTAGCCTTGTATTAAAAGTCAAGCTGCCACTCACCAACCATTAGCATGATTTAAGATTTTTGATTATATTGATAACACTGTTTCTCTGCAGTGCCCAACTCAAGGCAACAAAAATGATTGATGTTTTCAATCAAGCTATGGTGGATTATTTTTTAGCCGTCGGCAGTAATGCTGTCAAGAGGAGGGAGGATGTGTTTGCGAGGCCCCTGGAGGCTGGCGGTGGTCTCCCTGGGACTGAGAATGCTGGCTGCTTGACAAGGACAGGAGAAGGCTCCCTGGAGAGTGCACAGGAAATTAAATATGGATCTACTAAATCTATTTACTGTCAGTACACTTTAACAAAGTAAGATATCAAAGCAGTGGGGTAGCTCGTAATGGTCGTTTGCCTAAAGAACACAGTGTTCGGAACGACACTTATCACAGGGCCGTGACAGAGAAAGATACTTCGCTGGTTTCAAGGTTTGGGTGTTGATGGTTGTTAAATAGTGGGGCTCAGTGAGCAGGTGGGTGGAGTTGACAGTGTGAAGCATTGATCTGTTTGCCTTTCACAAACTGATTGTCCTTTGGTGTTCATGTGTCTTCAAGTAGAGAATTGATTTTGTCCACTTCTATGTCAATGAAAAACTAAAGACATTTATTTTTTTTCTGTAACCTGAGCTCTATTATCATGGTTGCCAGTGTTACTTTGGGTAGTTCAATGGTTGGGAGGAAGTGAAACTGTGGAAAAAGAAGAAATTCCAATTCCCATTTAACATTGATATAGGAAGTCTAAATAACCTATAGCTTTTGGCTAAAATACAATTGTATGGTGTTTCTGTACTTGTTGTACTCATAGATCTTAATGCCGCTTTCCATACCATTGACCATCGGATCCTATTACAGAGACTGGAGCATTTGATTGGCGTCAAAGGACCCGCACTAAGCTGGTTTAAGTCGTATTTATCAGATAGATTTCAGTTTGTGCATGTAAATGATGAATCCTCCGTGCACACGGAAGTTAGTCATGGATTTCCACAAGGTTCGGTGCTTGGAACACTTTTATTTATCTTCTATGTGCTTTCTTTAGGCAATATTATCAGGAAACACTCCATAAACTTTCACTGCTATGCAGATGATACTCAATTATACTTATCGATAAAGCCAGATGAAACCAATAAGTTAGCCAAGCTTCAGGCATGTATTAAGGACATAAAGACTGGATGACCTGCAATTTTCCACTGTTAAACTCAGACAAAACTGAAGTTATTGTTCTGTGTCCTAAACACCTGCGAGACGCATTATCTATAGATATAGTTACTCTAGATGGCATTGCCCTGGCCTCCAGCACCACTGTAAGGAATCTAGGAGTAACCTTTGATCAGGACATGTCCTTTAATACCCATATAAAACAGACTTCAAGGACTGCCTTCTTCCACTTACGTAACATTATAAAAATCAGGCATATCCTGTCTCAAAAAGATGCAGAAAAACTGATTCATGCATTTGTTACTTCTAGGTTGGATTATTGTAATTTCTTATTATCGGGCTGCCCCAATAAGTCTCTAAAGACTCTCCAGCTGATCCAGAATGCGGCTGCATGTGTACTGACAGGAACTAGCAAAAGAGAATATATTTCTCCAATATTAGCTTCTCTGCACTGGCTCCCTGTAAAATCCAGAATAGAATTTAAAATCCTCCTCCTCACCTACAAAGCTCCTAATGGTCAGGCACCATTATATCTTAAAGAGCTGATAGTACCGTATTACCCCACTAGAGCACTACGCTCACAGAATGCAGGGTTACTTGTGGTACCTAAAGTCTCTAAAAGTAGAATGGGAGCCAGAGCCTTTAGTTATCAAGTTCCTCTTCTATGGAACCAGCTTCCAGTTTGGGTTCGGGAGACAGACACCCTCTCCTCATTTAAGAGTATGCTAAAAACGTTCCTTTTTGATAAAGCTTATAGTTAGGGCTGGTTCAGGTGAGTCCTGAACCATCCCTTAATTATTCTGTTATAGGCTTAGACTGCCGGGGGATTTCCTATGATGCACTGAGCTTCTCTCTCCTCCTCTCCCTCTCTATCCGTACGCATTCCTATGCCACAAATATGTTACTAACTCCAATGCTTCCTGGTAGTTTTTGTGCTTTTTCACCTTCTCACTTTCTGCAGGTATTTCTGCCTCTGGAGCTGTAGATTCTGGATCTGTGATTGCCGGCCGTCTACTGCCCCAATGTTCCTGCTCCACACTCACTGCTGCAGTTGTTATTATTATTAGTCTGATTTGTTGTCTCTCCTCCTGTTCTGTCTCCCCTCTCCCCCTCTCTCCTCCCCTTTCAACCCAACTGGCCTGGTTCTGCTCGAGGTTTCTACCTGTTAAAAGGGAGTTTTTCCTCGCCACTGTTGCCAAGTGCTGCTCATGGTGGGAACTGTTGGGTCTCTGTAAACAATATTTTAAAGAGTATGGTCTAGACCTACTTTATGTAAAAAGCGTCTTGAGATAGCTTTTGTTATGATTTGGCGCTATACAAATAAAATTGACTTGACTTTTTACTATGCATGATTTTATTGCTGTGACACTTGTAGACTCACAGCTCATAGAAGCTTGATCAGGCAACACTAAGACATCACAGAGACTAAGCATAGGTATGTCTACATTTAGGGCCCATTCAGAATATATAGGTTTGACACAGTGAAATGTTCTGGTTAAAGACCTATAAAAAGTGTTGGCTAAACCCAGTCAGGGTCACATGGTTGGACAGGTCCACCTAAAATCATAAAATCCCAAATCTGTCTCCCAGTGAATGTGGCCTATAGATTGCCAATCATAGTGGTTGGGGTGTTATAAAGGTCAGGGTATGCTTGAATCGTACGAGTTTGTACGATGTATCATCCAACAACATCCAAAGGCAAATACTATTCCATGGCCACAGGCTAGACTAGAGCTTGCTATCATAACCCAAGTGTATCCAAATTTAGGGCAGAACTTCAGAAAATCTGCAAACTCGGCACTCCTGTCGGATGCCATTAAACCATTGCAGAAGAAAATATGCAACAAATTAAAAGAGCGTTTGACTGGAGTCAAACCTCATATGAAAGAAAACAATGTGGAAAATCTGATAGAAATATGTATTGTCTGTATATGTATTAATCTGAGTAAGACTACAGTTTTACTTTTTTTATAGGTTTACAGAGGTCTGCCACACATGTATGTCCCTACAGTGGAGCTTTACACACACTAATGTTTACACATTTTAAATTTTATGTGTATTTATTTGAAGTCTGTTTCCATTTAGTTTTGTCAGTTTGCTTTTGTACAGTCTCTCCTCGAAGGTATTCATGGTGTTTCACTCATTTGTTTGCACAAAACGTGAATAAATGAGTGCACCAGTTGGTCACTCACCTGACCAATCACTGTGTAAAATGGGTGTGATTGAGGGATTTTCATTTTGCGAAGTTGCATAAATTATCGGATGCAGCACTGTTGATACTGTAGGCAGTCACTTAAGGCTGCAGTGTGCTTTAAACAAGTGCTTGCTAGATCATTAAACAGTGTCAGTGAGATTAGAGGTGCTGCATCTGACAATTTATAAAACCTCCCAAAACAAAAGTCCCTCAATCACGCCCAATTTACACAGTGATTGGTCGGGTGAGTGACCAACTGTCGCACTCATTTATTCACGTTTTGTGTGAACAAATGAGTGAAACATCCATGAATACCTTCGAACTAAATGGAAACAAATTTGACTTATCAAATAAATACACATACTGTAAAATCTAAAATGTGTAAACAGTGTGTGTAAAACTCCACCGGAGGGACAGAAATGTGTGGCAGAACTCTGTAAACCTATAAAAAAAAAAATACATGGAACAAATATAAATCTCATATTTCTATCACATTTTCCACATTGTTTCCTTTCATATGAGGTTTGACTGAAAAGATGAGACTGAATTGGAACCTGCAGAGGAAGGCTGTGATGTATTTTGAGTACCTTCACACTTTGCTAAATTAGGAACTGACAAACCTTTACTTTATTCTGCTGTCTATCTCTGAGTTCCTCGCTCAGTATTGGTAATCAAGGCTGGAGTTTAGGATAATTTAATGAACTGCAAATATGGACCACTAAAGCCAAATATGAAATAAAATTATTTTTACCTAATCTTGAGACCCTGTCTCAAAGAGGGTCATCGGAAACACATTTACGTGGTCAATATTCAGAAAGCAATGTCCAAAGAGTATTAACCACAATATTCCATATTTGTCCTTTGTAGTCTTACTAGGATGAATTGGTTGGGGCTCAGTTGGGAAAAAAAAAATTGCAAGTAACAGATGAACATTGGTGGATGAACTTTGGTTTCCTTTCAGTGTAGCAGGAACAGCTTGGTGGATTAGAAGTTCTTGTGCACTGGAGCTTGTCCTCATTATGCAACAGGACGCAGCTTGGAATGTGAGACAGCCGAGACATTGGCAGGCAAGACTGCTCACTGCTCATCTTCTGGCTGACCCCCTCTGCATATCAGGATATTTCCACAGCCCATTTGTATGCATTTGGCTCTCAGCACCGACTGGGCATAATCGTCGCCTCAGTCTCATAATGGGGTGTGCACAGTTCTCTCCCCTGTGATGCCAAAAGCCCAGCTCAGCAGCATCAGAACAGGGAGTATGAGCAAAAAGTAGACAATGAATATTTAACAACTCTTCTAAAAGCTAGGACATTTTTTCTTTAAGACACCTTGCAAATCCTGGAGTTTTAATGTCACATTCTTTGTTCTGACATGTAGATCAAAATGTTCAACATCCATTCTTAAAAAGGAAAAGGCACTCCTACAAACAAAATTATATAAATAGTCCAGAGAGAGAGGGGCTGCACTGAAGTTCACGGCCTGTAATTATACTATTCCTTTTTGTAGAGGAATGGCTTGAATTCCTCTCAGAATAGTTGATCTTGTGAGTTGTCACCACAAAGTTAATTTCCCCGGGGAGTGCTATATAAATTGCATGCCACTGAACAGAGGTAATAGCTGTGGTCTTGGAGATATGTTTGGCAGCAACTTCCAAGAGGCTCGCAGAGAGAGCCGCACTGATTTTTCTGTTACTCACAGCACCACAGTACTTCCTGCTCATTATTTTGCAATTGGGAACAAGTGTTTTGGCTACATCTTTGTATATTGCCTTGTGGTCTCTCAGCAATTTGTTGTTATTATGTTCATATTTTTAAGAGGTGAGGTAAATTTTGTGGTAATCCAAGATGATAAAACAGTCTGGAGTGCATCTGTTGACTGGAGACCGGGATCTTTGGAGAGTTGTAACCTGCAGCGCTGCCACATGAGCTAATTGTTGTCAAGTATATACAGAGTTTCACAGCAGTTGCCCCAACATAATCCTTACAAAGCAAACAAATTCAAAATCATGTGAATTATTTATACATTCCCTCATGGAAAGTAGGTTAGGGAAATATTTATACCACATGTACGAGAATGTACAGACTAGTATACACTGAGAAATATTCAGTAGACATATGGAAACGACATAAGTCAATAAGTAAGGATTTATGGCTCCAACTTTTTCTCCCGATACATAAACCCTGACTGTGTTCTGATACAGAGTACTGATCTTGTCACAATCTGTTCATGAGTCCCTCTCTTCAGCCACACTCTCACATCCCCAGCCCCTGCTCACTTCTCCCAGGCCATGTACACTATATGGCCAAAAGTCAGTGGCCATCAGACCTATATGAGCTTGTCGGACATCTCATTTTAAAACCATGGCCGTTAATATGAAGTTGGCTACAACAGCTTTCAGAGCTAGTTTGGAACATCGGTCTGCCATTTCGTGGCTGAGCTGTTGTTTCTCCAAGGTGCTTCCACTTCACAATAATAACACTTCACAGTTGACCAGGGCCGAAATTTCACAAACTGCCACGTTTAAAGTCTCAGAGGTCTTTATGATCTGTTCCAAATATTAAATGTTTGTCTATGGAGATTTCATGGCTATATGCTGGATTGTATGCACCTGTTAGCAATGGGTGTGGCAGAAACACCTGAACTCACTAATTAGTAGGGGTTTCCACTGACTTTTGGCCATATGGTGTTCTCCCCTTCCTCACCCAGACCTGCCATCCTCGATTTGACTGCCAGATGCCCTTGGACACACCTTCCTTTCCCCATCACCTGACTGCACCCTGACTCATTCCCTCATCAGTCACTCACTACATATACCAGTCCACTTCCACTGTTCTCTGCTGGATAACTAAAGTTCTCATGTGTGGTGTGGTTTTTCTGTCCAGCCCCTGTATTTTATTCATCTCAAACCTGGTCCCTGCCTGTTTGAACCTCTGCATGAACTTGGCTTTGGATTTGTTTGTCTGTTTGGACTGCTTTCCCAGTTTGACCCTTGCCTGCCTCATTATACGTAGGGTTTAGTTCTGCCTCAGTTGTGCATGTGGGTCCTATCACCTGCTGCCTCGCTTGCACCAGCCATGACAGGACTGATAACAGAGCTCTTTTTTTTTTTTTTTTTTTTTCCCCTAATGTAGAATCTGTAAACCTCTTTATAGGGAACTTATTGCCATTCTTGAGTATGTCATTAAAATCACTTATTTAATATAAGTGGAGATGTTCATACACCAACATCCTTTTCATGCCTATTTCAAGTTTTTATACTATTCTGGAGGATTTTTGAAATTCATCAACCTCCATGATGAAAAGCCACACCATCACATTCAGCTTGTTTAATACATGTAACACACTGTTCCAGCACTGCCGCTGTAACATTATAGAGCTGATATTATAACTAAGCTGGTGTGAAACAATAATTGGATCCAATGCTGCACTCGCTGTCCTTTTTGTGTCCACAGTCACAAACCAAAAACAGACCTGCTAAACCACTTTTTTTTACTCCCAATGTTAAAAGTTTGTTGTTAATGCAATTAATTGCCAATACTTATTTTCATCTTTATTTATGAAGTAAATCTTACACACTAGCTAACCCTGAATGGCATTGTTGACAATTTCCTATTTCACAGTAAAGATCTACCCCTGCCTTTTTAAATTAAGAAGCATTTCATGTGACACACATGCAGGAAGCGGCATGTTATCAGCAGTAGCTTCAGCATTCGCTCACCACAGAAAAGGAACGGAGCAGAACAGACAACCCACCAGAGTGGATTGATGCATCCCTAGTCATTAGCATTTCTGTATTACTTGCAAGTTTCAGAAACATTCTCTGATATGGCATGATAAATATTACTCTGTGGTCTAATAGGAAGATGTTTATTCTCAGTGATTTGTTTTAATGATGAGGATCATGAGTCAATCTTATTTTAATATATATTTGATTTTCTTAGTCTCTGCTGCTCTCTGAGGACTCAAAGGGTTAAATGGAATCTTTCATTGTCTGTCCATCCTCTTATTCTCGTATTTCTTTTCCTTGTTTTTTTTCTTGTTTCTAATCCAAGTGGATCTCCCCAAAATGGCAGCTCTTCCTGTTACTGTAAAGTGGCACTACTGTAATTTTCAACAACTTTAAACCGGGAAGCTGTATGGATAAAGGGCTTTACTTTCTCCTGAAAGCCCCTTATCAGTTTACATTTAATGTGTCCAAAGATTAGATTTCTCACTCTCTACATTGCATAACACAACATTTTAAAACCTAAATTTAATTCAATTTATTTTTATTTGAATATTGACAGCCATTGACTTCCAAAGTCAGCTTCTTATTAAGACACTTTTTTTTCCCCTGTACTGCTCATTACAGTGTAACTATTTTAGAAAACTAAATAAATGTTGATACAATAATCTTGATTTAAGGTCTACTTACTGTCTTTTTCCAGAGCTATCAGTCACACTTCATATCGGATGGTTGATGCTATGCCATGTTTAATCTTACATTCAAAGAGAAA
The DNA here is from genome assembly GCA_031216445.1 of Lateolabrax maculatus. Lineage (NCBI taxonomy): Eukaryota > Metazoa > Chordata > Actinopteri > Acropomatiformes > Lateolabracidae > Lateolabrax > Lateolabrax maculatus. The sequence continues at coordinate 3,108,733 of CM062205.1, forward strand.
TACAATTATTATTCACAAAACATATATTTGCAGAAAGTCATTTCAGGCTATGAGTTTGACTTACTTTGACCTAAAAGCTGTGCCTACGTGCCGCCTCAGTGTTCCTTAATAATGCAAAATAGCAAATTGGATTTTTCTTGACTTTCACATAATTAAAGGAAGGGAAAGGCGGCCCATATGGTGCCATTCATAATTGATGGCCTTTTGATAGAAGTGGCCCTTGTGTGATGCTGTAATGTGCAGTGTGAAATGAATCAATCAAGTAGGTCTTATTTGGGTTTGTCCTCCTCAATATTGTATTTTTGGAATGGGTTACATTACGTCATTTACTAGGATCAAGCATTATATCATAACCCTTCTGAATGTTCCATAACCATCTAAATTTGTTTGGCAACATCTAATCATTGCAGCCACTGAATGAACTTTGCCTAAAGGTAATACATTTGCTTTTACAAGTTATAATTGTGGGTGTCAATTTATGACCAAAGCTTGTAACCTTTTGAATATGACCAGGACGATGTGTCATAAATCCTGAAGGTTAACCACAGCATCTGCGTGATAGATTTCTGATTGTGTTCATATGGCTCAGTGATTGATACCATAGCACATGTGCCCTACTGAGACCAACGACTGCTTGATGCTTTGGCTGCACAATAATTCACCATTCCGCCAAAACACACCATCCATCAAGGAGCTTGCTAATTTCCCCCTGGATGTAATAAGGCTTCTTTTATGAAACTAACAGGTTTTCTGTCTCATTTTCTTTCACCCTGTGTTCTGTTTCAAGCTTGATTTATTTATTTCTCATGTCCACAGACACACACACACACACACACACACACAGAGGAAAAGACCTACATACATCTTGGTCTTCGACAACTTTCTCACTGTTGCCAGGAGAGACCAAGACTAATGATGACAGTACAGTTATCAAAATAAACAGTTTTGAGAAATAATCTAAAATTTTTGACCTTCACCACAAAAAGCAAATTATGCAGCTTTACAACATGAGATGATGATTTGGGTCTCTCAGGCAACAATTACTGCAGTAATACATTTAAATTTAATTATTTCAGTTTTTGACTTTTGGTCAAATTTACAGCTCCTCAGATATATGCCTGAATTCAGTACTTTTTCCACCACTCAGAGCGAGTTCATTGAAAAGTTTGTTTTCACAAAAAAAAACGTGCCTTTTATAAAGATGGGGGAAACTTTATTTCTGTCACCCATTGTTGAGAAATACACTAACAATATTAACAGAATACATTAATGGCAAAGAAAATATTTCAAATATAAAACCCTATATTGGATTTTAACTGTAAATTAAGATCCTTAATCACAGCAAACCAGATGATAGTCAGGGAGACATGATTGAGTTAAAATCGAAGTTTAATAAGGGGAGATCAATTTAGTATAACAATATGTATTGAGGTAAGCAACAGAAACAGGACACGAACATCGGTCTACTGGGTGAAAGTCATGTGTTTGGAACACAGGGAAAAGGACCCAATCAAAGACACAAAACTCCAAAAAGGTTTATTTCAACAAAAAAAAGTACAAAAGTTTACACACAAAGAGCGAGCCAGGAAACATCGAAACACAGAGGAACAGGGAACAAGGCGAGCCAGGACACGACACGGACCAGACAGAGAACAAAGGCAGACCAGGAACATATATGCACACACACAACTAATCACAAATGAGACACAGCTGGGGTGGGCAGGCAGGCAGCAGGAGAAGGAGGGAAACACAAGGGCTGTGCAAACAAGATCTAAACACAAGACAGGTGCACAGGGGAAACTAAGAAACATAGGGAAACATGGGGAATATTTATAGACTACTACATCACCTGACCTCTGCCTTTGCTACCGTCATAATTATTACGGCCACTAGAGGTCGCTTAACTTTAAAACGGAAGTATAGGTCGTAGTAAGTTGCTTGTACAAATGACCTATGGGGTCGTTTTCTGGGGGACAGGCTCGGCAGAAGGATCTCTGGTCAGGTAGGTCGTAATTGTGAATGTAGGGATTTTTGGAAAGTGGAAGTGACAGAAAAGATCCTCCTTACTGAGCTTCATTTTTAGTCCATTCTCACCGAGGACCCTTGAGCCATGCACATTAGTTTGTATCACAAAAAAAATCTTTATTTCATTTAATTCATTATAATTTTCTCAAAACCTCTCTCCGTCCACAGAATGTGTCTGCCTGAACAAAACGGAAACTGTAAAATATCCTAAATATCAGTGGGTTTATGGGTGATTCCCCCATTTAAAATATTGATAAAGTCTTGTGTCACTCTGAGAATGTTTGGCCAGTGAGGACTTATTTCCTACCCTGTGATGCTTAATACTATAAATACGGGCCCTGGTAATTGATCATGGCTTCAAGGCCTATTTCACTACAATACAACATTATGCAAGCCCTTTCGCCACCACTATATACTGTAGAAACTCCCTGCCACTCCTTCTGCACGCCTAAGTAGAAACAAAAAAAGGCTGAGATTCATAGCTTGTCTTTGGCTGTGTGGCATATACACAAATCTTTTCAATTAAAGCTTTGTTACCGTCCAGGCTGGCCTACTTATCCTCTCAGAGCATGCTGCCCTTTAGTGCAGAGCTATATAAAGGCCAGTCTGATTAGGACATTTTTAGCCTTGTTTGTCTTGCATACGTGATGGGATGAGAAAAACCTGAATCGCTGATGACGGCAGTTGCACTCACTGATGAACATCAGCAACTGTTTCTGCGGCTGTTGTGTGTGTGTTTTTTTTTTTGTTTTTTTTTTACTGGAGGTCTGCAGAACAAACACCAGCACATCCCATCTAAAGTGATAGACTCCCTGAAGGTCACACAGATAATTTTTTATAAGCTATTAAGATTTTATGGTTGATAGAAGTCTTCCTCAGAGATTATGGAGGATTCCAGCAGGGACCTTTTAGAACTAGCTGATTGCTATCTTGGCCTCTGAGCACACAGAACCTCCATCATGCCCGAGCTCAGATCAAATAAAAGTTTCCACTTCATTTTAACTTCTGTGCAAAGTTGGATATTTGCCAGAGACAAGGCGAACATTGTGGTATATGCAGCTTTAGGAGCCTTCACCCCACACACCTACTGTGAGCAACGCTATCAACAAGTCGCTGAGTGAACAGGGGAACTCAGCCAATGTGATTTATGCTCACTGACCACAGCCCCACAGCCAATCAGATTTCACAAAGACCTTGTAAAAAGTGTAAAAATGGTAGGGACGTTCATTCAAGGTTTTCAAAGCTCATTTTCTACATTTCAGTGACAGCAGGAATAACAACCAGGGTTTTAAAAACAAACAAAACTTTGTAATGAATGTCAGAGTCATTAAAAGGCTATAGAGGGAACTGGTAAAAAATAATAATAATAAAATACAGTTCTCACAAAACCTACTTACTTTTGTGCTCCCTCCAAATAAAACGCAAGTTAATTGATTTCCCAACTCTTCTTCAGTAACATTGTGCAATACTGCACTACAATGGCAGGCTACAGTCACGTTGCAAGCCTTAATTCTGGTTCCATTTCATATTGGCTAAAGACATGCTGTTTGATTTCATGATGGAATTGCTGGTGCTGATAGGCTGGACAATTCCATAAAATACATTGTATACAGTGATGGTTGTGTCTATAGTTTCTTTACAGCACCTGCAAACTTTGTTTCAAATGTTAAGCAAATGCAAAATGAAAATACAAAATTAAATACATGTGAGTCAATAAGAAACCATCACGGATGAAGTTAGAAAAAAAAACATGTAAATCAGTATGAGTTTAAAATTAAAAAAAATTCAACTAATCTGCGTCATTATCATCATTGTGTGATGATCAGATTTGATCATCTTTTGACAGTGGCATCTTCCTTTTTAACATTAGTAAAACTAGTGAACAATTAGATTCTGTCACTCTCACTCCCTCGTTTATCTAAATGAAAGCAAAAACTAATAATGGGTAACAGAAAAATATTGGAAATACTATAATATCCCATGTGCTTACATAAATTATGCACATATACATTATGCATTAATAATCAAACAGGACTTGGAAGTGTCTAATTTAGACATAGTTCTGAGTAGCTTTGCAGAAGAAGACATGTGTTCAGTATTCTATTTTTAATCTGTGCTTTCATTTTCTATCCAACCCATATGTAAGTCCTTATCTAAAGTCTAATTGATCATGTAAACTTCACTAGGCGCTGCTGCAAATATTTTTAAATAAATATTAACTATATTAAAATAAATATGCTATATCAAATGCGACACTCATGTCAAAAGAAAATATCGGATTTCAGGCACAAAGGAAAAGAAGAAATCAAATTTGGGCCATCTCTATCTGTAGTGTAAATGTTGCTTTGTTGAGGTTTGCTTAAGTATGGTCAGGTGCTTAGTGAACACATTAAACACATTCTAATTAACCACTTACGAGGACTTGATGAAACAAAGAAACACCGTAAGAGGATGTATTTGTTTGTGACGAAATACAGTAACCTGAACCTTCACAACTTAGGAAAAAGAGAGAATCCAGACTCAATAAGAAAAAGGGTATTACAAAGGTTATGAGGTAATGTAAAAGTATTTAAAAAAAACAAATTCCCACCATATACTCTTGGGGACATAGAAATAGAAAAAGCTGTGAAAAATCCATATGCCTGTGGAAAACCTTCCAGCTGCACACCACCATACAGATGCAATCACACCACCCACCAAGTGTCAGAACAGAGCAATCCATCAGCCGCTCCGCTCACACTGTGAACCCGGGAAAACAGTGAAAGATCCAGGGACCAGTGCAGCATTCTCAGATTTAACAGAAACTTCGAAAACTTAATTGTAAATGGGTCTTCAATCTAATTGTGGGATTTAATTCCTCTGTCTGTGTGAGAGTCCACACATCCTCAGATGCCCAGAGGAACAGTCCTGATTGGATGGTTCACCCCTGCAGGGTTACATCCGTCTGACCCCCGGGCTTTTTGATTGGTGTGTTCGCTAATCAAAAGTGGCAGCCTGATTACACGGGTGGTCTGGGGAATAAAAAACCACAGAGGAACCTTGGAGTCACCTTACACCATAGGGGCCCGCTGGAAAAAAATAGCTTTGGTGTCAAGTTGGATGTATCCATGTCACTTTCCACCTACACACACACCTGAGATAATCACTGCAGGTTCTGGAGGGTGGATGGTACAAGGAATCATGGTGCGGCCTCTGTTTCATTAGAGGGGGGAGTCGATGAATCAAGAAGCTATTTCTAGCCGGAGGAGCATTTGATGAGTACGGGATCTCATCACAAAGTGATGTGAATATAATCGTAACTGACATTTTTCTTCATGTGTAAATTAGATTTTCTCAAAGTGATGCAATGCCTAGCAAGAGTTGTCACGGCAGCTAGGCTGAGCAGAGAAGTGAATTCACAAACAATAAGTCTCTGTAACTGTAAATGAATTATGCTACAAAGTTGAAGAAATGTCAAGCCTCCATTACACTTGCAGATAGCGCAGGAATGGAGTGACATGTAGCAAAGACATCTTTTCCAGAGAATATTTACTGCAGTCAAAGTTAGAAAAGGAAACTCGTTATTTCCTTTTGAAAAAACACTTGAGTCAAGTTTTTTTTCTTACAGCACTGTTTACAGTGACCGCACACAACAGCTCCATCAAATCCTGTTCCTCATAGTGAAATTGCCATGTTTATAGGAATATTTCTAAGTTTTGGGAACTAAGTTATTCACTTCTTTTTTAAGAGCAAAATCAATATCAAATGGGGCCAGATGCATAAAACTCTTTGTAGATTCCCAATCAAAATTCTGTGGACACACAAAGATTAACAGGAAGACACACATGAGACATGACAAGGCAATACAGAGAAATACAGATAAGCACAAGTAATTAAGGAAGTACCTGAGTGAACGTGCTATTAAAACACACATTAATGGTCGTGGTTGTTTTCTTGTGTCTTGCATTCTCCTGCTTTAGGCAGCATCACCATCATAATAAGTGCATAGTAATAATATTGATAATAATGGGCTCCTAATGCTACTGTCACTAATATTATCATTACTATTAACAATAATAATAACAATAATAACAATAATAATAACAATAATAATAATAATAATAATAATAATAATAATAATAATAATGATAAAATAGCAACAATGATACACATTTTATCCGGCCGGGTCTCTCGTTTGTTCTGCACACAACCACTGGCTGACGAGCTCTCTTAGCTTTTTCAGTCTAACAAATAAACAACTCTGTTAAATGCCACAATCATATAAACACACACAGAACAGCCCTCAAAGAGAATACGGACTGATAAGAGAGAGAGTGAATGTACCTTTCGGTATTATGTCTTAAAAGTGATACATTTGGTAATAATAACCTAGTGATAAGTTGGTCTGTTGCCAAACAATCAGCGGTAATTTGGCATGATAGCCTCTGGTCTCTGTCGTTTGTATGAGGACAGTCATTGCTTCTATACTTTAAAGAACGACAATTCTCTCAGGGCAAATAGCCAACCCGGTCGAGTTACTCCCCTCCAACCTCCCCCTCAGCGGCTGCTGGTGTGGAGCAAGAAACTCAGTGGTATCCACAATCACACTCAGATATAAGCGATTCCTTGCTAGTTGCAAACAAGCCAGGGCGATATGTTAACGTTAACTGTAGTTGAACTACAGGTAAACAGGCTAGCTTGCAGCTAAGAGATATTCACATGTATCTTGGCCAATAATTTTGTTGTTTTTGCTACTTTTCTATCGATACGTAAAGCTTAAACAGAAGGGGGCAAAAATACAACTGAGGGGTCTAAGCCCCCTTAAGACTCATTCTTCAGCTCTGGGGGTGTTGTCAGCCGTCAGATGTTTTGTTTGCAGCTTGTTCTGCTGCCCACAACTAGCCAAAAAACTCACTTAATGCACCAAAGTCCTCCACTCAAATGGGTTTTGCTTGTTGTTCCCTCACTGTTATGTTTAAGCTTCACAATGCAGAGCTAAACAATCAGCACTTATCCACACTGGGCCATTCACTGTGTACTGTTTTGTAGAACATGTCAGATAACCCAGCACTGACAGTGGCGTGTATCTCTACTGTAATAAGGTAACCATCCAGTCACAATAGTGTAATCTACAGCTTGACTGCTCTCAAGGGATCGCAGAACCATTAACATTTTATTACCAGACCTTTGAGGCCACAATGATGAATTCCATTTCATCAGCTCGTGCTTTAACACTTTGGCTCCCTGATGTCTTTTTAAAAAGCACTGCTCAATAGAGAGTATATGAGGTGCGTCCGCATATAAAATGTCACTATTAAAAATGCCCATAAAGCAGTGTCTTCCCATGGTCCCTTGCAGCTGACATCTCTTCCTCTCTGAAGCTGACAGACCTTTTATACTTTTTTCCCCCATCATGCCTGAGTGAGGTGAAAAATGAAAGGCAACAGTGTCTTGCTCCCAGGATGGGAGAGAAGGAAGTGGAGCAGAGCCGCGGAGCTCTCTACGAGGCCAGCTGATTGGCTGATGAGGCTATGCAAAGGCTCCTGGGAAGAGATAAGGAGAGTTAAAGGTAACTCTTCGCTGCACGCCACTGGCTAAGGAGATATGGTGTTTAGATAAGCATGATTGAGGGGAGGCATAGTAGACCACTGTGAAGGCGCAGTAGGTTTACACACACCATTTATTTACATCCTTACAGGGAGGAATCCAGTTCATATTCCTTTTATACATGTCACGAATGCCAGATTTTATTTCTTGTTAGTCTTGTTTTAGAGCTCGGCAAGAAAAAACAGACAAATGCAAAACATCATTGTCGAATGTTATTGAATCTGCAGGGAGACTGTACATGCTACTTCCAGCGTCCCACTCACACAGTTCCCCACTCTCACACTGTGGAGTCCGACAACAGGCCAGGTATCCCTGTATCACTGGTCATTGACAATGGTAAACATCATATGTGCTAAACATTAGCATGTTAGCATTGTCAGTTGGAGCATTTAGCTCAAAGCGTGTGTGTGTGTGTGTGTGTGTGTGTGTGTGTGTTCATGGTGATGAAGGAACATGTCACCCATTGCAACAGTGAGACTCAATGACTTGTTTTAATAGCTTTTGGACAACAATGCAATTTTGTGGCTCAGAGGAGGAAGATATATCGGGTAAATACATTCACTGTTGTTTTGGGTCATGGGATTTGTTGACAGTAAGTATAAAATATCACCAGATGTATCTTTAAATGTTCCCATCAAATCAACAAGTCTGCATACCATAATGTTATAAACATAGCAAGAATCACTGGATTTATTTTCAGGCTCACAGAAACTTCAATGCTGTCAGTGCTTTTCTCCTCAGCAGGTTGGATTACTGTAAAACACACATTCTTTTTTCACAAATATACTCTCAGGAAACTTTCCACTCTTCAGAATGCTGCTGCAGAGTTGTAACAAAGACAAAAAAAACAAAATACCACTTAGTCACATCACCTCGCATGTTTTTTTATGCTTACCCTGTACTTGTACCTTGTATAAATCTTTTTTTTGTTGTTTTTTTTACTTGTGTCCTCAGCGCTTGTATTGCAATCAATCAGATTTTTAGTTTACAGCTAGCTGTTCATGGGGTCCAAACTAAAAATTGGGAAGCAGCATTTACTTACTATGTACAACAAAGCTTATTATCATTATTGTTGTCGATGGTTTTATTATAAGAATAATATAACAATGGAAATAATTGCTGAAACAGGAACACATAAAACAATGACATTGCATGTAATATTACTAATGAGGATGATATTTTTACTTTATTTTATTTTAATTATATTAACAATGTTGCACCCTCTCCCAGTGGCCAAGGTAGACTGAAACAATTGTCCTTTTGAAGGATTGTTGGTTACTGCTATTCTCCAGCCTGGGAGTGCTGGTACAACAAGCCTGATGAAATCCCTGCAGGGTGTGCAGAGCCACGTGAACATGAGTGAGGGGAGCCCACCAAGGCCACTTACAAAAGAAAAGTGTCTGTCAGTGCCTGTCCTTGTCTATCGCTCTGTGAAAAAATCAATATCAACCTATCAGGTAACGCCTTTCACCCTTCCATGCCATGACAATGTAGTGACTAGTCTAATCACTGAAAATAGGATTTCATCAAAGTTCTTTCCTACCAAAACACTGTAGCATAGTGTACCACAGACATTTTTATGCTTTTGTTTTTCCCAACATATGTTAATGTGAATAATGCATGTGTGTGATTTTAGAATAGTAGTTGTATAGGTATTGTATAGGGATGTACTCCGTGTGTGTGTGTATGTGTGTATATATATATGTATGAGTATGTGTGTGTGTGTGTGTGTGTGTATACTGTGTGTGTGGAACAGTGGAATTAATGCAACTACTTACTTGTTAAAAAAGAAAACCACTGTATTATTCTAAAGTCATCAACTAAACCGTAATGAATTATATTTAAAAATAGTTTTAGAATTTTATTATGATAATTATACAATATATTATTTATGATGAATATATTTCATGAGAAAAATATTCCCATATACAAATTACACGACTTTCAGCCAGAGAAGAAATTAAGTATCAGAGTGGTTATTTTATGCAAGTCTTTTGAATTAAACAACTAAGTATAAAGAAAGTGGAAACCTTCATGGCTGGACGGTGTGCAGCAGAGGTGTGGGACTCAAGTCACATGACTTGACTCGAGTCAGACTTGAATCACAAATTTGAGGACCTGAGACTTGCTCGAGTAACATTAATAAAAGACTTGACTTGACTTTAACTTGGTATTCATGACTTGAGACTTGACTGAGACTTGAGACAGATGACTCAAAAGGACTTAACTTTTTTTTTGGAATTGCAGAGGAGAACAGCAGCGTCATGGGCTTCACCATGTCCTTATATTCTGTTTTATCTGAGTGATAGGTATGAGTTTTCTCTAACTCTTCCAACATGAGTTCACTGTGTGTGAGTGTGTTTGTGCGTGAGTCTGTGACAGCTTCCTCTACTCACACCACCGGGTTATTTTGCACTCTCATACCCGCTCTGCTCGCGTTTTGGGACTATACAATTGTGTAAGTGTAATTATTGTCCTCGCTCTTTCGCAGCAGCAGGTATGTCACCTGAGCGGAGTGTAATGACCATTCAGACAGGGTTTGGAGCAGAAGAGGGCCATGGCGCAGCTTATGTTAGAGTGCAATAATGTATCAATAATATTGGTCAGAATGTGAACAAACAGGTCGATAGTTGAGACAAAGCCTTTTCACACCTCTAGAATTTGTCCAGAATAACAGAGAATTTTTTGTCAGTAATCGTGCTTGCGTCGTTCCATGTTCAATCGATGCCAGCTGTCTAGTGTCTAGGACAGAGTCACATCGACAAGGTGAGAACACTGGACACCCCGTACCAGAACTGATGACCAGACAGAAATAAGCTACCTTACTAGCTGCCGAGTCTTCTGTGGATTTCGGCTTCCATTTGTCAGTGTCCCTCAGCTCAGCAAAGCATCTGTCTCAATCAATGATGCCAATAACCACAGGCTCCAGACAGGTTGTCTGTCTGCCACTGTGTTGTCTCTGACATTCACTCTGCCTCGCCGTCTGAAGTTACCAGCCGCTGAAAGCTCCCACTCAGCAGCAGCCAGAAATCTTTATTAAATGCTGTGGGCTGATACCATCTTCACACAATGCAGCTATGTGTAGCAAACACATGCTTGTGTCTCATGGGGATAGAAGATCAAAAACAAGTGTGAGTTGACGTGTGATCTTACTTGAAGCTGATTGATGACTTGACACTGCCCTATGCACCGTTACAAGAATGATAATGAAAATTGCTTCAGTAGGACAGCTTGTGTCTCACCCAGTCATAATTAAAATGTACAGTAAATAAATAATGAAAACAGAAATTCACCTGGAGGGTTATGTGTCCACTACTAAATGTTCCCAAAAGCAAAGAAGTAATTAATTATTTTATAGTGAATAAGAGAGGTAGACTGGTGGGAACCACGATATAAGATCTGAAAAAGGCAATCTGACATCGCTCTGTGATTAAACAAAACCCAGAGTGAGAAAGGTTGTCAGCTCGCAGGGCAGGCATGGAACAGATTCAGCTTTGAAGCCGATGCCAGCTTTTGGAGCCTGTGAGATCCATCAAGCAGACAGGATGGAAGACAGTAAGCTGCTGAGAGGAAGTGAGCACAGCAAAGATAAATGCCTCCATGCTGGCTTTTGGCTCACTGAGGCCCTCCCATTGCTCCTGCAGCAGTGGCTGTACAGCTGGGGAAAGGAGCGGGACGGTGTGGAAGAGTCGATCTGAGCACCTCTTCTCTCCGCTGAGGTGGAGTAAATGATTTTCAGGTAATCCCTGGAGAAGCTGTGACCAGTGGAAAAAAAAAGAGGGGTATAGTAAGGCCACGGTAATGTGACTCTGCAGATGTGGTTCAGTCCATATGGTCCATGTGCACATTAATGTTTCAGACATACATGACATGGGGTTCATATGCAAACCTCAAAAGTTTAACAACAGAACATAGACCAAGCTTGGTCAGTTTCAAGAACAGTAATAAGAATGAGGCCAAACATGACATGTACTACTGAGTTGTTCGTATAATTTACATAATATTAAATAATATGTTTTGTTAATTATAAATTTTTGAAAAAAATTAATTGGGGAAAATAAAATTCAATGTTCAATTGGTGCATATCCAATTAATTAACTCTAATTAATTGCTAGTGTGAGTCTTTTTTGTGTGTGTGTAAGACACAGCATGCTCAGATGAACATGTACATATTTTGAATTTCTGTATAGGCAAGCAAACAACTCAACTGGAACAGACTTTTTTGTTTCCAATAATGAATGAATAATGGATTGATATTTACCTTGTGTAAACTGAGCATTTGTGTGAAGGAAGTTTCTAGTTTAGTTATAATTAGTATGAAATGACTTTGTCTTTTTTAAATTACGGACCCATAAAATAAAACACCACCAAAGACTGCATAGTAAAGTGTATTGTATTGTGTTGTATTGTATTGTATTTCAGGGCACTTTGAAAGCCCTTCAGGCTTTCATCTGTTCAACTCAAATTATAAGATTTTAAATTAAAAATTAATCTGTCCTTCTCACTTTGGCCTTCAAACCACACTTAACTGGCGAGGAAGACAAAGCTTGACAAAGAAAGAGAAAAAAAAGCACAAATAAAATAATGTAATAATATAGCATGAACAAAATAGCAGAAATGTAGAGTGAGAACAGTTCTCTCTATGATCACTCATTTAGAATCGACCACAAACTTCACAGCTCCAGTGATTCCATTGGATCACCAGATGTTTGACCACACTTTCTCTATTTCAGGGCAAGTTTGACAAAAGTGTCAGATATAACTTTGTATATATTAATACACACCACACCTGGCGGCAATCTTCAATCTCCAATCTTCAATTCATCACGTTTACTGAACATTGAATAAAAAAAAGTAACATCAAGAGACATAATTGGAAAACTATGCGTCTAGTATGCCCCCAGTTTTATGTACTATTAAGAAATGTTTGTGTTTATTAATTTACTGTATTTCCAACTATTACAACTTCTACTATGAAGAAATATTTTATATTATTACAACTGTGTTTGACTCTATCATCATTCATTATCTGTTTATACAGCAGCATCCACTTTTGGCTGTCCAGGAGGAGTTATAGTTTTTGACAAATATATTTATAAACACCTATATCCGCATACAACTACATTATAGTAAGTTATGAACCATTTAAGAAATGTTCCTATACTGGTTAAAAATGCTAAATAGGGGAACTGAAAGTAAAGTGTTGCCATATCTTCTGATGCAAGTAAAGTGTGTATGTACTTACTTTTTGTTGAAATTTTGCTAATGAAATAAAGAGAATTTCTATTTCACCTTCTTACTGGCTTGGTGAATAACACCACATAATGTGTATTTCTTGATACTAGTTTTAAAAGAAAGGTATATGTTCTCATTTATCCAAACACACTGAGCAAATATCAATAAAGCGTAGACAGTAGTAAAGCTGGTGAGAGCTTGGCTTCTCACTGAGGCAATTAGCTAAGTGCAAAACAAGGCTGCCCCGGCACTAAGCAGTTGGCCGCTGGATGAAAGGAAACACTCTCACCTAACATCCTGATCGATATGTGTGTTCTCTGGTTGGCCATGTCCCACAGCAATTATCACACACACACACACACACACACACACACACAAGCACACACAGCGACATCACTTTTTCGGGTCGAAGTACATTTGACCCACACCCCTCCAAAGTCAAATATAAGATCCACTCCAGCCTCAACTGCTCCCACTGCAGTGTGCTGACAAACACTCTGCACACACACACAGCAGCTGTTCATGTGATACCTCAACACTCATGGATTAATAACAACAGTTTGGAGGTGATAAGATGATCACCCTTCCACTGCCACAAATCTTTTATTCATGTATCCAAAAATATTAAAAAAGCAACAAATTTTAATACCACTTACAATAAACATCAGGAATTTACCAATGCTTTGTTTCTTATATATAAGTCATGTTACAACATAATTGAGTTAAAATATTTAAATTTGCAGAATTACTGCAGTGGTTTGGTTATAAACTGAAGCTGACTAATCAGCACATAGGAGAAAGGTGGTGCAGTAAAAATAACAATAAGCTTAACCTTGAGCAATGTAAAGATAATAGACTTAAAGAGAGTTGAACGTGGAAAACCAGTTGAAAAATTAAATTTGATAACATTTCTTGGCATTATAATCACTACTTATTTTACAGGAGCAGTTCAGTGTTTTGAGCAAAATGATGTGTAATGTGGAGGTGCTAAATCATGAACAGGACAATGTAAATTCCTGTAAAATCACGTAGACTGAACTTGAGACTTTTCGTTTGAAGGGAAACACTAACACTTTCAGTGTAATTACTTCTGAATTTTTTATGTCATATCACTTATACTGTAAATTGACTTTTATTAGAGTAAATTTGTCGTAATGTATAATTTGTACCCTTCTTTGAGGGAATGAAAAATGTTATGCAACTATTTTATAAACTACGCAGTATATGTGTTGCACTCTCTCTTCTTCTACGTCCTTTTTTTTTTCTGGACCTTTCCCTGCAAAATGCATTTATTTCACAGCTACTTTTGTTGTTTTTGGTCTATATGTGACACTAACTTACTTAAACAAGTGGTAAGTGAATGTATTGATATATCTTTATGTTTGGAGCTGAAGTTGTATTTATTTTTATGCATAAATCTGCTATTGAGTAGAGAAGTTTGTGGAGGCATGTGTTTGGCTGGGCTGCAGTGGAGCATATTGTGGTTTTGTTCATGGTTGTTTCACAGGTGTGATTCCTGTTCACACAAGTACACAATACAGACTTATATGCATTACAAATGTCTGTGAGAGTGAGATGAAGAGATTGATTTTGGTCTCATTTCAGTGTTTCACAGTAAGTACGGAGCTGGAGTCTGGGCGCGGAATAAAGACTGGAGGCAGACAGCTAGCCTGGCTCAAAGTGGAAAAATACAACTACAAAACCTGCAACACTGGATCCAGATCTTTTAATCTCACTCTCTGACAGAAAGTGAATTAGCTTATTGTGTTACAGTTTTATATCATCATCATTCAGTGCACAGTACTGTCCTGACCTCCAGGTATAATAAATCCATCATCCTAAATTATTTATTTCATTATATTGCAGCTAGCCATTTTAATTGTACAGAATGTTTCATAAAAGATCACACCTTTATGTAAGTGATGGCAAAGAGAAAATCGGCCTTCACTGCACTACAGCTGCATCTTAGCTGGTTGTACTGTTGTAGTCCAACAGCTCCTTGGAAAATGTGTATGTAAACTAGTAGTTCTATAGTTGATAATAAGTACATACCTACATTAACAATATCCTTTAAATGAGGCCATTAGTGTGTGTGTGTGTGTGTGTGTGTGTGTGTGTTTGGAGCCTGAGCATGTCTGTTTCCAAGGTGAGGACACAGTGTGCTGTGTTCATCAATCATGCTTTTAGAAACCATTACTGTCTGTCTCTGTAACCCCGTGGGAACATGTAGGATGGAAGAGTCAGACACTCAAGGCTGAACATCCAACTGTGTTCATGCTATTTGTTATACTGAGTGTGTGTGTGTGTGTGTCCATGTATGTTTAGCAGTGTTTGTAGTATCTATACAGAAATGTCTTAGTTTCCTGGGTGACATGTATATCCATTGGTTTGACAAAAAATGAAAAAGGAAGATTTCAAGAATTAAGTATCAAATTCTTGTATCAAACACATAAGTCAGAATGCATACAATGTCTGAAGAAAAGTTGCTTTCTTTTGTCACATCTGAAAACAAAAAAGTGCATTACAACAAAGTTTGAAAATATTTTTTCTTGGAAGATAAACACAAAAAGTTATTTGGTTAAATACGCCTCTCTGAGGTTTGGCAGAGTATGACTTCAGTGACATCTTTGTTTAAACGTCATTTAAGGGGAGAGAGAGAGAGAGATGAAAAAGTAATCACACAAAATATTTGACGATGACTCAGTGTAAATAATTGATTCAGTTTAACCTGTATTTTTTAACTACATGCAAACTATTTTTTGAAGGTTGAAGCAAACTGATTATTTTATGTTGTTTCAAATAAAAAATAACTATGAAAAATGAAAAATAATTTCATTATTTATAATGCACAGCCAATGGAATAAAAAAAAAATGCTTAAATGAGTGCTCAGAACACATTCATTTAGAACACATTCATACTGTAACACACTGTACATCTGTTTCAAATTTATAAAAGTTAGAAAAAACCACCTACAAGACCATTGATAACAAATCCTAAAGTTGCTCCTAAGACACTATGGCAGTGTTTCTGATTCAAAACTGTTAGCCCTACATTTAAATACAGTTAATTTGGATGTAATTGTGAAAACAAAAAATCTTTGAGCCCACAACGTTGGTGACTTAAATTGTTACCTGATGAAATCACTGATTAGGAACACTGAAATTCTGACCAAACACACTTTCACCATCACCAACACCAACAGTTATATTCTCCTGTGGTCTGGAAACTAACCTATCTGCAATACAATATCTGTGCAAACATTGCAGTGCAAATGCAATCTTTCTCTTCAGTTTGAGATGGCAAAATCTGTTACAAGGCAGTTCGTTCAGGACCTCTGTTCTTTCGCTGAATTTTTTGGGGTTGGATGGAAAGGATCCTCCTTCCCAGTGAAAAAGATCATCATGGTTACATACTCCAGTTCTTCAGCCTTGTCTTTCTGCACCTCCTGCAAAAAAAAAAGAGAAATGCATGAGGAAAACTAAACGAATACACAGGAGAGTGCAGACCTCCATCAAGGCCTAACAGTCCCCCCACTAGCCGAAAGTTCAGGGGGTCATCAAAAATTACTGTTTTTAACACTAGGTGCCATGAATGTTCACAGCAGTTTGTATGGCTATTTGGCCATACATTCGCAGTTTGTCCTGACAGTGGCTCCAAGAGAAAGATTATGGGGTTGCCAGCATCAATAGCTTTCTTTATTTAGGAGTCACGAATGTACACTGCTATGTGACTATGACTGAAGATCGGGAGACACTGATTTGAAAATCACAAGTTTACTCTTTGTCACCAAAATCAATAGGTTTCTTCCTCTTTAGGATCTTAAATAAATCTTAAATAGGTTCTTTTTCCTTGTATGAACTATCAAAATGTGTTCTATTCTTCACCACATGATTCATCAATCACATCCTTCCTTATATACTGTTCTCAATTTATACACACACACACACACACACACACACACACACCTACACCTGACCAAGTAAGAGAGAGGCCCTTACCTGGTGTTCTTTGACAAGGTGCTGAACAGGTTCACCCAGGTACATCAGATATTTGAGGATGCATTTTCTTCTAATGGTCATGTCCACACTCCGAGTAACAACACCTTATATTGATTAAAATGACACGCACACAAAAAAAGGACTATTCAGTCATGGATCAACTGATACACAACTCATTTTTAGGTACCTCATCTAAAACCTGAAAGGTCCTGGTGGTCTTTCACAATTCCTCCCTAGCTGCTGATGACCTACAGCAGTTTGGTGGAGTGCCTGTCCAACTGCACCACTAACCCTGTCTCAAAGGGAATTGTTGTATTTTGCATGAACTCAGCATTGATCTAGAAAAGTTACATTTAGTAAACATAATACACCTGTTAAGACAATTGCCCAGCTCAACTTGTTGTAACTGATAAGATTCAATAATTAAATTATAATAAAGACATCACTCGCTACTATGAGCCTACTTCACCTCACCAAATAAAGACGCACCATTAACCCACTGAGCCGAAGAACGAAGAAGCCGCTGCTCAGCGACAGCAGCATGGCTGTTATACTTGTGTTTATATGATGCGGTATTAAACAGAGCTGTTCAATTCTTCAAATTCTTCGAAGAGAGCATGTACAACATAGAAAATATGTCGCTCGCACACATCACTCGGCTGTGTGTTTGTGTGTGTGTGTGTGTGGGGGGGGGGTGTTCATGAGTCAGTTCGCTAGTTGCAAGATAGATTAGTTTAAAGATTACTTTTGGTAACTAACGTCAATTATCCCAACAATATAACATTAACATTTCTTAGTTAATGTGATAGCATTACCCATTCAAGACATCAAGACAGCTAATGTAAGTTAAAGTAAGTTTATGTTATACTAATGATGAATGTTAAAGTTAGTGGCCGCTTATAAACGGTATCAAGCTGAGTGCTGAAATTGTGGCCGGAGTTGAGGGCAGAGATACTGGGACTCATGTTAATGTTACCTGTATGCAAAGTTTTTTTTTTTATTACCAGTATCAACTTTGCTCGTTCCTCCAAGTGTCGCAGATTTGCTCGAATAAGTCTGCTGGATACCCATTGCTGTTACCACTAGATTTGTCTTCTTCTTTTTCTCTGGTTTATAAGGGTGGCAACATGGGGCATTACTGTACCTACCATGTTGGATAGGTACCGCCAGATTTTTCTGTGACGTTTTCAAAAATGCGCATGCGCAAATCATGTTTAATCTTACAAAAATACCTTGATAAAATGAATAATTTCAGTTTGATGTCCCCCTACCAAATTATACATATCTAAATAAAAAAAATAGGTTCAAACTACAAACATAAATTAAAAAGTTTGGTTTGAATGAACAAACTAAGAATTTCCAGCTATTGTAGTGAGAAAAAACACATTAAATGAACAACAGCTTTGTTTTACTTTTTTAAAGAGAACTGAGATAGAATCTCAAATCTTTATTTGGCATTGGATGGCACGCAACTGTACACACACAACAAATTTGTTTTTACACCCTACATACATACAGGCCCCCCAGTTCACACACACATGTAGGGGTAACATGCATGGAGAGGGCATAGTGTGAAGTTGGGGGTGGACTGGCACCTATACAACCACCAATCCATACCCCGTGTTTTCGTCTGGGCTGGGACTTCAACTGGCGACCCTCCGGCTCCCAACCCAAGTCTGAGCCACTGCCGCCCAGTGGGGAGGGGAAACAAAGCCTCTCCTTGCAACGTTCATGCTTGAGTACAGTTGCCTATGTAGTGATTAGCTTAGCTAAGCTTGAGGAATGGAAACAGACACTCAAATCAAAGTTAAAAAATAAACATAGTAACACATCTAAAGCTTATTGGTTAAGACATTGCATCTGGTTTGTTTCATCATTTTTCATTTTGATCGGTGTCTAACCCCTAAGCCATGGTAGGTGTATTGTTTGTACTTCTGTGTTTCCAGTCTTTTTGCTAAGCTAGGCTAACCATGTCTTGAACCCAGCTGTGTGCTGTACACAATCAAGAGCTTGATATCAATCTTGTCGTCTCACTCATGGTAAGAAAACAAATAAGAGTATTCCCCAAAAAGTTAAATTCATCCACATTGCTAATGTGGGCATGTTTGGACATTAGTTCAACTGTGTTTAGATTGGAGGAGCAGTTAGACTCAGTCACTGTTCTTAGCTGTGCTCATCAGAGGGCCAATACAGTTCTGCAGGTGCTGTTATATGAGGTGGATTATGACATCTTGCTGCCTGATCCCATTTTGTCATTATTTTCTTGTAAAGTGAGAAACATCTCTGGGGTTTTCTACCTCTACTTTCAAAGTGATGGTGTGTGTGTGTGTGTGTGTGTGTATATATATATATATATATATATATCAGTGGCGGACCTTGCATTTCACACCTTCAGTAGTGCTCGTCTGAATTAATCCACCTCTCAATAACTACTTTATGGCTATTTATACACCAAGTAGATCTGATCGTGCAATCTGATTGGTCAATAAGACATTTAGAGCATTATCAATTAAGCACGACATCAGCGCATCACTGAAAATATCACTCCGACTACAGTGCCTGAGTCTGTGTGGTTTCCATGGCAACAATACACCCTTCCTGAAGTTAGTAAAGAAGGACAGAACAAGATCCTCCATGAATTTTATGGAGCCGTGAGGAACAGCCAGAGCCAGCGTTACTCAATCAGCAGCTAGGTCAGATTGAGAGCCGCGATTAACCGTTATATTAATGATCCACACACAATAATGCAGCCCGGCCCGGACCACCAGCCCAAAGCGTCAGCCTATTTGACTCCCGGGGATGAGAACCACGTGGAGTCAATCATTCCTCCAGAGTTACATATTGCCGCTTTAAAGAAACCATTATGCAGTGCAGTATAAAGGGCCGTTGCATCACAGACAGATAACTCGTGTAGCCTGAATAAATGCCTTTACCGAGGAAACAAAATAAGAGTGCACAAGTCTCCTTATACTGCAGGTACAGCTGCGACACACATAAAAAGCATCACTAATAACTTCATAAAAGCGCAACATTATTTAGGAAAATAGCATTTTACTTGCCAAAAATCCTGATTATTTGTACACAAAATCCATCCTCCTTTCTTTCCTCAAGAAGAGTTCAATCATTGTCGTACAGATTGTCCTTGTGTTTCAGTTGCATCAAGAAGTCCTTTTCTATCGCCATCAAAGCTAATGCTGAAAGTCAAGCCTGCCCTGTCGTATTTCTTGCATACGTTTTAATTCGCTTACGGGCTGGAAATGTCTGCTCAACAGAGGCAGTGGACACAGGGATGGTTTCCGCCAAACACACAAATGTGTACAGTTGTCCCATGCTCTCACTCAGATGTTTCTGTTGGAGGAAGTCAAGGAGATCAGTGGGAGACTTTCCTGCAAAATCATCCATTGCATACATTACAGTCAGTTCTGTTTTTAGCCGAGACCGATCGAAAAGTGTCCCGTGGCTCTGCGTTCAGCTTGAGAAGGCTGCATGCGGGAATTTTTTCTGATATTCCTGAAACTTCTGGGGGGTCGAGGAGGGTGACAAACATCAATTTTTCATGGTCTTGAAATCTGGTCTGTATCTGGCAAAGAATATTGTCCAGAATCTTGCAGTGGAGATCTTGGGCTGGATCTCTTAGTGCGGTCAGAGCGCCTGTAGTGCGCTCTGTGGCCTTGTAGATTTCCTCGAACCGGCCCCTCTCCCACTCAACAGTGTCACAAAACTCCTTCACCCTTGCCAGACAAAACTGTACATCCAGATTTTTGTTCTGTAGTATTGAATACTGAAAAATGCCATTGTGTGAAGCAAAAAACAAAACTCGAAATCATCCAGACGTACTTTAAATCCATCAGCGCAGCACACAGTCCTCATCATACTAGTCATGATGTTCCAGAATGTGATGAAACAGTTCCTTTAAGGCATCTCTTTTCTCAAAGACTGTACTGACCACTCTGGAAGTGTATTGCCACCGTGTTGGTGCCACACGAGGGAGACGCCGCTGGCAAATTTCGTCCAAAAGTTGCGTGTGTTTAGGCAATCTAGAAAAAAATGCAGCAAGGCCATTGAGGTGGGCGAAAAAGATTTTGCATTCTTTAAGCTTTCAGGCCCCCTGAGTCAGTACTAAATTTAGCCGTAGTTCATGGACTGAAAGTAGCGGACAAATCCTTTGCCCGCTTGTGACAGGCTTGCTAGCCTCGGAGTTGCCCGACCTTTCTTAACGATGTCCAGCTTTTCTTCAAAAGTCCTTCTTGAAAATGGCTTCGATAATAAATCTGAAACCAAGTCAATTTCTTCTCCTCCTTCAGCCATTGTGGGTTGTAAATTAACACAAGTATATTTCCACTCGTTCAGCTCGCAACAGATGCAGTTTGCTAGCTATAGCTAGCACGCTCTCTGACTATCCAATCAAAGGGCGGGAATACGCTGACGTCACCATACGTCTGCTAGAAGGCCTTGGTGTCGTCAACTCAAAATCTGATTGGTTAAAGCGACAGTCTGATCGACACTTACTTTATGCTACAGGGCCCGCAGAACTGACTGTGAAGGCCTCCAGGCAAATTTCTTTGACCCTAGCAACAAGTTATGGCTGAACTGTGATTGGAAAAATGCTGTTATATGAATATACATGTTTGGAAGCAGCGCAACCAGGGGTAAAGTTATGAAAGGAGGCGAATATACCATTTGGAATTACTTATTAAATATTAATGGAAAAAATAATAATAATACATTTTAAAATAATAATTATAATTAAAATAAGTCTGTAATTCAGATATTTCTTAAGCCAGCAGAGAAGGCCTTGCAGGCCCTGACGGCCCACCACTGATATATATATATATATAGAGAGAGAGAGAGAGAGAGAGAGTCTTTACATTTTTTTTCTATTGAAACAAAAAAAAAGGATGCAACTCAGTTAATTAACTTGATAAAACAAAGATGAATATTATTTTTTGAAAGCCAGCAGTTTTTGGTGAAATCACTTTTCTAATGAGCATGATGAGAGCGTTTCGAGCTGCAGCATGATCTTAGTTAACATCTACAGAAGGGATGCAACTGTTGTTTTCTTGCTGAATTTTGTTTTTCAAACACTCCCACTCATTTTCACTTGGTATCTCTATGTTCTTTCTTTCCTCCATTATTTCCAGGTCTTTATGTTGTGTTCACATTCCTGCAACTCTTGAGGAAGCATCTGAAAGGAAGCTTGTGGGCTGTGTGGCCTAGAATTAAAAAAAAAACATATCTACAACAATCAATATTGTTTCTTTAGCGTGCTCTTTGTTCTTTGTGACAGCACACTGGCAGTCCACCAGTCAGCTTTACATAAATGTGGGTTCCACGGTCTGAGAACAAAGATGATGCTGGCTGGGATAAAAAGCACAGGGCTATGTGGGAGTGACCCCGAGGCAAAACGTAACAATTGTTCTATACACTGCTACGGTTTACAGATTTATGGCCAATAGGCAGCTGGATTGGTGGCCTACATGCAACTGAAAACCACTGCAATCCCAATGAAATAAGTCTATAGGAGGTGGAACTTAATTCTGTAGAGGAATTAGGTGCTCGATCACGTAAGATGAATTGAGCAACTGAAACGTGAACAAAGAAAACTAATAAAATCAACAATTTAATTTAAATCATTTCATTTAACTCTATAAAATAAAAATAAAAACTGTAAAGATAGGATGAATTTTGATAAATATCAGTTCAGAATATGAGGGAGATGTGTGAAAATGAATAAAGTCTGTAAATCATGAGTAGCAATGGTGTGCACATAATGTACAAAACTGCAGTGTATCCACATGATTAATAAAGTGAACAGAGGACAACAGCTGTGTAATGTTCCAAACAACATCCACAAAATCACATATGCACAGATGTTTTACAAAGTTGTAGGAAGCCATGTGTCCAGAGGAATGTCACAGTGTTTGCAGGACAGGAACCTCGAACAAACAGCGCTCTAGTTTCATATTGAAATAGCTGATAATGCCCCAAGTGCTGACAAAAAAGGAAAAAAATGATTATTTTCCACTGAGATGTTTTCAAGTTTGTTAGGTACTGTACGGTCTGCACTGGTGCATACTGCTCCCAGGAAATAGACAATGACAAAAGCTCTGACATTCTACTGCCGTCTTCTCTTTTATTCCACACTACTGCCAATGACCCACATGGAAGCACCAGAACTGAGAGTCTGCAGCCACGCTGGCGGCTCATTAGGGCTGAACCCGAATCAGATCCAAATATTCAACTTTGACTACTTTTTTCTTATCTGTAGATAACCTTTTTTAAATAAATACTTATTAACACCTTACTGACGATTGTGAGAAATATAATCTGCCCAGTTACAGCATAGTCCCACACTAAAGTCCTTTAAAGGTCTATATGTTGGACCTCGTGTTTTACCTGTACGTCTGTTCATCATCTGTGATGTTAAAACCAGCACCCTGGTTATACTGGTCTTATGAAGTGTTATATGTCCTAGAGCACCAGAGCGCCTCTCCTGATTGGCTGCTGTCAGCTGAAGAGTCATTCAGGATGGCAGTAGAGAAGGTTGCACCAGTGAGTGGTTCAGAAGTAGTTTAGAAACTTCACTGACATACAGATGTTGAGGCAACAGAAACGAGTCCCTCTTTCTCTGCCCTCCCTCCAACTCTCTTTCAGTCACCACTAATTGAGATTCAGCTCAAGCGCTTTTTGACTGATGATTCAAATCATCATGTTTAGGGGGACAGCCCTACAGCGCCTTGAGCTAAATGCTAACAGCAGCATGCTTACGTACTACGCGAAATGTTTATTATGTTAGTTTAGCATGTGATACACATTCGTTTTGTAGGTATTTTGTCATAAATCAAAGTATTACAATCACAATGATTGTAATTCATCCTGAGAGGAACATAACTGTTTCATGGCCATCCAGGTACCAAGACCAGGTCCTCAACCAATCTCATTACACTACACTATTTAGTTGAAAAATAGCTTAAATATCAAAATCATCAAACTATTTTGAAAATATAAATGTTACATTATTTTTACTGTATATATTTACCTATTTAACCAGGAAGTGTCTGGAGATATATATTGCCTCTTGCCAAAGTGGCAGCGTAGTGTAGAATTGCATAGAATTACCGATAGAAAAGACAAAGACAAAAATGCACAATAATATAGGGCCAGAGAAGCATAAAGGAAAGGGACTACTTAAAACAGTTACATTTTTCATAAAACACATTTGGGCTGTAGTGTTTGAATGCCTAATAAGAAGGCAGTGTTTTTCTTGTTGATTATTCAAGACAAAGGGTGCAAAATATATAATGGCAGTTTTCCAAGTTCAGAACAAACTCTGGGGACTGAAGATTATTCATCAAGATGATCTGCTCTGAGAACTGTTTGAAACAGAAGAAAACTGTTTTTTATATTTACCAAGAAAACATTTTACCAAGAATGGCTTTAAAAATAAAATGGTAAAACTGAATCTTCCTTTTAGTTACCTCATTTTAGTGAGGTCCTTCCAATTAACACATACAAACTATATGAATTATAAATTATAAACAACCATTTAAATAAACAGGAGAGATGAATGATAAACAGAATCAAGCAGACACAATAGTGAGTCGGAAATGTTACTGGTGATGACGTTAAACTTGAAGCATATCCCCAACACTATCTACACACAATCTACAGTGTACACCAACAAATGTAAGATATTATGAATCAGAATATCGCCTGTATATTGAAACACACCTCCCTCCCATGCTTAGCTAAACACATGTTTCAAAAAACGTATTACACATGCCTGACCAATTATGATTGGCCAGGCATGTGACAGCACTGTCTGCAACCCATGAAAGTATCTGGAACTTGTATTATCACCTCCTAAGAGGGGCCTAAATTCAGTTCCATGACCAACTTCCAACTAGTCCTCAAAACAGGCAGAGAACAGTGGAAACATAAGCACCTGTTACAATGGATACGCGCCGAGGTTTGATAACTTTCTGCAATGGAAGATGACTGATAAATGACTGCTATAAGTATTGTTGATTCTGTACTTGGAATTGGATCCAAACCAAACATGTGACATACAGTATGTCATATACTACTGACGTATCATCACTGTTTAAGGTGATAAAGTGAACTTGTTTGCAAACTGTTTCTTATTTACACATCCAGCAGTTACCGGCAACATGATCATTCATTTAGACTAGTGTTTGTGTCCACCTGATGAAGTCCAATATTCACTCTTTTAGTTCTGTTTTTGGTCTCTGTGTTCAGCAGCTGGGTTCTAACTGTGTCTGTCTGCTGTTTGTTGCTGAGCTGGTTGTGTACAGTGGGTTTTTGGAGCTCTTTCACTGATAACAGCTGCCTGCTGCTGGAAACGACATTATGAGAGCAGTGAGCGAACCAAAACAGTAGACCTAAAGTTGTGGCTGGATCACTAAACAATGAGCTGAAACTCACTATAAAGCTCTGTAAAGCCAAGGGGAGCTGCAGATTCAGCATGTAACTCTCTATATCTCATCACTACAAGTGACCTCTTTCACATAACCACGTTGTTATCACTTCATCATTTGATACATTGAAAATATCCATTACGGACGTTTTAAGGTGTGTATTTACTGACATGGGTTTAAGCTCTGTGTTATTTGCCTGATGTGATGCATGTTAGTCAGATTATGGTAATGATCCTTCTTTCCCATTTCATCAATGCACCTTACTTCTCTTGTTGTTGCTGTTCAAAGCATTAACAGCACCATACGGCTGCTGAGACCCAGGAGATGGTAAATGAAAAAAACATTCCAAACTCAAAGAATGTTGCAGAAAGCAGTCAGGGGAGCCGTTTCTGCGTCTCAATTAAAAGCAGTCTGCTAAAGCTTCAAGCCCCTTTCCTGAATAAACGACTCTGAGGTTTGTCTGAGCATGTTAAATTCTACCCAGTGTTCTATTAAAATATGATTTGCAGCAATAATTGTGAGTGGATAGTGAGAGATTGGCTCAATTAACTGTGACATTATCAATCTGTGGACACAGGTCCAGCCACGGTTTGATGCAGTGGTGGGGTCTACGTGATACACACGTAAATGCCGTATACCCACTAAGAAAGCTCCAGGATTTCCGAATACCCTCTTAAAAATGTGGAAAGTTACTTAATATAGTTTTGCGACAGAACCTTCACTTCAGCAATTCGTTTTTACAAATACCGAGTCGGGAGAGCGCCATGACAGCAAGCTGAACATACCCTGTCTATTGGCATAGACACGCTTGCAGTCTTTCAAGGGCGTGCTCTGGGTGTTATTTCTTCTTGTAAAAGTAACGTAGTCCTGCTTTAAGCATTAGCAAACGTTACAAGTGCCTTGTCTTAGTATTGTGTCAACCCATTCTTATTTACTATGCAAATCATAAGCTGTACACAACTTGTACAACATTGGCTTTGGGGCTTGTGTTTGACCAATCAGCAGCCTTCAGAACTACAAACCTTACCTTGATAATTCCTAGGCCGGGCAAAGAATCGGGAAAAGAAAACACTAACTCCTAAGTAAATAGGTCTTTAGGGCCAGGAACTACAGTGCAGGAACTCAATTTAGACCTTGGTCCCTTGAGTAAAATGCAAGTGAAGTTGATAGAGTTCCTGAAAAGGTTCCTGGAAATGTTCAGGCATTAGGAAAAGGGTATTAGTAAATGGATGCATGGATAGAACAGAGATAGATGTTAAAGTTAAAGAATCTTGTTAGTTGGTCGCACCTGAATGAACAGACTTCTTTCAAAATCATTTGATAGTTCTATTAAATCTTTTAACACCCAACCAATCAAACTAATCATTGCATACACAGCAAAACTGCTGGTGAAATCAATAGAGTTCGATGTTATTTCAACACTTCGTTTATCAAAACTAATACCAGTTCCTTTAAATGTCAGTGTGGATTTTGGTCGTTTTGAAAATTCTTACACTCTAAGTTTAAATTGACCACACCTTCATTTTGGGTGAAGAAGCTGCGGTCGCCATTTTTTCCTACTGCGATTAGTTTTAGTCGATACAATTTGATGTTTAAGGTTGATATTAGCATAAGTAATATCAGTAAGTGTAAACTGAGTTGCATTTGTATCAAACTATTTTAACAGTAAGTGTTACATCCTATTTTAAAATGTTATTTGTTGATCTTGCCAATTGCTAGCATGAAGTGAAGTAGATACCGTTAGCTAATTCAGCACACTAGCTGTCTGGAGAATATAATGGACAAGATAATATCTGCCACATTTGTTTGTAATGAACATGTTTTTCTTTCTTTTCACTTCATTGTCAAAGCCTTTGTACCGACTGTGACACGGAGCGCAGCGTGCTGTTTTTCGACGCCCATTGATTGGGGCACAAATACTGACAGCAGACACCCATAGTCAATATTCCCCGCTCGCATATTTCACAGGAAAAAAGATCCAATTGAATTATCACTTTTCTTTTGAAAATTGTTTTTCTTGTTGAATTGCCATAAAATTAAACAATAAAAAATGTTGATTTGTTTATCTATAGGCTACTTCATTTATTTGCTCTAGTGTTATTGTAGAGAGAGCTGTACGCTATAAGCTATACTGTTTATGCAATTTGCAGTAAATTAACTAAAACATGCTAGACCAAGTATGGTCCCTCCTACCCAAGTGTATTTTAGCTAATTAGAAACATGTGTAACACGTTTTGTAAGTAGTTTGATGTGTTTTGTAATATGTTTTATTTATGCCATTCTTCCCTTTGAAGATGGTGATATGCTGGTTCCTGTACAGTATAAGGTAGTGAGCAAATGGGTCAGGGTACCAAAGACAGAGGATGTGTACAATTACCCTGAATTTTTACAATGAGGTTATTTTGGGATTTTCGTATGTTTATTCATACCTTACGGCATTTCACTGACAGTGTATGTTTAACTTGAAATCATGTCATGTTATGATCCTAATATTTCTGTTTTAGTGCTGGCAAAATTCAATTTGCCAGGTCTTACTTCCTTGATCCTGAAGGATTCTGCAGGAGTGGATGTGGATTCAGACATATTTGATGAAGTTTTGAAGTCATCTGATGTGTCTTTCAAGGTGTTCACTGAAGAGGTAAATTATAAGAAATTGCTGCCTTTTTTTCTCTCAAAATGTATTGCTTAATGTAATAATTTATAGCTAATGTCAATCTGATATTCATTTTGTAAACCGACTTTTTCAACACAAGGCTGTGTGTGTATTCTTAGAGAACAGTGTTGCGTCGTCTTCAGAGGGCTCATCTTTATCAGTGATCACCATCACGTGCATACAAAGGGTCATCATCAGGTTCAGACTCAGCAATAATACTTCAATCCACCAAATTTAAAAAAAAAAGGCTGATTAAAGGACGCTCTGACAGCGACATTGCAAGAGATGTAAGTTCTTTAAAGTCTTAGAGTCTGATATGTTTTAACTGAAGCTGCCAATAGCCCATATTTTGTACCAGTATTCAGTATCTTTAAATTTAAAAAAACGATTTCATCAAGGGATGTATGAAATGATCAAATTAAATGTTCTGTGAAAGTGGCAACCAGCCAGTGAAGACATGGACACACCAAAATCCGATATTCCTAAAATGCTGATATCAGGTCTGATATACTGGTCTAACCCTACATTAAAACATTACCTTGTTGTCACAATTGTTACTTTAGTACTGCAGGTACAGGAGGTATGTCAGCCTGCATGTTTCTGTTATTTACCCTGAAAGTGCTCTGTATGAATGTCTTGCAATTGTTGTTTCAGACCATCAAAGCAGCCCTGTATTCAAAGCCAGGTGGTGACCAAATATTCAAAGACTCTGAGAAAGCGTCAGCTTAAATGGTTACTTTTATCAATTACTCACCCATTAGGGGCATGATTTACTTTAAGGAAAACGTTTTTTATTTGCATTCCTTCATGGATAAATTTGAATCTAATGGGGTTGCAATTTTTGATTACAATGCTATTGATTAGGGATGGCTAACAGCCAAACAATGGCAAAACATCCATAGCAAAATCTCTTACTAGTACTTGGGCATTCTGATGCAAGTCTTACGTATCCAGTCATATGCTCAGTATGTCCAATACATGTATTTTGCTAGAATATTTCTTAATAAACTATAACCAGAAAAACAAATAAGTCATGTGCCCATTGCCTTAAAATGAATTGGACAATCTGCCAGGTGCGTGACACTGTCAATAATGAAATGGGCTATTTAGCAACATAAGGAAAATACACATTTGGGAAGTGCAAAGCCTGCGACTAGATACCTGAGACTTGGATAAAGCTAATACTTTGAGAATCCCAAATCAGTGCAATTGTATTAGCAAATTGTTACCACATTTATTTCCATGAAGGCATGCAATAAAGACATTCTGGCAATTGAATATACGAGGGGTAAGTATTTGATATGAAAGTTGTACTGTTTTGATGCATCTGTCTCTCTCTTAGGAGGATCCCTCCAGTAAATGACCGCATTATGTACGCTCTTGGCATTACAACCTTGTTCCCAAACTTGAAGGACCAAGTGTAATGATCAGGCGGAGGAAGACTCAGTTGCAGAATCAAAGTCCAAAAAATAAGAGATTATTGAAAAAGCACAAAACAAGCGCTCCAACAAGGCTCAAAATAGCAAAACAAAAGGGCAATCCAAAGAGAGGCTCAAAAAGGTATAGGAGGCGGAAACAAACAGGCTGGACAGAAAATGGCTGGAAAGCTAGTCTGACGAGAGAACAAAGACAATCTGGCAAGGAGGGTTGAACAGCAAGGGGTGTAAATGGAGAAAGAACTAATTAGATAATGGAACACAGGTGCGGAAACAAAACTGGTGGGAAACTCAACTGACAGGAAGTAAAACAAACAGGAAAGCAAGAGTACAGAAAATTACAAAATAAAACAGGAAGTGGTCTCATGAGTCCATACGGGTCGTCAAGTTTGGAAGAATGGTTATGTAAGTACTGACGTTAAGATACATCCATGATGTCATTACTTTCTGACAGCATTGTTTATGCTGCTGTGTTTTCTCACTGTGAAGTCGAGGGCATCATATTATGAGGCTACTTCAGATCAGTCAGTCATTGAGGCAGTTATCTGTCTCTTCAGGTGGTCTCTAGAGTTTGTCTTTGACTGTGAGATACAGTGTTTCCCAGGCAGAATGAAAGTTCCATGTGATTAATAAGCTCTTTCTCAGGTGGGGAGAAGCATGCGGTCCTTCCTTAAGGAAACTGGACCTGCTCAGCCCTTTCTCCTGTGTGTCATAGAATAAAACAACAGCATCCGGAATTTCTACATCGTCCTGGACCAAAAGGCCATTCCTTGTACAACGCAGACCTGGATTGCTGCTTTTGACAAGCTATTCAAGGCACGTTTTGCATTGTGCAACTTCTACAGATTTATCCAGACCACCGTCAATGGCATTGATGTTGGCAGTGTGAAGGAGAGTCCTCGGGTCAAGGGAATCAGAGCAAGAATTTTCATAGTGCAGTTTGTAGAGGAACACATCTTTGACTGAAATGTTCATGTTACATTTGCAAGGTACACCACCACCAAGTGTTATTTAGACATTTGAAGTTTCAGCATGGTTTTTTACACAGGAAGGGCAGTTGCAGGGAGCCTCAGGCGGACAGCCTGAGTCCGGGGGACTGGGGAGCGCTGCAGGCCGACCAGGAGGCTGACCGGGAGGCCGACGAAGACGGAGGACCCCCTCAGGAGGCCGACCGGGAGGCCAACGAAGATGGAGGACCCCCTCAGGAGGCCGACCGGAAGGCCGAGCAGGAGGCCGGCAAAGACGGAGGACCCCCTCCGGAGGCCGATCGGGATACTTGGGGGATTCGGCCGCTGGCGGCGCTGGGGGCTCGGGATACTCGGGGAATTTGGCTGCTGGAGCCGCTGGCGGCTCGGGGGATTTGGCCGAACGATCTTTGGGTTTCCCTCCCCGAAGCCTGCGAGTCTGGTGGCTTCGAGGACCTCCAAGGGCCAGACTGAATGGGTCAGAGGCTGAAACTGGCTCAGGACTGGTGGGCTGCAAACCCAGAAACCCGAGCCTAATGGACCGCGGGGCCGACAGAGACGCAGACTGGGGAGCAGGCACGGGAACAGACCAGGGTGCAGGCAGAAAGGTGGACCGGGATCCGGACGGAGAGGCTGACTGAGGTGCGGGCTGGTAATCTGGGGTCTCCAGAAAGCTTGTTATCCAGCCCGGCAGGAAACCCCTCAGCCATGGCCTCTGCGACACCTCCCGGTGCGCTAACCGCAGAGCTCCCTCTGCATGATCTCTGTCGGGACCTCTCTTCCACTCTCCATGGAAACAAGTGAGTGTGTAAATCAGTTCCTGCAGATCCACAGAGACAGGTGAGGGAACAGGTGAAAGGAGTGAGGCTGATGAGGAGATGGGGAAAGAAGGAAAGTCAGAGGGCACCTGGTGGAAGGTGAGGGAATGGCAGGTGAGGGGAACAAAGCAAAAGTCCAGGCAGTGAGCAATGAACCCTAACATAGTGCAAATTATTGTTGTCGATTTTGTTTAACTGATGATAGAGAGTTGCAATTGTTTTTTAGTGAAGATCATCCAGGTTTAACCCTTACGTTCGTAAGGCCATTATTCAGAACACTGTGGTGCCATTCAACAAATTCTTGGTGATTTAGCTTGCAGGAATGACAGCTGTTGAAACTTGGTACTCCTCTTAATTTGTCGTAAACATTGTGTTTTCTCCTGTTGTAACCCATGGTATGAATTACTATTTGAAACATCTGAGTTTTGATCATCACAAGCTTTTTAAATATCTCTTTCCAGAGCGAAATTTGATTCCCAAGCACCACCCAATGATTCATTACCCAAGCTGTATTAAGGAGATTGGACCATTCATACACATGTAGTGCATGAAGTTTGAAAGAAAGCACAACTTCTTCAAAAAGTCTTTAAAGAACTTTAAAAACATTACAAAAACACTTGGTCACATACACACACATCAGAATTGGTCAGCAGTTTAGAGGGTAGTGAGGCGCTAAATTAAACATTTGATGTGTCTTGTAATGTTTCCACAATGTCTTGGGTCAAAAGCTATGGAACAGATTATCAGGTTGGCATGTATGTATGTTCTGGTGTTGAATAGGTATGATTCAATTTTCATAAGACACTGATGACCAAATGTACATTGTCTCATATGGTAATTTTGTATGACTCCCGGTTGAACTGTTTAGAGTTCATGAACTATCTTTGTACTATACCTGCATATTAATACACAATATATTTGTGCAAGTTGTTGTCTTGTATTTTTTGTAATTGATAGGTATGTGGAGTAGGTCCTTGTGGTGGGTACAGTGGATTGGTTGTCCACAATATTTTACACCATCAG
Organism: Lateolabrax maculatus; assembly: GCA_031216445.1. NCBI lineage: Eukaryota > Metazoa > Chordata > Actinopteri > Acropomatiformes > Lateolabracidae > Lateolabrax > Lateolabrax maculatus. The sequence continues at coordinate 3,140,911 of CM062205.1, forward strand.
AGTTAATTGTGTTACGCTTGATAGTGTTACTATATTGAAGTCAAGTGTAGTCTGGTAGTGTTGATTTTCAAACACTGACACTAGTGTAGAGTACTATCAACACTAATCAGTGTTGGCCAGTGTTAATTTTTAACTCCCCACAATGTCGAAATAACTAATAAGTGAGAATGAATTTAAAACTAGCGATTTTGCTGTGTACAAGTTGGAGAACCAGTATTTGTACTTTTTTTTTTTTTTTTTTTACAGAGGAAACTGTTTATGGCTAAAATAAGTCCAACATGCTTAGATTACCAAACTCAGACAGAACAACTTTATTCAGCTGCAGTGAAATGACACTCTTGTCACTGTGTTAAACAAGCAGATTAATCCAACTTTGGACACTTTTACTTCAGCACTGTGCTGTAAATCTGGCTCACCCAGTTGGACTTAAATAAAGCTATTCAGAGTGGGAGGATGAGATAAGGCAGGAGGAGAGAGGGCTTAGCTTGGGGGGGGGTTGCTGGAGGATCAGATTCAGGCTGCAGAGCTCTGTGGAGGCATTCCAACCTTCAGGTGGCTCAACACGGACAGGAATGAAATATGTTCCTGTTTTTATTTAATTCAAGTGAAATTTCGCTGACTTCCTTATTTCTTTGACAGGAAGGGTGGTAAGACATTGAAGGCCGACTTCCTGAAATAATATGACTTTTACATCATGTTTTGAAATACATTTTATCTACAATTGATTCTCAAGCTGCTCTTTTATGTCCTATGAATGCTAGAATGAAGACATTTAAAATCATTTTACTAGACTGCTGAAGGTGAGACAAGAATATGTAAGTGTTCTAAATTTTAATAAAATTTAAGTTTGAATGTTTTATGGAGAGGAGTGGCCAACGATTGTTTTCTTCAGCTCCCCCTTCAGAAAATAGAAGTTTGTGGTTGTGATTTACCTTCATCCAAAAATCCATCTTGTGTTGAGGTTAATTTTGAACCATGTTGTTTTCTGTGAAGTAACTATTTACAGTACGGTACACAAAAATATGATTAGTCACCATGAAACAAATGGAAATGGAACAAATCAGGAACTAACTGATAATTACCGTAAGTAGTTCCCTTATTTTGTGTAATGAGTACTTTAAAGTTACGTGACTTGGTTTCCAATCATAATCACAATTTTTTGTGATTTTGTGAAGTAAATTAGAAATGTCTGGAATTCACCAGAGATGTTGGAGCTGATCTTTGTTTTCATGTATTAATAAACGCATATGTGACTAATCATGTTTACATAAATAAAAGTGAACTTTCTGGCGATTGTGGTAACACTACGTTTTATGGGTTGATTTTATGGGTGATTTCTTTAGTAAGAAGTTTCTTGGAAAGAGCTTTGTAAATTAGCACTAACACAGCAGAGTTTTCTAAGGCATGCAGAATTAAGAAGCAGTTGTTGATTTCCAGAGGAATTTGCTTGAAACAACTGCTCCATTTGAACCCAAGTGTTCATCATTCATTTAGTACTGGAAACCTTATTCTTCATACTTGTGTGCTATTACTTATTTTTGCTTGTTCAGTTGACCTGCTTTGTTACGCTGGTTGTGAATTCAAACAAATCATTAGAAGTGTACCAGTTGTCTCACAAAGTCTTTTCCAGGAACCTTCCTACAAATAACATTTACATATCAGTTCCTTTGTAGGAAATTATTTGGGAACTGTGAGACACTGACCTGCGTCAAAAGAGGCTCCAGTGCCATCCATTAAGAAATTATTACAATATTTAGTTGAGTCATTTTATTTTTCGGTTAGTCTAGCTTGATGCTGTTTTGTATATGAAATACAGTTTATTTATCTAAATACATTTATATGTGTGAGATCAGTTCATACAGAGGTGGTATAGTGAGCTCCAACGTATGTCAGCATGTAATCTTTATGTCAAGTTCACACAGGAGTTTATATTTGTAAATTGTAACTTCAGGGTTATAACACCAGAATCTCCAAAGTCACTGGTAAATATAAAGGCTAAAATAATAATCAGAGGGGCTGTAACCTTTGAAAGACACACCCCTGGAAGATGAGTCTCACATTTAGTTTGAACTTAAGAATGCAGACATAGCAAAAGTACTCTACTTTTACAGATCTACTACAGATAATCCAAAAGTTATATGTAAATGACCTTCCCCTCTTGAAGACTAATAAGTAGTTTGCACTTCATTCCTGCTGGTCTGAATGAACTCCATAACATCTACCATGGTGACGAGTCAATGGAAACTCTGAATCTGGTATTTTGGTAAATCACTTCGGTTTACTGTCTCATGCCTCATGCCACAATCGAACCCAAAATGCCTGAAATTAGCACATTCTGCAATGTCCAAACCTTCCTGACACAACAGATCTACACAGAAAATTACTAGGGGACACTACAGAAAATATTAAAGTGAACCTGGAAAGCGTGCATTGCTTGCAATAATTAAAACAAAAGATATGGTGGGTAACAGGGTAGGGTGTAACATAACAGAAAAAAAACTCACCATTATATATACCTTACGCCCATGAAGTATCAACTACCTGTTGAGTAATAAGAAATTAAGATAATTACTTTTTCAATCAGGATCATGTAATGAGTAATTGATTGATTGTGTTTAAAGGGGATGAAAGTAGCGATTGTGATTGGCTATGACTGTCACAGCCTCCCATTCTGTATGATAATGGACTCTTTCTGCCCCCCTCCCATGTCCAAGTGCAGTGCACTCCTCTGGACAGTAAACCGAAAAAAAGTGACATGGCTATATCTTAGCTTTCAGGGTACAGAGCCTCTTCATTAATAAAACTAAAACAGTGCCGATTATGTTATTTATGTCACACTGGGCAAATAAAAAAAATCAATATCCAGTTAGACCAGTTGAGAGTTGCAAGGGAGTCACTATATGCATTAATTACAAACTGGTTTAGCAATGCTACAGAGTTCAGTGCAGTCGTATACAAACAATTGTGAGTCACAAAATGCATCACTCTCAGCAGAAACTATTAAGCAGGGGAAGTAATGTTTTCTGCACTAAGTGAGTGCATAGTCATTGCCCATCTCATTTCTGAGTATCAACACACACAGTTAGAAGCAGAAGCACAAAAAGCAGCCCCTGTGCGAGCGATCACTCTATTTTCTTTATCTCCTTAATTTCTCAGACCCTGCGAGGCTCTGATCTGTCCACATTTTATATCTAATTCCTGTACAGTCGTGGGTGCAGCGGAAAAGGTCAATGCCGCCTCGCTAGCGGCCAGCTATCCAAGGATAGCTTCTCTCCAGAGGCCTTTGTGCTGATGCCCTGTTTGCGTCGTCAGCTTTCTGCGTGTCACCACTCTGCGCTTTGTTCTCGGCCTACCTGGGGGAAGGACCTCCTGTCAGTTTAATTGCACTTTGCCTCAGAAAATACTGTGTGTTAGTGATCATCAGTGCATTACTAACACACCGGTTTCATTAGTACACTGTGTCCCTGCCAAGATTAGTTTTACCTGCTGGAATAAAAATAGGAAATTAGCTCATAATCAGTGTAGATTGTGTTTCCAATAATCAAAAGACTAGATAGGAAACATTGCTGTTTCCCTGCTGTCTGAAATTGGTTAAGGGCAACACTAGGTTTTGAAAGGAAGCTAACATAGTTGATAAATTGGTATAAAAATCAGACTGTAACCAAACATTGCCCAGAAGACACTTTCCTCATACCTCACTCCCATATTCTAATCAGTCATAATCAATAATCCTGCCTCATCCAGTCTCAAAGTTAATGTTGATCCTGGGGAGAAGGAGGAGGAAACATTAGCTTCTCAATGAGCACATTAAAAGCACCTTGGTCAGATTTATGAGTGCAATTTACTGCTGGCATGCCTGCATTATCAATTTACAGACGACGGACAGAACCAACAGGCATTTGCATAATGTAAGCTCACAGCTTTATGCTGACTGGTGATGAGAGGGTACAGGAGCTGCAGGTCCACATGCATGAATGCGGATGTACTAACGCAGCAAAAGTGTGCGTGCCCAGGCATGATGGGTACGCTTTCTGAACAGTACTGATCACTGATAGGGCTGAGGAAATCAAATCTGGGCTTCACAGTCAGTTATGTCACTGTATTTAAAGTCAGTTCACCCAAATCACACACACACAAAGCATTTTCTCACTAAGTGTTAGTGTGCTGTCTGCCATGTAGATAGTTTTGGTTTTATGTGATATCTGCAATTTTTATTTGATCTGTGGTACAAAGCAAAGCATTGACAAGGAAATTACATTTCAAAAGTTTAACAGCAAATGCCCCGGTTCCTCTGGATTATCCACAGACGTCACTGTCAGCAGCTTTCATCAGAAGTGGGTTCTACAAAAAGCAAGGCCGTAGCCTATATTAAAAAACAAACAAAAAAACTGTGGTCATGAGTCCTGATTCTCCGAGCACAACTCCACCATCCCTAAAAAATGTTTGTCTGGTCAACAAAGAAGTCTGCAACATTTTCTGTGATTTATTTATTCAACTGAACAGCTTTCCTGTAAATTTGATCTCTCACCATGCTGCTTCAAACCCTGCCATACATTTTCTGGAGAAATACCAAATCCATCAATTTTATTTTGCTTATTATTTATTTATTTGTTATTGCCGTCTAAATATAGTCTTGGTCTTTAATGGGATTTAATCATAATAAGAAAAATAGAGGATCACCAGCCACATTCTTTAAAGATTATGTACTGTGCATGTCATCAAAAACACAAGATATGATTAAGTTGGAACCATGATACTGAACTACAGAACCTATTTTTATATGTACCATATACATATATTTATTAATTACAATGATTTTCTTTATATCTGCAATTTGTATTGCTCACTTATTGAACTTAGTGTATTTCTGGTGTTACTGAGACGCTGAGCAGGGTCAGGGACTGTTACTGAGACATTGTATGCGATGTTGCAGAATTATTGGATTGCTTCTACTAAAAAAACAAATACAGTGGCTGATTGACTCAAATGTTATTACCAATGCAAAAATTCACCCACCATTTTTTATAAGTGCTTATAGCTTATGTTCCCATTGGGTGAAAGGCGATCTTGGATAAACTTATCTGGTTAAATCATGTTATCAAGGAAATTCTTGGCTTAGAGCAGCTCTGCTTTGAACACTCTGAAACGTCAGTCTGCAGGTTATATTTTGCAGAGCATTTGGAAATACAATTACAAATCCCCATATTGTGTATATACAGTATAATTCCTGCACTATATATACAGTAAGCTGTCTTTGTTCCACCTTAGTTTACTTTGTCCAGCTTAATTAATATGAGATGATTTTAACACAGAACACAGTTGTTGTGGGATGTGCTGTTTGCCTGGTGTGAGCAGTGCAGCTGTGCATCCCTCCTCCTATCTGAAGTCATCAAAATACCAAACAGGGGCAGGTGCAGGAAGGAGCCCTAGCATGAGCTCTGCACAGTCACAAAGCCATTGGTCCTCAAAGGCAGAACACTAATCACACTGGAACCTAAATGGCTGACAACAGCAGCTGCTCTGTTTCTAATGAGTCGAGCCTGCTGAGTGGACGTTCTTCACCTGCAAACTGGCCTGAATGGAAGAGTTTCAGGAATTCTGTGCAGGGGGCGGCCAATTAGGAGCAAGTCCAGTTGGGATGCATTTACAGAGAGTAATCGAAAAGTACCCATATAGAGGATGAATGTTTGAAATAATTTATCTCCTAAAGCACTTTGGTAGCCTGGCATCGCCAGACTAATTCGCAAATACGTATTAGTCTCGAACCTCTCAGTTCATTTTTGATTTCTAAGGGGTGTTATCAACGGGCGGAGACAACCAATCAGAGCAACGAAGCGCCGACAGACAATAAACACACATTTCTTATCAACATAAAGTTTAAGCGCAGTTGTTTGTACTTCTTTTAGAGAAAATGTACCGTCTAGTCTGTTTTATACTGCAGCTGTAGCCGGCCGGGAAACATTCCATATTGGGATTGTATTAAACGCACCTCTTACTAGATAAACGCTTGTGATTGGTTAGCCCAACAAATCGTCAGAGAAGTCAGTTTGAATGGGAGAGGGGCCAGACGTATCTGCCAGAGCAAATAAAACAAGAGCTTGCAGATTCGTCTGGTTCCCAGGCTAGCACTTTGGCACACTGGAATAGAAATTAAACCGTTCTGGCTTTTAACTTTAAAGGGTCAGTTCACCCAAATTACGAGACACATACTTTATAACTAACCTCTAATGGTTTCTGTCTATCTGTTGCAAGGTTTGCTGAAGCTACCAGAAAGAGGCGGAGTCAGGTGACCTTAGAACTTGCTAGGCAGATTTATTTTTCTTGGAAATGTGATCATGCTGTGTACATTGCGACTGCCATCCGATCACAATGCACTCACAAAGCGCGGATTAACATCTGCATGTTAATACCAATTGTAAATAGGCCTAAATATGCAACAGTAAAATCAGTGCCTGCTTACTCTGCAAGCAGTTCCAATGAACATTTCTCACACTTAGGTCATTGAAACATTGTATCTGGAAAGACATGTTTCTCTTAGCTTATTTTTTAAATATAATAATTAAGTATTAAGCATTTTACAAACAATGCATGTTCTAGATTATATTACTTATTATGGTTATTATAGTACCATATTTTATCACTTTATATCATTTTATTATTCATTATTATTTGCAAGTGTTGGTAGAATTGGGCAGCACAAGCTAATTGGTCTGTTATACTGTGGTGAGCTAGAGACGGCAGAGTTAGAGGCAACCAGGTGAAGTAGACATTGTTCAAAGGGACTCGTTACATTTTTTTTAGTCAGTCATACATCCTCTGTTTGTTTCTGTTATATTCACAATGTTAATCACATCAGTTAAATGTTAATATGATTTCTAGATTTTTTGATTTCGCCTTCATGCTGCTCCTTTGCAAGCTCGAGTGGAGACCGTGAGAGGGACTTAGACGACACCACTATATTGCAACATAGTCTGTTACAAGTAAAAGAGATGAGGGTAGTCTTCTAGCTCAGATGAGCTCTCAATTCTCACCTGCATCCTTTCACAAGGTTTAAACAAGTGCCAAACTTGAAAGTTAAGTGCTAAATGCCTAAATAACTGCAGTTGTAAAATGATGGCCATTCTGCTTTATAATACAGTACTTGATGTGTCATGTGTTAATTTTTGTTCTTCCTACTTAAATGATTGAATACATCCTGAAAACCAAACCTGGAAGAGAGAGGATCATGAATGAGTACACCCGGCCAAAATGCCCAACAGATGGCAGAAGAGGTGATATGGTCAAGACATTGGTCACACATATGACAAGTGAACATGGGTATGTTATCATGTTGTTATTATTACATACCTGCACTCCTAACACAATTTTTGGGCTTGAATTGACACAGTAAAACACCTCTCTTTTAGCAGGTGGAATTTACACATCAATACTTTTGTTTGGAGCACATACCGTAAAGTCATTCATAATATATGATGAGGGAATTATCATTATCATCATTAATAATGATACAGAGGAAAACATTTTTGGGTAGAATTATTTTTCTGAATCAATTTAATCCTATTTTTCCTCAGGAGATGTAAGTTTCCAAGCCTTGTTTATTATATCTTAGGATGCAATATGTTATATAAAACCCAGTAATTGATAAAAGTTCCACTACTATTAAAGGTGGTCCAAAAGCTGAAAGAGACCCCTTCCCCCACCAGGATTTTGGTCTGATGTTTGGTGATGCTGCTGTTACAAAATTCCTGGAGAGGTGGCCTACTATCTACAAGCAGAAAGTCGTGGAACAAAGTCGTGGCCTCACAGACAGCCGACCTTCAAGACCTGCTTCAAAATGTTCAATGCACAACAGACGTGGAAAATGGTATGCTGAAAGTAAAGGATCATATTTATGGAAGGAGGAATTGTTTTTGAATGAAAAATGGATTTATTCTTAGATTGTAGTGAATATTTGTATATGAATCTTTACTTTTAGGATAGGACAGTGACATGTGATCCATTTTGGTTCTTGTCCACCTTCTACCACCATCACCACATGGCCACAAGAGATCAAGAAAACTGTCAGCCAGACAAGCCAGTGAACGTCTTGTGAAATTCATTAAGGTGAGGTTACAGTTTATTTAAACTGCAACAACTTCAATGTTCTGTTCCCTTTTTAAAACCTATCAATCCCTTCATAAGATTATGGTCAAATAATGGTAAAAGAATGGTAAGCTAATTTTATAGCTAACTAATAAATTATTATTTCTGTCACAGACTGGGACGAGCATCCAGGGGCATCTGGACAGCATCACTGAAACTCTTCAACCCTACCTACTAGGTGTGGAGACCCAGAAGAGTCTGATTCACAAGTACTTCATTGTGATTGACAAACATGCAATACCTTGTAAGTCACCAGACACACTTGCCTGTTTTGATTAGCTTTTCAAAGCTCATTTTGTCTTTGATACTTTGTACAACTAGGATCTGATAATTGTGTACAACTTCTTGCAAACCAGGATTTATGCCAGCAAGAAGTTCACCTTCTGATTCAGTCCTTCTCAGAAGGAGTCTTGTAGACAGCTGTGCTGCAACAGTAGCCAAACTTAAAGTGGCAGGCATAAGGGAAACATCTGTTAATTCTTTGGTCATTTCGGTGGAATAGATTGTTGACAATATCCATAATCTGTGAAGAAGTGTCCGTCTTTACAAGAGCCTTTCAAAAGTAACATTGAGAGCAAAATTGATCAGTGTTTTGAAATAATGGAAAAACCCTTTGGTGTATTAAATTCTGAGTAAAAGAAGGCAGTATTTTACAGAGAAGTGGGGAAGGGTAGACCTAGTTGAATGTGTTCTTGGTACAAGATTTGATAGCCTCGGCAGTCACACCTCTGGAGCTTATGATCAGGTCCTTGTTACTGATACATTTGTTTACATCCCTATTTTGAAAACTTCCAAACATAAAGGAGATGATGCAGAAGTTCGGGAGAAAATCTTCATGACTTGTGTGATGCAGATCTATTTTCAAAACAGAAGCATGCAACTCAGATTCAGCTTTTCTATGATGATTTTGAAACTCCTTTAGGATCAAAACGGGGAATACATAAATAAGGCACAATCTATTTCACCTTGCGGAATTTTTCTCCCAAGTACAATTCAAATCTGCCTAATATACATTTGGTTGCTTTGTTTCATGCCCAAGAAGTTAAAATGTATGGCTTTTCTAAAATACTTGATCTTCTTATCCAGGATACTAAAAGACTTGAGAAGGATGGAATATGGGTCCCCTTTACCCGGTTTAACGGTTTTTAAATTCTAAATTCCTTGCAATATTTCAATACATGTGAAAACTTCTCTGTCCATATAATGTACGATATTTTGGATAATATGCTTCATAGAGCAAATTATCATCATGTAGAGTCAAATATAAACACTGAATAGGGTAAAAATACTCTGAATTATTAACTCTGAGGCAAGAGTAAATTTTACTCTATTTAGACTGGAACCAAATGTTATATTTTTGAAATGTTGTTGTTTAACATGTTTCCAATGTTAAAGGAAATTTGCCTCTTTGTTTTCATTACGGCTGCACAGTTCATGATACACCCCTCCCTGTTATAATGAAATTATGTCATGTTTCATAGGATGCTTATTATAATACTCTTTTTTTCTTTTCTTTATGTATTAAAAATAAACATTTATTCTCAATCTCCTATTTTCTTTTTCTTTCTCTTCGTTCTTTTCCAGCTTCCTACATGTTACTAAATGTAAGCTCCATGTTCCCAGTGTTGCTGTACTGTACCTCCCATTTTCAGTTGAAAAATGTACAGTAAACTGCACAGTAAGATATGCTCCTGGAGGTTGCTGGCACACACAACAACTCCTGGATGTTAGAATTAAAATGAACTTCAGGGCGCCCCTGCTGGTTCCACTGTAATGATGCTGTGTGGGGCCGTCACTGTTTCTGAGGCACAGTGGCAAAAGGAAACGAGACAATTGTATGTACAGGATATACACTACCTATCAGCATGACTTTTCATTAAGGTGTTTGCACACTGCACAACTCGTATACTGGTATATGGTTATAATATTTAAATATAAACTGTAAATATATAATGTACTGTATGTATCTTTGGTACTTAATTTCTTCCTTTTTTTATTGGATTTATTTAATTTTAAATAGTTTTCTAAGTAGTTTCTTACCATTGTAGCCTGTTTCTTGTGCTGATATGACATGTGCATTTTCTCCCTTGGGAACAATAATATATTTTTAAAATGGCACATCACTTCAGACCCAAACAGATTTCCACTAGGTGGTGCTAAAACAAATCTAACCAAAGACAACAACAAAGCTGAATCTGAACATATATTGGATATGTAAATTAAGGCAGATCTTAAGTGTTATAATGTGATTTGTAAAGTATCATGTTTTGTCACTGTTATCGTTACTTTCTGTACCTCAACTTTGCCAGTCTCTTCCTGGCTCTGAGTTCCCACCTTGTCCGCTGATGACCTACAGGATGCTGCCGTTTCTCTGGGCTGTGTCTGGCAGGCTGCCTCAGTGAAGGAGGTTAAGGAACACAGAGGTCAGTGGTAACACACGCGGAGCTGCCATGGGGCGGCTGCTCCTTTATCATGAGGCAACCACAAGCTGTCAGCTGTGATTAAGTGGGAAGACGCTACTGGTGCTTATTCAATAAAAGACTCATTTTTCTGGTTAAAAAATAGAGGGTCGCCTGCCACAGCCTGGCCACATGCTCCAAAATATCACAGCTATCGTCACAGCATTGAGATGTGCTTCATTTGTCACAGGTAATAGATCCTTTCTGGAAGTCGGGGTGTACCTTCCTGCCTGAAATTCTAAGAAATTGTCAAGATGTTTATTGTCATGGAAAATGTACAGCAAAACACCCATTCCTTAAAGACCAATCTGTTTCTGTGATTTGATGGGATTTGCTGCTCTAATTGTATCTTCTGTCAGAGATGTGGCCAGAAAATCCATATTGAGAGATGTCTTGATTGTTGCCCTTAAAGTTAGCAGGCCTGAGGTCAATACTACAGGCAGGATAGATGGGGATCATAACAGAGACAGTGTGCATATCCAAACAGCCTTTAAGACAGGCAGGAGTGTTAATTTAACACTCCCTCTCTAATAGATATTATTGATTACACATTAAATGGAGTAAGCACAAATGAAACTGAATCGATTTTGTTACTATCTGACAATTACACATCTCTGTCATAAGATTTTATTGTAGATGTATTGGAGTAATGGTTAGATGGCTGTTGGTTGGACATTGGTCATTCTGTGTTTTTCCTTTTTTCCAACACTTTGTTCAGGAGATCTCAACTACAGCTGGCCAGATTTTCATGAAATATGTGGATATTCAAAGTCCCCAAGGGATAAATCCTGGGGTGTTTTTGGTCATTTTACGATCTGCGTTTTAGTGCCACCATTAAGTCAGATTTTTCTCCTCCTACATGAGACAATCTGAACCTAATGAGCAGGTTTGAATGAAATTCAGTAAGGATCCATACTCCCTAGAGGACGAACCATTTTATTATTATATCTATTTTGGACACTAAATAAGCTAAAATGGCTCAAATCCTGATCTTTTCTTTAGTGCCATCCTCAGATTACTTATAGGCAAAAGATATGTCCTATCTCAAATTCGAATTTCCATCAAATTTGCTGAATTTGTTTCCAGGAGGTAAAACCTTTATTAGTTTTTACATTCTGAAGGTGCCAGTACGCTTCAGAGTGTACAATAATGTCTGACAAAAACAGTAATTTCACCTTGCAGAAAATGAGAGTTGCTGGTCTGCCGCTTCCTTGATACACGTCATAACATGTTAGTTTGGATCCAAAATAAAAATGCCAAAGTCACACAATAACACTAACAAACTAACCGATTGAGGCAGCCGAACACTAGAAACTCTTGTGTTCTGCAAGGTAAAAATCAATGTTTTTGTCAAAGGAGTCTGGTGGCTTTGACAAGAGCATAGATGGATGAAATGGCTTCAGTTCCCTGTCAGAAAGGTCAGAGCAGGCTGCTGACCCGTCCACAGCAGTACTTTGCTGAGCGTCATTTACTGTAGATACACTGACTATAGAACCCCACTTCAAAAAACCCGAACTATCCCTTTAAATTGGAGCTGCAAATCTTACGCTGCTTTCACACAATGTCAGCAGAATGAAAGAACAGCAAACTTCCTGTTATTCTGACTTTGGAGTATTCACCCATTTACCCACAATGGTTCCCCCCCACTGCAAGCCTTGTAGCGACATCATTTGAATAGTTTCAATTAGCTGCTTTAGTTGTGTGGCATATTTCTAGCAGTGTGTTACCTTGAGAAACTAGATACAAACAGTCAAGCTGAATCGATTATCAGTATTAATTTTGGATTTTGATTTGATGTAGCTGCCATCAATGGTGCCTTTACAGACATTTTGGCAGTGCTTTGTTGACACTTCTGCAGTACTTTTCGCTGAGTGGGAGACATGAAAGTTATCAGAAATTCCCCATATCTCTGATTAAGAATTACAAGAAGGAGACATGAATGGTTTTTCTGACTTGGCTACAGTTTGAGGGAAATGACGTGAACGTGGCATCGATATCGATCAGTGTGAATGTGGGATTTGTATTTTTTTTCTCAACACTGTTGAAAATGGACCATAAAACAGTTTTGATAGCCTGCTCCTCTTTGTTGTCCTGTAAACTTTAAGCAGGCTGTCTCTCTCACCACCACAATGTTTATCTTGTTATTTGGAACCAAAATATCAGACAGAAAACCTTTTGCTTACTTGGTGTTGATGGGAGCTTTCCAGAGGCAATCCTTTGACACAGGAGAATGTTTCTTCTTTCAGTTTGAGTATTTCTTAATCTTTGAAAGCATTTGTCTGTTTCATAGTCTAAGGAAGCAGGGGTGGTCCAAAGGCATTGCTTTTCTTCAGGATTATTTCAATGACACAGACACACAGATCAGTGTAATTAGTCTTACTTACAGAGGAGGCCTTTGAAAGTCCTCTTCTATGTTTGATGGGAACATCAGATACTGTAAGGCATGATGCTGTATTGATGAAATCTTGAGTTCAAAGTTTTTTTTTCCGTCTATTTCATTAATTAAAATAAAATGAAACATCTAGGCAGTGCTTAACTTTAAAGACGAATTAAAATCTTTCTGCCTCTGTTAACTTATTTGATCTTGAGTTGTGTAGTCAGTACTCAGATCTTTTACTTAACCCTTCACTTAGTTCCTTTGGACACTAACAAGTTTTGTATTGTTGTTGCTGTTATCTTTTTACACTTTCAACAAAATAATTTTATTCCATTCAAATGAAAGAAAAGACATTTTTTATCTCACATCTATTTTTATAGACAATAGCAAACATTTTACATATAACATCAACATGAAACATTTTTAAAGACAAATCAATCAAATAAAAACCAAAACCTAATGGTCATATATAAAAAAAAATACAAGGAGAAACCTTTAGATTTATCATGCTGATGAGGACTGTGCACTTTGTATTCAATGGCAATATTCTGTTTTTCAAAAAAGATTGATCTAAAAAGGGAACAATGCTATCTTACTACCCAAAACGGATATTTCTATTGATCAGTGCATGTTTTGAAAAAATTATTACAAACTCATCACATTGTTAAGGAGGTATTCATTTACATCATTCTGTTCAGTCATCCCTCTGAATAATGTGCTTTACTTGGAAAATAAAATGCTGTTCAGGTATTGCTTATTAGCATATTACCTTTTAATATGCATAATTGTAAAAAAATGTGAATGTGAATGTGTGATAGGTTAGAACCATCCAGCGTTCCTCCTTCACCTCTCAAGCCACAGAAGAGTCAGCTTACTCTGGCACTGCACAGGTCTAAAAAGTTGACCCTCGCCAAAACCCCAATCTCAAGCTTCAACCTGAACCCAACCTGCTTTAATATCAACGATTCTGTTTTAAGTGTAATGAAGACATGTTCTAGTCTGCTGTGACAGTATGTCAACCTATCCATTGAAGTAACAACAAAGCCCTGCATCTATCGCTTTATGCAAAGTGCTTCACACTGTCCCTCTCATTCACCCATGCATGTAAAAGGCTACACAGAACCATTAGGGTTCAGTGTCTTGCTTAAATAAATACACCTCGACATGTGGACAGGAGCCGATGATCAAACCACCGACCGGCTGCTATGGATGAAAAGCCCCAGTACAGCCAACAAGTCAAATGATTGCAAACATTAAACTAATACCTCACCTAAAATCTGTTCTTGGAATGTCAAACAATCATCCTGATGGCTGGAACAGCTCTGAAAAGTTTCTGTCTGTTCCTTTGTGAAGGACAGCAACGGTATTTTCACAGCAGGCACAAAGGATTCTGATGAAGACCCACAAAAACAATGAGCAACATGGAAATCATGAGAAACTTATTAAACCACTGCAGAGAAATGGCCACTGTAACTGTTACAATTATTTATGTTCCATTATAAACATAAGTATTCTTTATCATTCACGGAAAAGCAGGAATTTACTGCAGGATTATTTTCATTCTGGATCCATCCACTGATTATTTTCTCCATTAATCCATTGATCGTTTGCTTTGTAAAAATAGTGAAAGTAGTGAGAAATGGCATCACAATGACCCAAAGCCCAAAGTGACACCTTCACAATGCTTGTTGTGTCCAACCAACAGTCCAAAGCTCAACATTATTAAAAACACATTCACATGATTCAAATCATTCAAGGAAAAGCAACAAATCTTCACATCTGAGAAGCTGCAACCAGGAAATTAGTTTACATGGAAAATAACAAAATAGTTGCCGATGACTCTTCTGTCAGTCGTCTAATTGATTAAAGGACTGATGGTTTCAGTACTTGTATAAACTGTTGGGGAGCTTAATTTATATAAAATATATATATATATATAAAATATATATATTTTATAAAATGTCCCTAAAAATCAACATTCCATCTTTTACATAGTATCACAGGATGCACCCTCCAGCCACCCTGTCCTACCCCCACTCAGTTTAAAAGCTTTCATCATGCATAATTATGAAGGTATGAAATCCAAACTAAAGGGAATGGTCCCATGGGAGAGGGCACGGCTCGGTTAATAGGATTCTCCCTCCAACAAGATTAGAGTTATCAATTTGCCCAGTGTCACATTAATGAATCCTCCCCAGCCAAATAAACCAAAGTAGGGTCCGCTGCGAGGCCAAGATAATCAATGTCTGGATCATAGCAGTCTGGGGAATCAGACTCACTGCAGGTATGATACAGACACATTCATTGAGACAGTCCACTAAAACCCTGATATAACCTCATCACTGAACATATCTAACAGATAAGATGAAGGTTCTTTCTCAGTCACTTCTTATACTCTCTCCTGTTGTGGTTATATAGTCATATCTGCACTGTTTTGGTTTGGTTTGGTATCTGCACAACTCACGCAACCAGTAGTTTGTTTTCACTGTTTTCTGATTTTTGTTTGTGGTTTCAGTCTTCTGGCATTCTCCTTTATATCAAGAGTCTCCAGCCTTTTTCATTGAATGGATATGGCATCAGGTCATCCTGCATGTTTTCACGTTTAAAATGTCCCAGTTAGTACAGTCAGAATATTAGAATGATTAAAATATTCTAATGAATATCTAGAAAGGTTTTAATGTATGAGAGAATATAGTTATTTTGTTTCTTTCTTATAGCCACTAAGATATGTCCGACTTTGGTGGTGCCTGAAAGTTACATGTACTACAACAACTCCTGCCATCAGAGCAAATGTTAAAGATTCTATAGCGGCTTTAAATTACGCATCTCCTGCCTGGTCCTGATTACCTGTGCTTCCTGTCTCATAGCTCTGATAAACCCTTCTATTGTGGTCAGGCAACTCGCTGTTGCAGGTCAGGTCAATTTTTTAGTATTGGAGGTCATGAAGTAATGCTGACTGATAACAGCCAATTAAACATCAGGGTACTCTGTAGTCTGCAGAGTCTTTTATAAAAAACACCTTTCAGTAGCATCATATTTTTAATACACTGAAGAAAAACAACAAGGCGTTTCTTTAGAACTTTGTGAAAATAATTTACAAATGTAATGTTGTTAATTTGTGTAACTAGATTGTGCTATCAATCCTAGAAGAAGATAACTTGACCTAAATGTAGTTTCAAAGTTGACCTTTTCATCTTTGCAAACAGTGTATAATATAAAAATCTGCAGTCAGATGACAAAAAAACATTTGTTGTCATCAATAAGTAGACTGTGGCAAAAAAGGTTCAGCTCAATCTTAATTTCAAGGTCTAAAACATGCTTGCTTTAGCTGCATGCTCAGTTAAACCTGAGTGTCCAAACGAGAACAGGTTTAGCTAAACTGCAGTTCCCTTCACAGGTCATTAAATCACTTTGTAATTATGGTCATTAGTTTCAGCTTTCAGACTTTTCACTTCACTGCAGCCTTATTATTTTAATAAAGGGTGAAACTATTACATGGTTTCCCAGGGAGTCTTTTCCAGCTCTACGCACACTTTGGTTCAGATGTTAGCACTGTTAGCCCTGAGAGGCACCCCGCCTGGGTCGGAGGTGACGTTCCCCTTTCCTGTGGCATCCACAGGACGCAAGAGCTGGATTTAGATTTAACCACGTGATCAGTTTAACGATGGGGGTTTAAGAGTGGGATTTTGTCTCACACAACACTCAGGGCACCTAGCACATTCCGTGCCCTAGACAAGCTTGCCCCACCCCGGGTGGCCTTATACTCTCCACATACACTCCACTCCACCATACCCATCTATGCTATTGCATCTTTTGACTGTGACGATCACTCACTAATGAACGCATTAAGGTGAACTGCTTTGCAAAGACTACAGTTGGTCCCCCTCCTACAGACCAACCATTTTTTTGTTTTGTTTTGTCATGTCAAAATTAAAAAAACAAAACAAACAAATACAAATTAACATACATACAAACCTTTGAAGCGGTGTAGCGACCACAGATATAGATCAGAACCAATCAGGCTTGTAGAATGAATCATAAAATAGATATGATGGGGAAGTGTGTTAGTAGCAGAAGGTGGACGCCCCTTTGTTTGATTCAAAGTCCACAGTGAACCGTTGATGTCATCCCCACCCACTTAATGAATTTCCACCAAGTTTAAAAAGTTTTGACTTCAGACAAGAACAATACACTGAGAGCTCCCACTATTTTCATCACAGACACTTTCATGTTTTATTTAATGCAATTTGCTGTTTTGTAATTCAAAGCTACTGTCAGGCTTTTTGATGTTTGAACAAATGGATGTTTTGTTAGCTTTGATCCTGCTTGCACGTGCACTTCATGTGATAATACTGCTTTTAACCTCTATCAATTGCAAATTTGCCTAAAGTCTTCCTCATTTGCATATTCTAATTATTTATAAGTGAGCACTTTTGTCTGGAAAGGGCACCCAGGGTTCATTATGCACTAAGAGGAATATTAAATTATACCCACAGTGGGCGGCACCAGACTCACACTCATCTGGACGAACAGAAATCACACCGAATGGCTGATTTGGCTAAACATGTTTAATTAGAACATGTCTTGGAGTACATTTTCCATTTTATAAATTGATCTATGTGCTTTTTGTAATACACTAATATTTCAGCAGTGAACTGAAAAAAGGCCAGTCCCAATCAAAAGGCTCCTCCAAAATAACCCTGATGACATCACCAAGGTTATTTTGTCAGATTTGACGAAGCTCCTCCAGAGCCACAGAAGGTGTGGTACAAGTGTTTCCACAGGCTGAGTCATACCACCAGCTGAATTTGGATGATATTGTTGGGAATGAATTCATGAAAGTTTCATGAATTTTCATAAAAAAATTATAGTTTTATTTAGTATATCAGCCTGTATTTTTTAGGGGTTTTTCTTGCTTCCTTCATCCTAAACGTAAGATCTCTTTCTCATGTTGAAGCTGATCTTTAGTTGTGGCCAGCAGCTCTGCAGCTCACTCTGTCGGTTGGTTGGTTGGTCCACAGAAACTTCCACACCTATCCAGGCTGAAACTGTGCATGGAGGTCAAGTGTGTGTGGCCTATAACAACAAGGTGCATAACTTCTAAAAGGATTCACGTAACATGGCCAAACTTTGTGGAAAGACACACACACACAGATAGACATACACATACACACACACAAACTGAACTTTTGCAAAATGATGACTTAAGCTGCCCACTGAGGGTTGAAGACTGTGTGGTACTAAAGTTAAGAATACAACCTTTAGTCGCCTCTTACTTTCTCTGTGATAGATCATTATAAATGCCAATATAGCCGAGCTGTTGTCATTGACCTGGATTTACAATTAGCATTCACATATATTTTTTTTCTGACTTCATGTGCCGATAGTGAAGTCAAGCAATATCAATGGGAAGAGTAACTGAGTGAAAGGTTATTACTATGTGCATAATTATTACAAACAAAAAGTGAGCACAGAATAAATGTCCCATCAGTTACTGCTCTTGTTACATCCTTAGTCCTGCTCCAGAAGCTTTTCTTATTTTAGTGAGTTTTTAAAGACTTTATATTGGTCCATTTGTAAAGTTTGTTGATATTTCTCAATTTCCCAAGGTAATTTAATGAATAATGTGGCTTTTCCAGCATTGAATACACCTGTCAATATTTAGTAATATTTTAGGATTAGAGGGAACCCTGTATTTAGAACACTTTGTAGTGATCTTCTTTCTCTGGGCTATCAGGTGTGAGTATAATAATAGCTAAAGTTAATTACTTTCACAGGAGCCTCTATGCATCATGTTTCCACTCCTGTCAATACACATCTTATGCTCTAAATTAGTGTCTATTCCTTTGTAACACATATCAAAATTCAGAACGCTGGCCTGGTTATTAAATGTTGCTGTATTGTCTTACATTGGATCATAATCAAATCTATCACAGAGGTTATTGCTGTATACACCATCCTACTCTGAGTTTTATCCTTATCTCTTTGTTCCTAAAAATGAAAAAGTGACAACAAGTCATGCACCTTACCTGAGCTTATTGATCCTCCCTGGTCTCACAAAAAGCTTACAAAAGAGAAATAATTCTAAACATTATTAGTGGAGATTGCAGCTAGACCTCAGTTATGATAAATAATGATGGACAGGTAAAACCAGGACCAAAAAGAAGCACATTTCCCTCATTTGTAAACATTTGTTTCAACTCCTTTTCACTTTCTGATTTCTCAGTGAAACTCCCATAAGTGTTACCATGGCTACCAAATGATCATGCATAAATAAAAACGCTGCTTACAGAGATAGGGAGATCAACTGAACTTGTGCTAAAATAACATCTACTACATTTAGCTTGGAAACAGACTGACATCCACCTTCAAATGTTACCTGTCTATCTAAACTGTTAATAAGTAAAAGTATCTCTCCTTACTCTAAAAAGATGGTTTTCTATTGGTCAACGGCACAAAATTGCATGTCACCAAAGGTGATCGCGACAAAAAGTTGTGCAAATGTACTTTGCACTTTGTGCAAGTGTGTGTGTTTGTGTGGTTCACTTCACGGGTGTGCCGGGTTATCTCATGTTGTTTACTTGATATATTATTAAGAGTACCGAAAGTCAAAGAAAAAAAAAGACTGTGTCTATGAGAATTGTAAATACTTCACTTGTAATTGAAGGATTTGGTTTTTGGTGCGTTTTTATTCAGACTAGCAGCACGTCCATTTCCAGCTGTATAGAATGTGTGAATCAGTGGTTTAGAATGCAGATGCAGTCTAATTCCATAACTGCAGACGCATTCCCCATTAAGACTAAACAAACCTAGAAAACAATGTAAGCAAGCAGGGAGATAAAGCTGAAAATTCCTGCCTGTCTTGATTGTCTATATATTGCCTTGAAAGCATAGACTATTTTCTGTTGAGACAAGCTTATGAATTGACAGTGCAGTGTGTCACTCTCTCTCTCTTTTTAAAAGTAAATCTAGCTCACCCAGCAATGGATCTCTCTCCCTCTCTCCCTGCAATCAATTTAAAAATGTAATAATCCAGCCAGATCATACAAACAGGATGGTATTTCCTTAAATAAAATTACGATGCCAGTGTTCAAAGTTAATGAATGTATTGGTTTAAACAATCCATTGCAAACGATTTGAGCACTATACCTGGTTGTGCCTCTTGTAATTAATACAAACTGTAAGTAATAATCTCGGCAATGAAAATGTTTTAGAAAAAGATTTAAAAAATGTCCTTTCTGTTTTAGCGAGACCAATTGGAAACTGTCAAAGGAAGGCAAACAGTATTAACTAATGTAATTAAAATGCCCGACCATCACGTGTTTGCTGCATCACAAACAAATCTGCCCTGACCTCCATGTTCAAATCAGGATGACAACAGATCCCTAAAAGTGTCCCCTTTTGAGTTCTGGTAGATGGAAAGCCTGCGGAAGTCAAGATTAACAGGTTCGCCCCCAGGGTTTGGAAAAGCCCAAATTTCCCCAGATAGCTTCATGCCAAAAGGATGCTCAGTTTAATGTGCTCCACATACAACACACTGAGGTCCAACATGACAGTCACATCCGTGATCTCCACCTGACAGTATTTCTTCAGTCCAAGGCCCAGGATCAATGTTCTCATTAGCAGTAATATTAACTGCTGGGAGAAATGTAACAGTGACTGAAACATCGTACTGCAGATTCAAGTGTACAGCTCAAAGTGCTTAAAATTCGCTCATTAAGATTAAGTCCCTTAAATGTAAAGACTCATGGCCCAGGACTGTCTGCTTCCCCCCTGAATCCTGAGAGATGACACACTGCCCACGGCCTGTCAGTGAACCTGAGTGGGTCGTCTGAAAAACAAGATAGCAGATTTATCCCCCGTGTGCATAGGAATGACGGACAAAAAGGAGGCCCTGTTGGCTATGTTGTACCAGGGAGCGAAGGGGCACCAAATCATGTACTTGAAGCTGAAGGTCACCATTGACAGTTTTGTTATTTTGTGTCTCCAGGCGCTGAAGAAATTGAGATTTGAGGACATTCCTTGGTGTCAGCTAGTGGGTAGAATGTCTGATTGGCATGCAAGTACACACTGTTTGTAAAACCCATGGTATCTCTAGTTGTTTGTGTGCTGTGGAAGTGTCTGATATCTGATATAAAAGGCTGTGAGACCTCCATATGATGTATGCAAATGTGCTGTCAGGCACTGTCAAACCTTCACCACAAGGACTTTCTGATGTATAACTGGAGCGAACTGGAAAGGACAAGTTACTGATGCTGGTCTTCAGTGTGATCAGAGAAGCAGCCTATAACTGGGATCTGATACTAAAAGTAAACCTGATATAACTTCACAATGATGTCCTTCTGTATAATATCTGTATATCATTTTATTAGAATAGCTATAGTGAAGATGTGGCATTTCCTTTATTATTCTCCTTCTTTCTTTGGCAATAGATAAGAACATAAACAGCAGCCCGGTGACTGCTTAACTCAGATGATAAGTCTGCCAGATGATGGGTGCTTTCAGCCAATCATACTACCTCCCACCGTTGTTCCTCCATCGCTCCAAGGTAAATGGTGTTACCTGATGGCCACCTTCTACAATCGGACACAATGACCTTATTCCCAGCAACCTCACCTGTTTTTTTCTTTAACTGAGACCAATGCCAATAAGCATGTTACAATATAATGGTTGCATGTTATGGTCAAATAGCACCAATGCATCCATTTTCCACCCATCCAACAATTTGTTTTCTAGTGTGTAGTGTACATTTTTAGCTCTTGTAGCTTTGATTTTTAAAGGACACGGCTGATGTTATTTCTTATTTCTCTTATTGTCAGAAAATCCCATGAAACATTATTATAAATCAAGGTTCCTGTAACTACAATAAAGCAAATATTTGACTGTACAGCAAGACAAAGCAGAGACAATGAGGCCAGGGCTGAGATCTGGCAAAGTCTGTACATTAGGGCTTTATAGCTTTGCAAGCAGGTTGGGACAGGAGAAGAAACGTCAGGATCAGATGGGATGGGAATGCCTGTTCACCAGTCACCTGCCTCACCGAGTAAATTCAAATAAGGGTTTGGGTAACTTACATGACATGAGATGAACATTGTGAACATCCTTTTTAGTTACCTTTAAGTTATCTTAGCTATTACGTTATCATGCTATTTGACTCTACTTTTCAAATTTGCATAGCTTCATATAATTTTCAAAACACTGAAATTATTTATAAATGGTTTATGACTCTTCTGAATCTCAGTTGCAAGTAGTGTAGGAGGTTCAAAGAAATAAAATACCTTACCTAAGAACTTTTATCGTAAATGAAAACAATTTAAATACAATTTAAAAGAGTTTACAGGAAGTGAAAAGGTAGAGGAACAGTGATGTTCTATTTCTTTCCTCCAATCCATTTTTCAATTAAATACATTAAAAGCCCATCAAGGCAAAAAACATAAGCTTATATACTTTTAACATCAATATTCTATGCTTTTGTTTTTGTACCTTGTCAAATAAACAAATGCATAAATGAATGTTGTGGTTCTCATTGTGGTTAAATACTAACAGAGATGTTATCTTTCTCCCGTCTTTTTTAGTGACATTTCTATTCTTCTTACACATCACATTCCAGGAGTTGAAGCAGAAATAGAACAAGCTATTTCCACTGGTTAGTGTCAGTAATAGCTCTACAGACTCCCTGTGCAGACATAATGGTCCCCACAATGAGCTGCAACCCATAGTCATTGCACTGGTCTCTGAGTAGCAGCCACCGAAGATAACCTCCTGACTTAGCAGCAGGAGTGGGCTCGGAATAAAGATCCTATCTTTTAATTAAACTTTCACTTAGTCGAAATAGAGCGAGAGAGAGGGAAGAAAACACCTAAGGTCTTCATTCTGCACCCGTCCTTAGTATTTTATATCTTGAGGAATTTTATGGTTGGCCAAACCTGTAGAATTTACATTGTGTTGGCAGATTTAGAGCTGCTGGAGTGTTTCATAGTGTCTCATAACATTACCAAGCATTTGCTGAGAAGCCCCAAAGGAAATGAAACTACTTTTACAAGACAGTGCGTCCTTTTTCCTTTTCTTTATCACATTTGACAAGTGGTCAGATCAGACAAGTCAAAGTCCAGCTATAGTTTTATATCTCAATCTTTTGTGAAATGCCATATCCATTGTGTGTGATATGGTTTGGATAAGTGTATTGCTTTTTTCAATGGGTCTTAGGTTTGCAACATACTGGAGTCTTAACTCTCTGGAGTTGTGCAGGTACAACCTGCGCTTCTGCTTTGTGTTTAGGTTTGTTTTGATGAGTCACAACTTAATAACTACATCGCGCATGGTGTTCAAACTTTAAAGTGCTGTTAATCTCTGCAAACCCCCTTTCATCATTTGAAGCTCTTCAGTGTAATTCTGTGTGACAGCCAAGAAGACAAGCTTTGACAATAATGAAGTGTAAGTACATCAGAGTGTTTCCTCTGGACTGCTCTGCTCCTCATTCTCCAGTTCCAGCAACTCCATTAATCATAGGAAATTAGACAAGTACTTTCTTGCCTTTTTATTAATTTGATCATAGTGTACAGCAGTTTTCACCTTCATAAACAGGACTGGCTAAATGTAATACTTCTAGTGAACAACCTTAAAGTGGGTAGATGCTTAAACATAATTTTTGCCACTTAAAATCAATTTATGCTGCGGTGAATATAGGAGATAATGTATGTTGTATTTAATGTATAAAGGTGTAATTTCTAAATTGTTACAATGGGATAACATATTTATATTTTTCCCCATGTAAAGAAAAGCTGATAATGCTGATGTCAATCTGTGTACTTGTCACTTTGGGACAGAACAACATCACCTACAGACCAGATATTCATGGTCCCCTGAGCCATGGACTTTTTGAGCACATTTAAGCTCTCCAGAGCTTTTTTCATCCATGAAACTGGTCTAACAAAAATCTTTTTGTTTGTTTTTTCATTTTTCGAAATGTTTTTTGTTGTAATACTTATTTCGGCCACAAGACGCTGAAGTGCACCACTACCCCATATTCTAAATAGGCCTGAAAGCATTCATGTTTTCCACCAGGTGAATTTTAATTACTCCATAAATTATATACAGTATATTGTGTGTTAGCTAGTTCTGTAACATTACTGTCATGTCTTTCTTTTTGATAAAATTGCAAGAAAATATGAATGCATTTAGGCACTGCAGCCTTTTGTGGCTACAAAATGAGTATTACAACAACAAACACTTACACAACAAAAAACTTTTTTCTCCTTCCATTTTTTTTTCACTTGATTTCACAGGTGAAGAAAAGTAACGTAGTAGAAAAAGTATCCTGGTAAAAAAGAAAATAATGTTTCACCTGGCAAAACTTTATTCCCAATCTATTTCACAGATGAAAAAAAAATTGTAAATGTAAAAAAATTAAGAAACTTAACACATACAGGAGGGAAAACTATTTGGATCAGACTTGAGTGGATCACCATAATGTTTTTTTTTTCCCACTTGCCTCTCAGGGATTCCGTATTCTGTCCATGGTGGAAGTGTAGATTAACAGCAGCACGCCTATTTCACTTACACATGACTGTACTGCAGCAGTTGCAAAAAGGACACCTCTGTTTGTTTTACAGTTGCTGCACTCACTGCAGATGAACATCAAAAATCACTATCTCCTCCTGGCTGAGGATAAACTCTGCTGACAAGCATGACCACAACTAAGAGGCGGTTGTGTCCCGGCAGATAGTGCCAAATGAGCAGATATTGAAAACAGTAGGAAAAGCTGCACTGCTGTATTTTCAGTCACAGTATTTGTCAAACTGTACTCACTCATTGGTATTCCTGCCTTGCTTGTGTCTTGTGGGAGGCCTGAAATTAGATTGCCCCATCTTCCAGAGTGGACTTAGTGCAAAAAGCCATTCCACACACAACATACTGTAAGTCACTGGAAATCAGGGGTGTTGTGAAAAATTCAGTTTTGGACTGACAGCTCTGAAAATGCCATTAGAAAAGTCTTTTGTTATCCCACAATGATGTGGGAGGGCGAGCAGCTGCTGAACTGCTAGCTGCTCAGCGTTTCTTGTTGAACTGATGTTAACTTTTTTAACTCCCTTGTTATTTAGAAGACAAGTCAACAGCTGAAATGTTGCTCTCTGGCTTTTAAGTACCTGCTTCAAGTTAGATTTGGACTATTGTATAACACAAAATAACAAAGCAATCCGGTCAAGACTCGATAAATGTGTTTGAACATTTAATTTTAAAAATGGCAGCTAGAGTTCAAGTCTCAAATTTGGTGCTATTGAAGATCACATATTGTGTTTAAGCCAAAATGAATGTAGCTGGGATTTGGTAGACTTTGGTAGAAAGTGGAAAAAAAAGGTAACAGAGACTGAGTAAGGAGACAGACAAGTAAGCAAAAGACTGAGAGGGAGAATACTTAATAATTTATTTGTATCCCCATTAGTCTTTACCTTGGCTACAACATAACTACTCCTGCACTGCACATTAAGTCAAGTATCACCAACCTGGGGCTTGCAACCCTGACACGGGGTCATCTGTGGGATGTGAGATAGGAAATAAGAAAAAAAACTAAACTCTGATGTACCAGATTCTCTTTCAGAATTTTTAAAAATAGTTCAGTTGAACTGTGAGGGGTAAATCACTATTTGAATGAAGTGCTTATACACATGCCACTATGACGAGGCATCGCAAGATGTGTCATTAAAGGGTCACAGAGAAAAAGGTTGAGAACCAGTGTTTAATTCTAAAAATGCCCACAGTTACCCTACCTAACCTACCCATTATATCTTATTCTCTTCTCTTTCTGCATTTTGAAGTTTATTTGAAGTTGATATCAGGCTTCATCCGTTTTGTACTGGATATCTTCCAAAGCTACAGTCCCTCTTTGTGTTTCCGTGGAGAGTGTTTCCTTGCTGAGCAGCGATCAAGGGATATGTCAACATAGTAGCAAGGTTTATTTTACGGGACTAATAAGAATGAAGATCCCTACTTCAGTTTAAATCAGACTGACACCATGATGCAGTTCAGACCCATGTTGGCAGTCTATGTGAATGGGTCAATGCAGATGACCCTTCCACTGCCTAGCTTGGGTGTGTCTATAAGGGATTTAAAGTTAAGATAATGAAATTGACGTTGATGTGAGAAAGACACCCAGAGGGAGGTAGAGAAATCCAAGCCATATGGGAAAGCAAGAGAAGGAACTGAAACTTTTGTTTGGTAATTATTCAATATAACTCTGTGTGATGATTATGGAACTACACTGCTTGTCTGGAGTCTGTGCTTATGGTGACAACCAGAGATTAACCTGTGACTGCTGTCTCATATGAATGAGTCCAAATCAGGTTGAATTGGTAGTACACCTTAGTAGTAGACCCATGTCACTCGCATGTCCGCAGCATGAAGGGTATCAGACAGCTGAAACCTCATATTAGCTTCAGCTAAACCTTAGAATGCATTTTAACACCAACAAGGACTAGGGATGACTATGTACCTTGAACTTAGATTTTGTTCCCAATTTTTTACAACTGAGTCATATTACGGCCAGTATGGACAGGAGGAATTATTGAATTATTGACCAATAAATCTCAACAATATTAATTTGTTACATGCATACATGTGGTCCAACGATAAAAAGCAATACAATTAAATCTAAACCAAATGAAAACATCAAGGAAAAACAATGGTTAAAGTGGCAACTCATAACTTGGGTATTATTTTCATTGTACTGAGCAAAGTAACACAGTGACATTACCACAACGGAGTAGAAACACAAGCAGTCAAATGATCAGACAGATTGTAAACAAGCTAACAGTTGATCCAGATTATCTAAACCACTGTATGTCGAGGTCATCCGGTCCAATCTGTCAGATTGTCTGACCTGCATTCTCAGATCACCAAACTTGATGAGTACAATCGTATTATTGTAAGTGCAAAAATAAGACTAAAGTTGTAATAAAACAGAATTATCCTTTAAATAAAAGATTAACTGGTAAAATAAAAAAGAAAAATACTCAAAGCAGAAAAACTGTGAGTGACTTCGTAGTGGATTTGTTTGTCTATACAAGAGGCCACAGCAGCAGTGCACCCGGCTGGCAGACAGACTATGCTTCCCTCGCTCGCGGCCAAGATTGATCTTTGTCAGAGCCGAAGAAACTCTCATTGTTTCCGAGAGAGGCAGTCCATTTATTTGAAGCCCTGCACATACTCGAGACCACAGAGGGCAGATTTAAAAGGCAACCTATAAACCAACAGAAGATTGAAGTGTGAGTGTGTGTGTGTGTGTGGTGTATGTGGTCAAGTGGAAAGGAAATCAGTCAATGTTTCATTCCAGTGAAAAGTTTGACTTTACCAAGGGGACTGGAAAACCAAATGATACTTTGAATCCAAAAAGTGATAGAATGAGGTTGAGAACTAAAAATGACATACCAATAATCTCATCTGTATCTATGCTATTAGCAAAAGAGGTTTACTGTGAACATATAAGGCTTTTTACTTGCAAGAGAATTAGATGACTTTTAAAAGCTTGTATTTGAAGCATAATAATGTTTTTTAAACAAAGTCTAAACACTCATTGCACTACAACATGTGTACACACCATAGATTGTATAAAAGAAGTGGGCATATCCTCCCTGACGTCAGTAGCTGGTTTGTGAACAGCCGTTTTGAAGCCTCGAGTTTGGTGATTTTGCCGTCTCCATCTTGGATCATGCCCTAAAGCATACCCTGCTTCTTCATACTTTAAATGTGACCATAATTTACTTAATGAACATCCTGCTGTACTGAAGAAGACTTGAAACTAGTGACTGAGACCATAAACTCATTAGGAAAATGTTTACTGAGGTAATAAATCCAGTGAGACGTAGGATCATTTTCTCATTGACTTTTATACAATCGACTTCACTAGCTTTACTGTTTTAGCTTAAATTGTGCTCACATGATACATTTTCCAATAAAATTCTGTTAATTAACACAAAATAACACAAGTTTATTATTCCAGCACTGGGGTATCGGTTGCAATTGACTTAATAGGAACATGGAGCAGACAGGGAACACTGCACAGGGTGGTAGGTGGAGGCTCAGTAGGGGCCCAACATTATATTTTTTTAAATGGTATGGTTATGTGTCTTAACCATTAGTGTACCAGGGCCATCCATACACACACATCTGCGGCACACATATTAGCAGCAGGTCAGATGAGTTACTTAGAGTAACAATTGACTAGAGGTCCAACAGAATATTTTGAGTTGTAAGAGAAAAAACTTATGAATAGTTTTAGTGACATACATAGAAAATATGTATATTTGTGTTTCTCCAAATCCATCTGATAAACCTGCTAGTTTGCTTTATATCACAAATATATGGGTTATTTATTCCACAAAAAAATGAATTGATTGTGAATTGAGTGAATATATGTGTGACATTTATTTTTCTGCCAGTTGGTAAAACCAATGAAGTAGTGCCAAGGTGATGAAGAGAGATTGCAGATTTAAATCAAACTGGAAGAGCTGATGATTAAGGAGTTGAATTATCTGAGGTGAGTATGTTTGTATTTTTTGTGTATATAAACAGTTCCAATACATGTTGCTTGATCATTATTAGTGTTTTCTTTATAGAAAGGTGGATTCAGGACGTTAGCAGAGGGTTTGCCTCTGAACTGGAGTCATGAGCACAACTAAGAGGAGGTCCAAAAACAAAAATCCACCATTCTGCTGGAGGAGAAACACAGTCAATGTCACTAAATTTACGTATTGTGGAAGCACAGATACTAATGTGGACCTCAGGAAAATTGATTTAAATAACTGAAGCTAAATGGTTTTGGACTGCCATCCAGCTATATGACACCTAGTAAACAGCCTGGGTGCTAAGGCCCTGTTACACTGTGTGATTTTGGGCTGTTTGAGATAAAAGATGACAATCATGAGAGAAATGTGTTGAAATCTTTGGTCGTTAATCCAAAATTGTTGTCAACCACAACATGACGGCTTATTTGGTAAAACTGCTGCAGCAAAATTCTGACCGTCAGAAATGAAGGACCAAATCGTCACAACATGACTGCTGCTATGACTACCAACCAATTAGAATACAACATGAAATGACAGAATACACTGGACAGTGCATTATGTAAGTGACATTAAAGAACAAAATTTAGGAAAAAAAAAAACACATACATGCATACACATGAACCACAATGATGGAGGCAAAACAAAACACAATGTTCCAAACATAAGAGCTGTGCAGATGGATGAGATGAGCAGATAATGCGCCTCTGCTCTCATATACTTTTCTCTATTAACATTGTAGCTCTACAAATTGCCACACATCACACAATCTGACTGCCTCAAACTGATGTCATACAGTCGGACAAGGTTCGACCAGATATTATTAGAACCATCTCGCTCAGTGTGACATGCAAGAAACTTACACAATCACTGTTGACACAGTCTAAAGGCCCCTATAGAGATATGAAATGAGGTCGTAATGGGCCCAACATGTTCTGTGTCTTCATTGTTCATTACATTACAACATTTAGTATGTACATACTCGTGCAATGTGGTGATGATGTTGCCATTGCTCTGCACACTGTAGTGGGAGCTATAGACAATTCAACAGCAAGCACAAGACAAGAATAAGAAGGCCTCTGTGGAAGAATATGGCAGGAAAAGCCATATGGCCAGTTTATATTAACCTCCCACAGGGTCAGGGCCAAAAAAACAGCAGTGGGCCTCTATTAATCCCCAGTTTCTCCCACACGTGCACTATGTATGTGTCAGTTATTAATTAGTTGTCTTTGTGGTCACTTCATAAAGAACAGTTTTATTCAGGAAAATTATGGATATTATGCATTATGAAAAAATGAAAGGCTTAAAACATGTTTTTTCTTCCCTCAGGGTCTCAAGATTAGGGAACATTACAGTCAGTTATGAAAGTAGTGTGCATTTATTAAGACCACAGAAACAGCCAGTTACATTACTGGCTCTGCCCTGATGTTATTACCAACAGAACCAATGCCCAAAAAAGTAAAACCCAAAGTTGTAATAAACCGCCACTGCTAACTGGGTTTAGACTTTTAGTTGCGTAGCCCTGATGATGATAACTACAGGTCCCCATAGTGACCTGTCATACATGATAGTGAACATCTATGAGCTCATTTGTGCTAAAAAATGACAATGTTCCTCCAAAGTGGATTATGATGTTGAAGTACATAGCTTGAAGGCAACATTTTTTAATCAAACTATCAACCTTCTTCTGGGCCGTCTACTGCAGGGGGTCATCTGTTAAACATTTAAAGCTGCCTCTGACCCTTTGGCTGTACTCTGATAATGTGCTGTCACACTGGTGATGCTCTAGTAAAAAGTGCACCTTCAGAAAAAGAAAAGAAAAGGGAAAAAAAATCCATAGAGACAAAAGTTATTGTGCAGGCCTGACCATATAACAAGGAAATTGTATGTGAATCAAAAGCAAGTGTGCTCCACTGACATTTCGACAACAATGAGCCCACAAACTCTGAGAAAACTCACTGTCAAATGTCTTTTCATCAATTTCACTGGAGCAGAAAATGGGATAGGAATGTTTTAAAAAGATCTGACGGGTTATTACAGCGCAGATGACATGTCCCTTGCAGACTGGCTGTGAGATACCTCCACAAGAGCTGAGAATTTGCAACGGCCTGACTAATCACATTTAATTAGAATGCATCACAACCACAAATATATAATTTGACTGTTTCAAATGGGAATGTTTAGAGGGGAGCTGCTCCACAGCATCTCAATGACATTCAAAGGAAGTTTCTACTGACATTAAGACCACAGCCAACAATCCCAAGTTTGAGAAGTTATTTAGTGTGTGTAAAGGACTGATATTTTTTTGTTTTTTTAAAGACTCTGGTCACCTAGGAAACACTGTAGTAGATAGGAGTCCTATTATAATAGAGTTTCTACTGTAGAAAAAAAATCCTCGTCCAGAAGCTCCTGAAGCGCCTGCCTGAGGGCAGGAGGGAAAACAGTCTATGTGCAGGGTGGAAGGCGTCCTTAAGAATGCTGCGAGCTCGACGCAGACAGTGGTTTTCCTCTGGACTTCCTCAATGGCTGGAAATGGAGTTCCTGTGATGCGTTGGGCAGTTTTCACCACCCGCTGCAGTCCCTTGCACTCCGCGACAGAGCAGCTCCCATACCAGACTGTGACACAGTTGGTTAGGATGCTCTCAGTGGTAAAAGTTCACCAGGATGGCTGAAAACAGATAGTTCTTCTTCAGTGTCCTCAGGAAGAAGAGGCGCTGGTGAGCTTTCTTGACAAGGCTGGAGGTGTTGGTGGTCCAGGACAGGTCTTCCAAGATGTGGGTCTCCAGGAACTTGAAGTTGGAGACACGCTCAACATCCATCCTGCTGATGTGGATGGGGCATTGCGTGCTCCTTGGTTTTGCTGGTGTTAAGGAGCAGCTTATTTTCGGCACACCATGTGACCAGGTGCTGTACCTCTTCCCCGTAGACTGTCTCACCGTTATTGCTGGTTTGTTGCCCAGGTCTCCAAGTTTAGTGATTAACTTGAAGGGGATGTATTGAATGCTAAGCTACAGCAAAACGATACAGCAATCATGCATAGGTGTTGGTGTTGTCCAGGTGTGTGAGCACAGAGTGCAGTGCTGTGGAAACTGCATTGTCTATGCTCCTATTGCTGCGGTAGGCAAACTGGTGTGGGTCCAGTTGTTCATCTATTACTACATCTTCAACCTGCACTAACCAGTAGAACTCTGGGCCACAATGGAGTTTCTTCAAGGGTAAATGTACATTAATTCTCTTCTGATTGGGGAGGTTTTTGGTTGCTGAGGGTAGATTCTGGTATTTGTCTCAGTCTTGCATTCACAATATTTTTCATTTCAAGTTGGAACTGGTTGTTGATAGGAAATAATTCAAATCTCATCATTTGAGTGTCATTTAAGTGTCAAATTTACACAATACAATTATGAAAGGAGATGACTTCATTATTTGAGACATTAGGAAAGATCACTGGACTGACACTTGGCCACTTTGCATAGTGTTTTTTTTTTCTTTTTTTTGTTTGTCTTGCTCCCTAGTCCTTTCCTTGTCTCTTTTTGTGCCACTAGAATTTATCCTCTCCGGTTCCCCAGCCTCAGCCTGCCTCTTCAGCTCATCCTGCCACTCCCACATCCCGCTCTGCCTCTTTTTTGAGATTGATCAGATTGGTTATTCTGTACTGATGTTTTCTTGATATCTAACAGTGTTTGTATTTTGTACCACTCCTTTACCAACAGGTACATCTTTAAGATAAATCCCGATAAGGGTTCCACAGTAGAGCGTCAGGGAAGGAAAGTGGGGAGAACCTGAAAGTCGTGACCTCACCCACATTTGTGACCGGAGTTTGAGTGGAATAATAATAATAATGTTATTCATTGCTCTTACTTGAGTCAAACCTAAAACTGCTGGCTAAAAGTAAACGTAAATACTGTAAGATCGTAATTCACGTCGGCGGTAATGACTCCCGATTACGCCAATCGGAAGTCACCAAAATTAATGTGGAGTCGGTGTGTAACTACGCAAAGACAATGTTGGACTCCGTAGTTTTCTCTGGACCCCTGCCAAATCTGACCAGTGATGACATGTATAGCCGCATGTCGTCATTCAACCGCTGGTTGTCAAGGTGGTGTCCAGCAAATGATGTGGGTTTCGTAGATAATTGGACCACATTCTGGGGGAGACCTGGTCTGATGAGGAGAGACGGCATTCATCCTACTTTGGATGGTGCAGCTCTCATAGCCAGAAATCTGACCAAGTTTATTAGTGGTCCCACACCGTGACAATACAGAGTTCAGACCAGGAAGCAGAGCTGCAGTCCTACACGCTTCTCTGCGCTTCCATTAGAGCGGTTACCCAGCCAAAACCCCGTAAAAAATCCCATAGAGACTGTGTCTGTCCCCCGACCACTTCATTTAATTAATTCAAATTCAAACAGAAGAGGAGTTACTCGTAAGAACTTAGTAAAAATGAAAACTACCAGTGTAGTAGTACAACCAAATAAGAGAATTAAACGTGGACTCTTAAACATTAGATCCCTGTCGTCCAAAACTGTGTTAGTCAATGATTTAATATCTGACTATCATATGGATATATTTTGTCTAACTGAAACTTGGCTCTGTCAGGAAGAATATGTTAGCCTGAATGAGTCCACTCCTCCTAGTCATATTAATACTCACATTTCTCGAGGCACTGGCCGAGGAGGTGGAGTTGCAACCATCTTCAACTCTAGCTTATTAATCAACCCTAAACCTAAACTTAGTTTTAACTCATCCGAAAGTCTTGTTCTTAGTCTTTCACACTCAATGTGGAAAACTGTACAGCCAATTCTATTTGTCATAGTATACCGTGCTCCTGGTCCGTATTCTGAATTTTTAGCAGAATTCTCAGAGTTTTTAACAAGTTTAGTCCTCAAAACAGATAAAGTCATTATTGTAGGTGATTTCAATATTCACGTGGACGTAGATAATGATAGCCTTAGTTCTGCGTTGATCTCACTATTAGATTCGATTGGTTTCTGTCAGAGTGTAAACAAACCCACTCATTGTTTTAACCATACCCTCAATCTTGTTCTGTCATATGGAATCGAAATTGAAGATTTAAAAGTCTTCCCACAAAATTCTGTCTTATCAGACCATTATTTAATAACTTTTGAAT
This sequence comes from Lateolabrax maculatus, assembly GCA_031216445.1. Taxonomy (NCBI): domain Eukaryota; kingdom Metazoa; phylum Chordata; class Actinopteri; order Acropomatiformes; family Lateolabracidae; genus Lateolabrax; species Lateolabrax maculatus. The sequence continues at coordinate 3,174,573 of CM062205.1, forward strand.
TTATATTACTGGACTATAGGCCATTAGGCAAACATTCCTTTAGTGGATGCCTGTCTGATAGTGCTGTAGCTAAATTTAAAGAAGTGATTCCATCAGCATTTAATTCAATGCCATGTCTCAATGTAACGGAGGACTCCTGTGCTAACTTTAGTCCCTCCCAAATTGATTATCTGGTTGATAGTGCTGCAGGCTCACTGCGAACGACTCTTGATTCTATTGCTCCTATCAAAAAGAAAATAATAAAACAAAAGAGGTCAGCTCCATGGTATAATTGCCGCAAATTAAAAGAAACATCGCGAAAATTAGAAAGGAAATGGCGTTCCACCAAACTGGAGGAAACTCATTTAGTTTGGCAAGATAGTCTTAGAACATACAGGAAGGCCCTCCGTAATGCCAGAGGAGCCTATTACTCCTCACTAATAGAGGAACATAAGAACAACCCTAGGTTTCTTTTCAGCACTGTAGCCAGGCTGACACAGAGTCAGAGCTCTGTTGAGCCATGTATTCCCAGAGCTCTCAGCAGTAATAACTTCATGAGCTTCTTTGATAATAAAATTCTAACTATTAGAGAAAAAATTCATCATCTTGTGCTCTCAGCTAGTTCAGATACATCTTCGAGTACAGGAACTTCAGGAACCTCAGAAGCAGCTGTAGAACCAGATTTATATTTAGACTGTTTTTCTCCAATTGACCTTTACCAACTAACTTCAATGATTTTTTCGTCTAAACCAACAACCTGCCTCTTAGACCCCATCCCATTCGACTCTAGCTTATTAATCAACCCTAAACCTAAACTTAGTTTTAACTCATTCGAAAGTCTTGTTCTTAGTCTTTCACACTCAATGTGGAAAACTGTACAGCCAATTCTATTTGTCATAGTATACCGTGCTCCTGGTCCATCCCAACCAGGCTGCTTAAAGAAGTTTTACCCTTAGTTAGCACTTCTTTACTAGACATGATCAATCTGTCTTTATTAACAGGCTATGTACCACAGTCCTTCAAAGTAGCTGTAATTAAACCTCTTCTTAAAAAGCCTACGCTTGATCCAGGGGTTTTAGCCAATTATAGACCTATATCTAACCTTCCCTTTCTCTCCAAAATCCTTGAGAAAGTGGTCGTTAATCAGTTATGTGACTTTCTAAACAGCAATAGTTTATTTGAGGATTTTCAGTCAGGATTTAGGGAATATCATATCACAGAGACAGCACTGGTGAGAGTGACAAACGACCTTTTGATTGCGTCAGATAAAGGATTTGTCTCTGTACTTGTTCTGTTAGATCTCAATGCCGCTTTCGATACCATTGACCATTGTATCCTATTACAGAGACTGGAGCATTTGATTGGCGTCAAAGGACCCGCACTAAGCTGGTTTCAGTCGTATTTATCGGATAGATTTCAGTTTGTCCATGTAAATGATGAATCCTCCGTGCACACGGAAGTTAGTCATGGAGTTCCACAAGGTTCAGTGCTCGGACCACTTTTATTTACCTTGTATATGCTTCCTATATATATAGGATATTATAAGCAATATTATCAGGAAACACTCCATAAACTTTCACTGCTATGCAGATGATACTCAGTTATACTTATCGATAAAGCCAGATGAAACCGGTAAGTTAGCCAAGCTTCAGGCATGTATTAAGGACATAAAAGACTGGATGACCTGCAATTTCTTGCTGTTAAACTCAGACAAAACTGAAGTTATTGTTCTGGGTCCTAAACACCTGCGAGACACACTATGTATAGATATAGTTACTCTAGATGGCATTGCCCTGGCCTCTAGCACCGCTGTAAGGAGTCTAGGAGTAATCTTTGATCAGGACATGTCCTTTAATACCCATATAAAACAGACTTCAAGGACTGCCTTCTTCCACTTACGTAACATTATAAAAATCAGGCATATCCTGTCTCAAAAAGATGCAGAAAAACTAGTTCAAGCATTTGTTACTTCTAGGTTAGATTACTGTAATTCCTTATTATCGGGTTGCCCCAATAAGTCTCTAAAGACTCTCCAGCTGATCCAGAATGCGGCTGCACGTGTACTGATAGGAACTAGCAAAAGAGAATATATTTCTCCGATAGCTTCTCTGCACTGGCTCCCTGTGAAATCTAGAATAGAATTTAAGGTCGTCCTCCTCACTTACAAAGCTCTTATTGGTCAGGCACCATCATATCTTAAAGAGCTGATAGTACCGTATTACCCCACTAGAGCACTACGCTCACAGAATGCAGGGTTACTTGTGGTACCTAAAGTCTCTAAAAGTAGAATGGGAGCCAGAGCCTTTAGTTATCAAGCTCCTCTTCTGTGGAATCAGCTCCCAATTTGGGTTTGGGAGGCAGACACCCTCTCCTCGCCACTGTCGCCAAGTGCTTGCTCATGGTGGGAACTGTTGGGTCTCTGTAAATAATATTTTAAAGAGTATGGTCTAGACCTACTCTATGTGAAAGCGTCTTGAGATAACTTTTGTTATGATTTGGCGCTATACAAATAAAATTGACTTGACTTGACTTGACTTAATAATAATAATAATAACAATGAGATGAATGTTCAGTGCTACTTTTTCTGCTGCAGCATCATTTTAAAACATACATACACGCATACACACACACTCACAGAAGACTCCCAGCACCCCTCTGCTTCAACATATATGAAATTGATAGTAAACTTGATCACCATATGTACTGAAAGTGAGCTTTGAAAAACACAATCACAAATGTTAATCAGTGAAAAAACATGAGAATTTTGCCCCAGGATAATGTAACTAATCGTAAACCAAATATAAATAGATTATTTTATCCCAGTGTATCCCAAATGCAAATGTTATATATGTACATTATTGAATTTCCATGTATGAAATATATGTAAATATATGGTTTAACATTTATGTACATGTATGTACAAACTATATATGAAACCTATTATATATTGGAACAATTTCATATATTGACATATATTTATAGAACATACAAATACGTATGTCTATGTATGTAGAATAAATGTTTTGACATATATGCCACATATTGAATTATTTATACATATAACATATATGTATTTGGATAAATGTGTAATATACTACTTACACATATATGCACAGCATATTATGTACATATATATCATATATATGCCAACCAGAGAAAAACAATCGAAATAAGTGTTTACACGACATTTGTCCAAAATCCTCCATAGTTGTTAAACTGGGTTGAGATCTGGTGACTATAGGCCCTAGCATTTTATTATCATTAAGCATCTGCATCTGACATGTTTCTCCACTCTTTTATTCAGCTTTTTCCTTTTAATTTTTCACCCGTCTGTATGTATTAAATATATGAACTCCATCAATGTATGTGTTCCTTACATATGTACATATAAAAGAAACACATTTATGTTAAATATATGGCACACACCTATGAATCCACAATAAGTGTATATGTATGTATTCATTTATCATAGACCTATAAAAATGTCCTGTGTAAGTTGTTTATATATATGTACATATATAATATATGCATATATTGTAGACATATGTTATGTACACATAATAATCCAAAAGTCTGCCAATATATGTTGATATTATATATGTAAATATAAAAGATAGATATGTATGTTTAAAATGAATAAGAAAAACATACACTGTAAAAAAAAACTGTTAAACGTCTGTCAGCAAAGTTTCCAGACGGATACCGTCAAATTCCAGTAAATGGTTATTTACTGTAATTAATTAACAGTAATTAATTAAATTGCAGTCTATTATTGTTGATAAATAAATAATAAATAAATTGTTAAACAGTGGAAAAAACGATATATTATGTCAAAATACATTAAAAATAATGACCTTTCAGGTTAATCTCTGTAAATTTAGGGCATTTATTAATTACTAGATGAAACTGCCCAGTCTATCTACAGTAAAATCTTATTAAAATATAGTTTGTTTTTTTTAACGCACAATAAGTAACAAATAATGTATAAAAAAAGCCTGAACCAGGTGAATCTGCGAGCTTATGTTTCATTTGCTCTGGCAGATGCGCCTGGCCCCTCTCCCATGCACAAGCGTTTATCTAGTATGAGGCGGGTTTAATACAATGACTGACAGAGACGAACGTCATTCAGGTATCTTTGTAAATATCCAATATCTCCCGTTCAGTGGCTAGCTACAGTGGCAGTATTAAACGGTGGACGGTAAATTTACAACTACACTTAAATTTTATGTTGATAAGAAATATGTGTTTGCCGTACTTCTGACAGGACGTACCGTCCAACAGGATTTCGATACAGTGTTTCGTTGCTGTGGTTGGTTGTCTCCGCCCATCGATTACGCCCCTTGGAAATCAAAAATGAACTGAGAGGTTCCAGACTAATACGCATTTGCGAATTAGTCTGGGGATGCCAAATGTCTGTACATTTACAGTATTAATCAGTCGTTTTAGAGAATTACTAGATTTAAAAAATGTTTATTGAACTGTGGAAAAACGAGCATAGTACATCATAAATTGCTACTTTTAATGCTAATCTATCTAAATTATGGGTATTTAGTAGTTATTTTATGAAACTGTAAAGTCTATCTACACACTCAAGGGAAATTGGTTGGCTGTTACATTTATTATAGTGTAACATGTATGATATAAATTCATGTTTCCAATATGAACGTGATTTAGTCATGTAAGATTTTCATGAAATTCAACAAATTAACATTTATTAGATTCATTCATGTTGAGATAAACTGAGACAATTTTAGTGTCTAGGCGTAACCAGAAAAATCAAGGCGAAGGCACAGTCATCGCGAGAAGAAGATATTGTTGGCTTGTGTATCCAAAAGGTAATCAGAAATCCATTATCTTCCATCTAAATGCAAAAAAGTATGTACTTTTTTGTGTGTTAAAGCTATTTGTTATGTATTGTTGTTTTTGACCAGACTGAAAAAGCTGTCACCATGTAACGTTAAGTTACCTCCTTTTTGCGACCCGTCACATGACTCACCAATGTGAACAATGAGCTAATGTTATTAATGAGCGATGTGCTAAGGTTTACCAGCTAAACTGCTGCATTTAAATGAAAATAAGTTATAAAGCACAAGTTTCATTTTCTTTGGGGTAATACTACCATTTACTTTCTAATTCTGGAATCCTGGAGGTGTATTTGAACCTATCAGCTAGAATTTAAAAAATAATGACATTATAAGTCCCAAGAAAACAAACTTGTCCTGAGGCTCCAGCTGTCCGTTGGTAGATTGGTTAAAAAAATTACTTCTGCCAGCAGGGGGCAGTACATGGTTGTTCTCAGTGTATCACATGCATGTTTTAATATTAAATTATGTTAGTTATATTATTTAGTAAGTTATTGATAGCTGTATATACTAAATGGAAACAAACTATCCACCAAAGGACAAGCTCTCAAAACAAAGCTTTTCCTGTTAGTTTGAGTCTGCCCACTGATGGCTGAAGCACATAGAAACCTCTGTTTCTTCTGTGAGTTCACCTGCACATTAAACTACAGGTGCAGTAAGTAAGTGCAAATGTTTAAAGGGAATAGTTTAAATGTTTAAAGGGAAATGTGAGTACAAAGACAGCATCTTGAGAGTTCAGGTCATCTAGACTGTTTTTTTTTTAGATTGCTTATTTTTTTCAAACAGATTAAGTACTAAGATCCACTTGTTAGCACTTTGAAAAATAAGTGAAGCAGTGTGTTGTATTTCGTAAATGTTTATCATAGAAAATTGAGACAATCTTATTTTCATTCTTATGATGTTTGCAAGCAACGGCTAGTGTAAAACATAACTCACTCAATGCCTATTTTGAGATATACAATTTTCTCAAAAAAATCTCCCATTTGTCTTATGTTTCCCGCCAACAAGGCTGTATACTTTGTTAAGGCAGAAGTTTCAGTTAGTGTTCACAGTAAACATTTAAAAAATGTTAACACTCTAAAGTTATTCTTTAAATTAACTTAATTAAATTATGGAAGATATTTTCACACGATTAAACTGCTTTCTTTAAGCAGTAAGCAATTCTGTTGGTCCAACTTAATTTCCTTGGGTTGGATCAACTTAATTTGCTACTGGAATTTGACTACTGTAAAATCAGTTTGACCAACCCTATTAAGTTAAGTCAGACCCAACCCTAGTAAAACGTTGAACCAACCCTACTAAATTATGTTGATCCAAACCCAAGTAAATTAAGTTGGGCCAACAGAATACCATGGAGTTCAACTAGTTCTGATGAAAGAACAGATGTGTATTTTCTTGTGACACCACACTTATCATCTTACATGCCAGAGTATGGGCTCCATAAAGTTGGAAAAGCTGCCAGGGATATGCTTTGCATTAATGCTGATCAGTGTCTGGATTTTTATCAAGGATCAAATCGATAAATAATAATGAATATTATTGGGCAATGGATATATGGATACACGTAATTTTCTGCCGCTCTCAGAGTGACTGTATTGCGTATTGTATTGTAATCGGAATCGGAATTGGGTTTATTGCCAAGTAGGTTTTCACATACAAGGAATTTGCTGTGGTGTATTGGTGCGTAACAAGTACAGACAATTACAGACAAGTACAGACAAGACAAGTAGTGCAAGGTGCAAGGGTATGCATAAATATAGTAATTTAAAGTACTTGAGTACTAGTGATAAGTAGTAGTGAGTATAATTAACAGTACAGAATATGAAAATAATATCTAAATATGTGCAATATATCTTTTGTAGATGATAATGAATAAATGAATAAAACTAAAACTGCGAGGAATGTGCAAAATATTGAATGTGTACAGTTTAAGTATAAACTATAGTCCACAAGTGTGCGTTAATGTAACGTATTACGCCGGGGCTCTGTGTGTTAATGTAACACGTGGTGTCTGTTGGGGGAGGGGATAAGGGTCCGTGTCAGTGGGGGTCTCAGGTCTTGTTAATCAGGCCAGCTGCAGACGGGCAAAAACTGTTCTTGTGGCGAGAGGTTTTGGTCCTGATGGACCGCAGCCTCCTGCCAGAGGGGAGAGTCTCAAACAGTTTGTGTCCGGGATGGGAGGTGTCGGCCACAATCTTCCCTGCATGCCTGCGGGTCCTCACTGTTGATATAGATGCATATATCTCATATACTATATTTCCGTATGGGATGGCTCACCTGTAAATTTTGAGTAAAGTATTTATTATCTCCACACATTTCTGTACATTCAGTCATTTCTTCAATATCTACAAAAACAGAAAGTAGTCTGTAAAATATAGTACTTTCTGTATTATACTTTCTACTTTATAGTTTATAATAAATTAGTTTTGTGTCTGTAAAAATACTATTAATTCCCTTTAGAAAAACATAAAATCACTTTAACCTCACATGCTTAATTTAAAGGAAAACACTTTAAATGACTACTGATTTCTGTAATTATGCATGCATTTCTTCATTATCATGAACAGGAAAAATCTGTACAATATTACACTTTATTAATTAAAGTTCATCTTGAATGTTAAATTTATAATTTACATTTTAAGTAAAATTACAATTGAATCTCTTCTAATACAGTAAATTGCTATTAAAAACCATAATATTAATGTAATCTTAAATTGTGGTTAATTACCTGTTATTTAAAGGGTACATTTTAAATTACTGCAAATATCTGTAAATCCACAGGCGTTTCATTGTTCTATGCGGAAAAAGGGAAAACCCTGATAAAAACAAATACAGATTTTATTTATTTTTTTACAGTGTATGCTTTACTTTTCTATCATTGAAAAAAAAAAGGTCACAAAGAGCAAAACCAAGAATGTGCCAATCTGATCGCAGTTAAACACATTGGCCTCATTCTGAATAAACACCCTGATCACTTTCATGTAAAAGTTGTGACAGCAATCTCCGTATCACTTTCAACATGGCACAAGTGGTGAGTGTCCCTCACCTATGTAATTTCTCTCAGAATAATTAAAGTTATAGTTTATTTGGATGACAACTTTACAGACACTTTAACAGATATACTAAGCCAGTAATGTTACGTATTCCATGTCTGAAAAGTGCTATAGTCCATCTCTCAATGCTCTGACTTCCCTACTCTGTCTGTGGCTCTCAGCTTCAAACCCAGTGGTTCTTACTGAAGAAGTGAATTTATTAAAACAGCTCACTAATATATAATTTAACTGGCCAATGTGGATTTTAACAAACGTTACTCAAACAGAAGGAAACTGCATTTGTTGGGTTAGGGGGTTAGGGTTAATTTGGTGCAAATAATTTAGTATTTGTGGCAGCAGGACGGTGTGTGTGGGACTGAGTCAAAATAAACTACAGTGTGTGTTCATGTTGATGAACACACACTGAGCAACATTCACCCAGAGCAACAGTGAGACTCATTGATGTGTTTTTAATAGTCTTTTAGACAACAATTGAGCTTTGTGGCTCAGAGGAAGAGAATATCAGGCTTTGATACACACACAGTACTAACATTAACAGTTATAAGATACATTCACTGGTGGTTTGGGTCTGAACATGGGATTTTTTGACAAGAAGAAAAATATAGAATCTCAGCTGCGCAGCAACAGAATATATTTTACAGTGTGAGTGTATAGGATGATGCTGGGACACACTATAAGAAGAAAACATATTTAATTATACCAGACAATTAATATGAACCGGATAGGGAATTAGGCCAACAGACAACAAGAAGGAGTTCAAGAAAAAAAATCAGTGAGGAGGCAGCAGTTTGTCAACTCTCCACAAGCATGCCTTTAATTGCTGAGAAGCTGCATCTGTGCCGAGCCCTCCGGAGGCCAGCACTGAGTTTTAAGATGTTAATGTGAGGTGATTGAGTGCTTCAACAAGCATAACTCTGCCTGGGGGTGTCTTCCTCCTCCTGCCCATCCCCTCTGCCAGCCTCGGCGGGGTAATTTGGAGCGGAGAGAAGAGAGGCTGTGCTGCTCATTACTGCTGCCTTGTCTGTTGGTCCCTGTGGACACAGTGGCCATAGCTCAGCAGTCCTGCCCCTGCCAAAAACAGGAAGAGAATAAGGTTGAGAGATATTGACTGTCTATCGCTGAGGCCTTATGCAGGCCCCCACAGACAAAGAGTACAGCCTCGGAAAATGTGTCACTGTAGTTTTCGCCTCTCTCAGTCAACATTTTTCTTTTGTGGTAAATTGTTGGTCTCTCAACCTTTGAAAGTTCAACAGACAGGTGTTGAAAAACAAATACTATCGAAACTAGTTAGACCTGTCATCTTAACGGATTTTGTAGGAAGGCAGACATTTGTGGAGAAAGTAAAAACTGACGGAACAGCAATTAATTCTCAAAGCCAAAGATTCAAAATATCCTTAAATTAACTAGGTATAAGTATTATTTTTATGGGACTCTCCTCCTAAGAAGAACGACAGTGTCAGTTGTTTCAGCAAGTGCCATGAACCAATATCTGTTTACTTTAAAATGATAAAGTCCTCTAGTGGCCGGAGGTATTATGACAGGAGCTAAGGAGGAAGTCAGGGAACGTAATTATAGTCCACGGAGGGAGGAGGTCGGAGTGGATGGATGAGTCGACGAAACAAAAACAAAAAAACATAATTTTGTTGCTCAATTTGGAGGACTTGTGGATTTATGTCAAACAATTCTGCACAGAATAAATAAATAAATGTTTTCAGCTAAATTTTGTGAAAAGATCAGATGTAGAACCGCCACCTCTTGCCAAGAAGGCAACAACAAAACAGGTTCCTTATTGCCTTTAAAAATAACCCATATGCGTTAAGGTGATAGGCCTGGCTGATTTTGAAACCTTGAAACTCTGTGGGTTTGAACAAACTGGCTGCACAGCTTAAGTTTGTAAAGACTGGCCCACCGATTGTTCAGTGGTGTTTTGGATGTTAAAATCAAAGTATTTATTTGTGAGGTGTTTTGAAAGAGTCAGTTGGGACCCATGGACTTGGAGCTGAGAGCCACAGATAGAGTGGGGAAGTATTGCGAGATGGACTAACTTGGCGACTATTGACTATGAGAAAAATATGGAATAACACCAGGCTAAAAGATTGTGGTTTGAGTTAAAGACAACTACTTGGTTAAGGTCAGGGACCAATCATAGCCATGGGTAAAAAAGACCAAAGTTGATTGTCGGTAGGAAATAGGACATGAACAGCGGCCTCTCATGTCGAAGTCACAATGTTTGTTTACCCATCTGTGCACACTGACCTGCTCCCTTTACGGGATAAAGTATACAGCAGAGCGGTTTACACAACAACACACTGTAATCCTGAGAAGACCTTTCCTTAGTGTTGTTTTTTTCTCTTTCCTGTGTACCACTTCCATCTCCCTCCTTGTTGCTGTTCCATCAGTTTGCCCTTAACTTCCTCAGGTTCCCAAGTACAGCTGTGCAAACAGCTCACTAATAAGAGTGAGGGGACAAACTCCCTGCAGCAGCCTGAGGTGGTGAAAAGTTAATACACGGGAAAATGATGCCTAGAAGTGTCTGGCTGCTCTGTAACCGCTGCCAAATGTTCCTAGGGACAGGCTGAGATAGTTAAAGTAAAATTACTGCCCCAGCCACCCGAGGGCTCCACCCCTGTGTTGTTTTGTCAAGTACAACACTTGCAATATTGGTATTTTTATTTGCCTCATAGGATCTGAGAATCCCAGAAGTGCTGTATTGTCTGCTGTGCTGTTTGCATCATCATCAGAATGTGGATAGTAGTAAAAGAGGCTCATAGTGATTAACTACAGTATTGATTTTACAGGGCTCTTCAGCCATATACTGAGATCTATATCTTTGTAGCACCAGCATGTCCTCTTTGAGTTTGCTGGAAAGCAACAGCTCACCAACCATTGTTTTTTATATTTAAAGCTCTCTCATTAAATGTCTGTGCCTGTTTGTAGTGCTGCAGGGTTAATTAATCTCTTGTGCCAAATAAAAGAGCTAAATCTTCCAGAGATACTGCAGCTGTGTCTCATGTCTTCTTCAAAAGCTGAATTGCTTAAAAAGTAGAATCCTCACAGAGAATCTGACACTCAGGAGTTAGAGTATCCACATTACATAAACTTGAAGTTCTCGTGAGCCTGAACAGCTGGTTCCAGAAGTAATTTTCCTCACTCTGAATTTTCATTTCAAACGTTTCTTTATATAATATCCTCAGTATTACTCAACATATAAACATGGGGAGCTCCTGAGTAAAGTAACAAAGCAAGTTTTAAGCATCTCTTTATGTTTTTCCAATTAGTTTGGCTTCCTCTAAAATATAGAGCCATCTGCCATGCCTAAATAAACACATTACCCATGACCACCATGGACAATACTGCAGTCAGAGGCGCAAATCATAGCTGAAGCAAATTCAAAACAATTTGGCATTACAGTTGTAGAGTTTCTGATCCACCACTGCCTTAACTGTTAAACACATTTAACGGTATTTTCTTACTTAAACCAACAGTAAGTCCAACAGTGTAATATATGATTTCCATTATAATTTGCTTGTAATTGAATTGTATAAAAATATGATTTTTTATTTTAGTTGAAATTGGTGTAGGGACAAGTTGCATTGACTTCAACTTCTATGTGGCAAAATTACTGTTTTTGTCAATGGATTCTGGTGGCTTTGAAGAGGGCCATATAACGGTTGTTTCTGGTTAAACAAAAGGATCTTACTCTTTAACAAAAAGGTCTATGTCTGTAGGGATCCTTTCCATAGTGTTGCAAGATGCTTTGAGTAGACTAGAGTCTTTCTTAAGAGACGTCTGGAGTTTTAGTCAGAAGGAACAAGTGTGTGATTGTGATTTAGTGAGCCTAATCAGAGTTTACGTGAAGCCACTTGTCCTGATTGTTATGGAAATTCTGTAAGGCAGTGTTGACAACATATTGTAACAGATAATGAAGCAGTTAAAGATTTTCAAAAGCATTTAAGGATATTTTCTTTCACCTGTTTGAAAGAATTTCTGTGGATGCTGTCTGTGGTTTGTGAGCCATTGGGCTTGTGTAATACTAATTTGAATGGCTCTGAGTCAGATAGAGGCACTTTTCCTCTTATTACAGAGACACCATTATCTCCATATCCTTTAGAATATAATAGGAAGACTATTGATTTCAAAGCCCTAAACAACCTCGAAAACCTCTTCAGGAGTATAATCCTGACTCAGATTGGTTTGATCTTATTCACTGCAATCCCTCTCACATATTTTACCATAATACTGTTTGAATTGCCCAACGTATAAATGTACATTCTTAATTCGGATAATGTGTTATTGCAAAAAATCACTTTTATTAATACCTTGGTTTGTAGGAATTTATCTTTAAAAAACTGATTAACAACATTTCTAAGAGGCAGAAGATAGAGGGTAGTCCGTAAAGTTAAACATAAGCCCAATTTTCACTATTAAAAGGAAGACCTTACTTGAAACAATCATGTCTTAATCATTTTGTTGACAACTTAACTTGGAAGGCAGTTTTGTTTTGCTCTCAGCATGATGTCATAGAAAATGTATTATTTTCTATATCAGTACTAATAATAAAATAAAACTGTAGTTGTAATTAAATACAGTTGATTATTAATTTGTTTATTTATTTGTTTTATTTTGGAAGGTTAGTGAAAAAAACTATTTTTTTATTATGATTATGGTATTCAAAGGAAGTACAATAACCATTGTGCTGTTTTGGTTTTCTTAGCAAAAATATGCAAACATATTCTCACATCCACTAATAAAGTTACTTAATACATATACTGCACATGATATTAGCCCCACACAAGTTAGTACTAATATGAGCGACCGTTTGGTATTTTCCTTTTGGCAGGTTCAGACCAGATAAGGGCACCATGGTTATTTAATACTGTACTGTGCCAATATCCAAACAACACCTGTGAACATTTCTACTGACTAATAAAGCTACAGTAAGTAAACTGCAAGGTTCACACTATTTTGTACAACAGTCAGTTTGAAATTAAACCCAAATCGTCCTGCAGCCTATTAAAACATCAGTTCACATGTATCTATAGCAGCCAGAGGTTTGTTATTTAATACTATATATATGGATATGATAGGAAAATCTGTGGTTTTGATAAGGGATATGTTGCCTCTCCAATCAAATGAGGTTCAGTAATTATAAAGTTGGGGATTAATTCCCATTGGAGAATTTCAAAGGTTGAGAGAGGATCCCTTCTATGATTAAAGGTGCATTAAATATTACATTAAATTTATTTAGCTGACCCTACAGTAAGTGCAGTCGATCATGTGAACACAACCCAATAATTGCAAGAATGAAGTACATCAACTTCATCAAATATGCTGAACTGCAATAAGAGATAGAGATACTTTTCATTCTGCAATTGAACTCTACATGTGTAGAGTTTGTGCTGTCCTGATGATGGAAGCTTGTTCCATCATTGTTGAGATCATCTTATAACATTAAGTGTTCCTCACCAAAGCTCATTGTGTGTATTTTTTAGGCATAAACAATGTGTTGAAAGCATTTTCTTCCTTGTAAACCTTCATTTGCATGTACACCTAACATCAGTCTTCTTGTTCCATGCCTCTGCTGGCCCATTTTTAAGTTTCTGCCATCAAGTGTCTACCAGTCTCAACATGAAACTTGCAGGAACGCGCATTTCATCACTTGTTTGAATCCGTGCGCGTCCTTGTGCACCACTGTTAATTTTGTTAGCAAAACCTGCAAAAAATATTAGATTAAGTCTGAAACTACATAAAATGTAATCTTTAATAAGGAGAACTATGACAGCATGTGATACATTTTTCATTAACAAATACTAAACAATCAGGTGAAAGACAAGATAAAGAAGGATAAATGGACAAATGAAGTAATGCAAAGTCTTATTCAACAACCTGCATGCATCTGTGGAATCACATATTGTATCCAACTAAGTAGTACAACAGTATCTTCTGCCGCCCAAAAATATATTTTCTTGATTTAGCTGCTTTTCCTGTTAATAAGCAGCATCTTGCATTCAGTATGGTTATGTCTCAGTCAGTAAAGTTTGCTAACTCGGAAGTAACTGATTTATGGATTAAATTCATCTACAGTCCCAATAAAATCAGACAAGAAGTGGCAACCAAACAGCAGAGACAAACAACATTTATATAAAGGTAAGCTGTAGTAACTTTATCAAGTGCTGCGGCCCTGGATGTAACGTAAACGTTTGACAGTTATAGTCAGGTGTTCATTGTTGCCATTCTTCCTTTACATGTTTGCTAAAGATATATCGCTATGTTCATGGTATATGATGTTTTATCTTCTCCTCTCAGTCTTAACACAGACAATAAACAGTCTTTTAGTGAAAAAGTGAGAGAATGATCTTCTGAATGATTCGCTGCTCTGTAGAGGACAGTGGATGGTGGAGGTGAGCAGAACAACGGTCACATGGACACTGTGTGTGTGAACGACTTCATTCTGATATCATAAAATAATGCTTTACCTCGCAACAGACGAGAACAAGACCTGTAACCATGGTAACTGCAAAAAAAGCAAAGATGGCCACAGGTTTGGCCACAAAATGCTGGGAAAACAAAAGTTAAAAGTCTGTGACAAAAATGAGACAAAAATGTCACTGGCTAACACAAAGACAGCTTTTTCAAATGTTATTTATACTGCCCAAAATCGCAAATTTGCCTCAAGCTGCTATACAATCTGAACAGCATACAATCCCTTCTTTCCTTAGACCCTTGAATCAGATAAGGAAAAACTCTTAAAAAGAAAAACTAACAGGCTTTTGTTGTCCTTGTTTTAGCTGTATGTCTATTTCTATCTTCCTGAAAATTTTTTCTTAAAATTGTGTGTAATATTGAGAGCAACAATAAACCGGACTCAAGTGTACAGTACTCGAAAAAGCTGATTCTGCTTAAGAGGTTGATAAATGTGTCACAGTTGTTAATGATTATTGTAAAATAGCTTCTCAAGGTAGAGTCTCAAAGAAACCCGGTCTTACTTTGGTTTTCTCTGAAAAAATGAAGCATTCTGCTTCGGTGGAGAAGAACCTTATCATAAAGACGGTCAGGACTGTTCTTGTTAACTGACTGTTATCTCCATACATTATAGTATTAAATACTGATAGATAGAACACATCCAAGATAAATGAGGTAGGGAGCAGCAGGTCTGACAGATGGGGATACTTTGTCACCAGTGTAGAGTTTAGCCTGAGGCCTTAGCAGGTACGCTTTTACTCTCCTGGAAGCAGACCAGGGGAACTGGGCCAAATTCATTAGCATTATCAAGGCCTTTGCCAAAACGGCTGCTTGTCCTGCGTCTCCTGACAGAACACAGAGAAGCATACGTCCAAGAAGTTTCCCTGCCTCACTGTCAGAAACATTCAGACGTGACTTTGATCAGAGGGTTTTAAAACTTTCAGTTTCAAAGTTCAAATTATTTCAGGAACGAACTATGACACATTTAAAGGGACTTTGTAATGTTATTTGAGTATTATTTCCAAGATGATTTTGTTCTTTATGTCTTCACTGTTCTTGAGTGGTGAAGACATGTCAGAAAAGAATACTATTACATATGGATGAATTAGATTTAAAGAAACCCAAATCCACTCCTACCCATTTTGGCATGAAGTACTGTAAAATTCTGAGGGGCTTGAACTTTACCTGAGAATTTTTATTTTGTTACTTTACACTACAAAATATTGTACTTAAGTCTCTGTAAGTCTCAACTGACTCCACCTTGACCAGATATACAACAATAATACTGATTTATAATAGTATCTAATTATTTGATAATATATATATAGCAATCATTGGCGAGAAAAATGCTGGGTAGAGATAGCTGGTGAGAAAGTATCTTTAGCCTTGCTCTAAGCCCTCACTCTTTCCCACCCGTGTTTACAGTCTTCACGCCGTCTGCAAGCACTTCCGGTTGGTGGGGATGAGTTGGTAGCCTCTGTTGTCTTGGCGATCTCTGGAATGAGCAGGAGATTTCCTCTCTTCTGGTTTCTGTTACTATACTTCCTGCCTTATTGTTTTTTTCCCACCTTTGTGATTATCTAAACCTCTTCTTTATTAGCATTACCTGTTTTCACATCCCTCACCAGTTTTACTGCTTAGCCACCCCAGATCCTTTGTTCCTTGTTGGTACTTCGTAGGTCGTTGTTGGTTTCTGTTCCCGAGAGTTCACTTGGGAACCCAGGCTGTCCGCCTGTGGTCCCCAGCTCCATGTTTCGTCTCCCCGGACATTTGCCCCAGTTCGTCTTAGTTCATTGTTGGTTTCTGCTCGTGAGAGTTCACTCCTGAGTTTTGTTACTTGTATCCTGAATTGCAACATAATCTAGATCCTTAAGAACTCAAAGATTACAGACCAATCTCTAAACTCCCCTTTCTTTCAAATCCTTGAAAAAGTAGTTTTTAACCAACCAATTAAAAAGAAAATTCCAATCTTATATTTTGGTATCACTCAGTCTTGTTTATCCCGTCTCCAACTAGTTCAAAAAGCAGCAGCAGGAGTTTTGACAAGGTCAGAAAAGAGGGAGCACATTACTTCTATTCTTGCCTCCCTACACTGGCTGCCTGTTGGCTATACAGAATTGATTTTAAAGTCCTGATGTTTGTTTACAAAGTGTTAAACAGCTTCACCCCTCTTACACTACAGAACTCCTGTCCCCATATCACACTGCCAGAGAACTGAAATCGTCTGTCTGACTTCTGTCTGTCCCGAGATCCAGAACGAAGTAGTGGGGACAGGGCCTTCTGTATCGCTGCCCCAAATCTATGCACTTATCTTCTTCCTACCATCCATTTCTAAATTTTAAGTTGTAAAGCACTTGCAAGGTCAACTATGTTGTGTGTGTGTGTGTGTGTGTGTGTGTGTGTGTGTGTGTGTAAAGTGCTATATACATTTTATAAAAAAAATTGATGTACTATGCTTGTTATTTTTTTAAATCTAGTAATTCTCTAAAGTAACTGATCAATACTGCAGACATTTGTCTTTGGTTTCATGTACTTATTGCATTTTTACACATTATTTCTCCAATATTATAAGCTACATGTAAAAACAATATTTGAATGGGAAATTACTAGGGATGCAGCGATACCACTTTTTTCAAACCGACACGATACCGATACTTGGATCTGAGTACTTGCCGATACCGAGTACCGATGCTGATAACATCCGTGATGTAGGGGCGGCTGGGAATCTCATATCGCGGCTCGAGTGTGCTGAGAAGATGGCGAAATCCTACGTTTTCCACAACCGACAGTGGCTGGTCATCCAGAGCAATAAAATGAGTCAGAGCCTCTGTTATTTTAACTGCCCGTGGATTTTCACATTTTTTCTCGCTTTTCCAAAACCTGAGTTAAAGTTGGCTGTTGTGGTTTTGCATTAGCCTTGGTAAACTCGGTGTACTCAGGGTTTTGATGTGTCCTCAGATGTTTTATCAAATTGCTCGTATTGAACCACGTACTCTCCTTCCCTCCCCTGGACACCTTACGAGTACACAGTTTGCACTCTGCCTTGCTTCTGTCATCATCGCGTATTTTGAAGTGCGTCCATGCGGCTGACATGCTGTTTAGTGTGTAGCCTTCTGCAGCCGGTCTCACTCGCCTAACCACACTGTTCCTAATTAGCTCGACATCTCCCCTAGCCGCCAATCTAAAAAATACAACAAAATGACAAGCCACCCTCTGATCGCGGTCTTCGTGCAAAGCAATTGCATCCAATAAATTGGTATTGGTTCATGGTATCGATTAACTTTAACGAGTACGAGTACGAGTATATTAGAATAGTATCGGCCCAATACCCGATACCAGTATCTGGATCGGTGCATCCCTAGAAATTACTGTATATAGACTAGGCAGTTTCATAAAGTAATGGGATCACTGAAGTCTTTTGAATTCATCCTCTGGGGACCATGAATGTTTGTTTTAAAAAAAAAAGAAAATCACAGTAATCCCTTAGTTGTTGAGGGATTTCAGTCCCAACCAAAGTAGTGGACTCAACAACAGAGAGACTGACATTGCCATCTCTTGAGCCCTGCCACTAGCACATCTAAAAGCATATCTGCACCAAATACCTACAAGAAATATACTGAAAAACTGTAGATTTAAATGTGCTTTGAAATTAATACTGGTTGCGTCAAAACATAATTTTCTAAAATAAATTTTGCAACTCATTAAATAACACTGAACATGTGGACGATGATATTTCTTGAAGCTTTCTGACCCTTTTTTTTGTATTATTACTTTTGTGCTGCAGCAGTTCTGAAGCGTGAGAAAGATAGAGAGATAAAACAGACTTTCATATCGGATTCAGAATATTTCCTCAGCCCTCTGAGAGTACAGCATGTACAGGATCAGACATTTGAAAATAATTACCTCAATGTTGAAAAATGTTCCAGGAGGATTTTCATACATCTCTCTCACTGGTTCTCTCTTTGCAAGATACAGTAAATGCCTTTTAATAGTCGTACCCTACGTTGTAGCAGGAAAAGGTCAGGAGTAAAATTCTGCCTGACACTGGAGGTTTTTGTGGGGTAATTTAAAGACGTGTCAAGAAAGACCTTTCCCTGGTGAGCAGAGAAATGTTCCATATTTATGACGCCTCTGTCTGAAGGGTATTAGAAGAATAAGTGAGAGGGCACTCTCTGAGTTGTAGAAGAAAAGACCTGCTCATACCTCGGTGGCTCAGGAGAAGCTCAGGATCATGATACTAGAGAGGATCCTGAATCACAGAATGACAGGAGCTCAGAATGCAAGACAGGTTGAAAATGTGAATAAACAAGACAGAGATCTGAATCAATATGGTATCATAGCCCTTGAAAAGAGCTCAAACCTATGCTGTCAATTTCGAGACAGAAGCAGGAGCTCCTCTGCTGTCAGGGAATTTCAGATGGACTCTGAGGACTTCAGAATGTTGGAGCTTAGACGTGTTAGTGAGCTCTGTTGTCTTAAAGGACGAACTGTGCTAAAGCTTTGTATTTTCTGTAGCTGTCTGTACTGTGTCAGCTTTAAATTCTGCATAAGTGAAACATATCCATGTTTGCTTTCTGAAGGAACTACACATTTGCATTCTGTTTCTAGCATTTACGTGGACTGGCTCATGTTTTCAAATCCTGACTGACCTGCCAAAAGCAAAGAAAATAAAACATGATGTCTGTTTGGGGGCTTTGCTTTTTGGAGAAGTCTCAATGTTGCCATTCTGTGAGTAAAGAATAAAATGTGTGTCCTGTGCATTCATTTTTGTCCAGTTGAGATGTGGATTGTGCATCAGGGGCACCACTTGGGCTACGTGCCTGGCAGAGGTAACCCAAAAAACTACTTATTTTTGGCATTTGTATTGCTTTTATTTGAGAGAGAGACAAAGTAGGAATCAGTGAGAGAGAGGGAATGACCTACAGCAAAGGGCCCAGGTTCCAGTCAGGCCAGGGCCCCCTTGCAAGGCCTTAATGGTATGCAATCTACCCAGTGAGCTATCGGGGCACCCCAAAGACTAGTCCTGAAAGTGATGAAGCTCAGGATGGTGAGTGACATATTATGTTATAATACAAAGCTTGTTTGTCATATTCTGATAATATCATACCCAGTATTATTCAACATTGTATATGTTTTGTGTCTCTTCCCTTGTTGACCTGTTGGGGTTGTGTCTAATAGGTGAAGGTGGGATGTTATGATGGCTGATTGAGATTGCTGATTGCTGGTTCCTGGATTGGTTTCCTCAGGGCAGCCTTTGAGGATAACGCCCTGCCTGCCGCAAGCTGAGTGAGCACTTCTCTTCCTGCTTGTTGTATTGTACTTACTTGGCAGGTGGAACTACTTTGCTAATTTTCAATGAATAATTATGATAAAAATGTCCCTAACTGTTTGAAATGCACCTGTCCTTGTTGACGAGTGAATAACAGACCTCTCACATTGGAGAACACTGAGAGAGCACCTTTCAAACTATTTGCACATAATCAGGATTTAATACTTATTTTGTCCTCTAAAAATTAAATTAGAGCCTTCCATATGTTTCATGCATGCTCAATAGTTTTGTTGTCAATACAAGGCCACAGACTTGAGTTAGTATCTGCTCAAAAAGCTCCTGCTTTTTTGCTCACTCTTCATTTTTGTCTTTTAAGTGGTGTTTTATTTCCCCAGCTGCTTCAGGCAGTTTTGCTATTTTGTAGCACCAAGTGGGGGCCTAAGATAAGTGTTGTTGAAAATAAAATCAGGTTGAAACATAGGGACACAATAGTTGGAACATTTAAAAACAAAAAAAAAGCCCCCGGATGGTTGCTGTTCACTTTGCAACTGATTGCTGCGTGAAAACGAGCACAGGGTCAGCTGAACTGCTAATAAACTGCAGCTAAACAATTCTGTTGACCAAAACACTAATTTCTGGATAGCTCCAGATGACTGAACACTCCATAAGTTGCCCTCCCGTTTATATTACTCCTATGATAGGATGTGTTTCAGTCGTGTTTTTTAGTCATCCTTCTAAAGCATGTCTGACTGAACAGTCGACACACATTCTGCTAAAGTTTTACCAATAAAAAGGAAGACGAGGCATGTCTAAGGTCAGCCACAGAACATACACAGAAGACCAATAATGACCATTACTGATGAAAGACTGAATACTTTTATGATGCTTAGGTATTTTTAGGGTCTAATTGTGATCAGTTAAATCTGGCAACACTGAGTGTTATTGTCAAGTTTACCCTTTTTTAATTTATTTTTTATTTAACACATAAATAAATACAATTGTGAAATTAACATAAAAAGAAGTTTTGATAGTAAGGAGGTGGCTCACTGTAATAACCCAATTACCACAGCAGAATGTCCTCAATAAGAAAGCATCAAAAATTCAACTCAATGCTATATTTGTGAAATATTTTTTCAGGAAAGCGTAAAACATGGGCTTCTAATCCAAAACTTTCCTTTTGACTGACGTTATCCAGCGGCTGCTTCAGGATGCTGTAATGCTCTCTGACAACAGTTGCCAGTTGATGGCAAGCAGGGCTGATGTTGGCTTTAAACTGTGCTGTTGACAAGGCAGCCCGAAGTTTGTGCAGCGCTTAACTCTCCCTCCCTCCCCCTTCCTTCTTCTCTCCCCTGTGATGGAAGCATCCTGACAGGCCTCGGGGCTCTGCCGCGGCACCGCTGACCTCCCTGCAAATGGCGCTTTTTGTTTGCGAGGATGTGCTGTCCACCGCCTGACGATAACACATCAGTTCCCTGCGCCTCGTCTTCACACATCTGAAGGAAAAAGCCATTTGATTTATGCTCAGCTCCCTGCACCGCTCTTCCAGCTATTATTTTTAGATGTAATTTTTCTATACTCCAACTCCCGAGTGCTGCTGCCCACATATTGATTGGCTGCTCAGCTAACCACGGGGGAGTTGCACCAAGTAGATGAGTTGAGAGTTGAGTTATGAAAAGATATGTGGAATGTAGATAGAGATGTAGACAGCAGTCACTGAGCTCTCTGTCAGGAGTTTTACAGTTAGTTAAGATATTATTTGAATCTTAAAAGTCTTGGTTTTAAAACTCGTCAATGAATAATGTCTATTTTTTAAATAGCAATCTTTAATCATGTAATACAAGCAGATGTTTGTCCTGTCAAGTACTGAAATTTGATAAATATGAATTTCAGATTCAGATTTAAACCCTTATTTACAATCTACAACTTTGAAATTGTATGTGAAAGTTGAATGTGAATTTGTATATTTTGAGTTTGTTCATAAGGTTTTGAAAAACTATAATGGCACCAGGATTATTATAGTTGACAAAAACTAAGACTAAAACTAGAAGTGAAAAAATAATTTCATCAACTGAAATAAAACAAAAAATGAACAAGGCAACACAAACAAAGAAATCTGTGAATTTTCTCCCTCCATATGCACCGTGGTTGCTATAGTTGGTCTTGTTCTGTTTGACTTGTTAAGAGTCTCTGGCCTAATAACAGGATGTAAAATGAAGATGACAGGAAGAGTTCCAGAAGGTGGCAGCAGTGCAACATAAAGATGCCGACTGCCACAAAACCCCAAAGAAGAAGAAGTACTCGATACGCAAAGTAGATTTTCTAAAATGGCTGAAGTTGCAGGCAGAAAGCAGCACAGTCCTTTATGGGAATACTTTGACTGCCCCCCCCCCCCCCGTAGTAGACAAAAGTAAATGTGTCATGATGAAAAGCGTTGCTGACATGTGGGATACAGCTAAAGGGATTTGAAAGTTCTTCTGAGAAGCTCTCACAGAGAAGCACATGGACAGTTCCAGAAATGGTGGGAGCGGGAGACTGCTATAAGCTCACAGTCGGTCAGGCCTCCACAAACAGCAAATTGAAAAACTAAAACTAGATACAAACTAAATAAATCTAAACACAGTTCAAATCCTTCATGTAGATTAGAGGGAAACAGATGAATGACTGGACTTTATGGTTGAGGCATTTTCATCTGTCCCAGAATCTTGTTGATATCTAAATTTTCAATTTATATTTTATTTAATTTAATTTTAAACAGACCAATCTCACTCGCATTACTAAAAACCTTCCACATAAATTCCAAATATGCATTATACTTACAGTTTGGTTAAATTAAACCTCAAAACATGAACATTTCCAAATCCTAAATGCTGATTCTGATTTACCAAATGCAGGTACAAATACATGCCTATAGTCTAATAGGCTGTTTACATCACAAGTAACCCAGGAACCATCTCAGGAACATTACCTGCATTTTAACCACAAGAAGCAGGTTCTCAGTTTAGTTTTTGAGCCATCCTGGACCCCAAAAGTCCCTCAGAACTATAAGTATCTCTCAGGGCATTCATTTTTACTCCTGTTACCAGACTGATCTGTCTGACATAACCCCTCTACTACAAATTACATTTATAGATTACTAATACATTCGGGAGAAAATGTAATTAAGTCAAGTCAAGTCAATTTTATTTGTATAGCGCCAAATCATAACAAAAGTTATCTCAAGACACTTTTCACATAGAGTAGGTCTAGACCATACTCTTTAAAATATTATTTACAGAGACCCAACAGTTCCCACCATGAGCAGCACTTGGCGACAGTGGCGAGGAAAAACTCCCTTTTAACAGGTAGAAACCTCGAGCAGAACCAGGCTCTGGGTGGGCGGCCGTCTGCATCCACCCAGTTGGGTTGAAAGGGGAGGAGAGAGGGGGAGAGGGGAGACAGAACAGGAGGAGAGACAACAAATCAGACTAATAATAATAACAACTGCAGCAGTGAGTGTGGAGCAGGAACATGGGGGCAGTAGACGGCCGGCAATCACAGATCCAGAATCTACAGCTCCAGAGGCAGAAATACCTGCAGAAAGTGAGAAGGAAAAAAATCACAGAAAGCACAAGGAAGAAGTGGAGTTAGTAACATGTATTAGTGGGATGAGAATGCGTACAGATAGAGAGGGAGAGCTCAGTGCCTTATGGGAAATCCCCCGGCAGTTTAAGCCTATAACAGCATAACTAAGGGATGGTTCAGGACTCACCTGAGCCAGCCCTAACTATAAGCTTTATCAAAAAGGAGCATTTTTAGCATACTCTTAAATGAAGAGAGGGTGTCTGCCTCCCGAACCCAAATTGGGAGCTGATTCCACAGAAGAGGAGCTTGATAACTAAAGGCTCTGGCTCCTATTCTACTTTTAGAGTCTTTAGGTACCACAAGTAACCCTGCATTTTGTGAGCGTAGTGCTCTAGTGGGGTAATACAGTACTATCAGCTCTTTAAGATATGATGGTGCCTGACCAATAAGAGCTTTGTAAGTGAGGAGTAGGATTTCAAATTCTATTCTGGATTTTACAGGGAGCCAGTGCAGAGAAAGTTTATGGAGTGTTTCCTAATAATATTGCCTAAAGGAAGCATATACAAGGTGAATAAAAGTGGTCCAAGCACTGAACCTTGTGGAACTCCATGACTAACTTCTGTGTGCATGGAAGATTCATCATTTACATGAACAAACTGAAATCTATCTGATATATATGACTGATACCAAATTACTGCCTGGATTATGTTTCCTGGCAATGTGTTTTCTCTGTCCAGGAAGTGCTCAATCTTGTTCACAGAGAAGTCATAGGGATGAGTTTGTGGTTGATAGGAGGTGTGCAAAGTGCACTACTTTAACACTTTGGTCAAAGTTTAGGAAAGATGGTGGTTTTGCTTAAACATTGGGTCAACAAGTCCTGTTGCCTTTCACAATTTACCTCTTTGATATTAAACAAAAGAACTCTCTCTCCATAGCCTTAACTAAAACATAAAAAAGTGAATCATGTTTTACTTGCCATATGAGGGGATATTGTTGGGAAAAAACAGTGAACAGTTCAGTTCAGAATTAACATTTTGTGGCTTTGCAGATATGTTCATTTAAAAGATTTCCTCATTACGCTGATAAAGATGTAATCTGGGCAGAATCACATTTTTGCTGTTGCAGATGAATGCTATATAAACATATTTCTTTAAGAAACAGGGTTGAATGACAAAATGCCTGCTTTGATTCCAGCCATTCCACTCCTTTGTTGAATGTGATCCCTGTCTCTCTCTCGCTTTACTGATACACTTCACACTTCCCGTTGTATATAGATTTATTACTACTGTTTATACCTGAACAGTATACAGAATATATGTATTCTTGTTCACAAGTTGTTTAACCACCACAACAGTATGTATCTTTATTTATTTATTTGGGTACTTCTATATCCTGTTCTTACCTGTCCTCACCAGGTCTCATTATGCATATACTGTACATACTATATTACTACACAACCTTATTACCACAGTATTATATTCTGTTCTATTCTATTTTATATACTGTATATTGGAGGGAGCCTGAGATTTAAGATTTTCATGGCCAGTCACTGCTTCACTGTAATTGATGTGCCCATGACAAATAAAGAACTTAATCTTCCCTGTCGGTCCAATCTCAACTCTCAAATAAATACAAAGATAAATAAAAAAGATAGAAAGAAAGTGAAACTCCTAGTACAGCACATTAAGCTCACCCATTGTATGTCATAAAAACTTATTTGTTGTAACATATAATCTTTCTGTCTAATTCTGTGGGTCGGACTGAAATATATTTAGATGATGTCAGAAGAATAGCTATATGTGAGAGAAGTTACCATGCTACTATTATTCTATTATTATACCATGTCAATGCAGCAGCATGTATGAGGAGAGAACAGAGAGTACCTCCTGACTGGATCAGATACAACATACTCTATATGGACAGTAAAAAAGTCTTGTTATACAGATGTTTTGTAATAATATTGGTTTCTCTCTCCATAGTAATGTGTTTTGTGGCATTTTGCCAGATACCACTGAGAACAGTCTTTTATTTTAAAAATATTGACATAGATCCTACACAGGCAGTGATGATAACAGTGGAAGTGGAAGGACATTTGGCACAGGACATCCTATTCTCTGGAAATTTTTATAATTCTTTCTATGACTTTCCCTGGAGCAGCAAGGTCTAAAATCAAAGATTGGATCAAATGTTTGGGAGTATGAAATCCTTATTAAAAGGTTTAAAGAAGACAAAGAACTTCCATTTCCTAAACCTTGTTTTTGAAGCTTTGAACTGTGGGTATCTGTTGGTATGAAACTCACAAAAGTAATCATGGGACTTATTGTATCTTTTGTTCATGGAGTTTGACTTTCTGTCAGTGGCAGACTTGTCTTTGTCTCTTCAGCCACAGCTGCCCCAGCAGGATCTATTCTTCCCTATATGCCATGTTAGATTACCTGAAAAGAGGCTTCTCACCTGCTCTGTAGTGTTCTGGGTGAGAACACAGAGTGTGGGCACATCCTTGAGGTTATCAAGTGGGCACTTCACTTCACCGTGGTAACACTCCAGGCCTCCATTTTCCCTGGGGAAACAGAGAAGAGAACAAAACCTCAACACCACAATCACCATCTCAGATAAAGTCACATTCCACAGAATTAGAACAATCCCAAACAGGGCTCATACACCAATTTTATGAGCAGTGCTTCTCAAGGGCAACACACACTGGCAGCGTCAAAGCATGTTTCTCTACAGAAAAGCAGCAATTTTATATTTATTACGTTTGCTTCTATGATTGACTACTTCTACTACTTCTTCTGTATTACATGTCTGCTGTGCTGTGCATTGCATTGGCAGATGTGTGGTGTACTTTAGGGTCCTCAGATGTGTCGACACTGTCTCTTCAGGCTGATCAGTAAATGGTATTATCAACACAATGTACTAATAATGTTTTATTTTCTCTTCGAGGTGGAGTTCATTTTAGCAGCTTTACATGCTGCTGGCTAATTAATCTATAGGAATGAATCATATTTTAATTTTTGATCATATATTTAGTGTGTAAAATCCGAATCTGCTAAGTAACCAGTAACAAACTGTCAGATGAATGCAGTAAAATACCAAGAACAATGTTTTCCTCTGAAACTACAAATCATTTACCTGGTTTTTCCCTGCTTCCCTGACATGAACAACTCTTCACTGAACCACACAGTGAAAAGTCACTACATTTATTGAATTAAGTGAGGCACTTGTATTTTACTTATATTTCATTTCTTTTTATGCTGCTTTATATTTTCACAACATCTGCAGATCTAAGATTTTCAGATACAGAAGATATCAACTGATAAAATATGATGTATCATTATAAATTACCCAGCAGTACATAAATGGCATTCCAGTGGATCTGGATAAACCAGAGCCAACCTGGTGACGGCTAACACGACAAAGAGTTGAGTGGCGGACAGTGGGTTAGTACCAGTACTGTTGAGCCCTCATTGGACCCAATTTGGGTCAATATAGAATCAACACAATCCTGGGTTAACTTTACCCAGTACCCATGCAGACATCTCCGTGTTGTTTGGACCCTATTTTTCATTAGTAAAATATGGCATTATTCAATATAAAATGATTATTAATATAATTCACATGGTGTCCAACAACTAACAATACATTTGATATGGTGTTAATGTGAATAACCCAACACTATTATAAAAAAATATAAATTACACTAACACACAGTAAGCAAGTATAGAAACAATAAAGTGGATGAATATAGTTAATGACAATACTCTCTTTGCATTGTGCATTGTTAACCTTCCACTTCCTTCTTCCACCGTACAGAACTCCTTTTACACAACATTACATTACCTGGAGATTTTCTGTAGCTGCTCCCTGTTTGGTGGCTACTAGTAGATCCGTGATAGAAAAGCATTTGTTTGCTTTCTTCACCATCTCTGGGAGATTTTTGATTCTAATAATATTCATCTCTAATATGTTGCAGCTGTAACACAGAGCCTGAGGCCATTGTGAAAGAATATGTTGGCCAGTGGTTTCACTCTATCGCTTTCCTCTCCTCTTTATTCTCACACACAGAGAGAAAAACAACAGCATCACACCAGGGGAGGCAGCAGACAGGATGGAGGGAGATGTTAGCCCCTCAGCATGCAAACATCTGATTTACAGCTTGATGTGTCTGTGCTGCACCTTGATCAAGTGCTATCGATTGAGCCATGAATGAAGCTGAATCAATGAGTGGAGACCTTCAGCAGGACTTTATGTTAATAAATATGTTGGAGCAGTGGGCGACCAAGGTTCAGCTCTCTGCCGGTCATGCCCCTTCTCTTGCAATTCTTTGTGCTTCTGCTTTTAATTCTACTTAACCTTCACCAACCCTTGCTCTGTGTATATGAGAGTGTGTAGGCAGCAGGAAAAAAGACAGGCTGTGGGTGTTCACAATGTCACAGTGTGGGTGTTTTTCTCCTTAACCCAGAGTGAAAGAATTAAAGGAAGAAATAAACAGTTGCTCTGTAGAACAGACATACAGTATAAGGTGTTTTTACAGCTTTTCATAATGTTATATTATTTTGATGAGTTAACTTACACAGCCGTCATCCAGCTGTATCACACTGTCAAGAACAGTGCAAATAGATGTAAGATTGAATTTCACTGTTCTTACTTAATTTATTCAGAGTAAAAACATTTTTTTCATAGTGATGGTTTCTGTTCACTAACTTAAGTCTAGAATACAGATCTACCAAGCACCAGGCAGAGGTGGGAGTAAGTCACACATGTGCAAGTCACAAACAAGTCTCAAGTCGTAACCTTCAGGTCTCAAGGAAGTTCCCAGTTATTGTGAGATAAGCCAAGTCACTGTTCATGTCAAGCAAGTCGTAAGTCAAGCATCGGCGTTGTCTACATCGGGCTGACAAATAGAACATAAATTAAAAAAACGATGATCATCGCAAAATGGAAATACTTGAATCCCCCTGCTGCTGCTGCCTGTGTGTGGATGGAGAGAGACTGAGGGAATTGGTTAGCTGGCTAACGTCCTCTGATATACAGGCTCAGTCAGTCAATCTGTAGCCCTGGACGCACAGTGGCTGCTTCTGCTTGGCTGTCAGGCTCACGCAGCAGCAGTTGGGGAGACCAGGGATTTTGTCCCAGCACCTAAAACTCGCAAAATGTTTGTTTTACAGTGCTCAAATTTTGACACCAAGTACTGCTATTTGTCTACTATGAATAGCAATGTTTCCAACTGATCCAACTACAGGCCTATCACAGAATGAATTAATGGATGTCAAATACATGGAGTTCCATTGTTACATACATTGTTACAACTTTGCCCCACTACCAGGGCGGAGTTGTAACACAAGCTGGAGTAAGTTGTGTTTCAGAATTGTCCATCTCTGCTGACGTCTCTCCTGTTCCGGCATCTGGGGTCCCAGTCGGCATCCTGTGACATCCATGTTTCCCATGTGTCTCCGCCCCAGGAGTCCCAGCTTGCAGCACCCCCTGTGGTTCCAGTCTCAGCCTCCGGGGCCCTCTGTGGCCGAGTTTCCTCACCCTCGCCACCGACCGTCAAGTCTCAAGTTATGAATACAAAGTCAAAATCAAATCGAGTCTCTCATTAATGTTAGTCAAGCAAGTCTCAGGTCCTTAAATTTTCAACTGGAGTCAGGTCATGTGAGTCGAGTCCCCCACCGCTGATGTTGATATAGTGGCCACAACTGACATTTTAGGACAAATAACACTAATGTCTCCATCCAAGTTCATTTTATCTGTCCATCATAAATGAAAACCACAGAGAAAACAAGTAAAACAAGGTGAAGCTTTGGCAGGCAACAAAGAAGTTACTGCTGTGATCCAACTGTCCTCTCATCTTCCCTTCCAGAACTTTTATTTGCCAGCTCCTTACTTGTCAGGCCAGCATCTGCTTTGAAAGAGCTTGAAAGGAAATCAAAGAGTGGTTCAAGCCAAACTCAAATCTCACATTCACCTTTGTTTATCTGTTATACCAAAAGGTCTTTTAAAAAACCATACACATTGTAGGATGATGTTATGATGAAGAATTTAAGATCTTTCCCAGAACTGATAAACTTCACCCAGGAACCTCTGCATTTACAGGTCACAAAACAAGCCCTGTTAGGGCTCAGCAGGTCACGAATGGAAAGTTCTCGATTTACACAGGTCTGCAGAAACTCACGGAGGATGAACAAAGTTTGAGTGTCAATCGGACACCCTAAGGAAGTTTATTAAACTACGATCTGTTTTCACAGAGCAACTTAACCCCGCCCTTCTTAAAGACCAATGTCCCCTGATCTCCGGCTTCCATCAAAGACTCCAACTAAGCCAAGATTCCCACATTCCAAGATATGGGCTGAGGACAAAGGACAATAGAAACCGACTTTGCAATGCCAAGTTAACTCACCATCTGAAAGTACTGAAGTTTGTGTGACATATTGATGTTTGATGCTAAGACAATCGAAGCTGAACAAGAACTGGTAGAGCTTGAGCTGTGGTTTGAAATGTACTGTACCGCCATCTTTTGTCAAGTGTTCTCTCAATCTTTTTCTTGTGTTAAAACAGCACAAAACAGCATCTGACATTTCCACTCTGGATAAATAATGTTGTACTCATCAGTAAATCTTTTTAGTAACTTTTCCAATCAGGAAAGGGAAAGATGCGATGTGTTTAGACTCTGTTAGTAGCCAATAAAACAAGAAATGTGAAAATGCATTTATATAATCACTAGCACGATCATAGCTTGCAATAAAAGAACATGCAAGTTGAAATGCTACTCTGCGTGACACATTGACCCCCGGGGGCAGATGTATCTGTATGAGGGTGATCTGCGAAACACCCCTCTTTTGTATTCCCCTCAAAGAAGAGACAAGCATTCTATTTGACCACATTTCTGGTAGTTTATTTATTTTATTTTATTTGATTTAGTTATGTCGGCCATTTTCAACTTATATAACTCAGATACTATAAATAAATGATCATAAGTCATTTAAATTATGAAATTTAAAACATAAGTCTTATTTTTGAACAGCGACAAGCCAAATCAAGCAAGTTTACTGACCAAAAGGTGTAGGCTGAAGCCTTAGCTATTAAACTTACCTTTTTACATTAATCATTAATCAAGTGTAGCTCCTGCATCTCTCTCTCTCTGAAGGCGACGCAGCCCAGAATTCCGCTGCATCCAGAGCTGCACTGAACGTGCCGAAGACATCTTGCCAACCTATAACCAGTTATCTAATATAAATACTCTATTGCCAGAATTGAAGGCAAGTCCACTCCTTCCTCTTAGTAGTCATTTGCTATAATGATTTAATGCTTTAAAGCTTTTGTTGCTACAATGCATTGTAGCAGACATGGACAATGGTAATCCAAGTCTCCGTTGAGTTTAAATTTGATTTAGTGAAATAGAACAGATGTTTATGTTCATGTACTGTAAGGAAGAGGAGTCTGTCTTCCTAAATAGATTTTAGCATACAGGAATGTGCTGTATCTGTCAGGGCATTATCCCAAAGAGCTGACGCGACAGTATTGTTCCCTGACTGCGTCCCAAGAGTTTTTTTTGCATGTTTTAACATTAATGAGATCGTAGAGAATCTGTAGAGGAAGGATACATATTCTCAAAAGTGCCGCTTCGGGCCAAAAAGCCGATTTACTCCCTCTGGCTCATAATGCTTAGGTTTTTTTCTGCAAGGAAGTTCGCCTTCAAATCTGCAGCACATTTGACAATTGAAGTAATGGGATTTGGAGTACAATAGGTAGCAGCCGACAAGGGAGGGTGATTAAAACATATATTTCATCCCCTTGCAGAATGAAGAATGTGAGCAGGTGTTGTCAGATTGCTGTAATGCTTTAAGCTTAGCAGACATATTGAACTTCTAATGAGGGAAAGCCTTTGTTTTGGGAAGACTGCCCCAATCAGGCAGCACTGCCGTTTATGATCAAACCCATAAAACTAGAACCATCATCCAAGCCGTGAACACTTTATGACCCTAATAAAACATGTATTTATTGTAGCAGAGAGGAATGAGGCCATGCTATAGTCCTGGTGCAGAACTTTTGTGCCCTCTAATTTGTGCCTCATTAAACATTCAGCTCAGGTCATGGCGATGAGCCGCGATATTCTAGGGGATTGAGAGTAACATTTGATGTCATACATGGAGCAAACTAAGAGGTATTCTGCATGCATATTTAAAATTAAATTAGTCAAAAGGGCAGTTAAACATAAGAAAGCCTTTGTTCATTTTTCTGTAAAAGTATTGTGTAGTAAGTGAGGCATGAACTCATTTTCTTGACCACTGAGTCTGAATATCACTCCAGGTGCAGGTTCCACAAAGATATGCGCTAGAGCTGTATCAAAAAATGCTTTGAGTTTTTTAAATAACTCAAACATACCGATACTTACATGGAGGTACAAGGGAACAAGATGTGAAGTTGGAGAATAAGAGGGTAACAACCTGGGAACTTAAAAACCACTGGATACCTATTCTGATATTATAGGTACAGTTTGACCCACTGAGCAACAATCTGGCGTTCTGGTACCTATTCTAATATGAGCCTTACCATTCTCCTGACCAGCTACACACAGATCACAAATGAGCGTCCACCAACAATGTTTGCTGGTGAAGCGAGTGGCAGCTGAGAATGTCTTCCATGGACATAAAATCAATAATCTTCTACAACTGCCTTGGCTGTTTTGAACACTTCTGGTTTTCACTTCAGTTGTACATGCGCTGCTGTAGAATCCTCAACAAAAAAAAAGCATTTTTACTTCCTGTACTCCATAACAACAATGAACAGCATGTTGTGTTACAATAGTGTCAATCCACATAAACCTGAACCACCACAGGCTGCTTAAGTCCCCTGTAAGTACAATTTTATTTCCCATATATGTAAGTGGGCCAGATTTATTACATATACAGTAACATAAAGGCTACATGCTTACAGTATGTTCCTGACAATGCTCTTTATTTGAATGAATTATAATGAATTCATTATAATTAGAGGACGACCCACTCTGAGCTAGAGCTGCACCATGTTCAGTCAGTGTATATACATTCTCCAAATGACAACATTAACAACATGGGTGTAACAACACATATTCTCAGACAGTCTTTCTTCAAAGGCATTCACAGTGTTGCAGTCAGTAGGAAACACAGAAAGTTAAGGAAATGGTTGGGTATATAAAAAAAAAGAGAGAAAGCTTGAGAGAAGTTCAAAACCTGCATGCTTTCTCACCTCGACACGCCTGGCCAATCACTGTCGACATACTTGTCAGACTGACAATTTTTGCAACTTTCTGAAACTCACAAAAGCAGCATCCAGATTACAAAACTCTGTACACTCTGTATTCACATACTGTACATGACAACCTGAGTCATAGTCAGGAGGTTTAGCCCACTGTCTTAGACACTGCCATTGGCTGATCACAATAAATCTCAAATTAAAGTTATAATACTTGACATTTTCATTAGATCAAAGACCATTTTTTAACTTTTTATGGTTACATTTTTTCAGCAATAGTCATTACCTGTAATTGCCTGTCTTTATAGAAGCTACTGGTGGAGTCATGCACATACTGAACATGATGGGGAAGTAAAAAAGCAGACCATGTGTACATTTCTTGCAATGCAGAAAACACCATTTAGTCCCGGGCAAAAGGAAGAGTATGTGTAATTGTCTTTCTTCTTAGTCTTCTTTAAAAAAAAAAAAAAAAGTCACAATGTCTGCCTATATTGTGTGGATACCTGCTCATTGTGCCTCTCCACCCCTCCCTCCAGCCATTTCCACTTTCCCAGGCCCCTTCAGCGTTATTTTTTACCTGTCCACAAGATGCCCTCAGACTTTTTGCTTTCATTCCCCATCCTGCCACTCCCGTCTGCCCAGCAATCACCTCATTCCCCTCACTTGAGCTTCCCCGCCCATCCCCAACCTGCACGTAATATCCTCATCAGCCCTGGAACACATATAGAAACCCCTTTTCCCCAGTCACTTGTCAGATTGTTGCAGTTTCTTCTTTTTGCATAGGAGCCACCAGTGCTTGCCTGCATCTGCCGGCTTACCTGCCTACCTGCCTGTACTGTATCTGCCTGCTTATTTGTATCTTTAACTGGTCATTAAATCATTGAACTTTCCTGATTTGCCCAACAATCTGGATGTCCTTGTCATGCTGCCTCGCGCTCATTTGCCTTTATGCTAAAGCAATGAATTCTTTGTTGTTTTCTGAACTGTGAACAGATACATCAGTTCTTCCTCTATTGCATTTCTGACAGAGTAGCTGCTCAAGGTGTGTCTACTGCCCCTGTGGTGTGTACATATGTGGGACCTGTATCATCTGAATGTACTTTCCATTACCACCATAATTGCCACCAAATCAACCAGGAAATGAACACAGGGGAAACATTCAGATCCACATTAACACACTGTTGTGATGTCACACAGTCTATGTTTGTACAAGCAGCCATGTTTTCTATTGGTCTTGGAAATCCTGGAATATCACGGAAATAGTATTATATCAAGATTACCTGACTTTTCCAGACAGGAAAAATAAAAAAGTAATTATCTTGCACACACAGAAAATGTTCACAGTAGAAGAATGTAATAAAGTAACTTTTCCATTACTGTTACAAGGAAACCCTCTGACACCGCTCTATCTTCAGTACCTGTGAATCTATTTTAACACCCCTATTGTTTATGTCTTTTACATTTTTCTTTGATTGAGCTCATGTTTGAAACAATGTGAAATACCTAATTGATGGATGACATTTGTCCTATTATGCAGTGGCTGAAAACACGTCACTCAACTGATTCTTCTCTCCAACACAATGCTCTGTATTAGAGATTTATTATTGTTACATTTTAAATTAAATTGATATTTTTACATAGCTATTAGATAAAGGCATCAGAAACATTGCTGGGGTAATCAAGCAGATAATTAAACACAAAAGACTGCCATTAATGATGATAATTAACATAATGCACTAAATTCAGAAAGAAAGAGCTGATAGAAAAGGGCCTCTGTCATGTAAGATGTACCAAAACTATGGCCAGTCCCTTCGTTCATGTTTTACCAGAGGAAGACAAAGTGAAAGGAACAATCTGGTTGGTGTTCCCTCGAAACACAGGAAATGGCAGAAAATAAGAGATAATTAAGCAACTTGAAGCCTCGATTTGGGGAAAAAGCCATGTCGGTGAAACAGTTTCTATTCATAATGCGGTCAGTCTTTATTCGTTCCATTGCAGCTGCTAAAAAATCTTTTGGACGCCAAACGAATCAATGTGACTTCAGTGACTCTGTGAGTCCACATTTAATTCTCTTATTTGGTTGTACCACTACACTGGTAGTTCTAATTTTTATTAAGTTTTTAAGAGTAACTCCGCTTCTGTTTGAATTTGAATTAATTAAATGAAGTGGTCGGGGGACAGACACAGTCTCTATGGGATTTTTTACGGGGTTTTGGCTGGGTAACCGCTCTAATGGAAGCGCAGAGAAGCGTGTAGGACTGCAGCTCTGCTTCCTGGTCTGAACTCTGGATTGTCACTAGCAGAGGAGCTAAAAGAGGCTACGGAAACTAACAGAACTGAACAGCGAACAAAAGATGTGAGATTAACGAAAAGTCACTAAAAGAAGGAGAAAGCTGTGAGTGTTTTAAGACTAGTGTTTACATGAACAGCGGGTAGTTAGCTGCTACGATGAAGAAGACAACAAGGTTAACTCTTTGAGTGAGAGCAGCAAAAACATAGGACATGTATAAACATATTTAAATCTAGAATAGAATAAACATTTTATATTTTTAAATTCAGATGCTCCTGTGCCCCAGGGCTCACTAATGGTTTGGTCCATCCAATTATTTCTGTATGTACGGTTTTATGTTGTGATATTTATGTCACTTCCTGCCTTTTCTCTATTTCTACAGACACGTGAGCATAAACTTATTGATGGTACTTGAGGAAGAGCGCCAAAAGTGAAATGTGTTGCATTGCATGGTAAATGCTGATCCAAGCCTTTTTTTTTATGTTCTTCATGCCATTAAATGCCTGTATTTGAGCACATATTTTGCATATTAAATTCTCTCACTTTTTTTAATTTGACAACTCCCCTCCTTTTTTCAGTTAAATTAAATATTCTAACATCTAAATCTCACATAAATAAGCATTTATTTGCTCTCTTGCCAAGACTTAGATGAAAAGATTGATACCACTCATTTCTGTATGGTAAAAATGAAGCACCCACCAGTAGGCAGCTGGCTTAGCTTATCGTGAAGACTTAACACAAGGGTAACAAAATACACCAACTAGTACCCCTAAAGCTCACTGATTAGACTCCAGGAGGTCACAGCTTTAGGCCAAGAAATTGTCCAGCACATAACTGCTATAAAGCCACAGTATGTCATTTTTACATTTGTGTTGCGTTACAGCCTGTCAACTTGTGATATTTAGAGGTGCTGGTTAGTAGATTTCGTTTTCTTTACACAGAGCCAGGCTAGCTGTTTACCCCTGTTTCCAGTTTCATATTTAGCGTACAGACATGAGTGTGGTGTTGATCTGATCATCTAACTCTTTAAGAAAGTTTTGAGACTGTCAGTAAATCAGTAGATGTAATTTAGGGTGGATTCACAGTTTAATCTAAATACTGTCATCTGTTTATAGTCAAAAGCAATTTATCCTGGCACTGGAGAAAAACTCCTCTAAGCATGTCATGAAAACATTAGTGACATGTTTGCATTGCAAACATTTAAGATAAAAATTCCTCACTGATAAAGCTTGGTCTTCCTGCAGTTGCGGCTTTTTGACACACAGCGCTGCACAACACTCTCAAAAGGATCCACACAAATAAGTTAAGATTCACAAATACATTTCCATTTCAAAATGTTAAGTTTACATACAAATGATGATGTACGAATTGTAACTTAGAGGCACAGATACAGATTGGGATTTATAGAAACAAATCACTCTGCATTTATTCGTGCATTGTGTTTAACAAGTTACATAACTTGACCCCTACTTAGGACCTACTTTACATTTACAGGAGATGTTGCTACATGAGTTACTAGATTTAATTACGTTTTAATGAAGATACCTCTGAACAAGTTGATCAAGGCTGTCAACGTCAAACTCTGAGAACAGTACAGAGATGTGAGTCTACCAGTTGTTAACTGCTGATCTAATTTGGGATGCTGCGGCTTCTTGTTGTTGCAGAACCCAAACCCTGGCCTTCTCTATTGATGTTAGTGCAGGCCTTTCAAGCACCTGGTCAAGACACGATGTGCACCACAGACGGAGACACACACACACACACACACACACACACACCATTTAAATCGCATGACCAAAATCATGAACTTCACCAGCCTAGTTTGCTGTTTGTTATGCCGCTTAGACAGGCCAAATACACTGTAGTAGTGCGCCACCAATGGATCCATAGGTTCATGTGTCCTTTTTCACACACCCAACATCTGAGCAAGTCTTCTGGGCGTGGGTCTGATAAAGTTCAAGATGAATCAGACTTTAAAACTCTACAAATGTCTCCTGTTTAAGTGATTTTTCAATGTTGGAAAAGACATCAGATCATAATCTTTTCAGCTTTGAGTGGAACAATCTCAT
The DNA here is from genome assembly GCA_031216445.1 of Lateolabrax maculatus. NCBI lineage: Eukaryota > Metazoa > Chordata > Actinopteri > Acropomatiformes > Lateolabracidae > Lateolabrax > Lateolabrax maculatus. The sequence continues at coordinate 3,211,352 of CM062205.1, forward strand.
GAGGGCCTTGAAGCCACTGGAAACCACATGAACAGTGTCACCACTTATGCTGAGCAGGTAAGGGTTCTCCTTCCTTGCTTATGTCTCCAGTCCAGTCATCTTGCCCCTCATCACTGCACAGTTGTCCAGTAGAATACTGATGACAGCTTCCAACACAAATCATGCACCTAACATTGAGAATTCTACCCGTGTTCAGGATTGTAGACTCATTGGCATTCAAGGAAAACATTCCTTTTTTTGCTTATTAGATTTGTGAATTCAGGGGAAATGCTTTGGGTGTTAATATAGCTTGCTTGAGTGTTTGGTATGGTAATGGTCAGTCTACATACAGCCATAGTCTTGCTACTCAAGAATATTTTCCATAAGACATATAATTATCTATTTATGAATCCAAAACAACCCCGGCCCCATGCCAGAATTCCAGCACAGTGCCAGAGAACTTAAAGCCATGCAATTATTATCAAATTAGCATCTACAGTCAAATTACATTATTATTCATCATTAGCCGGAGTTATTCAAACAGCATGCTGTAAAATGTTGCTCCTATACTCTGTTGTTGCTTTTTAAGTATTGGAGCTCATTTGCACATGCAATATATTATGTTCATTGGAGCAGTTGGGGGCCTCACCAGTGAGATTAATAGGATGCTTTATTTTAAATAAAAATGCTTATTAGTGCTGATACTTCCCAGGGTGCCCGGCAATAGCAATTTGTCATCAGATGAGCCCCCCACTAAACATTGGGCTGCTGGAAGCCAACCATCTCAGAGTGGAAGCCAATAGAGTTCCTTGTAAAGGTTCAATTGCAATCAGACTTTACAATTAAATGTCAAACTGAAGCTCAGTGGGCCATAAAGAAAAAGAGCATGCTTTTCCTGGAAGTGTGTGTTTTCCATTCATTGTCAGTTCATGAACTGTACAGCTCAGGACAGCGCATCAACATGATATCTGATTGGACATGTTGACCTTTTATATACTATGTCTTGGTGACATTTTGAATGTGATTCAGCTTTTTAAACTTGTTAAGTTGACACTTTGCAGCATTGTGGCAGTGCTTCACCTTTTAACCACGCAGGAATTGATTTGGGGAAATGGCCTGACCACCATTAATGCATTTTACCAGCCACTGTTTCTAAGTAATGGCTGTCAAAACACTAGCATGTCCCACAAGTCATACAGACTCTCACACATATGTTTTCAACTAGGCGATAAGTGAATGAAGATTTAGAGAAATAAAGACAATTATTTAAGATGTTGGACAGAACAAACCACATACTGATTGTATAACTATTCATAGAGCCTTACCAATAGTAAGAAAAGTCATGGAAGTAAATAAGTCATGGTCATTAAAATCAAAAGGATTTAATTAACTTGCGAGTATTGATGTGCTCAGACATTTCATGGCAATCTGAATGTTATATAGTTAATTATTTTGTATATTGATATTGACAATTCTGCAAGACCCAGATCATGTCCAATGCTAACATTTTTATAACTGCAAGATCAGCTCATGGCATAGCGTGGTCATAGAAAACATTTGACATTTTGGGAAATTCACTCACTGGCCTTATTGTCAAACATTAGATACCACTGTCATGTCTGTACATTAAATATGACGCTACCACTTACCACAAAGACTGAAAGCAGGGGGAAACAGCTAGCCTGGCACTGTCCAAAGATAACAAAATCGACCTACCAGCAACTCTAAAGCTCACTGATTAACATGTTGTATTTTGCTTGTTTAATCTATACTATCTATACTATTAGTTACTCTAGATGGCATTGCCCTGGCCTCTAGCACCGCTGTAAGGAGTCTAGGAGTAATCTTTGATCAGGACATGTCCTTTAATACCCATATAAAACAGACTTCAAGGACTGCCTTCTTCCACTTACGTAACATTATAAAAATCAGGCATATCCTGTCTCAAAAAGATGCAGAAAAACTAGTTCATGCATTTGTTACTTCTAGGTTAGATTACTGTAATTCCTTATTATCGGGTTGCCCCAATAAGTCTCTAAAGACTCTCCAGCTGATCCAGAATGCGGCTGCACGTGTACTGACAGGAACTAGCAAGCCTTTGCTTGATAGCCTTTAGCTATCAAGCGCCTCTTCTGTGGAACCACCTAAAAACGTTCCTTTTTGATTAAGCTTATAGTTAGGGCTGGCTCAGGTGAGTCCTGAACCATCCCTTAGTTATGCTGTTATAGGCTTAGACTGCCGGGGGATTTCCCATGATGCACTGAGCTTCTCTCTCCTCCTCTCCCTCTCTATCTGTACGCATTCCTATCCCACTAATACAGGTTACCAACTCAATTTCTTCCTGGTAGTCCTTGTGCTTTCTGTGTTTTTTTCGCCTTCTCACTTTCTGCAGGTATTTCGGCCTCTGGAGCTGTAGATTCTGGATCTGTGATTGCCGGCCGTCTACTGCCCCCATGTTCCTGCTCCACACTCACTGCTGCAGTTGTTATTATTATTAGTCTGATTTGTTGTCTCTCCTCCTGTTCTGTCTCCCCTCTCCCCCTCTCTCCTCCCCTTTCAACCCAACTGGGTCGATGCAGATGGCCGCCCACCCAGAGCCTGGTTCTGCTCGAGGTTTCTACCTGTTAAAAGGGAGTTTTTCCTCACCACTGTCACCAAGTGCTGCTCATGGTGGGAACTGTTGGGTCTCTGTAAATAATATTTTAAAGAGTATGGTCTAGACCTACTCTATGTGAAAAGTGTCTTGAGATAACTTTTGTTATGATTTGGCGCTATACAAATAAAATTGACTTGACTTGACTATTCTGTGGCTGGGCAGTAAGTCCTGTCCCCACCATGAGGTTGCCAGGCAGGCAGAAGAGACTCCATTGGCCAAACTGTAAATTCTTAAAAAGTTATTTGTTATCAGGCATTTTATTTTTTTAAATATTAGGAAATTATCAAAAAAGGCAACATACTTGTTAGCAGGCATTCACCACACCGCATAGCTTTTTGCAAGATGAAATAAACCCAACCCAGCAGTCACACACAGTCATTCCTCCCAGGGTTCCCTTCCTGTTATAGATTTCAAGACAAGAGGTTTGTTTACATCTTCATTTACTTCCATTTGCAGTTGCAATTTATATTTATTGAAGGAAATTAAATGGAACAGACCTGAACTGGGCTACTAACTGTATGCATCTGGTCAATGTGATGGCAACACTTTCAGCTCTGAATTAAATTTCCAACCTTGGGTGATCTCAACCGAAAAAACCATCCATGTAATCCATGTAAGAAAATATTGATTTAAAACGTTTTTTAGCTTTAATAATATATCTATTCTGTTCATTTAAATAATACCCATATACATACACAATACAAATAATATAGAAAACGTGTGTGTGTTGTGTATAATGAGGCGGCAGCAGAAGGAAAGGTAAGTGCTTATTTTTCTCCTGCTCATTGAGCAGATAATCATGCAGACTCATGCTGTGAGCTGGTTTCATACACAACACGTTAAGTTATTGTGCTGCAGGGAGAAGCTGCTATAAACGCTAGCCAGTGAAGCATGGATGCTGTTTTGCAAGTGTGCATGTGTGTTTGCATGCCTGGCAGCATGTTCACTTCAGCATGTATTGTATACACATGATTACACAGGTATGATTATCTTCAGGCCTGGTTGGAAAATGAACTTCGGTGCTTATTTGATCCATTCTTGAAAGGAAAGACTTGGCATGCTTGCTCAGTATCTATATAGCCAAATGCCTCTATTATATCTATATATATATATGTCATTAAAACCCTCCATCCTTGGATGTCATCATGCATCAAATTCATAACTTTTTAAACTAAATTCTTAGAGTGGAAATAAACTCCCATATTTTTGAATCTGCTTTGTAAGTAAGTCATTAATTAAGAGTCAAGGTTCATCTAGATTAAATTATTGTGTTAATATGTTTGCTGGTGGGAAACGGCCCCCAAACAGGTAGTGGCAAATTGAGACTGGAAAATGAACAACTGTTGTGAACTTGAAGAAGAATATAACAAGCTATTGAATTACCTTAAACTAATAATTTTGTACTTTTATTACTTTTAATCTAAACATACCTTAGTCTTAAACAGTGCCATAACTGGAATTAATCTTGTTTTTCCAAAATAATCTTAACTCAAGGTCCACTTACTAGTTTTTTGTTTCAACCATATCTGATGATGGAGAATGCTCACTTATCACGAACATAACTGTAAGTCATGTGATGAACCAACTGAACCAAATGCATGGCAACTGAGAAAACCCCATTCCCTGATTAAGATCCTGAGACATGGTTTGAAAAGTGGACCTTGAGTTGAAATTGGACCTTGAGTTGAAATTATCTGTCAAATTACAGCTTACACAGTTTAGTATGAACTCTCTCGCTCAAAGTTTCTCACTCAATACTCACATTATTTTCTGTCTGATGTACCTCAGTTGATGTTTAATAGTCACTGGAGGAAAAGAACCTGCCTCTTAATGTGGCTACATCCTTCTGGAACTATGAAACAGCCCTCAGCCATTTTGCTGTACTTTGGGGTGCAGTGGACACCAGTTTGCGTCCCCACCCAAGTGTGTTGACCAGGTGCTTTCCCAAAGCGCTGATGCTTGTTTGTGATGCCCATGCAGAAAAATGGGATCGTGGTGTGTCCTTATGCACTGACACACATCAACCCACAATGACACACAACAGGTGTGTGGGCAAACATGAAAGGCTATAGGTGTGAATGTGTTTATTTGATTCAAAGGCAGTTGGTGTCAACCCTCATACCGTCTTGACTTTACACACAAAGCAGTAAAGTTAAGAGCAATGACCAAAATCTTTAATCCAAAAACAAGCAGGTGAATAACAGAGGGTCAAAGATGGTGCCTTGGGGAACACCACAGGTCAAACGGGCCACAGAAGAGAAGGCATCACCGACCACTAATAAAAAAGTTCTGTTTGATAAGGTTAAGATTTGAAGCAGTCTAGAGCAGAATCCGTGATGCCAACCCTGTTCAAGGCCAGCCAATAGAACAGAACTGTGTCAAATGGTGAGCTGAGATCAAACTCAATCTCCAGCATCAGCTGTAAGAAAAAGATAATTTATTACTGTAATGATGGCAATTTAGTGCTACACGTAATTATAATTATAAATACTGTATATAGTATACATAGTATCTTCATAAAATAAATCAACTTTAAGTAAAGAACTTGGAAGAAGAGATTTAGAACTTGGTCTGGACTGTTTAAAATCCAGAGGGTAAAAGCGTGCACTACTGCATGATTAAGGCAGGAGGGAACACAGTCAGTGGACAGAGAGCGACGCGACATGGCAGTGAGGTTGAACCCCCCTCTGCAGCTACAACAGCCACCACTCTTCTGGGTAGGCTTTCCACAAGATTTTAGAGTGTGTCTGAGGGAATTTATGCCCATTCATTCAAAAGAGCATTTGTGAGGTCAGGCACTGAGATTGGTTCACAATCAGCGTTCTAATTCCTCCCAGAAGTGTACAGTGGGGTTGAGGTCAGGGCTCTGCGCAGGCCAATCAAGTTCCTTAACACCGAACATGTTCTCCTTGCTTTGTGCACAGAGGCACAATCTTGCTGGAACAGTAAAGGACCTTCCATAAATTGATGCCACAAAGTTGGAAATTGGCTAAAATGTCTTTGTATCCCATAGCATTAAGGAGAACCTTCACAGGAACTAAGGGGCCTAGCCCAAACCCTGAAAACCCAAGACCATTATCCCTCCTCTTTACAGTAGGCACTATGCATTCAGGTGGTGTTCTCCTGGCATCAGCCAAACCCAGATTTGTCCATCAGAATGCCTGATGGTGAAGTGTAATTCATAACTCCAGTTGCAGCTAATTTACACCAATCCAGCCAAAGCTTGACATGTATTGGCATTGCACATCGTTGTGATGTGAGGCTTGCGTGCAGCTGCTTAGCCACAGAAACCCATTTCATGGGCAAAAATGTTATGAACTGACACAAAGGTGGCATCCTATGCCACGTTTAAAGTTTCTGAGCTCTTTATAACCCATTCTAAATGTTTTTATATAGAAATTTCATGGCTATATGCTGGATTGTATGCACCTGTTAGCAATGGGTGTGGCTGAAACACCTGAACTCAATAATGTGAAGAGGTGCCACTAACTTTTGACCATATAGTGTATTTACAATGGATTAAATAGTGGAACCAACACTAAAAATCTTCAGAAATCTGGCAGGCATAATGAAAGTGCACAATGAAAGGTGGATAGAAATGATTTGGTTTGTGAAGGACAGAAATAGCTCACAGATCATGGAGGAGGCTTAAGTTTGTTGACTCGGAGGAAGGTTCATTATTTCAAGATTTAATGGTTTTGAAAAGATCTGTGAGGTAATGACGTTTGTTGATGTTAGAATGGGAGGACCTAGCTTCTTTTACTGCTTTTTGATAAGTGGACATTAGTTCTTTCATAATTTCATATGACACCGTCAGACACTCCTTTTTCCATTTCTGTTTTGCTTGTCTGCATTTTCTCTTTATTTATCGAGTGTTATTCAGCCAAGGCATGCTGTGAGTTGGTTTGACTGTGGAACTTTGCATGTATTGTTGAAGTTATTAAGTAAATAATCTATAGACATATTTTGTTTTTGGACACTGCTAAGTCCAGTGGTGATGGCCTTATGAAAGCTGTCAGCAGAGTTACTTTTGTGAATACGAAAAGGAACATAAGTGGTCACTCGAAGCAGGAGGGTTTAACAATAGTGGTTTTGTGGTCAGAAGCACATAAGCTAGCCTCGTAGAGATCCACACTCAATAGTAAAACCAGAGTAGAGAACAATGTCCAGCGTGTGTCCTTTTTAAGTGAGTGAGACCCTCATCCGACTGAGAGACATTAAAGTGTAACTGCACCCTCAAATTCTGCTAGCTCCCTCCCTCCAGCACATTTTAAAAAACGTAACAGGGGAGCAGCGACTGTGGGAGACGTGGTCTCGAGTCCACGTAGTGTTTGATGCGTGGGGTCAGGGGTCACTGACCACCGCTCCGTATTAGAATCAATAGCAACACGAAGCTGGCAGTCAGAGCGAAGCAGCCGTCAGCTCGGCTAACGGTAGCAGCTCTGCTGTGAGAGGATCTCGGCTGTGAAGCCATGCTGTTGATCGCTGTTAACGGTACTGTTCGTTGGCTCTAAGTATCTGCCCACCTCTGATTAGAGGGTGGTAACTTTTTTCAAAATATAAAATTTATGACATAGACAAGTCCCACCCGGTCCACTCTAACTCAGCATCAGCCGGCGAGGTGCAGAGCTGATTTAAAAACTGTAGATGGGTTGTTGAGCCATTTTAAACCTATAAATCCCAATCTTTATATATTTGGTGAAAAATGTTAATATTAACACCAGCATTGATGTGTTTCATCAGAGTACAGTCATATAATTCAGTTTACAGCTCAAAAACATGTTATTATGAAAGAGGAACCACGTAAAATCAAGACTCTATCAAAATAATACAAGTTAGAAGTTCCCAAGATATTATGGGGAACATTTATCCCCGTGAATCACAGCCGGTCCAAAATCTATGCTGGTGAAGAATATGTGTCATTTAATCTAACTGATTTGATCATATAAAATCATGACAGCAAAATGATTTATTTGCCAGAGAACATGTTTTTGGCTTTTCATAAAGACTAATAACAGAAACCTTTCTGCTGTATAAAAGAAGTGTCTGAGTTACAGAGACATGTGAACAGAGGCAAGCAAGGACAGGAGGAGGGACTCTCTTCAGCTCCTCACTTCAAAATATGTCTCAGACCATCTAAAATCCAGTAGACTTGTAAGACTTAAATAAATGAAAGTCCCATTCTTCTGTGGTTATACTGTCATGTCCCAAGACTTGTCTTTTAAAATAAAGTTAAAGTTAGTCAATAGTTTTGGATGAAGCCGGTGCCAGACACTGCCGTTCCTCAAGGCCTGTCTTTGTTGAAGGTGAGCTGTCAGAGCACAGCGTCTCTGGTCTGATGTGTCTTTACTTTGATATCCAGATTCAACACTGTATGGCAAAAACAGTTTATGGGACCAGATGGGTGATGAGAATGAACTTTTTGTCTTTCAGAAATACAAGTCTCCATTACAACGTGGGCACATGGAGTTTGAGAGATGTTGGTATTTACCACATAGGGACCTTAAACCATACTCAGGACTAAATGTAGGTATCTCAGCCTCTGCGGCAAAGATTTTAGCCATTCTGTCTTTTATAAGTCCCCCAGCATTAAAGAATGTACAATACTAAATCACTGAAGTACCCTTTAAATGTATGGGTGTGGAAAAATGTAGTTAAGTTACACAAAATGATAAAATGGCACTAGAGTGAATGATCTTTTCATTGCTGTTATATCACATAATTTAACAATTATTAATTGAAAAATTAAAGCTGCACTATCACTAACTCAACACTGTGCTGTTAAAACTACAGCAACATCTCAGAGTGTAGCGATAGCAAGAAGCTGTTTTCAGTGAAAAAGCTCTAATAAACCCACTGTACACGACCTGCTCAGCAGCAAACTAGCTGGGGAACATAGTGGAGCATTTGTTAGCTGAGTCTGTAGAGACCAGAACAGGAGCTAAAAGAGACTTTATATTGGATTTACATTCATCAGGTGACCAGAAACACAATGCCAAATGAATGCCAATGTGATAATATGTCAAATATTGTATCTTTAGCTTATTTTGCTGCCCTCAAGTGGCCAAACCACATCAAATAGTTCAGCTTTAAATATCATTTTTACCAGAAGGGGAAAGAATTATTTGAAGTACATAAACCCAGAAAAGGTCATTCCTCTATGCAGAGTGTCTGTGATCTGATTCCAGTCACTAAAGTTTAAGCTATACTTTTCCCTTTTACTGGTGTTCACACCAGTTAAGAACCGATGAAGAAACAGCAGAATATGTGTACTAGTCCAGACTTGTTTGTTCGAAGAAAGTATCGCCTCGCTTTGGAGAGATGGGTTCACACAAAGCTGCCTCCAATTGATTCCTGGCTGTTTGTGGTTTGCAGGCACACATACAAAGAATTCTTGGAGATCCTGTTGGTGGTTGAATAGTTTCCCTGTGGGCACACAGTCTCACATACTCCACCACAGCCAGTAACAAGCAGAACAGACTACAGACTGCTCTAAGCCTCTTAGACAACTCCACTGAACAGATGACTAATGTGATCCAGAATGTCACCAGATATGTCTGAGCACATTCCCTCCACTTAACAGTGACAATAAAGAAAACTTTGAGGTGTTTCCTTTAAGCGATCAATGTGGCGCGAGGCTGCTCCGAGCACTGATCGATCCACAGACCAATTTAAGTCATAAAAGCTGTTACGCTTTGACTCTGTCAGCATCACTTTTACTTCAGTTTGTTTGACAGGACAAATTAAGGAATTTTCTCTCTCTGTGTGCAGGCATTTTAGCTTTTGAGCACACTATCAGCTCCATGCTTGATCAATAATACAACACTCATGCCAGTTAGGTTCAAAAAGGATTTCATTTGTTGATTGTGTGTCGCTCTCTCCAGCTTCTTCCATTCTGCCCTCCAACGGCAAGTAAAGATACAAAGAATCCCCCCATGTTTGGTACGAAAACAGAAAGCAGTGTAACTTCACATCCTTGGAGTCAAAGAGAGAAGGGCTGTAGAGTTGGAGGACTGTGGGTGGTACAGTACAGACTGTGGGCAGTAAGTTTCATCTCCCAAACCCTATAGTGTACTGTTTGTACTCATCTTCCAGCAGTACAGTAGGCTGAAGATAGTTTACAACCTCAGGCAACTGTTGTTCTGAGCTCTTCCCCCTCCAGCTGATCAGACTGCAGAGTGCATGGGACTGGCGCTTCCAGTCCTCATACCACAACCACACCATCAATCCTGCTCAGGCTAGGATTTTGATCTTGAGCTAAGCAGGGAGAATAGCAGGTATTAAGCTTTGTTTGGGAATCCTTTCCCAGTCTTATCAGTCTGTCCATTCAGTTCAACAAATACTGGACATTTGTAACTACTAGTTACAAAATGTTCGAGCAGTGATCGACCCTGCGTTAGAGAATCCTCCTGCTCTGATTGGTTGTTTTCATTCAGGCATGGTGGATTTTTGCTAATGTCAGGAGCACCAGGAGGAGCCAGAGGAACCTGATTTTTTTTTTTATGTCTCATATTTATATAAAGTTACCTACTGCTAATAAACTGTATTCACTGCAGTCAAAAGCTGTCAGGCTCTAACTCATTCATTTTAAGAAGAAAAATAAGCTTGAGTTCCCAGAAATGATGTAATGTGAGGTTTGTAAACCTACTTTGTTTTAGGAAATCAGGACGGCCATGCTGTACAGAGTGAACAGTTTACTGAGCAGAGTCAGTAAGGCTTCATAGTGTGTTAGAGAAGAGGCAGTGAGAGGGTTTAGCCACTGTTAGTCAGCCCAGTCTTCTCCTCCCTGCTGTTCAGGACACACTTCGGGTTTTGCTCCAGTGTTTCCATTTGTCACACAGCAAAGGAGCTCATGTTCACCAAAAAGAGAACTTCAAGGGAGGAGAAAGGTACTGATATCTAACATTTCTTTGACATCTGTCTTTGAGGTGTCAACAGTTTTGCCTCGTAGCTGCCTAAAGATAGTCTTCGTTTTTTTTCTTTATCAACTATATCATCAGACAGAACACTAACATTGGACAATTCTGCAAACCCTGGATAACATTTTTAATTAACATTAATTGCAGGTCTATTACAACGGATAAAACTCATAACACCCATACCCACCTACCTGACAAACCTGGGCAGAGTTTACATATTTGGCATTTTGGAAGTCTTTAATCTCTCACTGAAAACAGCTTGAATCATATATGATAAAACAGATTGTAATGTAAATTCAGACAGTCCTGCTCTAGGTCTCCTTCTGCTCTGCACAGTATGTATGAAGTGTTTGTACTTTTTGCATCTGCTCTCCTTTTCCTGCAGTAATCCTGCATAGGGCGATTTTTAGACTGTACAAGCCTGTTCATCATCCAGCTGTATGTGCACAATCAGATCTCTGTCAATAAATTCAAGTGCAGCTTTCACAAACCCGCTGCGCCTCATTTCCATCTATCACCTCAGTTGGCCAGTAAGACATGCAATCCTAAAAACATCATTTTTATTTTTATGTGGCCTGTCTCCTTCAGCCCTGTTCTCTTTCAGCGGCCAGGATGTTGCGTCCACAATATTGTCATATTTATTCCCACAGCGGGCAGGCAAGCGAGACAGTGAGTGTAATGAGAAAGATCATTGAGATGATGTACGCTGGCCTTTCCCCCAGGCGCTGGAGGCACCAGCTTTTGACCTCTAAAGCAATTGAGACCTATTGAGTCTCTCGGTCTGGACTTTTCTCATCCTCCTTATCAGCAGACGCATCCCTGCCCTCCTGCCTCCACTTTTCTGCTTCATATCTCGTCAGTTATCGAAAATTACATCCTTAAGGATGACTGAACACTTCACCAACTGTTTGACCACCTGCCTGGATTTCTTACTTACTCAACCCAAAGTCAAGGTAAATTGCTGTTTTTAATTTTTTTATGCCCTTTCATGCACTTATTAATGTAGGGTGATGTCTGTTACACAGTATGAAAAACACTGCTTACAAATCATGGAATGTTCAATTCAGTGTTAAGTTTGAATTGAAACTCTACCGACAAATTACATACATATACATTTAATTTGGAGTAGTAAATACGTTATGCCTGGATTATTAATTTAGAAATGGAAAGAAGGAGTTGAAGCTCAAAAGTTGTAGCTTTTGGAGCTTTCAACCTCTTCTCATGTGCTTCATTTGAATGGAGCTGTATCATGAGGTTTAACTGAACTTATCAGCAAACTGTTCACTGACAACACAAAGTGTTCAGTTTGAACATATGTGTAAAATGTTCTACATATTTAATATTGTCCTACAATATCCACTCATAGCAACTAAAGCCTGATCAACATTTTGTGGAACTCCTGTGGTACCTTTGTGGTTTCCTGTGGAAATGTGAGCTGCATGGAGAATGAACTGGTGTTGGGCTGATATTCAGTGCCCTCCACAATGTTTGGAACAGAGACCCAATGTCTGCTATTTTAGCTGTTTACCAAAAAATATTCAAGTTACAGTTATATAATGAATATATGAAAGGAGACTATAAGTGGAGACTCTCAGCTTTCATTTGAGGGCATTCACATCCAAATTCAAGTAAGGGGTTTACAAATGACATCTCTTTAAAAGTATTATATGTAACTTTTCCACTTTGAAATGTCCCAAAACGACTAAAACTATGTTATACATGTTGTTGAGTTGTGTACTTACATTATCCCCAATGTTTCCAACAATTTTCAAACCTTGAGAAAAAGAATTTGACTACTCTCAACGTACATACATAAAAATAGACAAATAAGCACATTGTACTATATATATATATGATCATAAAACACAACAGCAATGACAATGAAATGGAGAAATAGTGCAATGATGTAGAGTGCAAAGATGCCCAGATAAATATGAAAAGATTGTCACAGGATACCTTATACACATGAAGTAGGTGGAATATGTATATATAAAATGTAGAATATATAGGTACCGGATTATTGTTTCTGAAACTGTATGACTATGTAAGGAAGCTGTTCTGGTGTCTGCCTTCAGTGCTCTGTAGCGGCTACCAGAGGGGAGAGTAATCGAATGAAAGCCGCTCTCGGACGTCCTGTGTTCACCGAACAGCGTCAAAGAAACACAGATTTTTAACGTGAAACTGCTTTATTTAATGTTTTTACCGATTTTAATCACCAGGTGCGTTTGTTTTGGAGAGGAGGAGGCCTCTGCGGATAATCCAGCTCCCACTGAAAACCTCCTGAACTAAGTTATCAGAGAAACAACCTGGACAATTATATTTCTTCGTTATTTCTTTCTCAATTACGCAGGTAAAAGGTTCTGGAGTTGATTCCAAGTGTAGCATTTGCATTTTGAAGCTGTTGCTGTGAACCCACAACATGTAGTCAAAGGTCATTCTGCACTAAAAGCACATACTAATTGTTTTATTTTAAATCCATTGGGGGTGCACAGAGCCAAAATAACAAATATGTGTCTCTGTCCCAAACATTATGGAGGTCACTGTTATTGTGAGTCTGCATTTGAACTATATGATGTCTGGAGAACTAGATTGACCTTTATTTAGGATTTCTATGACTGCCTTGTTATTAGAGCGAAAGAGTCTAGACTTCCTAGACCATTTGTTCCCCCAAAAACGGTTGAAGGTTCTGATGATGGGGTACAGCTCATGGAGTGCAGAGGAAGGAGAGCAGGACTCTAAGTTGAGGATATGAACTCTGGAGGCCATCTGAGCTACGTCAGTATGAAGTAGGATGTCTTCGGGCTGAGTGATGTAGTCACTGTAGGAGAAGGAAACTGTGACCAGAAGGACAGGAAGTGATGCCAAGGATGCATTTCCGCTTGCATGTGGTCATGTGGGACGACTCTATTATGGAGAGAGTGGACGGCTGCTGCTTGGGGGATTATGCATATAGTATAATTGAGGTGGCCTAAAAGGGGCTGGCATTTGATGCATCTGTCTGCTAAGAGGTAGTTAGTGTGAAGGAATTTTCCTTCTTGTATGTTAAACTTCCCTCTTGTAGGTTAAAGGTAACTTAAGACAGTGCTTCACAGGTCAGGTCAACTGTCTGTCTCTGTTCGCCTGTCTCACTCTGTGTGCCAGACAAGGACGAGTTGGCTCTGGCCTCTGGTAGACCAAGGTCTGCTAGATATCTTCTGTATTCAGGTTCAGACACAACAGGCTGGAGCCTGGCTGTTGACGCTGGATAAGAGAGACTGTAGAGAGGCTATGCTGTTGTTAGGACAGCAGTGGTTGATGTCTTTCCTTGTTTGAATCTGATATCCAATAGAGTCATCACACATGACAGGCTGTTAGGAATAACCCTATTTGGATATAGTGGAACTTAACAGTTCTGGGGAGGGTTAAATACTGAGCTTCAGGACACCATCTTCAGATTTGGGTAGCAGTACACTGTGATTCACACGTGGTGTTTCCCTTTTCTCCTCGATCGAGCTTCAATAAATATTCCTGTGTAAGACATCCAGGTCTCCTGAAACTTCTTGTTAGAGTCAACCAGCTCTAAGATTTCCTTCACAGTTAGCAGGAGGAGGAGTGGGGGCTGATGGGAGGAGAACGAGCAAGAGCAGTGATTCCAGGCTTGGGCGCCTCTGTGGAAAGAGCAGGTGTGTAGGAAGTAGCAATTAGAATGGCACACCATCCTGCCTCCCTGATAATTGGCCTTTTCTGTTTGTCAACGCCTTTTGGATGGGAAAGTCAACTGGGTGTATGTCAATGGCCTTAGGGATGATGGGAAGGGTTGTGCAAGGGGTGATAAACAGTTGAACATTGGGGGGTAGCTTGAGGAAGAAGGATGTTCCACACACGGTGCTTAGGAGTGCTACGAGGGGGATTTTATTTCAGTCAAGTACCTGGCTGGGACCTGTCGGGGATAAGCCAAGGATCGATGTGTCACCAGGCGGCAATTCTAGGTGGCTGCATCTGTATGCCAGAACTAATCACTAGTTCTGTACATCCTGCATGTTTGTGGGGACTCACCTCGAGTGGGCTGACAGATCAGAACGGAATGAAAAACTCTACAGGTTAGTATAACTTCTTAGATTGATGCGAGACACACGGTCTGTCGTTGAGAAAATGGAGACAAACAGGGCAGGATGGGTTGACTGGGTGTAAGCAGACATGACAGGTGATTAGAGGTGTGGTTGATGTGTGGGTCTACTTCCAAACCAGTTGGAAGTTAACTAGTTAATGATTGTATCTAGTTTCAGAAATTTGTTTTCTGCATTCCTACGTCATATCTTTATTTAGTGTCATTATTTTGTCTCTCCTTGCATATTTACATATCCTGGATGATGTAATCATTGTTTGTTCCATGCAAATTGTATCTAAGAAGGCAAAAAAAAAAAAGCTGGAAAGAAAGTAGGAGGAAATGCCTAAAGGAGGAAAAGGAACAAAGAAGAAACAGCAGAAAAAAAAGTGATCACACTTCAATCACTTAGAACTAATGCAGGGAACAAGTTATGACACTAGACTTTTATTGTATTGTACTGATATTGTACTCTGACATGATCTCAACCTAAAGTAAAAGGACAAACTCCCCCCTCCTGTTAATCACAAAGTATTGAATGCATGGTGCTTGGTGACTGCTATGAATCCAAATGAGCTTCCAAACACTTCTTTCAGTCCCCAAGCACAAAACTGCCCTTCTCTTCCCAAACATCCATGTACTGACTGGCTGTTGCATGGAAACAGTACGTCAGTGGCATGTTCCCAGCTGTGACAGGATGTTTGGGTGATATATAACACAGGGAGAGATTGTCCCAAAGTGAGCGGGTTGGACCCAAACAAACACAAACAGGCAGTGAATCCCATTTTTTTTTTTTTTTATTTGTTGTAATTTTTTGTGGGGGGGGGATTTACAACACAGGGTTGCACAGCAAAACGAAAGTTCTAGTCCCTTAACAACAGAAGTCCCTTCCGTAGCCTTCCACTATCAAAAACGTTATTCCTCAGAATGAAAGGAGAAATCATTCAAACTGATGGCCTTAACATTAACTTGTCATACTGTTATCAAGGACACGTTGTTGTATTTGTGTTGAGAAATGTTAAAGATAAGAATTACGAATGCTAATGAGCATAAGATAAGAAAACGTTAACATGGTAACAGTGAGGGAAATACTTCTGGGCGGGTCCTCCGGTCAGCCTATCACAAAGCTTTATATTGTAGCAGTGCCTGCAAATACGCTCCAATAAATGGGCTTGTTCTGCACTCCTCTACAGCCTGGTGCATGCATGTGTACAGCCCACACACACAGCCCAAACATGACACTGATGACGCGCTTCGGCGTGATACCGGGTTAAGTCAGAACTGGAGAATAAAGGATGATTTAGCAGTGGATGAGAAAAAACTCTGTGGAGGCAGCGGAAGAACATCGAAAGAAAGACAGAGGGGAAATAAATGTTGGCAGAAACAAAATGAGATGCAAGAAAGAAACAGGCCTTTAGAACAGCTTTTCCGCTGGTCAGGGAATATCATGACATTTCTGAAGGTCTATTACAGGCAGCAATTAGGGAGTGCTTACGGCAACAAATTCTCTTGAAGGAGACATATAATATAAAGGAAATGTAAAAAGAACAGGAATACAGCTAAATGTAGCTGCTGCTCTAGAATGTCTCTGATCCAGCAGGACATGAACATCATAAATAAACATGGCAGGGGTGTATCAAGTGATGTCAGGCAATCCAACATTTTGGTCTATAAGCTATTTTTTTTAAAAAGTCTGACCTCCTGACTTTTACTACTGTGCTGAGGTCAAAATGTTCGCTTGTAAGCACAAAATATCAAAATCTAGTAAAATCTATAAAACAATCCTATTGTCATAAAACGTGGTGAGCACATTCATGCTCTCCAAAGGGTAAATTATTTCAAGTTTGGACATGTGATAGATAATTTTGATTGATAACACTTAATCTAATAGGCTAGATTGCCATGCCATGATGATATTATCTAAATTGATCTGTGGATATTTATAGTTTTCAGTGAATGATTCCAAATGCTCCTGCTGGGAATACAGTTTGCCTGCACCAAATGGTTCCAATGCTGTCATGTTGAGTGTACAAAGTTTTTATCTAATGGACCAAATATTGACTTTTATTGATGTCTTTACCACTGAACTTTTTTTATCAATGGATTCCTGAAACATGAGGTTACAAACAGTTTACAGTATAGTATAAACAGTATAGTCACATTACAGTACAGTATCAGTCTAACTGGTAACATTTCATAATAAAGGTAGTAGTTGTGATGGTTTAATGCATGAATAAATACAGTATGAAGTTGTTTAAATCCTGCAGCAGCATGCAGACACCTTCATATATCATATATCTATATATCTATATTTCAGAAATGATGATCATATCCTTTCCTAAAGGATTTCAGCAAATTTAGTGGCATATAAGTTCATGTATGTAGCAACTAATTGATGACGTATTGATCATTACCTATGAACTCATAACGACTTAATAATTTTTTAATGGTTAGCTACAGTAAATGATGATACATCCTGCATTAATTCATGCATCTTATCATCATAAGTCATGCATTAGTTATACATTACTTAAGCATATGATTTGTGCCCTAAGTATAAAGTGTTACCAGTTTATCAGTCAAAACAATCACCTCACCATAAAATAAGAACTGATGACCAGATTACCACCAACCAGTAAAATCTGAACAGAAAATAAAATAAAGACTGAATGGGTTTTTTACTAAACACACACAGACAGGCCCTCACTCACGTCCCCCACATACACACATGTTCTGAAGCTGGATCAATACTTTACAGGTGATTTAAACAAGTGACAAAGTAATGCAACTGACTGACTGGTGGCGCTGATCACTGCAAATCTCTCAAAGGAAAACTAAATTAAAAAGCTACAGATTTTTCAGGGGTTCTAGACAGTGTTTGGTGTCCTGCTTAACAGTATTGGTTTAAAAGTTATTGTGCACTTGTTTAATGTGCTCGCCCTCAAGCCAAATAGGTCAAATGGTTGATTCACAATGTGATGCAAAAAGATGCACTTGATATCACTGTATGAAACCACTGGATAGTCAAAACAAAGAGGCTAACTGTTGGATGACACCAAGTTTAATCTATGAAAGCACACAGTTTAAACACACAACTTTGACATCCTGTTCAGTTTATCGTCACTGGGCAACATTACCATACTATAAACGTACATTAATAATTTATAAAAATAATAATAAATTTGTCATTTAGAGGGACTGAACTGTGCTACAAATTGTCAGCTAGCTGCAGTTGGCTGTAGAGTCTGTGAGAACATTGAAGGGCAATGAACTGATAGTGTTCATGCATTAAAAATCACAGAACTAAAAGCATCTTAGCTGAATATTGCTAAAATCAGTCAGTTGATTTTATATTTAAATGTCAGGAGTAAGACTATGTAAATTTGAACACAATTTTATTATTGAATCGTTGACAAATGATTTGTTTACTTGTGAATCAGGAGAGTCCAGGTAGCTGCAGCTGACAGTGGAAGTGGTTTTTGGGGTGGTTTAAATATCAGGAAATGTTTAAGCATTGATGTGAATCCACATCACATAAGTCATACAAGTGTGTGTGTGTGTGTGTGTGTGTGTGTGTGTGTGTGTGTGTGTCTGCAAGTGAACAGGTGCCCTCACATAAATGTACATACTGGTCTACACCTTTTCTGAACTCCCAAGCACCCACTGAATTGGTACCTATATTGCTGGCATTGTTCCAGACCTCTGACCTTATGTAAGATTCAGACGTGGACCTGAATAAAAACATTTGAGTAATCCTGCTCTTGGGGCTCCTAACAAGTTTTTGCACATCCACTGTAAGTAAAAGATGAATATATAACATAAATAGTAATACAATGTACATCTCGCCTGCAAACACAATTAGACAAAACAATAGTTTGTCTTTTTTATTCTTCCCATTCTTCAGTATTTTCAGTCCTTAGTTACTTTTACATCTTGATTGGGCTGTATTAAAATGAACATGTATATATAGGTACGCTTCAACACATAAAAGCAGCAGAAGAAAAAGACAGAAAAGCTGGACCACAGTGATGAAAAGGATGAGATGAGATGGATGAGAAAAGGAGAAGTGGGAGGACATGGAACATAGACCTCATCCTGAGGAGCACGACGTTGAAGTATCACCTTCCCAGTCCACCATCACATTTTTAATCTCATGCAAACTTCAGTCAAACTTGACTTGGCCCTTGTTTGGTCGCCATCATTAATTGTATGCATTATTTAAGATCAAGGGCAAAATAAAATGAATGCCTTATTCAATTACAGAGGTTCAGGCCATTTTTACAAGTTGTGCATCTGACATGATAAATAATGAACATTAAGGGCACCATACAACCAATTTCATGCTACATCAAAAAGGAACTAGTGAGCTGCAACAAACAGCGGCCTTCCTCTAATACAAAGCTGACGATCTATCAGATTATTATTCAAAGACGAAGCAGAAACACCACAGCGTTTCTTTATATACACTGCTGCGGAGCTCATTACATACAGTACACATAGTGAGATGGGACTTACTACAAAAACAGCAGACTTACAAAATATTCACACAGGTGTGCTGATTCCGTCTGCCTTGGAAATTGGCTGTTAGAACCTTGAACTAACTGATTCTTAGCTCTGCTCAGGGCCCTGGAAAGGTTTGGACCGGTCCTGATGGCCCACTTTTATCAACATCCACACAGTTTAAAGAGAAACACAATGGTATGGACATTTGGTAAACAACATACATTAAATATAATAGGAAATCGTTAAATATTCCTTCCCAACATCCAATATGTCCAAAGGTTTTCAGGTCTTGCAGCAACAATAAATGGACAAACATAAGCAGAACAAGAAGCCTGAACTCTGGCTCCTGGTGTCCGAATCCCACGCTGATGGAGCTCAGCTCTGACTCCTGACTGTGAGCTTGTTAACTTGTCTCACCTAATGCCACTATGAGGTTGACATTCACTAAACATAGACCGTTCGTTAGGTCAGGAAATGTCACATAAATCAAATGCAGGTTAACTCCAATAATAAGTTTGTGGGACAAAAAGGCACCAAACATCCACATGCAGTGTGTTATTGGTCTGTCCATTGTTGCCATCATTTGAGCCAAAACTTTATTAATAGGACATTAGTCAGTGAGTTTGTTGGCAATGAACTGTGCCTCGGGATCAGGCGCCACCTGCGGGAGGCGGTGAGAAGAAGCTGCAGTCAGGTTGGACATCTGCCTTCAAAGAGTATTTTGACAGTTTAAGTAGAGCCAATGAAGTGTATTTAAAGGTAGTGATTTAAAAATCTACAACCCTGAATTTAAGAAACCAAACCACTGAATCAACAGTCCAAACGTTGTCACAGCTACATACAGGCTCCACAGAGGGAGGAACTGCAACAATTAGGACTACGAGACATGTTTTCTTCAGTGAGAGACAGAATAATTAGACTCAGTTCCAAACAACTGTGTTATTCTTGTAATAGGTTTTCTGTCACTTCACAGTATAAAACTATTGTGAAGCATCTTGGAATAAACATAATCCACTTCTCTAGCTGACAGATGTTGTCATCAAATTGTAATGGGGCTCTCTTATAAGCTTTATTTATTGATTTATTATTTACATTTGTTATAAATATACATGTCCACATAATTATATATATTTGGATCTGGCATTGTATTCTATCCTTTGTTCTTTTTATATCTGCTTTATAAGCACTTTGTGTCATGGCTTAGGTACCGTTACTTCTGTGTTTCCCTGTTCTGTGTTCCCCTCCTTGTCTCCACCTTATCTGTGTGTGTGTGTGTGTGTGTGTGTGTGTGTCGTGGGCGCGGTCTCCAATCCTGGCACCTGCTGCTGTTCCACACCTGGCTTCAGTCTTCTAATCACCTGCTCTACAAGACCCCCGCTCTGCTCTCCAGCCGTCGCCAGATTGTTCCGTCACCTCAGTGGTATACTCTCTCAGCCAACCAGCAGCCTACTCACCAGTTCACCCGCCCAGCCCCCCTGACACACCACGTGACGTCATTCGCGTGTGCATGATGTCAGAGCAAGTCGGGGTCAAGTTGGACACGTATCTAACGTGCATCGTGCGGCAAGGTGATTGATTCTGCGCAGGCCTGGCTCATCTCCAACGAGCCTAACGAAGACAGGCGTCTCTAGTTGTGAAGTCAAGTTAATTTTATTTGTGTAGCGCCAAATCATAACAAAAGTTATCTCAAGACGCTTTCACATAGAGTAGGTCTAGACCATAATCTTTAAAATATTATTTACAGAGACTCAACAGTTCCCACCATGAGCAGCACTTGGCGAAAGTGGCGAGGAAAAACTCCCTTTTAACAGGTAGAAACCTCGAGCAGAACCAGGCTCTGGGTGGGCGGCCATCTGCATCGACCCAGTTGGGTTGAAAGGGGAGGAGAGAGGGGGAGAGGGGAGACAGAACAGGAGGACAGACAACAAATCAGACTAATAATAATAACAACTGCAGCAGTGAGTGTGGAGCAGGAACATGGGGGCAGTAGACGGCCGGCAATCACAGATCCAGAATCTACAGCTGCAGAGACAGAAATATCTGCAGAAAGTGAGAAGACACCAAACTACGGCTCCAGTTCTACTTCAACAGACTGTAGGTACCACAAGTAACCCTGCATTCTGTGAGCGTAGTGCTCTAGTGGGATAATACGGTACTATCAACTCTTTCAGATACGATGGTGCCTGACCAATAAGAGCTTTGTAAGTGAGGAGGAGGATTTTAAATTCTATTCTAGATTTCACAGGGAGCCAGTGCAGAGAAGCTAATATTGGAGAAATATGTTCTCTTTTGCTAGTTCCTGTCAGTACACGTGCAGCAGTCGTACTTCTATATGCAGCTCAGCATTACTTGATTTTTAACCCAGATCATTATCCACAGATCTAGTTTACATCTAAAAAAAAAAGCACATGTAAATTTCTTACATTTGAAACACATTTCACATATAGGCACATGTGAACATCAATTCCCCATACATCACATACAGGTGATGGTTTATCACATGTGAAGCAGCATTTCACATAATGAATCATTGTAAAGGCACTTTACTTTAATGTAAAATTAGATGTTTTACTTGTGAAAACAGATTTCACGTGCTTTTGTGTAAAAGAGGCAGTATATGACCCGGGAGGAAGAGCAGAATGATTGCACAGCACACTGACATATCAATTCTATTTTATAGCACAATATCACAAATCACAAATGTGCCTCAAGGGGCTTTACAGTCTGTACAGTATAAACCACCCTCTGTCCTTAGACCCTTGATTCGGATAAGGAAAAACTCCTTATCTTCATATATTGTAAACACATATGAAGAATGGTTGCTGTAACTGGCAGTGTGTATTCTGTCCATCTCATTTCTATGGTATCTCTTATCAAAGCCAGAATGTACAGAACCCAGAGTATGTGATGGCATACATCTACAGTATGCAACCTGCAGCTCAGTGACAAGCAGACTCCCAGCAGTGCTGTTGAGTTTCTAACCTCAAAATACTTTATCTAAATTATTTTTCCCATATTCTTTTGTCTTTGTCGAGTGACATCAGCATGATAGAGAACAAACTGTGCTTTCTTGTTTCTGTCTGTAGTGGACGGTGGTGAACACCAGGCTCTAACACATCACACGAGTGACGTTAAGTGGCTTTCTCTTTTATTTCTGTTCCCATTGAAATGACAGAGCACTTAAAATATGCATTCAGTGAAGCTGAAAGCCTTTGAAATATTTGACAATAACTGTAGATACAGGCACGAGGCAGAATCGAGCAGCTTCAGAAAATGACTCCACTCCTGTGTTATTTTGTTTTTTTTGCTTGTGAAATTGCCATAGCTGTGAAACGTGTCTCTCTTATTCTGAATGCTGCTGGCTGTGGTGTCAAAACAAATCCCAGCAGTCAGATATGCTTATCCTCCTCATCTGTGCTGCATCTGCAGCTGCTGCATTCTGTTTCACTCACACAGAAAAGTAGCTATTTTGTTTGCATTTCAAATTGGATATAGTGTAAGTATACTGTATCTTGAAAGTGTTGATGTCTGCAGAATATTTTCGCTAAGATGGAAGTTTTCTAGATTTTTGTTAAGATTTTTACTATTTATGACAATATTTATGTGTGATACAGTCATCCATGACTTTCCTCCCATTTTACTAAACACCTGTCACTCTGAGACAGTGTTTTGATATCAGTCAACTTAGTGTCAAACTAACTAGTTACAACATAGCAGTTAGGGTTGACTTTAAACTTAAGATCAAACTTATCTATGTTTTATTATGTTTAGCTGGTAGGCTACATCAGGCTGCACAGCAGGGTATCTCAACAACTACTGGCCAGGCTGCCATTAAAGTTGATGATCCCTAATGATTTTAAGGACCTCTTCTCTGGTGACACCAGCTGATTAATGTATTACAGTAATATCTTAATAATCTACAATTTAACATTGGGGTGGGGTGGGGGTGGGGGGGGTTGAATGCTACTATATGCTTATACAGCAGTGTTACCCTGCAGGATCTTTGCCGTTCATTGAAATACCAAGAATAATATCCCTTTATCCTGGCGGAAATAATATTATTGTTACCTATATTATGTATTATGTGTACTGACTGCAAAAGATTGGCTTTTCATTTGGGATTGTTTTGAATGTTTGGGTAATGGAACAAGAAGCAGCAGCTACAGTGAGCTGTTAGATGAACAGCAACAGGCTCTGACTGCAGTTTAGATAACCAGCACACCTCCAACACATCATCGAGGTAAATCAGTCCTTTCTCTGCCATGCCACGTAGAAAACAAGTCACACAGTGCAGCATTAGATTAGCCCACGGTTACTTGCAGCATAATAGACATTTCAGTCAGGACCACTAGGACAAATATACTTGATCTACATGCAGTAGATATATTTGCAATTGTATGTATTTGGCGGTATGCTCTGTTCTGGGACCTCCCTGCCCTTCCATGCACACTCATGGAAAGCCTAAGGCAGGGAGAGCAGCGGCAAGAACCCCCCGTAGGGTACAGAACAGAGCAGGCATCAATGACAAATGACAGAAATGTCATTGATAAGTCAGACACAGCATAAAGGGAGGCGCTGGGGTGGAGGCGGGTTGAGAAGCGGCTTGCGGAGGATCAGCAAGGATAGGCGGCTGAAGCAGTTTAAACAGGGCGCCCTGAAATAGATCGCCAATAGATGCGTAGAAGGGAACCAGCTGATCCATCAGCTGGTGTGGCTCCTGGATTGCAATGGTCAGCTGATGTAGCTGGGATTGTGAGCTGAGCTTGACTCTGTGGCCTGCCTGAACTAACGAGATGCTCAATTTTTTCACAGCAGACATTTTGATTTGTCATAGCAGGAAAAGCACAGGTGGACTGAAAACATTAAAAACAAATGCATTCCAGTTAGGAGGCCTCGTCCCTAGGTCCAGGCGTTGTGCATGCTGGCTCACCGTCGTGGCTTACTGGGACACTTAGGGCTCTTCTCATTCATCTATTTTGTGCCTCCTTGTCTCCTCCATCTTCCTGCCTGTGACCCGGAAATCGATCTCAGTGCCCCCACTTGAAGGATGTCTCCACTGCTAAATTGCATCCCGACGAGCGAGGAGGCTTGCTGGAGGAGCTGTGAGTGAGGACGCACAGGTGTAAAGTATTTTCGGCAGCTGTGACGTGTAAAAGATGTGACACACAGTTGGCATATACACACGTCATATTTAGTTGACCTCACATTAAAAGGACAGCTCCGAAGCGAGGATGTCTCAATTTGTTTCAGTAGTAATAACTTCATGAGCTTCTTTGATGATAAAATTGTAACTATTAGAGAAAAAATTCATCATCTTGTGCTCTCAGCCAGTTCAGATATATCTTCGAGTACAGGAACCTCAGAAGCAGCTGTAGAACCAAATTCATATTTAGACTGTTTTTCTCCAATTGACCTTTTCCAACTAACTTCGTCTAAACCAACAACCTGCCTCTTAGACCCCATCCCAACTAGGCTGCTTAAAGAAGTTTTACCCTTAGTTAGCACTTCTTTACTAGACATGATCAATCTGTCTTTATTAACAGGCTATGTACCACAGTCCTTCAAAGTAGCTGTAATTAAACCTCTTCTTAAAAAGCCTACGCTTGATCCAGGGGTTTTAGCCAATTATAGACCTATATCTAACCTTCCCTTTCTCTCCAAAATCCTTGAGAAAGTGGTCGTTAATCAGTTATGTGACTTTCTAAACAGCAATAGTTTATTTAAGGATTTTCAGTCAGGATTTAGAGAGCATCATAGCACAGAGACAGCACTGGTGAGAGTGACAAACGACCTTATGATTGCGTCAGATAAAGGATTTGTCTCTGTACTTGTTCTGTTAGATCTTATTGCCGCTTTCGATACCATTGACCATTGTATCCTATTACAGAGACTGGAGCATTTGATTGGCATCAAAGGACCCACACTAAGCTGGTTTCAGTCGTATTTATCAGATAGATTTCAGTTTGTCCATGTAAATGATGAATCCTCCGTGCACATGGAAGTTAGTCATGGAGTTCCACAAGGTTCAGTGCTCGGACCACTTTTATTTACCTTGTATATGCTTCCTTTAGGCAATATTATTAGGAAACACTCCATAAACTTTCACTGCTATGCAGATGATACTCAGTTAAACTTATCGATAAAGCCAGATGAAACCGGTAAGTTAGCCAAGCTTCAGGCATGTATTAAGGACATAAAAGACTGGATGACCTGCAATTTCTTGCTGTTAAACTCAGCAGGTTGTGTACGGTGGCTTTTTACAGCTTTTTCTCTAAAGACTGTTGTCACTGAAGATGGCGGTGAGAGTGAACCAAAACAGTAAAGTTGCAGCCGGATGGATAAACAATGAGCTGAAACTCACTATAGACTAAAGCTGAGGGGAGCTGCAGATTCACGTGATAATCTTCTGATTGTTCATCCCCTTCCACATTACATGTTGTTGTTTTTACATTGTCATTTGATACATTTCAAACATTAAATGAATGCTAAACACAATCAGGAACCAGTGATTAACCTTAACTTTTATTAACCTGTGTTAATAACCAGTGTTAAGCGTAGCTATAATTGAAAAAACCTTTTTATTGTTTTAATGCAGTATTTGACCAGATTTATTTTGGTCTGGCTAATCAACATGCCTTTCTAATAATGACGTTTAAAAGATTAAAAGTGCAGATGATTTTGCTTGTTTTACTACTTGCAGAATAGTTACAATGGCATAAATATATTTCTCCAGCTTAGAGGCAATTAGAACATTTTTTGAAAGAAATGCCATAATCAAAACTCAAATAAAAACTGAAAAACCTTTTTTACTTTGCTTTTGAAGTTCATGATTGTGTCAGGATGACTCCCAAGTTTCTTGCAGAGAAGACAGAGATAATAAAACATATTCTGAGTATACATACTGAAGTGGGGAAGTCTGGCTCTCTGCCTGCACCTTTGTGGCACTAAGTCATCTGGATGAAGCACATTTTTAAGAGAAAGCCAGTAAATGTCACTTTTGAAATATGTTATTTCCTGGTTTCTAGTCAGTATCACTGCATACTCACCATCATACTGATGTCACAGTGATGTACAGCTCCACAGAGAACAGAATGGAAGGAGTGAAAAAGTGATTTCCTGGTGATGAAGAAACATTTTGCAGTAGGAAATGAGAGCAGTGCTATAATAAAAAGCTAATTTGAATGTGATGTAGATCCCGAGCTCTGCCCTTCATTGTGACAAATGGCAGTCTGTTCCTTTGCTTTGGCTCAGAATCTCATTGTAGAACAAAAGTCTTGTCACAGTTGCCTCAAAGTTAACTTTAACTGCAAATACTATCAATTACTGAAGCTTATAAACATATTTAAACAGTCATTATGTCTGTGAGTGACTAAAATTTATAATGATTAAATATCATCAGTCCTAATGAAATGCTGGTCATCATGGATATGAATATCTGCTGTATTTATAGCAGTGACAGTTGCACTGGTTGATCTGTTTCAAGGCTCAGTGCTTTTTCTCATCTTCCAGCACTCAGACCTGCAGAGCTAAAGTGGAAACACACAAGGCAGACATTTCCAAA
The DNA here is from genome assembly GCA_031216445.1 of Lateolabrax maculatus. Classification (NCBI taxonomy): domain Eukaryota; kingdom Metazoa; phylum Chordata; class Actinopteri; order Acropomatiformes; family Lateolabracidae; genus Lateolabrax; species Lateolabrax maculatus. Next base: position 3,238,054 of record CM062205.1, read on the forward strand.
CCCTTGGTTAAGGTTAAGGAAAGTTCTATTTTGTCATAGCCTCAACCAGCTTTTATAAGATGGTCTATCGTGCCTAATAGCCATAGCATTCCAGCCTGTTTACCTGCCTGACTCCTTTTCTGACTCACTGGAATTGTGTACAATATTTGTATGCTTACCTGTTGCTGACCTTTGCCTGCCTCATTTTTTCAGTAAATGTTGCTTTTACTCCATCTATTAAGTGTGTGAGCCATGCTACTGTGTCCAAATCTTATTTTACTGGGCCACTGAAGCTTTTCGTTATGTATTGAAGAAGTCATGTTTTTCTAGTCACTGTTGACACACCGTCAACATTTCACATCCTACCCTAAAAATGAGTGACTGCTTTTTTTCTTACTTGGGAGCAGTGGAACAAACTGTAAACACAACTTATTTAAAATATTATATATATATATATATTTAACATTTATACCTGATCTGTTATCAACTTTATCATGTTGTGTAGATCTGTTTTTGTTGAGGAAATGCACCACTTACAAAGTTCTTGGTGACAAACCCACTGCATTGCCTATATCTGATTTAATAAGTAATATGTTAACAGTCACATGAATCGTTCTTGTAACAGTCATATGCATTTTAGTGCAAATGGGATTGGATCAGGCAGACCACATTGGGATGTGTTCAGGCTTGCATAAGGATTAGTGCTCAGCAGGTGTAAATACAGTCTGTACAGTGTGATGGCTTTCTTTAAAAAAAAAGAAAAATCCACTTAACAAGTTGAAAGGTCACCTAACTCCGCCTCTTCCTGCTAACTAAGAAAAAGAAGTAGAGCCCATCTCCTCTTCTAATTTCTCAGTTTGTGCATCCTCGACTCCTTTCCTCGCCTCCTCAGCTCGCATCTCTGGTGGGAGGCGAGGAAGAGACAGAAAGGAGTCAAGGAAACAGGCCTTTAACAAATATTTAAAATTGACACATGTGGCACATCTGCATCATCTATCCATTGTTTTGTTAAAGCCTACCATTGTATTTTATGATCTCTGTCAGAAGAGCGTAATGTGACAAGAATGTAAGGATATCATTGTTTTTTCTTTCTAACACACACTCATGTATATACTTATATATATATTTCTTAGTTTGCATATTGATATCCTATCACAATACAGGCGCAATCAAGATAACGAGAACTTGTGTGAACGCCAGGTATAAATGCACAGATCCATGGATTGGAAGTCATTATCCAGATAACATACCCAGCGTTCGAAGTGCGCAACATCAATCATATACAAAAACATGGCTGACTGTGATGAACTGGTGTTTCTTTGGCAAGTCTGTAGACGATTGAACAATCAGCAGTGCAGAACAGAGTTTACAGTATGATCGTATGTATTATATTAGTTAAATACAGCCAATATATTTTACATTGCCTTTTAGTTGATGATTTACCATTTACAATGTGCACTTTCATGGGTGCTGCCACCGTGGTGTAACGTCAGACAGCTGATTCTCCATGAAGTTGGAGTAGATGGATTTGCCCTGAGTTTACAAGTAGGAAATACTTTTCTAGTAAGAGGTCCAGTAAAGGTCTAGTAAAAAGGTCCACATATGAATTTTATATGAGTTTTGTCACAACTGATATACAGGGGAGAACAGGAACACAGGACCCTAATGCAGGTTTCTAGGTTGAACAGTATATTTCCACAAAGCAGTGTGAAACTGCGTGCAGCGGGCTTTAAGGTACATTTGTCTCTCATTTGGTGGGTGTGTCAAAGGTGTTAGCCAATCAGCAGCGGCGTGTATGTAAACCCTGCTGTTTTAAAAAAGCAGTGCGCATATGCCATAGTTGCAAGGCTTGCGTGATGTAAATAAATGTTTTGCTGCATTTTGTCAAGGCTGAATGTGCCCTAGGTGTGTAGATAGGTGGGGCAGTCAGGTGATGGGGAAAGGAGGAAAAGTCCTCTTCTTATTCACTTCTCTCTTTCTGTCTGTAAGCATGCTCTGTCTTTCACTAACAGGAAAATAATTGAAGGGTGTATGTGTGTGTGATGGTGCTCTTTTCAGAAGTACAGCTTTCCTTTTTGTCTGCATTTTTAGATACATTAAATAGCTACAGCAGAGAGATGACAGGAAATGAGGGTGAAAGAGATGCAACAAATGTATTTGTGGTCTGTGTAAACCACTGAGCAGCTCCACTGGAGCAGTTGAAGGTTTGGATTTTTAGATACCATGACAGTCATTCCTGAGGAAATGATGAGTGTCATTCATTTACTTTATTTAACCACATTTTGCCACCCAGTCTAGAGGAACCTTTTGGCTATAAGCTATAAGGTGACACAGACATTTCCTCCCTTGCCTTCCACTGTGTGCTTGCTTTAATGACAAAATAAAGGTACATTATACAGCAGGTTATGTTCACATACATCGTGAAGCCTGAGAGCATTTTCCTGCTGAGCCATTAATCTGCTCACCCGCTCCCCCACCCTGATTAGAAAAGCTATTTCACTGACAGGCCTTTTTGTTGCTTGTCCAGAACAAAAGCATTCTTTAATGAAATAAAAAGTAATTTGTGAGAAAACAAAATTAACACAGTATAAATGTATAAATGTATGTTTTCTTCACTTGCTTTGTCACATATTTTCTTAAAGTGGCAATAGACAACTTTTCTGCTTTAACTTATCATTAAGAAGTAAATGTTGATTGCACAGTGTAATGGCTGTAGGATCATGACACCATTTGCATAGAGATTTGGTTCCCCTATAAGACTCACTTTCACTGTGCAATTTCCGTCTGGCAATGTGCACGCTCCCCCATCTTGGTAAAATAGCAACAAAGAACACGTTTTCTTGCATGGGCCTTTCTAAATGGAGCCGTGGTGACAGTCACTATATTCTGTTATGATCAAGGAGTTGATTTGAAGCAATATGGTTGTCTATTTGCGGCAGCGGCACAAATAATACCACTTGGGAATGCTAGGGAGGTGTAACGGGGGAAGTTGAAAAGTTGTCTGTTGCCACTTTAGGTTGCTGTGCATTGAGCATTCAGGGCCACCATACATTAAGAGGGTTTTCAAACTCTCAACTCAAATAGTCCAACATGATCTAGCACAGACAAAAGTCCAATTACCACTTTCTCACCCCCATACTGGGGTTTTATAAGTCATCCATTATCGGCCTTTGTTCAGTCTCTCTCTTGGAGTTTGACACTCAGATTTACTTCAGTATGCATAGGATACAAGAAACCTGGAGCACATTAAGATTCAAAGTCGAGGCAGTAAAGAAACACGAGAGCCAGACGAGAATTAGAGCCCCTCTAAGACAGCCCTGACGATTTAAAAAGGGGAGATAGAAGCCCTGAGCTGCGGCTCAGCAATTGGATTCACAGCTCAGTTCATTTAGATGGCCCTTTAGCTATGACTCAATCATCCATCTATCTACTGCTGCATGCAGAAGCCTCTGCTTTCTTTTCAGGAGTGAAAATATGTCATGTACTCTGCCTGTTGAACTTCTGTAACTGCTGGGCCACACAACCGGTAGCTTGTCCTCCTGAAAGGGCAGAGAACACACATTTTTTCACAATTTTTAAAGCTAATTTTATATATTTGGCAATATTTTTAAATATCAAAATTTGGCTGGGTGGTTAATGACAAATACTTCTGTGGTATGACAAACTCAGAACACCTTTGCTATTGCTTTACACAGACTTTCAGTAAAGTAATTGAGTAAATGTATCTAGTTACTTTTTACTTATATAATCTATAGTCTTTTCCTAATCTTAGCCATATTGTAATTGCCATGCCTGATAGAAACATGGTAGGGTCAAAATGTTGCTCTCTCTCAACTGGAATCAGGTTTTTTAAAAATAAAATAAAAATAAGAAAATAATTTCACTTGTATTAATTACCCTAATACTTCTGTGACCGTGTTCAAGCCTACATAGCAAAACTCAAGAGATGAAAAAAAAAAAACGTGTATCTGAAATGCAGTTAAGTGGGGCGTTGTTGCAAGCTGTTCCTGAGCTGCAGCTGCTGGTCCACTTTAACGTTACAGCTGCAGCTAACGTTACTCCTTCTAGCCAAACAACAGCGACAGCAGTAAGGACCGTGGTGGATGACTTCCGGGACATATCAAGGCACATCAAACTGACTCGACCACGTCTTATCCAGTACTCCCAATGATATATGTAATCTGCACTCTCAATAAATTGATGTAGCACTGAGCTACAGTCATAATGTGGGCAAAGTAAAATCAAAAGGGCAAAAATAGCGTGCATGATCAAAACAGCATTAAAAGAGAGATTAAACTTTGTTTAACGTGAGGCATCTGTTTACATGCTTTTAATACACTTCTGTATTACTGCCAAATGTGATGGATTTAATCTTTCAGGAAAATCCATATTCCCTGGTTGTATTTACTGCTTGGATATGGATGTGCACTACATTTCAAAAGTCAAAAATGGTAATTAAATAACTTCTAATGTGCCCAAATGACTGTCTATCTGTATATCTTATCATGAGACCTTATAGTTTCTGTTTAGCTGAGGCATTCAGAGTTTCGACAGGTTCTTAGAGGCCTCTCTCTCAGACTTTACACTAGCAGCAGGGGAGGTCTTGACTGTATCTCGTCAGGTGCACAACACACTGCTGTCCGAAGGGGCTATTCACTTTCCTTACACCCTCCCAGAAGGAACTGTAAATCAGTCTCCAGCTGACCTCCTCCTCCCCTGGGAGCCGTGGCCCTCCCTAGCCCCCAGAGGAAAGCAGAGCAGCTAATCTGTCATTCTTCTCTGCGGGACTTCTCTCTTATTATAGGTTAGACTATTTCAAAAATTTAGTCATCAGACATGGGACTCACCTTGGAGATGATGTGACACACAGCAGTGTCGGTCCCAGACTGGCCCCTCATGTATCACTGACATCAGGACTGCACTATTGGACACATTCCCATCACACCAGTAATAATGTGCAGCAGAATTGTCTGGAACTCAACAGTACAACACGACTGATGCTATCAAAAAGTGATGCTACTTTGATGTAATGGTTTGCTTCAGTAACACATACTAGGTTCACAATTTTATCTTGCTCACTTAACACAAAATAAAGGCAATTACATCTGAGCTGGGAAAATAGTTTATTTGGTGCGCCAACCTAAACAATAATTCAGTCATGAAGGTTACAATATAATCAACTTTGTGGTCATGGAGTTTGTGGTGCTGTTGTATTGTGTTTCACAGAGGGGTGTTTTGTAATATTTTTTGTAGTATTTGTAAATACTGTAACCCTCAGAACATGAACATGGTTAATGAACTGGTAACCGGTTGTGCTGGTCAGTAATTGACTTAATGAGATGATTTTATTTAAAGTGAACACAACATTTAAATAAAGTGTATTCTGCTGTTACTGGAAGCCAACATTCTTGTAAAGTGGGTTCAGAATGAATTCGAAGCTAATATTTGCCTTGTCGTATCCATGGAAATTTGACCTGAAATTTACTCCGCTGAAGTTTATTCCCCTCAAACAGCCAATGTTCATACAAACTGATGTTAGCTTCAGCTAGAAGGCAATCTAAGCATCGTCCTTGTGTGCAAGGTGTTTAGCTCCGACTCTGAAAATTAATTTCTTTCTGTTGTTATTTATTTATTTATTTATTGCTCTTCGTCTGAAGTTGTGCCTTCCAGAGAGACTTTGTGTCTTTTCCTGTCCACTCACATCTGCAATCAGACCACATCTAAAATTAGCTTCTTGTTCAGTCGAAAAACATATCTTCTTCACAACAAAAAAGCAAATTTGAAAATTTTACCCTCAACGTAAAACTAGCTAACTTTTTTTGCTTCAGTGCAAACATGGGAAAGATAATACTTCCCACATGATATCATTGCTTTAAAAAAGAGATTTTCTACTCATAGTCAGGGACAGCAAATCTTTCAACTGAACTGAACAAAGTGTTCAGAATCAGAAAAGTGATTTGTGACTTCCACTTGTATGTTGTCATGACAACAAATCAAAGTGTAGACATAAGTTTGCATTTTTCTAATACAAAAGAAACTTGTTATTGTTAAAGAACAGATAGAGTCAAGTCTATTTCCTTGATTGCTGTGAGAGGATCATACTTATTCTGTCTTGTTTCATGTAACTGATACTCAGGAAACTCTTGAAACAAGTGCTGCAGTGGATACAAGTGGAGGGAACTCACCCTATTAGTCCCTTTTTTTCTTGTTGAAGAAAAAACAACTTTATGACTTGTAAAGCTCAATTATTTTTTCAGTACAAACGTGTTGTGCATCAGTATTCCCAATCATCATCTCTGTGAAAACTGACAGAAATAATCAAAATCCAGGCTGCTCAGCTCCAGTTTGCTCCATAAATGAAACTTCAGCCACTTACCTCATCAAACCTTTGACAAGACAGACTCAAGAATAAGAAACTCAATTTGCTGGATTTGTCAAAATCATAACCTGCTGAAAGAACCAGCCTTTAATGTAAGTTGGGGAGATAAAGGCACAGGCTGTGTGGATATCTGAAAATACAACGATGTTAAACCAAATCACAGTGAAGGGCTGACTTTAGTTTTAAATGCAGCGAGCCAGCCTACAGATGTCAGTTTCTTGTCAGGTTGCCATGAAGGCTGCAGCACCCCTACACAGACTTTGCCAGTTCTGAAATGTCACAGTATGCAAATGCTTTATAATTTAACTGACTGCTCTTACAACTTTCATTCTCTTTACACATTCACCCCGGTCCCCTGTATAACAAGGGGAAAAAAAGATTTCTTATATTTCTGTGGTTTGGAGGGCCTTCAAATTGAAATCCTCAGCTCTTTAAATGAGTGACAGGTTATGTGCTGTCCGCATTAAATTTGTTTCAAGAGGCTGCCATTCTTTGGTTGTGCATAGTATGCACAGCCACAGAGTAAATAATTCAGTAATCAGTGAGTCTGAAAATTAATTTGGGATCCAGTGGGCATGACTTGTTGAAACAGAGACCGGCTGGAGAGCCAATCAGTCTCACAAAAAAACAATTACAAAATGTAAATACCGGACACTTGACACTTGAATGGGCACTGTGTGTGGGTATGTACTGTATGTGTGGATGAAAAGGCTTATTCAGTGGCTGGTGCCTTTTCTGTAATCTTCAGTCAACACTGACATCAAGTGGTCGCTTGTAAGAATTTCCCCATGTAGGAGCTGAACTGCCTCATGTAGTCAGATAAATGGCTCATTAGGAGTCATTGTGGGGTTTATACGTTGCCCATTATCTTCCGCTTGTTATCAATTACAGGAAGTAGACTTGTGAACATCTATTTGCTAATGTAGATGTCAGTTCCCTGCACAAGTTTAAGAGGTTAATAAAGAAGAATTAGTTTTTAGCGTCACGTACAGCTCATACTTCTATTATCTTTATTGCAGTTTGGCAGTTTCAGGGAATTCCCACGCTGAGAACAAATGTATACCATCAATTATCCAGAACATAATGTTAATGCTGAAGTAATGTTAAAGGATTTACATCAGTGTACTTAAAATAAGATTCAAGAGCAAGAAAGACATGAAAAAAAAAAGAACAAACCTTTTTTCTAATCAAGTCATCAAGTCAAGTCATCGAGTTCCAAAGCTGTTTGGACAAGTTAAGCAAATTTGTCAGGAAGTGTTTTTTTAAACTTTTGGGGACCCTTACTTGTGGCCTGGAGTAACCTTTCCAAAGACTGAATCAGATGTTTGAAACCAACACAACACTCTGAAAACACTCAGAGCTACTGAGTACAGCAATGAAGATTCTAGTCACATGCAACATAATGTATGTGGACACCTGATCATCACACCAATACAGTATATAACTGTGAAACATGTCATTCCAAAACCAGAGCCTGGTTCTGCTCGAGGTTTCTACCTGTTAAAAGGGAGTTTTTCCTCGCCACTGTCGCCAAGTGCTGCTCATGGTGGGAACTGTTGGGTCTCTGTAAATAATATTTTAAAGAGTATGGTCTAGACCTACTCTATGTGAAAAGTGTCTTGAGATAACTTTTGTTGATTTGGCGCTATACAAATAAAATTGACTTGACTTGACTTGCTCATCTGATCCATCACCCACCCGAGACAGTGGCCATCCATCACGATGTCTGCTAGTTAGTTTCACTTGAGTGAATTAACTAGATAGCTAGCCAGCTAACATTTATTACATCCATCCAGTGGTGAACAGAACTCGATGCGATTAACTGGGGTAAACATCAGTATCAAGCTAACGCTACACTTTTATGTGTGGACAAAATCAGCAATCAGCAGGCTTTCATGTATAACGATCAATAAAATGATCACTGATCAGGATCTATAACCTTATTAGGAAGTCTTCACATCGCCAGAGGAACAGTTTATGCTTGTAATAAAGAAAAACATTTGACACAAGTGAACATGTGGCATATAAAAAGTCTTTATTTACAGAGGTTTACTGATTAACCCTTGTGTTGTCCTCTGGGTCGAGGTGATGTATCATATGTTTGTGTCATCCTTTTCCTTTATTCTGTTTCTTACTCTGTTCCTATTATCAAGAAACAAACTAAAAACAAAAGATAACCGCTTCAAGAATCACAAATGTCATGCATAACAACATTTACATACACAGAAGGACATTTTCGGCCACCGGGTCACCTTGACCCAGAGGACAACACAAGGGTTAATAAGATGGCTTATTGCAACATTTCAGCACGTCATCTGGAGTCCAAGATTTTAACTATGCTATTTAGTCACACTTTGTAGGTATCTAATGCTACATTTCAGAACCTAAAGCACAGCCTGAATTATATTGTAATCTATGTTTGTATAGATAAACCATTTTTCTGATCAGTATGTTTAAAACCAGATAAATTATCTAACAGGCTAAGAAATACAGAATGGGAGTTAATATCTATATAGCAATTGTTAGGAAGTTATGTATTTTACAGGTTACAGCCGAACGTGCCATTAACATTGTTGCATGACTGTATAGGCTCTGGTAACAGTACGACCAGCGTTATTTTCCTGTTTATTTTTAAAAATTGATTTTAAGCCTTTTGGCACAGCACACTAAGATGACTTGCAATGCATTACAACTGCCTAGCTATTGTCCCTAAGGTCCAAACATTAGGCGTCAGTGGGGACACTGCCATGTTATTTTGCAGGCTGAGGAGAGAACATGCTGTAGGTCGAGAGAACAGATTGCTGTTAAGATGGTGCAGTTTTCTGGACCTCCAGTGCATCACCAAGCTTCCCAGACATAAGCCAGCATGCTTGAACGTACTTTGAGTACTGGTCTTTCAGAAAATATAGAAACACCATGGAGGAGACGCCAAGTAAATCTGAGGATTTAATGAAAAGTAATTTTATGCACAAAGGAATTTGGGGTTTTCATACCGATACTTTAAATAAAAAAAATTTTTGACATTTTTTTCTCCAAAATTGACTATTCCTTGAAATGAATGCTCTCTGTGTCATTATGCAGTAGGCTCTACAGTTATTACATAATTATAAGGGAGAGTTTCTAAAGCTTGACCCTAAATGAATGTACTGTATGTATACAGTAGGCTCATGGGGTATCTCTAAAATTGACGTATTTTTTTTACATATATTTTAATACAAAACAAAGGTTTGAACCATTACCATTTCTATTATGCAGTAGTGTTTCACTTCAATCTACTTCACCTCAACTCGAGGAACAGATATCAGAGTTCCGGCTTTTTAAAACTGGTGTTGCGTTCAGAAAAAGGTTGAGACATCCTCTGTTATATACTGTATTTATATATATACAGTATCTGAACTGAAATAAAAACCCAGTCCCTATCACCTGTCAAGGCTGGCTAACTTTGCTCACGCTGTAAACAAAGCCACTTACAGGAAGTGTTGAAGGAGTCCTTGAATTCAATTCCTCTAAACAAGGATTAAACTTGTCATAAACAAATAGTTTGTTTGCCATTCAGTAACATCCTGTACTCCAACATGCTGGCACACAAACCTGCCACAACTGGAGTTTCATGATGTGGTCACGCGTGTTGACTGCACCATGAAACATGTGAGCAATAGTTTCAGTCTCCCAACTATGTAGCCCTGAAAGACTGGGAGCACGGCTAACTGATTTTGATGGATGGCAGGAGAAGAAAATATTTGCTCTACAAAGTACTCAACTTTTCTCTCAAAAATTGGATGTTTGGTTACATTTGGGTTCATTTTAGAACAAGAAATGACATCTGGGTGATTGGGTGCTTCGCGTTCTTTAAGTGGATATGAGCTGATAGACACTCCACATGCTGTGTGACCTCAGAGTGTACATTTTAAAAACATGCTGCACTTCCTTGTGCTTTGAAATTCTCATCTTGCAGAGAGAGATGGAACGCCCATGTGGAGGTGAGAAAGGTAAAGTCATGACAGGTGTCAAGAAGAAAAATTCACAGTCCGACAGGACACACAATAGCAGGATCCTTTTGGCTTTAGGCTTTTCAACATGAGCGGGGCATACTATCAAGGTAAGAGTCAGGTGTTTTTCTGTGGAATTATTCATTTTCACTTTTATTAGAGAGTCATTTATATTCCAGTACATACTTTACTTCATTACGCGTCCCTCTGGATATATTATTAGATTAATGTGTTTTTTGAGTAGCCTATTTTTATATTGTAGTCAAGCATCAAAATCTCAGATCCTTTGATAGCGAATTATGAACTTAAAGAACAGCTGCACTCAATTTCTTGTGTAGGTGATAAATAAGAATTTTTGGAGTTAAAACGGTTAAAATATGACATGAACTGATGGGCGACTGATGGATGCCTCATCTCCACTTGCTCCCTCTGTACAAAAATGAAGCCAAAATATCCTGTATACATGCGCTGCCATCGTGCAAAGATCCCTCAGATCCCTCATGTTGATTAGTACAGTTTACTGCAGAAGAGCTCATTCTGTCGGTTATTTAAAGTTAGTTGCTCTGCAACTTTAGTTAACTACTGACTACTATACATACAATTCTCGAAAAGAAGTCAGCAGCTGACTTTGCAACTACTTCACTCAGAGCAGCTGTCAATCACAGCTGTCAGTCATGACGCCGCACCCTTTTTTTTATAGTCTTAAATAACCAAAGAAAGCCAAATGTAGAACAGTGAACAGTTGAACACACATCAGCGTGATAAGAACTACCTAAAATGACAGATGGAAGTTCATTCACAACAACTACCATAAACCAGGCCAGTGATCTTAGTGTAGTCCTGGACTCAGACCTAAACTTTAATAGTCCCATTAAGACAATTAAAAAATCTTTAAGAATACATTAAGACTTAAAGGATTTAACTCTCAGTTGGATTTAGAAAAACGTGCTCATGCATTTATCTTCATTAGGCTTGACTACTGTAACGCTGCCTTTACAGGACAATCAGACAGCGGATATCACAGAAGGTCTGGATCAGGTCTGCTAACTGTCCCCAGTGTCCAAACTAAACACGAAGAAGTAGCATTCAGGTTTATGCAACAAGCACTGCCAGAAACCTCGGCTCCAGCTCTCAGTTCAATCAGGGCTGTTCTGTTTGCCACTTTTTATTGAGTTAAATTTGGGACTATGCATCCGTATCTTTGACTGCACTGTCATTTCCATTGTACCCTTTGATTCGTCCTATTCTATTTTACCTTATTTTAATCTTCTATTTTGTTTTACTCTTTAAAATGCTATTTGTGTGTTTTTTTATATTGCCTTGTGTTACAGTATGCAAGGCACGTCGGGCCTTGTAGTTGAAAGGTGCTGTACAAATAAACTCGACTTGCCATAGTTGACACTTATGTGATGCTCTGAGTTGAGAAACTTCTTTGACCTGTTGGGTAACATCAAAAATGCGTCATCATCAAGCTGAGGTAAGCCTGTTTTTCCGGCCTTGTAACCTGACTGTGGTGAAAGAAGGTGCTTATCTTTCATCTTAAAAAATTAAGTCAGCTAAGATCTTTTTCCTCCATCTGGAGGGTGCACACAGCCTCTCTGTTTGACAATGCAGCACTGTGTGATCAACAGTGTAGTTCTGTCCGATAGGGTTCAGAGGTTTCCCGGATTCAGATGAAAGGAGGATTGTTCTAGTCAGGAAGAACAGAGTGGGGAAGAGCGCCGCAGGAAACACCATCCTGGGGAGAGAGGCGTTCGAGTCTGAACTGTCTCCGACTTCCCTGACGTCTGAATGCCACAGTCAAGGGGAACGTTGGAGGTCGAAAGGTCGCTGTCATCGACACCCCGGGGCTGTTTGACACTAATTTCACCCAAGAAGAAGTGTTGAAGAGGATCAAGATGTGCATTTCTCTGTCTGCCCCTGGTCCTCACGCCTTCCTGGTGGTTTTTCAGCTGGGCAGGTTCACCCAAGAGGAGAAGGAAACCATCAAGATGATTCAGAACACTTTTGGTGAAGATGCAGCTAAGTACACGATGGTGTTGTTCACACATGGAGACCAGCTGAATAAGCAAACCATTGAGGGCTATATTTCCGAAAGTCCCGACCTGAAAGCCATAATTCGCAAGTGCTATGATCGATACCATGTCTTTAACAACGAAATCAAAGACTTTGAACAAACCAGCTCCTGGACAAAATTGACAATATGACAATGGACAGTGGAAGCTACTACACCAATGAAATGTTCATGAGAGCTGAGGTAGCCATAGAGAAGGAGAAACAGCAGCTCCTGAAGGAGTTGGAAGCACAGAGGCAGAGAGAGCTGGATGAACTGAGAGCCAAATATGTGGAAGAGGCTTACCGCAAGGAGGAGGAGCGGGTGTACAGTAGGTACGAAGATGAAGCCAGAACTCGAGCGGAAAGATCAAATGAGTTTGTCGCTGCTCCAGTAATAGCTGTAGCAACAGTCTGCGGCACTGCTGTCCGAGGTCTGCTTGGAGTTGCAGCAGGTCCAATCGGTGTGGCAGTTGGAGTCGCAGCTGGAGCAGCTGTTGGAGCTGCCGTTGGTGCTTTATCAGTGCGAGTCTCAGAGCATTGCCATGCTCAGTAAGGGCAGTACACCATACAGTTAAGTCCACTAGCGTAGTGTAATCTGCTTATTTGCTTCTCAGTAAACTAATTTGCATTAAATATGAATCTCATAATCACTATTTATTAATAACTGAAATAGGTAGAGCTTATCGATTTGTACTAAGCTGCATCTTTGACAGTGTCTTGACTATAATATTTCAAAGTGTATGGTCTAGAGCTGCTCTGTATGAAAAGTGTCTTGAGATAACTTCTGTTATGATTTGGCGCTATATAAATAAAATTGACTTGACTTGACTGCATTGTGTAATATAATAAAAATAATTAATTAACCATGGCACTTACCATGGTGGATTATGACTGAATGATTATACATTTGTAGCATCTAAATAGATAATGTATGTGGATTCTGTACATTAATTTCTTGAATTGGCGTACAGATATGCGTAATATAGGAGAAACGCATTCTTTCAGCCTCTTGTAACTGTATAAAAGGTCTGGCTGATTTACTCTGTATTATTCTTATTGTCAACAATTCGCAAAAAGAACAAAACCAGCAATGTGGTAGTTCATACTTTAAGACTTTCCTACAAGCCCATTGGTTCCTACTGAAGACATACATATTTAAAAACGGTTCACATATATATAATTTCATTTAAAAAAGAAGATTCAGCAATTTACTAAAGAAGGTGGTCACTGCATTTTTTTAGCAAACATTACTCAAACAAGTGAACTATTTTCAGCGGCGGATTAATCCATGTTTGATGCTCTAGTGAGCGTTTCCGGCTGCAGGACGGTATATGCAGGATTTGTTATTGATTTATTTTGCAATTATTCTGTATGTGGTGAGATTCGACGGTCCCACACTGATGAACTCAGTGCACTGCATAGAGTCTCGTGGCACCAAAAGTTCTAAACTGTTTAACTTTGATCCAGGCTGCACTGACATTTATGAGCACACTGAGGGGCTGAAGGCTACTACTTGTGGTGTGATCAAAGACTAGACCTTGCAAATAGTTAGAAACTAGGATTAAGTATATTAAAATTCCTATTGACCTATAAATTAGATGTACAGACTCCGCCACTCAACCCAGTAATCTGCAGTAGTAGAATGTAAATAAGTACATTTACTGAAGTACAAATTAGAGGTACCTGAGTATTTCCATTTCATGCAACTTTACACTTTTACTCGACTATAATTTAAAAGAACCATTGTACTTGTTACTCCACTACATTTATCTGTCAGCTGTAGTTACTGGTTACTTTTCAGATTAACAAAAGTTTATAAACTATGGTGCATTAGTTAGTTAGTTAGTTGTTAAAAACAAGCAATTTGAAGATGTGTCTTTGGGCTCTGGGTAATTGTGTATAGCAATCTGAGATTTTTCTGCAGACACACTTTTACTTTGGATAGCACATTTTGCTGATACTACTTACGTACTTTTACTCAACTAAGATTATCAATGCAGCTCTTTCACTTGTCGAGGAGTATTCTTACTGTGTGGTATTGCTACGTTACATTACGTAAAGGATCTCAATACTTCCGCCATTGGTAATCTGGTAAGGAGCCAAGTGAGTGGCACAAGAGCCTGGTTTCCACGGCTTACAGCTGCTAAATATGAATCACCTTTGTGTGTGGCCTTTCTATCTATAAGAATTTTGCTTTAATGTCTGCTGCTTTAATGACAAAAACATCTTGCACTTGGATGTTTGATCAATAAACATGTATAGTACAAGTCTGCATTAAAATTAAATATTTTACACAATGCCAGCAGCAAAAGGACAAAAAGCTGAAAACCAAGATGCTGCTGTTTTTTTTATCTCTACAGGATCTCGGAAGCAGAAGAGTGATGAACTCCGAATCATTTTGGTGGGGAAGACAGAAGCCGGGAAGAGCGCCGCATCAAACACCATCCTGGGGAGAGAGGCGTTCGAGTCTGAACTGTCTCCGACTTCCCTGACGTCTGAATGCCAGAAAGTCAAGGGGAACGTCGGAGGTTGCTGTCATCGACACCCCGGGGCTGTTTGACACCAAGAAGAAGTGTTGAAGAGGATCAAGATGTGCATTTCTCTGTCTGCCCCTGGTCCTCACGCCTTCCTGGTGGTTCTTCAGCTGGGCAGGTTCACCCAAGAGGAGAAGGACACTGTGAGGATGATTCAAAGTACCTTCGGTGAGGAAGCAGCTAAATACTCACTAGTGTTGTTCACACATGAAGACAAACTAAAGAAACAAACTATTGAAAGCTTTGTTTCAAAGAGTGAAGAACTCAAAGAGCTCATTCAGCTATGCTACGGGAGATATCACGTCTTCAACAACCAAGTGAAAGACCTGGAACAGGTTGATCAGCTCCTGGAGAAAATTGACAGAATGACTCTGGAGAATGACGGAGGGCACTACACTGCACAGCTGTTCAAAAATGTAAAAAAGGCCTCAAGGAAAGAGAAACGAAGACTTTCAAAGGAGCTGAAGGCAGCAGAGCAGCAGAGGAGGAACACCCTGAAGGCTGAAGTTGAGGAAGAAATTAATTTAAAAGGGAGGTCAATGAAAAACCGTAAATGTCTTCTGCAGTAGGATATGGCAGTACTCTGGCTATTCGTAAGCATTTGAATGAGGTGAATAGATGTGGCTGCACTTCAGGACTGAAGGTCCTTTTATAACTTACTAACTAAAAGTCACTGTACGCAGCCAGGGAAGCTTTGGTCCGACCGTGTCTGCCCAGGATATTATTATTTATGTATATTTCTGTATCCATACACTATATGGCCAAAAGAACACCTGAGCGTTACAACAATATGTGGTTGCTGAACATATCATTCCATCATCATTGGCATTAGTGACAATTTTCATCATTGATTAATCTACCGATTATAGTCTTGATTGTCTTAATCGATTGGTCTACAGAATGTCCAAAACCTGAAAATATTTAGTTTACTATCATAAAAGACTAAGAAAACCAGAAAAAGTTAGAAACAGAATTGTTGCCAATTTTACAAATGACTCAAACAATTAATCAATTATCAAAGTAGTATTAAGAATTGAGCCAAACAATTGAAAAACACTGTAATTTGCTGCCAAATGGCTTTGTCAATCTGAGCCACTTTCCACAAATTGTTGGGTTGGGTTGAAGCTCTGTGCAGGCCACTCAAGTTCTTCCACAGCAAAGTGAAAAAACATTTCTTCATGGAGCTGGCTTTGTGTTTAACATAGTCATGTTAAAACAGGAAAGGGACCAACACAAATTGTTGACACAAAGTTGGAAAACTCTGTGTATATTGTAAAATATTTATTATTGTGTTATTATTTAGGGCTATATCAGGATTGTGTCTTGAGCTCTCTCATGTTTCTATTAAATTCTGGGAATTGTAAAAAAAGTGTTTGTGTGTTGGCAAATTTGGATAAAGATGTTGTTACGCTTTCTAAATTCATTTTCAGAATGTGTTGGGCAGTTTGTTTGTTCTCTGATGTTGTTATTTATGAACTGGTACATCATATGCACAATGTTGTATTGTTTTAGTTAGACAGTCTATATGTGTGTTAGCCCTGAAACAGACAGTCTACTTGTCTATCGTGCTCTCTGCCTTTTGTGCAGTGCATGCTGGGATATATTAGCCCCTCCATGGCTCTGAACAGGATCAGTGGGTACATACAGTACAATGAACTGATGGATGGCTGGATCATGGCAACATGGTAAATTAGACAAACTGTATATATTATAGGTGTAAATGCATATATTTTTGTATTTTATGTTTATATTTGACAGGGTAATATATATCTATGTCATTAATTTGCCATTTTACAACACAGGGTTGTACAACAAATGCAAGTTGTTGTCCCTTCAAGCTACACACACATAGAACATACTGTATATACAAATAATTCAATGTAGAGTAGAATATGTAATAAAATTAAAATTAAAACAATATGTACAGTTATTTACATACATATGCACATATACACCCAAGAAGTAATTCTGTAGTGCATGTAATGACTTAGAAAGGGCTCTGTGTATTTGTATAAACAGGGACATAATATTATAGCCAGTCAGGTGAAGCCAAGTGATTACAAACTCAAGTCAATTCATACGCCTTAAGACTTGAAGGAACAGTGATACTTCAAATCTGTATATTCATTCTGGTTAGAACAGACAAACTTCTTCAAAGTTAACATAGCACACTGTAAATAAATGTGCTCTGTTTTTATTTTTTTATTAGAAGTAATGTATGAGATGGTGAATCATTCAAACAGAAGTAGTGGATTCAGTCTGAAGCCGGACCTTGTTTAGGTGGACAACAGGGACACCCGGTGACTGTATTCTTCACTGCACCTCTGACAACAGTTTGTCAGAGGGACTGAGAGAGAGAGAGACTGTGGTCAAAGCAGGTAGAAATCACGTTTCTACATGTTTATGCTTGTTGAACAGCCGTTTTGATAAATTACTCTTTAACCTGCAAAAGTTTTATTGTTTTATTATTATTGAGTTTTAGTGACGAGATACTAACTCATAATAATGACTTACAGCATCTTTTTCCCCTCACAGTGGCAAAAATGTGCTTCTATACAGTGGAGTTTGCTGCCTTGTGTTTATGTCTGACATCAGGCTCGTTCGAGATGTGCCAGACCTGTGCAGAATCGATCACCGGCGATCGCCATGCAATGCATGCCGGTTAGATTTGTGTCCAACTTGATCCCGACTTGCTCTGACGTCATGCACTAGTGGACAACAATAACCTCGCGAGATCGAGGTGGCTGCAGTTAATAGGCTCGTTGGAGATGAACTGCACCTCGCCTGGAAAGTGGACGAGATCAGGTGGCAGCAGCAGGGGGCGGTGACAAAAAGCTGCAGTCAAGTCGGACAGTTTCCCAAGCCCCCAGGAAGTGCGCCACACTTTGAAGCCAATTTGACATAGCGGCCAAACGGTGGAATTACAACTTCCGGGTCCGTCATGTGATGCCATTGGGCCCAGAAAGACTTTTTTCCATTAACTAACATTGAGAAAGAGACGTCTGTAACTCAGTGGATAATTTTTTTTGAGGTACATCAACTACCCAGTTCTAACACTTGAATAGCCCTTATTTAAATCATTAGGTCCTTAAAGTTGTACAGTTCACTAACAGCTGATTCCAGAGTCATGTGGACCAGCCCGAGACCCATAGATGTATAGAGAAGTGGATACAGCGTTGGAGACGGGGCCTCGTTCATTCCTATGGAAGTTGCTCAGTGGCGCATGAAGGAAACATCCGGGTATTCAGAATGCGCAAGTTTCGGATTTTCCCGCTCTGTTGGGCCCATAGAGCATGCGCACTAGCGTTTCCTTTAGCCCCGCCTCCCAGCCGCTCGCTCTCGGGCTCGTTCACATGACCTGCAGACTAAAGTAACTCTGGAATCAGCTGTTAGTGAAGTGTACAACTTTAAGGACCTAATGATTTAAATAAGGGCTATTCAAGTGTTAGAACTGGGTAGTTGATGTACCTCAAAAAAAAATGATCCACTGAGTTACAGACGTCTCTTTCTCAATGTTAGTCAATGGGAAAAAGTCTTCTTGGGCCCAATGGCATCACATGACGGACCCGGAAGTTGTAATTCCACCGTTTGGCCGCTATGTCAAAATGGCTTCAAAGTGTGGCGCACTTCCTGGGGGCTTGTCGAGAGCGAGCGGCTGGTCCTGTTCGATCCATCTGTAGGCTGTCTGTAGTTTAAGTAGAGCCAAAGATGAACTGTCTCTGGTGGAGTTTACATAAAAACAATCATAAGACCCTAACTTTAAGAAATGTAACTGGTGAATCAAAGTCCTCACAGCTTCATACAGGCATCACAGAGGAACAGCAGCAGTGAGGACTACAAGACACAAGATTCCTTCAGAGATACATTCAGAATGTATTAGACTCAAGTTTTTAATAGCTTTTCTGTCACTTCACAATAATTAGAACTTGGACTAAACATATTCCTCTTTTCTGGTTGACAAACACAATCATCAAGTTGTACTTAGGTTTTGTTATAATTTGTATCTTTGCATTTGCCTCCATGGTCCGACCTGACTGCAGCTTTCTGTCACCACCCTCTGCTGCTGCCGCCTGATCTCGTCCTCTTCCCAGGCGAGCCCCCTACTCCTGACGGTCCGCTGCGGACTGACGGCTCCTGACGGCTCCTGACGGGCCCCTGCTCCTGACGGCTCCTGACGGCGTTAGGCGTGGCGGCCTTGGAGACCACGTGAGCGCTCAGCAGCGCTGTCACGTGACGCGCAGCAGCGGCGCCGCAGAGCCAGGATGGCCGCCGGCGTGTTGGCGGTGTGTGCTCTGCTCCTCGGCGCGGCTGCGGAGCTGGGCTCCCCTCAGACCTACGTCCTGAACGACACCGAGGGTCTGGGGAGAGTCTTTGACGGAATTGGAGGTTTGAGCGGCGGAGGGGTGAGTTCAGCCACTTAGTATCTATTTCCTGGTCGGGCACCGTGCGCTGGAGGACATCTCTCTCTTGTCGTTGTTGTCTTTCTCGTGTCACACTGTATCTGCCGGCTCTCTCAGGCGACGTCCCGACTCCTGGTGAATTACGCAGAGCCCTACCGCAGCCAGATATTAGACTACCTGTTCAAGGTGAGACACGGTGAAGTCAGTCCAGCCCTCAGCTGGCAGGACGGGGACACTCACCGCTGTGCCTCTTTTCTGTCTTCAGCCAAACTTCGGAGCCTCGCTGCACATACTGAAGGTGGAGATTGGAGGAGACGCTCAGACCACTGGTGAGTGATAGTGTGTGAAGATTTCAACCTATTCAATGTCACAACACGATGGGAAATACAATAAGGTGACCCCTCACATTCATATAATTCTATATATATTCTATATAATTCATATTGCCATGTTAAAAAGTGCAAAAAAAAAAGTGTAAATTGTTGTAATAAAGTAATAAAACTGAATAGAAACTATGTGGGGTGTTGTCACTTGACCCTTGTTGGAAAGGGAATCTATTACACATATGCGTTGTTGCTTGCAGATGTTAACTTTTGATAAGATGTTTTTTGCATTCTGTAGTTAGAGTATTTGCTATTATCACTAAATATTAAACAGCTCATGTGAACAGATGGCGTTTTTCAGTGCAGACTGTTTTGGTGATGTATAGATCCCTCATGGTAGTGAAACACAGTTGTTTTCTTTCCACTTCGTCCTCTATGTGTACAGAATGTCGGACCTCAGACAGCAGGCCAGATGTCTCATAGTAATGTCACAGGTTTGATATTCTAGTAGAGGGTGCAGGGAAAGTGTAGTGCATCAGGGCCATGGATAAACCTTGGATCCATAGATGATTAAGTGAAAGAACAAGTTCCTTTTGCGTTGTACTATCTCATGGTATTGACATTACATTGGAATATTATCTTTTTGAAGATGGAACAGAGCCGTCACACATGCACTATGAGAATGATGAGAACTACTTCCGAGGCTATGAATGGTGGCTGATGAAAGAGGCCAAGAAGAGGAATCCAAATATCACACTCATAGGTAGGAAAATACAGTGTCATTTCTTCTGCTTTACACTCCAGGAAGCTCAAACTGTTAAAATAAAAGGAAATGAAAATCAGATGAGAATGTAATACTAAGAAACTGAGATCAGTTATTACCATACTGTATCAGTGTTTTTTTGAATGCCTATAAATACTAGTTACATAAGGCTTGAAAACATCCGGCATGACAGTAACAAACCTCATGGAACTCTATATCTCTATATCTATGCTATATCACATACTTGTAAGCAGGGCTGATGGGACATGTGGTCTTACTGTGCATGCATACTGATGACAGCTACTGCATGCTGGGGGTGTTAGTTTGACGTTGGTAGTATTGGTGGTACACAATATTTCTTCAGCCTTGCATGGGTGCGCTGGTGTGTGTCTTCATGTAGGGTTGCCCTGGGCGTTTCCTGGTTGGGTGGGCCATGGTAAGAACTGGCCCTATGACTACCCGGACATCACTGCAGCATATGTGGTGAACTGGATCCTTGGCGCCAAGCAGTATCATGACCTGGACATTCAGTATGTTGGGGTGTGTACTCTGTTACTTTGAATCTCATTCCTGTACATGCGTAGTAGTACTGCCCTTTGTAACAGATCAGCCAAAACGTTCAACAGTGCACATGCTGTATATACAATTACGTGCAAAAAATATGTATGCCTCTTGGTTGTGTGGTGAGTTTTGTGATGTTAATACAATTTAAATGCTGTCAAAACTACATGCATATAGAGGTTAGGACAACATACCTTCTAAACCTGGTGATTTGTTTAGCTTGAACATGTAGACAGTATTTCATGTAAATGTAGGGGCTGTTACACAAAGCAACTTGAACAAAGATTAGTAACCCTTGTGCATGAAAAAGTTGAACACGAAAAAATGTTGGGTTGTTTCAGCAGCAGATTTTGCTGAGTAACTAAACTTCACTTTTATCTGTTTAGATTTGGAATGAAAGAAACTATGACAGCAAGTACATTAAGGTAATCCTAACCTCTTATCTTTCAATGTCCTGTCATTTAGTTTAATGATACATGTGCATTGTGGGTACGCCTAGGAGAAAAACAGCCACCAACATTGAGACGTGTCCCACATGAGAGATGCAGTTTGACTTTCTGTGTTGAGATGAGTTTAAGTTCTAGCTGCGTTCCTCTGAGAGCATGTCTTTGTTGCCAAGGTGCTCCGGAACATGCTGGATAAAGTTGGTCTAACTGGTGTTGGCATCATCGCAGCAGACGGCGATTGGAGCATCGCTAGTTCAATGATCGTTGATCCGTACCTTAATGATTCGGTTCAGGTGATTGGGTAAGTACAGTTGGCCTGAAGTCACACTCTGAGGTGGCACAAAATGAAAACTCTTGCTGCATAATCGCTCATTTGACCCAATGGCAGTGCAAATACAATGTCAAGGTGTGGTGTTTCATCATGTGCTGTGACTTCACTGAAGGGCTATTTGATCCCTGACAACTGATTGACTAAACACGTGATGCACACATGGTGAAATGTCCACTGCATCTGGGCGCATCTTTAGTTGAAACGATTGGTGAGTTGGGCTTGTGTTCCTCATCAGGAGATTTCCTCTCTGTACACCTAACTGCTGTGCTGGATCAGAGCTGAATGTTTGTGGCTGTTTCTCTGTTGGACTTAAGGAGTGAAAAGTACAATCATGGACTAACTTGATAAACTGCATATGTGCATTCTCCTGTATATTACGCCCATGTGCATGGAAAAGTATTTTCTTATAAAGCATGACATTTTTACCATTAAACGTAGGTCAGTCGTTTGATGTATTAAACTGTAAAGCATATTGCTGCCACCATGTAAAAAAACTAAATGCAATGTTGCATTTTTTTCTGGAGTGGTTTTAAAGCTGCATTAATCAATATTTTATATTAACAGTTATTATGTCTAATGTTAAAGGTGTCACTCTTTGTGACAAGCCTACAAACAATAATCACTAGGGCTGGGCTTAGGTTATCTTGACTTTTTTTTCAGTTGAATGATTCAGTATTGATTCCTTAAATCACAATATCCATCTTTGCATCTCTTGTTTTTAACCCGGGAATACTGCATGTGTACATTTGTGTTTCATTTCACATGTAGGCTGTGGGTGCATGACATAAATGGCACTGTAGAACTGTGGAAATTTAGTTATTTCAATGTGCTCAAAAAATACATTTTCTGTCAAAATGTAATTTAGATGATAGCTGGCTACATTAGATGTCTCAAGTCATGTAAACTATGACATGAATAGTTACAGTGCATGAGCACATGCTGCCATGGACAGGCCTGTCATAACTCAGCCTGAACAGTTAGCTATGGCTGTCAAGTAGCAAATGTAGTGATCACATCTTTGACAAAGATAGACTGAGGAAGTACTCTGCACACTGATCTGTGCTCCTGTGTTTGGTGATGAGATATTATCTCTGGTTATGGGAGGTAAAGCCACAGGGGCGAACTAAACTAAAAATCAGGAGATAAGTCAATAGATCACCCAGCTTTGCAGTTCATATCAACTTGATATGATGATAATATGTCAGGTATTGTGTTTTTAAGCCTGTTTAGCTGCCCCAAAGTGGCCAAAAAAGCAATAAATGAGGCTTTAAAGTCAGTTGCTTTATTTCCAGACAAAGTGTATGGGTTTTCCATGGTCACAGCAAATGCTGTAAAGCCAGACAAAGTCAAAATTGTCACTGCTGTGAATCTGTGTCTTCCTCTGCTCTCCGTCTTCCTGTGTGACTGTGACTGGCTGTACCAGCTGCTGCGGTACACTCTGGATAAGAGTGGTCTGGAGAGGGTCAGGATCATAGCCAGTGACAACCTGTGGGAGCCCATTGCCCTGTCTCTGCTGCTAGACCCCGAGCTCAGCAGAGCTGTAGACGTGATAGGGTAGGACCCTCCTGTCTGATGTTTGCATGCACACGGCCTCCGTCACCAGTTACCATAACATCAGCTTGTTGTTGTGAGAATCTGTCTCTAACATGTCCTGAATCTGTGGTCATCTTTAAAGGGATGGAGAATGTACTCTTTACTGTATTTATTGTGATCGCAGCAGTTCTGGTTTTGTGTATGCACAAGCTTCTTTTTGTATTCATACATGTGTTTGTGGTTTTAAGCTACTAGAGAAGCACCAATTATATTTTCTATTTTTTTGTTCTGCTACTTTTTACTTCTACTCCACTACATCTCAGGGACAAAGTACTTTTTACCCTATCACGTTCATCTGACAGCTTTAGTTACAAGTTTGCATTTTGCAGATTCAGATTAACAATACAAAATAAAACCGATCAATAAATTATGATATTATAATCAATAAGGCTTATCTGTCCACAGGGGGAAATTCATAAGATCCCCAGCAGTATGTAATATAATATATAAAATATATATAAATATATTAAAATTTGCTCCAACTCCTGCCATCGGTTATCCCTGGGAAATGTGCACTCATTGTGAAATAAATTGGATCATGCCTTGCTCAAGGGCACCTTGGCAGTGGACTGGAGCCTCTCCAACCACCAATCTATACATTTTTTTTGTCTGGGCTGGGACTTGAACCAGTAACTCTCCGACTCCAACCCAAGTCCCCTACCCACTGAGCCATGTATATAAGGCTGATATTGAAATGATGATCCTGTCTCTTCACCCGTATTATTTACCAAGAGAATTCCCACAACTAGTATATGCTGTAGTATATATCCACCCCCATGCAAATGTAAACAGTGCATCTGAAGTTATATTAACAAGATGGACAAGATATTTACAGATGCGCCTAAGTTTGTACTAGCGACTTCCACCATTGTCTACTGGATAGCGTTTTACTTCCATATCACCAGTACATTGGCTGTCCTACACAGCTTCATAAGGTACTGGCTGTTTTCCAAGAAAACTTCAGTTTCCCCAATAACAAACTGTGGCTAACAAAGGAGTTAAAAAGTATCCTAACTACCTGGAAGGGCATTAAGATACTGCGCCGATGAACTTCTTTGTGACATAACATGTGCCTATGTGGTGTGCCAGCTATGGATTGGCCACGGTTATTAATCCTTGTGTATGTGTTTCTAACATATTTGTCATATTTGTATTTATAGATTTTCTTTTGTGTTTGTAAATTAATTGTTTGTGTATTTATGGTTGCACACTCGCTTCGCTTGAATGTGGGCAGATACATTTTATTGTCAAACATCAGTAATGATGATGATAACACATTCTGAGGTCAATAACCTCAGAATGTGTTATCATTGTGCTCCGTTTTCAATATCGGTCCCAATTCTTTTTTCGGCTTTTTGTGCAAAAAGTATTTTCCCTGACATAAGCATCCCAACAAGAACTTTGGCTAAACACAATAGTATACTGTATATTTCATTATAAAAGTTAATAATCAAATTAAGCAATATCTGATCAAAGAATAAAGGTAGTCAACAAAACTAAAAATGTGACAAAGCATTTCGTGCCAACTTTCAGTACTTTTTGATACCTGTTGCCACCGAAACGTTTTGGTCAAAAGTTTAGATTTCTCTTCCCCATAAGTTTTCTGGAAAATAAATTTGAATCCTACTTTACAAAGCATGCGTCTTTAATTATCCGGCTGATTGTTAACTGAGTTGACCTGGTGCACCCCTAATATCTACCAATACATCCCCGCACAGCCAAAACCCAGCAACCACATATTTTGTAAAAGTAGAGTTAATCTGTTTTAACATAGCCTATAAATAAATATGTCTTGCCATTAATTTCTCAATTTCCTTAGAAATGTCTTTGGTCTTTAGTAGCAGCAGTCACTCTCGGTCACAGAGGACCAGACAACTAGACAGCTAAAGCAGGAGGGATATATCGAGGTAAAGCTGGCTAAGGAGAGAGCCATGTTAACCTTTGCTAAAGCTATAGCTAAATTTACTTCTTTAAAAAAAAAAAAAAATATATATATATATATATATATATATATATATATATATATATATATATATATATATGTGTATATATATATATATATATATATTTGTTTAAATCTAGTACAAAATCTTACACAAAATAAGATGGTTCCACAACAGTAATAGCAGTATTACAGATCAAACTGTGATCTACTCCCACAAAATGAATGCTTTACAACCATTCTATCTGTTAGTTTGACAGCCTGAATCTTTAAAACCCTTTTTTTCACCACTGCTGAAGTGAACTTCTCTCTTCTTACGAGATAGAATACTCTGAGTGAGCTAAGATCCTGCATTAGCACAATTTGACACCCACATGTTAAAAGGTCTGTTATTTTCTTTTCATATTGATCTTGACTTGTGTGTTGTACGTGTGATGTTCAGGGCTCACTACCCAGGCACCACCACAGTGACGGACGCCCTGAAGACGCAGAAGAAGCTGTGGTCGTCAGAGGACTACAGCACTTTCAATGATGAGGTTGGAGGAGGCTGCTGGGCTCGCATCCTCAACCAGAACTACGTCAATGGATTCATGACTGCGTAAGTAAATACACAAGCAATACTTTGTGGCAAAATAATGATTACTTCTAACCTAATGTGTTTATTTCATTAGGACTGCAAAATTGAATTAATTACAAAAATGGAAGAAATGTCTAAAATTAAGTACACAATCAGTTCATTTTAAGCAAACAAAAGAGAAATATTTCTTGTTAAAGGTGAAAAAATCATCAGAAATTAAGAATCAGAAACCAAAGTGAGGTTAGGAGGAGGGACTATGCAGAGAAAGCCTGAGTTAATCCTCTGTGTGCAGCTGTCTGTTGATGACTGTGATTCTTCCTCCAGCACCATCTCCTGGAACCTGGTGGCCAGCTACTATGAGAAGCTACCATTCGGCAGAGACGGGCTGATGACAGCTGAGGAGCCCTGGAGTGGCAATTATGTGGTGGAGTCCCCTATCTGGATCACAGGTCTGCATTACACCCTGCACTTAGAGGCAGATACTGTACAAATTTGATGTCTTTTGATCATAACAGCACAGGAGAATTTGAAATAAGACATTGCACGTTCCAAGCTGCTACTGAAAACTGTGCGACTGGATGGCATTTGAAGAACTTGTATTAGTTTTTGTTTTTTTTTGCAGTAAGCTATAATCACACTAAGATGGCACTTACAGTAAGACATATATTCATTCCAAATATGTTTTAGAAAAGTATAGTAGAAAATATATTTAAAATAACAAGCTGTTCTAAGCTGCAAGGTCATGAAGACTAATCTCAAGGCCAGTTGTCAGTTGTACTGGGAGTAAACAGGCTATTAGTTATAAGATAATGCATGATGGTTAGCTGTGTGTAGTATGGCTTGATAGCTTACAGGATGCAATTTGGACTTAAATGTTGAAACAGGACGGTATATCAATCTGGACGAAGAAAGGCAGGTTTGTCCAATGTTCAATAATATCATAAGTTCTGTTGCCCTTTTTATTGGGAACCACGTAATTTTGTTCAGTAAGATGGAGACAGAACCTGACTTTTTAAGGATTATCTCCAACTTTTTTGAGTAAAAATTCTGTTAATAAATTTGTCAACAGTTAGGCAGTTTAAGTATTCTCCTGAAAACATCAGGATCACTGTGCCACCTAAAGGAGGAAATGAGCAGATGCCGTTTTGTGAAAATTTTGTGTACAAATGCATCATCAGGACAAAATATATTCTCTTTATAAACTGACTGCTTGGCAGTGACTTTACATGATCATGATGCACTCGTTTCCAATTGTCACACTGAGTGAGATCAAAGTTTGAGCAGGAGCCTACAGTTTAATAATCTTTATTGTCCATTCATCTTAGAACCTGACAACCACCTCTGCACCTAAGATCATTTATTTTCTCTGTTTGAGACACATCTGTGTTGTGGAAACCCATGTGGGATGGGCAAAATGTTTGAGCCGACACAGAAATAAAATGTTACCTCCTTAACTTGAACCTGTAGAGAAGGGATTTTGAACTCTTTGTTATCAGAACTGGTTTAATAAAGAAATGGTACGCTCTGTACTGCATTGTTTCCTTATAGCCCACACCACACAGTTCACCCAGCCAGGATGGACCTACCTGCAGACTGTCGGACATCTGGCACAAGGTGGAAGTTATGTAGCCCTGACTGACGGAAAAGGAAACCTCACTGTTGTCATAGAAACCATGGCAAGTTAGGCTTTCTTATTTTGATATTTTTGCTTTGAATGTTTTCATCACCTGGTTCTGTAATTGACAGTAATTATTTAAAAATTATCATAAAGTTGTTTTATGTGTTGCTGTACAGAAGATTAAAACAACAGAACTACATTTTAAGGTTTCAGAAGAACTTAGCTGTTGTGTTTTCAGCTTGAATGCACTTACTACAGCAGAAACACCAAAGCTGCTCTTGAAGTACATGAACGATTTTTCCACATTTCATTTGCAGACTCATGATCATTCAGTGTGCGTGAGACCTCCACTACCTCCCTTCAATGTCACATCCCAGAATGCAACTTTCCAGCTGAAGGGATCCTTTGTAAGTTCTTCTGAGGTCTTCATCACATTTTTTTTTAATTTTTTTTATTTTTATTTTATTAACTTTATTTATCACAACTTGTGAAATTATTTCTCCGCATTTAACCCATCCAGAGGCACCTGTACGAACACACACATGCACAGGGTCACACAAAGAGACAGGTGCCATATTCACACACTGGAGCGGTGGGCAGCAGTTCACAGCGCCCGGGGAGCAATTGGGGGGTACGGTGCCTTGCTCAAGGGCACCTCGGCCGTGGCAAGTAGGTGGGCTGCCACCCCACCAGCTGTCAGTCCACCAATCTTTGGGAGGGAGAGTGGGGATCGAACCTCCAACCTTAGGTTATTGGACGACCTCGCTCTACCACTGAGCCACGGCCACCCACCCACATCGTCGAAAGTCGAGCAATACTTTTATCTTATTCAACATTATTTATTTCTCTCAGGCCTCCATCAAGGAACTCCAAGTGTGGCGGTCGCAGTTTAACTTCAAAACGAAAAAGCCCTCCACCTTTGAGAAACTAACTCCACTGAAGGTAAAAGAGGCCGTTCAAAAAGATTGAAGAGGAAATAATCTTCCACATGAAGTGTTGGCACCATGCAACAACTTTAACGCAGTTTTATTTCTTTACCTGTTAATGTCATCAGCTTTTAGATGGAACATTCACCATAAATCTGACTGAAGATGAAGTTTACACATTAACCACAATCACAACAGGACAGAAAGGCAGTTACCCTGACCCACCTCCCTCTGCTCGCTTCCCTAAAGTCTACAAGGACAACTTTAATATTCGTAAGTACAGCATTTACAGAACCTACATTATTCACAAGTTCACTCATTGAATTCTTGAGATATATAATTCTCACAGGTGTACCCAAGATAAGGAAATTATAGGCGTTGACAAATGTCCAAAGTGGAACCATATTATTAGGTGTCATCAAGAAGAATGATTTTGATCGTAAACTATGAGCTTTCTCAAATTTTTTGTAATTCTTGTACTATTTTTGAAACATTGAAGAAAAAAAATGTTAAAAGTTTCCATCCATCTTCTCCATCCCTGTATCCAACCTGTTGTAGGAAACCCTCCCTTCTCAGAGGCTCCAGACTTTGCAGACCAGACGGGGGTGTTTGAGTACTACATCAACCTGACTGACCCTGGGCCTCACACGTTCACCTTACGACAGGTTCTGACTAACAGACCTGTCACTTGGGCGGCCGATGCTGACCAGACTATCAGTGTCATTGGAGACTATCAGTGGTAGGGTGATGCTGTTTATTTTCAGCACTGCCATCCCAGAGACTATAACTTACTAACTGAACTAACTTAACTGTTTAAAATCCGGGACTGTGCCCTTTTTCTATTCAACATAACAACACACTCTTATGTCGTTATGTTACAGGCAGAACCTGATGGTTACATGTGATGTCTTCATGGAGAGCGTTAAGACCGGTGGTGTATTCATAGCAGCCAGGGTGGATAAAGGAGGCCAATCAATCCGCAGCGCTCAAGGAGTCTTCTTCTGGGTGTTTTCAGATGGCACATACAAAGTTACCAATGATCTGGGTCAGTTTCACCCTCCGGGCGGTGTATGTAGTACTGAGTCTAAATAAGATATACTCTCTTAACACTATTTAAGCTTATTTCTAAAAATATTGTACAACCAAGCAAAATACAACGTTGAATAGGTGTCATTGCTGTACCTCTTATGGACGAGCGTTGGACTGTTTTGTTCTCTTGTTTTAACGACAGCTGGACAGACTGTACTTGCAGAGGGAAAGTCTGGTACCCAAGCATATGGTTGGCACACCTTATCACTCACTGTCGAAGTAAGTGGAGACTAAAGGTCTTAATGTTTGGAAAGGTTTTGCTGCTGTACTGCTTTGTACATAATATATGTATTTACATGACAAAAAACAATCAGCAAATGCATTGATAATGTCCTATAATGATAGTCCAACTTGTTTTTTTGGTAATATTGAAGTTATATATAAGTTTATATAGAGTTCACAGCCTTAAATGACTGAACTTGTATTTCCACTGTGTGTGTGCCAAGTCACTCTAGAATACCTGTTGATAAAGAAACATGAACCCGTTACCTTGTGTAATCACAAGGTAACGAATGTCACATCCACGTGACAGCCAGTCAGGATAAGGGAGCAAAGTCTGAGTCTATAAAGAGCTATGCTGTATCTAATAAAGCAGAGATGTGCATGCAGCAGTAAAAGTATTTCCTGCCACTTGTCACCTTGAGCCCTCTCTCCTGCAGGGCCAGTATGCGTCAGGGCTGCTGAATGGATACCCCCTGTGGAAGAATGCTGTGGTTCTGACCCCAAAGAATGGCTGGGCTGCCATAGGAACACACTCATTTGAACTGGCTCAGTTTGATAACTTTGCTGTGGTGGCGGGGTCATGATTGAACTGTGAACAATATGATTTACCCTATGCTGTAAATATCGTGATTAATTCATCGACTTGATCAATACAGTGATTTAACACTTCAGTGTGCTAAATATAGATTGGATTTTTTTGA
This sequence comes from Lateolabrax maculatus, assembly GCA_031216445.1. Lineage (NCBI taxonomy): Eukaryota > Metazoa > Chordata > Actinopteri > Acropomatiformes > Lateolabracidae > Lateolabrax > Lateolabrax maculatus. Next base: position 3,268,482 of record CM062205.1, read on the forward strand.
TTGAAGATTGAAAAGTTGTTACACAACAATGAAGTGAAGATAAGAGGGTAGATAATGTAAAATAACGCACTGCACCCTTGAAATGTACTGTCTGATGTCAATGTAAATGATTTTGCACTTTTGTTTTTATGGAATAAATATTTTAAATATTTTAGTTTTTGAAAAAACAACTGCTTTGTAACTATTTATCATGTGTGAAAGCCCACAGATGATGTATTTTACATCTACCCATAGCTGAGCGCAGCCAGGGATTTTCCTTCAGCAGGTATCTCAAGCTTTTGAAAAATGACTTCTACATTCCTCTGTGTAAATACTGGATCTGAAGAAAGATGAATGCTGGTTACAGTGTCTCATGCTGGGGCCACTGAGGGCTCTAAACATTGTATTGGGAGATCTGAGGCCGGGTGTCCTGTGTCTGTGGTTAGAATAGATAACAGTGCACTTGTGTGCATGCTGGGATATGAAGTATTGGGGGTGCAGATGCTGCTCTGCAGTGTCTGTTGCAGCCACATCATGAGTGTTGTTGAGCAGCACTGAGCTCCGCGGTGCTCACGTGCGCTCTGAATGTCTCTGTGGACACTACGGGCCGTCTCTATGGCAACGGGACAGCAACAACACTGCTAACAGGCTAACATGGCGGAGCCCAGGACGGAGAAACAAGCACAGCCTCATAAACGAGTTTTTATCAACGACATAGACTCCTACGCCTCTAAATGTATTGCCAAGGTAAATGTAATGAACTGACGAGCCAGGGGAGTCGGGAGCTGACGCCGCCTCGGTGTGAGCTCGCTGTCGGAGTTTGTAGCCATAGTGAACTGCAGCTGATGGACAACTTGTAGTTCACGTATTCCTCTCTTTGCAGTTTCTGAGTGAGTGTGTGGTCAGAGCACCTGTTGATCCTGAGGGAGAGGCTGAGGAAGAGGAGGACAGGGGGGGTCCGGGAGCTCTTCACTTTGTTGGAACTGTTTCCAACCCTGTGGACGAGGACAGACCGTATGTGCTGGAGGAGTATTTAGTAAGTAGCTGTACGCTGTAGACAGGGCTCGATTTGAACCCGGGACTTCTGACATTTCTGTCTTGTTTCTCGTTTGTGTGGAAGCGACTGAACAGGGACGAGCTGCTGTCCAAACTGATGGAGTGCGATGTTGTCATCTACGACATCACCCAGCATGCCGAGCAGGTGCAGGAGGCCTCCTGGGCTGTCTCAGGTCAGCGGGGACACACGCACTCAGCTGCCTTGTGTTACTGAAGGCCTGCCCCTGCAGCAGTGTGCACCATAGGTTCTTATTATCCATCCAGTAATGATTCATTGAGGTGCTGTTTCTCAGTGTATTTTTTGGTTATTTTCTGCTACTATACTGGTAGTTCACATTGGCTGCATTAAGAACTCTACTACCTTTACAATGTCATAAATGGGCGTATTACCCATTACTTATTTTTAAGTGTCAATGGTGAATATTTTCTCATAATGCTGCTCACAGATGCCTATTAGTGTCTATTAGTGTCATTACTGAGCATTTACAGCAGGGTTTCTTAATGTTTTTTGGCCTGTGTCCTAAAATTGTCATGGACTGTCATTGTCATGGAGCAGTTAAAGGTTGCATGTCGTCATGTTAATTTGAGTCTTTTATAATAGCTCATCAGGAAGCAGGAATGGCCTCCTTTTGGGACTAACCATTTGTTTTCAAAACTGCTACATACAATCACTACTAATAGCAAAACATCAGTCCCATCAGCCACATCTGCCTCTAATATTGAACCATGTTGGGCCTGACTCTGAGTTTGAGAAACAGACCTAAAATGCTGACTACTATAGTATTGGTGCCTCTTGTGTATGAGTATAGTGTCATAGCTTACTGTCTGAAGGTATGTTTGAAAATAATGTGTAACTGTGTGTTAATTCATGTTATTTACCTTTTAAGAAGGACAGAAGGAAATTGTCCCAGTAAAGTGTGCCTATCTGGATGTGGGCATTTTTGTTTAAGGAGTATATGTTACAGAGAGATCATCTGCCACCAACACATGACCAAAACCTGAAAATAATTGAACTAGTAGAAAATAATTCATCATATAATAATACCATAATGAATTAATCAGGTAGTGACTCCTCTGTATTTGTAGCTCTGCATAATGAAATGGGCCATTTTTCTGGACCAAAGATGTTCATCCTCGTCTCCACTGTGATGACCTGGGTGTGTAGCAAGCCAGTCAATCCTGTAAGTTGACACACAGCACCTGTGGCTATAACGTGTTATCTTTTTGTGTAACATGAATTCGATTAATTAATCATAACATTGTAATATAGGCTATAGGGCTGGAATGTATTTGTGTATTCATGCATTTATTCAATATTTTTCCTGTGATGTGTAGTCTGTAACGTCAAAAAACAGACCATCACAGAATATTTTCTCAGATTCAGTGACGTTCATGTTTGATGTTTTTTCCTGAGTAACAGCCAAAAACCCAAATATGTTCAGTTTACAATGATAATTGTGAACCAGAAAAGCAGCAGATTGGAATTGTCAATATTGGTCATGATTATTCATTATTATTTCAAGTGAATTAAAAATATAAAGAGTCATATATAACTTCACACATCTGATTAATCTGTGAAAATAATACTAATAATCTTTTTACTTTTTATCTAACAATTTATGTAATAAGTAGTTTTTACAACGTGCCAAGTCTTTTTACTGACCACCTGTCCATATCAGATTTATTTGTAAGTGTCGTTTGTAGCTTCCCTGTTGTGGTCTGTGTTGTCCAACAGGACCATCTGGATCTTCCTTTCAACGATGAGAATTTCCGGAGAAGAAGAGCACATCCCAACTTTAAACAACACATTGACCTGGAGAAGAGGGTGGTCAAAATGGGCAAAACTGTCAGTTTCAAATTCCTCAGTTGTGGCATTTTCTGTAGGAGACACACACACAATTGTCACATTGTCACGTGGTTGTTGCTTTCAGAACACAACAATATTCTCCACATACGTGGTGGCGTCAGGACTCCAGTACGGGATGGGAGAGCATGTCCTGCACTTCTTTTTCAAGGTAAGATTTGAAGACTACTGTAGATTGTTGCTTTTGCTATCAACAATCCATTTTGATATTCCCACAATACAGATGTGTCTGTCTACTGTATTTATCACTGAAACGAAAAGTCTGAACCGGCGATCCACTTGATTCCATCCATCCATCCATCCATCCATCCATTATCTATACCGTTTATCCTTAGAGGGTCGCAGGGGGGCTGTAGCTGATCCCAGCTGACACTGGGCAACAGGCGGGGTATTCCCTGGACTAGGCGCCAGTCAGTCACAGGGCTAACACAAACATTCACGCTCACATTCACACCTCCGGTCAATCTACAGTTACTAATCAACCTAACTTGCATGTCTTTGAATTATTATTATTATTAGTGTGTCTAATAGTGTTCATTTGTTTTACCTGATTTTGATTTAGTTTTAGATTTTTGACTCTATATATATATATATATTTATATATATATATTAGTTTAAGTCACATTTTAGTTTAAGTTTTGTTCGATTTAGTCTAGTTTTAGTGAGTAAAATGTTTGTCATTCATTTTTCATTTTTATGTCTTCTAAGCATTTTCAGGCTACAGCTATGGCCATATTTGTTATGTACGGTGTTCTTGTCTAGTGCAAGTCAAGTCAATTTTATTTGTATAGCGCAAAATCATAACAGAAGTTATCTCAACACACTTTTCACATAGAGTAGGTCTAGCCATACTCTTTAAAATATTATTTACAGAGACTCAACAGTTCCCACCATGAGCAAGCACTTGGTGACAGTGGCGAGGAAAAACTCCCTTTTAACAGGTAGAAACCTCGAGCAGAACCAGGCTCTGGGTGGGCGGCCATCTGCATCGACCCAGTTGGGTTGAAAGGGGAAGAGAGAGGGGGAGAGGGGAGACAGAACAGGAGGAGAGACAACAAATCAGACTAATAATAATAACAACTGCAGCAGTGAGTGTGGAGCAGGAACATGGGGGCAGTAGACGGCCGGCAATCACAGATCCAGAATCTACTCCAGAGGCAGAAATTTATGATATCATGGTGGATAAAAACTAAACACATATAATCCTTAAGTAAAAAATGCATCTCATTGGAAAACACATCATTATGACAAGAATTTGTTACCACGGTCGCCTGTTCGCTAAAACACTGCTCACTGTCTGGGTTTGACCTAAGGGGATCAGTTAAAGGTCGTATAACGTAGTGATTTTTCTTTAGTGAACATCTAAAGGAAGATTCATATTCTTAACTGCAGACATTAATGTAACCTCATGTAACATCAGATAAAATTACAGACAAAGCAGAATGTTACTGAATGCAACATGCTTCTTTTAAACGAGATATTTTTGGGCAGCGGAGGTAACTGTTCACGCATCAAGAGCTACAGTGTGTGATTCCAAAGATTCATGCAGGTTGTTCCTCATAGTTCTCGTTTTCAAAGGTTACCTGTTATTTAGTATTCCTCAACACATTTCTTCATATTATTCATCTTCGTTTTTGTTGACAAAATTAACACTGAGCAAGTAGGCTCCCGTTGTATTTCATCAGGTCTGCATGTCTATTTGTAACATGGAATAGCCCCGGCTTTTGTCTCTCATGTTTCCCCCTGTTGTCTCCCTTTGTATTCCAGTCACAGAACTAAGCATCAATAAATGTGATATTCTAAAAATCCAGCATGTTCTGAAGGTATTTCCAGAACCCACAGAGTCCCTTTTTTATTGTGTTTATTTTTGGTATTTTTGCTTCTTTTGACAGGAGTCAAATATAACAGCACATTCCAACAACAAGGAAATTCAAAGTGCTTTCCATCAGAGAGATATATGGAAAGAAAGGGGGTGCAATTTGGATCAATCCCATTGCAGTTACTTGGTATAGCCTTAGACCACAAGGCCTTAGGGAAACACTAATCCTCAAAGACTCTTGCAGCCATGTGGATAAAAAAATATTCTGCTGCACTATAAAAAAGTATTATTTCACCAGTTTCCTGACTCTTATTTCCTATCCAGGTAGCTGTAGATGACATATGTCTTTGCTCTTTTTTTGCTACACAAGAAAAGGAATGCATTATTGTGTATTAAAGTGGTAATGGGAAGCATAACATTAATAAAGTCAAATATAACTGATAATAAAATGTTGGTCTACCATCTTTGTTTGGATTAGAAATAAGAGTCACAAGTTGGAAAAAGTCCCAAGAAAATGTGTTGTGCTACAGAATATTTTTAACTCCGATGGTTAGAAGAGTCTTTGAGAATTCTGGAGATACCTTCAGAACAGCAGAAGATTGTTGGGTGTTTATTTTTCATAAAAACAGATGCTTAGCTGGGTGAGTCACATGTAATGATAATAGATGAGAGTAACAGACAGGGGCTAAAACCTGAATAGATCTGAGCAGACTGATCAGTGTGAACTGTTAAGTCCAGGAATACATATGCTCTTTCGTTCATGTTGCCAGTTGTCTCTATTTGTTCAGGTGGAGTTTGGATCTGTAATATTGGAAAATTCAAGTATATTTCATAAACGTGGCCATAGTGGTGCTATTGATTATGCTAACTTTGCGCTCGCCTCCTCTGTTGTAGAGATTGGGGGAACCAATGACACGCATAAAACAGCGTTTATGTGGGCGAGCTGTGTGGGCCTCCAACAGCTTTCCAAATAAAAATGGTTTTAAACATGGTTCCTCCTTTCCCCAATCTCTACAACAGACGTGGCAAGTGCAAAGTTAGCCTGACCTGGAGTTGGACTTTAATTTATGCACATCTGGATCAGGTAGGTTTTTCACATCTTTTCAGATCAGGTCCAACATTTTGGACCAGTGAAGACTTTGGGTCTGAATCCAGAATATCAAACCCTAAAATGTGAAATGTTCATAACAATCCACAATAAGACATAATGTATAATATATAATAAGACCCAATGTGTCATAATTGAAATCATCTGTATTATTAGACATCATGGCTGGGACAAGAACATGAAATACCTGTCTATGGTGATGGCAACAACATCGTTCCCACGATTCACATCAATGACCTGGCAAGGTTGGACACACACATACACACACAAGCATGCTTTCTATACAGTAGCTTTCTTGAACAGTTATTGATGTGAGGTTATGGATTGGACGTAGCCCTGATTTGCAAAAGGCTTCAAGAAACAGGGTTTACATTTATGAATATGTGTCATAGAAATAAGATATAAGTAAATGCTTATATATTATAATCAATGATATTTCTTTGTGTTAAAGTGTGATTCAGAACGTGATTGAACATCAGCCTAAGCCTTATTACCTGCTAGCAGTGGATAATTCCAACAATACCATGGAGGACATTGTGAAGGTGTGTGTAGCAACTGATCAAGAAAGATTTTGTCAAAACTTAGAAAAATGGCCCAGTGATTGGATTAAAAATGTAATAAAGCCTGTTTAACATGCAGTGACATCTTTAGACTGATACTGTTATGTAAAAAAAAGCATTTGAATGTTAAGAGAGTTACTTATCAATTTAGAACGTTTTACACAAAACAATATATTAGGTTTTAGTACGTGTTTTACATACATACAGTGGTACACTATACTCATCTATATTCATATAAATGTTTATATGTTTTAATACATGTAGATGAAATAATGATGTGTGAGTTGTTTCTTCACCAGGCAGTTGCCTCTGTACTTGGACCAGGGAAGGTCCAGAAAAAGCCATTTGAGGAAGCGTTCTTCACACAGGACTTGAGTGTATGTTGTACCTGTTTACACCTACTTTACAGTAATGCTTAGGAACTTAATAAACTAGAAATAAAAGCTGACTTCTTCCCAGCTCAAAAATGTACAAAGCCTTAAAAAAGTCTTTCTTTCTGAGAGCGAGATGGATATCAATTTCCATGTCTGCATGTTAAGTACAGAGCTGGAGTCAGGACGCTGGCTGGATAGCTTAGCATTAACACTAGAACCAGGCGATACAGGCTTTGTGCAAAGTTAAAAAAAAGACATATACCAACAACTCTAAGATAATAATTACACATATCTGGTTTGTTTAATATGTATACATAAAATGAAATGTAAAAATTACAATTTGTGCTTTTTATGGGGGGTATTGGAACTATTTATTGGGGAACAGCAGCTGGTTGCAGTTTCCTGGAGTCTTGACTTCATAGTGAGATGCTAGGTTTGGTGCCATTGTGCCTGAACATAGACAAAAGTTCCAGCCTTAAAACTCTAATTTGTTGATTTTTATATATCTGTTTGTGTAAAGATTTAACAAAAAAGATACAATGTGTTGTTGGAAGGTGTACTTTTTAACTTTGGACAGAAACAGGCTAGCTGTTTCTCCCTGCTTCAGGTCTTAATACTAAGCTAGGCTAACCACATCCTGATTCCAGCTCCGTACTTAACACACAGACATGAGATAGATATCCATCTTCTCATGTCACTCCCAGGGGAAAAAAATAGTAAATAAGCTATAAGATCTGTTGATATGTTATTTCCCCTTGACAGGTAATGGAAATTGATTCCATGCTGCTCAACCTTCGCATGGAGGCTGTCCATCTCAAGGAACTGTTTTCTATCAACTGGTTGTGTGAGTCTGGTCTGGTGGAGAACATAGAGCTGGTGGTAGAGGAATACCGGCAGACCAGAGGACTGCTGGTAGGTACTAAAGCAGAAAGCAGATACATGTCCCTGTCCAAAGACTATACTAGTGATAAATTAACTGTTTAAATCATCAAATGGAGATCTACATTAAAATGTCATATAGTGTTGCTACTTTCCCATATTAAAGGTTGTAGATGACATAATGACAATTGTCTTGGTTCTCATTAAGTTGCACTATATAATCCATGTAAGTTTGTTCTCTCCAGCCCATCCGTCTGTGTGTACTGGGTCCTCCTGCGGTGGGGAAGAGCACAGTGTCCAAACAGATCTGTGAACACTACAAACTCCATCACATCACACTGAAGGAGACCATCTCTGAAAGCATCTCACAACTGGTGAGGTTCTCCTAGGGCACACAAACACGTGAGCTACTGTGCATATCTTTTAATGCCCTTACAGTTCCATTTCGATCCCCATTACTAGGAAGAGGCTGTAAAGAACGCTGATCCAGATGCAGAAAATGAGGACCCTGCAGCAGAGGCCCAGGAGCTGCTGAACAGCCTGAAGGACAGTATGGAGCAGAACGGAGGTACACACTGTGACAGCCAGGTTTTTCATGCCCAGAAACATGTATCGTAGTCACTGATGCGTCTTTATCTGTCAGACCAACCTAGCCATAACAGACCCTTCAAGTGTACTGTTGGCACTGCAAGGAAAGCCATGCACCAGCTTCATGTCCACGATGGTGCTCTGCCAAAGACAGAGCTGCTGCTCCTAGACACTTGGTCATACCAAGCCAATTATTGATACCATTAAACAGTGGTCCATGGAAAGGTATCGTCATCCTTGACCCTGGTTTGTCTTACACTCTGATAAATGAGAATGTGTAGTCAGGAGTGAAAAGACAGCATGATGTACAGAAGAGGAAGCAGATGGAAAAGGAAGACAACCTTTAGGGGGAAGTGAAATGAACCCCATCCTATCGTCTCGAGCAGTGACATTACCTCATGTCATCTTGCCTGCATGCTTTTCCTGCAGTGGTTGAAATCCACTTCATCCTATTCTATTCTTCCGTCGGTAGATGTCTCTTAGAACTGGTTCAAGTCAAACAAGAAGCACCAGTATCAGTCCTTAATAGAATCTGCGACAAGGCCTAAATCTGCCTCCAGCAGCTTGCCTTCATTTAGGCTGTAGCTCCAGTGGATCTGCTTGCTCTGCCACCATGTTATGACCTCCTAAAGGCGACCAGTAATTTTCACCTGGGTGAGTATAGGAAAACCACAAGGGAACTTAGATGTCTGGGCAACAAAGCAAGAACAAGAACGCAAGAACAAGAATGCAAGAACACTAGTACATCCCTGTGATGTACTAGTGTTCTTCCACACAAAATCTTCCTCATCCATGCTGTGCCAATCAAACAGAAGCCTTACTATGCACCTTCCAAGCTTCAGGCAATCAGAGCATGTGTATCTGGAAAAGGACATCATGGAGTCATCTGCTTCTTATGATGCAGATCCAGTTGTCTTGGTTCCAAAAAAACATGATCCAAAACCAAGTTTCTGCATGGACTACATGAAAGTGAATGTAGCTACTTACACAGACGCCTACCCCTACATCCAATACATTTGTGAATCTTTGGCCAGAGCTGTTGTGTTCACAACCTTGGACCTCAATAGTCGCTATTGGCAAGTCCAAATGGACAAAGACAGCCTGGGAAAAATGCCTTCACTGTCTCTTTGGCCTGTACAAGTTCAAGGTAATGTTGTTTGGACTAAAACATGCGCCAGCCTCCTCCAGTGGATGATGGAGTTTGTTCTTGGGGACCTAAAGGGGAAAATGTGTTTTGTGTATTTATATGACATCATCAACTATGCTTTTACATTCGAACAGCATGTGGTCTGGGCCCTGGATTAATAGAGGTACTAATTAGAGGGCAGTCACTTTACAGTAGAGATGGACCATTTTTCTCTTGTCTGGGTTTTTTTTTAGCTATTGAGTATCTGCTGAAAGTCTGAACCGATACTTCTGTTTACCCAAATATTGATTAAATATGTATCTGACACACTGGAATAACAGTTTTGGCACACATGATTTTTCACAAGCTACTAAATCCAAATACTGAAGGACATGATTCAAAACTATAGTTTTGAATCATAAGATAAGTTAATAAGCTTACATAATTATGATATGGATGAAAGTTTACTAGAAGAATGTGACTCTTGAAACTGACTTGAGGTGATCAGCTAGAGAGAAGACGTTACAGTGGTGTGACAGAGTGCTGCTTTTTTTACGTCATAAATAATCTTTGGTCTAGTACAGAAATCAGTTTGCAGAGAGCTCGCGAACCTGAGTTTTATTTTGGCGTGCCATCAGGTTACTTACAAAATTGACCTTAATTAGCGACAGCTGCTTTTGTCATTTTAACCGGTGAAAATGATGGTCAGCATCGCTTAAAAAGAGAAGAAAAGAATGCTGCACCATAGAGCCTGGCTGTCATTAAGGAGAGCAACGGTGCAACACTAGCAGGCTGAGGAAATCATCCTCCAGAACAGTTTTCACCCAAAACACAAACTGTAAGCTAATAAAATGGATATGGAACAACAAACACACATAATAAGTCCAGGTACCTTATGTCAGTAATTTATCATATTGTATCACTTATTAGTTTTTGGCCTTTCAACCATATCACAGAGTCTTCTTTAGCAAATGGTATCATAGAATTGATGAGATATGATATCAAATGATCATGCATTGGATTGTAACCCCTGACTTGGTTCAAGGAGTGTCTTTCGGATGTGACAATGTAATACAAGCCATTAAATTGGGGTTGAAACTTGTAAGTGGACCTTTAAGTTAAAGGGGCACTTACTTGATTTTATATGTAGTTATTTGTCATGAGGAGTATACATAAGCCCATGAAAACAGTTGTATAATGTCTCTTGGGGCTCTGGAGGACTTTTGTCAAGTCTAAGAAAATAACCCTGATGATGTCATAGTGAAGTCATCAGGGTTTTCTTGCATTGGGCTTGAGACTTTTTACAATATTTTTATAGTTTACATACATTTGCATACTAGGGACTAAAGATCAGGATGTCTCGCACTCTGCTGCTTTGATTTTGTAATCTGTCTTTAACAAGTCCACCAACTTTTTGAAGTATAATACTAAATCATTGGAGTGTCCCTTTAAGATTTTCTTGCCAATGTTAACTTTTTCGTCCATTAGGTACTTTGGATGACCAGCTGTTGGTGAGGTTGGTGAAGGATAAGCTGATGTCTAACCCATGCAGAAATCAGGGTTTTGTCCTGGACGGCTTTCCCAAGACATATGAACAAGCTAAAGAGCTCTTCTATTGTGAGACACATAATTCCTACTTTACTAGTGTCAGATTCACACACATACACTCAGGCTAACATGGACACATACTATATATACAAATGTATCTGTATGTTTTCTTTTTCTTTCTTTTTTAGCTGAAGAACATGAAGATGGAGATGGAACATCCCAGATTTCTTCATACAGCAAGAGGATAATGCCAGGTCTCTGTCGTGCACTGTAGTGTCATTAATCTTGTCATTTTCCATAGAGGGAAACACTGTTGAATGTTACCCCCCAGCTGTGAGATTTTGCACGCTTGCAGACCTTGTAGCAACCAGAACTAAAAACTACAAATAATTCATGTTGCATAATGGTTCCGCACTGCAACTTTATTTCTAGTGATGTAGAGAACCAAATGGTTTTATCAGCATATATTTATGTGCTTGACAGTGTGAATATCAGGTCAATAATGACCCAAGCTAAAATAACGGGGGACGCATTACTTCTCAGCCACAATAAGTTCCGCTGAATGATGCATTCAGCCCCGAACACTTTTCAAATCAAACTGATAGGAATAAAATGGTGCTATCAGCACAGTTTATTTGATCGAGTTTGAAGTTTTTCCGCATTTAGAAACACCAACGACTTTGTCCTCAGAAATATTGACAGTTACATTTCCGACCAATCATATCAAGGAAAGCTGCTTCTACTGAAACTAATAAAACTTTGATAACTCTAAACATTCATAAACTAGAGGTCAGATCATTTCTCATTATTGATGAACACCCACAAAGAAGATTGATATAGTTTTTTATTATACCAGTATTTATAACAGTACATTGCTGTAAAAAATCATTTTGATGTCTGATAGCTTCAGCTGTGCGCACTCCAGCAAGTTGCATGCAATTCTCGGTGGGCAGGCAGAACTCGGCACAACACCGACATTGCTTTGTCCGATCCGCCTGTCTTTGTCTGTCGTCACTGTAGTAAACTGAGAAACCGTCATTTTCCCAAAAAGGAGACTTTAATGATACTGGAGGATCTTCAAGATGTGGTTTATCTGCATTCATCATAACTACTAAGCTGGGCTGTACACTGAGCGTTGTAGTGGCAGGGATTTAGTTTTAAATAAAGCTACACACACAAATACAAGTTTATCATGTGCAGTGGTTAAAACAACGCTGCATTTGTTCGGTATACATGCGTGCAGAACCAAGACTCATACCGAAAAGTTTTGTTACAAATACGCGTACCATTACACCCCTAGTGTTGTAACATATGCAACATATGCACCCCAATATCAAGCTGTATATAACATGCAGGCTAAGCCATAGATATGAAGTTGGCAGAAGAGGGGATCTTCAAGCAACCATCTACAGTGTTTCCCACAGGATTTTGTGAGACTGTGATGGGTGGACCTCGCACCCTCTAGGAGTTCCAGGGGCATGGTTTGTACATTTAAAGGTCAAACTAAGAGGCTAGATCTATGAAGAACTAAAAAATGTAATCATAAACACGTCGGTTGTAATATGGCTATGAATAGTGATGATGTGGCAAAAAAGTCACACCCATAAGCAGATTGTCAGTCCGAGCCTGAGTAATGGTTTCCTTGTGTGTGCCACAGAGTTTGTGTTCTGCCTGGATGCATCAGATGCCTTCCTGAAGGATCGGGTGATGAACTTGCCTGAAAGGCTGGTACAGGAGCACAACTATGAGCAGGAGCACTTCCTGCTACGACTGGCCAGATACAGAGAGAACAACTTGGAGGATAAAAATGTTGTCAACTACTTTGATGAGCTGGACGTCACCCTCCTGTACCTGGGTAATCTATGGAACATGACTACAGCCTGTGTGTGGGTGGTATGGGGAAGGGTTTGTTGGTCAAACTGCATGTTTAGCGTTCAGCACAAATTGTGCTTTTTATTATTTATGTAAATTTCAACTCCTTAAATGCTGATGAGGGACAAATATAAAATGTATTAAACTCAGCCCAAAAGAATGAATCTGTCATAGATTGAGCCCATCACTGAAAGCTGTCCTTATTGTGTTCCCTGCCATCCTCTCCAGAGATCACCAGTAGCAATGAACCTGACTGCCTTCTGCTAATGCAGAAGATATTCGACACTGTGGGCCAGCCCAGGAACTATGGCCCCAGCAGCCAGGCGGTGGAGGAAGAGGAAAGAAGGAAGACTGAGGAGAGGATGAGGAGAGAAGCCCAGGAGAAAGCTGAGGAGGAGAGGAGGGAGGCAGAGGAGGCCAGACACAGGGCTGCACGCTGGGAGGAGTGGGTACGTTCTGGGAGGAGAGCTGGGGTTTGGATGTTATTTGGAGAAGGATATGTGGTTCTTTACAAATTAAATATCAAACACATCCTGTGTCATCATTGAGATCCATTAGAAAAAAGACTGGGTTCCAGTAATGTCTTGGTATGTTTATACCTCCATGTAGTGTACACAGCAAATTGAAAAAGAAGTGTGAGCTGGATGTAACATTTCATATCACACTTGATAGCTCCATTACACCCGGGGGGCATTAGCATGAAATCGCTGCTTCCTTTAAAGTCAGCAGAATCTGTTTTACTGCTTCTTTAGCCTTGTGTTGAGCCATTCAATCCCATATAAAACTCTATATACACCAAGGAGCCCTGTTCCATCATGAGACTGACCCACGCAGAAATGTGAGCTGTGTTTATCAAACCAATGCAGTCACAGTTTGTGTGTACATATGCACAGGAAGTATCACACAGACAATATGAGGAAAGATGTTTGATTACCTATTCCACTGGATTTACTAAGATCACGCCTACCTGTCAACTCGCATTTTCTGGGATTCTCCTGTATTTCACCCTTCTCTCCCAGTGTCCTCCCATCTTAATATTTTCCGGTAAATCTCCAAATTTTTTAAAGTTGGCGGTAGGCATGACAGCCGGGCCTATTTGATGCAGTGGTGTACTGGCCATCTGGCATAACAGGACAAATCCTGGTGGGCGGTCACCATCCATTCAGTTTTTACTGGCGACTGACAGTGACCGAGACTGTCTCTCTCTTTACCGGCACTCTGTGTGTGTCATTCAGTGTGCTGGCCAACCACAACCATGGACACACAGTTATGATAACATTGTACTTATCAAATTAAAAGCAAAGCAAGAAGCACGAGCAGTCAGACTGGTTTTAAACAAAGCTGCAGGTTAGCCAAACTTGTTTAGAAAAAACAAAGGTGAAGGTAAAACTATATCCATTTTAAACATCCATCACAGTTTACAGACCGACTGCCTGCTTCAACTATAACCTACTGAACTTCCTGTAGATATAATCACACAGTTTCATATGCAATGATTACAAAAGATAACATAATTTAATTTGCGCTCACTTTCAGATTTGAGATCATCTGTTTACATCCTGTCTGATCGTCTGTCTGTTCGTCTTTCTGACTTTGTGTTCACAGATCTTAGCTATTACTTTGGCAAGTACAATGTTATATTTAGCAATAGAAATAATAGCCAAAACTACAAAATTTAAATCAATGTTGTACAAATCCAGTATTTTGGCTCCATAATATGCTCCATTCCTTTAAGTGTCCCAGTAAGACATGTCGGTGAGTGAGCATGCACAATACCAGAGTCCTGGAACTGGCTCACCTGAAAGGAATTCAGCCATTATTAATTAATCATAAATCATCATTAATAATTCCACCTGAGCTTTTCCTGCTTTAACAAGTCAAATGTTTGCTGTGAAAAGAGTCTATTGTCAGTCTTTACATCTTGAGCACTTGGGCTACGTCCACATTAATCCACACTGATACTTTTTTTTAAACGATCTCCGTCCTCATGAGTGTTTTAGCACCGTTTCAGAAATAATCTCTGTCCATAATAACTTCACCCAACACCGGCGCTCCATGTTGTGGATAAGGCCACTGGACTCAGAAAAGGGTCACGGAAGAAGGTCATGATGAAACAGGGAAGGACACCTTGTGACTGATAAGATCCAATCAGGAAGTGAACGTGGGTGTCGGCGTCATCGATTTCAAAAGTCTCCGTCTCCCCCCGTTCAGACTAAAACACAATCCTGGAGTTTTCAAACTAAAATGGGGTCGGCAACAGTTTCAGATGTCTCTGTTTTAGGGGTTTTATAAATGCAGGAGTGGTGTGGACGCAATGCGAAAATGTATTGGATGTAGCCTTGGTGTGGAAGTTAATGTTCACACAGGCTTTTCTCAGTGGACTTAAAGGAGCAGTCAGCCATTCTGGAGAAGGATTGTTGATATTTAATCTCAACAGCCAAACAAATACTACAGTGCTTCGGTATTTGGCGACCTGGGAATAAGAACGGGTTGACGAATACACCCCTCTCTTCAGTGCTCCTTCAGAGGTGGTGTTTGTTTCCTGGTTACAGAGCCGGGGCTGTGTACCAACACAGAACAGACAGTTAGCTGACCGTGAAGAGATATTTGCTGATTTTGACAAAAAATGTGTACTGGATAAAAATGGCCGACTGCACCTTTAACTCTTGGCTTTAAAGTTTGATAGATAACCGAGTTTGCTGTGTTTGCATATGATGAAGTTTGATGCATTATGTCTGTGTCAGACTATGGGTTTGGAGGAGGTGCGGCAGCAAGAGGAGGAGCTGCTGGAGGCCCAGTCAGTCCCTATGAGGAACTACCTGATGGAGCATGTCATGCCCACACTGACCCAGGGCCTGATCAGATGCTGTGCAGCCCGACCACAGGACCCTGTGGACTTCCTGGTATTAACACTCAGCACCAGTTATTACCTCATTCTTTGCTTCTGACTTGACCAGATTTTGATCCTGATCATATCTTTTTGTTTGTCTCATTCCAGGCGGAGTACCTAATACAGAACAACCCCTTCAACTACTGAAGGTAGAGGTGATTTCTTGTGGTTGCACCCACACGTGATGCAAATACACAAAACTGAAATAAAATATATTTTGTCTCCTGATTTTCCTGAGCTCTTTAGTATATTAGAGACTGAAGTCAATTACATGTAGCATTTCTATTAGAAGAAAACCTCCCGGAGCCTTTTAGACTTGTCACAGTATTTCAGCCAGCACATGCCAAGTGTCCCTCGGTTCATGCTGGGATTTTGATTGGGTCTGATTTGTAAGTGGCCCATTCTCCTGCCCCTGTTGTATTTACACACAGCTTTGTTTGGGCTCTTGTGTGTCGGCCATTACTTAAAAGCACCCTAAAAAAGCGGATGAAAGTGCGTATGAAGCCAAAAGCTAATTAGGAAGTTAATTTGCGTAATGAACTTGGTAAACTCCAAAGTAGGCACGCACGGGTCATAATTGCTTTGATTTGGCTTCCGATATCCAGGAAGGATAAATGTTACAAATGGTAGCTAATTTGTGTCTCTCTCATGTTGCCACTCGCGACTCCAAAGTGTACATAATTGGTTGCGACGGAACACCAAATTATTTCATTGTACATACTTAATCACCACATGGGGAAATTAGTTGAGTTTATTTGGGAAACATTGTGACGCAAGCTGCTGCAAGACAATTTGACTGCACCATCTGTGAGTCCCAGGTACAAACACAACACGGAGAGTTTCCTGAAAGTGAAACACACAGATTCTCATAGTCTCATGTGATCTAAAACATGGTGCAAATAATTTATTTTCTATCTTTATGAACAGCCTAGTTCATAGATCTTGCAATGACTTTGATTGTAAGAAGTGGCCAGAGTACAAAAGACCCTTCCCCTGCTAAGAAGTTTTGCACTAGCATAGATGTCACTACATGAGCAGATGCACACAACAGCAACTGTTCCCTTTCACACAGACCAAACCAAGGAAAAACATGATACATTGATTCCTTTTAGTTCTGATCTGTTTCCTGGTCACATTTTACAAACAGGCCAAAAGGACTCAGATGGATTGACAGGAAACTCACTGGACATGTTAATGACTGCCATCAGTCAACTCCAATGACTGGAAGCAGGTCATGCTGCACTTTACTGAACCCTATGCAGTGGTGGAGGCAGAACTGACATGTCTTACTGAAGCCGTGTCACCCGTAACTTTTAGTCTCAGGAATTTTTCAAGGAGCTAAAAGGTTCCTTCAACCCAGGTTTGTCTGCGTTTCCACCACGGTCTAAAGACTAGTCAAAGTAGTCCACTGACGTATGAAACACATTTTTACACGTCATTTTTGTGCACAACTATACAACTGAACTTTGTCGTGGGCCCTTTCTTCTTCTACTGATTTATTTGTTTATTTTGTCTAATATCACAAAGAAATAACTGACTAAGGAATCAGTCAGGATGGGCAATATAGAGGTCTCAGATGTCACAAGGTAACCTTACTGTGCGGTCGTCTCGTTTCATTCACATTTTAGTGAGAAAGTGCTAAATACATGAAGTAGTTCATAAACAACACACCTCTATTTTAGCACCTTTTTACTTTTGATGAGAGAAAATCCTCACACTCTTGATGGCACCCTTACATATTACCATGGTTACTGTTACAGGCCCCAAGAATGACTGATCTGTGAACAGATGATGTGTCCTGTTTTATTCGGGAAAAGCAGAGACGGGAGAAATCAGTTGTTTTCTTCAGCAAGCTGTTCTGTCTATTAGACACAATGTATCTCTTTCTCTTCATTTAAACCAACTTTGTCTCTTGTTCACAATAATCGTCCTTATAACACGTTTCATTGTTCACCATTGACATTACAACACCTAAGGGCTCACCACTGGACTCACTGATAACGTATGAATGTACAGTTCTGTTGTTCAGTTAAACAGAAACAGTTAACTTAGCAAATACCAGCTTCACTATACTTCACCAATAGCTTTGACCATTTCCTGCTTAACTTATTATGCTTTTACTGCTAATATAAACTTATTTACTAAATATAAAAAACAATACATGCATTATATGAATTATATAAACACCTTTGGACATTTAATATTACCAAAATGTCACTACAACCCATGTACAGCATTACTGTAGTGTGTGACTCACTTTGAAACATTAAAATAACTTTACACTAACCACAAATCTGGCTCATTTGACTTTACCTCGCTGTAATTCAGACAGACCATAAATAAAAGTACCAACTGTTTTGTGACATTGTTTACACACAGTGGGGGTGTCAGAGGTGGTGGCCCAAAGGTTAGAGAAGCAGCCGTTAGACCGTTAGACCCACACGTCTAACGGTCTAATTTATTCCGGAAAAGCAGAGACAGAAGACAGTGTTCGTTCAGCAGGCTGCTCTCTGTCTGAGGAGCAGAATCCCTTTGGTGGATACTCCCTCTTTACACTCGTACTTCACTACATTACAGATGGGAATACTGTAGTTTTTTATTCCTCTATATTTATCTGACAGCTGACATCGTATATATGTGCTGTGAAAGTGGTTTGGAAGCTTTGGAAGCAGGATGCTCTGAGGTGATGACCTCTGACCTTTGGGCTGGACTTCAGCAAAGCTCCTGTTTGCATGTTTGGGCAGGTCTGGTGTGATTTAATTCATAGAACTGAAACAGGCCTCAGTCTCCCAACTGTTTTACTACTAGTGTTGTACCACTAGGTGGTAGTCTTAGATCATCTATCAGGAATCACTCAAAGGTTATGATTATGGGATTTCTGTGTGTTCTTATTCTTTAGATGATCTGTGATTAAATGTTTAGTTGCTTTTTGTTGAATGTACAAGTAAGGATGTACAACAGCAACCCTCCACACTGAACTTTGGCTGCTATAAATGAACAAAAGTCAAATTAAACTTTGGTAATGTGAATGTTTTCACCAAGTTTAAAGATTAAGCTGATATAGAATCCAGTGTTTTGGAGCCTGGTTCATATTTCATGTCATTCTTTTTATACATTTGTATCACTTGTGAGTCCCCCAACTTCATGGAAGTGCAATACTAACTTGCTGAAATCCCTGTTTAATTAGCTGCATTTTATACATATCTAGCCTTAAATATGCATAGATTATACTTTCCGGATCTGCTGAGGCGTGAGGGTCCGTGTGATGTACAATTTGTCATCTGTCCATGTCTGCAAGAGTCCACATGGACATCCAGGTGCAGCCAACTACATGTGTGAAAACGCCTGCCTGTGCAGCCACCCAGGGTTTATAAAGACAAGTCTCTTGTAGAGTATATCAGGCCCTTTACTTTGCAGTCTTAGAGAACAGGCTGCTTAAATATATCTCACATGTACTCAGGATAAGATACTGAGCTTTTTGTGGTTGCCTTTTTCCTTTATCAAATTCAGTAGGTTTATTCCGCAAATTAATGTAAAAATTCCTTAACAGAATAACTTTTGTGGAATTCAGTGTTGTTATTTATAAATGAACTGACTAGTTGCCATGAAGAAAGTATACTGCGACAGCACCAAAGCACGTGGCAGTGAGAACCTTTAACATTTGGCTTTAGATGATATATGTTCCTCCATCATACCTAATACAAGCCATCAGCTGCAGTAAGCCACGTATGTCTGAGTGTGTGGCAGCATCTGGACTGAATCCACTCTCACTGATGCTGGTCACTGTTCCCTAACACCCCTAATCCATGGAGGGATGACACACACACACGCACATACACACACACACAAACACACACACTCAAAATCAAGCAGACACATGCATGCTCACACATACAGAACTGACAGACAAACACACACCTACACGGACCTCAAACTACAAACTCGTGCACAAATAGACAAAGACACACTTATAGGAGACAGACAGAATGACACACACATCAAACTGCAGGTTTAAGTCGTCAGGGGACACACACACAGACACACACACCTCCCCGAAAAACCCCACTACCAGCCTCGTTCTGAGCACTGGGAGAGGGAAAATGTGTTTTGTTGCTTAGGAACAGTTTGCCTTGCATCTCGGCAGGGGGTCTCCTTTTGAATATCATTATGTCCCCCTCGATTGGGGAGGACGACACATTTTTCTTTTCTGCCAATATTTATCTACGGCTCCACTCGCTCTCCGGAGGCCCACTAAAACGTTTTCATTGATTAAAGACGGTGGAAGGCAGATTCTGCCGCAAGACGCCTCACGTCTGTTAATGTAAATTTATCAAAACTGCTGCACGGCGCCATGGCAGGGGTCAAGGTTAAGAGCAGCAGCGTTTTGCTTTTCTTTAGGTAGCAGCCTAAGAAAGGGAAAATACGGAAGCCCTGAGAGGCAAGTGAGAAAAACAAATTCTGGTGATCTATGTTCTAAGTCTGATCTAAAGTGTTTTCTCTCCTGTGTTTATAACAGTTTCGCCAGGCAAATCTTTCCTTAAGCGTTGCTTGTGTGTTTGTGTGTTTGTGTGTGTGTGTTTGTTGTTGTAATACTAATTCCAGCCACAAGAGGCTAAAATGCACAACCACTCCAAACATTTTTTCACCTGCCAAAACTTTTTCACCTGTTTCACGAATGAAAAAACAATTTAAAAATTATGGAACTTTTTTTTATATAAGTCATAAACAAAATAGAGAAACAATTTAGATCTGACTTAGAAAATGGATCACCAGAATTTATTTTATAAATTTTATTCTTGCCCTCTCAGGGCTTCCGTAGCGAAGCTTTCGAGAGAAAGACACTGTTGCTAAAACACAGAGCTGGACTCAGTCATACACAGACCATGGCCAGGTTAACCAACACTGGGGCCCTGTGGTAAATATGAGCTGTTGGTCTCCCTATTGGCACAAATTAAAATCAGATTACCTAACCACTAACAACACACAGCGAAGTCACATTTCTGGTGTTGATGAAAACTTCACAAATCTCACTTGTCCAAGTGAAATCTGCTTATTTTTTGTCACCAACAGCAGTATATGTCAACAAATAGTTGGTGTTAAAACACAGTAGAAAAAAAGTTTTTTCTAATTAACTTTGACAGTGTGATCATAATGACTTTTAATCCTAAAAGTGTGTCTCGTCTGAAGATGGATGAACAGTAGGCCATCAGTTATTTAAACCTTATTTAAGATTTTACTGCACTGAATTATTAAAGTTCCAAATTTGGTATTTTGACAGCACAACTGTCAGTTTATCTTTTGAATCAGTAAGCAGAAAAACCAGGGCCATCTTAAAGGCTGAATTGTGCGTCTCCATGCTACACGTAGGTGAACATAAATGGGGGTTGTTTGGGGAGGTTTGTGTGGCTGTTTCTTTTCTACTTACAACTTAACAGTGTTTCCCGCCTCCTGACAGGAGCTGGATCAACCAGTCAGCTTGCTGAAGGCTTATATCTGCACAATGTATTGTTGAGATGTGGGAAGTGTCACCTAAGAAGTAGTTATAAGAAGTTTTTTTTTCTTTGGTTAAGTTTTTGTTTAACTTTTTGACATTATACAAAAATACAAATATCACAAATGTTATTTTATTTGACACCGTCCTCTAGTGTTATAAGTCAGATATATTTTAAAAAAAAGAGGAAAACAAAACACAATAGAGAGCTAGAAACAGGAAATGTTACTTTATGTTCTGATTAGATGTTGCACTATTAAAGGGATAGTTTGGATTTTTTGACAGGACGTACCATCCAACAGGATGTACCGCACAACAGGAGAATATTTTGTTGCTCTTACTGGTTGTCTTGCCTGTTGACCCTTTGAAATCAAAAATGAACTGAGAGGTTCCAGACTAATAAGCACTTGCAAATTAGTCTGGCGATGCCAGGCTAGTACTTATCTATAGTCAGTGTATCAGCAACGTACTGATCTGGACTGAGGTCAGCAGCAAAACTTATTTTAGCCACATAAAAAAAAAAAAAAAAAACACCTAAAAGAATCAGTATCAGTTTAAGTGTAGCTTAACAGCCCGCTCTGACACATCTGACAGGAAACTGAAGCCATTTCATCCATCTATGCGCTCATCAAAGCCACCGGACTACTTTGACAAAAACAGTGATTTTTACCTCGCAGAACCCAATAGTTGCAAGTGTTCGGCTGCCTCGAAGTTAGTTTGGAACCAAACTAATGTGTTCCGATGTGTAACGAGGCAGCGGCAGACCAGCAACTCCTGTGTTCTGCGAGGTAAAATTACTGTATTTATCAAAGGAGTCTGGTGGGTGTGAAGAGAGTATTGTAACGGCTCCAGTTCCCCGTCGGAAACGGCTGTCTGACCTAAGTAATGTGGTGAAAATATTCTAAATATAGCGTACACTTAAACTGATACTGATTCTTTTAGGTTGGGCTTTCTTTAGCTGGCTCAAATATGTGTTGCTGCTGATCCCGCTGAGTGTCCGTGCAGAGGCAGCTGTCTACTTATCCAAACTGTCCCTTTAATATATGTCAGAAAAACGTATCCCAGATTTGGGAACTTTTGCTTTGGACATTTTTTACTTTTGTGACATTTTCAAAACATTTTCAAACAAACAAATTGCTTAAACTTTCAAAAGAAGCAGCCTCTGTCCTGTCTGTGTCTGAGCCACTCTGTACGGTTTATGAGTTCCAAAATAACCTGATGGCTACAATAAAAGCTGTTCCTGCAGCCTAAACCCTCCCTCAGTAAGTCCTGGTGGATGAGAGGTGTGTCCCCTAACAGACACATTTGTGGGGATACTGGTAGAGGTTGTTTGAGCCACTCCTCAAGTTTTTTTTTATCACTTCTTTACATAAAGGCAGTACCAAGGGACAGTCCCATAAAACATGAAGAAATGTACACACTTCCTTGTTGCATTTCCAACATTTATCATCTTGAGTTAAGCCCACTTTAAACAGTGTGAGGGGTGTAAAATAATATCTGTGTACAATTTCATTTTGTAATGAATGAACTTGTTGCATCCCTTGTAGCCCGGCCTACATCTCAGTTCACATCCTGTCATAGGTCTTCCAGCTAAAATGTTCTCACATTTGAAAAATGTTCAAACATCTTTAAAAGACTTCCTCCACAGCCTCCCAGTACATCATCTCTTGCAGTTGTTCATCAGTGTCATATTTCCAGCTGTCATCATTTCCTCCCACTGTGTCACTCCTTGTCTCTCTTGAGTTCCTTCATCATTAAACAAACAGACCTGGAGTCTCAATGAGTGCGCTGACATTTGCTCACATCTCCACATTCAGCAGCAGTTCAACAGCCTTTATGAACGAGCCAAATTTGAATTTCGTTGGAGTATACATGGAGCCTTAACTCGTCTGCTCCCCGCTTCCACTCCTGTCGTCTGTTTTTCCAAAAGTTGGCACAGCCACAAGAGCCCTGCAGAAGCGATCCCCTCCTCCTCTTCGCTCCCTATTTCCTCAGTAATGAATGGGCATGTGTCATTCCAACAAGCAGGCCAACTCGCGAGAGGAAGAGGAGCAGGCTGCTTCCTCTTTTTCACTAATGAGTACCAGCAGCCTCTTGGCTTTTATCAAAGGAGAATGTCTTCAGCAGCCAGTCAGTGCAGGCTGCGATACATTCATCTCTGTCTCCACAACATGATGCACTGTATATACAGTATATAATACTGTTCAAAAGTTTGGAATCACCTGTTGATGTTTCTCTTCTTCCCTTCAATAATTTGAACACATATAACAACAGTATAATTCAGACATGAAATGTGTTCTTTTACATTTGAAATAGTTTGGGAGAACACTGTTGGAATTTTTTCTCCCAAATACCTTTATTTTTAATTCAACCCTCCACTCACCTTCTATTTCCATTGTCAAATTTTAAGAATAGTTTTTTTTTAGCAACATGCCTGTTAACTCCAGCTTGTTAGAGTAATTATTGTGCCCTCTGTTCCTGTTTAAATCTGCACAGATTTGGATGCTGAGCTTCCAGTTTCTTTTAACTGTTGCTTAAATTTTTGTCTTTTTCAGTCTGGATGATTTATAAAACAAACCCTTTATACAAAATAACATCCATTTGTAAAGAAGGCATTCTACAACCTAAAAATTTAAAGACCATTCAGAAATACAGAGTCGTCCTCTGAGACATCTGACTGGACTCATTCAATCTTTTGTGGCAGACAATTCCAAACTTTTGAACAGTATACCAAGTATATCGTATACAAGAGTAAGTCATTCTTCTGGAAGTGTATATTTAGTGTATATTTTGGTATTTATGGTACCCAGAGGATGCTTCCAAATGATTTTGAGAACCTTTTACCTTTAAGTGCCACATGTAGGTAAAATTAGTAGGCAAGACTTTTAGATTTTTCAGTTTCTACACAAAGAATGTCAGTATGTGATGCGCAGACTGCCATTAAATGTACTGAACACATTCATGTTCCCCTCAGGATGAACTATAATGTTGGTGATTCTCTGACATGTCCTCTTGCGCCATCATCAGGTCAACATGTTAATGTGTCCAATACTTTGGTTTATGACCAAATACCCGCTAATGACATTCATTGGTTAACATAGTAAACGACCTGTCGACTATTAGCCTTGTTATTTTGGTTACTGTGCGAGCTCCTGATCACAGTGGAGAGTAAAGTGTGAGTGAAATGCCAGTGGTTATGTGTCCAGTGTGGACTGATTCAAATTAAAGTGTTCCAGCAGACATGAGACAGTGGACTGAAGTGTGTCAGGTTGACAGGCTGTTACACAGTGGGAACAGTTATTACTTATCATTACCTACTG
Source organism: Lateolabrax maculatus (assembly GCA_031216445.1). Taxonomy (NCBI): domain Eukaryota; kingdom Metazoa; phylum Chordata; class Actinopteri; order Acropomatiformes; family Lateolabracidae; genus Lateolabrax; species Lateolabrax maculatus. The sequence continues at coordinate 3,292,956 of CM062205.1, forward strand.
CAGGGCTCTGGGAGTAAAGGTCCTGATGGCGCTCTGCAGAGACAGTTGGCACTTCCTGGATGGACATGACATCATCACTTAGCATCTATAGCAAATGTGTTGTTCCATCCAACACTGTTGTGGGTATAAATAACCTTTGTAGTCTTCAGGGACTGATGGGGCTTTAGGGTTTAGTCTTGTTTGTTTAAGCTATCAACTGCAAGTTGCCACTTTGACAAAGAAAATATTTGGGTGTAGGGTTAAAATTCCATTAGTTCTAGGTTATAATGTTAGACATTGAGGCTGGTAAAGTTGATAACTAATGTAGAAGTGTGGAAGGTGTGGGTTTAGAGAACTCACGTCATAAATCAAAGGTCCTCACTGGTGTCCAAAGACAAACATGTGTGTGTGCAGTGGGAGGGGGACCAGAGGAGAAGCAGAGAGCACCCAGAGGACGCTGCGAGGGGCGGAACGGCCCCCGCCGGGCCCGGGCCTCAGGACGGATGGATGGAGGGATTGTGTTGACAAGGGGGAAAGACGAGGAGGAGGAGGAGGAGGACAAGCAGCCACACATTCAGCAGGGAGGCTGAGAGCATCGGCCAGAAACTCATCAAACCGGTGGAAACACCTCCAGCAGCCCAGCAACAGCAGGGCGCGTGTGTGTGTGTGTGTGTGTGTGTGTGTGTGTGTGTAAGAGAGAGAGGTGGATGCTCATGTTTTAGGGAGCCAGCGGTGTATGTGAGTGTGTGTGTGTGTGTGTGAGCTTGGAGAAGTCAGGGATGTTTCTGGGTGATGGATGGGAGCGTTGAGGGAGGCTTCGTTCAACCATTGTTCATTAGTAAAGTACACAACTGTCCTGCCTAATTGCTCAGCCATAATGTCAGACTGCGATGAATGATTACAACCGGCGCTGACCTATTCTTCCATCAGTGCTGAGGAAGACTTCACCTTATCATCCCCCCAAGCGACAAAAGAGGAGGCAACGTACTTCACACACACAAAATATAAATGATACATCTTCAATATGATCCTTAAGTCATTTTGACAATTTGTCATATGATGTATACATGGCGTAATGGCGTAGGATGTGTTGGTAGCAGCTTGTCTGTCCCTCCAACACTGGTTGGTCATTTCTGGCCAGATAGGCATGGTACTTGCTTTGGTCGTAGTTCTCAGATAGTGATTCCATTTTGATGGAATTTTGATGGAATTTGCTCTTGATGCCACTGTCAGGAGACACTTTTTACATTTTAGCCTGACAAGGAAATTTGTCATTGTGTAGTTGCCTCCATCTGACACTATAATACTCTGGTAGCAAGGAGACTCTTCGATCTCGTGTAAAACATCTTCAGTCCTACAATTTCAGTCCAGAGGATTATTGATTTGGTCTCGCCATATTGTGGGGTGTAATGAACATTGCAGCCACTACTTCTGCTTTTATTATGCTTTCCTCGTTAATGAATTTGACCAACTGGGTACAGCTGCTTATAACTTATTACCACCACTTTCTAATAAATAATGACTGTAAGAGTTGGACAAAGTAGGCTCATTTCCTCATCAAACAAGCCAAGAGAGGTGTGTTTCCAGAGAGGTCTTTATATTATTTAGTACCTTCATTTATAGAAATGGGATGTACACAATATTAAAAACACCTACCAGTAACACAATACAGTTCAACAGCTCCACAAACCAACTTCTCCAAAATGATCCCACAGTTGAATCAACATGTCTCTAAAACAGATCAACACAAACTGAACACAGGGAGGATTTAGTGCAGGGCTGTTGGATGTGACTGACTGATATTTTAGCAAGGTGTGCCTAATAAAGTGTCAGTGAAGTGTACATCCACAGGTGAATTTTAGCCTCAGAGATGCTGGTTGGCTGCCCAAAGTGTGGTCTACGTCAGTCAGAAGGCTGCTGGATGAGGCCTTAGATTTGTGCTAGCACATCCAAACCTGAAAAACACTTTTAAAGTTAAAAAGTAGTCTGACCAAAACTGAGTAAAACATACACTAGGTATATACAGCACATTTTTATATATATGAGGGTGAAGGTTGTTTTATTCTGCATTTTGTGTGTGTGTGTGCTGATATTCATGCCTTACCCTCACTCCTTCCTAACAATGATAAAGTAGGCCTGGTCCTGTCATGGACGCTGCCCTACTCCCACTGCCCAGGCATCTGCCTCCTCTGCCTCTGCCATCAGGACTGGATCAGGTTCAGATCGCCCAGGCTACAGGGAGGGTTGGAGAGGGCGGGGCGGAGGGGGGTTCAATCAGTGGGCTTGGATTTGGGCTTGAAACCAGTCCTGGGGCCACTTTGGCTGGAGGAAAGGGAGGTTGGGAGGCCGCCATGCCCACATGGGTTATGATGGAGGAGGTCGAGGAGGAGGTGGATGAAGACAAGGAGCTGAAACATCAGGTGAAGTTTGGGTGTGTGTGTGTGTGTGTGTGTGGTGTGGGGGGGGGGGGGGGGGGGGGTGGCCACATGCTGCTGTCAGTCTGCTTCCACACACACAGAGAAAAATCACTCCCACCTCCCACTCAGGCTTGGGGGCAGTGGAGGATCATCTGGGAGGGAGTCTGGATTGTTTGTGTGCAGAGATCTCCCCTGCTAAATCCACTTGTCTGATCTCATCTGTCAATCACTGGATCTTTCACAAGCGATGTGTTGGTGGGTGGGGGGTGCAGTCTGCTGGTGGTGTGTTAGTCATGAGAGTGATGAAACTGATACTGTCACATCCAGCGCAGCAGCTCACAGCACAAAGCTCCACTTTATCTGCTCACAACTTAGTTTGATGCCCCGCAGCCTTCAGACCATAGCAGCAGGTTTAGATGTGATCGGGAGCAGCGTGTCACTGCAGACTGTCTGCAGGTCTGGCAGTGGTACAGTAACCATCAGTGCAGGCTATGAAGTTACTGCATCTACTCCAAAACTGGCTGCGTACAAGGGAAGGGGCTCATTTAAACTTCACTTGTGCGTACAACTGAATTCCTAACTTTTGTGGGTATTTTGAACAAAATGTAAAAGTGGTCCCGAACTCTGAGAAAGTGGTCCACAAATACTTGTTGCTTTGTGGTGAGTTAAAGCCATAAAACAGCAAATAAAACACAAGTGATGTCAGGGAAATAGATACATATATATCACTTTAGTTATAAAATATATTCCAAGTAAGTAATTTTTAAAGATTTTTCATCATGTTTCAAAACTCTTTGTTTTTGTGCAACACCAAAATCAGCCCAGTGGTTCACTTCAGTATTTCCTAAACCTTTTGGTATGTGACCCTTTAATGCAAAATTATTTCTTCTTGCAACCCCACTAGTCACAGCCAAGCCCCCAGGAAGTGTGCCACACTTTGAAGCCAATTTGACATAGCGGCCAAACAGTGGAATTACAACTTCCGGGTCCGTCACGTGATGCCATTGGGCCCAGAAAGACTTTTTCTGACTAACTAATTGACGACTGTAACTCAGTGGATCATTTTTTTTTTAGGTACATCAACTACCCAGTTCTAACACTTGAATAGCCCTTATTTAAATCATTAGGTCCTTAAAGTTGTACACTTCACTAACAGCTGAATCCAAGTCAAGTCAAGTCAATTTTATTTGTATAGCGCCAAATCATAACAAAAGTTATTGAAAGGGGGTTGAAAGGGGAGGAGAGAGGGGGAGAGGGGAGACAGAACAGGAGGACAGACAACATCAGACTAATAATAATAACAACTGCAGCAGTGAGTGTGGAGCAGGAACATGGGGGCAGTAGACGGCACAGATCCAGAATCTACAGCTCCAGAGGCAGAAATACCTGCAGAAAGAGAGAAGGCGAAAAAACACAGAAAGCACAAAGACTACCAGGAAGAAATGGAGTTGGTAACCTGTATTAGTGGGATAGGAATGCGTACAGATAGAGAGGGAGAGGAGGAGAGAGAAGCTCAGTGCGTCCTAGGAAGTCCCCCAGCAGTCTTAAGCCTATAACAGCATAACTAAGGGATGGTTCAGGACTCACCTGAGCCAGCCCTAACTATAGGCTTTATCAAAAAGGAACGTTTTTAGCATACTCTTAAACGAAGAGAGGGTGTCTGCCTCCCGAACCCAAATTGGAAGCTGATTCCACAGAAGAAGAGCTTGATAACTAAAGGCTGAATCCAGAGTTACTTTAGTCTGCAGGTCATGTGAACGAGCCCGAGAGCGAGCGGCTGGGAGGCGGGGCTAAAGGAAACGTCGTGCGCATGCTCTATGGGCCCAACAGAGCGGGAAAATCTGTAAACTTCCGCATTCTGAATACCCGGATGTTTGCTTCATGAGCCACTGAGCAACTTCCATAGGAATGAAAGAGGCCCCGTCTCCAACACTGTATCCAGTTCTCTTTATACATCCATGGTCACAACAGGTACCATTTCAGGTTATGTATGTCGTGTGTTTTCCCCTTGAAGAAGAGCAGAAGAAGAATTTAGAAAGAAATGATCCAGTAATGTACACGAGAAAGGACTGAAAACAGAAGTGTAACACCTCCTGTGTAGTGTCACTCCTGAAGCTGTGACGTCTTCATGAGTTTTGAATTCACTGTGTGCAGCCATTTCAGGTGTTTTGGAACCGTTATGTTCTGAGCATTATCCTGTTGCAGTTACCTTAATACTACAACTTACAGCTGACAAATGTCTCTTGGTTAGTAATTTAAATCAAACCATTTGTATTTTCAGATTTTCACATACTCACTGGAGTCCACTCTGAGTGCACTGTCCCCTATCAGGGGAGTTATTATCCTTGTGGGGAGTGATGAGGTCAGAGCCTAGATGCCAGACTGTAACGCTGCATATTTTATATTCACACAGCAATCTATTCCAGGTAAGTTGGCTTCTTTTAGGTGAGAAATTATTGGCTTTCAAATATGTGGTTGATATCAGAACAAAACATTGTGGTCATGTCAAAGATGGGTCGCCCTTTTGGGAGCAACCCTGGTTAACGTCTTCTCAACAAGCCCTCCAGTAGTGTTTATCAGTGACGCTGATGTCTGTAGCTTTTAAAACATTAGATATAATTCCCTTTGGAAGACAAACAGGTTTGAGAGTCTCAGTCTAATATCTGCTGCTGCTTTGTCTGAAGGAAAGGATGTTAACAATAATAATAATAATAATAATAATAATAATAATACATTTGGTTCCTTATGTGTACAGATCTTGCATATGTAGGTATATATAATTGAATATACACAGATATATGGATGAAAATGAACAGAGGCAATGCAGTGTATGATATTTAATTATTATTATAAACATACATGAGGAGGTGTACAGGTGAAACAGGTGTGCAGTTGTGTTGAAGAGTAATCTGTGAACTGCAAATCCAGCATCCTGTGTCCTTTTGTTCTCAGGAGTTTGAACTCCAGAGTTCAACTTGCCAAATTGAAGAACACGTAAACACGAGTTCAGACTCGGTGTGGTCTGTGTTCAGAAAGGCCTGTAGTTTACTGGATGGACAACATGAAGCACCAAACCACTGGAAGTAACTGAAAACAGCCCATAAAACATCCTGTATGTGGGCCCGATGCCTGTTGTGCCTCTCCATGCAGAGCCCCACACCCCTGTTTACTGTAGCTGTATGTCTGTGCTTAGTTGTTTTACATTGTATTGCTGTTGAACGTCTGCCTGCCTGGGCTTCTCAGCTGATGAATGCAGATGGAACTTGGCTGAGTCCATGGCTGCTACCAATGTCAGAGTAATGACGCTACATGCATACACACGCACACACACACACACACACACTCACACACAAACAGACACACACACCTCTGCGGAGTGTCCCGCAATGCATCACTGTGAACATTAAGTGATGATGGAACACAAGCAAACAGGGATTTGTGACACAGAACACACACACACACACACACACACACTCTAGTGTGAGTGTTGTAGGAAGGGGAGGTGGTGATGGTGGGGGAGTTCAGAAGGGTGGGGGCGGGGAGGGCACTTCTCTTCATTTCTAGGTGATTCACGTTTGAAGTGGGCTTGCAAAATTGCTTTATGGAAAGTGGCGAGTGGCTCGACGGGAACATTAGGCGGGAAGCAGCGGGGAGGCCAGCGTTTCATTAGGGAGCTCTACTCCGCCTTTATTACCTGGATTTGGAGTTTTATGGTTATCATTATTTGCGATAGAATTATTATTCGCATATATCTGCTAGTCAGCTGTTGGGGTTTGGGACACTGGGACACAGCGTCTGTGTGACTGAATCCATGAGTGGTTTCTAAGGTGATCTGTAGGGTTCATTTTTCCTCCTCTGTGTGTGTGTGTGTGTGTGTGTGTGTGAGAGAGAGAGAGAGAGCTCAGGTTGTAGTCACGCTGTCAGTTCGTCCAGCAGCCTCAGCGTGTAACGTCTCCGAGGTGTCCGTGGCGAGCTGGGAGCGGCTGGCGTTGGCGAGGCAGCGTTGGATGATCTCTGACTTAAGTCTCGTCTGAGTCTCCATCAGAAACTCATCCTGTTGATCACACACACAAACAAACAACATTCAAATCTTCTAGGGGCATCATGAAGGCAAAATGACAAAAAAAAAAAAAACAGAGGTGGGAGCCATTCATATACACACAGCTACATCTCACAGATATAAAATAAACAGCATTTTCTTTTGCGTGTTTGACAAATGATGAAGAAACTTTGGTTTGAGAGATGCTCCCCTGACCAGGTCAAACTTACTGTAAAATGCAACTGTTGTCCGGGAAACAACAACTGTTACTATCATGGCACGGCATGGTCACTGTTTCAGATTAGGCAACCATAGAGTTATACATTCCTGCTGTGCCTTGGCTGAGACACGTGACAGACTATACGTCGGAGCCCTCTCCATCTATCACCACATGCATGTCACGGGTGATCAGAAAGGAGGTGCCAGGGCCCAACTTCACTTTTCCACCTGACTGCACCAACAAGATAATTCATCTTTTTCATACCTCCATGTTTACAGTCACAGAGGGCTCTGTGCTTCTATTGGCTAACAACATGGGACATGTCGTAGACATCCGACTGAGAGAAGGCAAACATGCTGTATGTTTGGAACACTGGTGTGGCGTCGTCTTCCACTGCGACACACTGAATGGGATAAAATGAGCGCTTGTTGTCCCTGATGTCAATTTTCATTCCTGCCGCCCCACGTCTGTCAGCTTGGCCCATTATCAGCCTGACATCCTGTAGTGTGATCCTAGCATTCATTGGTTTTGTGGAACTCTATACGTGAATAAGATAAGACTTTTGAAAAATACGGACAATTTCTTGCCAAGGTTTATAACAACTTATTTTTATATTTTTGTTCAGTTATGAAAACGTCATGCCCACAAAGTTAACTGCTCGTCAAAAGAAGACTGACTATGGATGATTTGGATGACTTGATCCAGTCTGGTGAATCCGTTTTGGTACTGACCTCATGAAGGGGCTCAGGTATTGGCCAGATGTGACCGATCCACATTAAATACAGATATCATTATAATTCACTGTTTCTGCTAACGGGCATATTCATTCAGTCATGGCAAGCTGCTGACTCAGTTTTTGGTACAACAGCAGTCCTTGTATTACCTTAAATAAAAGTCATCCCGATGAGTTTTATACTCGTAGCGTACAGATTTTAAAGTTGGGAAAATAAGGGCACCAGCCATACATAGTATAGACAGATACCCTGAATTGATATATCAGAAAACGTATTGCGAGAGTAAAAAGTCTGACTGTAAAATCCATATTGGAAACATCTCAGATCGTCTGACTGCTCTTGTTGTCACAGTGTTCCCATAACTCAGCTATCAACTTGATGAACTAGATTAAGTGATAGCATAATTACTACTGATAAAGAAATGTTGGCAGACTATGTAAATAAGACGTTGTCCGCAGGAAAGGTCTTTGCTTCATTAAAACCAAAATGGTTCAGCCCACTGCGAGCATGAATGTGCTCAGAAGCTTTATGAAACAGCTCATCACATTATAAATCATCCTGTGTGCAAAACTAACTTGTTGTCCTGAAGGTGGCGCTTAGGAAAGAGTGTCTATGATGAAAAATGCTTGTCCTCTGGTGAGAATGTGGAATCACTTCCACAGCAGCCTGCCCATTTATTTTTATATTTTACTGTGGACACTTTGACCTGATGGTGGCACTAGAGGAAAAATCACGGAATCGCTTAAATCATTAGAATATATCTTCAGGGGAACATGAGTGTCCACAAATGCCATAGCGGCCTGAGATTAGTTGTTAAGTTATCTTGCTATGGACCCAAGTGTTGGTGGACAGACAGGCTGCTGTCAGGGAAAAACTCTCCTTTGGGATTAGATGTTGTAATTTCCTTTATGGTACCAACTTTCCCTCAACCTGTTTTATCTTAGTTAGCGAGTTCCTACATTTCCCAGAGTGCTTTTGGACAAGTTTGACAGAATGTGCTTTATGGTTGTTATCAGACAAGAAAAAAAGTACCTCAAAAACAATACAAAAATCAGAAGGTTGCTGCAGAATTTTGCCAACCTAAATGTGAAAAGGAGGACAAGAAGAGAGGAGTGGAGAAGTGACAGAATAAACAGGGGGGAGAATGAAAGGACAGACCAGAAGACGGGCACTGTGCTGACTCCCGGCTAGCTGCTGGTCGCCAGAATCACTGATGCACTTTCCCGCCTCATAAATTATCGCTGTGATGACGGGTGTGATGCTGTCAGGAAAGCCCAGTGCCCCAAAACCCAACAGCAGCAGCAGGTCTGGACGGCAGCTCGAGCCAGCCTCTTATACTCCTCCGTCATCGCTCTCTGCTTTGTCTTCTTAAAGACTTGGAAAGATATGATGACCAGCATTTTTTAAACTATCCATTTATGGTCATCAGAAATGCAAAGGTTCTTTCCCTGAGTGGACCAACATCATTGATACATCTGTCAATCAAGCAAACACCCTGAAACATATTTCTCCTAAAAGCTGTACTAATAAATATTTTATATCAAATGACTGTGCAGTGTGAATGGGGTTGCTTGTGTTGAAAAATCCACAGGGAATTATCACCCAACTGTGCAGCTACGCTGAGCTTCTTAGCTTCTTTCGGCTCATTGTTTTGGTTTTTACGGCCCACAAACTCCAGTCTGGTTCCAAACATCTGCACCACCACCCGCATCTCCAGTTTGCTCAGCGATCCAAATGGAGCTGGAGTTGTACTTATTGACTATTGATTTAAAACATCAGCCAATCAGTTTTGAAGGTGGGACTAAGAACAGGGACGTCAACTTCCTGTGCAAGAGCCATAAAAATGGCAACGAAAACAGTGACTGTGGATAAAATCAACGCAGCTGTAAAGATTGTTGTATTTCGACTTCAATAAATCGCTGGGATAAATGTCTCCCTAGCAACATCTACCACAGCTTAAACATCAACTGCAAATGGACCAAACCAAACCACAAAAGTTATTTTTTTTAGCCTGTAACAAGAAATAAATTAACAACTAAGCATTAATATGGAACAATGATCTTTAAGCACACACAGTGGAATAAGTGAAATAACTAGCACAATCCTTTCCTTAAACTATTCACTTTGTACTGTATTTCTTTCCTGATTTCAGGCAAACTTGTCAGTTCATTCACTCCATTTCCATCTTCAGTCTGACATTACCGATTTCCGTGGGGACGGGATACGATTTTCTGCCTGAATCTAATGTCATTTTTGATAGTGTAGTAAAGTAAAAACAAACTACGATATTGGGCGATATTCCAATTGAGTACAGCCTCCATAGCAGCGTCCATCTTGTCGCCTATAGCAGTCGCCATTGTTGTTATTACTCCTACTTGCTTAACAGCGTTAGACCCGCAGACCAGACCAGAAGCAGTCAACTCGTGGAGCGACGGACTGTATTTCAGGAAAGAAGCTGGGTTTTTATATACAATTAACACAGTTGATTTTCTTTCGACCACCTTGTAGTGGCCATTAAAGGGACCACAGCTATGCAATCGGATGCTTTTAACCAAACAATCCATCAACCAGCATCACAAATATATAACCTACATAACATAGAGATACGACATTAAAAGCAAATAAAGACAAAATACTGTATAGACACAATTTTAAAAGCTTATTGGAATTACATTGACTCCATATCCCACTGGCTGGTGAAGCCTTAAAATGAACCAATGTCAATTTGGGACTCACTCCAATAGTTTGAATTATTTTTAGAACTAAAGCTAAAGAGTAAGTAAGAAATAAATAATTATCTTAGTGACCTCTTCGGGGGTCCCCATGTTAGGAAACACTCCCATGTTCCCTTTCCGTCATTAATCATAAGAGACTATGTCTCATCAAGTGTGATATGACCTTCCAAAATAAAAGTTTACAAAACCACTCCAGCCGTCTTAAAAATGAATGTTTTCTTTAACAAAAAATAAACTCTCTTTTCTCCTCCTTCCCTCTTTTCTGTCCCCCCTCCTCCCACCCTCCGCCCCTCAGTGGCGGCGGTCTGCAGCAGAGCAGTTAATAAAGAGATTGATTATCGGCCTGTCAGGAAGTGACAGTTGGACAGGGCTGCTCTGCGTGAATGACAGAGGGCATGCTCACCACGCAGCAGCCCGCCTGACACACACACACACACACACCCTGATGCCTTTGCCAACATTGGGTAGGTGAGGTGGTGGTGGTGGTGGTGGGGGGGGGGCTGGATGGGTGAGAAGCAGGCATGTGGAGAACAGCAATGCAACCTTCTGCTGGTGGAAGAGGTTTGTGTGTATTGGTGGTGGTGGTGGTGGTGTGTGTGGGGGGGCGGGGGGGGTCAGAGTTCACAGCCACTGCCTTCTGGTGAGAGTGAAAGACGGATGCCAATGACACCATACATAGGAGCCAAAGGGGTCGGAAAAGACTCACCCACACACACACACTGTGAGCATACTGTACAAACACACACCGCATACAAGACAAACCCAGGATGCAGTCGATTTATACGCCCACATCCTCCCAGCGCACACACACAGGTCCTCTGGTAGATGCCAGTGTGTGACCAACACCTCAACACACTCAGAGAGCTCTGAGCTATCAGGTAGTCTTGATGTGGTGGCCATAGTTGAATTTGCGTATCATGTGACCTGGTGGGGCCCAAATGTTGGTTTTCATATATATAATCATTATAAAAGAAGTGTCTGTAAAAAATACATTGTTCAGAGTCACAAACACTGTGAAGTGATTCCTTGTAGCATCATAATCTGACATTAGGTCCAATTAGTTATTAGTTAATTAGTTTCAGAGAGTAATGGGAGTAAAGTATCAGCAAAATATTTCCATGCCACTCATGTACTCTAATGCTCACCCCCTATGGGCCGGAAAATGCAGAAGACGGAATAACTTTTTTTTGGCACACACATCTGGTGAGGAACCGTAAGTAGAATGAATGGGGCACCATACTGAAACTCTTGATTGAGATCTTGTAATACATCTATGGTCCACATGTGAAGGGTAAGCCTCAAAATGAGGATTCTTCTCTACATAGTTGTGTAACTGTAACATCACTGAGTCAGTTTACTGACTTAATGGCTCTCAACTTGTGCTACTGTAACACTACATTTACAGATTTCAAAAAATGCTACTTTCATAGGTCGAAGTTTCATAGGCCTGCTTTACTCATCATCGTCATTTTCCATGTAACTTGAAGACTTGCTGCTCTGCCTGACTTGGTCACAGTGCCCCGAAAATCCCTAAATCTCAAAGTAAAATTAGGAAATGTACCTTAAACAGACGTAGCTGCTGATGTATACACATTTGTGTATTTGGACACAGAATTTTATACCGTATACCAATTACTATATTTAATCATCAGAAAGGAAAACGCACTCTGACTCTATCCATTAAGAAACAAAGGGAACGTGTATTATGACTATATTGAATGACTATATTTGATATTAAACATTCTAAAAGGATCTTTTTCTGATTTTACATGTACAGTCTTTAAATCACTTTTAATTCTGACCCATAAAACCAATGAAACCAATTGGTGGCAACTGGTAAAAGCAGTCCTGCCACCACTACCACATACAGAAGGGCCAAGAACAGAGGAAGAGGAGAGGAGGAAGAGGGTGGGTTAGCCTTTCCTGTTCCTTGTCTTGGAGACGAGAAGAGAACCCAGCCAGGCTGTCCTCCTGGGAAGCTGGGAGACTTTTTCTCCACGTGCAGTGGCGAGAGCATCTATTCCTCATTTCTCCATACATCAGAGCACAGCACTAAATGTCAGTGTGTCCCCAGCCTGTCTCCACAGTCACATGGGACTATTTTGGCAGAGCTCGGGCACAAAACAAGCACACAGTCAACATATAGCAAGCGGCTGGTGTAGCGGTGAGGAGCATATGCCATGTAATGAGGCCGACAAGGTGAACACAAAGGAACAAGCTGCCCTCCTCCTGTGGAAGTAGCCGGGGGGCTTTAGCTAAAGGAAACATATCTGACCTGAGCCAAGCGTGAGGTCAGATGTTCTGTTGGTTTGTCAAATGATCATCTGTGTGTTATGTTTCATGCCCTCTGTTAAGTATTTATTATATAGCACTTAAATCCCATGAAAAGACCCAAACCGACACTGAATATACCTAATACTAAAAACACATCAGTGAGCCTCACTGTTCCTTCATCGCCATGAACACACACACTGTGGTGCGTTCTGACTGAATGCCACACACACCATCCTGCTGCCACAAATACTCACTATAGCACCAAATATGGATGGAAATAGTACATAAGCAATATTTACTTATGACCTCTCACAGGCGTTATTGTGGACTTGAATTGTGAGCAGTTCAACCAAACAGTGATTTTTCTTTCTCAGACTGTTTAATTTGCAGGATTTTTAGAGGCCTAGAGAGAGAAAAGTATCCTGTATTTCACACGGAAAAAAGCAAAAATAAAATAAAATAAAAATTAGGGTAAATTCTGTTAAAAACTTAGTAATATTGTAATTTTATGGAAATATATATATATTTTTTAATAATCTTATCCCTTTAATCATTGCGTGACTCCTCATATGTATGTGTAACCCCTAGGTGGCTCCGGATGGGGGCCTGTGGACTAACACATTACTTTTATGGGATTAGTCATACATATTAAAAATAAAGAATATCACCAACCTTATCATTTACATTAGTAACACACATATCAACAAGCCACCACATATTGGCTTATTTTTGGGTTTGGCTATAATTTTAAATTATTATATTTTTAATAATCATTTTGTCAAATGTGCCTATTCCTCATCAGTAAAACATATTTTGAGTAAAATGTAAATATGGCTAGTAGTTTGGAACATTTTGGGGGAAAAAAAACTAATGCAAAAACAGAAAATATTGAATATCTACAATTCCATGACAACTGGGTTATACATCTGCTTATGTAGATCATGTGATTGATTCGGTCGAAAGCTCCAGAACAGCTACTAAATGGATCTTGTGGTGAGACAGTTTTCTGAACTGCTTTCTAAGGTCAATTTGTTTTAAACCTCAGCATGTAATAACTGACCAAATAATCTTAATCTTAAAAGGCTTTTTCCTTTTTTAAAAAAGCTTTTAAGCCCTTGACTTGAGACTATTTTGTCAAACTACCATTTTCCAAGGTCAAGAATGAGCTGACACATTTATTACTGATTAATACTTGTCTACAGGGGACCACTGGAATGAAGGAGACCCAGAACGGGGAATATACATTTCCATTGTGTCTAAACTGTTACTGACCTGTTTTTCAGTATCTCTGGTGGTTTTCTCTTCTTTTTTTTTATCATTTTCATTTTGTAAATTTATAATTCTTAATTATTTTGTGCTTGCAAAGAACCCTTTAATCCTGAATCACATTTCTATTGATCTATCTGAATTACATTGAATTCATTTGGCCTTTCAGTGTTGCATTTCATCTTTTTCTCCAGTTGTGCTTCTTGCAATTTTTAAAAAATGCGTAAGTTTTGCATATTTGACACGAGTCTAGTCACTGTGTAAGCACCAAATGTTCCAATTTCTCCCATTTTCTTAAAAGTTTTGACTTGTTATTAATGGTGTTAGATTTAGAACAGATTTAGTATCTGATTCCTTCTTGTATATTTCGATGTGTAAAATCACTGTACATCTCATGGGAATGTCATGCCTTAATATCTTTTCTTACTACATGGAATAGAGGTGCCAGACTTTCAGCAAAGAAAAACTAATTTACTGATTTCACAAACACACACACTCCTTCCCCCAATCCACACTACATATTTTTTTGCACTTGATCGGCAAGTGGAACAATCAATACCTCTAGATTGAGTAAGCGGACTGCTGAGCCTGGAATCAAGATGTTTTTTTTCCCTTTACCGACAGAGAGGAGGAGAGCGTTTCACACCCAGAGAGGAGGAATAAGAGTGTGGGAGGTGGAGGAGGAGGAGGAGGAGGAGGAGACGCAGATGGACAAGTGCTTTTACGGCTGAGTCTTCCTCTGGCTCGGTGCCACGGCCACAGACTCTCTTTGTTTGCTCGGCTACTAAACTAATAGAGATAAAGGCAGGTTCCTGCTGGCCCTGAATTAGAAAGTCATTAAGGAATATAAACACACATGGGAGCACACACACATTTACATGTACACATGGGCATGGGCAAGTGTAGAAATGCAAAGGTACTCGTGCAGGCATAAAAACGTTCTGTATGTGTGCACAATTTCAATGGCTGCTTCTGTAACATCAGTACAGAATACAACTTCAAAATGACACACACACGTGCACACACACACACACACACACACACAAACACACACACACTCTTCCACACCTTCTGTCAGTGCTAGAAATTCAAACAAACTCTTGTTTCCCGACTCGGTGCCAGGGGGAACTCCTTTTTTGTCACCACACAATTACTTCTTTCTTCACTTTCTCCTCCATTTTCTGCCATGTCAAAATTTTAATGTGAGTGTCAAGGGCTTCATTTGACTGGTTGGCGTGTGTGTATGTGTGTGTGTGTGTGTTTTTTCTATTATTATATTTCCACCAGGGCTGACAGACATCTTTGATGGCCAATACTGAAAGTGCTGATTCTCAGTGTACAAAATAAGTGTGTGACCACTTTGACGCTCAGGAAATTTGAAAAGGAGAGATTCATTGTTGTCCCAAACTGGCATTAAAGTCTAATCTATCATTTTCTAACCAAATACACATAGAGAAGTGATCATTTTCAATAATAGATAAAATAGATATGAATAGATAGAAAATCTGCTTTTCTTGTGTTGCGCAACCAATCTGAAGCAGAATAAATGTCTGTCTAACTGCAATTCTTTTTAATAATGATAAACTTTATTTATATAGCACCTTTTTTAACAGAGTTACGAAGTGCTTCACAAAAGAAAATAAAAGTGTACCTTGCAAACAGAATGAGAGTAAGGCCAGAGGACCACAGCACTTAGGAAGTAAAAACATTGACATGAATGAGAACAATAAATAGTAAAACAGTATAATAAATAAAAACAACATTTCCAAAAGCTTTTATAAAAAGGAAGCCAGCGAGTTAGAGAGTCGTAGTTCGGTAGGCAGAGAATTCCATAGTGTGGGGGCTCTAGTAGCACGAGCTGTGACCTGGGAGTAACCAGCAGGGTGCACATACTGGGTCAATAAATCACAAATGTATTTTGGAGCCAGGCCATTTAAGGCCTTAAAGGTAAGCAATAAACATTTTTAAAGCAGCAGGACCCTACAAGGGGGTCGTGGGATTATTAGAAAACAAGAGGAAACTAAATGCAACTGAACTGCTCACAAACCACAGACATGTGCCTGTGACGAGGAGGGGACTATTTTCAGCGGCGGATTAATCCACATTTGGTGCTCCAGTGAGTATTTGTGGCAGCAGGACGGTGTGTGTGGGACTGAGTCAGAATAAACTCATTGTGTGTTCATGGTAATGAAGCAACATGTTACCCATGATGTGTTTTAATAGTTTTTGGACAACAATGGAGCTCTATGGCCCAGAGAAAGAGGATATATCAGGCTGTGATACACACACACAATACTTAGTTAGTAGATACATTCACTGCTGGTTTGAGTCTGAACATGAGACGAAACATCTAGAATATCAACAGACTTCTCTAACAGCTTGTCACATGTTAGTCGTTGCATTAAAGGCAAAGTGACAGCAGGTTTCCAGTCTTGTGTCTTTATTTTTGGCGCTATGGTTTCTTTTTTATTACTCATTTTATTTCAGTAGTTTATTCAACAGAGATTGATCAACAGAAAAAAATTGTAAATGAGGCAGAGTTAGTCTAGAAGGTTCATTTCCACATGTTGTCCCCCTGACAAACAGTGATGGAAGAAGTCCTCAGATCTTTTACTTTGGTAAAAGTAACAATAAACTCTGTAAAAACACAAAATGTACTTAAAGTATCAAAAGTAAAAGTACTGGTTAGGGCAGAATGACCTCTTTTAGGGGATTATATTCATCCTCATCCTTTAGAGGGTCGTGGGGGGCCGGACTGATCCCCACTGACATATAATTACTGGATTATCATTACTGATGCATTGTCATGTGTGCAGCATTTTTATGTTGTAAGTAGTTGCGGTGGGGCTAATGTTAACTACTTTATATACTTTATATATTGTTCGTGTGTTTTCAGTGCATGAAACATTTAAATCAGCTGGTAACTAAAGCTGTCAGGTAAATGTAGAAGTTTAAAGTAAAGTAGTAGTGATTAACAGAAATACTAACGTCAAGTACAAGCACTTTAAAATTGTAGTTACGTACAGTACTTGAGTAAATGTACTTAGTTACTTCCCCCCAAAAAATTCACAGCATAACACGTGGTACTTTATTACAATCCATAGCGAGTGAGGACACATTGGTGAAAACCAACAAAAGAAAATGCAAGGAAAGGATTAGCAGAGGACTGATCAGGACAGACAACAAGATGGCAGCAGAAGACAACTCATATCCTGATTTCCACATGTGGAGATTATTTTAAACCACAGCTCTTCATGACAGAAAGTAAGTTTTCTTTGTGCTGAATTTCATGTTTTCATTTTTTAGCATTTTAATCATGGATTGTGACATTGAAAACTCTCAAATCAAAACCTGTTGTGAAATTCTTTGCAGTGTTTATCAGCTTGTTAAAGAATTGCATTTAACAAAATATTCTAACATGTCAGGTATGCCAGGCCATATCTTCTGCAGCTGTGGTCGATATTGAACCCTAATTTCAAGAACAACACATTTGGGAAATCTGCCCCTTTCCCCTTCACCTGATGTTTCAGCCTCTCTCTCTCTCTCTCGCTCTCTCTCTGTCGGCTCAGCATTAGTTAAGATGGCTGCACGGCGGCTGCCGGGAACAAGCGTTTAGAGCTCTCTGAGGTGCAGGCGGCTTAAACTAGCTCATTTGTTAGCTCTGCATTCCTGAAGACAACCTTACAAATGGAGCCGCTATCCAATTATTATTAGCAGGGAGGAAAGAAGCAATGGCCCAAATCTGTTAGCCTGGCTCAGGACCGACACTCAGACACACACTGAAGGGGCAGCAGGGTCACACTACAGCTGATCACGTGTGTTTCCAACAGGGTTCATGTTGAAATGAATTCTTACTTTGAAACCAGTGCAGAGATAAAGCAATAAAGAGGGAAGAAGGTTTTGTCAAATGTGAACATGTGCAGGTTCAGAGGAGGATCAATTTCAACATTTACACACACACACACACACACACACGCACAAAGCATAACAATACCTGTGCCTAAACCAGGGCTCACTGAGCATTAAAATGTGCTCATAAAAAAGAAAAAAAAGAGAAGAAAACAGCATATGGAAGCCCCAGCAGAGGCATTCTTATTTCTATCTGTGAAAATTCATTACGGATTCTCACAATGAGTGTGTGTGAGAATTTGCCGTTTGTTCACGTCTCGGGCTAAACAAAGGCACATGTGCTCGTTTTCAGAGCGGGATGCAGCGCGGCCTGATTTCAAAGGCACAACTTGAAAGACGACAGACAGCTATTTACAATATTTATACATTTAGGATGCTGATACTATGCATATTACATGTCTGTCTTCCACTGTGTGTGTGTGTGTGTGTGTGTGCGTGTGTGTGTGTTAGATGTGACAACAGTGGGGAAGGGAGTCGCTGATGAAAAAAGGTTACTTTGGAAATTCTCTGATAATTGGTGCCTTAAAAGGAGCTCATTTTTAACTATGTCACCACGACTGCTCGATGACAATTAATCTGTTTGCGGCTGCTTCCTTGGCATCTGTGCCAATTACTTTATATGCTAATATATGTAAATGACATCTCAGATGCCAGTTTCAAGTGTTATGCGAGTGGCGTATTGTGTCTTTTTTTAAGTCATATTGTTGAGGCTGATCAACAATGCAAGTGCTTTAAATTTGGAGGTGTGTAAGTTATTAATTTCCTCCCCGGCTCAGTGTTTCCTCATAAAACACATTTACTGACTCACATATTTCAAATGAATTCCATGGTATGTTTTTTTCCCTGAATTTGTTTCTTGTCAGGGCGGAAAAGTTTTTAAATAAAATATTAATTTACACTAAAGCTAACAGCACAGTTTGTGCATATTAGATTACTTAAAAAAAATTTGCAAAGCAAAAATTGAAGAGAAAGGTTTTGTAGAGGTTTTCCTGTATTTATGGCAGCAACAGAGTACACTAACAATGCAATATATTCACAATGCGTACATGTCCTACAAAAAACATTCATTTTTAAATCTAATTCTGTAAAAAAAACAAAAACTGAACAGTTTTTTCTGAACAATTTGTTGTACATACAGTGAAGAAAATTTGTATTAATTTTCCTATATGTTAGTATGAATTTATTTTGAGATTTCACTGCTGATGTTACTGGTTTCAAACAACAACCCAGGGTCCAGGCTCTCTGCCTGGCAGGCCACAGGTCAGAGCTGACACTTTATTTTAATCTCCTCTATTTAGCATTTATAAGCAGTACGCAAGCACTTCTATGTTTATACCACATTATAATGTAGTTGTAAGCAAATAAAAGGGAATTTTTTAAGAGTTTATTCGTGTACTTGTCAATGATTAAAGCTCCTCCTATAAAGCATCCATAACTGGTGTATAAACATATGGACAATCTAACAGTGTGTTATAAAGCCTTTATTAACGTTATGCATTATTCACAGGTAAGTTTAAAACTTTAGAAATATTATTAATATACATGAAGAATTATAAATTAATCATAATAACAAATTACAATAAATTATGACTATGTTATAGTATGTTATCCACAAGATAGAGATGCTTCAAATTTGGATATATATTTTGTTACAAATACATTAATAATCATTTACAGCTGTGTTATAATGTGTGATAAACCATTTATTGAGTACAAGAATCTCACCCAAATTAGATCAAATTTAAGAAAAAAAAACATATTCACTTTTTGTGGATGTACTCATATGAAATAATTTTTTCAGTTTCAGTACCATCATCCAACCAATACTTTTTCCAGTGCCTTACTTTGAGGAATATAATATAACTTCTAAACTGTTAAATATTGTCTAAACTCATATATAATGAAATGCACACATATGTGTGTGTGTATGCATGTATCCCCCAAACACTGTTGCTGTACAAATGTAGGTAAGCGTTATGGTTTTTGAATATATAATTTGGATTTGAACAGATAATACTCTCTGAACAGATAAGAACACAATCAGCATTTTTACAGTAAGCAGGGTGACACAGTTTGCCACCAGCATCCCATCACCTCTAGGAGTCATAACCACGTCAAATCGAAACACAGAGATCGTACACTGGGTGGATGTGGGGGGGGCAGGGGGGGATCTGGGGTGAGAGGAATGATTTGAATTTACAGTAAGAAGTATACAGTTTCATGCATTCAAGTAAATAAACTATTGTGCATAACTGTGAATATATTCATACAGAAAATGAATAAAGACATAATAGCAAAAAAAAAAAAAAAACGTTGTTTAAATGTACAAAAACGTTGCTTAAATAAAATACAGTCTAAAATTGGCAAAATAGGAATCAGATGCTTTCCTGTATGAGGAATCTTGAACAGTTTATGGTCTACAACAAACGAATTATTCACTCTGTTATTCGGTGGAGGTGGAATAATGCTGAGTAAATGTTAATGAATGCACTTTGAGCATATTCACAGAGCACTTTTCTCTTTCCATAAATGGCAGTAATTACTAGCATTCCCTCCATCGACTGACACACAGAGCTGCTTTAAGATGCTTCTTTATTGTTCCTTCTCCTCCATGTTTCTGTCCTCTCTCTGTCTGCAGCCTTCCATCACTCCAACTGAAGATGTCACTGTTGTATACCAAATATCCGCTCCCTCACAGTGTGTGTGTGTGTATTTGTGTGTGTGTGTGTGTGTGTGTGTGTGTGTGTCAGATGAGAGAATATGTTTTCATGTTCATCAGTGAGAAACAAAGCTATGTTGTATTTAAAGCGTTTGACTGTGAAGTTTTGACAATGCAGGGGGTTCAACAAAAAAAGAAATCCATTAGAATGAATCCAGCTGGGTGATCTTTAAATAAGAGATAAACACATTAATGTAAACTCACTATAACTAAATTACTTTTTTGATTGTTGAGCAAATAAAGATAAACTGTGTTAAAGTGTAATTTTAAGGTATGAAACTGTCACTTTTCTTATTATTTTTTTTATTTTGCACCTTATTTAGTCCTCAAAAACTACTTTCATGTGGCACATGCAGTACACACAGATTTAACATGGCCCATGAAAATACTAAAATAACAGGTCCATTATTCCAGAGCTGAAGGATTCATTACAACAATCATGAAAACGACGCCTTGTTTTTAAGGGGTGGGAGGTGGTGCCACGCTCTGTTTTAACATCCACATGTGTTGTTATCCGGCCTCACTGCAGTTTTCTGCTGTACATGTTGGGGTGTTATGATTTGATAATTATATTGAGGTTCACCGGGAGAGAGATGATTAAAACAAGAAAGAGTCCAAATAAAAGTCAGGCAAAAACAAGAGGCTGAAAATGAGACGCTGTGTGAGTAAAACATAAAATATGCCTCTGACCTGTAAACACACACAGACACACACACACACTTGCAGCAAATTACTTTTACTCTTGTCAGTGTATCTGAGTAGATTTGATTGTGTCGATTCAATAGGCCTTTCATTACCATAGAGATTTTTTGTGTGTGCTTTGTCTCGTTGTTGTACAGTTTGGTGGATGGCTTTCTACATAAACCCGACTTCATCTGCGGATGTTCAGGGAACACGTTAAACCTGTCTAGCATTTGAATTTATCCAGAGCAGCTTGGCTTGTGGCCTGGTTAATGTCGAGCTTGCTTAAAGGGCTGAGGAATACTGACTGTAAAAAAATTATAAATCAGGACACAATACTGAGAAATATTGAAATTTTAATGGATATCGGTATTTGAATTTAACATGTAAAATTCAACCATTAGTCACAGATCACTGCTGTAGATAAGTGATCAGTGTGCAGAACAGAGTTGTGTTCAGGACCAGCTGAATCAACACTTGGCCAAAACAATATTCATCTTTAATTGACACAACATAGCTTGACAGTTATGTTGTTTATTTTGTTTATCTTGACTCAATCCCACATTCACCATCCTCCTGCCCCAAATACTCACTACAGCACCTAATGCTGGATTAATCTGCCACTGAAAATAGTCCCCAACAAATGTCCTCCTGTTTGAGTAGTGTTTGTTAAAGTCTACAGTGAGCAGCTGTTTTAGGAAATGGCTGAGCTTTTTTTTAAATGAAACTATATCTTTGTTTTTAAAGACTTATATCTTCAGTATGAAGCAATGGGCTCTGAGCTGAGAGCCCAGACAGAGTAGGGACGTCAGAAGGTTGAGAGATTTGTTGACAATAGATAATAAATAAATAGTAAAGATATCAAAACTAGTCTTTGACACAGAGCCCTTCTACATGACTAGGTAATCATTCAGGATCTGGTTCAAGGCTCTTATCAATATTGATTTCAGTTGATATTATAATTTAGTGCTGCAGAGTCACAAACAACATTTGCAAAAATCATAATCCATACACACAGTGAACCTGCTTTTGGGGTAAAGGTCTTCACTAGTCCTTTACCCCACTTCACAAGCACAAACAGACCCGTTCCAAATGTTCCAAACAGACCACACACAGAGAGAGCAACAACTAAAATGTAGAGTGGCAGTACCTGATATTTTCCACTCACATGCTCCCCAGTATCAGACATACCCACACCTACAGTGGTACACTGGGAGTATTGTTGGATCTGGCCTGACTTGGGACCCAGGTCTGGTCTTGGATACTAGGAAACAAAAGGATCCATGAACACTCCAGTCTGGGGTCCCGAGGCAGGTGGTAATCATCGTACTGCATAATGCATCATGAGAATGTTCTTATGTAACTAAATCTGGGTTTGCAATCAAAGTCAGTAACTTTTATTAACTACATTTTACATTTGGTATTTTTAAACTTATGTCTTGCATAGTTTAGTTTCTTTCCACCAGTATTCGACTACTCTCTGACCCAACGATGCCCCACATACCAGCACACACATCCATCCCTGTATTTATCAGGCTGTGAGACTTTCTAATCCCTCTCTTTAGCAGCGGTGTGTGAAAGCTAACACTCCTCCATGTGATTATGGAGGGCCCTGGGCTGCTGATTATCTGGAGAGACCACCGCAGAGACCCCTAGCCATGCTCTCCCAAGCCAGCACCACTTTAATTCTGCCTAATTGATCTTAACACTTTTAGAACTTTTTTTCTCCCTGAATCAACACAGGTAAAACTCTGTTTGGCTGTTCTGGCTGCAGGAGATTACACTCCATCGCACCTTTTTTTTTTTCTTTCTAACTAGATGTTGTTGATGTTGATAACTACTCTGTTTCTTTTTTGAAATCTAACTGAAATGTGGAAGCAGAATTTTGTGAAATATTTGCTAAAATAAAACAACAACCATAACACTTTTATTTTGGGTGGTGTGGCTGTATGGATGGCAGAGCTGTTCAGTTGCTTCTCCACTCTGGTCCCGACTGGATTATCAATTACAATTATTGTACCATGAAGTTATAAATATTCATGGTCCCCAGAGGATCATATTGACTTTGGTGACCTCCTGACTTTTAATCTAGTGCCACAATGGGGTTCACTTTCAGTGAAAAGTCTTGAAAACAACTGTTGTACTGGCTGCTATGTGCTACCATCTGTACGGTTGGTACACTGACTGGGTCAAATCAACTCCAACTACGCAAACCCTCCAGCACATTCACATGTATTCACTGTCTGTCTGAACCCACCTTAAAACTGTAAGCATGGTAAACATCATACGTCCTAAACACCAGCATTTAGCTCCGTGCACCTCTGTGCCCAAGAAGTGTCTCACAGAGGCACTACTGCTGCTGTGGACTCTGAGCCTTTACTACATTAAAAAAAGATTTGCTTTGAACCACAAAAATAAAATAAAGTGCACTTATTTGCTTCCTTTCACTTTTCAACTATTATTTTTGTCCGAGGTGCGTCCCATCGGTCACCCCTCCACCGTCACTCCCGAAACTGTTTGGCTTTTGTCTCCTCTTCAGCTTTCCTGACTTTCCACCATGCCACCTCTCGGAGGCGTTTAATGACTTTGAGTGAGTCGACAGTGGCCGAGGCGCTACCTGTGATTGGGTCTTTACACAGGTGAATATGCGATCCAGGGCTCGGTAAAAAACCTCCACATCCGTGACTTTTCCCAAATGGACTCCCTGAGGCCAAACCCTACCGACTGCCTCACCATTAGTTTTGTCTCTGTATCACGTTGGCTGAATTACAGACCATTTTAAAAGTCATACTTATTACGCAGAACAGAGCGCCACCCACCCTGTGCAGTGGGGCATTTAGTTCCACCCTAAAATTGGAATATGGAAGATGGGAAATTAAAGGTTTGCTTTTCGAATGCCTTTTGTGTGTGTTTTCTACTGTTAGGACAGAGCCAGAAAAGATGACAAGTCATCAAGGAATCTATCATCAGCGGATGTTCATCTGCAC
Organism: Lateolabrax maculatus; assembly: GCA_031216445.1. NCBI lineage: Eukaryota > Metazoa > Chordata > Actinopteri > Acropomatiformes > Lateolabracidae > Lateolabrax > Lateolabrax maculatus. The sequence goes on from CM062205.1 coordinate 3,316,916, forward strand.
ACAGCAATTATCTGATAAAATCATTAGTAAATATATGCAAATATGTGAGTATGTTGGAGGGTACTATACATACTATGTAAGAGAGCACATGTATACTAACAGGCACAGGAGAAAGAAATCAGCCCATGTGAAGGAGTCCTTTCAGCAGCTTCCGCCTGAGCTGAGCTGCCATATGCACGGAAATGTTTCAGGTGACAACAGTCACCCCCCACATGTTCTCCGAGGTCACCGTGTTGGTGAGGTGTGTGTGTGAATGGAATATAGGTCACCTACACCTTAGTCATGCCAGGTCATCTGTCAGAGATCATCTTAATCACCGTTAATAATCAAGCTGCCACCTGTCATAATCTGTTTTCTCACTAACTGGTGGATCAAGCCTTAACATAGCGATGTGTGTAATTTATGTGTTTGGTAAAATTCGAGAAGGGCTCGATGAAGCGCAGGCTCCCTTCCTCATGACCGTGTTCTCTCCACATCCAGAGCAGCTAATCAGTGTTGTTTCACATAGGGAATGGAAGCTATTTTGTAGTATTAAACAATGACTAAACTTAAACTTTGACAATATTAACTCAAGCTGTCAACCTCAACCACAATCTCACTTCTTCATCAGAGAGTTGTTGCTGGAGTTGTTGTTATCGAGACAGTTTGGTTGTTATCACGTAACCTAAGGGTGAGAACTAAAGTCTTGTTGGGTCAGGTGGAGAGATGTGTGGAGAGATGGTAACCCCTCCCTCTGTTCAAAGATGGTGCCTGCTACTGACCTTTGACCTCCCCCCATGCTGTGAGTGGTTTTGCTGGTGTTTCCACAGACTGTATCAAAGAAGTGGGCATAGCCCTCCGCTCTGCCTCAATCCTAATTGGGGGTTGGCGCGGTAACGCCTTGTCGATCACGCGGTAGCCTCGCCCTAAGGCGTACGCTGCTTTATCATCTTTTTTACTCTAAATGTGACCATATTTTTCAAGGTGAACATCCTGCTGTACTGAAGAAGACTTGAAACTAGCGACTGAGACCATGAACTCATTAGCAAAAAGGTTTACTGAGGTAATAAATCAGGTGAGGAGTCATACACCACTCTGGTTGAGGAACCAACAAAAAACTTTCTCAATGTTACATTAACCTCAAAATGTTATCAAACAGTTTGGAGGCAGAAAACACAGATAATGTTAGCTAAATTGTTCAGGCTAGCTACCTAGTTAACCACTTTATTATGAGCGTCTCTCAAATGATCCAAAATAAGCACGTCGACAGCTGGTAGTTTGGGACCCACTGCAGAGTTAGAAAATAGCAAATTAACGTTAACATTATATCCCTGTCAATTTAAATATATCATATAATATTTCTGCAGCAATCGACCAATCAGAGTTTTGTAGACGGCACTACGAATGGGGACGTCATCTTCCTACAATGATAGCTAGATACCACCAATCCTGACAATTATGGACAGGAAAATGGCAACATGCGTGACTGAGATTGATGCAGCTGTACCGGTTGTTGTAAATTGACTTACAGAAAAAACAACCGAACTGCTCTGCCGACCGCAGCTACCCTGCTGACTGAAAAAGCAAATGAGATGGATACTGATTGGTTGCCAGATGTACTGGATACCTCGGAAAGATTTACAATAATCCACACTGAAAACCACTGGCTTCGATTGCTCAGTAAGAACAGTGCCATAAAGCCACACAGGGCAAATCTGAAGGTGGCTCACAGTATAAACAGTGGAGAGGCTAATGATCTAATTTGTTCATAATAATACTACAAATAATAATTACTAGGTAATAAGTCAATTAAATAATGACATTATGATACAAAATATTTGTAGCCCATTGAACAACAAACAATTGCAGAGGGAAGTTTCTTTTTTCTTTATTTTTTACTTCTTTAGATGTATACTCTCTGTACCACTGAGCATCTAATAAACCAGCTGTAACATTAAATGACAGCAGCCTTCCCCCAGCTTTATGAAAAGTAAAATACACTATACAATAAAATGCCTCCTTCTTATTAATCATATTTAAATTCATAGAACAGACAAAAGTAATACATGCAGCAAATAAAGAAAAATCAGGACAGACTACTCTGCACTATTGTTTCCTTAAGGGCACGTGCATTGTTAATGCAGCAGTCATCTGGCTTTCATATAGATTTCTTCCATTTCTATTACTATACTGGCCATTAGTTTTCATGTAGAGTTTGCATTTGTTTTTGTTTTTTGTATTTTTTTCAAAGCATCGCTAATTCGCATGTGTTTTCAGGTAGAACAGAGTGAAGCGAAAGGAAGGATTACACAGAATGCAAATGACTTGCTACACAGCTCACGTCTTGGATATAAGCCTTTTTTTTATTTTGAGTGTAGTATATCCTTTCCAAAGCACTAATCCACTAATTTCAGCCAGTATTTTAATGTGGTAAATGTCTATCGGTAGAACAATTCCATCTAACAACCCGAGGCCTGCACTACGTAGCAGGGTATGTCTGCTTCTTGAGCTGTATGTTGCCAGTACGACATGTCAGAGTTCCCGCAGACTGTAGCATTACCTTGTGTTACTTTACATTATTGCAGAGGGCCGGCTCCTCAGCAGGTGTGTACCCTTGTAGGGGTAAATGTCTTCTTCATTTAATTTTTTCCTGTTGGCTGCAACAATGTCAAAGCCACTTCATTGTGCTTTTGTTTACCAATATCATCCCACAATAGACTGACTGAAGCACTAAAGCCTTGTACTAGATATGAAAGTTAAGCCTACTTACCGCTTTGAATTATGTTTTTCTATACATTTTTTATTTGCTCCGTTTGACACTGCCAGGGTGGCAGCTGAAAGAATTAGGCTAAAGTTTTCAAACACGCCATAAGAATACATCCAAGCAATAAACTGATTTAATGTAATACACAAATGTAAATATAGTCAGATATACTCAGGCCCCTAATGATGGGCAGTGATATAATAAGCTTATTAACTTAAGCATTCACACAGTCTGCCATTTTTTGCGAGCCATCTTTCCTGCATTTGGCAGCTGTGTTGCTTTCAGCTTGGATTATGTGTTTAACTTCTTCCTATTTGTCTTATATTATAGTTTGCTCTTCGCTCTGCTACCAGTAGACTTAGTCTGGTCATATGACGTAAACCCTGCCCCGTTTATGTGAACGCGCTGATTGCCAGATTGGGAAACCCTGGGTTGACTTAATGAGTTGATAACCACCTTCGTGTTCAGTTGTTTGGTTAAGTGAAGCCAGAAAACGAAAAGATACCCTGGCTATGTTGATCCTGCTTTGTAGTACAGGCCTCTCGTCACATGAACAGAAAAGTCTTTTGGTAAATATGCTTTCTTTCCAAGAGTGAAACTGTTATCAATCTCATGTTCAAAGTCACTTCAGTACGTACCAGAGCAAGTGAACGCATCATCATTCATACAACCCCACATTCAGCTCTGCTTCAGTTCAGTGTTATGTTCAGTCTGTTTGTGGTCCAAGCTGTTCAGTTCAAAACGAGCTTATACAAACACTGATCAGGTCAACAGCTCAGCAGCCTGTTATTTATGACAGAGTTAACACATTATGATTGTTTCTGGGGTTTTCACAGCCTTTCAAAAGTAACGAACTGTGGATCACAGCTGAGCTGACCACAGAGCTGTCAGTCATCAGAGAGGAGCTTCATTGCTATGAACTACTGAGCTGGTCAGTGACAGTGGTGATTCAGTATAGGCCTAGTCCGTAGCATTTAGTAAAGAGCTGGAGTGAGAGCCTGGTTAGCACTTACAACCACCTGCCAACACCTCTAACGCTCACTACATGCATCTCTTTTGTTTAATCGGTACACAAACAGAAGTGTTAAAATGAAAATTTGTGGTTACATGCTGGAGCTTCATATTTCAAGCTGAACGTTTATCCACATGCTCCATGCTTGTGTTGGTTACCACATACGGGTGTGCACAGGTTTGGTGTTTGGTCTCTGTACAGGCATCATGGTACACAACATGGTGTGTGGTGACATATGGTCACATCAGTCACAACACAGTCACTGCACCAGGCACAGGCGGCCCCAAAAACCACAAGTTGGAGTTTTTACATGAAGCATTTGAGATACAACTTGTTAGGTAGTGTGCTTTAGAGGTGTTCTTTGTTACAGAGCTAGGCTAGCTGTTGTCCCTCTTAGCTAGACATAATTACAGTACACTAGGCTGAACTCCTCCTGACTCCGGCTCTACTTAATGCTCAGACGTGAAACTGATGTTGTGATGTCGATGATATCAGTCCTCTCATCTTGGACAGTCGTAAATGTATTACTCAAAATGTAAAAGATTGTTCAGGTCCTAAAAGGTTTTACCCTGAAATGCATAACCATATACAGACTGTAGAAAAGCTTAAGTGATGCCACCCTTTAGGCCTCTGAAGACATATTGAAGCTTGGGTTTGAGTTTACCTGAAATCCAAATTTCAGCCACGAACAAAAATCCAAATATTTGGAAAATGGTTTGTGATGATCTAAGGAATGCATGTTTCGTAGAAAAATGCTGCTGTTGCCCCCATCATTATAATAGCATAATCACTACTGTCTTTACTGTCTTTACTTTATCTAATGTCAGTCATCACTGCCATCACATAATTAGTGTGCCATGTGCTATACAGATCTCGCTTTTTTATTTCATACTTTGAATTGATTCTATTTTCCATTATAACTTATAGCCACCACCCCACACACATACATATTTTCTAAGCTGCAAGAAGAAAATATCTATATCTAAGCCGCACTAATTCTCAGAACTGTACAAACATCTGTAAGAAGATCAACTAGAATTTCTTATTGCATTAATCAGTAGACTGTTTAAAAACAGCGTATTTTGTAAGACACTGAAGACAGAACCCATTGATCCCCGATGGGGTGAACCAGGGGACAACTGCAATGAAGCCTAAACTAGAGACCTTGACTTTGGCTAGCCTCCTGTCAGTGCTTTAATAAGATGTCTAGCGACACAGTGCGTCACAGGGAATGCCAGGACACTAGTGTCTGGTGCCAGCATTGCCCAGAACCACAGAGGAGTGTTTGGGGGTGTTTCTCTGACCTCTCCAACAGAGCGAATGGGGGAATGGCATCTGCTTTAATAAGGCTGCCCACTCTTCATTCACCATGTCACCCCCCACACTCCCCAGGCTGTGCAATGGGCACTGGCACTGGGGGAGAGGTGGCAGAGGTAACAGCTGGCTGCAGCCGTGGCGGCATGGCCGTGGCATGACCACAGCTTTATTAGTGGTGCCCAGGACACCAGCTGATCCTCTCCCAGGGTCCCTGTCACACTGATGTCTTCATCACTAAGCTGAGCAGACAGGCCAGGCCTGCCAGCGAGTGGAGGTGACAACAAATCCAATTACCTCCCCTCCATGGTGCCTCGACCAGACTTGGGGGGGCAATGGGACAGTGGAGGATGTTGCTAGGATAGAGGATGAGGGACATGCAAGACAGGACGGTAGGACAAGAGGTGGTAAAGGCTTTCTGGTTGGCCTCCAGATGATACACCAGGGTTTACTGTATTTTTTATGCTGTAACACATCAAATTCAGGACAAAGAAACGTATTTGCTGCATTTGACGCTTTCAGCTACATGAAAATTAAAAATTTGACCTAAGGACTGTAATGCAGATCAGCCCATGGGATCACCAAACTCTAAACAGTTTTTCCTCTGAGGAGCATGAATATGGTCAACAATTCAAGGTCTTTGTGAACTGATGATTTTATCATGGCAATTCTTTTTGGATGTTGAAACTTGAATGTATAGCAGGGGTTTGATCACCTAATTCAGTAGGATCCATCCTCAGGGGACCATGAAGAACCATGATCAATGAAAACCCAGCCATTAGATACATAATCCAGTGTGAGAAAAAGATGGAAGATGACTGTGCTCAACCCGGTTGAAAATGACTTATTAATAGACCAAAGTGTGTACAGAGTTCTGCGCAGGCTGAAAACTGAGGCCTGAATCTGACTTTGACCTGCTACTGTGGGACCAGATGTGACCATATCCCATTGGTACTGCCAAATTTGACATGTCAGTGTTTTAGGATATTCCACTGTCCTATTTCCTAGTAACAATTCTGCAGAAAAGCAACAATTCTATTACGCCTTCCATCCATTGTGTGCTACAGCAATCAGTAATGAGCATCACATTATGCAACATGGCTGTTGTAGGAAGGAAAAGAGGGAAAAAAAGCCTCTTTCTCAAACAAAATGTACACTTGTTCTGACTCTGGTTTACAAAGGAGAGTAGTAGACTAGTATCAAACAAATGCATTACTGATTGAATATCTTGAAAGTCACTACTAAGCCATTGTAAAATATAAGCAATTCCCTCCTTAAGGATTCATCAGGTGAGGATCAGTGGCCCAGAGCACAGACAGCGCGGTTTGACCGTGGCCATGAACGTGCCCAAACTTGTTTCACCCCATTTAGGTCCTCCTTTTATTTCCACATCACGCAGGGGGGGTGTGGAGGTTGACAGAACACAATCCCAATGAGCTGAAACAAGCCCAGTTTTCAAACATGACTCTTGTCCTGCTTTCAAACATTAACTAAATTAAATCTCCATAAACAAATTGGTTCCTACTGATGGTCTGGGATGGAACATGTTAAGTGCTGATCATCACAGGCTGGTATTGATCCGCAATCGGCACAGCTGTCCCCTGTGTGGATTAAGGTGAAGGAGAGGGGAAACATGTCTGGCAACGAGGATGGAGGGAGGGCCTTGAATGGAGAGAAAAGCAAAACGAGGCAAACCGCCAAAGCAGAACTCCTGAGCCGTTATGTTTTCCCTCACACTGTCAGGCTCCTCTTTCCACCAGAACCCTGCATTGTGTTGAAGGAGTCTGACCTTATCATCCACAGAGCATCGCTGTCGGGAGTTTCGCCTTTAGTTGGTGACTTTGGTGCCCAACCGGAGAAGATAAGTCACCACTTCCTCTCCTGACATACCTCCATACAGGGATGGAATGATCGATCCATGAGTGCAAAAAAAGAGGGGATACTGGGAGGGTGTGTGTGTATGAGAGAGTTGGATGGGCTCTCACTTTTGAAGGTGGTTGAAGTCTTGCCAAGATATTTCATATTCATAGTTAAATATTCAGCGCGCATGGTGGACAGGGGCAATTTCTGCAGTCAGCCCGCCATTCAAAAGTGAAAGGGATGTGGCTTGTGGATGAAGGGAGCGAGAGAGATAGACACGCATGGGGCTTCATGGTAGTCAGATGAGAGGCTGCCAGCTGCTGATGGGTGACTGTTTGAGCGTGGCGCCTCAGGACATGCCCGTTGAAAGGCGATGCGATCTGATACCCCCACTTATGCGGGGCTGATATACATATGCCCCCTTATGCAGAGGAGGCCCATATCAATTGCAGAACTTCCAGTGTTTTGGTCATTATGCCAAGTTGTTGAGCGAGCGTCTTGCGTGTCTGAATGGGGAATGTGGACTTACTGGGCTATGACCACTGAGAAAATCCTCCTCTGCATAAAACGACCTTGTGCCTCCTCAAAAATGTTGAATTGCACTGTCTGGTGTGTGTCAGCAAAGCTGCTAAGTGAATGAAGTTTTGATAAAGCAACTTAGTTTTACCACTGAAATTGTACATTTGGCGTATTATAGGTTCACTATGGATGAGGGAAAAATAATATTACTATACAGTATTATACAAACAGACAATGACCATATCTTTTGAAATTGGAGTATTATATCTGATGTGCAGGTAAAAGGGTCCGTTCACCCAAATTACAAAAAAAACATGTTTCCTCTCTTACCTGTAATGGTATCTTACCATACAGATGGTTTCGTCCAGGTTTAAAGACATACAGTACATTTGTCAGATTTCTGCCTCAACCCTAATACAATGGAGGTGAATGTAATTTACTATTACTTCTGTTGAAAGTAGTTTCAATGAAGAGCAAGATTTGTGGATAATCCAGAGTCACCAGGCCATTATTTCTGTAAAGAGATGCTGCTGTTAAATGCTTTAATGTCATTTTTGAAATGTAATTCTTCAATGCTGTGAGCACCACAAATGAAATTCTGCTAACCTCCATTGTATTGGGGTGAAGGCAGAAATCTAAAAGACAGATACTGTATCACAAAACTATCAGCATAGTTCCACTAGAGGTAAGGGTAAGTGATGTTTTGTTTTTATCTCTTTCTATTTTTATTTTAGTTAGTTGAACCAACCCTTTAATTAAGCTGTGAAGTGGTAAACCAGCGCTTCAGTCTACACCCATCAGAGCTCATTAACACTTTGGATATGTAGCGCTGAAGATGCCTTAGAGGCATAAAGGGGGTTGGACACAATAACATGAACAATTGAACAACAATAACTGAATCTAAAAAGATGGAGCAGGAATGAGTACTACCTGCTTGAAGCTTATAATTTATATAGTGTGCACAGTTAAAATCACAAATTGTTGTTTTTAAACTTCTGTTTGTGTACAGATTAAAGAAATAAGATAAAATAGCAAGTGTTAATTATTGGTAAATGGTAAATGGACTGCATTTATATAGCGCCTCTCTAGTCTACTGACCACTCAAAGGGCTGTACAACACATGCCAACATTCACCCATTCATCAAACCAGGAAAACCTCCAGTTCATACTTTAACTTGGTCATGTGGATCAGTTTCAGTGACTTGCTGGATCAAGCAGATACAGAATATATATGTAATGAACAGTGTGAACAAAATGGTTTTGTGACTTTGAAGCAACTTGAGGGGAAAACTTAGGAACAATTATGTTTCAAAAGGTTTTAAATTGACAATTGTTAACCCTTTGTGGTAAGTGTGGATATGCAAAAGTTCTGTTACAGATTTACTGTAACATGTGAAAAACACTTGAAAAAGACTGAGATCCCAGTTACTCTCCGGACTGTCAGCTTTCCATCACCTCCACTTACTGAGAAGATAAAAAAACACATCCCTTCTTCCTGTGATAGTGCAGGTCACACTTCTTGGTTTGGAAGAGTGGGAGTGATTAAAAATGACAAGGAGACATGTCGAGTGTTATTCATCAAAGAGCTCCACCTCACGCTGCATCCGAACCAGCCGGTCCACAGGGGGAACCGGGGAGGGAAGTGACGCCATTCCCCTCCGGCCCCAATTCAGACCCCGAAATGCTGATCCCCCCTTCTCCTGACTACACGTCCAAGTGATTACACTACACCCCCCAACCCCTCACTCACACACAAACACACACAGGCGCACACACACGCTCAGAGGGGCTAATTAAGGCTTTAATATGCAAATGAGAGTCGCAGTAAATTACACAGCTGGCAAATATGCCTGTTTTTGCCTGAAAATACATCAGGAGTGCAGCGAGGAGTGTGTTGCTGCTGTTGTTGTTGTGTTTGCAGAGAGACAGGGGATTGCCCCCCCAACCCCCCCCACACACCACCAACAACTCCCCTCAGCAATCCAAGCCCCCCTCGTATGCTGGAGTGACTCATACAGCTTTGTCCCTTTCAGAGGTATCAGGAGGAAAAGTCGACTCTCTGCACAAGTAATGTTGCATTTTAGTGGGGGACCCAACAGGAATTCTGTGGCTTTGAATATTAATGTTCTGTAGACTGATAATATGAAGCCCATATCAACTTATCTGGCTTTGACTCACTGAACAGTCTGGGAAACCTGACATAACAATAATTTTCTTGACTTTTCAAAAATGTTTTCTTTGTTTGGGAGGCTATACAAATGGGTCGCAATGTAATTCAAAAAATTTTAATTAAATTAAAATGAATGATTAACTATTTTTTACATTTCTGGGTCAGTTCATTGGAACACACAAACAGAAATGTGTTATCTATCCAGGCAGATCGTTTCGGTTTGTCCAGGCTTTGAGATATATGACTCCACCCCCGTACAATGGAGGTGAATAGAATAGTTTGGGCTCAAAGCATTGAAAAATTACATTTTGAAAAAAAAAAATTAACAGCAGTTTGTCGTTCAGGAACAGCATCCTGGTTACTCTTAGTTATAATTCACGGACCGTGTGACTGTTTCTCTGGTATAAATAAATCAGGGCCATTACTGCAACTGGGGACAAAGTGGTCAAGGTCTTTTTGTTCTGGAAAATGTGTGGTTTTACAAATCTGGAGTAAACACTGGATTACAAACCTGGCAAAGCAGGCAACAGCCCCAAGCTTCAGACCCCCAGAGTCCCCATAAACCCCAGGTTAAATTTTTGTCAATTAGTTGTCAATTGTGTAATAAGGTCAGTTTCCCAAAATGTTGCAGAATTACCCTTTACTGTATGATTTAAACCCATTAAATTCTATTTGAGACCAACACATTACAGGGAATTCAAAGGATACACAAGACAATTCATGTTTGATGTAATGGTGCAGCTTTAGGTTCATAATTTAACTTGGTAATACAAATAAAGATAATTTAAAATAAATGTTTTTTTTTTTACTTTTGGTGTCTGGTGTCTTACTGAGGAAGCTGGGCCTTGGACTCCTGACCTCAGCACTTCTAAAATCCTGGCTGTGGCACAGAAAATATTTCTGTAGACAGAATTCTCAGGTTGCAATTTGAGGGAACTGACCCTTTAAAATGTTGAATGAACGAATCCACATATAAATCTGAATGGAGTATAAACAGAGCCCCAGTGGTCTTGGATGTTTTCTATCCAACACCCGGGTGTCATTTAGCATCACCCTCCCTGTCTGTCGGTGGGGAGCTTTTCAGATACATGGCAGAATATAACATCGTCTCTTTGTTGGTTACTGTTGTCTAAAGTGTTTTTTAATTATTAAAGAAGCACATATTTCAATTCTGGATGAAATACTGAAAGCGTTAGTTCAGTGAAACTCTGTTAACTTCTGTATCTCTCCCTGTGAAGTGTTCTCTGGTTATTCACTTGGTTAAATAGTTGTTAAAAACAGTCTTTCCTTTATGCTCTCCAGACTGTGAGCTGTACTGTGTGGTGTGGTCACAGTAGGTGACTGGCTGATCTGGTAGCAGTGTGAACCCTGGTCCCCCCCCCGACTGCTCGGAGCCGTTCCCTGCTGCCCTCTGAGGCGTTGCTGGGAGGTTTGTTCTGCCTGGTTGCTGTTGTCTGCCTACGTACTCTGTTCCCCAGAGCACTGGTGTCATCATGACGCTACTGAAAGCTGAGTGCCGACTACATGCATGGTCAGCCGTCCTGTCACCTAGCCACCCTACTGGGACTGACCGTGACAGGGAGGGTGCCCGAAAAAATACCAAGAGACCTCTTTGTTTCACGCTGTTCCTAAAATAAGAATCCACGCTCCTTCAAATGGCGCCCTGTGTGCAATACATTTCCCACAGCAATCTCTCCACAGGCCCACACACACACACACACACACACCCACACACACACACACACATAGCACAAACATGTATCTTTTCTCAGATGTCACTCCCGTACCGCTGACATTCATGGAAACGTAATCTAAAGCCAGTAAACTAAACTGAGGAGTGAGCAGTCAAGGTTGTTGGAGGAAATAAAGAAGAGCCACAGCTGATGTGTTCATGGATATCAACAGATATCAGACATCAACAGCCACTCTGATTTCCATAGCCATGTTTTATTATGACTCCATGCTCAAAGCTCGCTTCAACCGTTATGTGGAGAAGTACTAAAGAATAAACCTCACAAAGACAATCTTCGAAGAGATGGGCTGCATATATTTTGGGGGTTGACAGTAGCCTTTGACGTTGGGATATTGATTTGGTTTGGTCTGGTTCAATCAAAGAAAGGTTTGCTGTATTTCCCCCATAACCTTGATATATTGCTAATTGTCATTATTTGTATCCAATAGTTGTAATTTTGACAAAAGAAATTCAGCTGTTTCTTACTGGAGATCGATCAAACAAGGCTAAAAGTTTACAACCAAGCTGGCAGCTCTGTGAGGCTGTACTAAACGCTACCATTCGCATGGTGACATTATCAAGTACAGGTGTCCATGATAAAGTGGCCACTGAGCTTATGTACAGGCTTTATTTAACAAAGTAGAAGTAAAGTTAGTAAAAATTCCTTTACCCTTTAGGCATTTAAATACTTTGCTGTCCCTTTGGCTTCCCCTCAAAGCACCACAACTGCTCCTGTCGTCCCCTCCACAGGAGCACTGAAACAAGCTACTGAACCTCCTTCCTGTTGCCTCTCCTTCCTGCACACACACACACACACACACACACACACACACACACACACACACACACACTCCATGCTGCTGTAATTATCACTCAGTGAGACAACCACTCTCTAACAGCTACACCTTGCTGACATGCAACATTCAGGAGAGGACACTCTCCAGCGCTATCACTGAACTCCTCTGCTGGAGAACAGCTGACGGGACGCTCACGTCGGCCAAATCCAAAGCCAAATATTTAAGCAGGTAAACAGGCTGCCGAGGCTCCCTCGTCCGACCTGAGATTAAGAGAGCGCTGGGCAGGGGGAAGTTTAGTTCATTAGCCGGGCTGACAGAGTCCCCTGATAAGGATGTATAAACAGCTCCACCTTGCAATGGCTACAGAGAGAACTTGCCCCGCGGAAAAGGCTGCTTTCCACTAGGGCCAGGGTGCATGAATATTTTAGATGAGTAAATAATTAATAATTAACAGCAAACAGGCCAGTGATCAAATGGCGCAGCGTGGCAAGAGACATGAAAAATCAGACTCTTGTAAACAAAGACAAGAGAACCCAGATTTCCTCCCCTCTCGCCACCTTCTTTTCTCGCCTTTTAAATATGCGCATCTTCAATCGCCCCCCCGCATCGTCGTAAAACCACACATACAAAAGGCATGTATAAACACACAAACTCCATACCAGCGACTCTGTCAAACACACACAAACTGCTGCCATAACCCCCTCCGTCACTCACTCACATTCATACCCACACTTATTTTCCTTCAGACGAATGAAATTTTCACGTATTCCTTGGCGACCCGGGGAATGTGACTGAGCGAGAACACTTGATCTGGCCACCCGCTGTTTTCTGATGGAAAGATTTGCTTTTTAATACAATCGTCACTCCTCCCACCTGGATATGCCACGCCAAGACAAATCCCAGCTGTGTGACTCCAAAACCTGACAGAGCTTAAAAATTCCCTTATTACCATTCCCTTAAAATACCCAGCCGCACTAACTCCCACCAATGGTGGAAATGCTAATCACGTCTCTCGGCGTCTTAGAGGAGCATGAAAACAGAGCCGCCAATATGGAGGCTTTGGTGCGTGTGCAAAAAGTGAGGAAGAGGAAGAAGAAGAAGTCCCAGCTATAATGACACACATTCACAGAAGCGTCATGGCTCTTAAAAGCTGCTTCTCCAAAATCTGGCACATCTTGCCGCTTGACTTTAGCCAGAGGAGACATTTCATAAAAATCAGACTTAATCGTGTAAACAACACGCAGACAAACAGAAAACCACTGCAAACAAAAATAAAACAACTTTGGAAGCTGTGCACGGATCGCCTTCAGAGTTAATTTTAAAGTAAGCATTCCGTTCCTTCGAGATTTTAATTAATGCTTTAATATGCAAATAAGTTAGCAGAGATAAAATCATGACAAACAGATGGCAAGTGTGGGTAATTATTTTGTGAATCCAGCAGGGGCATGTATTAAAGTTATGGCATCGTTTTCCTCAGGCCTCTGCAGCCACGGATGGTAGAGAGAAAATACACAAAGTATCACTGATGAAATGAGACGCAAATGACTTACTTGTGACAAATCTGTGACCACAGTGTGTCGGAATATATCACAAAGGACTAGACATTAAGGATAAGTAATCCCTGAGTCACCAATACCTCTTCATTCTAAATTAGGAGGAACATTTAAATGAAAGCACCAATAGTAATTTAAACGCTTGCAGAGCTGAAACACAAAGTGTATCCATTTTACTATTTTACTATGCGCACTTTTTACGGCAATATTTTTCGTCATTTGGATGCCGCTTTGCGTTCTCCCATACGGCACGGATGCAGCATGACTCTGACCAGCCACCGGACAGTGAGCCCAGTCCAGAATGACAGACACAGAGAGGGCCAGTAAAGGGACACACAGACTTTATGGATTTAATGTCCACCGGGATTTGTCCCAGTGTGCCAGATGGCCAGTACACTGGGTGGGCAACCCAGTGTACTGGCCTCTCGGACGCCTCTCGGACGCTGTCAGTTATAAATTGCAAGTGAAAAATGTAAATTGGTGAATGTGCCATTCACCAATTTATATTTCAATGCATGAGAGTTGTCAGCCCTGTCTTTTACTATTTACTTTTTTATATTTTCTATGTTCATTTTTTATATATTTTGTTATATGCTTAATTGAAATTTGCATGAAGGTTCTAAATAAAAAGAGAAAGGTAATCATATATGAGTAAGTACCTTTGATCTGTCAAGTATATAATTCAAAATGTAATAAGAAATAGGCCTTTCAATGCGGTCATTTTAAATAAACTATTCACTGAGTTTAGAGAAAATGTTATATGGTGATATGTATGGTTTTCTGAAATGAAATGACCGATATCAGGACATGAGATTGTGGTCATATTGCACAGCCCTATGACAGCACCACCTGTGGCCTGTACTGATCACACCAGGCAGGGTGGAGGTCAGTAACCAGCCGTGCAGCAACACAAATAACCGTTCATAAGACCAGGTAATGTGTTAAATAATCCCGTTGACCAAACAATCTCACCACAAGCTCCAATTAGTACAGTAGCTGCTCTGGAGTCTTCAATGGTATCACATTCTCTCCTGAACATGATAAAGACAGAGGAATAGAAATGTGAATGTCTGCAGTGGTTCAGGTAGAGGTAGAACAATCATCTTATTGTGAGCTACCTGTAATAGAAGACAGCATGGAGCTGACCAGCGCCCGACATTAGCGCTTTGACTGCTCACCATCCAGGGAAACAGCACATACAGACATTAGGGATTCAGGTGTGTAACTCCAGTGACAGCTGCACCTACCTGCTCCTGTGGGGGGACCTGGTCTAAATCCAGGCTAGCAAGAGAGTGGTTGATCCTCAGGGCCAGACACAAAGCCATCAGGCCTCCGACCTTCACCTCATTCTGACGGAGGTCCAGCTGCTGAATCTGGCGGCTCTCTGCGAGGAACTCCGCCAATGCCACAGCGCCTTCACCGAAAAAAACGTGACGGGGAAATGTTAGTCTGAGCTTGAAAACTCTCTCTTGGCTAGCTTATCTAATTTTTGTCCCTTCTAAAAGTTTGTTCATTTGGTCACAAATTCAACCAAATTGTGACCAAATTCAATATAGTTGTCATAAAAATATGTTAAATCTAATTATATATTATATTAAAAATTATATTCAAAACAGTATAACATTGATATTTTGAGTCCTTTGTGTCCCCTTCAGTTGTAAATACAGTCACAAAAATTGTGCTGGATGTAAAAGACATACTGCTTATGCATTGCTGTACCTTCACAGGTGATGCTGGCTTGGGCCAGGCCCAGCTGCAGCACTGATAGGTTCACCATCAGAGGCTCCCTGATGACCTGGATCCCCTCGTTCCTCAGAGGGTTTTCACCCAAATCCAGGACCTCCAAGACCTTCAGCACTGGCTGCAAAACAGGGATCCTGAGGTCACGTTTGAACACTGTTCAAAATGGATCCAGAGACTTTTGGTACCAACAAAAACTGAGGAAGTTTAATCATTTAATTTTTCGGTTTTAAAGTATGAGTTCAAATGACTTTACCCGACAATGAAGCCTTGCTTTAGACTCTGTGTAGTGTGCTACTTTCAGTGTGCAAGTGAGTGTGGAAAGGCTGAGAAGTTTTAATTATCATTATTATTATGCGGTGATTATTATTCCTTTTCAAAATGTTTCCTCTCATGTTAAATGCTCAGAACTTCTGTTTCCACTCTCCAGAGCCACATTAGCATTGAAGGTTGATTAGCTGGCACATAAAGCTGGGGGTGTCTGGGGCACAAGAGGCCCATGTTGCCCAACAGCTCGAAGAGGAACGCACCACCCACTCCTCGGTTGCCCCCTTGCCTCGCCACCCTTGTTAATTCCTCTGGTCACTGCTCTGAAGAGAGAGGGAGCGCGGGGGCGGAAAGGAAGCCAGGAAGCAACCGACAGACCCGGAGAGCGTCTTCTTCTGAGTTAATTTGCACCGCGGTGACAACAAACACACTTGAGAGGGTCCCCCCCTTTTTCCTCGCTGAGTTGCAGCACACAGAGGCAACGCCACATCCAACGCGTGGCGAGAAGCTTCTCCGGTGAAGAGGGGAGGAGGAGAGGGAGGAAGAGCATCTCCAATGGATATGCACGAGGGATAATAGCAGACAATTAAAGAGGCGACTGCGTGGTTGAGAGTGTGTGAGAGTCAAGCATGGTTGAAGCCTGTCAAACGTAAACCACGGGAGGGTTGGAGTGAGAAGTTTGAGGGGGGTAGGAGTGAGAAACCACCAAAAACACAGTATGCTTTCACACATGACATGCTGGCTTTAAACAAAAAAATAAATAAAAAAAAAACAGCAGAAGCACGCAAAGTAGAAAAAAACAAGAGCCCTCCATGACATATTCACCTCAGAAAAATCATTTTCAGAACTTCTTTGAACAACGAGTAAATTTAGACATCATTAATTAAATTCTACAATTGGAAGTCAAGTAGATTTTGGCCCATATGTGCTCCCCTTGTCTTAGTCCTTCAAAAGACAAGCTAACAAGCCACGAGGACAGAGAGGAAAAGCCCATACACCAAACAGAAAGGTTAATAACAGCTCTCCTCGTCATCATATTCGACACGACCAGCTACGGGCCTAATTATCATCATTATGGTCTGCAAGGACATCTACTTACCCCCCTGACTGGCAGGCCGCATGAGCACCCCTCCTTAACACACATCTATTATTTAATCAAACTGTTCCTTCTTTTGGTAGCACTGGAGGAGACAGGGGAAGTGTGTGTGTGTGTGTGTGTGTGTGTGTGTGTGTGTGTGTGAGCAGGCAGGCCTTTAATTTCTAGCCTTTTGACTTCCACAATCGCCACTCACATGACAGGAAGGTGCAGTTTATGCTGCCAATCAGGCGGAAGGAATGCATGTTATTAGGAGTGTACAATGAAACGTGTGGAGGCGGGACGTTTGGAGGAGGAACTCTCTGGATGAGGCCCAGCACTCTTCATTTCCTCAATACTGGATAGAGGAAAGCAGGTATCGGTCAGACGGTTTAGCTCAGCTCGCGTAAAGTAAATAGGACTGTTCCGATCACTTCAGGGTAATTAACAGAATCAAGTGGATTATCTTTGAGAGTAACGGTCACATTGAATTCCCTAAGAATGAGTAATGATGGTTCATGGGATAGTTTTATCAGCCTATCACAGCAAGTAACCAGTATTAAAGTTTCCTTGTGAAGATTATATAGGCTTCTTAATGCTTCCTGGTTGGATCCTACTGCCTCCCCAACATCTCTCCATGAGCTCTGCCTTTTGAGCGTCTTTGCAGTCTTGACGCATTGAATAGTACAAATGGGGATATCAGAGCAACAGTCCCAAATGAAGAAGGAAGCTGTTCTGTGAAGAACGCAAAAAGAGAGCTTGTGCAAGTTCAAACCTCCCTTAAGATGGAGCTCTACTTCTGCGTTAAGAGGATAAGCTGTGCCTATGGTAGCTACCCGCATTAGGTTCCAATGTTATGCCGTAGGACACGCTGTTGCTGATGCCCCCTCAAAAATGTAACTACACATCAGCTTTGGAGATGCTACGTGGGAACTGCACTTTGCACTGCGATTTGTCAGCACATGCCTTCTCTATGAATGAATGGACATAAACACAGCAATTGCATGGCAGTTGTCTCCTGTTCAGTAACGAGACGAGGCAAAATAGCATTATTATTACCTGGATATAACTATATAAGTATGTACCCATAACCTTCACTTGTATCACAAAGTGAATAAAAGAATGTGAACACAGTTTCTGTGGAGAATATAATGACAGCATAAAACAACTTAGTAAGGTTAATAAGCAGTAGGTGGCACCAATTCTTCAGTTGGGTGCCATTATACCACTACAGAAGAAGAGGATGCAACTAGATGACCTAATTAAAAGAGCGCCAGTCGAACCTCAGACTGTGGAAAACAATGTAGAAAACACAATGGAAATTTGACATTTCTGTTAGTTTCATGTATTCACTTGAGGGAGGTTACAGCCTCCTCATCACTTCACACAGATGTGATGTCTAAGTCTGCCGTTATTTTTCGTCTCTTCAGTGGAACAGACGCTTCAGTGGACACTGAAGTCACATGCTTCATTTACATCATCATTAAGTCTGTTTTTAAGTCTGTTTTTAAGTCTGTTCCGATTGAACTGTCACATTGTGCTTTTATTGACATACCAACTTGTCCATCTCAGCATAAGAACCTTTATGCAATATTTCAAGATTTTTTCGAATTTCTGGCAAAATTCAAAATGTGTATAAAAACAGGTGGATGGAAACACCTACTGATTGGAGACAACAGTCAGTCTGCAGCTTCAGACTGAAGGCATCTCTGCTTGAGGTCGAGGCAGATGGTTGCCCACCCAGAGCCTGGTTCTGCTCGAGGTTTCTACCTGTTAAAAGGGAGTTTTTCCTCGCCACTGTCGCCAAGTGCTGCTCATGGTGGGAACTGTTGGGTCTCTGTAAATAATATTTTAAAGAGTATGGTCTAGACCTACTCTATGTGAAAGCGTCTTGAGATAACTTCTGTTAGGATTTGGCGTTATACAAATAAAATTGACTTGACTTGAAGAAAAGATCTGTTCATCGGCATTGGAATATATTTATATGCTGACTGTTGGCACTAATTGATTTCATTTCAGACTGAAAGCTGGTATTATGTTCCTCACCAGAGCCTTGGCCAGATGGACCATGCCATTTGCAGTGATCTGGTTGTTCCTCAGCAGTAAGACCTTCAGACCTGCCGTCTGCCTCCTCAGACCATCACACAGCTCCTCTAAACCTGAACAGTAATAAACAAACAAACACACAAAAAAATAATGAATTTAATTTATGAACGAAATTATGGTAATCAGCAGAATGTGTTCAATTTGACTGCTTGTATTTGTTTGTGTTTGTGAGCTAAATGGCACTGACAGATGTTTAGTGGGAGGTTTCTGCAGTGCTACTTATGATTTGAGCTCCAGTAACTATGAAGAAGGTTGCTACTGTATCTGCTAAACCTTTTCATATATGTATATATTAATTAGATAATAGATAATATTAAATCTGGACTGTGCAAGGTTGCCAACTGACTGTGTGTTTAGCTGTCCTGCGGCTTCCATGTTTTTGCTTGTAAACTGCTAATGGGCAAAGTTCCGTGGGTCATTGATGTTGATGTAAACTATAAAAATTTAAATTAAACAATTTTGTGAGTGTGTGTGAGTGTAGGTGTGTGTTTGTGTGTGTGTGTGTGTGTGTATGTGTGAATGTGTGAATGAAAGGCAAAAATTGTCAGGCGTCTGGCTAAAAGTGCTATATAAATGCAGTCCATTCACCATTTTGAAAAAACTGAGTCTCGCAGACCAACACTGTGATGAAGACATGACTTTTTACATCAACCAATCAATCAAATTTGCATATTTCTTGTGTAACAAGAGGAACATCCTACCAGCATCTGCTACAGCATTGTTGCTGAGTTCCAGTGTCTGTAAAGTGGTGTTGTAGCGTAGCAGGTCTCCCAGCTGCAGGGCGTCCTGGTAGCTGTTCAGCAGGTTGTTGGTAAGGTGGAGCTCTTGCAAAACCTTGTTTGATTTCAGTGCACTTGCTGTAGACAGTAACAAAAGAAAACAGTGCTCTGAAGAGGAACAGGATACAAAATTTACTGTAGTCCATTAAAAATGCAACAAAGGTCCCCCAGCCAGAGATCTAACCATGGATGTTGGATGTTTGGGTGTGCGACTTAACCATTAGGCAACCAGGGTGCCCCGCTAAATACAGTTTCTTTGTTTAGTTTTGGTTGGAGTTAGACACAAGCTTTTGAAATTATGTATGTCAAATTTAAGTTTATCTGGAAAGCCTACTTGTTTTGCTGGAGTCTGTGTTTCTCCATGTAATGGAGGTGGCGAGTAAAGTTAGCATGACCAATAGCCACAATTATAAAGATGAGTTGTAAGCTTCTTCTGCTGATCTTAATTAAGATACAACAGCACAGTGGTCGTTGGTGGGAAGCCAGTCGGGGACCAGGTCCTCCTCACAGGGATAGTGGGAAGCTCCTGCATGTTACTCTTCGCTGGAAGGTGAAATGATTGGAGGATGCACATGGGTACCTTTAACCTCAGAACAACAGAGAAGTTAACAGTGATGAGGACCGGACATTTGCTCTTCTAACTTTGGATGGGACCACCCCCCAATTAAGACATATAGATTGTTTTAAATTGATATTAGATATGAGCTATTGTACAAGCATGTCCTGTGAGTGCCAACCATGGGACCTCCAGGTTGTAACTGCGATAGACTGATTGATGGTGAATGAACTTGAGCATGAAAACGAGAGCACAGCGGGAATAGCCGCCTCCTGCAATTACCGTGGTAAAGATCAAGTGGCACTCCTTCACCATTCTAACATGAAGGAGCCATTGTTGAAGCCAGAGTTGTGACTCCTCAGCACAGCAGACCTTAAAAAACACTTGTCAGATTTCAAGGCCCTCTCTTCAAAGTACCAGCGTGTACGCCATTGTTGGCATTTTTTATCATGGCACTTTATTACATCTTTAATGGTGTTTTGGAGAGATATCTATGTGTGTGTTGTGGGCATTCCCTGTATATTTGTGTAATGTGTACTGTACTGTGGTACACATGTGTCCATGTTGCCTGGGCCCTCACTGCCCTTGCATCCAGATCGATGCTGCAGATTTGATCAAGCCTGTTGGGCTGCATGTGGAATGCCAACATTGTCATCAGGCACAGTGGGAACCCAATGTTGGAATCGGTGGGATTGATCCGGTCGACTCCACCGCGAGCGCCCAATCCCGCAATCAGAGGCCCCTCCGATCGAAGGCAATGATCCTCAGCCGGGATCCCCGCCGGGAGGGAAGAAGGGGAGGTGGCGGCAGGCTCGGTAAAGGCAGAGAGGATGGGGTGGGATGAGAGATGAGCGTGGGGGGAGGAGGTAGGTTGCGAGACCCGAAAATATCAAAGAGATCCAGGAAATGGCTAAAATTGTTGGAGGAACAAGTTGGTGTCAGGAAGAGTAGGCAGCCTACTGCGTCCATTTGGTTCTGTCTCTGCTCCCAGCTGAGAGCAAATGAAAGGCTGTGTTCACTGTTTTGATTTCTTTTGTCCCAACGAAAAGTCAGACACAGGGATTGTTTTACCATGACACCTGATCATGTACTAGAATAAAAAAAAACTGCATTTCATTGTGATTTTTATTTGATTCTCTAATAATGAAAAAGACTTCTTGAAACTCATTTTTGTGTGTATTTTTTTGGCGTTACTAATGATTATTACTGCTACATCACTATCTCACTTAGCACCTTAAGCCTATTATTAACTACCCCTGTTGCACATGACTGTGTGTGTGTTTGTGTGTGTGCGTCCATCCACATAAAGCACTCAACCCCCCTCTGAGTGTTGTGTTCGCCCGAGTTGAGTGTATTTATATGTGTGTATACTCATCCAGTAATTGTGAATATGTGTGCGTGAGGGGGTGGGTGGGTTTTGGGGGGGGAGGGGGGTCATGTGACCGAGCCAGTATCCCACTCCCCCATTCTCCAACGCCACGGACACTGTTCAGAGATACGCCAGCAGCCAATCACCGAAAGTCTGAGGGCCCAAACATCACCGAAGTCGCTTAGTTTTTTGCTTATTTCAAATGACACTTTGAATCATTTGTGGGTAACAAATAAAGTGTTCATATGCTGTATGTGTGTGGCGGAATGGGTGTTTAATATGTGTGGGAGTGTGTAAAGATGTTTGTACAATGAAAAAAAACGAATTAAAATATTTTAGTTTGAGAGGCTATTCTTGCCTCATAAGTGTATAGTCAGAATCTGCGTGTGTGTGTGTGTGTTATGTGTGTGTGTGTTTGTGTGTCCTGGCTGCCAGAGCCTTTATAGATGTGTGCGGCGGTGTGTAAAGTGACAGGTAAGAGATTAGGCCTCTAATCCGGGTCCAGACCTGCAGAGAGGGTCACAGGTCAAAATCTGGTCCTGCTGGCCACAGTACACACAGACAAACACACACACCCACACATAAATACACATTTACAAATATGTCAGACCACACCTCCACACACAAAAATATTTCACAAAACAAACATTATCTTGTGTATCATGAGTGAGTATTCAGAAGCTGAAGCTCAGGAGTGTTCAGTGAGGAAAAAGTGCTTGTGTGTGTGTGTGTGTGTGTGTGTGTGTGTGTGTGTGTGTGTGTGTGTGTGTGCGTGCGTCATACCCAGTGTGTATAGTGGCATGCCGCTGAGCTGGGCATTGTGAAGGTGCAGCACTGTGAGCCGGCTGGTCAGCAGAGCTTTAGATAGAGACTGGGCCGGGTAGTCAACCATAGGCACATTACACACATCCAGTCTGGACAAGCGCACACTCTGAAACACACACACAAACACACACACACACATTGAATACAATGAATACAGACAAATGCACAAAGAAAGAAGCATCAGAATGTCTAATCTGCCCAAAAGTAGAGAAAGAACAAAAGGAGAGGATGTATGGTGGAAGAAAGCTTCACTCTCCTCAGGCCTGTCGAAAGAAAAGTGCAGAAGGTGGTGAGCAGTTACTCTCTAACACTGGACCGCCTGTCTGTCCTCCCTGACATCAAACACTGAGAGGAAACCAGGAGGAAGAACAAAACAGGCCTGAGTGACGGGACGGTCAAGTCCATACTGTAGGATGATGTGGAGGGTTGGTGGGGGCAGATATGGGCGATCATGAGTATGAGTTTGGGATAGTACTGCAAGTAGCTGAGGAGCGATTTGGAGGCACACAGCTGGATATGAGGAGGTTTGGGGTGGTTAGGAGAGTAGAATAAAGTAACTACAAGTCAATAAATAAATGGTGAAGCTTTTAACTTGAATGATGCTGTAGTCTAGATTTTGTAAATAACAGATTAAACCCTCCTTTCTTTCACTAAATATATTTATAGTCTACTAATTTGCTTTGCCAAATACATTGTAAGTTTGAAGCTACAAGTGACACCTTCCACTTGTAGTCGTCTGATTTCCCATTTTTAGAATAAAAAGCAAACTGAAAAGTGCAGTTTTAACCAAAACCACAATCTTCCCCTAACAGCACGTGATTCAAATGACCTTAACATAACTATAAAAAAACATAAATACATTGTCAGATGTTCAATATAATCGCTATTGAAACTAAAAACTAAAAATCGTATCATTTACAAATTCCATTAATGTAATTTGGAGTATGCACGGTCGGCTAAAACTAAACTGAGTTTGGATGATCTTGGTGAAAGTTGGAGAGATGATAGTTAGAGATTCACAACCCAGTCACAGCAGCACTTAAAACAGCAACATTTCTCAGCCAAATCAATTCATTCAATTTTGGTGAACTTTGACTCACAAATTAGTTGACCTAACTGTCTTGACAGAGCTCCATAACAGAGGTATAAACATAGCCATATAGCCGCATTGCACCCTTCAGTCTGGATGTGACCCTGATCAGAGGTGTGGGTTGCAGACTGAGACAGGAGTCTCTTGAATAAACCGTTGAGCAAGCTAGCTCACTAACCGGATCCCAGGATGGCGACGCCAGCATACAATCATTGCGAGCAAACGTTCTCGGTGTGAAACCCTAAACCTAACCAAGTTGTTTTTTATGCCTGAACTCCATGACGGTTGGCGCCGACCATCAAAGCCATGTTCAAAGTCCTTGCATTACAGAGTCGGTCAGTAGTTATACTTGGACTCGACTAATAATCAGCTAATGCCATCTGTGATGCTGCAGTGATGCAGTGAGTGTGTTTTGATGTGTTTATGCTCGTTTTTCGCGAGAACTTCTCACCCTGTTTGCTCTGCTCTGCGTCTTCAATCCATGTAATGTGCAACAAACTCACTTTCTGGGATGTACATTATCCCCCGGAGAAAGCCTACAAGAAAAGATTACTATTCCACTGCGTCAGCCAACCTGCTTTATCAAATGAGCGAGGGCCCTCCAACACGATGTTCCCATACTGCTGTTGTCAGAAATGTCAAGATGGGTTGTAGATTCATAGTACAAAATCATATCCAGCAAGGACGATGCTCCCTGGAAGAGAAAAAAATAGTGAAAGAGAAAAAATGAAGAAAGCAAGGCCCCAAATTTGACAGGAATGTTATGAAGTTCTTTTGGAAGGAAAAAAATAGCCTCTAATCTGATACAGGGGAAGGCCTGAATATGAAACTGTATTGGAATTGGAAGACGAAGATGAGGAAAATAAGTTTTGCTCATAAAACTCACATTTTCTTCCAGTTGGGCTGCCTGCAGATTGATGAAATCAAAGTGCAGCGATTTCAGGACGACTTCCAGAGCTTCACAGGAGCGGTGGTCTAATCGCTCACCTTGATGGAGGCAAGCAATCAAACGGAAGATAATTGGGAGGCTGTTTGCTAACAGGCAAAATTGCACAGCTCTAAATGTGCTTTATCCTTTTTGTGAAATGAACATTTCAGCAAAAATCACAACAAAACAACTCACTTTATAAGCAAAGTTTATCTGTGAGCATGTATATGTTTTCTCTTAATAAAGTTGAGACTTAATCAGAAACAGAGAAAGAGAAATAATGATGACGCAGTTTTCCCTGATTGGATGTGAACGTGAGTGATGGCTGACTGCCTGCAGAACATTGTGATCAATAAAATAAAGCACTTGTAGACACCAACTGAACTTCCCAAAACTCTAAATAGTATATTTTAGCACAGTAAGATTTTGAATGCAGGACTTCTACTTGTCATCAGGTATTTTTTACTTTTTTGTATGGCCTCTCTCCAAAGGATTCTTATCATGCAATACTATCATATGCATCGACCTCAGCCCCCCGTTTCTTTTCCTTTTGCTACAGTTTTTATCCTATTTCTTACCTATTTCCTACTAGCAGTGTGATGAACCCCTTCATACAGTTTATAGTGTTTTCTTTTTTTCATTGTACTTTACATTTCTATCCTTGTCACTTGTCACATATATAACACAGCAACACTGATGCACCTTTCTGTAAAGTTTTTACATATTATAGTAATATCCTAACATTGTAGCAACTTTTGTGCAATTTAATCAATGCTATTAATTTGGAAAACTTTGTAATTGGTACAGTGCACTTTTATTCATGCATCGCACATTTTTTGGACATTGCACCTCCATTTTTAAAATTTTTTCCACTTTTACTTTTATTCGATCGTGCTTTTTTTAGCGTATATGGGAACATCTATTTGTCCCCAACCATTTGACACAGGACGTAAACAACTTTCTCTGGTTCAGTTTGCCCTTTCAACCAAATAATTAATGACGCATTAGCTTAATAAATCTAGTTAGGTCAATGTCTTAGCATTTTTTAAAATATATGACAAGAATGTTATTTTCTGTGATCATGGTTTTCCCTGCTGGACCGAAAACCAACCGAAACATGACTCCAAATCCAAGGTACCTACCCAAGCTCAGATTTTGTGTATTGTTACACCCCAAACATATATATATATATATATATATATATATGTGTGTGTGTGTATATACACACACATATACATATACTATATTGATACTACACATACCTTTATTTTACTATGCATGCCGAGTACCTTGGGCACAAAATGTCCTTAAGGAGGAATAATGTTCTGAATTTTTGTTTTTTTACTACTCACCGCTGCCACAATCTGAACAGCTGTTTTCACTATTTAACTTCCATTCATTTTATTTTAGTAATCCAACTACTAATCCTGTTGTTTTTAAGTGGTCATTGTGTTTTTAGGAGTGATTGCCAGGGATCACTCTCACCATTGTGTAATATGACTACTGTGTTGCTTCTTCACACACGGTATCTTTTTAAAAATCTTATATTTGATGTGTGTTGGTTAATACATTTAAGGAATTACAGTTAGGATTTTGTAATCTGATTACTGCTGCTCCCCAACCCTGATCAGAAGTCACACTCCAAATCAAACTGTGACTGATCAAACAAATCCATGTGACTTTTAAGACTCAATCTCTCTCTCTCCTGGGTTCATTCTTATCTACCCAGCCAAGAAGGGGAAATGATAATTACTATCATAATTATTTCCAAAATGATTTTTTTCCCTGTGTTTTAACAATAATCACTTAACTGAGCGATGGCAGAGGGCGTGTGGGGTGGAAGGGAGAGCCATCTGAAATCCTATTTTTCTAATCCGCCCTGCGTCGGGAAGATAATAAGGCAGCGACACCCGCAGTCAGATGTCATCAGTGCGTGACGACAGTGACGCCCATCATGGCATCGCACACAACTTTACACTGCTGCTGTATGCAGATGTGTCTGCTGCTGCACTTCTATACTTGTGAGAACTGGTGGAGTTTTAAGACCTTCAAAGAGAGGACATCCTGTCCAGGGTTCACTGGTACAAGAGACTACTTTAGATCTGACTTTAGTATTTGAACAAGGATTATGTTTAGTTTAATGTAAGGGCCACAGTTATATTTATCTTATATTCAGCTGTTGGTTTCACAGTAAAAATTATAGGATTAGGTTTAATTTATTCATAGTAATGATTGGCTAACAATTAGATTAGGGTTAGGAGATCAAATTGTTTTGGAGTTATTTTCTTACTAGTGCGTTATTCTGTGTTGTTTCATACATTGACAAATTTCTAGAAAATTCTTGAAAAATGTAAAACTGAAGAATTAAGAAGAATCATCCCACCCCACTGAGCCCAGTGATGGTGTCATGTGGTAAACCAACCCAGCAGTTATCTCCGCTCAGGGTTTTTATGGCAGATTTCCAATTGAAGATCTGCATTGTGTTTTTGATAAACACATGAAAATAAGTAATTAACTGCGGCAAACAAAGGATATGCACTCATTTTGTTTAACAAGATAATTTCACTAAATCAACACACTTGGCTTGGTACCAGTCAATACAACTAAATCTGAGACACTGTGTGTGTATGTGGGTGCAGTATATTGAGATACAGGATCAAAACTATCACAGTGAGAGGTTTGTTATTAACTGATGTCAGTTTTATCATAAAGCAGTTTTTTCTTCTTTGTGCCAAAATTGTAAAATGATCTCCAATGTTTTTGGTCTGTTATTACATATTTCCTATAATTACACTTTGATTGAATACGTAAAACATTACAAAATCATTCAGAGTATCATGAATGTCACATAAAGTCCTCAATCATATTTAATAATGATGGAGTGAGGCGTTCAGCTTACCTTTGAGATCCAGACATTTCACACTGCCACCTACACACACACCCTGCTGAGAGAGAGACAGAGAGAGGGGCAGAAGCAGGAGGTGTGAGGGAAAGGCGTGAACACACACACACACACGAACACACACACACACACACACATATATTTGGCAACAGCAGTGCACCATCCACCCTCCCCAGTCTCTTTCCGCACGGCCTCTCCATCCATGCCACACTGTACCGGTTTGATCAGGGAGGCTTATTGGACGCCAGAGCATGAATTATGAATTTCACACAGTTTACCGCCGCCGTTGATGGTGACACGGCGTCCTAATTAACCAGTGTATAATAATTAGAAACAGCTGGTCATCAGTTGATGTGTTCATTTGCCAGAGCCAGTGTTCCACATACATCTAATTTGACTGCATCAATCACCAGAGGTGGCAGATTTGTGCGGATGGTGGAAAACACAGATTTTTTTTCTATTGACAAGCAAAACAGGGAAAGGGATTTTCTTTTTTTAAAGTTCCCTTTTATAGCTGAAGTGAAGTGAGATTCTATGACATGGGATCATTGTGCCCTTTTTTATGTAAGCATGTTTCACATCTGACATAAAAGAGGTTCCTCTCCACAGTGACCAGAAAGTTATTTATGTGGATATTTAAAGGCAGAGATGTATCTGAAATACACCTTATCATAAGAATTTCACCAGTCTGGATTCAAATGAGGACAGCTGCCTGATGATCAAATGCTGTTTTAAAGAACTGTCCTATAAGAATACAGCTCTGAGAGAAATTTGTCAGTTAGTGGAAGCATCAATTAGGGACCACCCACAACCACCAGGGGGCCCCAAAAGTGAACAAATTAAAAATATGAAGTCTCTCTGGTTTCTCTGTTCATTTTTCACAGGAAGGAAATGGTACTAAACCTATTGTTGAAGCTTTTAGTGAATTTATTTGTTTTATTTGAATGCTTTTGATTGTAGTAAATTGTTGTTTTACACATTTATTCATTACATAGCAAATTTTAAAGATGTTAGATGCAATTGTTGTGTAGGGGGGGAAATATGTTGTGTTTGCTTTAAAGGCACTGAAAAACGATGTTGTCAATCAGCTTTGGTTATTCATATGAGAGAGTCTGCGTTTGTTTTGTGTTTTTCTTGCTTTCCTCTCTGGTTTGAAGTGGGCAGGGCTTAGTTGGGAAAAGGTGTTGTCACATATTTCTGTGCACCAATCAGGCTTTAGCATCAATTAAGTCATGTTTGCTTGTTGTCAGGCCACTGTAAATCAAATCTGATCAAACCACACCCACAAAGATGAAGCTGATTATTTGAGTTTGTGATTGTTTAACTCTTCAAAAATAATAACGGAGAAAAAAAAGAACAGTTAATGCTATAAAGAAAAACTGAAGGTTTGAAATTTTCAGGGGCTTTAATATATTTTGTGCTGGTTTGTTGTACCACTTGTAAGTATACTACATTTGCACCACCACAACATCTACTTTATCTATCTACTGTAAAGTAATTTACAGTTTCTTTCTGTGGGGTGCGGGGTGCCCAAATTCTGCTCCAGGCCCCAAAAAGTCTTGCCTCAGCCCTGTCAGCTCCTACATGTGAGTCTTACCCTGGCGCTCCGACTGCCTTCCCTACACCGACTCATCTTGGCTGGCTCACTGAATTGCCGCCTTCTTATTTGCGAGCAGTGCCTTGTTTCCTCTCTCATTGCTAAATATGATTCATTGTTCAAAGGGACACAGCGAGTACAAAAGGACTTGGAAGGCTTTCCTCGCTCGGCTCGCGTGCTGCAGAGAGGAGAGCAAGGCGGGAGACAAAAAGACGGCGGCCATAATGTGCTCCTGTTGAAAGAATTAGACAGATCAATGGGACATAAATTGCACTGTTTATGTATACAAGAGGCTGGTGTGTAATTGGTAGAGGTGGTTGAATTTCCCCCCGTAATCATCTTAACTGAGACACACACACATACTCATGCACGAATGTGTCGACATGCACACATACACACTTATACACTGAGCGGGAATGTGTGTATGTGCTTTGACACACAGTGCTTTCTATATAAAAAAAACAGGTTTTCCGTCACTGTGAGCTCAGACAGGAAGGAGTAGAGATGAAATTTCACCTCACTTGAGTTTGATTAAATGTTTATTAATTTGATCTCAAAAATACAAAAAAAAAAAAAAAATACAAAAAAAAAAAGACTGAATGATTCATGGGTCTGCTTGACATTTTTATCATGTGTTTTTATTCAATCAGTCGACTGCATGAATTGTTTTGTTTTTTTTACATTTCATTATTTTTTAGGATCCAAATTGCCAAAAATGTGCTATAAATGTGCTGTATGGATATTAAAAAATATATCTGATGCATCTACAATTATTAGGTGAAAACAAACAACATATGCATTAGAACATTTGTAATTAACATAAATATGGTTGCTTGTTTCTTTATGTAATAATATAATTAAATGAATGAAATCATTTTTAAAACATATTTTATAAACCTACATCCTTGGGAAGCTGCTGTTTGTGGTTGTGAAACAGAGATGTGGATCATTTTTCTGCACTCTGCATAAGAAATGCAATATATCTGTGGCTACATGTTATTCTCTCCTGTTCCTTATTTCCACCCAAATATTCTGAAATATTGTCTCATCTTCCGAGTGTTGGCTCTAGACTGCTGAAAACACATCTTCCTCTTAAACCTGATTAGTGGATCCATTCTCCCTCACTGTCACTGTCAGCAGGGAAAGACCTGAAACACTCGATCAGGTTCCTTTAACCCCCGCAAGTCCACTGCCTGTGTCCATTATCGTCTCTATTATAGCAGTATTATAGCAAAAACATCGGCATGGGTCATCCTCATTTCCTATCTCCATCCCATAGCATGGTTTTTTCCTAACAAGTAGCTTCTGTGACAAATGCAAAATCAGTTTAGGAAAGTATACAGTATGAAAACTACATGTCTTTAAACCATCAATAATGCTTCTTTACAGACTCACACACATGCTTGGAATTGTACGAGTTATCCTGATTTAAAGCTATTAAATAGTCAACATTACACCCACTTCAGCTCCTTGTTTGATTAGTTATTGCAATGTGTAAAAATAAAAATACTTCTAAACGGGATCTAAAAAAAACATTTCCCCAGGAAAACAATATGCACCAGGGGACTATTTTATTGTGCTTCATTTAAACGTTTTAGCGGTTTGGCTGCAGCATCAGCGTCTCTTTCTGAGGAATCCTGTTTGTTCTTTGAGTTTTTTTGGAAAACCAGGGTGGGCGGAGCATTTCAGAGCTGCCTTAAGCTTTTTGGCTTCAGAGCACAAGACGAGAAAAGTTTCTAAATTTCTAGTAAAGGCATTTGGGTGTTTGTGTCCAGCTTGCTCCATTTATCTCTTTCACTAACTTTGTGTGCATTTCTGCCGCCTCTGATTTTTTTGTTTGGCCTGTCACAACAGCAATGACAACAACAAAAAAAAAGTGTCACTGTGTGCCGGCGTCCGGCTGGCGTCCGCTTGTGAAACCGGCTTGTTTTTGGCACCGAGCCAATGAACGACGCTCAGTAAGAATGTGCAAGCAACTGGCTACCCATATCACACTCCCAAACACACACACACACACACACACACACGTGGAGAAAGAGAAAGAGAGAGAAGCACACACGCAGCACTTCCTCCTCCTCGCAAGAAATACAGCGGCGGCTGTTTTTCATCTTAATGAATTTCTGAACTAGTTCGTTCCCTCTCTGCTCGCCGCTGCCTCGTGGTGAAAGACGGAAACCGAAGGCGCCGGCTGCCAAATCAATTGATGTGTCAGGAGGGAGAGAGGACAAAATGGAGTGATAAAAAGAAAAGCGTTCCCTCTCTCTCACACACACAGGCAGCAGGAGAAGACAGAGAGAGGGGGGATCTGGTTTCCAAACTTGACTTCCACAGAAGTCATCTCTGGTGCATTCACTATTCTTCACTCAACCGTCCAGAGCTGCTCTGCCTCTCCTGGTGGCTTTGTATTAAAAACTGTTTGAGTGCACCATTTTTCTCCTTAGCCCATTTAATTAACTGACAAAAAGTAGAAATAAATATATAGTTGTATGTATTTTTAACATGCATTTTCAGAGCTATTTGGGGTTAAAAATCACCCCCACGTTTTCCTTTCAGCATCTTTTCTGCAATAAAGGATAAATTATTTAAAATAACACGACCTTTTATCTCACACCCTTTGAAGGCAGCAAATTAAAAATGTAAATTGGGAGCTAATTAATATGCAAATGTATTCGTTCGCTGTTAACAATTAGCAATTAAAGCTGCAGTGTCTAGAAAGAGCACAGACAAAATTAGTAACTTCATTTATCATTTAAAAAAAGAGATCTAAAACGTACATAAAATTCTAATTGACTTTCACAGTATTTCCCTTTGTTCATCCGCACTGGTTTTGAAATATATGATAGTGTGCGTTTAGTGACTTAATTAATGCCACTTTGTGTAAAATATACTGTCCCATTAAATGGTTGATGTCAAAAATAATGTACACATTCAAGGCTGAGTGGCAAATGCTTGGTCGGAAGGGTGTGTGTGTGTGTTCCAGAGTGTGTTGACGTCGCGTCGTACAGCTTCAGCAGCCTGATCAGTTCTTTTGAGTGCGTTGTACATTTAACTCTCTGCTGAATTTTAGATTTAGTTCTGCAAGTTTCTCACTATGAGATTCTATCAGCGTTCATACTGGAGGGGGGCAGGTAGTCATTTTCAACTTGAATTATTTATGACAGTATTTCCTTTTAAAACATCACTGAAAATAAGGAGTCTATAAAACAACAAGATGGCCACCCAGCAGTCTGATGAAGGATGCCTGGGACTTCACAGGCACAAACATTTGATTTGATTTGATCAACCTTTATTTCAGTCTTTATAATTAGAATAAGACTGAAAACAGAACTCTACTGTAAGTGCTTACACAGCCACAAAATAATGTATCAATGTTAAAAAGAGATTCTGCCAATGAACAAAAAGGTGTAGGTTGAGGATGTAGCTTATTACGCTTCTAATACCCTTCAAAGGATACATACATTACAATGTATAAACAAGCTATGCAGTCCAGACAGGAAGTAAAAGTTAGTTATGCATTTACAGTCGTATGTATGCAGACATGTATATGCACAGGGCAATAACTTGTCTTCAGTACTTTTCTGGGAATTTTCAGGCTTTAGCAAAATCGGAGAAGTGACAGTGTTCAAGTAAAACCGTTCCACACTGATTCCTGCATTTTAAGACCAAATATGTTAAGCTTTGCAAAAAAGGATTTCACATGTTAATCATTGTGAAAATGTTATTATTATTTTGTAATTTGATGTCCTGGTTTGATTTTAAAATTGAAGGACTTTGCACTTCCAACTGGTGATGAAGGATTTTTTGGCATAGTGTGTTGTTAGCACCGCAAAGTGATCAGACCCAAACCCTGTGCTCTGAGCTCAAACATAAAAATAAATAAATAAATAAAACCAAAGATTTCTCTCGCAAAACACATTCTTTGTGAATTCGGACCTTAAAGTAGGTCTGAGAAGAATTAGTGTTTTGGGATTGTGCCTTTTAACAAGCATTACAAACATTCAATGCACTTCTGTTCTTCTGCATTTAAAGTCGGATGATATAATATATTATCTTAATTTCTAACAAAGCTCATGAAAAGACAAAAGATGTCATCATGTGACCTAAGTTAGGTTACTAAGATCACATAGGTCCTATGTGGTCACACATACTGTTCAGCAGTCAAAAATGAACTTCCATTTTCAAATGTGTGTATAGTTGCAGAATGGAAACTCCCTCCAACTTCCAAGAAACAATACTGAGGACTGTGAGCAGCACAAACTAAATTAAATTCTCCTCCATTTTATTAGGAAGGATGCAGAAATACTCATACTTACTACATATCTGAAAACATAAAACCACAGCTATCTGTCTGGATGAGACTAAAGGTAAGGGAGAAAGAATATTGTATGTTTTTTTTTAAATGTGCGTGAAATCACCCTTTAAATTCTTTACTGTATACGCTACAAATGCAGTCACTCGTAAAGAGGGGCAATGTACAGCCACCTCAAATAATTAAAATGTGAGGAAGAGTCACATGATTAACAAGCAGTTCACATCCGCAGCTCAACAGACGTAAGATCCTCCATGTGGTGACTCGTGTGATTAAGGCTTTTTGTAAACACTTGGTCATTTTGGTGACAGAGCGTCTCCCCCATGTGAACCCTCAGTAAGTCCAGGCCTATAATATTATCCTACTTACAAAAGCACTCATATTACTCGTGCGACCACCCGACCGTGGTAATTCAATTCAGCCTAATAGTGCACCACCAATAGTGCATCACACATGCCATTCAGTTTAACTGCAACTGCTCCGAATTCAATTAGAGGCAGAGAATGTAAAATAGAGTCTTTTACACATAGACGAGGTTTTATCCTTTTTCAGTTATGCATGCTGTTTCCCAAACGGCATTAAAGCGAAATTGTGTAAAACTACAATGGGAAGGCTGTGGAGCCAGTGTGTCTTAAATAAAGCATGTTGTGGCTGACAGTGTGTGAATGTGTGTATGTGTGTGTGTTTGTGTGTGTGTGTGTAGGCCGTCTGAATGACAGACTGGAGTGTGTTAGCGGCGGGTCCCGTGGTGATCCCCATCCCGGCCCAAACTCCCTGCTTCTCTTTCTTCCGCGGCTGCCTCTGTACACCATTTCAAATGCGCCACTAACCGCCCCGTTATCGTCGTGTCGGCCTGTAATGAGAGGAGCGACATATGTCCGGTCCCCCTGCTGTTTCCTGATAAGCGCTCGCATTTAGACGCATGCAGGAACACTCTTCCTCCTCCTCTCAGTGCTTTTATTTTGCATGCAAAACCTGCTAACAACTACCAAGGAAAAGTGTTGCACTTACTTAGTGACATTTACCTCGCTGCCGACTATTCCTCAGTGGTGGTGGTGGTGCGGTGGTGTGTGTGTGTGTGTGTGTGTGTGTGTGTGTGTGTGGGGGGGGGGGGATTGAGGGGTGGAATAACAATCAGCATGCATTTAATTTAAAAGAAAAAAAAAATGTCCCTTTAGAATTGGACAGGCAGGGAAAGATATAGCTATAGATATGTGAGCAATCATATTGTGGGGACTCACCTTCATTATGGGGACAAAATGCATGTCCTTGTAATGTAAATCATCACATTTTAGGGGTTTAAGGTTAGGATAGGTTTGGGCAAGAAGTGGGTATGGTTATGGTTAGGGTAAGTCTCCAGGGAATGAATGTAAGACCGTCTGTGTGTGTGTGTATATGTGTGTGTTTGCGTGTGTGTGTGGAAGGAGCTGTAACAGTTGTGCCGGCAGACTTCCGCAGTGCAACATTAATGCTAATCAAAAGAGCTGAGAAAGCAGCGGTGGTCTGTAAAAACAGATTTTCTCTTGTCTTTTCATTTCAGAAGGGATCCCCCCCCCTCCCCCAGAGGGATTTATCCCAGGAAGATAACATTTGTGGGAATTGAATCTGACCCTGTGAATTTAAAAGAGGCATATTGTCATGTAAGGCCATTTATTTTCCTTAGCTGTGGGATAAATAATGAAAGTTAAGTTGTGGTAATTGATTTCTCTTCAGTCCACTCAACTGAATAATCTGCAAGGGAAACAACCACTAAGCTATTCCTTAGAAGATTTGCCAACATGCAACTAATTCCGAGCTTATTTTCCAAACATCATGGAAAGAATACAAACTCATAGTCGGAGCTTACTTGACATAGAATCCTTTTGTGTTTGGAGGGTTGGAAAATACTTCACTTAAAACCAAGAAACAATATTTTTTTCCCTTTGTAAACTGAACTAAATCAATCAATAAATCACCCTTAGCACATAAGGGAAGAAGGGCTATTGAGCCAATCCCTCCATTTAACTCCACACAAACTGATATATGTGATCTCAATTCTGGGAGGATCATTCATTTGCATGTATTTGTGTTGGAGGAGGGTAGGCCTGTAGTAGTCTGGGCAAAAATGGCTTCTTATAAAAACTGTTTTTGTTGTGATTTCATAGAAAAAGGAGATTTATTTTACAAATATGTGTAGTGTAGAACCGTTTGTGAAGCAGAACTCAACCAAAAGTCAAAGATCTGTGTCACTCAGGAACATTCCCATTAGCTATAGAAACTGGAAGAGGAAAGGCTTCGTTTGTTGTGTGTCAGGTAAGACTGAAGAAAAAAAGTCAATTTGATATATTATTACTCTATATATGGTGGTTTAAGAGATTTAATTTTTAGTACAATTACTTTCTGCCGAGGATGGGCTTTGTTTTAGGAAGGGAATCGTTTTTGTGGCAAGAAGACAAAGTTTGCAATTTAATGTTACCGGTTTCAGTCTACACCTTTTCAGTCATTGCTATAATCTCTGACATGAGTCATAATTTTGCAGCACCTGGGTACATTTCTGTTATATATACCAAAGAAAAATGATCAATCAATAAAAAAATGCCCCTCTCTCCCTGGGAGACCAACCTACAGTAGCACCTGTATTAGCTACTAATGTGTTTCACAGTTATTTCCCAATTTGAATATAAATCACTGCAGTTAAGCTCTTCCCTCGTGCCAAAACAGTCGTGTAGAGACGGAGCTTGATCATCTCAATTACCTTTCTAATCACAGAGTGAGCCAAACAGAAACAGAAAGGGGAAACGCAGACTTCACAGTTTGCACAGTGAAATCAGAGAGTTTAAGCATGGCGGCCTTAGACCCCGCTGGCTCCAACCTATTATTGTTTACCACTCCTATGAAGATGTCACCAACAGCAATACTGTTTTATCCACTTACAACATTTCAAAGGAGTGCAAAGGGGCCCAAGGGTGCAATAAAAAAAGCTTTAAATAGTCTTCAATGCTGGTCCTCGGGGGAATCGCCCCTCGTCTGAAAAGACCTAATTTAATAAATTTGCTCTTTAGGCGTTCGTCTTTTCGTTTTGCATCGTCTTATTATGGATTCATTCGCATGCAGCCCTTTTGGTCTAAATATTGCCCCTCTTAGCTAATGCTTAACCATACATATTTTACTCTTTCAGGAGGACCACCTACATTTGTTTCCAATGCAACTGGGTTCATTAGCACCTCAGAGATAATGCGGCGGCTGTATGCTTAATGTAAGCACTGCTAAGTCTCTAATTTTCCACAAATAATTCCCCTTGATCTCAAGTAAAATTTATGCGGGGGGGTGGGGGGGGTGCCTTAACATAGCTGGTCCAAGTAAAGTAAGTATGTACATAAAATTAATTATAAATGGCAGACTGTGTGTTTCAAGTGTAGCTAAGAGAGAATAAGTGAGTTTATTTTATTGGAGAGAGAGAGAATATTTGTGTGTTACTGAGAAAGAGATTTTTTATGCTCGCACTAGAGAGTGTATTCAAGTGTGATTGTGATATATGTGTGCAAAATTATAGACCAATATGGGATTTCTGATATCAGTACGACCTTTGTAGAATCAACATTCTGAGAGCAATACATCTGCAAATATTGATATATCCTTATCATATTTAAAGAGAGAATAAAAACAGTCCGTTTGTTTCCCTGAAGGTGTATTCAGACAGAACATGAGGCTGTTCTATAGGCAGCGCAATGAATGCAAAGTCAATGGAAAGACACAAGTGGGAACAATTAGGTGCAAATTTTTCAGTCTAACAAATAAACAACTCTGTTAAATGCCACAATCATATAAACACACACAGAACAGCCCTCAAAGAGAATACGGACTGATAAGAGAGAGAGTGAATGTACCTTTCGGTATTATGTCTTAAAAGTGATACATTTGGTAATAATAACCTAGTGATAAGTTGGTCTGTTGCCAAACAATCAGCGGTAATTTGGCATGATAGCCTCTGGTCTCTGTCGTTTGTATGAGGACAGTCATTGCTTCTATACTTTAAAGAACGACAATTCTCTCAGGGCAAATAGCCAACCCGGTCAGTCGAGTCACCGCTCATTTCTCCGGTTCAGAATGTGTGTGCAGAACCAACGAGTTCTGCCAGGTCAACCTAACAAATGCTGCAGCAAATAACGTGAGGCAAAAGTTTGTTTCTGTTTCTGTGTGAGCACACCTTAAGACTACTCATACAGATTCAAAGTGGCAGGCTCTGGCTTGTCTCTCCAGGGCCTGCAGTTCCTATTCCCGTAATTCAAATACTCAGCTCTGCTTGGGCAGTTACTTTGTCATGTTGCCACCATACTGCCACACAGAAACACAGTTTTTTTAATGTAAGTCACAGTAGACTGTTGAAGCTGTTACTACAATCACTTTTCCTACATTGTGGTTGAAGTTGTCTTACGTAGTTGTGGGGAGTAGGAAATATTACGGAAAGTGACTATATGCTTCTCTTTCCTGAGGGAATCACACTGAGTGTGCTTGGTTGTTGCTCCTGAGCATTAGAGGACATTTGCATAAAGGGCCCCTGGGTGCCTTTTGAATCTTTGTGTTCAAGTTCAATTTACAGTGAATGGTATCTTTTGAGTCTTAATACCAGCAAATGTTTGGCATTTTTACTTAAAAAATGATTTAAATGATCATTTAATTATCTTTGCAGATTAATTTTCTGTTGATCGACTAATCAATTAATGGACTAAACGCTGTTGCTCTATGACACTGCAGAATGAGCTGATGAAAATGAACAATAGAAATATGTAATTCACGTTGCAGAGCAATCTACCAGGAATGTGGGCTTGCATGCATGTGATTGGCCAGCACACACTGTAGCCTGCCAGATGGCATCGCACTGTGCTGCAGCAAAACTTGTGCTAGGATCAATTGCCGGATGAACCTTTTTTTTTTGTTGTTGTTGTGTTTTTGGCAGCCTGGGGTGCCAGTTAGGGGTATAATGTCTCCACTGTTGGAGACTCCTCCAGCTCTAGTTTCTTATTTGGGTTCACCTTATTAGCCATGCGTACAGGGGCTAACTTGAATAGCATTGTCTAGCTAACGACAACACCTGTCCTGCTGCAGAAGCTGTCCATGTGGGACTCTCCCACTTCATGTTCATGTGCACAGATTTTGACCTGACTAGTCTGTTTATTGGGGCGCCCCCAATAACTGAACCGAACGTCCTGTAATTCAGGTCAAATATACGTACCATTGCACCCCAAGTGCTTATCTCACTGCAGGGACTGAGGGGCCTGTGATCTTTCATGCAGTGCTTTTGTTGGTCTGAAGACAGCCTCACTTCACAGTACTCCACTGATCTACAGGTGGTGGTAAAGCACCAACGCTGCAGGGAGGAAGACAGTTAGCTAGTAAACATGGAGGAAAATAATACAGTATTTAAAAAGTTTGCTTTCAAATGTTTTATGAGGAAGAACACGCATTCACCAGGTCTGTTTGACCTCAGGGATACGCACAGCGCTTTTTGGTGAGAAACACTGAACGTAAACAGAAACTTTTAATCTTGAACATAATGGCACGATGTCTCGTCTGATTTAGAACTTACAAAATGTTTCATCTTATAATTTCAAGTCTTTTCTATCAAAACTGGCACTTTGATGTTACACATCGCCAAACTACCAACTGAAAAAAAGAAAAAAGGATGAATTACAGTAGAAAGAAAATAGGTCATCAGGTAATAAATATTTGTAAATTAATAATTGCCTCTCCCTCAGTACTAACTTACATGACACACGGCGTGTGTGTGTTGTTTACAGCTGTGAATTATTTGCATTCACATTAACTTGAGCCCTGCAGTTAACCTGCTCTTAGCCTCTCGTTTGGAGCGGAGATGCTGTTAGCGCTCTGCAGCAATAAGCATGAATGAGGCTGATGGAACCAAATGATTCAAATTATCCAAGGGATTTTAGGATGTGTGTATGATACCTACAGTTTGTGTTAGTGCTCCAAAATCCACATTAATGTGTGTCTGAAAGCTTGTGCTGTTACATGAAAGTGCCTTTGTTTTAATAAAACCTTCAGTTTGCCGTTGGATATACTCTGACAGTGTGAGGCTTGAGTTGCACCAGGTTATAGTGTTGATATTGATCCTTTCTGTAATATCACTGCATGGTACAGTTATTTTATGAGCAGAGTTGCTGATGTTGCATAGAAGAACATACTTCTTTTAAAGCAATATTCCACTTTGCAGGTTTCATCAGGTTGGAGTTTAGACCTCTAGCATGAGGATCTGTTGTCACTATTTCAATTAAAACTAACTGTTTTTTTTTTTTAGGTTGTTATGGTTATGGGTTCAGGTTCATGGAAAAAATCTAACTGATGGAGACTAAATGCGAACAGGGCTTTTACACATGAACTTAAAGGAAAACTATGGTTTACAAACTGCCTGATCACCTGACTGCCGTGTTTCTTCTGTTGGACCTATTTGTAGTAATGTTCAATGTGTCATTAATTAGATCATTCACTAATTCCCTATGTACTAAACCAATCTTTCCAACCTTTTTTACTTGTGACCCCTTACTTGAAAACTCTCAGCGACTCCATGTCCAAGTGTGCATGCCTATAAGTTGGGAGCAGTTTAATGCGATTTTCCCCTCTTAGATTGTTTCATTTGAATATTTTTTAGAGGACTGAAAACATAGAAAATATAAACTTTAACATATGATTAAAAGCTCCATGAAAGGTTAGGAATCAACTTTCAAAGAAGTTTTTACCTGTTTCCTACCTGGGTTGATCTTCTCATGACCCACTATTTTCATCTTGTGATCCCTTATGGGATCCCCACCCTCAGGTTGGGAATCACTGAACTAAACTACTGGTTATAATCACCTGAACTTTGAAAGGTAGCCTACTAACAGATGCCGTAATGAACAGAGATTGTGTTTGTCTAGTACCATATCGTTTCCAACTGCCGGTGTCCATTAACAACATTTAATTTGACACTAGTACAGCTGATCTGAGACACAAATCCTCAGTTCGGAGACGCATGACGTTGGGAGCTGGACACGAAACTCAAACAGGCTTTATCATAGCCAGAAAGACCTTGAGACAAGTCTGAAACAGGAGATGGGCTGTATCCAATGAGGGAGCAACAGGAAACTAGGACGGGAAGGAGGGAGGCAGCACACGCGCGCACACACACACACACACACAGTGACTTCTGTTGTGTTTTCACTGACAATCGAAATCA
This sequence comes from Lateolabrax maculatus, assembly GCA_031216445.1. Taxonomy (NCBI): domain Eukaryota; kingdom Metazoa; phylum Chordata; class Actinopteri; order Acropomatiformes; family Lateolabracidae; genus Lateolabrax; species Lateolabrax maculatus. The sequence goes on from CM062205.1 coordinate 3,357,369, forward strand.
TTTGCATCAGGCGCAGATTTCTCCAACTGGAATAAGCTCAAACTTACACCGTGTCCGATATCAGTTGTGTAAGTTGTCTACAGTACAAGTGTGATCTGTGCCACCTGTTATGTCCATGTGATTTAGTTACAACATTTCCCTGCATTTACTGTACTTCCTCAGGGATCCACATTTTAGCCCAAAGTTGGGTAATACAGTGTGCAGCAGAACGAACAGTGATAGCCACTGATAACAGCAGAAACTCAAACTTCAGCAGTAACTCCAACAGAAAACTTGCCTCATGCTGTTTGACTGACACGTACAAAGACTAACCCCGATACGTGCAGCAGCGTACCTGGAGCTGTTGCAGGATGTGCGCTCTGGGTTGGACCTGGTGTCTGCTGCAGCTCTGCTGGTAGGCCACCATTACCTCTGGCAAGGTGAGGCAGCTGTCAACTAAAATAGAAGAATACACTCATGCACTGCTTTAATGTCTCTGCATCCCAGTGAGCCACCAGCAACCATTCGAAAGTGCTTCAGGGGCCCGGAAATGCCATACGGTAAACTGTGCTGTGCTCTGAGTGTGTGTGTGTGTGTGTGTGTGTGTACTACAGGGGAGATGGCAGTCACTGCACATCTACGGCAATGACTTCCGCGAGTTCGCCTGGAAGTATATTGAGTGTGTTTCTCTCTGCTGTTGTTTCTTTTTTTTGTTTTTTACACATGCCTCTTTTCCACTGAATGGTAGTGGCTTGACTCCACTCACATCTACTCTACTTGTTCTGGTTTTCCATTGGCAAAAATTTAGGTTAGTTCTTGGTACCTGGTACTTTTTTTGGTATCTGCTTCGTTGAGGTTCCAAGTGACCTGAGCCGATACTAAAAGGTGACATGAAAATGCTGCACTGAATGGTCAGAGGGAATCGTCACTAGAATCGTCATTGGCGTGACACGGAACATAGCCGGGCTACTGTCAAGAGCGACAACCAAGTTTTTTTTGTAGACGTATCAAGAACAGCATCCCTTCAATATATAAGGGTAGCGTTCCTTTAAGGAGTATGGCAGTGTGTAATGTGTGTTCAGAGTGTGTGGTTGAGCCAGTGAGAGAGCGAGCGGAGCAGAGGGGAAGGCTAGCAGGGAATTGTCAGTTTAGCAGTAAATGTACGGTGCAAGTTAGCCGGACATCGCCAGACAAATTCGCTAATGTGTATTAGTCTGGAACCTCTCAGTTCATTTTCAAATTCCAAGGGGCGTTATCAATGGGCGCAGACAGCGAATCAGAGAGATGAAACACCATCCTGTCGGACAGTACGTCCTAGCAGAAGTTCGGCAAACACATATTTCTTATCAACATAAAGTAAAATAAAATATAAAAATTTTTAACGTCTGTGTTTTATTATTTGGTGGACCTTGAACCACTGTTTCCTGTTTCAATTCAGGGTTTGTTTTCGATGCCAGACTTTAAAGTCAGCGTCTTGGCTCCATAAAAACCATCTTAATGCCCTGCTGGCAACGATAAGTGGTACTTATAGTTAAAAACCATAAACATTACAACATGTATTTGTGAAAAACAGTAAATTTTAAACTAAGATTACATTTTATTAAATGATATAAATTTAAATCACGCTACACATTAATATCCAGTAAAGACAAAGTCAATGAGTGGTAATTGTGAAAGATTCACCAAAGGTATGCTATATTTTACAATGTTTAAGTGAAAAGCTTTTCATATTATATATGAAAATGAAGACATTTTTTAAATATTTCACGTTTTGTTAAGTCAGTGTATAACTGAAAAAGTTTATATTGAACTTAATTAACATAGTTAAAGAGCAGCTTACCCTTTCTGTCAGTGTTCTCAGCAAAGCCAGATACTATCTGTTCGTCAGGGGGGAAAGACACATGCTTCGCTCCCTTGCTTCTCTTTTTCTGGTTCTTGTTGGGTTTTTCTGCTCCGTCATCACTCTGCTCATCATTGTCACTACGGCGGGTCATCCCTCAGTTTAGGACTCCACCATGGAGCTTTCACTTGGAATTTGAAAGCAAATGGTTGTTGTGTCAACAACCGTGTAGCCTATCACCTCTGGTAGCGTTGGCAACAGTTACTGAAGTAATACTAATTTAAAAAAGGAGCAGAAAAATGTGCAGCAGTTGATGTACAAACAGTTACGCCGTCGGCCCTCTTGGATGTGAAGTGCGGCTCTCTCCACTCTGTGATCACTTGGAAAGACAAGGCACTAAAGAAACAATATCTTATTCATGAGTTGTGCACCTGGTTGCAAGTGAAACCCAATATGTTTGTATCAAATGACACATTCAAAATAGGTAAGGCTCGGCACATTAACATACCTATTCAAATTCAACATTTACAGCAATAGTCAGGACAAACGCACTGAGATGGGTAGGTACCATATAGCAAAGTATATCTTTAACCAGGGTTTTTCCTGGTTCATACGCAGAAGGAAAAGGGCCCCAAGTCGCACAAGTGTTACATAGTAGAAACAGAATTTTGAGGTTTGATATCTTGTTTATAAAAATTGCTGTAATTAAACTGACTTTTTGTTATTTTCATACGACCTTTATTCATCTTTGAAGCTGCTCTAATCAATAATTTCATGTTAACAATAGTTCGAATGACTATGTGTAATGTGAATTAGGTCACTCAAGCTCACAGATAATTATAACCTAACTCTGCAGTTCCCTCAGCACTCTTCAGCTTTTTAGCCTAAATTAGCTCATTGTTTTGGTTTTCTGGACCCAAACTCCACTTGTTTTTGGTCAAAAACATGATAAAATGTTTGATATTGACGGGCAGGTTTGCTATGCTATTTTACAAAACATGAGAAGTGCAATAAAAAATGTTCTTTTTTTTTACTTTACTGGAGACAAATATGTGCAAATTGTTGACAACATTTACACCATATGCTCTTCTTTTAAACCTCTTTAAACTGAAATTTCAACCAGTTGGCAGAGATTCATATATGTTCGTTTAAAAAAAGCGGAATTACTTGAAAAAGACATTTGAAAAGACATTGAAAAGACTTGTGGTTGTTATTTCTCAAATTAAATAAAGATTGCACTAAAAATAATGATAATTACAATAATTTCCATTCCTTTTATATGGGGGGAGACCTTTAACAGGTTAAACACTGGTTTAAATCGGTAATGTTATTATTGCAGGTAGACTTAAGACCTCTTGGAGATCAGAAGATACATTTAAAGATGCAGCCTGATGCTTGACGCAGGTAAAACATAATAATGTGGATTGTTCCCCTACGGTTTGCATTGGGAACGGTATGTGTCACAGAGCTCAGCTGCATCCTGAGTGTTTCCTAATTAATTCCAATATTTTTCTCCTTTTTTTATCAGCTGTTGACACACCAACAAAAAGAACCCGAGGCAACAATCACATTTATCAAAAACTCTCGAAGCATGAAGGACAAGTCAACAGCAAATGATGTAAACAATGCTAAATCTACACAGAGTATACTCTTAAATCCTCAAATCCTTTTGCACGAAGACCCAGGCGCAACTGTTAGTCACATTTGCATGTTTATAAGGCATTAACATAATACAAATTCAGTCAAATAATTTGTAGTGCAGTGTTATCTTGGACTGATCAGTTTTACAATAAATGAATAACTACGAATACCAATTATGGACTAGTAAGAATGAAAATGACCACAGATAGGTCTCACTGCTTTAGATAACATTTTTGAATTGTATATTTGTATTCTGCATGTACATTCTTATTAACTTTTTTACTTACATAGCAGTAATAAATGCTGGTCTTGATTCGATCTCTCTGAGGCCATGTAACATCAGGATTTACAGTCGGTTCTTCCTGAACTTCCTACAGCTGCTACTCTTCCTAGCAGGCAAAAAATGTTGCAGTTCAATATGTAACCAAACTAAACCACCCCTATAGAGACACGCCCCCGGCACAAATATTTTGGTAAAATCAGGCTTAACTGCTGCCTCAGGCTGTTCACTATATACTGAGGACTAGTTTATTTTTCTACTTCCTCTGTGTTGAGAAGATTTCTCACCACATTAACAATACAGTACAACTGATTTTGGCGACACAAATCCGCGATCATCACAGTTTGAGGACAGCAATCAATTATCAATTAATGGATGTGCAATAGTGAGTGGGACTGTTGATTAAAAGGATTTTTACAAAAAAATGAGTATTCTAGTAGGCAAGACTAGATTACAAACCCTTTGACTAGGGCTCTAGGTTAACCGTGTCGGAATTATTTGATAAATTGTAAGTGTGTTTATTAATACTGTATGCACATTACAAATTGCATTATTGCATCATAACCTAATCTTGAGGCCACGTCTTGTAAAGGGGCCCTGAGTTACAATCTAGTTTCATGGCCTTTATCTTTTAAGCATTGTCAAATTTTTGCATTTTACAAAATATAACCTTGTTTAATAAAGTTGCCACAAACCAATTAGTAACTAATACATACACAATGCACAGAGGGAAAGTGAAGGTCCACAGCTCATTTTTGCCCTTCTTGAATGGTGTGATGTTAAGAATTGCTCATGCACCAGCAGCTAGCAAGCAGCTAGATGTCACTTTAAAAGAAATATTAGCACAAGACACCTTACTTCATGATTTAGTAGAAAAGAACAATACTAACACACATGCCTTCTTTAAATTTTGACAGCTAATTATTGGCCCACATTCAAAGATGTGACTTTGCCTTTATAGTGTTGATGCAAACATGGAAATGACTTACTGTGCATTTGTAGCATACGTCAGTTTGCAGTTCAAGCTTTTTTTTTGGTTAGGTATAAAAATGCACAAACAATAATACACACCAGTTTATTAACAAAAACAGATGAATTACAGCTGCATCAGAGAATGACAGAATATAAAAGAAAGCACATACGTTGACGAAGAATCTCTGTCGTCACTACGCTGCGTAATCGACCAATAGAACAGCAACGTGTCGTGACGCCACTTCCTGAACGCTAGTTTTGCGGGAAGTTTGGTCCTTATACAGCTTAACCTACAGCCCACAGTAAACAACCAAGCCGAGGTGTGTATCCATCTTATACTTCAATAGCATGTGGAAGTGGCGGTTGTACGGCAGCGTCCTAGATATTCAGGAGCCTTTGTTATCAAACGTCGTCATGTAGCAGCTAACGTGAGATATGGATGCTAACGAGACAGCGCGGTTAGCATGGTAGCTAACCGACGTTTATAAAGACGACATGTTACCGAGTTCAGCGCCTAGCGTCGTTTCCCGACCGACTCTGTCTGTAGACGCCTTCTGTTTGTCTGTTGCGAGGCTATTCCCCCGCCAGTGTCAACTAAAGCTTCACAAGCTGCTAACGGGTGAACTCAGGATGTGGTTTAGCTATCTTTGCCGGTAAACATTAGAACATGACATCCATGTAGCCGCGAAACATCCCACAGCTTAGTCATTTTTCCATACGTTATAATTGGGTCAGATGGGTCATATGAGAAGTCCTTGGTCTGCTCACAGTGTATCTCTATGTAACTACACCTACAAACAAAACTTACATCCGAAATGCAGTAGGCTATGGCGCAGGGAGCAGCACTAATGCCACAGATGACTGTGCGTTTCAGATGCCTCCTAAAGCGAAGGCGGCAGGCAAAGGCAGAGCTCCAGCTAAAAGGAAGCTGGCAGAGGAGTTCCCACCCGGAGAAGTCCTGACAGACACTGGGAAGAAAGCCTGGAAGCTGGGGGCTCCAGTCGGCCAGGGGGGCTTTGGTCTCATATATTTGGGTAAGAATTGATGGGAGGCGAATGACCCAGTTCAAAAGTCAAACATGCAATGCTAAAAGACAGATAATACAGATGATTTGACTGCAGTTGTATCATTCATCAGGCTTTATGTTTTCTCAGAAAAACCATAATGCCTGAACTTAGACACTAACTTTTGTAATGCTTAGCTATTTCTTGTATTTAAATACAACCTTTGTACTGTGCAAGATGTAACCTGCAAAATTGGACATCTCAGCGTTTCTTGTAGTAGTGAAATTATTTCTTTTGTTGTTCCACAGCTGATGAGAATTCTGAAAAACCTGTGGCTGGGGATGCTCGCTATGTCATCAAAGTGGTAAGACTAAACAACCTTGTTATCTCTCATAGCCATCACATGAGCACTTCCCGTAAAAGCAATATACTATCTCCTAGATACTAACACAGCCCACTACCTTGAGTGCAACTTAGTTTTCAGTTACACCTTGTTCACAGTGGTTTTTATTTTATTTTTAAGAAGTTGCCAAAGTATGATAATACTGCAAAAATTACTCAGTTTACATACATTTCTCTCTAATCATAGTGTGAGTAGACAATATATACAGTCATTAAGCACAAGGACCCAACAAGTGGTTAGATTTTACTCACGATCAAGTGCATAATTTGATCAGAATGAGTTTAGACCAGTCACTACAGGATTTCATCAGAAGTTTTTGATTTAGTTGAACCAATCTAGCTGGCTCATCTACTGTACTCAAAACTCATCAGAGAGAAATCTGACAGTGAATTCAGCACAGAGCCAACAACAAGAGAAATCACATGTAATAATGACTGCCAATCTCCTAGTTAATAAATATTTGAGGTAGTAGATCTGAAAATTCTCACCCTCACAAAAATGACATTAAAATAAAAAAATAAAAAATCATGTGAAGGCTGATACAAGAAGATATACGGAAACATTCCTCAGCGTTATCCTTGTAATTATCTATGATCTGTCAGAACCCTTGCACAACAAGCCAACAGTCGACTGCACCTGTAGGTTGTATCAACTTCGCTAATTTACTTGATTAATAAATTAATCAACTTGATGACAGAACAAAATAAAACTTGGTCGTTGTTGGGTTTGTGTGCTCTCTGCAAACTGGTGTCTGTACTAAGCCAAGATTATTTGTAAGGTGAAAGAAGCATCACTCTGTAACACCACTTTAACTATGAGTGGAGTGAATGCTTCTGTAGTCCCATCAGAGTGATACGTCTTCTCTCTATATTTAAGTAAGTCAAAGTATTAGATCAGACTCGGTATCGGCAGATACCAATAATAAGAGTCTTGGGTCAGGATAGGGACCAAAAAACTTGAATGGGACATCCCTAGATGAAACTGTGCCAGAAGCAGTAAGTGAAAGAAAGCTGTCTGGCTGTTCACTCTAATGAATCCGTGATTTCACTCATTTAGTGTGCTGTCTTCTTATTTTTTACCCATGCCCCTTGTATTTTTCAACAAGCAATAACCAGACTATTCAATCAGTTTCTTTTGTTTGGTTAGATTGTTTAGTTTGTTTGAACACATTACTGACAAGTTATTTTCTCTCACTCAGCCTGAATGTATGTGCATGTTGGTGGTCACCAGGTCATTAGCTGTAGTTATATTTATATAATAAATAGATATAATATATAAGAAAATATTGAAAAATGTCCATCATAAGTCCAAGGTGTCTTTGTTTCGTCCGACCAACAGTCAAACGTCCAAAGATGTTCAGTTTACTATCATAAAAGGCAATACACATTTTCACATTTGAGAAGTATCTTCATTAATAAATCGATTATTAATATAGTTGCTGGTAGATTTTTCATGTATTAACTAATCAATTAATTGTCTAATTACGTTGACCTTGTAAGGAACTGTGTAAATAAATAAAATGGCTTTGTAGTCTTTGGACTGTGTTCATTTTAACTGAAGACGTTAAACAACACATCTGTCTGTTTGTGTTGGTGCTAGTTGTTTGGGGGGGGGGTGGCGGCGTTGGTGTGTCAAAGCCCTCAGGCTGTGTCCAGACCAACAGAAGCAGTATGTCAAAAAATACTTAATTTCAGTGAGACCTATGTGTTAGCACAGTTGGGGCCCAGTGACCCAAAAAAAAAAAAAAAAAAATGCAGGGCCAAAAAGATGTTAACAAGTTTTTCCCAACACAATGCAACGTGAACCAGCAAGGTCAATCTAGACAAGACTGAGCTGCTCCTCCTTCCAGGCATCTCCTATCTACGACCTCTCCATCAACATTGAGAACTCTGTGGTGTCCACTGCTTGGACTGCAAGGAACTTCAAGGAAGGTGTGACACTGAGGCCGCTGTGAATTATGTTTCTTTATTTATTTTTTATTTGCCCTCAAGTTTGACAGCTTAAAGAATAAGGATACATTTGTCATACATGACATAGAAATACATCTAAGCAACACATTAATTTAATGGAATCCACGTAGCCTAATTAAAGTCAGATCTGCTCGTGCCGTAAAATGGGCAGTGATATCAGTCTGTTAACTTTTACACATTCACACAGCTGTCCTTCCTGCATTTGGCAGCTGTGTTGCTTTCAGCTTGGATTATGTGTTTAACCTAGTTGGTTGTCCAGAGCTCAGCTGTTGTTCGCTGACAACATCGCTGCAACAACCCACTTCTGCAGATTCGTGATCCACAATATCAGTTTCTTTGCGCCGCACATTATGGTCCAGGCTCTTGTCGTATCACACCTACATTACTGGAACTCACTTGCAGCTGGTGTGCCCTCCGACCTCTGCAGCTCATCTTGAATGCAGCAGCGGCTGGTCTTCAACCTACCCAAGTTCTCCCACACTACACCACTCCTCCGCACTCTGCACTCTGCACTGGCTACAGATGGCTGCTTCAATCCTATTTAAGTTACTGGAACTGGCCTACCGTGCTGCGAATGGCTCAGACCCATCCTACATCCAGGACATGGTCAAACAATACACCCCAGCCCGTCCACTACACTCTGCTACTTCAAAACGCCTTGCTACTCCCTCTCTACGAGGGGGGCCCAGCTACCACTCAACAAAATCCTCACTGTTTGCTGTCCACAATGGTAGAACGAGCTCCCCACTGACATCTGGAGAGCACTCTACACATCTTCTCACCTCTTTAGACTGCACCTTGGCCTGCGAAGAACTAAAAACAAACCACATAAAGCATTCTCTATCTCTTTTTTTCTTAATGTAGCACTTGAAGCAGTTCAGCATATTAGACAAATTTTATGTACTTGTGTGATTCTTCAAAGTTTTGGCTTTATCAACATAGTTGAATGCACTTGTAAGTTGCTTTGGATAAATGTATAATAATAAATAATAATTAATGTAATGTAAAGGTGCTGCACAGTATAAGCAAATTTGTGCGAGAGCACAATCCTGGCCGATTTATAGTGAATGCCATAATTCTACTGTTTACCTCCTGATTGTTGAGCCAGTGTTTCCTGACTTGTAAAAACCTCTCATTGTAATCCAACTGCCTTGTCTGATAAACCTTCAAATTCATGGATGTATCAGTCACACTAGACCTTTTTGAATTGTATTGAATTTCTTCTTTTTACCAACATCTGTAGTAACATGCTCACAGCAACATAATTTTTGCAGTGCTATGTTAAACACGCATTATATTGAATAGAGACATAAATGTAGTTTTTTTTTTTGGTCCACAGGAGCCCAGTGACAATGGACCCCTGTTCTCGGAGCTCAAGTTTTACATGAGAGCTGCTAAACCTGATCTCAGTAAGCCACCTTATTATTCCTTTGAAACACACACACACACACACACGCACACAAACACCTAGAAGTATGTCACTAAGCTAAAGTTAGCCTTGTGATCATAACACAACAAAGTCTCTCACCACCAGGGCTAACAAATAAAAGAAAGCCAACTTTCTTAATTAAAAAAGACAATCTCTTGTAGCTGAGGCACGGAGGGGCCCTGCAGAGGAAGGGAAGCTTTTGGTAGCAGCGCCATTGGCCCCCAGGCCACAGCTTTGCATTTTATATAATAACAATCCAAATGTCAATCTCCCCTGACAATTAACTGTTATATTACTAAGGAACCAAAGGCTCATATTTTATTCATGCTGGAATCTCACGTTGTTGGTAAATATTTGTCCCAGCAGCAGATTAGCTTGCGGCCGCACTGCCCATTTCCCCCCACGGAATTATACTCTTATTATTTTGAGCATCACAGCCATCACCCACTCACAGTTAGCATGTCCTCACAGGAAGTTGTAGTAACCAAACTGCCTTTGATTTACATGGTATATGTTTCATAGATTTATGCTCATAGTTTTAGGACATTTTGCCCAGAAAATGTACATCAGACATTTCTGATAAGTCTCCTCTTATGCTGCAGTTCAGAGCTGGATGAAATCTCACAAGTTGAAACATCTGGGAGTTCCAAGGTACTGGGGCTCAGGTCTGCATGAGAGAGGAGGGAAAAGGTAAGACCACTTACAGGGGCCACACTTAAAACCCATTTCCACTTTTTGCCTTTTGGGGGAAAACACTACTAATTTTTTTAGTTTTAGATTCTTGAAGTTAACATCTTACAAAAGACAAAAAAGTTCGAACAAATTTGAAATGACACGCAATTAGTTCGAATAAATTCAAATGCTGTTGTTGACAACATTATTTTAATTATTTTATTATAAATAAATACTTTGCATTACACCCATCTACCATCACATTCTTCTAGATATCGAATGTTAATTTTTTTCTCTCTATGGTTTCATGCTAAGGTTTCAGATTTACTAAAAAAAATCTCACGCACTGTTTTGGTGCAATAAATAGTTTTAAGGAATTTTTGAAGCCAGCCAGCTGAGGGTGGCTGAGGTTTGGCTTACGCTAGTAAAATGTTACGCTTACGTCAATCAATCAGTGAAAAAAGCGCAGTTATACTGTTTGCCTAAACCCCCCAAAAAATTACACACAATAAATAATTTGTGTAAATATTGCGTGTATGAACTATGAGGTTAATAATTATAGTAATATATTCATACTGTATTCAATATATTCATTCATCATAATACTCTTTCCTCAAAATCTTATTATTTATTCATCACAGCTATTTCAGCTAGTTAACCAAGTAAGTTTACGTTTTCCAACCATATGTTAGCCCAGCAAAGAAAATGTTTACTTACACTTTTCAAATGATTTGCCAAAGACTTAAATGTCCTGTATGTAATTTTTTACATGTATTAATTGTTTTTTATTGCCAATGTTTGAACAGATTACCCTGGGAACCAGACGAATGTGCGAACTCATGTTGTATTTGCTCTGGTAGATACGTCTGCCCCTTGTTTTTTTTGCCACAAAGTTGCCCTGTATCATCTTTTTTGCTACACATGCGCGCTAGTTGCTTTCTAGAATAAAGTCCCTAAGCGGGGTCTGAAAAGTCACCAAGTTGGCAACACTAATGGTGTGCAGCACCAGCTAGCTTTAGCTTAGATTATTATTTTATTTTTTTTAATTGTAGTTATCTAAATGTAATTTATGGTGCTGTTTGATTGTTGCTAGACTGCTTCATGAATACAGGTGCGTGCCTGCCTTTGTGTGCGACAAGCCGTAGAGCAAAACGTTTTTGACCAAAGTTGAATGTTGTTTTTGAAAGGCTAAACGGCAACAAATATGCCAATTTTGTTAGATAAAAACGTGAATTTTGGAAATGAGTACATCTATCTTTTTTCAATACATTTTGACTGTTGGACTTTACAACACTCTGGAGTTATTGGAAATGTTTAGATCATACAAAAATTTTAGAATTCGTATGTCAACGTTATGAATGAAGTTAAACTGAGAACTCAGTCAGGCCTTTCTTTCATACCGTATAATCCACAAAGTCGTACCAGTATGAACGTTTAAAGAGTTGTTATTGATTAATTGTTATTTGGGGAATGCAAAGGAAAAACAGATGTTTTTCTACAGGAGTCTGAACTTGAGTAAGGGAGGGAACAAATGATAAATAACCCTTGTTTGCTGCCTAAGTAGATGCCCATATACTGGAGACAATTGCCCTAGAAAAGTTTGCGTTTATGATAGAGTAATAGTAACACTCAGAGGTACTAAAGAAGTATTCTTTGTGTCTTCCAGGTATAGGTTCATGGTTATTGACAGGCTTGGCACAGACCTGCAGAAGAAGTTTGAAGAATGTGGAAGGAGGTTCCCCAGGAAACTGGTCCTGCAGCTTGGTCTACGACTGGTTGGTTCTTTCATGATCAAATGGTTTAATTTCTCTGGGAAGGGAAGGGACCAAGGTCAGCCATGCGGGATACTCTTGGTCACATGACAGACACAGACAAAGACTGCTGGTATCCATATAGGCTATTTTTTTCAGTAGCCTTGCTAATTAGGTTAATGCTAGCATTAGTACTGGAGCCTGAAGATAAATCAACTGGACCGATATATGGGCCGATATATCAGTATCTGTGTATATGTCAGCTGCTAAGTAACAAGAAGTTGGAGTAAGTTATCTACCAAAGAGCACTGACAGTTTTACTTTTACAATGTAGAATTTCCTTCAGTATACATCATCTTAACTTACTGTTAGATTTCAAAATTTGTTTATGTTAATAATTATGTTAAAAAAAATAATATTGGTTGCTATGTAATCTAATATTTAAACCTTTTAACTTTGAATAGAAATATATCTCTGTAAAAGATAATTAGTGCTACTTCGGCAACCCCTATTGTTCACATGTTTTGCACCTCCTGAAGTGATGCTGCTGTATGGGAGCCGGAAGAGGCAGATTCAGATGATCTTACAACATGCTGGGAATGTGTCCCAACTGTACAGACATTATTCACACCTGGCTGAATAATGTCTGTTATTGAGAGCTGATAACAATGCTCCTTCAGACATGATCTGGCCACTGCATTCGGATAACAATACATTGTGTGTGGATTTACTCCTACGCTTATGTGTTTTTCTTATTTTTCATTACTGATATTAAGGGATATCACTGTTTTGTCCTTGTTTAGCTGGATATTCTGGAGTACATCCATGATCATGAATATGTGCATGCTGACATTAAGGCATCCAACCTCATGCTGAGCCACAGTGATCCCAGCCAGGTCAGTACAAGTTAAAGCATCATGTGACTAAAAGGATCACATTCTATTTTGGGAAACAGAAAAATAAATGTGATTTAACAACCTTAAAATGTTCAGCACTGAATTTCTTAATGTTAGGAAACTAAGATGCAACACTGACCTCAGCGCTGCTCCTTGAAAGCAGGGATGTGATTGTGTTTTTTGATCATAACACACTTGTGCTGCTTCATTAGATTCAATTAAGGACTGGAGGTGTGTGTGGGTGCGTGCGTGTGTGTGTGCCAAATGGGGAGATTAGATGGCAACAGCTAAGAGCTTTTCTTAGCAAACAAGGCAGGAGCAAATATTTAATTTGAAGATGAATAATGTATCAATGGTGATGTTATTAAACAGATATTTATAAATGACAATTTAAAAATCGGCCCCTCAGGATATAAATATTAGGTAAGGTTGCTTTGTTTTTTTTTTGCAGCAATGCTATTTTGATGTTTTCCCCTGGAGGTACTGGGATGTAGGTTTGATTTTATTAATGTATGTTTGTTTAGTAAAGCCATATGGTTTCAGTGGAGGTGGAATAAGAATTTATATTCAAAAATCATGGTGGAATCATCTGCTCCCTGTGCTTTCGGTCTTTGTGCTAACATGTTCCTGACCCATCTCTGTATATGTTGCATGAGCAAAGATGAAATTTGTATTTTCAGTTAATTAATTCCATGAAACATTACAGATGCATCTGTATACATTTATAAAGTGTTAAATGTGACAATGATCTTGGTCTGTGCCTGTCTGTGTGCATGTCTGAAACGATGTGTTTGTGAATTGTAGGTTTACTTAGTAGATTATGGGCTGGCATACAGGTACGCACCCGGCAGTGTCCTAAAAGAGTATAAGGAAGACCCCAAGAGATGTCACGACGGTACCATCGAGTTCACAAGCATTGACGCCCACAAAGGAGCATGTAGGTACAAATACACTACTAGTAGTTTTATGACCCAAAATACAGCTTTTAAAACCAGACTGCCAGGTCTTAATTCTGTGATGTGGTGAACAATTAAATAAAACTAAATGTTTTGCCAGCGGCCACACTAATTATAGTTGAACACAAATGGGATAAACTGACAGGTTGGATCTTAAACCTAGAGACATAAACATTGCCTCTTGCTATTACTCACTTTAGGACACTTTTGCCATTGCAAAGATCTGTAAAGGTTTGATTTACTTGATTTACTAGGGAAGGCCACATTGGATTAACAGCGTTCTGACAAGTATTTCCTGCTACTTAATTGGAAGAAAAAGTTCTATAAATGTTATTTTAAAAGTTATTTGTTATGTTAATTACTTTTGTATGTATTTTCTATATTATTTATGTATTGTGTAAGGCACCATTGGGTATCTTGAAAAATGCGTGTTCCCTCTGCGTGCGCGCTGAAAGATATCCAGTGTTCGTACACAGCCCTGGCTCTGTAAATGGGAAACAAACAAAGTTTGACGGGAGCCACGCAACACTTTTCCAGCCAATCAAGAACAGTTCCAGGCTGTGGAACCAGTAATTTCATAGCTAACGTACCCCCTGGGCATCAGACGTGCTATATATATATATATGAGTATTTGTGATTTGTGAACTACCAGGTTAGCTGTTTCCCGCTGTCTTTATGCTAAGCTAGGCTAATCAGTCCTGACTCCAGCTTCATACTTAACACACAGATATGAGATTGATATTTATCTTCTCATTCCATTCTCAGAAAGAAAACAAATACCTGTATTTTCCAAAATTTGGAAAAAGTCCCTTCAATGGATTAATTGTGAGCTAGAATAATATTATACAAGGTACATTATGTTCACAACTGGTTAACTGTGCATTTCTGCTTTAATTGCTTTAATTACTTAAAAGAAGCTGCTGAAAATGTTTGCTGATGTGGTTGTTTGGCTCCAGCTGCATGTAGGCGGAGCGACCTGGAGATCCTGTGTTACTGCATGATTCAGTGGCTATGTGGACGCCTGCCCTGGGAGGACAAGTTGCAGGACCCAATCTACGTCAGAGACTCCAAAATCAGGTGGGAGAAGCACACCTGCATTATCTGCACACACTATCTCTGACATAGCTCTTTCAGTGAATGCACGAGGTTGTCTGGTGCAACTAATTTATTGTAAAATTATTTTTTACAGTTTCATTTTTACCTTTCAAGTAGAGTGAGGTGTATTAAACTGAGAATGTGTGGTGAAAAAAATCATGCTACTTGGTTCCCCAAACTGAGCTATTTTTTCCCTACATCCCTTACAGGAGTCAAGAAAACATCTCTGAATTTATGACCAAGTGCTTCTCCCCTCAAGACAAGCCAGGTAAGACACACACACACACACACACACACACACACACACACACACACACACACAAACACACAGTCCTGTTTCCATCACTTTCGGGGACATTACATTTGCATTAATTCCCTGGAGACTTACCCTAACCCAAACAATAATCACTTGCCTAAACCTGACCCTAACCTTAAACCAAGTCTTCACCCTAAAATTTAAGGATTTACGTTATGGGGAATAGCATTTTAGCCCCATACCGAAGTCCCCACAATGTGACTGTTTAAATAATTTTACTGTGTCTCCCCACAACATTAGTAATACCCACCCACCCACACACACACACACACACACACACACACACACACACACACACACACACACACACACACACACACAGGTGGCTAACACAGGAGTGAGTGTCAATTTTTCATGTCAATTAATAACAATAGACAACCAGTATAATTCGACCAGTATTACCTTTGACCCTCCAGTTTCTCTGGCTTCTTCGTGGCCCAGTAGTACAGAACTGCTTGTAGCTTCTAGTTGTGCGTGTGTGTGTGTGTGTGTGTGTGTCTTTTGTTGTTTCCATGACCCTGATAGCTCGCCTGACAACAGGGTTAAATCACTCCTTTAGCAGCATGAGCATTAATCAAAAAGGGTTAAGATCAGTGCACCTTACCATACTCATTAAATGTGTGCTCACTCACTCACTCACAAACACGTCTTTGATACAACTTCAGAGAGCGATCAGTAAACAATGAGGCCTCCATTAATGAGATAAAATTACTGTATTGGTGTGCAGTGTGAATCTCATGGGGGAATGGTGGACTCTAACAATAAAAACGATTATTATTCGAGAGGTAATTACAGAATGTTAATACTTTGAATGGTTATTGCTGGAAAAAAGTTTGACCATTTCATCTATTGAAAATGGGTTTGAATATAATGAAAATCTTAAGGCTTATAACTTAAAAAGTGGAAGATACCTTGAACACTATCCTATGGGTTATTTTTTTAAAAATAAATTTTATAGTTTGTGTTAGTCAAGTGACAAAAGCTTTAACATCAAAATCTTTTCTTTCATATCTATTCATCCACATCTAATTATAATTTTTTGAACTGAGAGCTACTTGGTTCTCATTAGGATAAGTCCAATAACACACACTGCAGCAAACATTTTAGTGCAGACTTTAAGTGGCGACTTTGACGTTTGTTGTCTCACTGTGGTAAGAGTTGCCATTTGAATGTTGGCACTTTGACCTGCAGGCAGTGTGTCGGTTCAGGCAGAGGAGACGAACATGAAGCGTCACACCTCCTTCCTTCTGCTCTGCTGAGCACAACCAAACTGTTGTTTACAACTCCATCTGTGTGTGTGTTTATGGCTGTGTGTCAAGTCTGAGGAAAGTCACACCAAACAGAATCAGGCAGGACGCTGCGACCAGAGTAGAACATTATGGTAGCGACAGTGTGTTGGAACAAAGATGGTCTGTAATACGAGAAGAGAGATGTTCAAGTTCAGTCAGGGTTATTTATATAGTCCCCCATCACAAAACATGCATCAAAGCACTTAACGAGGACAAGGCTTCCTAGAGTAAACTTAACATGTCACAAAACAAAATGGTGATATGCAGTGTACAAACAAAATAAAGGCAGGGGAAAATACAGCACAGCACTTGATATACTGTAGCATATAAGAAGACATAATAGACATACCTCACCTGCCTACCATTTCTGTTACCGCTGATACGGGCATAGAGGAGGGTAGCTAGATACAAGCTTTCGCTTTGTGGTGTGTCATGGTGCTGTTGTGTTGCAGATGAGATCCAGAGGTTTATGGAGCAGGTTAAATCCTTGGGATACCAAGACAAACCTCCATACGAGAAGTTACGCTCCATCCTGCAGGCTGGACTGAAGGCCGTCCAGGCTAAAGATGACGGCAAGCTGGAGTTCACTGCTGTCAATGGAGCTGTACCACCTCCTGCCCAGGTCAGGGCGCGCACGCGCACACACACACACACACACACACACACACACACACACACACACACACACACACACACTGAAACAAACAACAACTGGAGTAATTCAGGTCATAAAAGTCCTCCATAGGAATTCTCTGCATCTTCCCAGCTTCATTGTATTGTGGATTTATTATATAGCTGATCAGTATGCGGAGCATATAGGGGTTGGCCCTACTGCTGCATATAAGGATCAGTATCTGCCAGGGGGATGTGATTGAACATGGGTGGGAGAACTACTTAAATATTTTATTTATGTAAAAGTATCAATACCACAGTGTAGAAATACTGTTACAAGTAAAATTCCTGCATTCAAAATAATACTCAAGTATAAGTAGAGTAGTCAGTACAGAGGTACTATCAGCAAATATATTTAAAGGGGCTTGAATCAATATGTTTATAATAACAGTGTATCAAATGGCAATGTGTTAAGTGTCTCTGGTAGTGATGAACCTACAGTGAATTTTTAACTGAATCTGCAGCGCCCCTCAGTTTAACAGAGCTTTATAGGGAGTTTCAGCTCATTCTTTAGCTGTCTGGCGGCAGCTTTACTGTTTTGGTTCAGTCTTACCACTCAGTGTTGTTTTCAGTAGCAGGCAGCTGTTTGCACTGAAAAAACTGTAAAAAGCCACTGTACACTATCTGCTAACATCAGACAGACTTAGAGATGAGTTGGGGAACATAGTGGAGCATTTGGCAGCTTAAGAGGTGTTTTTATTATTTTTTTATTTATTTTTTTTTCAGTAGTTGGTGGAGACCAAACCAGAGCTAAAATGAGACTCAATATTGAACTTCAGGTGGATTTTTGTAAGAGGACACAAACACAACTCTTGCCCCCAAGTGTCCAAATAATCAAGTAATACAGTTTAAAGATTTTCATTGTATCAAACCCCATTTTTGATACAATTTGTTGGCAGCGTTTCGTCAACAGTAGCTTTTTAATGTATCTGCATTCTGTAATTGACCCTTCACTAAGTTACACTTCTCAAGCAAAATTCATATAATATTTGAAAGAGGCAGACAAAGCCTGTGTCTCTAATTTTTAACCACAGACCACCAATTTTTCCGGCTTAAATGTTGGCTGTCGCAAGCTATTTTTTCAGTGAAAGGTATCTGGCTCTCTCTGTGAGTTGAATGACTCCTTCTCAATACAGAGTATGCCAAGTTTGGACTTGGTAAGTTCCACTCGGGAGTCTAAACTCCAGAGGACAGGAGTGTGATTGATTTGTAATTGGCGCAGCAGCATTCTTGCTGACACCAGCAGCTCAGCTCGGCTCTGGTGATTACACAACATAATAATCTCAACAAACAGATTTTTTCAAAATAACCTAATTGACAGTGAAATAGAGCCTGTTGAATAGTATTAAAAAATAAAACAAAATTTAATATAGACCGCAATGCCTTTGTTCATATTTATGTTTTTTTATTGAAATGGGGTGACATCTGTTCATATAAGGATCCAAAAGTCCACAGAGGCAGTGCTGTTGTACTGTCTAATAAAATCAAAATCCTTACTTTACCTCCAGTAACTTTTGTTTATTTAGTCCCCTATTGTGTTCCTTCAGAAATTCCTTTTGTGTGTGTGTGGCAATTGTGACACAAATATATCACAAAATATATTATAATTAAAGACAGACAGCAAACAGCATAGGGCTCCACCACAACATCACCAACAATCAAAAATCAAACTAATGTGCCAATAACAGATATTATTTCATTTCTGACACCAAAATATAGCGCTGTACGCTTCTTTTCTACTATTCCTGAGGTAACTTGAGATCAGACCCCCTGTTATTAGAGTAATGTAGCTCCTTTAAAGAATAGGGCAGTGCGTAGAGAGTGAGTGCCAGAGAATGACAAGCAGAGAGAAAGGTTAGTAGTGAACCCTGGAGTTTGCAAATATGCTTATTTGGACGTAGTGAATCTCATTAGGTCCGGGAAGGGTTAAATACTTTGCGCCATGAAGTGCCTTCAGATTTGGATGGCAGTACGCTGGGATTTACTATTATTATTTACTATTGTTTTTCTATTCTCCTCGATTGAGCTTCAATAAATGTTTCTGCATAAGACATCCAGGTCACCAGAACTTTCTTCAATCATGGGTTAACCAGCTCTCAAGATTTCCTTCACAAGTCCTGCTCATGATTCCAGTCTTTCTAATAAGATTGTGTGATTTATAGAAACATAAGAATGGATACATTCTTTGAGTCTGCCCTTAGACGAAAATAATTAACAACTCTAACGAGAGTCATGTTTGTGCTGAGGTCTGAACCCAGCTTGAAAATGATCAAAAAGGCCATAAGCAGTAAGATAACTGTAGAGTTAATGGTAAATAACTGGGATACTCACAAAAGTCAACTCCCAAAGTATCTTTGATAACACAAGGAGCAGAAACATATCCTATCACCTGGACTGCACCTGGCTAGATGTGGACTTTGAATAGAAGTACTTTCAAGTACAGACAAGAATGCAGATTGAGAAAGGCCCTACGTCTCCTTCTGACTAGTTATTAAATGAGGACCCTGCAAAAGGGTCTTAAATATATTTGGACTAATACCATAGACTGTATAGAAGAAGTGGACGTAGCCACCATGATGTTATCCATTGGTTTGTGGGCTACCGTTTTGACGCCTCCATTTCTGCTATCCTGTTTTTTTGGAGCCCGAAGTGACTTTCTTTGGACAAGAGGGTGGAGTTGCAGTTGATACGCATTGCTACGCCTCTATCCTCAATCAGACTTCTGTTTGGAGCCAGTGGAGTCGTCCCTTGGTCATTAGAGAGAGTGCAAGTTTAAGGCACTTCCGCATTGGCTTCACTTTTCAGACCCTGAGGTTGTAGCTTGTATACGACTGAGGCCAAGGCTATGTCCCTGAGATCTGTTGGATTATAACTTAACAACAGTTAATAAACAGTGTTGCAATTTTGACTGTTTTTGCTGTGAGAAATAAAGTTACACAGTTACACACAGCTACATTATAACACAGAATTGCTTTCTGTCTTCCTATTTGTCTGTTTATCTCTTCTTCTCCAGTCTCTCTCTCTCTTTCTTGCTCTCTCGCTCTCTCGCTCTCTGTACATATGGAAGATGCCACCAGGGACATGGCATTGCCAGCCAAAGGGTTACCGAGCCCCAATGCTGGTTATTGTATGTAATTATCCCGCCAATCTGTTCACCTCAGCAGGCGCCGCATGTTGATCATGAGGTAGCAATTGTCCAAATGGAAGCAAAAATGGCAAGGAGGGTAGTGATAGTTCAGGCTGAGAGTGGAGCTTCATTATAGAGGCTTGGGAAGGAGGAGGACGAACGGAGGAGTTGATTGCCTTTAGTAAGTGCATGACTTTCTCAGAGGCTGCCTTTTCTTTCTCTTTCCCCAGAGGACCTCACAGTGGCTTTTATTTCTGCAGAGAGGACAGACTTACTAAAGTCATAGTTTGTGTAAAGCTCTGCTGTTTTGGCAGTGATTCTGAGAATCCTTCATCTTTGTTGACCTCACTGTTTAACCGTGCAGAGGAAAGGAAAGCCACAGTGTTTCTGTTTGGTGATCTGTGGTCAAAACAGCAGAGCACATAATGGGATGTTTTAATGGATTAATGTCTGTGAGGTCTTGGTGGCTGGTGAGATGGCAGAGTGATAATTGCATTTGCTCAAACTTCACACACAGGAGGCTGAAGGCTCTGAAATGTCGGGCCGCCTCATCGCCAAGTCAAGGCTTCGCCTCGGTGTTTTTCTCTGCATCCTTCTCACCATCAGACGACGCTGCAGGCCTTGAGAGCTTGGACAAATTCTAGTTAGAAACAAAAATGTCTTCATTCAAAGACATTTAAACATTAAATGAGTGGGTTGTGCTTGGGCCCCTTTTTGGCAGTTTTGTCTTATTTTGATGGATAACTTTCAGATATTCCCTTTTCAGCTACCGTAATAGAAATTGAAAACAGAATGTCAGGTTGTTGTGTATTTTGAACAATAGGTGCCTCAGTTGAGTAATAAACACACATGTTTCTACACATGTTCACCCACCTTCCATCAACTTCCATCAAGTTGATGAAGTTGATGTCGTTTCTATTCATTTTCTCCTCCTAGAAGACCACCAAGAGAAAGAAAGCAGCAGATGAAGCAGAAGAGAGTGAGACTGATGGAAGTCCTGTCAAGAAAAAGAGGGTTACAAAGAAAACAGGTAGGTATTTTTTGTCTCTGATCAGATATCGCTGAGAGCATTTTATCCATTTACAATTTATCTATAGCCCTTATCCACTGCAGGAAGTATGTAGCCTTTTTCACGGGTTGTTTTGTTGCCATTGTTCTCTGCCTACTTTGTTGCTGAGTTAGTGATACTAAAAACAAGTTCTAGGTCCTTTTTACAGAAAAAAATAAGGTTCACAATGTGTGCAGTAGAACATAGTGGTTGCAGGCAGTGTACATTAAGTTTGGACTTACAGAAGTCAAAGACGTCTATTCTCTACTTCTCTATCAATAAGAGCAAGCAGTGTCAAATAATTCTGTTAAGAAGATAGTGTATTTTAAGGGGGAAAGGCTTCACTGACCTCCTTAAACATGATGAATCTTCCCCTGCAGAAGTGAATAGAGTGAAGAAAACTCCCAAAAAGGCTGCAAAACCAAGGAAGGTACCCAGCACTGGAAAACAGGGTGACCCCAAATCCAGACTGGTGGAGATGGGCACCCAGACGTCACCTGGACTTGCTCAGAAACCCAGAGGTAGAACCAAGAAAACCAGCTCCTAAACATCCACCTGGGTCTACACTCCTCCTTCCACTTCCTATATTTCCTCTGCTCCTTGAAAAAGGTCACTTTTTTAAGTTTTATATAGTAGGATTTTCTATCTGTTACTCACTGACAGATGTTGATGTTTGACTGTATTTGGTGTGGTCCAGATCCACTGTAATAAAGAAGAAATTAATTGTCCATCTTTTGTTTTTAATGAAAGGTTTCAGGGTCAAATCCAATAGCGCGATGGAAATGTATCAAGTTTTTACTCCCTTTTATTCACCGTATTTCCATGACGTATTGGAGGTAAATTCAGTTATTATAGTCGTTATGAAATCCCTTTCAAGAATAAGCGGGGCTAGCTACATTTGGGAGGTGTCAAGCTCCCCAACTGATCATCTGGAGTTTCTCTTGATGAGGCCACTGTCTTTATTAAACGCATGTTCTTGATGTGTATGTGTGTGTGTGTGTGTGTGTGTGTGTGTGTGTGTGTGTGTGTGTGTGTGTGTGTGTGTGTGTGTGTGTGTACACAGAATAACTCAGCCTCCTTAGAAAGGTTCTGCTGACGTATCTATCAAGTGACTCCATGGATCCACTGGGGGACAAACAGTCACATTGGCAACAACTGGAAAGACCTTGATTTGGAAATGCCTTCCCAAGCTGAGTCCAACTAGTGAGTTTCTGTAGAGATAGATAGATAGATAGATAGATAGATAGATAGATAGATAGATAGAGCAGCGGGGTTGAATGAGTCTGTGGCTGAAGCTGCTCTTTAGCTTGTCCAGTGTTTTGTGGAGGGGGTGAGAGGGATTGTCCATGATTGCCAGCAGTTTTGCCAGCATCCTGTCCTCCACCACCTCCTCCAGGGTGACAAGCTTAGAGCCAACCACAGACTCAGCTTTCCTGATGATTTTGTTCAGTCTGTTGGCATCCTTTGTCTTGAGGAGGGCCCACCCACAACTTAGGTGTGATTTGTTAGTTATTTGATCAGAGATGTAGCCATATCTTTGTACACTCCAATGAAGGGAAGGATGAGCTGTCACTTGACCACCATTTGCTAATGATATTTATAATTAGATGTTTAGGAATGTTACCAGACATGCCCATTAAATATACAGTGACAGTATACAGTAACATCAAGAGTGTCTCATTTACAACATCAAAGTTTACTCGGATTCAGTTTTAAATCCTCTCACTTTACAGTTTATTAGATACACCAAGCTAACACAAAGAGTTTCAACACAAACTGACCATTACCGCCTTCGTGAAGGTTTGCACAGCTGTTGCGATTTAACTGTGATATGGTTAAAATTGTATTGCGTTTAACTGACAGGTGTTTCTAATATTTTGTCCACCCCATTCATGTCAGTGAGGGCTGAATAACAGAACAATCTCTGTTTAGGATTCAAACAGGACTTTGATGTATGCCAGGACTGTTAGTCTACATCAGTTTCAGCCTGGTGGAGCAGCTGAATGTAGATTCAGCTTCAGTTCCAGTATGATTCATGTTTTGTGATTATTTTTACTTCATGATGTTTGGGAGTTTTTGGTACCAACACTTTCTGATAAGTCACCCTTTATAAAGGTTTTACATGTTAATTGATGGCTTTATCAATAGTTAATCATTGCCTGATGCTTTGATCAGTTATATGACATTAAAAAGAAATACAGTTATAAATGTTGGTAATCCATTACTAAATATCTGTGGGTTTCAGACTTTCTAATAAGCCATCTCGTCTGTTATCCATGTTAATAAGTTAATAAATGGGTTGTAGTCCAGATTCTCTGCAGGTTCGTTAGTGTCTTCCTAATGAATTAAAGAGCTACAGAGACAACTGTCCTGCTGTAAAATACGTTCTTATTAATGGCTTATAACTGATCTATAATGCATCAGTAAGATATTTATTAGGTGTTACTGAACCCATTAGTAACTGAATGAATTTGAAGATTATGTCCTGAGTGTCCCAGAACGGCAGCTACTCTGAACGAACTAGACCTGTTTAGTGTCGGAAAATAAACCTGAATACAAGGATTTTAGTCACTTTCTTTAGTGAGGACTAAGCCCAGTTAGAATACATTTACTTTGGTTTAAAATATGTGTAAAAAGGAAGGATTTTTGAAGAAGCTTTTAACAACCAATGTGAATGTCACATTTGACTTTCTCAAACCTTTGAGGGAATAAAAGCTCCACTGCTGAGCACAGTGGTGATAATTCACATGTACCGTATAAGAGGAGACGGATGATCACCTATTCTGAATGGACATGGTCAAATCTGGATCAGTGGCCTGTCCTTTGTCCTCCGGTCCATCTCTGTCCTACTGCTGAAAGGTCACATTTTTGAGTGTCATATGACGGATATTTTTCAAGTTGTTGTGAAACTGTCAAATCATCAGTTATATTTCTACCACAGTGGAGTGGACAGGAGAACATTTCACACATGAGAAGCTGCTGACAAGCTGTCCATTTTCCCTCCATCCACTCTTGTCCTCAAGCTTATGGACCATCCCCAATGGGACCCCCCTACCTCTCTCATTAAATCCCAACAGGCTCCAATCCTCCACCCCCACCCCCACCCCCCCATGGAGGAAGACATCTCCACTAATATCAGTGTTGTGAGGGGGGGCTGTGGCGACTGGTGGCTTACCATCGATTGTTCAGGAGTAAAGAGCCCCCCTGCCTGGTGTTCCTCTCCACCTCCCACCCCCCCATCCCAGACACTGACCTTGGGGGCGCCACAGCCTTGGTCCCGCAGTAGGGGGCAGTAGTACATAATGATACCAAATGGATGGGGTTGGGGAGTTGGGGGGGGCAAAAGGGACCGCACTTAAACACAACACTACCATCTTTTCTGCTTGCAGAGAGAGGTGCACAATTTCACCCCGGCCAGCCTTTTTCGTTTAGCATGGATGTGTTATCCAGTGGCCGGCCTGGCAGGCAGCTGTTGCCCGTGTGTTTGCTGCAGCCGGCTTCCGATCGGCGAGCCGGCGGAGCGTGAAAGCCTCTCAGCAGTGGCCTAACCACCACTCTCATGGTACGGATGCCAGCCCTCCCGGGCCCACGCGCCAATAACTCGATAACAGTTTCCCTGGCCGGTGGGTTTCCTCTGTTTGTGACAATTGTCAGTATTTTGGCGGGGTGGGCCCGGAGGGGATCCAAAGTGTTCAAACTCAAATGTAAGCTACAGCTAAGGCAGGTTTCAGTGTCCAAAAGTTCAGTTGAAGGAAAAATAGACTTAGAATATTTTCCATCCCGTGCTGGCGGTTAGCAAGGTTTTCAATGTTATGCAAGGTTGCATCAGCATGCTGATATCGGACCGGCTTCTTTGAATGCAAAAGATGGTTTTCTCTGTTTACATGTCCATATGCATGTAGCACATTAAAGAGCGAAGACGTACAGTACAGAGGTGTGAACATCACATGACTTGGAATTTTGAATGCAAAATCTAGTGACTTTAGATTGGACAAAATTAAAAACAACTTGCAACGCGACGTGGACTTTAACACAAATGACCCTTGCCTTCACTTGGACTGGAATGACATGATATCCTCTCCAAGCTCAAAGACTTATGTTTCAAGGAAGTGTGCAACAAAATGAACTCTTCATTTCTCTAACAGTGGGTAGAATTTGGATAATCTCTGTGTGATTTGTGGACACAACGGTGTGAATCACACTGAGTCGTGGAAGCAGTGTGGAACTTTGGTTTTTGAACTGTTTAGGGATCCTGTCCATTAAAGAAAGTGGAGGCATGTGAAGGAGATGTATCTACGAAAACGCTCACAATGCTGCAGTGTGTGATGGTTTTGTCTGTTGTCATGTGAGTTGTGATGTAGCCTGAACATCTGCTGGGGTGTGTTCTGCCTTGCAGCTCAGCAGTCGTCAAACTGGTGTTCACTTTTCCTTTTGTTTGTTCTTTGGTTGTTTTTGTGTTTGTGTGAATGCACGGGATATGTGGGTGTACAGAAAATCATCGGTGTCCACAAGTTTCCATCCTGTACCTACTGTAGTTCCTAGTTGAGGGTTTAGGTCACAATACCTCAAACATGAGAGATAATGTCTCCTACACTGAAAAATATGCACATTTTCACTGCCTGAGCTTGCTGGGTGCAAAAGAATGAAAGTCAAAAGGAGAGCAAGGTTTAGGTGGAGCTTCATAACTCCATAGTGTATTTGTCGGTGTTAAAGAATTTTGGTGACCTGTTCAAAAGTGAGCTCTCACAAATTTGGGATACTTCACGACTGCACAAATTGTAATAACTGTTGTTCAATATAAAACATTTTTTTCTTTTATCTTATATTTTTAAACAACATTATATGCAGTGACACACATACAGTTGTGTTCAAAATAATAGCAGTGTGTTTAAAAAAGTGAGTAAAGCCCAAAATCCTTATAATAGCGTTTATTCCCATACACACAAATGCAGTGGGAACACTGCACATTCTACTCCAAATCAATACATGAAGACAGTTTTCTCAAATTTGTTATTACTTTACAGAAAGTGAAGAAAAAAGAACATTTGGCTGTCCAAAAAATAGCAGTGTCTGCATTTGTCTTTATAAACTCAAACATTTACTGTATTAACTAAAAAATGCTTGAAAATGTATCTTTCCTGTCAATCACTGAACTAGTATTTAGTTGTATAACCACTGTTTCAGAGAACTGCTTCACATCTGTGTTGCATGGAGTCAACCAACTTCTGGCTCCTGTAAACAGGTATTCCAGCCCAGGACGATTTGATTACATTCCACAATTTCTCTGCATTTCTTGGTTTTGCCAAGAAACAGCTTTTTTGATGTCGCCCCACAAGTTTTCTATTGGATTGAGGTCCGGGGATTGGGATGGCCACTCCATAACCGTAATCTTGTTGGTCTGGAACCAAGATGCTGCTCTCTTACTGGTGTGTTTGGGGTCGTTGTCTTGTTGAAACACCCATTTCAATGACATTTCCTCTTCTGCATAAGGCAACATGACCTCTTCAAGTATTTTGATGTATTCAAACTGATCCATGGTACCTGGTATGCGATAAATAGGCCTGACACCATAATATGAGAAACATCCCCATATCATGATGCTTGCGCCACCATGCTTCACTGTCTTCACAGTGTATTGTGGCTTGTATTCAGTGTTTGGGGTTCGTCTGACAAACTGTCTGCGGCCCCTAGACCCAAATAGAACAATCTTGCTTTCATCAGTCAACAACATGTTTTTTTTTTTTTTAGGCCAGTCAGTGTGTTCTTTGGCAAATTGTAACCTCTTCAGCACGTCATTTTTGCAATAGCAAAACTATTGGCAATAATCTTGCCAATAGCTTCACATAGGCATCTTCTAATTGTTACAGTACTCACAGGTAACTTTAGACCTTTTTGATCTCCCTGGAGCTGATCATTGGCAGTCTTTGCCATTTTGGCTATTCTTCGATCCATTCAAATAGTAGTTTTCGGTTTTCTTCCACGTCTTTCTGGTTTTGGTTGCCATTTTAAAGCATTTGAGATCATTTTAGCTGTGCAGCTTATAATTTTCTGCACTTCTTTATATGTTTTCCCCTCTCTAATCAACTTTTTAATCAACGTATGCTGTTCTTCTGAACAATGTCTGGAACGACCCATTGTACTCAGAAATGCACTATAACCAGCATGTACAACATTTGCTGCCTTCGTCCTTAAACAAGGGCTGCCTATTTGACACCTGTTTTTTCACAAAATGAATGACCTCACTAATTGAACTCCACACTGCCATTATTTTGAACACACTCCTTTAAATGAATGATTAAATTTCACAGAATCAGCAGTATGCATGTCATGACTGTTGGGTCTGTTGGTTTTCTTTTACTCTACTACACCTACTAGTACATTATTTGCTATGTAGAAATATAATTTCTACCAAAAACAGTGATTGATCTGGTTAGTGATGCTGGACTGCTATTATTTTGAACACAACTGTATATGTGTATATATATGCAGTGACATACAACATAATAAAGCACAGAAAAGGAAAAGAAAGTACATGTCATGTATATCACCCATTTAATGATAATCATAATATACGTAATCTTTAACATTCATGCACTCATACACACATTATGCCTGTACACTCTATCTGTACAGTGCATCATGTAAGAAATGCACATAATGGCCAAAATAGCACAAGGATGCTCAAATTTAAGATGCATGAAATAACAAACACAGTTACCGATATATTTATCTTGTGTCTTGCCTTATTGAATAAAACTGTCCCACCTATTGATTCAATCTTTACTCATACTTATTTCAGAAGATGTAGTCTTTTTTAAAGTCAAACCACTCCTTAAAGGAAGGCCTTTCACAGCTCGTCTGGTATTTAAGGACTAATCTGAACATTGAAACTTTAATTCTCCCTTGTTCAACCTTTCTGCCTGAGATCTGTCACATGACAGGCCGAGTCTTAGGGTTCTTCATGGGTTCCTAAGACTAGCGTATCCCATCCTGCGTAATTTGATGGGTGTAAAAGTACAATATGTCAGATGGATTTTCAGCTTGTTGTGCTGCCCCCAAGTGGCAAAAAGAAATCAACTAATGCAGCTTTAAAGTTTCTGATTTCAGTTGCCGGGAGGAATAAAGTGACATACAGTTCAAAAACAAAACTGATATGCTGTGAATTATTAACTAAATCCTGCCATTTTCTAAGATGTAAAGTATTGACATTTTGAAGAAAGAATACGTGTATTTTTTGGCTTTTTACTGCCTGTTGTGACAGAGAATTAGCTATAAAAAGGTAAAAAGAAGTCATTTTTCTTTTTATTGTGTTTTAATCTCAATCACATGGACTTCTTTGTCTTGCGGTGAATAATATGCTGTGTCAGTGGCCTCCTGTGTCTCCCCCTACATTCCCTGGCTCTTCAATTGTCACAGCTTAGACAGTAAATCTGCATTTCACCCTCTCCTAAAAAGAGTCAAATAGTCTTTCTCCCACCTTCCACCCAAAAAAAGTACAATAAAAACTCTCCAACAGTTGCAATCATCCACACCTACCTCCTCCTGAAACTTCTGGATGAAAAGATGCAATGAAAATTTCACTCTGTTTGTGCTGTAATTTCGCTCTCCCTCTCCCCTTTTTGACAAAAAACAGACCCCCTCTCCCAAAAGACAAAAACACACAAAAATATGCACAGCGATTCCAGGTGTGGGGGAGAGCGTGGGTGAAGTTACGGTACATTTGCCATTCTAGTTGTGTATAAATATTAGAAAGCAGCAGGTTCCTGGCGTGAAGAGAAGCCAGCCAAAGCGGCGGCACTAAGACAGGCGTCCTTATCGGTATTGTGTTCAGACTCCGGCGTGCTCCTGCTGTTTGTAATCTGCAGCCGCCGCTGTGAGCAAAACTGGACAGGCATTTATTGTCCCAGCAGGAGGACGCTTGACAAGAGAATGTTAAACACTCCGCTACCTGCAATTTTCAAAAGGCGATAACAGACATGATAAAATGTACACACACATTTAATTTCATTTTTTCTTTTTCTTTAGGGGAGGGGGAGCAGCAGAGAAATGGGAACTTGGGGAAAAGAGTGAACAGTCTTGACGGTTGTTGATTCTGCTTGTTGTGAGTACGTGTGTCAGTAAGTGGCTGCATGTGTTCTTTGAGGACGAACTGGACGAGTGTCTTCAGCACCAGAGTTCCAGAGCAGGCCCACCGTAGGCCAAGTGGGAGCTTTAATTCCATTTATTGCTGCTGGTGGTGTTGACCGACATGTTGATCAGCGCTTAATCCCAACCACCCACACACACACACACAGTAATATGTTCACTACTGTAGCCCGCGGAATTAGATGCCACACAGGACACAGCTACCTCTCGGGTTCTGGTAGCTTTAATGTTGTTGTTTCCAACATTTGCAACAGGCCTGTTGAACAGAGGGTGTAAGGTATTGAAGCTGCGTCACAGTTTGACGCAGCTTTTAACCAAACATTATTTAAAAGAAAACTAAATACAGCACTGGACTTCAGCTTATGACCAAAAACACAAAATACAACCAAATAAATACATATTTAACTGCCATAAACCCACAAAAATTCCAAAAAGTTTCACCAACTCCATATGGGACTTCTCGGAGATCGCACAGCTCAGCACACTGTCCTCTACATTAAAACAAGTCAAATCTATTTAAAACCTGATGTTTCTTCACTAGACTGAATAAAGAAGCTGACTTTTGACCTTTCCTGTGTGTGTTTTCTACATTGAAGAGGTCGAAACACTTGTAGTATACATAACTTTATTGTCAGGCCGACGTGTTTCGGCTTATGGCCTTCATCGGGGTCATCCATGACGCCGGAATACTGATTTCCCTTCTCCATGCACCGTGAAAGTAGGTGAAGTTGTGCTGGAAACCCCTGATGGTATATTGAGGTTTTGTGTTTTGTTTTTGATGATTGAGTGTTTAAGTTTGAGCTCCTATGTGATAATTATTGCATTTGAATACAACACAACCCCTATAACCACACTACAGTATGCTGAAGAGTTTTTAAGTCTTTTTTCCTTTTTTTCCCCTTCTTTTTACACAAAGGTGTAAGGGTAGAGGGGTGTTTGCTGTACAGATTGTAAAGCCCTTTGAACTAAGTCTGTGACTTTGGGCTTAATAAATAAAATTGACTTGTATTGCACAAACTTTTTGGGAGTTTGGCCCCTTTTGTCACCTTCCTCAATATGTGGAAAGCATTGGAACCAACACGTCAGGTTTCTGCCTGTCGTCAGAATGAACCGTCTCGGCTTAGAGCTGCACGTTGTCGATGGTCAGATGATTTTCTCACCTGCGGGAAGTTGGAAGACTGAAGCTAAATTGAAGTGAATTCTGATGCTAAACCCCTTAAACAGCAACATTTCAAAGCAAAACCATTTAATTTAAATGGAAGGATCACTGGGTTCTTTAGCAAACTTAGACATGCACATTCCTGCCATTGAACAATACAAAGGTGTATTCATGGTGCTGACCTTTGAGGGGACAGAAAGCCAGAGGGTCACAAATAGAAGAAGCTGTCATTTTAGCTGTGTTGAAACCATCTGCTTGTATATAGTACTCCTCTGCCAAAGTATGAAGTGCTCTACAAAGCAGGTATGGTCCACAGTCAGTCTTGAGACAGGAATCAGGGGTACAAAGACCCCACATGAATGAACTGTATTGACTTATTGTCTAGTTGGCTATGGGTCTAGCTCACTTTAAAATCCAAGCCGGAGTGGGGCAAGGAGAGCTGGTGATGCTGCCTATAGCACCAGCAATTTCCTGTCTAGATAGCGTTACCCACCTGACAGTCAAGCATGTGTGAAAGAATTCAGCGGTGCCACTTCTTGTGTGACTTCAGCTACAGAGATGATTGGTCCCAGTGCTCTTGTCAGACATATTAGGTGACCAAATTCCCTACATGACTAGTTCTTTGCGGTTGGTGTAGAGTTAGAAGGCTGAATCAGAGGTAGTTAAGAGGTTAGATAACGGCTGTAATACATGTCCTCACAAGTATAGTACTAAAAATGTGTGTGGATATTAGCGTCAGTGATGGTCCAGCCTTCACATGGCTGTAATAAAAACCAGCCTCAGCTGTGATGGTGCTGGTTCAATCACACCCCCACTACCTAACTACCGCCACCATTTCCCACCTCACACCCCGACCAAAGCCTGGACCTGTTCTCCGCAGTCTGATCGCCGGCTGCTGTGTGTCGGCGTAATCGTCAGGAAGGTAAAATCATCCGGCAGCAGAGACATGCCTCCACTCTGATTTCACTGTGTGAGCGATGGCTCTCAAATTGGGTCACAGCGACTAATGGGTTCCATGCTGGGAGTGCCATTAAGAGGAAATAAACCTATGTGGACATATTTATTAAGTAATTTGCACCTCAGGCCATGGAGCATCTATTAGAGACTAATCAGGGGAGCTTGTCTGACAGCTTAGTGAACATCATACTGAACCATTTTTTTACAGCGGTTCAATCAAAGATGTGGCGTTTTTTACCAAAATACCATATTCACACAAGTTTTGGCACCTTTTGAAGAACTAATTCTGGAACTGGTTGTTATTCTCTATTGGGCCGAAATTGTTCGAAAAGATTCCTGTAAAGTTAAAGTTATTTGAGTTTTAGGAGGCTTGTTCTGTTTACCCCTAACAATACCCAAATCACTTCAACAGAGATGGCAGGTGCAAAGTTAACAAGACCCAAAGTCCGAATGGCCTCAATTATAACAGAAAATGTCATGCCTTTAATCTGTCTCCATGTTCTTTATGTTCCTCACACTCCTCCTCTCACAGTTCTCGTCACACAAGCCCTTCGTGTAGCTCCCTTCTGACAAAACACCACCTTCTTCCACCACTTCAGACCCAGACAGCATGCATGTCATGAGGGAGGGGCTCTCAGTCCTGGGGGAGCCCGTTCTGTTCTCCTGGATGTCTGGAAGTGGCGACAGGGTCCGGCTGGTAGACTGGCCCCAGGCAGCGCTCTCTCTGACCAGGGCTGGGCCGCGGTAGCTGGGAGGACGGTGGCTCCTGATGGGGGCGGAGGAGCTTGTCAGTGGTCCGTGGGGAAGTTGTGCTCACTGAGCAAACACTGGGGGCCGGTGGGGAGCCCCGGGCAATGTCCCACACTGGGGCCACAGAACAATGTTGTGGTGAGACTCTCTGGGCTCAGCAACATCAGAGTTGCGGTCAGCTGGAGAACAGATCCTGCATGACTTTCCTTTTGTCCTCAGATTGAGCCTGTCTCTCATGTGGTTGGATTAAAAAAAAAAATCATATCATTTTAAATAGGATGAATAATCTAGTAGTTGAAGCTCATTTCTATAGTTTATGGGGTAGTTGCTTATTAAGAAAAAGGGCTTTGACCAAATGAATTGTAACGACTATAAGACTAATCCTGATAACTGCCCTTGGAGGCAGCAATGTTTATTATACTCATATAAACTCAAATGAACAACATGCTTGTGAGTATCCGAAGGAAGTGCTAATGTGAAGTGACCTTATCAGGAGAGCAGGGCGTGGCAGAGAAAAGGGAAAACAGGAGTATTGACGGTGAGCTACACTTGTATCCCACATTATACCTGCCCTGACGGCCCCATTCAGGGTACTGTACAGTCATAGTATACGTGCATGAACAGTAACTTTCAGGTCAAAGCTGATGCAACCCCTGCCTTTTGACAAGTTGTCAAGTTTGATGAGAAGATCAACCCCACACTCATGTCTGTACAGTAAATATGAAGTTTGTTTAATCCGAGCAAAACACACTAAAAATGTGTGAAAATGAAATAGTTTTACACTTTGTAATATGTTAAACATTACAGCACATACATAGAAATCTCATTACTGATCTGAATGATGTTTGATTCAGACTGCTTTACTAAACTACTACTAAACTAACCAATGTTATACTTATGAGTCCATAACAAAGCAATGAACTATGTTATCATTAGAAGACATCGGAGTGGATCTCGTGTGGTTTGCCTTATTTGCTAAATCACTGCATATTTCCCATTTGCATGGAGGGCTATGAGATAAACAACAGCTAGCGGAGGGGAAAGTTTCAAATCTATGCAGGAAACTATTACAGCAGCTCAACGTACTTGCTCTCTGCCCTGGATGCCAGCGCCCGCCCGCTTCATCCCACTTTCCATTTAAACTGGTAGCTACACACTCTGATGCCACTGATAGGCGGTAATTAAATGAGCGAGGCTGGTTCTTTGCCCTGTAAACCAGCTCTCCTGGGCCCGATACTACATGGAAATTCAGCTCTGAGGATCCACTCTCAGATGTCTGCCCGGAAAGCACAGCCCTCATAGTGTGTGTGTGCGTGCGCACACGCGCACTTATACATGGAAGTGCTGGATTTTGGGAATACACTTAATGAATCTTTTAACCTCAATATTTTCTCCCACAAATGTATGCATATCATGATCAGTGTTTGAGACGTGGGTCTGATATTCATGATTTATTCATAAAAAAAACATCTGGGAATTTTTGTACGACATTCAAAAATGTCTTGTGGCTTCAAAATTATCTTATGTTAGGACTATTCCATGAGACATTCTTACCAAATATTCATATACAATGAATACATTGATACATTAAGCTTAATCAATAAAATGTGCATCAAAATTTACATTATACATGAGTATGTGAAGATCTGGCTCTGTCTAATCTAACATCTAAGATGTGTGTCAGAAATGTAAAAAGGACAACATGTGGTTTTAGTGGAAGTTAAGGACTTAAGCAGTTGATCCATCCGCCCAGTGCCTCTGTACTCCATCTGTGGCCACAGCACAGCTTGTCAGATATGGTTCTGAACCTGACAACCGGGATGTTGGACACTCATCACTGACCGAAGTAGTCAGTGTGCCAAATACAGGCGGTCTGGAAATCCAACTTTTTTATTTTATAAGGAAATCATTTTTCTATTTATCTTAGTTGTCAAAGTCATTTTAATGTTTAAATGTTGAAATATTGAAAGATGAGGAGCAACAACAGGCAGCTGATGTAACGCATTCCCTTTATTTTTACTGACAAACATGGAGGATGCCTCTGCTTGCACAATCTGCACGTGTCCCGGCCTTTTTATTATTTATTTAGTTCCTTGTTGTGCGCCCCTACAGTCTTTGGCCTGCAGCAGCTTGTGTCAGGTTAGGTCCAACAGTGTTTTAGAGATAATTGCAGGTTCTGGTCCTGAGGTCTGCAGGGGTACGGTGGGTTGGAACTGGAAACGTGCAGGACTCTGGACAGAAGGTGAAAAAGGCCATCACATTTTGCAAATCTGTTAAAACATTTTTCATAATGTTGCGTATTTTCGCTACATATAGGCATATGGGATGATAATATGTGTGTGTTAACATTTGTCTGATAAGGACATTCCAATGAAATGGTGGACAGTAATTATTACTCCTATAATGCTGCATTCAATTAACAGTCTTTTTCTTTTAATCCAGCAGACACAGAGCAGCATTAGCATTTATTTGGAGATGTATTTGTGTCCACCAGATGAATGTGAGTCTTTTAGCTTAGTTT
The DNA here is from genome assembly GCA_031216445.1 of Lateolabrax maculatus. NCBI lineage: Eukaryota > Metazoa > Chordata > Actinopteri > Acropomatiformes > Lateolabracidae > Lateolabrax > Lateolabrax maculatus. Next base: position 3,392,241 of record CM062205.1, read on the forward strand.
TTGGTTTCCACCACCTCCTGCAGGAAATATCTGTCCTTTTAGCTGCTAAATTCTGCACTATGTCTACCAGCTGCTCTCTTGCTGTGTATATTTGCTGAGCGGCTCGTGTTCAGCGGCTTTTTACAGCTTTTCTCTGAAAATGGTGCTATGAGAGCCGCGAGAGTGAGAGTACAGAGAACAGTGTTGTTGTGGGCTGTAAAAACCAAAAGAATGAGCTGAAAGACTCTCAAATGCTCAGTAAAGACTGCAGAGTTGGTGATAATTTGTGCCCTTTCATATTACACGTAATCATTTGATCCACTGTTAATATGAAGCTTTGAGATGATTTTTTTGAGATACAGTTTAGAAAAGATCCAAATCAGGTAAAGAAACTGAATGGGCCTCACTTCACCAGCTGTCCCCCACTCCTCCTCCTCCTCTTACTACAAACTCCATGTCTTTATATATCGCCTTCAAACGCTCTCGTTTCCCATTGTGATGGATGGAAAGATGAAGGAGGGAGGAGGAGGAGGACACTAGTCCCTCCAGGCTCAGGTTTCCCTCCTCCACCTCCTTTCCCTGCCACAACCCTGCAACCTCGGCTCACCCCGTGCCCTCTCTCACCCTCCCCTTGCCCTTTCCTCGCCCTCTCTCACCATTATGTCCTTATCCTCACTCGCCCTGCCCTCCAGATTGGCTTTGCACAGGAATGGCAGCAAAGAGAGAGAAAGAGAGAGGATGTGACTGCCCCCCTTCCATCTGTCGCGACTCCAGGATCAAATAATAGGATTCTGTCTGAGAATCGAAGATAATTGCAGTCTGCATTCTGCTCCCTAAGTGTATGATATTAACCCCACGCTCCCCGCTAGCCCCGCAGTAAGAGGCAGATGGTTCTGTGTTTTGATATCCGAGCCTGGGATAGGGAGGTCAGGGGTCAAGTTGAAGTTCAAATCCAAAGGAGTGCTGTTTCTCTCCCTCCTTTAACCCCCCTGATCTCAGTCCCCTCCCCTTCTCCTTCTTCTCCCACGCTGGTGAGAATATGGATGTCATTCAAAAAAGAACATTCCCTGAGACCTCTGCGGCAGCTGACCCCTCGCAGCCCGATGGAAGTGAGAGGCAGGTAGCCTTAGCCGAGCGCTAACCCACTTATATACGTGGCAAGCGGCATGCAAAGGTGCCGGGGGTTTGGGGCAAAGGTGGGAGTGAGGCCCAGAGAGTGGAGTCTGGATTAGGCAATAGATTCAATCGTCGGGCAGCACAGCGTAGTCGAGGTCACAAGCAGCTGGGAGGGTTAGAGAAAGGGCCATTCGAATAGATATCCATGTTTTAGAATTCCTGTTTGACTGTCCGAGAGCACCGGATGAGGGCAAGGGGGTGTACTGAAACAGTCCAGGACAGAGGGAGTGATACAGAAGCTGACGGACAGGATTCACTTTGTCTGGGTGTCAGAGGAAAACTGATTTGGTGACATGTTTTTTAACTGATTACAGTCTTTGCTTAAAAAACTGTTGGAGGATCCAAGTAGAAACAGTGGACCAGTTTAATTTGCAGAATGAACTCAAATCAGGGTAAGCTTCATGATAATAGCAACGTTTGAAAAGTGAATTGATGGAGAGGCCTGACTCAGCTCAGTGGCCGTGTCTCCAGACGGATCATTTCAGAGCTTCAGGGCCCTGCGGAAAAGACCCGGTCACCCCGAGTCTTTAGCCTTGAGGATCCCTAACGACGCGTAGGCTCATCGGACCTCAACATCTCAGTGACGTAAGAGTGCATTTATGTTCACACCAATGGTTGGAGACAGTGCATACTGATGCCTTAAGGACATCATATTACTTTATGTACCTTCTACGTGTCATGATAATCAGTGTCAGTAGACAAGAGCAACATTTGTTGCAGTGATTGAAGGTCTGTTTGGCAGGGCTGTAGTGGTGGTACCTCTCCTACTATCAGCCGTGGTTACTGTAATCACTGCAATCTTTTACCACTGTTGATTTCCTCTGTTGATTATGTTTGAATGAATTACTCATGTAATAATAATAAATAATACATTTATTTATAAGGCACTTTTTAAAACAGATGTTACAAAGTCTTCACAAGACAATAAAAACAAGATAAATGAAGCGGTAACAAAAGCAGTAAAATAACTTCAAACTGAACAGCATGAAAATGATCAATGACAATATGGTGGTGAAATAGTAAGAATGTTTTACCGTCTTTTTGACTGAATTCAGTTTTTGTTACAACATATTCTGTTGTAAAGTAGAGCTGAAAAATATAAACCAAGGGAGATAAAAAAAAAGTTTTACTATTACAAGAGCCATTAGTTGCAACTTACCTTATAATGAAAAAAAACGTGAAAAAAGACAACAAAAAAAGAAATAATGTTAGATCTTAAATCTTGTTTTGTCATCCTACACTGAACCCAGCATAGGCCCACATTTTAGGATGAAGTCTTAATGTTCATCAAAACAGATCAAGTCCTTTGGTACTGCGTCATAAATAAATACCATCCCATCATATGCACATTTTTATAGTCATAATTATAGAAAGGCACCTTTGCCTTATTAAATGATGTAGACTGTGGTTACAACTGACATTTTACAAGAGAAATGATGGTGTGTGTAATTGTTTTACAACACCTGAAGACCCCTGAAGTTAATGTCTTGGGAAACGTAGCTATGAGGTATGTGTGTGTGTGTGTGTAGGTAGGTGGGATTTTTATGATTGTTTCACTATGATGTATGGGAGAGATCTACAGTAAAATGAGCTACAAGTGCGTGTTCATCTCTGGATTATCACTCATCAGTCCATTTAACAAGTGCTCCCCTTCACCCCGTACTCCCTGTCTCTGGCTCTCAGAGGACAGGAAGCAGCAGGCCTCTCTCCAGCTAACCTGCGCTCCTCTGCTGCTCCAGACAGCAGATAAGGAGGAAGATGGATTGGAATAATGGCTTGTGTAAAAATCCAGCCGTCTCAGCAGCCAAAATCACAGCATGAGGCCGCAACAGAGGAGAATGAGCCTTCCTCGCTAATTAGACTCAAACTACTTGTCCAAATTTAGTTTTAGTGCTGGATATGGTCATTAGCAAGTATTGCTTTCACATTGTGACAGATTAAAAGCAGGGTCATGTGATGATTGCCATGTTTTGTGCTCCATCTATTACCATAAAATCCTAAAACAAAATTGAACGGGTTGGAATTACCTGTCCTAAAATGGTTGACATTCTTGATTCAGCATAATCACACTCACCACTGTACATTTTCAATTGCATTCCTGTCTGAATGCGAAGGTGACAAAGTGTCACAAACATGCTGATGCACATAGTTCTCCTTGATATATCCACGCTGCTGACATGTTCAGCTGGAGCTTCGTCCAGCCGGTCAGTCGGGGTGGTGAAGTGAACCCAGACACGGGCTCAGCCTTCTCATGTCGCTTCATGCTACCGAGCCCTCAGCCTGCAGCTCAAGTCGTTTTCTGCGTGGAATCGATCTTGCGTAGTTTGAAGCGTCCGCATACTTGTGTGCATCATGTTTTTGCCCTCAGTGCTGTGGAAATGGACACTATGCTAAATTTATCCAGTCAAGGCAAACATGGAAGAACAATTAAGTTTGCATTAACAGCAAATTAAAACAGGAGCAGACCAGAAAACAAGGAGACATTTTTACTAAAATATGATCCCATACATTTAAAATATGGGGAAAGTAGAAATAAGGGCTGTCTTTAATATTTGCTGTTTAAAGTATAGGCCTGCTTCTCCCTACAGTTTAGGTAAAAATAACTATTTGAGAATTCACTGGAACTTCCATCTAACTTATCCAACTCCAGCAAAGGCATTAAAATGCTGTCAGCGTAACATCAGTGTCTTAGGCTTTAATTTTGAAATAGCAACAGAGGGGACAAGCATCTGGACCAAATCCATCACTATGCATTAGTACAGCTTTGTTATGTTCTCACCATGTGCACAGATGTGAAGAAAAGATGGGCAGAAACAAACTACAGTTAGACACGGGTACAGTGCTCTGCTTTTGAAGTAAAAACTTTACTCTATAATGTGCTATTTCAAAATGAATGCAACAGTGATAGAATCAAATCTCAGTGATTTCTGAGCTTGGACACTTCCCGTGGACTCAACGCCGACACACTGCCAACCTGGCGCTGCAGTGGAACAGCTTTCCTGGATATCAAAGGCAGTATTCCCCATAGGCTGATGGTTACAGTGGAATTTAGGGACTTTGGAAGCACAAATGCCATAAAAAAGAATCTTTGTTTCTTTCCTGTAATCTTGTCCTCCTCTTCACTTCCTCTCTCTCCTCTTCTCTCCCAGCCAGGAGTTAATATACGTAGTTTGGTGATGATTCTTCACTGTCAGCTCCCTCCTGGTTCCCACTCTGTCTGGAGATAGAGCCGCAGAAAGAGGGCTGGGGGTTTGGTATGGAATGGGGTTGCCTGTCACACCCGATCATCCATTAATAAGGGTTAAATCTGGTTAATTGTAATCCAATTACAACAAGCACAATGACAGAGCACCTCCATGCCATTTAAGGAATAGGGCTGATACACCTCATTACAATGCAAATATTAGTGAAGCAGAGTAGCTGCAGAACTAGCTTGTCCTGGTAGCTACAGCCACGAGCTAGCACACTTAACTTGAAGCTAGAAGTCGGACTTGGATCGTGTATGTGATGACTCAACTTGACAAAGACAACCAAGACTTGGCCCTGAAAATGCGATCGCCCCCCGTAGAGTAAGTTATATGGCTGGATTCATGACTGATCAGACACACTGGTCATACTGAACATGTCAGAATCAGGTTTATTGGAACTTGCTATGGTGTATTAGTGCGTAACAATAAGACATCCAGAGAAATGAGAAAGTAGAAGTAGGAGACAAGTAGTGCAAAAGTCAACATAAACATAAATATAAAAGAAATATAGAAATATTTACAATACAGAATATGAAAAAATATTATTACAATATGTCATTAAAATAAAAATGAAAAAACTGTGCAGGAATATTTTATTAATCATGTTTTAGATTCCATTTCATTGTCATTACTGATAGTGTAAAGGTAAAGAAAAAAATACGAATGTCCCTGTTGCCATGCGCAGGTTTAATGTTCCTTGTTTTTGTTTTTTTGGGATGTTACCATCAGCTGACTTAACATCTAGTTTTAAGACGTTATTTTAGGTTATATTATGCTCACATGGTGCATATACTTCTAATTTGTGTGTAATCAAAGTGCTTCAAACTAAGTGACCCACAGAAAACCTGGGGTCACGTGACTGAACAGGAGACCAACAGGATCTCTTTCGGTCTGACTTACTTACTGTATCTAGCTTACTATCATTCAATTCATAGGTGTTTGTGTTTTGCTTTTTACTAAACGGTATCAGGCTGTCTGCCCACATCTCTGTGCTTCTTTTAATTCTACGTTTTCCTCTTGGGAATCAACCATGGTATCTTTTCTTATCTAATGCAATGATTTCTCACCATATGGCAGACTGAAGGTGAGCAGGTCCAAAATCCACCACTGAAAAATTGTTTGCAGGAACTGATAACTGGCATCAAAAAGTGTGTTTGTTGATGAATGAACTACTGGAGTTAAAACTCCAAGGTTTCGATCCCTACATGTATCTGGTTCTTGATTCCCAGCTCTACCAGTGACACTTCTGACCAGGATGAGAGTTCATCAGCAGTGACTGCCATCCAATCAGATTCATGCAGAGACTGCTCTCAAACAGGGGGCAGTACATTCGTCAAAGAAATGCATCGTGATTTGTTTAAGACTCAACAACGAGGACTGAGTTGGAACATTTACGCCTTCAACTTCATCTTGTGTCACTATTGTCTGCAAACCACGCTGCAGGTCCTTGACAGTACAAATTCATGTCACTTCACAGAGGTTCACAAATGTATATTTACACACCAAATACTGTGACTGAGCACTGATACATCCCAATATACTGTAGCCTGATCTACGACATTATACCCCAGTACTCACCTTCATAGGTTACACGCCGATACGCCCCACTACACCTGAATGCAGAATGAAAAGCAGCAGTGCTCATCATTCAGACTGGAGCAGTGATTTAATGTTGTCCCCGACAAGGAAATAAGAAAGGAAGGTGCAGGTTCAGCTCCCCCTCTCATACACACAAAACAGCAAACATACAAACACACCAGCCCCACACCCCTCCAGTCATATCAGCAATCTAAAATTTCACTTACATTCCAATTGAATACAACCTATCATCACAGGCCGGCTTTATCTGCTGTGATATATACTCGCAGGCTGAGGGAGGGAGGAAGGGAGGACCACGGTGAACCTATTTGTGTTTATGGCTTTGCAGGGAAAGAGATAAATGACCTCCCGTTTTTATTTGGTTTTAATGAAGTAGGGACCGAGGGACTCCCCAGCATCCCCTTCTCTCTCCACGCCTGTCCTCTTCCTCTACAACCCCCCCCCCCCCCCATGCTGTCCTCCCCCTCCGTTCACCCACCTCCTTTTCCTTGTTTGTGACCTAGATGCAGGACGGTTGACAAAGGACACAGGTTGGAAAAGAAACTCACCTCTCTCAAGGTGTGAAGTGTGAAGTGGAGTGGACGAGGCGCCAGGCGGAAACTTGTTAACCCGTGCGGTCTCACAGGCTAAGAGGAGGTCCCCTGGGTGGGGGGGTGGGGAGGTCAGGGGACGGGGGTGGGGGCTGGGTTGGGGCGAAAACATTATATTTGGCCACCGCATGTTTGCCTTACCAAACGGCCATGCTGCCTCGCTGTTAATTGGACGCTCGGGCCCCCAATTAAGGCCACGACTCAAAAGGCAACCGGGGAGAAAAACAAGGGGGAACACACACACGTGTGCACAAACAGCACAAACACACACACACACAAACACACACTTTCTCTCTCCTCCTTCCCCTCCACGCTTTCCATGGGACTTCATTAAGAGTGTGGTGAAGGGCCTCCTGCGGGAGAAGGGACGTGGACTCACACACATACAGTACACACACGCGCAGGCATAAACGCGTCTGTAGCGAGGGCACACACTCTAACAAATGTTTGCGTGTACACACAGTTTGGTGGCAGCAGCCGGTGGCCTGGCGGTCTGCAGCAAGAGCTCCGAACACACGCCGAGTTCCTATTGGATGCTTGACATTCTTTAATTCAGTGCATATACACTTATTAACATCTGTCTTTTCCTGCGTGTGTGTCACTGGGATCCATCCAGGTTTGACAGGTTTGCCTCCTGGATTTTCCATTGCTGCCCGATGACCTTTGACCTCTCCAGTGCGTGCTGTGAGTGTTTTTGGTGTGGTATTCACGGACAGGTGATGTTGTCTGTTCCCTGTCCTGTGTCGAATGGTTTGTTTTCAGTGTTGACTCCTGATGACTTGACCTGAAGGCCCACTGGGATGACTCTGAGGGCCCCCGTCATACCTGCTTGTACTTGTTGACCTGGCATGCCCTTCGGAGTGCACAGGAATCCCACTCACACGGACCAATATCTCCATTTAAACTCTAACCACCTCATGCAACATAACAGATGAGGGGTGAGGACCTTAATACACAGAGCACAACATCAGAAAGGAGGGGCATGCAGCAGGTCTGAGGGTCCCTCTGGGCCAGCGGGTACAAGAAGTGGATGATGAGAATCCCACCCTGACCAAGATGCCATTAGATGTCAAGATGTCTCTGAATCAAGATGGGGTCACAATCTCTCCCCATATGTGATCATGTGTTATCTCATAACGTCAGTCCATGTCACAGGAAGGCACCTGAACCAGCTCCATCTGCTGCTCAGGACTGTGAGATGTGCTTAAAAGTTCCAAAAGCTTGTCACAGTCATATATGCTATAAATAGTTTGAAGCTACAATGTAACGGGGCAATCAGGGTTTAACTCAAATCAGTACGCAGTCATTTCTTTGTCTTGATCTTGAATAAATATCCATAAATAAGACCTGTTCTTCGTTATCCATGTCACGGCTCTCAGTTGAAGCCAGATTAAATTCCAGTCTGTTTGTTTTCATGAGGAATGTTATACTTGTAGGTATACCTGAACCTTTTTCAGTTTGATTGAAGTACTCTGATAAACACATACATTTCCCACCTAGTATGAAGATAAGCAACATATATGTACAGGGCTTCTTACCAAACAGTAGTAAAGGAATCAAAAAGTGTTAACACTTTTAAAGCAGGCTATATGACTGAATATGTGTCTTTCCATATTTTCATACATTTTATGGAAGTTTGTGTACTTGGAGAGTCTCTATTGCAGAGCTGAAGCCACAAGCATCACCTAAACCAGAACGTTCATGTAACAGTGATCTGAAGAAGACCTCACAGCCTACAGTCTCCAAACAGCAACATCCAAGCTGCTAATAATCTGGCAAAAATATGCAGCAGTGGTAGGATGTTGGATGTTGCAGGGTGTGCAAAGCCATCAACCTAACAATCCCGAGAAATGTGATGTAGATATTTCTTTCCTTTTTCTAAATGTAGCTGTGTTGTTATTTGTCATTTGTTTTTAAATGTTTGGCTCACTCTTTGCCTTTGATTTATATTGTAGCTGGTAATTTTTTCTACATTGGTATTATTGATTGTTGTGTGTTGGTTTGGACCACAGGATGATTAGCAGCTGTGATGGTGGAATACAATGGAAGCTATGGGGATCCAATAAAATAAGCAAAAAAAAAAAACACATTCCAGCTCACTGTAGCTCTTGGACACAAACCATCTTCACATAAAGTCTCATACAGCAGGTTCTGTTGAATCTGCAAAGCAGCAAGTTTGATCCAAAGTCGAGGAGCTCTGCTGGTGAAGAACCAGGCAACAGATGCAAGCTGTTAATGGTATTAAAGGTCACATAAGTCTTGAATTTCCTTTATTAAGACTTGATATAGGAAAGTTAAAACTAAAGCTTAAAAACAGATATTAATTTGAAAAATATGCTTATTTTGGCATTACCCTGAAAGTAATCCTCATTTTACAGTTCAAAACTGTGTTCCTATGCAAATGTGTGAGTAGAATCCATCATCGCTCCTCTCAGATGAGTGATCTTTCTCTGCAAATTATGGTGTAATTATCTAATGCAATGCAATTTCTAATTATAGAAAAAAAAAATATATTAGTTTGCCTTTACACAGGTAAGGAGAAAGCATGCTGTGAAAGTACCTTGCAACTTCTTGTTTGCACTCTTTGCAACACGCCCAGGCTGCAGTGTTTTCTCTTCACTTATATTTATTTACTTCACTCCCACAATCTGACGAGAGCCTGGCAAATGAAATGAAAAAAGGAGAGGAAGTGTTAATATTTAAAAAGGTCGAGTGTCTCCAGGAGCGTTGCATGTCTTAGAGGGATGATCCTCGGGGACAGCAGAGCCATCACTCTGCTGCTTTTTGGACTGTTTGGAAATGAACAAGAAACTCTGGTGGTTAGGCAGCGAAAAACGATGTTTTCATCCTCTGGTCATGCAACAGTTTCATGGGTGCGAGTGTTCGCTCCATCATGAACTTTTTATGATAGGTTATGAATTTGGTGTCAGTGCTCTTGGTGCTTTTGTCTCAGAGTATTTATCTGAGTGGCTGACTGTGTCGGAGGGTTAACTGGAGGAGTTTGTTCACCACATGCCAACAGTCATCTGTGACATTCCACTAACCTACACACACAGAGAGTACACAGAGGTATAATCAGTGGTGTAATTACTGTACTGTACTAAAATACAACTTTAAGGTACTTTATGTAGGTATGCCCATGTTATACAACTTTATACTTCTACTACATTTCAGAAAGACATATTGTACTTTTTACTCAACATTAATTTGATAGATATAGTTGCATTACGAATGAAGGCTCTGCACACCCACACCAACTACACGTCAAGTCAGGTGTAAAATGCATGGAGCTGGGCTGGGTTTTTCATGATGTCACCTAGGTACTGATAAGAAAGATAAGCTGGTTTCTAACAGGTACAACAACGCCACAAAAAGGTGAGGGAACAGTTTGTACAGGCTCACACTGTCCTGAGAAGATGCCGAACTAGGCAACATAAAGTGATAATAAGTGTGTGGGTTGACTGAGGATGTGCTAGAGCTTTAATCAAAATTTACATACAAAATACAGACTTGATGTACAAGAAACCTATGATCACTTTATTAAATGGTGTGAATTTTTACTAATTCATCCACTTCTGAGGAGTCTCAAGATGTTTGGTATGAGCACCAAAAACTTTTATTGTTGGACCATTGAGATGTCTTGACAGCCTGTATCACAGTGAGGTTTGACAACCTGACTGCTCAGGACTTCATAACATTTACACCACTCGCTGCAAAAAAAACCCAAAACATAATTGAGGACACCAGCCACCCCGCTCGTGTAATGTTCTCGCTCCTTCTATCTTAAAAATGCTATCGGAGCATCAAATCACACTCCCCGCGTCTCAGTAACAGCTTCTTTCCACACGCAGTCAGGCTGCTGAACAGCTGACTCACACATATGCACCTCACACTGTTGCTGTAATGTATGATGAACTATATTGTGTGCACTGTTTCTCTTTTGTTGTGGTGATGGTGTGTCCTTTGTGTGAAGGCAGAGAGAGCCACGGAGCACAAGCATTTTATTGTATTTTTAATATACATGACAATAAAGTTGAACTTGAACTTGCGATTATCAGCGTCATGAAATGTGTCTAATAATCCCTCACTGCACAGGGAAGCTGTGTACACAACTACAGTAGGTACAGTAGGTCCACGGTGACTCTGATGGATCTTTACGCTTTCTGTCTCTTTCTGACTACTCTGTTCAACTTTGTTTTCTCTTCCAAATAAGTTTGACTGACCTGAGGGTTTGTTTACTGCTGACTGCTCCTGTTTGTTGCCCCGTCACAGTTTTAGAATTTCAGAATTGTATTAATGTTGCAGTGTTCCCATCTTATCAATTAACTTGGTGAGTGTGATCTAATTATTAGAAATGATGGCCAAAACCATGACAATGAGACCCAGGTTGTGATAAACCGTAATTATGCATTAAAGCAAATGGGTAGAAGAACAAAATGGAAAGGAGGATGATTTATGGTGCATTTTATCACAACTACGCGCACAACGTATCTCATAATCCATGCTTGCAGGGCTTTACCGCAGGGTTGTAGTCTTGTTTTTATGATACATGAAGAAGAACACCTTAATTACAAGGCTGTCTCTCAGGAATGTTCTCGTGATTTGTGGACAGCTGTATGAAAATGAAAATGGACCGCAGTCACTGACTTGGAGGGATCCTAGTTAACAGTCATGGTTACATGTCACCTTTGTCCCAGGCCATCTCTCTTTCTGTCTCTCTCTCTCTCTCTGTCTCTGTCTCTCTCTCTCTCTCTCTGTCCACTCTCACTCTCTCTATCTCTCTGCTGTAACTGTAAAACACCAAATGCCAAAGAAAAAAGCCACAACAAAAAGCAGTAAATGTTGCGTGGCCCTATTTTGAATCACTGCTAAACAAGACATCCCCACATCTGCGCGTCACCCTATATCACTCCCTGTGCGACTACCAGGGGGACATGTTTGAGCAACGTGCCATAAATCCCATTTATTACACATTAAGCAGTAACCCTGGAACATGTGTTTCGAAACCTGGCCTCGCACCATGCTTCCCAGTCCCCAATTAAAAGCACATTATGGTGCTGGTCCATGGGACCTGGTCAGACAGTCAGAGTGCTGCTGAACCAGCACTTCCTCCAGGCTTGGCCGCAGGCCTCTCTTTATGGAGGCGTGTTTGCCGACAGGGAACAAGGGACACCAAGTGTCATGGCTGTCTGTATTGATCTGACTCTGTCAGTGTGTCATGCTGGGGACACACTGGAAGGCTTCATAAATCCTAATCCATTTTTCAAAAGGAGAAGTATCACCAACTAATGGTGTTTGATGGACGACACGTCTCAACTTCTTCCCGCTGTGCAAAAATGAAGCCAAAGTATCCCGGATACGGGTGCTGCCATCTTGAGCTGCTGACGTCATTTGGAACCAGAACCTATGCAGTAGTGATCGGGGAGTGGACCTGTGGTATCAAACGCCTGCAGATTAATACAGTTTACTGCAGAACAACATCCCATTTTGTCTGTTTTAAACAGACAATCACAGTCATTGTAAGTTAGTTAACTAAAGTAATTCTCCTTTTAACGTTCCTACACTACGTACAACTCCCCAAAAAGAAGTCTGCAAGGCTACTTCACTCAGGACAAAAGAAATATCGCAAAAATTAGAAAGGAAATAGCGTTCTGCCAAACTGGAGGAATCTCAGACACCTTCCTTTCTATAATGTAGGACGAGTGTAGGAACTACAATCAGCTCAGCGGGTGTTAAAATAACATGAATGAAAAGTAACGACTACTAGGAATCAGTGCTAACGTTGGCAAACTGGCCTCAGCATTCCAAGTGGAATATAAACATGACAGGTCCTACCAAATGTTAAATGTTGTAAAGGGACAGACAGATGATTGGATGACCTACCTGTCTGTCTACCTAACTACCAGCCTACCCGCGTGCACTCTGCCCGTGCACTCATTGTACATGACCGAAGTCTTCCTGATGTCTAACGTTACCACATCTAGCTGCTGCAAGCTAGCCAGCAATAAGTTACTGCATCAACTCAGTTTTTAATATAATGTCCCGATACAAAATGGACTGCATTTATATCATGCTTTTCTAGTCTACCGACCAGTCAAGGCACTTTATAACACATGCCAACATCCACCCACTGATGGCGGAGTGGCCGTGGCCAGGAGCGGTTAGGGGTTAGACATTTTCTCTGCAGGAGTGGGGTTCGAACCAGTAACCTTCCTAACTCGACGACTGCTGTACCTGCTGAGCCATGAACATGCAAGATTGACAAGTGTCAATGCTAATGTTCGTTGTTTACGCTGATTATGATAATGTTAGGTGTTTCCTACATGTGACTGAGATGTAAGGGAGTTGGATATGGAGGCATGTTTGTATATGTACATGTTTAGGATATATGTCTCTGCCCTCTCGTGGACTCGTCCTCCAGCAGGAGTCAGGCACTGCAGGTTCATGTGTTTTGGGGGAGTGGCTTTGGAGAGAGGCTGAAGGGAGGGTGGGATTTTTTCAGTTGGATACTTTCAAAATCCAGTTTCTCTGGCTGGTTTCTCCAAAGTTACCTACCCCAGCTTTAAATTGCTGGACTGACATTGTATCAGTGTTCAGCTATACGCATCTCTAAGCAACACCGGCTCATGGAAACATAATTAGTTTTCACAATTACGTCCAAAATCAGTTTTTATCATCCATTAAAACATTTAAAAATATGTGCACTAAACTGTACATATTAAAGTATTATTATAGACTATAATTCCTTGCACAAAAAGTTGAGAATTTAAATTTCAGCTCAAAATATGTATTCCAAGCTAGAGATACTGAAGTGATGTCAGTTTAATACATTTCTGACAAGCCCCAGGAAAAATTATACAAGAGGTTTTGACATGTAAAATTAGAGAAGTGTCCCTTTACAGAGTTAAAAGAAAAAGACAGAATATTCTGCCAGCATACGCAGCCTTATTCTCATCAGCACCACTGCTCTACTTTTCAGCTGATTGGGAGTGGTTGTGTCATTTTCAAGAATGCTTACATTGCAAATTCACGTCGGTGCTTGCAGGTAAGAAGGCTGGACCCCCCCATGCCCCAATATCACCACTGCTGCTGTGATGCAACCCTGCTTTTTCCTTTCAACACCACTCTTGCTGATGCAATCTTGTTGGCGGCAGAACATGCTGCTGTTATTACTGCTCTGCTTAATTACATCCTGTGTGTTCATGTGCGGAGGGCACTGTGTACATGTTCGACTGTGCACTTGCATTGTTGCTCATAATAGAATCGTGTGTGCACGCTCCGAGCCTGCTTGGCACACATTGTTCATTTTGTGTGTGTATATGTGGCTGTGCTGAATTTTTTTGTGTCCGAGGTGTCCTTGGAGATCAATCCTCTGCATCTCGTCTTTAATGAAGGCCCCAAAGAGAGAGGGAGAGCGAGGGGGAGGGGGGAGGAGGGAGGGGGGTTGCTAACACCACTGTCCTGGCCCCTGGGGTCAAGGCGAGCTTTTTCATTGGCTCCGGCTAGCCAGTTAATGCTGCTGGCTGGCGTAGCACTGGCTGAGCCTCGCCACCTCCTGTGGCCACTTTACAATCACTAAACTGACAAAGGGTGCGCTGGGCCGCGGCCAGGCAGCGGGGACATCCGTCTGCAGCGTCCACCACAACACACACACTAACTACCCCAATGACACGGCGGACATTAGTTAGCATGGCAACAGGCTCCTCATCTGGGAGAGGGAGGTGGGGGAACACACACACACACACACACACACACATGCCTGATCCCAGGGGAAATATGAACTTATTTATATGAAAACAAATGCTCTCCTTTTGTCATTCTATTTGGAAGCAGGGTGCAATTTTACATTAAAGTCAGTTAGACCTTGACCAAAACCTAACTAGGCCATGGCTTAAACTTAATATATAACATTCTTAACTAGTGCTGAAACAATAAGTCAATTAATCAATTCTTCGATCAACAGAAAATTCATCAACTTAGAGAATGTATTAATCTCTTGCTTCCAGCTTCTCAAGAATGTGCTGCTTTTCTCAGTTTTATATAATTGTAATTCCAGTTTCTTTGGGTTTTGGACTGTTGGTCGGACAAAGCAAACAATTTAAGGATCAGAAAAATTTTCTGACATTTCATGGACTGGATAATTAACCATCAGTTGCAGCGCTAAACCTAATTAACCCCTGACTGAAGTATATGCTAACTTAACCCTTGGCCCTCAAAAGAGAGCCAAAACTAAAAAGAGGGGCATTCTTATGAAACAAGGCCAAGCATCTACAGCCATGCCAGCGGCTCTGAGGCAGTAATTCTCACCGTACAGAAAAACAAAATGTAAGTTGGATAAAAGTTGAGGTCCAAAGTGTGTTTTTTTCTTTGTTATGGGGAAGTCAATGTAAAGATGGTAGTGGCTGTCACGCTTACATGTTTGCAATCATGATGTTAACATGCCGATGTGTAGTAGTTAATGTTTATGTTCACCATTTCAGTTTACCATGTTAACATACAAATTACCCCTTAACACCAGGTAAGCTACAGCTGAGGCTGATGGGATGTAATTCGCTTTGAAGGTATTTGATCATAAATCAAAGTAGTGGACACATTCAAATTCTGATCTGATGATGGCGCTAGATGAAAAGTTGGAAGTGATTAGGATTCATCCTATGGGGAAGATGAACTTTGTACCACATTTCCTGGGAATTTGTTTTATTAGTTAACTTAAATATAGTTATATAGTTATTTCACTCTAGAGTCTGTGGTGGACTCACTTTGATTTGAAAATTTGTTGTTTTGTAGACCAGGTACAAAGTGAGTTAAAGCAATATTGGTTCATCTTATTTGACAAGTGAAGTTGATATGATAAATTGTTTATTGTTACAGAGCAACATTGTCATTCATTTGGAGTGTTTGTGTCCACCTGATGAATGTAAGTCCAACATTATCTCTCTTTTAGCTGTTTTTGGTCTCCTCCTGAGAGTATATAAGCTACAGTATATATATATATATATATATATATATATATATATATATATATATATATGTCTCTAGCTGTAAATGCTGCACTATGTTCACCAGCTGGTCTCTAACTGTGTCTGTCTGCTGTTTGCTGCTGAGCTGGTCGTGTACAGTGGGTTTATCAGAGCTTTTTAAGCAAACAGCTTGATGAGTGCTGAGAATAATCAAAATGGTAAAACCAAAACAATGAGCTGAAAGACACTAAAATGCTCCATAGGGCACCAAAAGGTAGGGGCACAACAGAGCAGGTGACATTCCCTGTGGGTTTGTTCCTATGAGTGACTCTTTCACAGCACACACAGTCATTTGACCCATTGCTCATATAAAGATATTGATTGGTGCAGCTTTCACAGCTATGAGGATATTATACACACACACTAAATTCCTCACACAAAAATGTTTCAAATGCACGCCTGCAGCTAAATGTCACAAATGTATGAACCAAAGTTTTGCACACACAACATGTAGACACACAAATATGTAGGCCGAGACACCTTCACTGAACCAAACATTCTCACACACGACCCCAGTCGATCTCATTCTCAGGTGTACTGTGGCAGCTTGTCATACAGCAGATATTTTATTCCCCCGTAATAGTAAAAAATACAAAAAAGTCTTTCTGACATGTATGGAGGGGAGGGGGTCTTTCCTTATGATATTTTCAATCACAATATGTGGCATGACACTGCTCACTTAACGCCTCCATTTTATGTTGACAAAGGCCTCCCTCTCTCTTTCTCTCTCTCCAGACATATCAGCAAAAGTGGAACAAGAGAAAGAGAGAGTTGGCGGCATCAAAGCGGGCCTGTCAGCTCATAGGCTCATAGGTACGGGCCTCATCAGGAGACAGTCTTCCTTCCTTTCTTTTGTTTTTCAAACAGACATCTTGAGCCGACGGCAGGGTGTTGTCTAATTAATGACTGAGTGTGTGTGTGTGTGTGTGTGTGTGTGTGTGGAGTTGACCTAAAAAAGTTAATCGTTGAATGTCACTCCCATCACGTTTTGATATGCAGGTTGTCAGGCGCTCTCCTCTTCATGTCCTCGTCAGGGTAATTCTTAACGAGGATGGTGATATGTTGTAGTTGACCCTGCAGCGCTGCAGAAAGATACTCTGTAACTGGCCCAGAGCGGGGAAACTAACGCTATGATATCTGTCGCTCCTGTGTTACGCAGTGTAGTAGCTCGTCTGTCATGTCAGCCGGCTGCTATTCATTCAGTCATGTAGAATCAGTTTAGCATTTTGGATTGCAGCTGCTGACTCTCTGCAGAATTCAGATGTTCTTATACAGCCCTAACGAACTGCACCAAGCTGTCTGGACTCACTGAGAGTCTGTGGCTCTGTGAGCTGGTAGTTCAGCACAGCGCTGCCATGAGCTATCAGCATGCAAACATGTAGCCTACACTTTAGCATGTTGGCTTAGCATGTTAGAATGCTAATATTTGCTAACTAGCAGACAGGCACATGTAAGTTTAAAATCCAAACATAAATGTCAGGTTATTTGTCGTGCGAGGTACTTCTCAGCTTCATGATGAAGAGATGAACTCCAAAGATGTCATCAGGGTTAACTGGACGTCAGGATATACAGCCGCTGTTTCTTGTGAGCACCCTAACTTTTAGGAAGTACAATACTAAATTGCTGGAGTACGCCTTTAACAGCTACATTTCTAAACACATTCCTATGTTCTTGTTATACGTGTGCTTCTCTGCTGTCCTGTCCATTATTGATGGGAGGCTGACGTGTGATAGTCTGAACGGGGCCAGCAGGGAGGAGATGGCAGCTCTGGCACATGGTGGGAGCTTACAGAGCAAATATATTCCATATAAATATATTTTCAAGAAAATCAGAGAGAAGGCTGATGACTGCACTGGTTCAAAGAGCACAGAGACAGAATGTAATATATTAAATTGCTCTCAACATGAAATATTGACAAGATGCACTGAATCGGCTACACCCGTACAGCTCCTAACTCTATAAACGAGTTAAATATTGCAGACCCTTGCTGTGGTGTGATGTAATAAAAGTCTGGTTTACTTGCTGTGTGGAGTGTGGACACTTCATGGTTTACATTGTGTGGATCTTATTGAGCCAGAGCCAACAGCTCATAATGCTCTGTTTTTATTTGAGCTTTGCAACTTTCGTACAATCAATTTCAGGGTCAGGGTTAGGAAAACAGCTGGTGTTTCACGCACACTCGTGGCACTGCGTCTTTGTTTTGAAAAGGTATGGTGAGGTTGTTAGAGGATAATATCTGCAGTTACAACTTTTCAAAATGTAAGTTGCTTTACAAATGATGCATAGGTAAGACACAGAAAAATAAAATAAATACATTTTTTTGTTTTATATATATATATATATATATATATATATACACACACACACACACAAATTTATTGTAATCTATTCAATAGCCACAAATGTCATACTCATAGTGGAGCTAGAGAAAAGTCAGCGGTAAAAGGCACCATGATACATTGTCTGGTAACTGTCTGTACAAAAGTTTGTGCCAATCCAGCTGGACATTGAGATATATCACTGGAAAAATGAAAACTTATCTTGCTGGAGATGCTCGATAAGAAGACAGGGGATCAAGAAAGTCATTAGGATTCATCCAGTGGGGACCATGAGTACCAGTACCACATTTCATAACAAAGCAGCCATGAGTTGCTGGGATGACCACAATCAGGATTCATCCTCTCCTCGCTTCTTCTTAAATGCTTGATATGCTTGTTTTTAACCACGTGTTTGGTGCACATGATAGCTACCTTATGTTTCCTGTCTTCTTTCCAAGCATTGGTTGTGGCGTGCTCAGAAATGAGTGCTACATGTCAGCAAGATGGAATTAAGCGCATGGTGTAAGTATGTCAGGGTGTGAGGAACATGGTTCATGTGGCCACTGCCACCTTTTATTCTTTTTGATCTCACTAGCACTATAGTAACCTCCTCACGTGTTGCCATATTTACTTAAGTTTTCATTGTGGAAAAATCTGGAGTTCACTAGGAATATATTTTTAGTGTCAAACAGAGACGACTCTGCTTCATTTGCCCCCTACTGAATATACTTTTTAATCCTCCAGCTACATTGCACACAGGCAAGCATGTGATCACAAACCCTTGTAGTGCGACTGCATGTGTGTGAAACAAACGTGAATTCGCAATAGCTGCGACTGCGTACACTAATACATCTACGTGTGCATGCAATCGCACACACACAACCTCACAAAGGCTTGACCTCCATGGCAAATTTCAGCCTCATAGGTAGTGGTTGCTATAGGGTAGGCACAGCTTTGTGGACCAGTGAACAGATTGATTTTTGTGGACCAATGAACTCATGGATCAACAAAACGAGATGGCGGGGCTATCCAACACCATCGAAGAAGGAACCTCTGCTGAGTCCAACAGTGGCTCCCACAGGAGACTACGACACACGGGTCATAACTTAAGACAGGGTGTGTGGCTAAAGTATATGGGCAGGGCTTACCATCAACCATGAAAGTGTCTGTGTGTGCATGTGTATGTCTGTGTGTTTGTGTGTCTTTCTACAGAGTTTGGCCATGTTCAGGGATTCTTTTTGCCGGTTGGCTTGAACAGTTAATCAGCTGTCCTTTGGGTCATGACTAACCTTTCCACAAAATCTTGTGCAAGTCTATGAATCTATTAGAAAGTTATGCGCCTCCTAGGCCGCCAAAGGGTGGACAAATTTTAGTGGACTGTCCGACACACAGAGCGACCTTTAGAGCTGCTGGTCACAGCTAGAAAATCATATCATAAGCTTTATCTTGATGGGAAATGTATCCATCCCTCCTAAATCCCAACATACTTAAAATTGCAATTCTATCTTTCTTTATTTCAGTTTCAGTCTTTTTTTCTGTCCTAATCCCTTTGATGCAAAGTGCTTCTGTCTGTCTGTGTGTGTCTGTGTCTGTGTGTATCAGTGTGTGTGTGTTGAAGGCCTATGTCCATGGATGAAAACGTTGGAGGGACTATTGATTCCCTGAAGAATAACTGCTTCTTCCAGGCCGAGTTGCTGCCATCTGTACCTCAGATCCCTGAAGCTTCATCTCTTCTGCTCTTCACTTCTTTCTGTCCAATGACACTAAATATAACCACCAACTGTGTCGCATTTTAACATCAGAAATAAAAAATGTAGCATTTGCATCTTTGAAAAAGCCATTCAGTTGAATGAAAAAACTTCACAGTGCAAGTTAAGTGGATTGTTTCAGGGGCACACATTACGGTACGTAACAGTAATAAGTTAATTTGTTCTTAATTTAATGCTGCATCTAAAAATAGAACAGATCTATAGATAGCACCTCATTAATTATTATGTTAAAAAGGAACATGTTACTTAACATATGACGAACTAATCTGTCCATATGATAGTTGCCAAGTATTTATTTATTATTTATTAATTTTCATTTTATTTATTAATGGTGCAGAGAGCACTGAAATAACACCCACTAATATGTTCCCTTGTTAGTGTATTTAACTGATTAACTTACCTACACTAACTATACTGATTAGCATTATATTTACTGTAGCTGCTGCTGAGTAATGAATAAGTCAAAGAGCTAAAACTTAGTCTAAACTAAGAGATAGCACTGTAGTACGTACACCTTAATCGGTGTACTAGTTCACCATGACTGAAGCATGTTGGCATGTAGTTATGTATGCTTACTAGTTATTAATCATAAGAAAGGGATTAATAATGTAAATACCATTAATCCTCTTCAGCAACCAATAGGGTTCATGGTAAATATGATCTCAAATTGGAGAAACCTTAGCACTGACAATTCTGCTATTATGATCCTCAAAACTACCAGTCAGTTCTGCCACTGTCTCATTAGGCAGTGGTATAAGAAGTATTCAGAACTTTACTTACTAAAAATAGTAACAACAAGTTCTGCATTAAAACGGCATATGCAATTTCAGCACAATATACCTGAAGTTTCAATAAACCCACTGAAAATGACCACGGACCCTGCAGTTACCAGGAGCTATGGAGCGTTTTATCCTCCTTTAGCTGATTGTTTTGGTGTTCTGGCCTGCAAACTTACCTCCTCTTGGCTCTCATCAACCTTGTTTCCAGCAGCAGCAGGCACCTGTTTTCAACACACTACCACCCAGCACTGCAGCAGCAGAGAGAATCAGTCAGCAACTAGCTGGTGAACACGGTCCAGCAGCTAAAGAGGAAGATACTGTGTCAAGAGTTGGTGGAGACCAAAAACCGAGCTAAAAGCGAGAGAATATACATTCTTCAAGTGACCGGTTCCACATGCTTACATGTTCAATGTCTGCTGGATGTGTAAATAAGCAACTGTTTGCTAACATGCACACCATCAATTTTATAAGGTGATAATAAATCAGTGTCATGTTTTCAACTTGTCCCTCTGCCCTCAACTGGTTAAAAAAAAATTTATTATTGCAGCTTTAAAATATGAAAAGTACTCATTATGCAGACTGAGCCCCTTTCAGTATATATAGTATATATATCAGTAATACATTATTTTATTTAAATACTATTATTGATGTGGTAACATATAGGCAGCTGGTTGAGGTGGAGCTACTTTTAACTACTATATATTCTGCTGAGTAGTTAAATGCATTATATTTCATTAGATGAGCACATGATTTGTGTCTGTGTGTAATTTGCCTTCTTTATGGGGACTAAATGCAAGTCCCTATAACCTAAGTCATTCAAATTGGACTTGGTTTAAGGTTAGAGCAAGTAGTGGTTATGGTTAGGGTAAGGGTAAGTCTCCAGGGAATGAATGTAAGTCAATGTAACGATCGCCCAAAGTGTTGGAAACACGACTGTTCAAGTGTGAAAGTGTGTGTGTGTGTGCAGGCCAGGGCCTTAATGTAAGTCTCCTCTCAGTCCAAATATAATAAAGGCAGATGTTATATACACCCTGATGTCAGTAGCCAACAATGTTTTTTTTTAAATTAAGTAGGAAATTCAACTTGTCTAAGTAATGTCTTGCTAGTGTTAGCTAAACTAGTCAAAATATTTCTGCCTGAACCTAACCAAAGAATTGTGTTGCCTTAACTTAACCAAACTGCAACTGAAAACTGAAAATAAAAAATAAAAAAGTAAGTCAACAAAGTCACTGGACTCGAACACCCGCCTCCCAGGTGACCACCAAAGCCTCCACTATACATGCACCAGGCCTCCCAAGGTTAGGTGGAAATAGCTGCCGTCTGACCATACACTCCATATAATGAGTCAGAGGGGGAAAGTAATAATGTTCACAGTTGTCACTTTGAGTATTCCCATGATGTGATATTTTGCATTTTTACAGTACTTCATTTCAGACCTGAATGTTGTACTTTTTAATCCTGTCCCTACCTTTAATGGAGTATCCCATAAAAGTATCCCTACTTCATTGAGAGATCTGGATCCCAGTGGAAAGTACATATTTATAGTACTTTTTACACCACTTCATAATTCTACTCCACTACAGTAGCTACATTTCAGAGGTAATTATTGCACTTTGAGGTTAACTATATTTATTTCACAGCTATAGTCACTAGTTAGGCTACCATTAATTAACATTCATAACATTAAGTTTGAACATACAAAACATATGATTAAAATAGTGTGCATTTTCAGGACTTTCTCCACCCCTGGTTAATCAAAACTCAGAAAACCGGCCCCTTTATGAACTGAACATCAGCCAACATGCACTTACTTTGAAGGTCTAACTTCTTTTAAAGGGATAAGAGTACAGACACACATACACACACACACACACACAGCCCTGGACTGCCCCTTAGTGCTCTCCTGCCCCCTGTAGAGGGCAGAACTCTGCCAAAACACCTTAGGCTCCATGTCTGTATCAGAGGAGAGCAAACAGTGAGAGAAAGAGAGAAGGAAGGAGGGAGGGAGGGAGGGGAGGAGTGGAGAGGCTGTAGCCACAAAAGTGGCATTTCCAGAGCACATCAACAGATACCCCCTCCTATCCCCTACCTCCCTCACCCTCTCTGCATCACCCACCTCCCCTCCCTCCCCAGCCCCAGGCCTCATAAAATTGGACTTATGGCTGGGTTGCCAGCATAAATAAGTCCCTTTGATAGTTAGCGGAAGAAGTTATGACCCTCCTGGGTATGGCGAGGGACAGTGGCAGGGCGGCGTCTGGTGGTGGCTCGCCCGGCGCCCCGTGGCTCTGATCCTCGCGCCGATTCAGGGCACGCTCTCTTCATTACCGGCGGCCACCGGGGACTTGTTTTTTCTGCAAGATTAATGAGTGCCGCGGAAATTCTCCAGCGCAACTCGATAATTAAGTCTTTGTTTATCAAAAAACAAGTTATATTAGGAGCAGGAAATTCACAGTAATTATTCATAATCCTAACAATTCAAGTGTAGCTACCTCATTTGCCTGTGTAATTCTGCTTTTTAATTTCTTGAATATATTTGCATATTAATTTTGCCCATCGGCTGCTGCTGGGGCTCTGACAGTTTTTTTTACTTTTTCTTTTTTTCCTCCCTCTCCTCGCTCGGTGTGATGTTTTTCGCGGGGGTGAGGCTCAGTTGGGTGGCATTTCGGGCTGGGTGTAATGATAAATTATGAATTTTTCTAATTTGATGCATAATGAAGTAACCCCTTCCCATCCGCTTCCTCTCTGTCTCACTGATCCTTCCTCTCCGGCCTCATCAGACACCCCCCCTCCCCTCACCCACACCAACTCCCTCCCTCTACCACCACCACCTTCAGCCATGTGGTCATTAGGGACAGAGAAGCCACGTTTCATTGGTGTCAAAGGCTGTCTGGTGGGCGAGGGAGAGGAGATCAGCAGCCATCGGCCAACATGGCATCCTGTCCAAGCCCTCTGCTCTGACTGACTCTCTGTGCCCTGGCACCCTGCCTGCATCCTCTCCTCTCCTCTGCTCTCCTCTTCATCCATCTCTCCCCTACTCTCTTCATGTCTACTTTCTTCACGTCCCCTCTTTCCCCCTCTCTTCTGTTGTCCTCTCCTCTTCTTGATTCCCCTTTCTCTTCTCTCCTCCCCTCCTCCTCTCTTCTTTTCCTTCTTGCTCCTTTTTATTTTCTTCTTTCCATCTCTCCTCCTCTCTCCTGTTTTCTCCTCTCTGCTCCCCTCATTCCCTGTTTCCTCCTCTCTTCTCCTCTCCCTCTGTTTTCTCTCCTCCCCTCCTCTTGTTTCATTCTCTTCTCCTTTCTTGCCTGTTTTCTCCTTTCCTTTCCATCTTCTTGCTTCTCTTCTGATATATTTTTCTCTTCCCCTCTGCTCTCTTTTCCTTTCATCCTCTTGCATCTCTTTTATTTTCTCTTTTTTCCTCTCCTCTGCTCATCTCATTTTTCTTTCTCTTTTGCTCCTCCTTTCAATCCTCTTGACTCGAGGCTTGTCTCACTGTTTGTGCCCAGAAGTTGTGTGTATCTTCATGCATTAATGTGTGAGTGTGTGTGTGTGTGTGTGTGTGTGTGTGTGTGTGTGTGTGTGTGTGTGTTTATGGCATGTTTGTATGTCTGAGGACGAGCGCAAATCCCCTCGTCCTTGATGAAAACATCTTCGCAGTACACTGACATATGTTTAAGTGGTGAGAGTGCAGCGTTTGTTAAGTGCTAAGCGTTACACAACACTGACTGCTGCTGTCATAAGGAAATGAATATTGATGATCTTGGGCCCCGTGATGCATGCTGGGTGACACACTTAAAATTACAGCCCTGCAGCCATTTAGACTACATGCACTCTCTCACACACACAAACACACAATCTGACACTTAGCCACCAATATTAGATACAGAGTAACCTTTAACCTGCTCTGGTGATAAATACACAATGAATTAATGAAACTTGTGCAACTGCTTTATTCAATTGGAAATGGACAGTGCAGGGAAATCTCCTGAATGGATCAAAATTGGTTGAGCTTGACTTTCAGGTGATGACCCACACATGTCTGGAAGGAGAAAAAGTGTTGACATAGCACAAGAAACTTAATGTGATATATATGCAATACTGTGAGAAATATGATGTACAGTATAAATGTATTTATGTATGTTAGTAAGGTGTTGTTCCACCGCAAGCCTCCAGAACAGCTTTAGTGCTCCTCGTCATAAAATGTCCAGATGTGTGGAACTCCGACACAGGGATGAACACCAGCCTTCCAAAAGATACTTCCTCATTTGGTGTTTGGTGATGGTGGTGAAGCACTGTCTGACATACAGTATGTGTTCTATACTTGCACCATAAATGGCGTCCCGACAGGCAGCATCACGGTCTGGTTTGGGAACAGCACCAACAGGGATCACCTGGCCCTGCAGAGGGTGGTGCGGTCAGCTGGACACACCATCAGATGTCGACCCTCAGCCCAACAAGACATTTCAGAATCAGAATCAGAATCGGGTTTATTGCCATGTAGGTTTTCACATACAAGGAATTTGCCGTGGTGTATTGGTGCGTAACAAGTACAGACAAGTAGTGCAAAAGTCAACATAAGATAAATATAAGTAGGATTAAAATACTAAAGTACCAAATATGTGCAATATATATTTTAAAGATGAAAATGAAATAAAACTAAAACTGCAGGAATGTGCAAAATTGTCCAGGGAATGTGTAACGGTTTAAGTACGTTCTGTAGTCCACAAGTGTGCGCTAATGTAACGCATTGCGACGGGGGAATGTATGTTAATGTACGTGGAGTGTCTGTTGGGGGAGGGGATAAGGGTCCGTGTCAGTGGGGGTCTCGGGTCTTGTTAATCAGGCCTGCTGCAGACGGGAAAAAACTCTTCTTGTGGTGTGAGGTTTTGGTCCACATGGACCACAGCCTCCTGCCAGAGGGGAGAGTCTCAAACAGTTTGTGTCCGGGATGGGAGGGGTCAGCTACAATTATCCTTGCACGCCTCAGGGTCCTGGAGGCGTACAGGTCCTGGAGAGATGGTAGATTGCAGCCAATCACCCTCTCTACGGAGCGGATGATACGCTGCAGTCTGCCCTTGTCCTTGGCAGTAGCAGCAGCGTACCAGATGGTGATGGAGGAGGTGAGGATGGACTCGATGATGGCAGTGTAGAAGTGCACCAACATCGTCTTTGGCAGGTTGAACTTCTTCAGCTGCCTCAGAAAGGACATCCTCTGCTGTGCTTTCTTGGTGATGGAGCTGATGTTCAGCTCCCACTTGAGGTCCTGGGAGATGATGGAGCCCAGGAAGTGGACAGACTCCACAGTGTTGACTGGGGAGTCTCTCGGGGTGATGGGGGTAAGTGGGGCTGGGTTCTTTCTGTAGTCCACAACCATCTCCACTGTCTTGAGAGCATTGAGCTCCAAGTTGTTCTGGCTGCATCAGGTCACCAGATGGTCAATCTCCCACCTGAAGGCAGACTCATCCCCACCAGAGATGAGCCTGATGAGGGTGGTGTCGTCTGCAAACTTCAGGAGCTTGACAGACTGGTGACTGGAGGTGCAGCTGTTGGTGTACAGGGAGAAGAGTAGAGGGGAAAGAATTCAGCCTTGAGGGAAACCGGTGCTGATGGTCCAGGAGTCAGAGACATGTTTCCCCAGCTTCACATGCTGCCTTCTGTCGGACAGGAAGTCTGTGACCCACCTGCAGGTGGAGCCAGGCACGCTCAGCTGGGAGAGCTTGTCCTACAGCAGAACTGGGATGATGGTATTGAAGGCAGAGCTGAAATCCACAAACAGGATCCTGGCGTCCAGATGCTGGAGGATGAAGTGGAAGGCCAAGTTAACTGCATCATCTACAGACCTGTTAGATCTGGAGGCGAACTGCAGGGGGTCTAGGAGTGAGTCTGTGATGGATTTGAGGTGGGACAGCACAAGGCGCTCGATTGACTTCATTACCACAGAGGTCAGGGTGACGGGTCTGTATTCATTAAGTCCTGTGGCCCTTGGCTTCTTGGGAACAGAGATGATGGTAGAAGTCTTGAAACAGGCTGGTACGTGGCATGTCTCCAGTGAGGTGTTAAAAGATATCCGTGAACACTGGAGACAGCTGGTCAGCACAGTGCTTCAGGGTGGATGGAGAGACAGAGTCTGGCCTGGCTGCTTTGCGAAGGTTCTGTCTCTTGAGTAAGCTGTTAACATTCCTCTCCAGGATTGAGAGAGGTGTCACTATGGAGGGGGATGGGGCCTCTGAGGTGTGAGGTTGTGGAGAGGCCCAGGCCCCTTCTCTGGTGGGAGAGGTGAAGCTGGTGGGCTTGGGCTGGCGGATGGAGTCACGGGGGATGGTGTCTGGACTGTCCCATTGTCTTTCGAAATGACAGTAGAAGTCGTTCAGGTTGTTGGCCAGGCGCAAGTCGTGAGCAGAGTGGGGGGCTCTGGGTTTGTAGTTGGTGATCTGTCTGAGCCCCTTCCAGACAGATGCAGAGTCGTTGGCTGAGAACTGTTGTTGGAGTTTCTCAGAGTACAGTTGTTTAGCGACTGCTACCTCCTTGCTAACCTGTGCTTGGCCTCTTTGAACCTGCCTCTGTCTCCATTCCTAAATGCTTCCTCCTTTTGCGACCGTAGCTGTCTGAGTTTGGCTGTGAACCAGGGTTTGTCGTTGTTGTAGCTCACCCTGGTGCGTGATGGTACACAGCTGTCCTCACAGAAGCTGATGTAGGACGTCACAGCCTCTGTGTACTCATCAGGAATCAGGTAGATCATGATGTGGTCAGAGTTTCCCAGTGGAGCTCGGGGGACTACGTGGTAGGCACTGCTGACTGTGGTGTAACAGTGATCCAAGGTGTTCTCCTCTCTGGTGGGGCACTTAATAAACTGTCAGTATTTGGGGAGTTCACATGTTAGATTTCCTTTGTTAGATGTAGAAAAGTCTCTGTTTTCCCCACCAGTAGCTGAAGTTTGTCCAGTTGGTTGCACAGTGAACACACGCTGGAAAGGAATATTCCCGGTAACGGTGTGCGAAATCCGTGTCGGCGGAGATGCACGAAAGGTGAAGGCACCTTTGACAAGAATGTCCAGTAATTCCACAGATGAAGCGATGAAAGTGGGTATTAAAACCACAGGGGTTGCAGCCCTGATGTTCATGAGCTCTTCTCTAGTGAAAGAGCTCCCGGTACTGTAGCAAACAGTACCGGAAAGAAAATAAGAAAATAAGAAAAAAATAACACGCACCAACACACCGAGGCGACTGTCTGTGGCGACCTCATTCGGTGATAGACCAGGAGGTGCAGGACGCTGGCCGAGAGGATCATAAATACCTCCATTACCCCAACAACAGACTCTTCTCTCTGCTGCAATCAGGGAGGCCTTACAGCTTCCTGAAGACCAGAACAGAGGATGAGAAGGAACTTCTTCCCTTTTGGGTGACTCTTCAGGGTGACTCTACAGAAGACTTTGCACATAATTTATAATCCATAGTTCATAACTCATCTACCTGTCATACCTTCCCGTCATACTGATGTAATCATCAGCACGTATATGAGGCCTACATACAGTATATTATTATGTACTGTCTGTAATGTTTTATTGTTTCACTGTTTCATTTTCTGAAACTTACACATGAAAAACATTGAAAATCATTACTTATTATATTGTTAATTTTTATTCTATTTGATAGATTTCTATTTTATTGTATTTTTGCTAGACTCTTTTTCTTTTCTGTTGTTAGATTCATCTTTATTATATTTTACTTATCTATTGTTAGACTCGTTCTGAAGCTAGGCAGCTAAGAATGTGACAATAGAACTTGATTTAATTTGAGTTGGTTTGAGATCTGGGCCTGATCAGCATTTTTATGTCACAGATCATAATAGGATGTCAATTGCTTATTGATTGTTACATATTTACATGCCCTGTTGTTGGGTAAAAATCTAGCAACTTAAGACATGAAAAGAAAAGAAAAAGTTTTTTACGCATTCATTCAGCAATTAATTTGTATGCAACATCATAGCACTGTATTACTGCCCTCCACTCCCCGTAATGTGTATTTCTCTATTCCAACTATTATTTACATAACAAATATTCATTAAATGCATGCAGTAAAGCAAAGTGTGTTACATTCTACTATTGTGTGTTCTCATAAATGGTCAGTGGTGGTGATAAACATACACATTTGTAGTAAACAGTAATACTTCACCAAAAAATGAGTCTACTAAGATTCACTGCTTTGAGACATAAAGGGTGACTGCTAAAGTTGGTACAGCCACTTTGACCAGCCCACTTCAAACTTTAAGGGGTGAATCTTTGATTGTACAAAAGAATACTAGTATTAATACTAAAATGAAGGATTAGGGTAAATTGTTTTATCTTCAACACATGAAGTCACTGTTATAGTATTGTTACATTCAATGTTCATCATCTGTACTATTGGATTGGTACCCACATTTTCCACATAAAACCAACATATCACAGCTTCTGCTCTACAGACACTGTGGGCTGTGTAACTGGTTTTTTGGAACACATCAAAACTGAAATGAAATCTTTCTCCACAAATAGAAGGAAACATGTTTGGATCAAACATAACAAACTCCTGCTCCTACAAAAACCCATTTCAAAATCAGTGTAAAAGCATTTCCCATTGTGGTTTAAGGAATATTTGGTGTGTTTAATGTCTCTTAGAGCATACAAAAGCGCTTCCCCCCAGCCAGACTTCAGCCAGACCTACGAGGCCTAAACTTGATCAGAACACAAAAATAATATCTTCCACCACAGTTTATGAAAGGATTTTGTTAGGGCTGCCCAATTATTGAATACAATGGCTACATAATTATAATCACTGAATAATGCCAAAAGGGATCACACTGTATGGATGTGGTAGAGGTTCAGCAGCACACCTCATGATTGGCCAAGTCTGGTATCAAGATGCTGCAAAAGGGTCAAGGTAAAGTTGAAAATATATTTATGTTGCTCTTTCAATGTTAAAAAGTCATTACACACTTTGCATGCTGATTTTCTTTTTTTGTTTTGGTCATTTAGCCACAATGTGCCAATGTGTGTTAGGTGCTTGACTATTTCTTGGCTGGATGCCACCACACCACAACCATCAGAGAGAGTGGTATCAGTCTGAACAACTAACTCTAAGCAAGAAAGAAGATTTCCCAAAATGTGAAACTACTGGGAATTCTCAAATAGTGGACTTTAAGTACTTCAACTGCAGAGGGCACCAGGCATTTATTGGAAGCAGGCTTATATTAGAGACAAGCCTTTATTTCCAATTCCCTCGGTCCCTTATTATATTAATATAAGTATTATTATTAGTTGGTCATATTTTAATATGAAGCTGGGCTGTTCCACTTTCCCCATGTTCCATTTTGTTACAGCATTATGCTGTTAATACAAACTTAATACTTGCTGTATCAATTTCAAATTAAAAGCCCTGTAGCGTTTCAGTGGACAGAATGTGGTAATTTCCTAACAAGGCTTTTACTGTGAGATTTTTGCAGGAACATGAATTGGAAAATGCATTGAGTTGCACAATCTGTAAAACTCACTGAAGTTTATAATTTAATATTTTTGTGTTTGCATACTGATTTGAGCACTTAACTTAAGCAAAGCCTTGTAGAGCAGCTAGCTTGGCTGTACACAGTACACTTAGTTTTGTTTTGATGTGTGTGATCCTTTTCCTTTATGAAGGCTTTCTGAGGCTGACGCCACTGAAGTCTTTTTTTAGCTAAAGTCAGGGCAAAGTAGACAAATCTATGGCCGAAGTTGCATCTCGTTTTTCATATGAAACCATTTCCATTATTTGATCTGTTTTGTTATCATCATACTTTTATTTGTTCTCTCTGAAGATAGCAGTTTCCATTCAAAGCATAGACTCACTCTCTGCTGAGCAACTGACATCCTTCTATCTCCCCTGTCACTGCCAGCATGCTCCGTGATCTCAAAGCCCACGTAAATGTCATAGATTAAACTGAAGCATATTGTTGGATCAGATGCACTGGAGTAGAATCACTGCCTTTTCTGCTGTATACAAGCAGACATATTGTCACCTCTATTAGGCAAACCGATGTTGATGCAAGCCATCTCTTTGACCCCTTGACCTCTGTGAACAGTGGCCTTGTTCTTGGATTAGACGTCATGGCTTGTGCATGTTCTCCATCTATTTGCAGAGTGTCAAAGTTCAGCCATTGCAAACAATTTATGCATAACGCTGTCCATCACAGCCAGCTTGACTAATGTGCAAACCTCTGAATAATCATGGAGGAAAGAGGAGAGAACGCAGACACAGAGATAGAGACGCAGTGAGAAATGGTCATTAAGGAAAAGGAAGGGAGAGTGGGGGGGGAGTCATCGGGCACGTTGGCGACTGGTAATGTGTGATCGGATGGCGGCTACACGACCCTTGTAATTGCAAGGTGTCAAAGCATCCTGCTGCCACCACAGAGGGCTGGCTCAGAATCAGGGTGACACTGGGTGACACCACGGGGGAGTGGGGGTTCAGGTCACCTCATAGTCAAAGGAGGTGATATCTGAATCAAACACAATGCCAGCAGGGGGAGATTTACTGTGCAGAGATGCCAAGAGCCAGCACTCTTATTCCTACTTTACCAACTATTTACCCCATGGAAAACACTACATCCTGTGAATACTGTGAATCTTTAATGGTGACCTTATCCTGCACAAGTAACCTAAAGCAATACAGTCATCCCACTGTCCCTCTGCCACTCCAAACCTCCTATCAAATCAAACAGCATTATTCTCCTTAACTGATATCCCATTGGTTCACACTTTAGAATACTCCCTCATGGTGTTATGTCCTTCAAAATCCTGTTTCAACATGAATTACATCACACAATGGTAGCAAAAAGAAGAGGAAACTTTCGGCAAATGCAAAAATGCCCACTTTGTGTAATTGCAAACTGAGCCCCTCACAAACCTCCGTCATACATTCTCGACGTGTCTGAAGTGCTCGCTGCCATCATATCCAATCTGTGATGGCACTAGGCCATGTAGTGATAAAATGTGCTATTGGACAAGGCATTATTCGTTTCCATGGATATGACCAATACCAAGAGCTTGACTAAGTTAACTGCATCATAGCTGATGCATAGCTGACTGTGTGTTATTGAGCATATGAACTTAATCAGGATTCCTCTGACATTAAGTAGACATGGAAGTGACTGCATATCTTTTCTGGATACACTTGTCTTAATGTTGTGCATTGGCAGGGCAGGAATTTCACTTGTATAGAGAAGTTGTGTAATAACAGCAACCCATAACTCTTTCAATGTAAATATTGTATGTGATAGTTGTGGGAACTCCTCAGCGTGTGTTTCCAGGTGTTGATGTAACTTGAGTCAGCATTGGTTGGGGCTGAAGACTACAAGTTTGAAACTGAAACAAATCTGTTGGTGTAGAGTTATAAAGAAATGAGCTGACCAGACCTCTGATCCTGCAGCTCATCTCTGCTGTAGGCTAGAGGTTCCAGGCCACTACAAGCATAACACACCCAAATCTCCCACCCAACTGTTGGCAGTCGAGTTGCACTGTGGGTAAGTGGGCGCCAGGCATGAACAAGGAAGCGTGGAATACAAAGGATGATATCTCTGGTTCGGCTGCATTAATTGTGATCATTTAAAAAAAAATAAAAAATTCCCCTCGTGAGTCCAACAATGTGATACTGAGTGGAATGCCAAATCATTGGCATTTGTTAAGATACACTTGGAAAAAAAAATCTAAACCCATGACTTACACTTTATCTCAATGGTAAGAATGAGTGGCAGCCAGAGTTAGAATGTCTTTGAACATAGTTAAGATCTGATTTGAAAATACTGGATTCCATGCTGAATGATTTTACAGAGTCAAAAACTCACAGGAACCTTTTCAATGCACAAAATACCATGTACGTCTATGCCTCACGTTAGTTTACACATAGATCTAAATGTAGACTCAGTGCATATCAAGCACATATCAAGCAATAAAACAACATATTATTATTAACTGTTTTTTGGATGCCAAAACACATTCAAAAACTCCCTGTGTATGAATGTCAGTCTGCCATCAAGCTGCCACTGTGACAACAAAGTTTTCCTCTGTGCTCCACCAGGACAAACTGCACCTACAGCTCCGGCACTTCAGTAGCTCTGTCTGCCTGCCACTGTCAGGGTGAAAGGCATGTCGAGTGGAGACAGAGAGCAAGAGGTAGAGAGAGGTAGACATACACAGAGAGAAAGAGGCAGAGGTGGGTGGGGGGGGCTGTTGAAGTTGAAGCCTGTTCTTTTGTGGCGCCCTGCCTTCTGATCATTTACATCAAGTTGACATTCGGAGAGTTTACTCTGGGGTCTGTAATTGTATTCTTTCGCCAGTTCTGCATTGCCAACCGTGAAAATGGAATCTTATCAACCCTGACCAATTTTTAATGTACAAAATGAATTGGCAGGGGTTCAAAAAAAAAAGGGGGGAGCTACAATTCAAATCAGGTGAATGATACACGGCAATTTTTTTTTCAGTGGATGATTGAGCTGCCCCCCCCCCCCCCCCCCAGCAACCTCCCACCACCTTATCAACCCCCCTGCATTCAACTATCATATTACACCGGATTTATTTTTCTTTCAAAGCAAGGGCGAGCACGGGAGGGGGCAACTCAAGGTAAAAATACATGTGTGTATGAACGTCTGTGTGTGTATTCATGCATGCGTGTATGTATGTGGATATACATACCGGTGTTGATTCTGTATGTGTGCATGTTTTTCTTGTGTATGGGGTGGAGACGACGCTTGGAGGAAATGTGTCAGAGAAATGGCACAAGGGGTTAAGTTGCCACATATACAGTACATGGGCACCTCTGAGGTGAGTGAGCTAATTGGACTGATGACCTAAAGCAAAAAAGTGCAGCCACTGGGAGAAGTCACACCACTGCAATAGCCACACATTTTGTGAAACGCAAACGTATGGTTGTTTTTCCTTTGAAACTGTGGTTGGGTGTGAATAAGAAAATGAGAAGGAAATTATCTGTGGGAACAAAGTTTCTACTGGTCACCATGAAAAAAAAAATTCCTTCATGAAACTGTGTCCTCAAGGTCCAGGTGAACTCTGTACATGGAAATTCATGTAGTTTTCATACAAAGGTCATGTAGTTTAGTCCATAATTTCTATTACTTGTGACGACACTGTTCTCACCAGAGTAATTGCTGAGATCTGGGAACACAGCGAAATTGTTACAAAGACCGAAGGAACTCGATCAGTCATGCAATTGACATAACACTAACTCTTGCAACTACTATCTACACCATTTTATTAAGAGGTTAAACCTGAAATTTGAAGTGAATGCATCTCAAATGTTGCTAATAATTCCTTATTATACAGGACAACTCTGTGAATACGACTACAGTAAGTAAAGTAGGTCAATGTTGGATGTTTACAGACGACAAGTATTTATGTTTAAAACTGTTTGCCTTTGCTTTTTTTTTTCCAAAATATGAGGGTCTGTTTACGTCTTGTATGATCACGTCAAGTCAAACTTATTTATATAGCCCAAAATCACAAATCACAATTGGCCTCAGTACACCCTCTATCCCTAGACCCTCAACCCCAAAAAGGCTCAGTTGTATTTGACACATGACATCAGTATAGTAGTTGGAGATGTAATGGCAACTACACACACTTGAGTGACACACTAACTAACCAGGCTGCCGAACACATTGAGTTCTACACTTATTATGATTACTATTACTATGTTTTTGGGAGGGCATTTCTGCCTTTAATCACAGTAGAGCAATTACAGGAAATGAGGGGAGAGAGATGAGGGATGACATGCAACAAAGTTTCTTGGCTGGACTGATACCAGGGACGTTTTTATTACAGGGTGAGGGTCCACCTAACTGTTCCCTCTTTGCAATATTACTCAAAGGATATTTGAAATATAGAAGTGTTGCTATTCGTAATGTTTACAGGGCCTGTTTGGGAACTTTCTCTTCTCTGTAGAATCAACCCTGCTTTTGTGCTGTTCATCCACTTCCAAAACCCTTGCTTTTTCTCAACTAAGTTGCCACGTTATAGGTAATAGATCTCAAACCTATGGACAGCACTGATGCACCAATTCTGTATTCTAGTCCTGAACTTCCAACAGGACAAGAGAGATGAGAAAGAGGACAGCAAAGAAAAAAAACAAAAAACAAAGGGAGCGAAATGAAAGCCATACATATGTTAAAATCGCAGCAGTAATAAAGATTAAGTAGAAGTTAATGGCATCCTCAGTCATGCTCGTGGAGGTAATCTCTCTTTTTTAAATCAAAATTAGATTTGGAGGGGAGGAACAAACAGGGGGTGAGACTTTGGCGTAATATTTTAATCAAATTGTCATGAGTGAGTGGATACAATTAGGGAGGCTGTCAGTCACCAAGGCAGGGACCCTGTTGTTGTTCAGCTGGCAAGGAGACTGGGGGAGGTGGGAGGGAGGATGAGCACTGGATGGGAATGGGAGGGTAAGTAAGAGGGCATCTCATCAGGTGCACTGCCAGTCCGGGACAATGTTGACCCCTCTCAAAATGCCCCTAAACACCTTACCAGAGAAGTTCCTGCCTTGGGTGTCTGCAAAGAAGCATTGTACAGAGCTGCATGCCAGTGTGTATGAGAGATAGGGTTGATGACTTGGAGATTATGATGTTGAGAGACAAATCTCCTAACCGAGTTCAATTAATTACAAAAAGAATAATGAGATAGGCATAAAGAAACAGAACTGGAGATAAAAAAGACTAGACGTAGAAAATGATAGAATAAAACCTTGAGGCACAGTAGAAGAAGAATGAGCCAAAGATATAGAGTGATCCAAAGGAACTCCGTATGAAGGAAAACAAGAGGATAAGATAGGGAAGTTTGAAAGAGCAGACAGTAAAAAGAGTGGGATGAAACAAGCAAATCATCAATCCATGATGTTCCTCCTTCTCACCCTGACCCCCCTCCTTGCTTCCATTCCCTTCCATCTACTCGTTTGCATGAACACTCTAAAGCCTAAACAAGTGTGAAAACAGTTGCTTATTAGCCCAGTTTGGGCCAGGGCAGAGTTTCCACATGTGCACAAACACCATCTCTGTTATCTGTGATCTCAGACCATAGTCTGCTCATGGTGAAATAATCAATTTGTGACATACCTAAAGAGGACCAGGGTTGGTTTCCCTTAATTGGGCCATTACCGGAGCAAGATGCAATGATTAACGAGAAAGGGGCTATGTTATTATTAGCTAGACACTGCATTATTTTTCCCTCCAATGGCTTCATTGGCTGGTTTTTCACCCCTCAGTTAA
This sequence comes from Lateolabrax maculatus, assembly GCA_031216445.1. Classification (NCBI taxonomy): domain Eukaryota; kingdom Metazoa; phylum Chordata; class Actinopteri; order Acropomatiformes; family Lateolabracidae; genus Lateolabrax; species Lateolabrax maculatus. The sequence goes on from CM062205.1 coordinate 3,427,995, forward strand.
GAAGCAAAAACAAGTTCATTTTCAGAGGAAGATCTGAGATGAAGTGGTTGTGCATCCATGAGTGATTCATTTTTTCCGAAAAGAAAAATCATCAGTTTTGCTGATGACACTCAGCTCTCCATAAACGCCAGATTAGGGCATCGTCATGCAACCTATTTGAAGAGGGTTCAAATATTATTGCTGCTTTATTTGTAAAAGTCATTACATGTTTACACAAATAGAATCCATCTTCTCCAAGCAAACCCACCCCCACCCCCCTCCCATCCAAGTTAGATATACAGTAATTATGATTTATCAAATTAATTTGTCAGAGCCAATTCATCACTCCGTGAGACATGCTAAAGAGCAAATTGACATGTTAGCACACACACCGAGGACAGGTATCTCCTCCAACATTTGGTACAACTAATTAAACACAATGGATGTCAGCTGGAGTGACTGATGCCAGGCGTGATGGCGCGTGCTGCAGAAAAAATGAACTCAAGCAAAACTGAAAGCAAGGCGACGTGTGACAATGAGGGAGGCGCTTCAGCCGTCCAGGCACTCCACTTCGTGCTGCTCTTTTCTGATTCATTTAGCTGCCACAGAAATTGTGAATTATGCTGGAATTCTGCTGATGTGCTGTGTTGTCAGGGCTTCGACAGCATTTCGATTTTGTTAGAACTTTATAGTAGGGAGGAAGCAAACACCCTCATCACACCCACAGTAATCAGTTAAAAGATGGTCTGTAAGTCTAGTTGGTTACATATTTCTTAATCTATTTATAATCATCAGGCACACAGTCATTGTTTCATTACTAAGATACCACTCACTGTGATGTATAGAGTGGGAAATTTCAGTCACAAAGATTGATGTCAAGCTGTAGTTGCCTAAACTGGATTCAAGTTGGGTTATCTTCTGAATCCATTCTTATGACACTAAAATTTCAAATGAATTTAAAGTAAAGTGTGTAGTTTAGAGGATGTGTCAGAAATACTTCATTACCCTCTACCTTTCAAAACTGACTAGCTTTTATAACAAACATATATCCATGTATCAAGTGTATATTCTGATATGATGTATAAAGGTCAGTCAGTCCAAATTTTACCAACATTCTCACACACTGTCGCACCTGCTCACTGCAGCTTTTGCACTAATTGAATCTGTTTCACAGCCTTGCAAACATATTTATTACAATTTAACACTTATGTGTTATAGTTTCTATATTATTTAGTACTGTAAGCATATAAACCTCAGTGGTTCAGGTTCCCTGTTCTCAATCCTTCTATCAAACATAAAAGGCAGCTATATCCCCGTCTGCAACACATAACATTTCTTGGGTGATAAACAGCCATTGAGAAAAGAGCAGTAAACACCTGAGGCAGGGCAGTAAAAGTAAATGGTATGTCCTATGCACTTATGCACTGGCCCATCGATCAGAAGGGAAACATACTGTAGATATTCCTTGACAGGTGTGCAAGTCGTGGATGGACATGGTTTAAGAAGATGGAAGGCGACCTGTTTGGGATGTGCTCCGTTTGAGCACAGATTATGGCCATAGTGAATTGTGGAGTGAAATTAACAATTAAAATTCTCCCTCACTATAAATGCCAAATCATTCAGTATGTTCAACCTAGTATCTCTAGGAATTATGTTCGTACTGAATGATTCAGCAACACATTATTTATGCCCAATGCCAACATGTAGCCTATTGTCAATGTCAAAAGTAGTGCCCTTTAGAGTAAGGGTCTGGAGGGCAGGGTGCTGGATGTTTGTAGCACGTTCGAAATTTGCTGTACACATTTTTGTTCAGACATTCATGGGTCCCAGATGATGTATCCTATTGACTTTGGTGTCTCCCTGAATCTTCCTCTATCGCCACTAGCAGATTGATAGTTTTGGTCTTGAGTGAAATATCTAAACAACTATTGGATGGAATTTGCTACAGATATTTAAGGAAAGGCCCTAGATGATAAATTCTAGTAACTTTGGTGAGCCTTTGACTTTTCATCTAGCATCATCATTAGGTCAAAATTTCCATTTCCTCAATATTTTGCGTTATACCATTAGATACCTGCACATTCCCATCAATCTCAGCTGTGCTTACTGCTAATCAGCAAATGTTAGCATGCTAACATGCTAAACTAAGATGTTGAACATTGACGTAAACATCAGCATGTTACTACTGTCACTGCAAGCATGCTAGCATGCAAATATTAATATTTAGTTCAAACACTTCAGTGCCTGTCTACAGCTTCAAAGAGCAACTAGCCTGGCTGTAGACAGAACCACAACCTTTCCTTAACTTTAACCACTCCTCAACATTAACCAAGTGTTGTAGTTGTCAAACCTTAACAATGCCTTTACCATAGTTTATTTGCCATAACCTGGATTTCCACTAATCTTAATCTTACAGTAGTTGTCATTCCCAGATATTGTAGATAAAAAAATCCATTAAAAAGTTTGTACTGATTGTAAAAATACCTCTAATCCTTTAATTTCAAAATTCTTGGCTGGCTTTAGAGTTGAATATAATTGGAGTTCTGATATTTTCTTATAGTTTTGACTTTGGAATGGAAAGTTAGCATTCAAAGGGAGACATCTCGTCTCAGTGCTTGACCAATGATTCATATGTCTTGATCAGAAACCCTATCAAACAATGTGATGTTTTGTAACACTTTCTCTGCTGTGAAAAAGCACAGATCCAGTGGAACTCCCGTAACCATTGCAAACACTTTTGTACAGCATCACAAAGTTCCTCTCTCATCCATGCTGGCATTTTACATTATGCACAGCGTTATCAATAATCATCACCAGACTAAATCTCTCTTTATTAATGTGTTTTGCCTGAGGCCTGAGCCGGGGGGCAGCCTGACTGAGAGCCCTGTTCATGCCAATGTGATTTCTAGTCATTTGTCTACATCATGGGCCCATGCATCAGGCTGAGATTGAGCTCCAGCCAAGCTCTACCACTTAATCAGCAGGTTAATGCCAGCCTCTGAGGGAGAGGGGGAAGAGTGGTGTCGGCCATATTGGGATTTCAGCCCATTTACAAAGTGTGCATAGGAAATTACCTTGTGCCCACGTGTCGTCGTCCCCCCCCCCCCCGTGCCCTCGGTGTGCTGTTAAAGCTGGCAGGGCATGATGGGGGAAAAGGCGGAGGATGACGACAGAGGGAGTGAGAGATGCTATTATGTCCAGAAGAATTATGCTTCTCTCACTGTTCCCTGTCTTACTCTTTCTCCCTCTTTACCCCCTCTGACATTTTCTCTCCCTCTGTCTCCCTCCAACGTCCTCCTCCTTCCCGCCTCCAGTCTTTATTTATCTGTCTTGTCATTCTCCTTCACTCTCTCCATATTCACTTCCACTCTCCCTGTCTTTCTTTCCCTCTCCCTCTCGGTTGTCCTCTTCTTTATCCTTTCCCTCTCTGTCGGCCACCTCTATTCTGGGGGAACATGGCGTCCCAGAGCCCCTGTGAAATATAACTGCCGGTATGTGTGTGAGTGTGTACGCTCATGCACACATGCCTGCTTGCCTGCTCGTGCTCTGGCAATATGCTCTCACTCAATCAGATTTGCATAAGTAACCTCTCAGCAGGCCTGCTCCACTGGCCAGGTGCGTTGCTCTATTTGCATATAGAACTGTGAGGCTCCCCAGAGTCACTTTAGACTCCAGTGACTGCTGAGTGAGCCCACATGAAATCTGAATTAAAAACCCTCCGCCTGCCCGTCTGACACCCTCCTCCATCCCTGCCCATCTACATACCTACTTTACCTCCCTCCATCTCTTCTTTCCTACTTACATATCAGCTTATCTACCTGGATGGCTACCTCCATCTCTACCAATGCTTACTTCTTGAGTTACCTTTGCCCCAAACACCTCCTACGCCCCTATCCAACCTACTAATATCTACACAGCTACTTACATTCTAACATGTCCTCTATCTACTACAGCTAGCATGCTACTTATCAACCTGCCCCTAATTAAGCTAACTACCAAATGACAGCATTGGTTGTTCAAAGGCTTAAAACAACCTATGTTTATTTGGCTTTTGCATAATTCTAGGGTTCTTGTCCAGCTCTGACCCCTTCAGTCATTCAGAGTTTGCCCCCCTTGCAGTGCCCTTGCCCATCTTGACCTACACAGACATCCCCTACCTGTCTACCCAACCCATTAACATACTAACTGTATGTAGCTTACTGCTTATCTTCTGACATGTCTTCAACTATCTAGCTACCAAGTTAACATAAATCATATATACTCTAGGCAACTTGCTGATTATGTATTTACATTAGCCTAAATAGTTAGTTAGATATACATAACTACAATGACTGGATTCTTGCTAATTTTCCCTTCTACAACTGTACTTTTCCTCAATTTGAACTTTATAGAATCCAGTCTTAATCCAGTTTTAGCCATTATGGTAAAATACTATATTAGTTGTTTGTAAAAGTAACTGCAACTCATTGACAGCATTAAAACTTGGTGAACTAGCAATGACCGAAACAAACCACTTACATCCAGAATATTGTTTAGGTAAAACAAATTATCTTTCTGCTAAAACATTTACTAAGTGACCAGGGACAAGGGCAATAAGTTCTCAAACGTTTCACATGACGAAAGAATGAAAGATAAAATGCTGAGTGTCCTTCAGGGCAGCAAGCTTTGTGCAAGACCAATGGGTCTAAACAACACATTCCTATGCTTTGTCTTGGTAGATACAGCACTCCATGTCTTCCTGTCATCCACCCTACCCGCTTTTACATTGGCCCTCCCTCCCTAGCATTAATAGGCTTATTTTGTTGTATTTACTTGAATCTGTATGCCTTCCTTTAGGAATCCTGCATCCTAACATATTGGTATGGAAAACAGACATTTAAAATGTTGATATTGTCCATCAACTCTTGTCAGATTGACTGTTGTACTGTAATGCTTAGTCATCATGGAGATTAAAGTACATTTGGCTTGTTGTTAGATTATTTGATGCATTCAGAGGTCTAACTGTATCTAATTCACCACTTACAAAACTAAAAAAAAACTTGAGGTAAGACGATAATATGGGTGTAAGAGCTATTTCTGCATGGTGCATCTGTCAACGTTACTGGAGGATGACACAATTTTCTTCAACCCTGGATGAGCATATATAAGACCTTTTTATTCAATAACCGCTGAGACTGTAAAATCTTTACGACACACAAGAAACAACAAATGCAATACAGCATTAGTCTCTCCTCCTTTCTCCAATGTAAATGCCAAGAAGAAGATATTGAAATGTATGCCCCGCTCTTTTCACACGCCATGACAGCACCACAGAAATTGGCTCACTGGATCTCAGTGGTGTCCCATTTCTGGTGGATAAAACTTGTAAAACAATTCATTTTAATACATGGAGAACCCACAGTTTGCTTCAGACCAGGCGAGAATGCATAATTTCCCTGGCTCTGAGCTTGACCTCAACTTAAGGGTGTCCTTAACTAAGGGCTATTTGGTGAATAACCACTGGCTATACTCTATGTCATTTGTACTTTCTTATATGTTAATGCATCCAGGAATTTATTCTAAGACCCTTGGAGAAAAAAAAGGGATGCCACAAGGGAATACCGATGGCTGAGCAATATCCTTTTTCCATGAACAGAGGAAATTGTTCAGTGACCCTTTGAGGTCTAGCCCATTTGAATATGTGTGTTGTCCCTGTCTCTAGCCTAATCAGAACAGATTGAGTCATGGCCAAAACACAACAAGGGTGGTTCAATAAAATGAAATGCATTTGTTCTGGTCCTCTTGATAGAAATACACATTCAACCAACTATGCCTGCCAACTACTCTACATTTCAGAATTTTCAAAGAAGAAGAGAAAAAGAAATGTGTGTGAAGTGGGAATATTGTATAACAGAAGCAGACAGCTAAAGTGGATATACAAAGGAAAAGGAAGTGATTCCACAGCTAGGGCTATGGGTTGGAAATACTTAAGATATGTTTTACGTAACTTTTGTCAAAGCTACTTCCTCTTGTCTTACATTCACTTCATTTGCATCTATTGTTTATCTTCAACCTCTCTTCTTCCTCCTCTTGTTCTTCCTCTTCTTAGTTTATCTCAATCCCCCACTATGGCACAAGCCATTCTGTGAAGTTCAGCTGTTTACTTGCACCAGCAGGTCAGCCAGCCTGCTGTAGGCACATGAAAGGACACTTGTAATATACAGAGAGGGCAGTGTTACGGGCCGGGAAAAAATATAATAACATAAAAAAAGGTGAAGGCGAGCAGAAGCGCAAGGTCTTCATCTCTCATGTATAGAAATTGGAAACGTCTGACCAGCCGGGGGTTGCTTATCTCAGAGGGCAGATAGCATCACGAAACAGGGCTGTAATGGCCACATGCTCCACTTGATAATCCCCTCCCTCCCCTCCCTGCTGCTGTCCGTCCGGAGATACGAGGCCCCCGGTCACAGGGCTTAGAAGCTTGGAGAGCAGGGGAGCATTACCGATACAAAAGAAATGCATTTGGGCTCTTCCAGTGCTCCAGCGGACTGGGTTAACATAATAGCTTCCCCTCCCTGGCCCTTGCCTTGTTTTTGATTGATACTTTTCAATTACAGTCCACTCCCGTCCGAGCCGGCCCCGCCGCGGCCCCCGCCCTCCCCCTCCCCAAACATTCAAAACGCTATTTTTCCCACTGTGTGATAACTTCAAACATTTAAGGGGTACAAGAGCACTGGTAACCCTGTTTAGCCGGCACAGTAAATTGGTTCCATGTTCAACATAATAGCACTGACAGGCTTTTGCTAGGGAAATCAGTCCGGCAAAGGGACATGCCAACGATAAGACATCCAGCTTTGAAATTCTATTTCTCCGTATCAGAATTAAATCTGGACTTTATATTTCTTTTTGCCTGGGCGCAGGCTCTCTCTGGTCGCTTCCCGGCCTGTACTATTTGATCATAGGGTGACAACTAATACTTACCCCTGAGATCCTTTGCTCTCTCCATTTTCTGGGACTTTGGACCCTATTTTTTCTTTTGCCTTGTTATTTTTCCTCTTCTTTTTTTCCATATTGGTTGTCAAAATCTCAGATGATTTGTCCATCCCTGGGATGTAATGCGACAGAACATACTCTGTGCTTCTACAGCATTTTAAGATACTGCTATACACCTGAGGGCTTTCTGCACACAACATCCACATGGACAGTATCATGTACAGTTAAAGTGAAAAGCTGTTAAATGTGTATCACGGGAATCAGAATCTTTGCAATGAAAGTCCCCAGTACATAAAATAAATGCAGGGTACAGCACGATGCAGGACTTATGCTCAGTGCTTTTTATAACCTTCTCGACTATATCAGCTACATGCATATGAGCCCCATCTCGCGGCATGAATCTCTGGGTAAACATATTCGTAAGCAGCAGCAGTGCTGTAATCATTAGCAGAAGGAACGCTTTCCAGCGGTATCTGGGCTGATCTGATATCCATGTGGCTCCCAATGACAGCACCAGGCCCTGCAGATAATTAATCTATTTAGCTGAGGGGGTGGAAAGCCACCCGTCGCTAGGTCAGATAAGTTTGTGGATTTACACATTTTAAAGTCATCCAGTCCCTCAATGGCACCAAACTGTGCAATATTCTAATGCCATTAATTACTATTTCCGACTGGATGGTCTCGGCTGTGTCTGGACCAGCTGTTTCATCAAGCGTGTGTGTGTATGTGGTAACAGAGACTGTGTGTGTGTGTGTGTGTGTAAGTGAAACGCCCACTCCCAGTGCACCTCACATGCATACTTTCGTCATGGGGTGACATTGTAAAGGACTCCTGCTGTAATTCAGCCCACCATCGCAGAGTGGCTTGTGTACGCGTGTGAAGAAATGAAAGTCGACTTGTGTTATTGTGTGGTATTGTGTACTCAGATATTTATCAAACAAACACTTTTTATATAAGAACAGGAGTAAACAAAAAATCATTTTTGTTATTTTTAAGATAACAATGTAATTCTTAAAAGTTAAAACTGTATTGAATGGATATTCACAACAATATATTTATATATTGGTAACCACTGTGAGTATACCAATAAAATGGAATTGAATAATCCACGAGGTGCCATATCCATCACAGCAGACATCAGTGCATGACATTCAATTCAACGCATTGTACAAATTTAAAGAGTTGGATTTGAATATGTGGATGTTATGCACTGTGAAGTCAGTGGCTGTTAACAATCACTGCATTAAAAATCACTTCATCTATAATGAATGGGTAGTTTTGAATGGCAGTGTGTACTGTATGAACTAAGCAGATAAATGTGAATCCATGTGTAACATATGGAAATAAAGTTACAGTGATATTTTCCATATATGTTTTACATGACTAATCAAGTTAAGGGAACCGATTTTAATTCTATATATATTTCAATTTTTATGCAGTATTTTCACATATATTGTATAAATCACTGACTATTTTTCTGTATAGCCAAACATGTGCTGTTCATGTCCTGTCCTAAGCATCTATTCTTAGGCTATGTAATTTTAAGAAATAAAAAAATAAAAGAACTCCTGTTGTCTGTTAGGAATACAGTAAATTGAAGCTGCACAAATCAATATTTTTAAATATAAAAAATTGCTTTAATGCCTATGTGTAAAGTAATGAACCAACAGATAATTATTATCACCAACTCTGCAGTTCCACTGAGCTCTACAGAGCTTCCTAGCATCTTTCAGCTCATTGTTTTGGTCCGCAACTCTCACCACTCTCATGACGTCATTTCTAGCAGCAGCAGGCAGCTGTTTTCAGTAAAAAAAGCTCAGATAACTCCACTGTACACTGTCTGGTCATTTAGCAGCTGAAGAGATAGAGATTTTTCTCAGGAGGTGGTGGAGGCCAAAAACAGAGCTAAAAGAGAGAGAATATTGGACTTAAGCACCGTTTCCACCCAAAGTACCCAGAACTTTTAGTACAAGCAATTACTTTTCAGGGAACTAAAAGGTTCCTTCAGTGTTTCCACTGAAGAAGATTAGGCAAATTAGTCAGACACAGTCATGACTTCAATTGAATGCTAATGTAAATAATGTAATTGTCATTAATGTATACGTCAACCAATAGCACTCAATGATCGCCATTCACCAAAGGTGAATTATACATTTAAGAATATAATCTATATATAATATACTGTATATATAATACAATTTTTATAAAGAATAATTCTGGTTTATTACAATTACTTACTGCTGATTTTCCTTTCCACCAAGTTAATTCATGAGGTCTGGAAACACAAAGAAGTCAGACAGGGCAAAAAACAGGAGCAGCCAGACGATCAGGTAAATCAAAAGGTATCCATAGTTACCACAGATCCAAGTCCAAAGAGAAAGAGTTCCAAAGTTGAGGATCCACGACTTTGAAGCAGTCTTCTAATGAAACATTTTGAATTGGATTTTAAATGTGATGGGGAGTCACATGATCAGTGTCATATGAGGCCTTTTAGAAGACCTGGGCGAAAGTAGCATTCTGGACCACTTGTAAACAATATAAGGATGTCTTGGTAAGGCAGGTAAAAAAGGAGCGACAGTAGTGTTCATGGGATGAATTAAAAGTGTGAGTGATCATTTTCATCTCAGCTTGAGACACAATAGGCCTAAGTGTACTAATATTCCTCAGATAGAAAAAAAGTTACAATGAATCAAACACTTCATGTGCTGGTCAAGAGATAGCTGGTCAATAGTGATACCTACATTTCTCAAGGCTTTTCCGCACCTCATGGTACGAAGCCAGATGAGGCACAGATAAGGACCTCTGCTTTATCAATATTAACCTGTTGACTTTAAGTAGCATTTAGGCAGTCATGTAATGTAGACAATTTTGTGATGCACTATTTAACTGTCGTTTACAAATTACTATGTTGTATATAAACCCATAGGCATAGGCAAAGTCATTTATTTTTCAATCAGGAAAATGTTTTCTGCTACAGGCCAGAAAAGACAAAACAAATTAAGCAATTGACTTTAATACAAAAGAACAAAGTCCATTTGATACATTTAAGAATCATAAAACATTAATTAATATTAACATGATTTCATGAATTCCTGCATTCCATCATCCCAAAATCATACCAAAATAAGTAGTTCATTCACACAATGGTGTTTGTTTACAGTATGAATACAGTGTCTATGTATATAGTGGTATCAGTGTATGTGTCTCCTATAGATGTCAGTGGGACATCAGCATCTCCAGTATCTCCAGCCTAAGATTTACACATTCCAAGCATGCATTAGGATGGGGGGGGGGCATAAAGAGACATAGAGCTGGAGAGAGTGACAGAGAGGGGGGGCAGTGCTCCCGGGTTCCCTGCTCTGACATTGTGAGTGTCAGACTCCGATCACTTTAATCAGAGCGGGGATATGCATGATAAAACGGATAAGGGACTTTAATCAAAAAAATTCGCTGGTCTGGAAACGTGACACACTCCGACAAGCACGCCTCACCCCCTCGCCTCCACCCCACCCCCTCCACCTCCGACACCTCCATCTCCCCAACCCCCAGTGTCACCACCACCGTCGCCCCGGTCTGGGCTTGCCATGAATATGCATGGCCCATCAAGAGTTAGGTACGACATTAAAATGGACCATTGTGTCTTCAGCTGAGGAGGAAATAAAAACACACAACGTCCAAACATGCATCGTACACTCTGGACCCCCTCCAAACACACATATACATACACATAAACAGAATGGTACACATTTCAAATACATACTATGAGAACAGAAAAAAATGGACAAGCTCCTACTCATTCCACAGGATTGATTTGAGCAGCAGCTGTGGCTCCTCCACATTCCTTCACACATTTCCTCTTTATCACGTGTTAATGGGATTCATGTTCACAGTCATAGGTTCATGTTAGTAGACGCTGCTACTGCACGCTCCGCTGCTGGTTAATGATAAATTACACATGTTGGAATTGACATGCGGACGCCTGCCCTGACATGAAATATAAATACCCTCATTTGGATAAGTTCATATATTCAAATGAAATGTCTGCTGACACTGTGAAGACACTGTATACACATAGCAGATGTAAAGGGGCACCTATACGATATACATAAGTACATGCATGTACACACACATCATAATAACACACAGCCAAATAGTGTGGCATACAGGATTCAGAGAAAATGTATTATTAATTATTATTATTAAATTAATTTTAGGATTAATGTTAACTGTTTAAATGATGATAGAAGGCTGTTTTATTTATTGTCAACAATACTCTCAGTATTGTCTGTCTTCCCATCTGTGGCTCTCAGCTCCAAGCCCAGTGGTTCCTACTGAAGATGTAAGTCTTTAAAAACACCTCACAAATATATAGTTTCATTTTAAAACAGCCTCAGTCATTTCCTATAACAGCTGCTCACTGTTGTTCTTATCAAACAAACAGGAGGAAATAGTACAGTTTTTTGGACAACAATGGAGCTCTATGGTCCAGAGGAGAAAGGTCTTTCAGGCACTGGATACACACAAAATACTTGTTAGTAGATACATTCACTGCTGGTTTGGGTCTGAACATGTGATTTGAAATACAGAATGTCACTAGATGGATCCTTTAGGTAAGAACATCCAGCATTCATTATGCACAGATGCAGAAACTTAAGGTCTGCTTACTAATTCATCTGCTGCTAGCTTCCAGCTATATGACAGGCCGAACAAAGTAGAATTTGCACACAGTTTAGTCTGCTCCCAGGGCTTTACCTCCCACAACAACAGATAATATCTCGTCAACACCCAAACTGAGAGAGCAGAGTCCTTTTACTCAAGGGTGGGATCACTAGACGGACTACAAGGTAGCCCGAGCCAGTCCCTTAAACTGCTGTGGAGGTGCATTGCATTATTCACATCACAGTTTATGGTACTGTTGTGACTCAATACAGCTGATGTAGCCATTATGTTGATGTTATTTTGACTGAAAATAATGTTTTTGCGCTCACTGCATAATTTGATTTCCACAATTTGGACATTTTATACATTGTGCGCAACAGAAGTTTGAAAATTTGATGTCCAGACCTATCCTGTAGTACTGAAAGTATTCCTCGATTCAATTATTAGTCAGCAGACAGAAAATTAATCCAACAATTTTCTACAAAAGAACACTTTTGAGTCATTTATCAAGTAAAAATGTTAAACTTTACTGAAACCAGCTTCTCAAATATGAAGATTTGTTGCTTTTTGTTTTACATCATTGGAAATTATCATTGGAAATTGGAGAAAATTTACTGTCCAGTCCGTTTGATACTGCCGCTGTAGCCGAACGGGAGCCGCCATCTTGGATACTTACAAAGATACCTGAGCGGCTCTCCTCTCTGTCAGTCATCATATTAAACCTGCCTAGTACTAGATAAACGCTTGTGATTGGTTAGCCTGAGAAATCTGCAGGGAAGTCAGTTTGAATGGGAGAGGAGCCAGACGTATCTGCCAGAGCAAATAAAACATGAGCTCGCAGATTCGTCTGGTTTCCAGGCTAGGTATTTTCACTGTTAACAGACTAAACATTTTTATTGTTTATAGACTAAACAATAAATCCACTAATGGAAAAAAATTGTAACCATTAATTGATGGTTGAGACCCAAATGTTGAGCCAAGTATTCCCAGAGCTTTCACTAGTAATAACTTCATGAGCTTCTTTGATGATACAATTCTAACTATTAGAGAAAAGGTTCATCATCTTGTGCTCTCAGCTAGTTCAGATATATCTTCAAGTACAGGAACCTCAGAAGCAGCTGTAGAACCAGATTTATATTTAGACTGTTTTTCTCCAATTGACCTTCACCAACTCACTTCAATGATTTCTTCGTCTAAACCAGGGGTCTCAAACTCAATTTACCTGGGGGCCGCTGGAGGCAGAGTCTGGGTGAGGCTGGGCCGCATCAGGTTTTCCACAAGAAAAGCTTTGTTTAAAAAATTCCAATCTTCTCAAATCTCTTTTTTTAAATTTTTTAACACAAAATAAGTTAAAAAACATAAATAAACAAATTAAGAATCAATGAAAAAATAAATAAACAAATTAAGAATCAATAAGAAAATAAATCAATCACTAACAAATAAATAAAATAATAATAATAATCATGAAAATAATAATAATAATTCGATTTCTCTAGTTAGCGACTATATGTGGTTTCTTCAGTCTTCTATATCTGCTGTATTCAGATTCAAATGTCTGTATTTACAGTTCTTTAACCTTTAACCTTCTTCTGAACATGAATTGTCCTGAACATGAATGGAACATTGAAGAACATGATTTGTTCTTCTGAACATGGCTTCTCTTGCCTACTTCTTGCTGCCAGAGACCTGGCAGCGCCTCCTCTCGCATAGCCGAGCCACATTTGGCTTGAGGGAGGAAGCAGTTGAGACCCTCAGTATGGCAATACGAATACAATGCAAATAGCGCGATGGCAATAAAAAACAATGACCCATAAATAACGGTGCGACCCTATAATTGGTCCGGGTTACCGGGGACTGTTATTGCCGATAGACAGGTGTCGCTATGTGACTGCAGACTACATTAGGCTGCATTGAGCTCCTTACTTTTCTTTTATCCCACCGCGTACGCATCACTTTGATTTATTTTGTCAGAGAGAGAGACCTCATATTAACTTTCTAAGTGCCATTGACGTGTGTGTATAAATATATATATATATATATATACATTTAGATACGTCTATATATGTATAATGACCCAATGGGCAGCAACTTAAGAAAACTTTTTTTTAAGTGTTGTGAACGCAGCGCGCTGGGGCGAATGTCCACGTGTGTATCTTTCACTCACTGAGAAATGTTTCTCTGCTTACATCAAGCCCGGCCGATGTCCCGCCCCTGCGAGCCATATACCCCACCGTGATTGGTAGGTTCGTTCAGCTCCGCACACAACACTGTAAAATGCCATACATATCAAACTCGCGGGCCGCACTAACATTAAACTTTCATATTAAGGCGGGGTCCACAAACTATCGTCCCGCGGGCCGCAATTGGCCCCCGGGCCGCGAGTTTGAGACCCCTGGTCTAAACCAACAACCTGCCTCTTAGACCCCATCCCAACTAGGCTGCTTAAAGAAGTTTCACCCTTAGTTAGCACTTCTTTACTAGACATGATCAATCTGTCTTTATCAACAGGCTATGTACCACAGTCCTTCAAAGTAGCTGTAATTAAACCTCTTCTTAAAAAGCCTACTCTTGATCCAGGGGTTTTAGTCAATTATAGACCTATATCTAACCTTCCCTTTCTCTCCAAAATCCTTGAGAAAGTGGTCGTTAATCAGTTATGTGACTTTCTAAACAGCAATAGTTTATTTGAGGATTTTCAGTCAGGATTTAGAGAGCATCATAGCACAGAGACAGCACTGGTGAAAGTGACAAATGACCTTTTGATTGCGTCAGACAAAGGATTTGTCTCTGTACTTGTTCTGTTAGATCTTAGTTCCGCTTTCCACGATACCATTAACCATCGTATCCTATTACAGAGACTGGAGCACTTGATTGGCGTCAGTATTTATCAGATAGATTTCAGTTTGTTTATGTAAATGATGAATCCTCCGTGCACAAGGAAGTTAGTCATGGAGTTCCACAAGGTTCAGTGCTCGGACCACTTTTATTTACCTTGTATATGCTTCCTTTAGGCAATATTATTAGGAAACACTCCATAAACTTTCACTGCTATGCAGATGATACTCAATTATACTTATCGATAAAGCCAGATGAAACCGGTAAGTTAGCCAGGCTTCAGGCATGTATTAAGGACATAAAAGTCTGGATGACCTGCAATTTTCTGCTGTTAAACTCAGACAAAACGGAAGTTATTGTTCTGTGTCCTAAACACCTGCGAGACGCATTATCTATAGATATAGTTACTTTAGATGGCATTGCCCTGGCCTTTAGCACCACTGTAAGGAATCTAGGAGTAACCTTTGATAAGGACATGTCCTTTAATGCCCATATAAAACAGACTTCAAGGACTGCCTTCTTCCACTTACGTAACATTATTAAAATAAAGAAAAACTAGTCCATGCATTTGTTACTTTTAGGTTGGATTATTGTAATTCCTTATTATCAGGCTGCCCCAATAAGTCTCTGAAAACTCTCCAGCTGATCCAGAATGCGGCTGCACGTGTACTGACCGGAACTAGCAAAAGGGAACATATTTCTCCAATATTAGCTTCTCTGCACTGGCTCCCTGTAAAATCCAGAATAGAATTTAAAATCCTCCTCCTCACCTACAAAGCTCTTAATGGTCAGGCACCATCATATCTTAAAGAGCTGATAGTACTGTATTACCCCACTAGAGCACTACGCTCACAGAATGCAGGGTTACTTGTGGTACCTAAAGTCTCTAAAAGTAGAATGGGAGCCAGAGCCTTTAGTTATCAAGCTCCTCTTCTGTGGAACCAGCTCCAGATTTGGGTTCGGGAGGCAGACACCCTCTCTTCGTTTAAGAGTATGCTAAAAACGTTCCTTTTTGATAAAGTTTATAGTTAGGGCTGGCTCAGGTGAGCTCTGAACCATCCCTTAGTTATGCTGCTATAGGCTTAGACTGCTGGGAGATTTCCCATGATGCACTGAGCTTCTCTCTCCACCTCTCCCTCTCTATCCGTACACATTCCTATCCCACTAATACATGTTCCTAACTCCACTTCTTCCTGGTAGTTTTTGTGCTTTTTCACCTTCTCACTTTCTGCAGGTATTTCTGCCTCTGGAGCTGTAGATTCTGGATCTGTGATTGCCGGCCGTCTACTGCCCCCATGTTCCTGCTCCACACTCACTGCTGCAGTTGTTAGTATTATTAGTCTGATTTGTTGTCTCTCCTCCTGTTCTGTCTCCCCTCTCCCCCTCTCTCCTCCCCTTTCAACCCAACTGGGTCGATGCAGATGGCCGCCCACCCAGAGCCTGGTTCTGCTCGAGGTTTCTACCTGTTAAAAGTTTTTCCTCGCCACTGTCGCCAAGTGCTTGCTCATGGTGGGAACTGTTGGGTCTCTGTAAATAATATTTTAAAGAGTATGGCTAGACCTACTCTATGTGAAAAGTGTCTTGGGATAACTTTTGTTATGATTTGGCGCTATACAAATAAAACTGACTTGACTTGACTTGACTTGATGATAAAATAATGCTAGTTAAAGCCCTACTATCTGTATTTGCAATGTCTAATGTATATGTTTATTATATTATAGTAGAATATCATCAGCCTGGTCTACCGTACATTTGCATGGCCATGTACATGCCCCCAAATGGAACCAAAATCCAAAACCAGCCTTCAAGTCAGTGCCAGGAAAATGTGAGGGAGCATGAATGACGTGCAGGGCATGCTCACTGCTCTGTGTGTGTATGTGTGTGACTTGGTACACTCATACATTATAAGGCCTTTCTTTGCGCGTGTGTACGTGTGCGCTGCTGTAGTGTTTGACACCAGATGGCCTCTGAACGCAACCCTTTTGGCCCGTCCAGCTTCAGCTGGAGCAACAGCCGAGGACAGATGCCGAGTGACAGCAACTCGGACCGCCGCTCACTCTTCCACACATCAAAGCTAATGAAGTGTGTTCAAGAGCCATGGAAAGACTAGTAAGAGAGGGGGGCAGTGTGTGTATGTGTGTGTGTGAGAGTGTTAGGAGGGACCACATCACAGTATAATTGCTTCCTGAGCTATGCTAATTAATTAGCACATACATGCATTTCCGAGCGGGTCATACATGCCGAGCCAGATGGTCTAAAAGAAAACATGTATGTGCGTTGAGTGCTATCAGGGAGCGAATAAACAGTACATAGCAGGCGTAGCCGTTGACATTAGCATAATATATTGGTTGGAGCACTGCAGACAATAAAGACAATTAACTGTGTGATAGCGGGGACACTTCCAGAGAGCCCGCACTACAGAGTGGAATGGAAACTCTGGCACACTTTCCACTTTCAACACTGATGGCTCAGTGTTCTCCATTAGCTACTTTTATTGTCCACCAGCCTCTTGTGTGTAGGTGTGTGTGTGTGTGTGTGTGTGTATCACATGCGTTTTTCACCTTCATAGGGATGATATTTTCTGAATCCTCAATCGTTTTGCTATTCTGAAACAAAAATCAGAAATGAAAAAAACATTTTTTTAAAATGCTTTTTTTTTCTATAAATAAGCACAGAATGGCTCATACAGAATAAGTGCAGGACCACAGTTGTCTGCCTATGATATGCGGGTTAATCTCCCGACTATTTTACAAAATTTAATACCCTATTCATGCCCATGTCATTTCTTAAACTCTAAACTTTTCCAACTTCAACATAAATTGGCTGCAAAATGATCGCATGTCCTCTCATAATAAATCATATACACTGATCTTCATTTTTCATTTTCTGACTTTTATTTCAAAACAGGAAATCGATTGAAATGAAGGTACGCAGATTTTTCTGGTCTTCACTTCTTCCAGGTGCTAGTCTGGGATTAAGATTTAGAATAATATGAGGGTTACAGTAATGATTCAGGCTAAGATTAGCGTCGGGTTATGGATGTGTCTGCACTCATCAAAATCAATGTGTTTTATGAATAGCAGTTTAGGTGCAGGACTTACACAGATGGAGTGGGGGTGAAATCCATTAGACTGATCAGAGCCCATGTAAAACACAGAAGGAGCAGAATTTCTTCCTTGCCCACAGACTGAATTGATGCCCTCCACCACTGTGCTCAGTGCTGCCACATGTGGCGAGAATGTATATTGCTACAATATCCAAGATTTTAACTTATCATAATTTCCAGATGACTGACTTCTGTCTTGAATGGCAACACTGGTAATTACTTTGGAAAGTATATTCACCAGCTAACATGAAATGAGTGATTTCTAATGGTTACTTTTGAACTGGAGTAAGGGAAGGATGTTATATTATAAGTTACAATGCTTTGCGTCATTATGATTGCTTTTTGTATGTAAGGTATAATTACTCATTACTAAGTAGTACCTATTAAACACGTTAATATGGTATGAAATATATTAACTAATGGACTATTATGTAGCAAAGTCTTAAAGCTGCATTATTTTGAGCGGAACAAGCTGCAAACACAACAGTTAAATTATGACCTTCTACAGTCGATATGGTGAACAGTTGCATATTTACACATACATCTGGAGTCATGTTTGTGTCCACCTGGTGAATGTAAGTCCAATATTCACTGTTTTTGGTCTCCTCAACCTCTTGATGGAAACATCTGTCTCTTTAGCTTCTAAATGCTGCACTATGTTCACCTGCTCATCTCTAACTGTGTCTGTCTGCTGTTTGCTACTAAGCACGTCGAGGATAGTTGCATTACTGGAGCTTTCTTTCTGGATACAGCTGCCTGCTGCGGCTGGAAACAAGGTTGATGAGACCCATGAGACTGAACCAAACTGTGGTCTGTAAAACCAAAACAACAAGCTGAAAGACACTAAACAACTCGGTAGAGCTCATGGTTCAGTTTGCAATCATTTTTGTATTGGGTCTTTGCTAGTGTGATTTTTGAAGTAATCTCATTGTACATTGTAGTACATCAAATTAAATAAAATGACTGACTGAAAGACTGATTGACTGAATGAATGATGGATTCATTTATTAGTTGATGCAGAACTAAGATTATACGTTTGCCAGTTTACCTCTTTACTTGCAGATGTAGGTGTTTGTGGACTTAACCTCTGAGTGATTAAACGTTGCGAGGTCGCTCCTCTGTTAATTTGGTGTTGGAAGTTGAACAGTGAACGGTTGTTCTCTCCTCTCTCAGTGTCTTCTGTGCCTCTCATCCCAGTTACTGGCTCACCTTCCAGAACAAATCCCTCTAATTCTGCGGATGATCATTTGGAGGGCAAGGAGCTTGTTAGCCTGATGATTAAGTTTAACCAGCCCTTTAAGAATATATGGACGCGCTTCAGCTGAGCAGAACAGTGTAATGGTTTGGAAATGAGACAGAGGATGGGGAAGGGGAGGAGAAGGAGGGGGGTAGAGAGAGGTGAAAAGATGGCAGGAGGTGAAAAGGTAGAAGACAGAAGAGGACAAGGATGGAGATTTTAAGGGACGATAAGGAATTTGTGAGCGTCTGCTTCCTGTAGTTCTTCTCCTCCTCCAAACCATTATTCTCTCCTGTGCATGCATTGTGGGCTACCAGAGGAGGGGTTAGCTGTTAGCAAAGACGCTGGTTCACTGCAACAAAGACCTTTTGTGCCAATTTCAGGCAATTTGCCTCACAGAAAAATAGTTGTTAAAAGATCAAACTTTCATGAAGTCATTTTTGGTGGAAAGATTCCAAAACGCTGGTTTACCAGGCTGTTATGGCTAACATGTTAGCAAAAGACTGCCTACTCACTCCTTTTAGCTCCAATTAGCTCTCCATCATCTCCCATGAAAAAAAAACATGGTTGTTGAACTGCCTGCTTCAACACCCAATTGTTAAATTTAACAATTGTTAACTAATTGTTAATATGACATCACCTGACTTCCTAAAGGCCTTCTGGCAGAAAGCATGGCCGGCTTGCTTGAAGGCCTTCGTGGCTCCCGGCTGTGAGCAGCTGTCCAATCAACACGGAGATAAGCATCCCTGTAAGAAAAGTAGCTAAGTCACTGAATTACGTCATAGCCTAATTTGCATAATTACAAATGAACTTTCTTTTGTTGATTCTTGTTTTGTTTTTGTTTCTTTGCCATTGTTTTTTAAAGGTTTTTTGGGGGAATTTTTAAGTTTGGTTGAGTTTCTAACCTTATGCTCCACTTAGGGGCCAGCAAGATGTTCAGCTGATGTCACAGAGATGTCTCACACACACAGTGGACGAGCTGAGTAAGTGACTGAGGCTGTGGGAGTCAAATGTGATTTATTTTAGTGTGACAGTGAAGAAACATTTACATTTACACCCCGCTCTGCAGGAGAGGCCGGGATCAGCAGCGGCTTAGCGCACCCGCGAGTGTTGATATCCTCTGTGCTCTGTCTGCAGCCGGGATGCTGTGCGACGCTGCTGTCAGACTGACCGCCTGTGAGTGCTTTAGGACGGCGGAGGGGCTCACGGCAGCATCCGCTGCTCGCTGAGGACAGTAACTGCAGAACGATACGTGTTTTCACGTCAGAGTCTCCAAAACACCAGAAAAGTCTCAGTGCCTGACTTGAGCTAAACATCACTAAATGCGCTAACACAGTTAATTCTAGGTGAACATACTTGCGGACTCCTCTTCTGTGTAATGACTGACTGCCAATCCTGACTGTACGTGAAACCTCCCCAAGGATTTACTTCGCCTCTGCAAGCAAATCCTCTAAACGCTGCGATTCTATTGAAATGAACAGCCAAATTACAGTCTATCACAAATGCTAGTGGAACTGGACCCTGAGATTGCCAGCGTATCCAAACGTTTGCCTTAAATGGACAAAAAAAAAAAAAGAAAAACAGGATCAGTGTGGTGACTTTTATCATTCATGAATAGTGATACCCTGTTTCAACTCCACACCCACTGTCTCCCCCACTCGGCATTGATTCCTGTCTGTGGTCTGGTCTAATATCCTAATCATGTCCCCTCTCTGCTGCCCATGTCTCCTCTGGTTTCGGACCAAACCGCTGGCCAAAGTCATCTGGAGTTCGTTCTTTGGTTGCAGCTTCAGCTCCGAGCCTCTGTTTGACTGGTGATTTGCGTTGTTTGTTTTATTCAAGATGGTAAGATAATGAAATTGGTGTTTGGCAAAGGTCTTTGCAATATAATTTCACTTCAGCGCCGTTATCTCTAGAGATTTATGAAGAGAAGATATGGGATGAGTCCTGTTTCCCTTTCAGTGAGACACGCTATTAAAATTAATGAGGAAAGGTAAGGGGGGATTTTTGTAGCCCTCTTAATTTCTTTAAGCTTGTTATGACAAAATATAAAATATAAAAATATAAAATATATTGAAGAGAACAGAGAGAATATATACTGTTGATGTTATCAGAGTATTTAGCCACTGGTTACACAGACTCCATTTATTTATTTTTAAATTAGTCCTTTAATTTTAAATGGGGTCTCTGATAGCATGACAGATAAGAGAGGATGCAAAATGATCAATTAATGGGTTGTGATGTGATTTAATGTTATATAAAAACTGATAGTTGGAATGCTCATCTACAAATGTGTAATATACATACATTTACTACTTTCTTCATACTACTGCTCTTAATATTTCATTTTGGGGGAAAGAAAAGAGGGAATGAAAGTTTTCAACTTGCAAAACAGAAACAGAGAGAGGGGAAAATAAGTCTCTGACTTGTTGAAGTCAATCAAAAATCTCCCAAATCTTGAAATACAAAGGCTATATATATTTTTTCCAATACAAATATTTAATAGTTACTTTGTTCAGCAATTGAGTGTGCCAATAAGGACATAACCAATTGGCTCAACCTGAGATTCACACCTGGGTTGACCTTGTGGTGGACCTTCTTGGTCACAAGAGGAAGACTGACCATAAAAATAAAAATAAAATTACCGTACATTTTACAGAGGTTCTTTTCGGGGAGTGTTTATTATTTTTGGCAGATGTCTCAACTTATCAACCAACCAAGTTGGCCATGGCTTTGGCTTTCACCAGCTTCTTCCTCTTCATCTTTATAGCTCCAATACAGTGTAACCAACAAAAATGGTGAAAAAGCCCAGGCTTTAAAAGATCTCCTGAGAAACTTATGGGCGATGTCACAGAACTGTGACAAGTCTATTCTTGAATATTTTTGTATGATCCATGGATCAAATGGCTATGTGTAATGTGAAAACAATGAACCCACAGAGAATTATCACCAACTCTGCAGTTCCGCCTCAGCTGTATGGAGGCGATATTTAGATCCTCTGCTGATTTTTTTGGCCCACAACTCACTGTTTTGGTTCAGTCTCACCGCTCTCATCTACCTTGTTTCCAGCAGCACAGACAGCTGGTTTCAGCATAAAGGCTCTCATAATCCCACTGCATGCTACATGTCCAGGACAAAACACCAGACAGATGCAGTTAGCAAGTAGCTGGTGAACATAGTGGAGCATTTAACAGCTGAAGTGTGTGTGTGTGTGTGTGTGTGTGTTTGAGTGCAGGGGGATATCGGATGTGTATCTTGCAGTGCTCTGAAGTGGACAGATCCGATGCAGAGCAGATTAGATTTCCTCTAAAAGCTCCTCTCTGTGGTGCTAATGGCAGCGCAGAGGCCACAGTGAGGTCAGCAGCGTGGAATTGAATGCCCAACAACTAATCTCCCTATCACACCCACACACCCACTCACACACACACATGCACACACACACACACACACACACACACACAAACACATATGCATAGGTATGCCTACATGTACATGGAAATCTGTGCACAGACTGCACTACCTGACACAGTTTTCATATTGTTGGATGATTTTCTAATGAATTTCTTACTTTGACCCCTGACCTTTCCTTTTAGCACCACCACCTGGCCAAATGTCCCCACTTTGCTCAATGATAAAAACTATAAAGTACCTGACATAAGTACGTACAGTAGTAATTAAGTACATAATTAGTTTTGCATAGCACTGTTGTACAGTAAGATGAGTTTTCACACAACCAGATGAACGCATGTAATTCTTCAGCCGAGGTTTACACATGAAAATCTGTATAATTTAAGAGACATTATTTACATATATATTTTCACAGGCAGCAATAATATTTTGACTAATATTATATATAAAAGTAATAAACGTATTAAGATATCTAAAATTCAGCTATAATGAACTGGTTCAAGTCTGACCCGGGACTTTGTTCCATGTCATTTCCCTTTTCTTTTTCCACCTTTCGTCTTTCGGCTGTCATATTCGCTATAAAAGAAATAAGAATTAAAACATGGATGCATTCATTTACTGAGCTTTTTCTGTATATTCGACCATATCCCACTGCCTTCTTCAGAAACTTAGTAACTTAACTTACTTTATTAGCATTAAAGTTCATGCTTTACCTTGGAAATTATAGATTACAAAATAGTCCCCGTAAGAGCTTTTTCCAGACCTTTCACCCACATTTCACAGTCTTCCTCAGAGGATGGAGACTGCTCAATTGTGATCAAAATGGCTTCTTGTCATCATGTGTTATTTTTGGAAAACTACTAAAAACTTTTCCAGCTCCATTTGCTTTGTCTCCATTGTCAAAGAGCGACAATCCTGCTCAGACATGTTCATACAAACTGTTCACTAAACCTTTTTAACTTTTGAATCAACATATTTCAACATATGGTATGTCCTCCATGTGTTTTCACAAAACTTCCAAACCGGTTCTCAAATTGTTGAGTTTTTGAGGATTTTCTTCAGGGCACTGAAAATGCTACATTCACTCTGCCTGCACACACACACACACACACACACACACACACACACACAGCATACTGTATTTTATCTATTTCATGTCTGCATGTATAAACATGACTCCTACACGTCGACTGTTAATTGTAAGACTTTCCTATCTCAGTGCCGTCTTAAGGGCAAGATGGAGGACGTGGCAAACAGTTGGTGACAAACAAAGAATCTTTGAAGCAGGTTATGTTATGAAGTGTCAAACCTGTTGAAGAAAACAAAACTCCACTCCCGCCACCCCCGGCTTCTTCTGCGGACGGAGTCTCTGTGATTCTTCTCTTCTTCTGCCAATTATAAAAGCAGGAGCAGTGAGTATTCTATCACCGTCTGGCAGACAACTTATAGCAACACTACGACGATGGCCGGGGACACGGCACGCAAATTACAATTAACCACTAATCCTTTACAGACGAGTTCAAGATGGCAATTTAATTTGCCCTCAACTGTTTCTGTTCCTTTTCTCAAAATCTTTTTCAATTTCCCTCACTGCAGTCCCAGGTGCCAGACCAACTTTGAAGGAGTGAAGATATCAATAGTTTATTTGCAGTGAGTATTAATTTAACAGGGGCAATATTTTTTTCAGACACTTGGCGAGAAATGGTTTTGAAGGATTTAAGGTTTTTTTTTTTATCCACTCCGGAGATTAGTAGGAAAAATAATGAATTTGAGAGCAAAAGTGGGGAAAAGGCATTAATGAGAACTTCAGGAAGATAACTTGAGAGACAGATAAAAGGCCCTTGAGAATGCAGACTTTAATGTGTCATTATTTTAGAGGAGAGAACATGGCTTCCAGACGGAAAGCAACTTGTTCTGTAAGTATTTCTGAAACCTTTAAACAAGAATCATAGGCTACATATATCAATTGTGTGGACATGTTAATCATTTTAAATACAGGTACTGACACTTTCTGCTTTGTAGAAAGCTTTAGCTGTTGGGCAGTAGCTTGCTACAGTAATGCATATACTTTTGCAAAACAAAGAGGACATACAACGCATTAAATGCACAGTGAAAAGGGACGCTGGCTCGATGAGGTGGTCTCAGACACTGAAGTCAGCCTGGACAACCCTAGTATCTTCAGGGCGCACTGAACAAGGGAGTTGGGCTAAGAAAGAGAATTGCAAATAGCAATATGGCTAATTACTTCTGCTGTTGAGTAAGAGTTTATTAAAACTTTCACGCAACTTTCCCAACACCTTTTCCCAGTTTCCAAACTCTGACATTGCAGTTAGTGGAAAAAAAAATTGAACTGAGGGTAAACTTACTACTTCAGTTAATCAAATATAAAACAATGAATCAAACAACTGCCAATTAGGTTGTCAGACAAGCAATATTATAAACATTTTTATCTTAAAAGGACACCAGTTTGATAGTACTGACAGTGATTTATAACATGAATGTCCATTACAAAGATCAACATTAGCTTCACAAGGTGGTAATAACAATTTAGCAGAGCAGACTCAGAGCACTTCTTAGATTGGACTTGGAGATTCAAGATTTAAACAAGCGCTGTCACTGAAATCTCACCCTCCAGTGACAACCATCCTGTCCCCCAGAGATGTGTAAGCTCTTGTACTTGAGATGGCAGACGCCCCCCCCCCCCCCACACACACACACACACACTCTATCTCTGGCATTGTACCCAACATACCAGAAGGCACCTGTGGACTTGCCGACCGAGGGCCCTGGAAGCTTGGAAGCCCATCCGTTGACCCATTCCAAACTCACCCCTTGGACCGAGCCTTGGCAACAGGGGGAGGGGGAGTGGTAATGGTGGTTAGGGATGGTGGGGGCAAGGGGTGGGTGGGTGCTGGCGGGGGTGCTAAGCTAGAAGGCCTGGCGCTGGCTGAAGTGCCCAGGCGTCGGCATGCAGGCCTGGGTGAACACGTCAGGTTGATTTATGTGACGCCTGGCCCCGTAGCCGACCCCGGGCTGGACTCCACCTGTCCTCCATCCAACCAGCCACTGCAACCCCCTCCTCCCTCCCTCTGTTCCTCCTGGACTAAGTGCCCGCCAAACGCTGGAGGAAGCGGAGCAATAGGAGGAGAAGGAGGAGGAGGAGGGGTGAAGGGGTGGGAGGTGAAGTCAGCGGCTCCAGGTCATTGATCATTATTGGGCTGTGGGTTGTAAGGAGGGACAGAACATGGTAAGCGCGGAAGGGAGCAAGAGAGGAGTCACAGAGAGAGAGAGGGAGAGGTGGATCTAGCCAGCTGGGGTGTGTGATGAACCAGGAACCAAGAGCTGGCCGGAGGTGTTCACTACTGTGGACTCAAAACATGAGGTCGTCTGAGAATATCCTGCAAGTTCCTGCTTTAAAGAAGGAGCCTTTTTACAATTACTATGAACATGGCAACATTGCTAAAAGTCAAACTGAGCTAAAGACACAAGCAGTCTGACAATCTGACAATCAAACCTACAGGTTAGATCGCACTGTTTTCCTGTGCAATGAGGGATTATTATTTACATTTCAAGTGTGCTCATTTAAATTTTACCTCCAAATAAAGTGGTTTACAGGTTGTTTTGCACAACATGAAGTTTCTTGTAACGTAGACTGTGTTTTAAACAGAAGAACCATGGAGTAATTTCCTGTAACATAGTTCCTGGTGTAAAAAATACCCTGCTACAGCAGAGTACTCTCCAATGATCAGGGCGGACTTTACAGGGCTGACTGTCGCTGATTAGTCAAACACAGATGTTGTGGCAATTAAAACTTCCCAAATAAAGAATTGTCGACTTTACCAAATCTTCACAGTCTTCAGATCCAGTGGAAACACAAACAGAAATGCATAAAAGGGACTTCTAGTTCCTAGTTTAGTTTCTCTGGTTCCAAAATTAGTTGAATTTTCTGTGTTGAAAAAGGCTTTTGACATTATAATTTTAATAGTTGGCCTGTTTGGAACCTTTCTGATCTTCTGACTGCTCATGTTTCTTTTTAGTGACGTCGCCATGTTGCCAGCTTTTAACAATTACTTTTGTGAGTTATCATACGTTATCATAACGTTACCATAACTGATAATAATACGTTATCATAACTGACGTTATCATAACTGATAATAATAGCCAAAACTATGAAACTAAGACCCAAGTTGGAATCATCTTTTAAATTTTTGGCACTACTCAAACTCTTTCTCTCTCTTTTTGTCAGTTTTATCTCTTTCACTTTCCTTGGGAAGTTTATACAATTAAGGATGGGAGGATGGGAAGAGGCAGTCCATGCTAGTTCTCCCTGGGGTGCTGGGACCCCGCCCTCCCAGCAGGGGATGTGATTGGGTTGTCTGGGCGTTCCAGTGGCGCGCCCAAGTGGAAAGAGGCGAAATGGAGGGGATCGTTGGCCATCGATACCCAATTATATGACTAGAAGGGGCACCGCTAGCTCTCAGTGATGGCCCGGCTTGGGTTATGTGGGCCCCTCTTTTCTTTATGTTTGATGATAAATTGTTTTGCTGGAGAATTATGGTCAATGCAATAAGGTCCAATGATGGCAAGCCACGAAATGATTCTTAGAGTCAAGCTGTGAGGTTGATATTGAAGATCTGAATTCAATTTATATTACATTTATAGCATTGATTGCTATGGTAATTTCACTATAAGCCATTGCACCATATAGCCTATAAACTAGAATTTGAAAAGGAGTATCTTAAAGGGTCAATCCGTAATCTAGATCTGAAGCATTAACTTGCAGTATGTATACCAACCTAAAATGTGTCAGTAACTTTAACGGTATTTACTGATATGAATGCTGCTTTGTGTTGAAGTACAATGAGGCATGAGGTCAACTGAGCAAAACCCATTTTAATTTACAGGAATCTACCAACCTCTTTATTTTAGGAGTATTTAAGCAACAATTCAAACTCTTATAGTATACTTATTTTTTGTTCAATAGTTAGATGGATGTTCACCTCATATTAATAAATGATTTATACATTATTACATGTTGTTGAAGATAATAAATACACACGATTGGTTGATATTGTAAGATTCATGTAATCTAAAAAGATGTCCTCCTTTTGGTCAGTTGGTCAATACATTTTAATGAAACATGGTCCTGTGTAGTTACTCTGTACAAAACACAGACATAGGGGTGACATTTTGTATCACATTAGGTCTCCAGGTATTAACAGTCCGGTGAAGTCGCAGCTTGATAGAAAATCACCAGAGGTTCCTTTATTCCCTACCAAAGTTAGACATTCACCGAGGATGTCGGCAGGCAGGACTTCACAGATTTCTGCACTTCCTTGATTCCACACTGATTTGCTGAAGCTGCACTGGGTCAATTGTCCCTGTGAAATGTGTGAGGTGTCGCTTGTAGTGATGAGCGCGTGCATCACTCTGATCTGATACCAGTGCTCTTTTATTCCCAAATTCAAAATAATGTGTGTTACATGTTAAACGTAATAAAATCTGCTTCCTCCATGTGATGTTTCAAAATGACAAAAAGTGATTAGTTATATCACCTTTACTACTTTACTGAGTCAATGACCTTTGACTGAATGAATATAAGTCATAGCTGCAGGCTGAAACTTTGAACTTTAAAAAACTGCATTTAATGTGGTTCACTGACATTCAGCCGATACCTGATCTGCTTAATGGTCAGTACTGGAACTGATCAACCGGTCCGCTTCATTGCTAATTATCACCTAACTCTGCAGTCTTTTAGCCTCGCTAGACTCATTGTTTTGGTTTTCCAGCCTACAACTCTGCCCTCATTACCCTGCTTTCCAGCTGCAGCAGGCCGCTGTTTCAGCTCTAATCAGCACCAACCAGCAGACAAAGTTAAGTTTGTGACTAGTTAGTGAAGAAAGCCAGACATTTAGTATAGTACAGACCCAGCCACTTTGTAGATGGATAGAAATGCAACCTAAAAAGAATGATAATGTTGCTTTGTGACTGCTGGATGTGTAAAAAGACTGTTCGCTGTAAAAAGACGGTTCGCCAACATGTTAGCCACAATAACTGAATGCAGCTGTATTCAAAGCACATTGGGAACTTTTATTTAGGAGGCTACTGAAATTTAAGTCTGATGAATAAATAAATGGTACATACAGAAAGGTTGTATCATTGATGAAACTGGTGTTGAACTCTTCTGTTTTTATGCTCTTGCGCGTTAATAGCTTTAAAAAAGAGGAAAATCAGTAAAGAGGAGAACAAACGTCCCATGCCTTGTAATCACTTGGTATGCATCTTAGTTTATGAATGGCACCTAATTAGCATTCACTAACCAGCGATGTTGTAACATTATGAAAAGTATTACCATTTCACAGCAGTGACACAATTTGTCTATAGCAGAAGCAGATTACTACAACGCTGCATCAGTCACAACAGACGATGCATCAACCAGGTTGCTTGCAATGCGTACATGTGGTTCTTCTTTGTGACCTTTTCTTGTACACATCTCTGATCTGCTACATACATTATTAAATATCACATAAACTCCAGTATTGCAGGATGATGAAGGTAAACTTCATTAGGGGTGGGGGTGACATGTACGGCCTCCGGGCTTCCACTGCAATAATTAACTCAGGGATTTTTTCCTCAGCTCCAGTCTCTCTGATCCAGGTCGGTACTGACAACCTTACACCGCCTGCCACCCCCCCCCCGACCCCACCCCCCCTCCCCTCCATCATCTGCCATATACAGGTCACAGACGGCGGCCCGGCACCCTGAGGTGTCCTGTAAATGTGCCTGTGGAGTGATGGGCGGGCGTCCCTCGATGCCACATTCATTTGCACATCAAGAAGGCAGAGAAGGAAGCTTTGACCCAATTAACGCTGAGGAAAACAGATTAAATAAAGTCTGCCGCCTTACTCCTGGACATCCAGCGCGACTGTGTGTATGGAGTGTGTGTGTAGATGGATGATGAGGTCACGCAAGGGCCACAGGATGAAAGTAACGCAGCGCTCAGCCAATCACAGGGAGGCGTGGAGAGCAGAGGGAGCTGCCTGGCTCAGAGGCACTGTCAGCAGGTGACCCTTACACTGCTGTCAGTAGCCTTCAACTCAGAAGCTGATTGGATCAGTGAGAAGTGTTCTACATGGGCCTAAAAATGACACCTGAATGCAGCCTGTGCCTGTATCCAACTGAACCCGACCTGTATTTATTAAAACATTTTATACCTGAACCTTAGAATCAAGGCAGTTTCTTTGTTGAGCTTCAAAGTTGATTTTGAAGTATTGAGTCTCACCTTAACGTCCATTCTGGAGCTTTCAGTTATTCCATGTGATCTTCATTTTAAGCTCACATGGATGAAACTATTGGTTTGTTTACGACAGCTCGTTGGGCTTGCTGTGGCCAATAGAACTGATGGCAGCTATGAAAGTAAAAACAGTTAATAAGTGACAAGTTGTAATACACCTTACACTGAACAGTTCAAATAGTCATGTATCATATGTCATGGTAGCATAGCAATCTCTACACTGTAGGTAGTCAGAGCCTTGCACCCACCACATGACTTGGACCTGGCAAAACAGCCTGAACCCGGGACCTGTTGGGTTCAGGTTCAGGTCGGGTAGCAGAACTCTAATGAAGTGAGACAGAGAGAGGTGGGGGGGGGGAGCACAGGGAATACAGAGATGTCTTGCTGAGCGGTAAAATGAGAGCAGCAGGAAAGGAAAGATAGACGGAGAAAAGAAAGAAAGCACTAAAAGAAAGGAGGAAAGAAGTTGACGAGGATGAAGGAGGGAGGGAGGAAGGAGGTGGAGGGATTTCTCTGGGCTCCATGCCTTGTTAGATCTATCATCCCTTTAATTAATAGTGTTTTTAGGAAGACGTCTGAACTGTGTCATTTCCATTATTGGAAAACCCAACGCGATTAATGAATGATTTTCATTTTTGATCCATTATATCATGCTAGTTGATCTCCTCTTTTCCGCGCTGCTGAGTGATAGCATCGTTTTCTGCCCCTCGATCAAATTTAATTTGGCCCCCTATTATATTACACTGTTGCGACTGAAGTGTCAATTTTTGTCAGGCAATTAGAAGCTATAAACTGTGAAGCTAAGTTTGATAGGCATTGTAATTGGATTGTTTCAGCAATAGCTTGAAACGCTTTTAGTTTTTCTTCATCTCTCCCTCTACCTGCCCTCCCCCCTAAAGTTCTCATCTGGTTGTGATTTTTGATAGGGCCTCGGCCTATATGTCGAACTTCAGAGCAAACAAAAGATAAGAGGAGAACAGAAGGGGGGAGTGAGTGAGAGTGCACAGTGGAGGAGTGCTTGCCTGTGCAGAAAGTCGGCCGTGGATTTGCGTGGATGTGAAATGTGACATGTGGTTCCACTTTTCCTGCCGCCTTGGCAGGTATTTGTCTGTTTTGACCCTGTCCTCACCTTTCAAGACGCCACATTAGAGAGGTTTTCAACTTTTCAGCTGACAGAGAAAGTGAAGAGGCTTGGAAATTTGAAATGTGATGGGGATGCAGTGGAAAATAAGAGTTGGCTGATGCAATTCTGACACAGAGTTTTCCAGGGTGGCACTGATACTCATTTGTGCTTGTCTTTTGTAGTTTGAAAAGGCAGGCCCATAGTTATATGGGTCTTTTAAAACTTTAAATTCACACATACATATGATTTGTTTCAATGGCCCTAAAAACATAGTTTTTATTTAGTGATGGATTCCTTTCACAGTCTCAGTCAAATCTGACCCCATCACATGAATATTTCATGTTCTAAAAAATGTCATCCTCCAGTTAAAAATGTGTTGTTCCTCCTGTTCCTTCTCTGGTGTTTGAGCTTCACTCTTTGTTTTCACATTGAAACTTAAATCTCACTTTAACACCTTGATGTACCTGTAGGATTGTGTGACATCACAACTAGCCAATCGTGGTCCAGTGTGCAGCTGACACAGTGTGATGTACGCGTAATGCTCACACACACAGATACGAGGTAGGAGCCTCACATGAAGCTGTCGCTCTATGTGTGACAGTTTGTTTGTCAGTACAGAAATGCTTTTCTGCGGTGGGCGTTGTTAAAAAAGTTTTAAAACAACAATTGAATCTGAGCTGGCGGGACTGATAAGCTTTGTGGTCCTGTGTCTTCGATGGAAGTGACCCCTAGTCAACGACTGCCTTTGTCTCTGCGGACATTAAAACAAGCGTTATTGGCTCTCTCCTGAATGTATTTCGCCTTGTTTTCCTCAACTTTCCCGTGTAGTGTCAGTGGCACCTTTGAAATCTCTGTAGGCCAGGGAGTGGCTGCAATGCCAGCTCAGTCACAATGAAAAGCAGCCTATCACATACACGTATGTGTCAACTGACTTATCAGTGAAGTAGGAGACAGTATCGACCACTTAAACTTTTGAAATGAACGATTTTGAAAAAAAAAAAATTAGCATGCCTATAGTATAGCAGTAGAATTCTTTACTAACTTTTTTTGTGGAAAAAACATATCAGACACAAATTACTATTCAAAGCATATTATGTCTAAAAAAAATGCCTGGAGAGGATTTTTAAGATATGAGGCCAGAATTTCAGGTGATTTAAGGCCGATTCTTATATTATTGGAGCCAATATAATTAAACTGTTTCTTGCACAAATATTAAATTAATTAATTTCAAATACAATAAAATACATTTTTACATTTTATCCACCAGAATGCTATTCATGGCAGTGTGGAGAAAGCTTTGAAACAGAATTTCATCATATGAGATATCATTTTCAGAAAATGTAATTGAACAGTTAAATAAATAAATACAAAAATGTGTGGCTTGTCAAAAACCTGTTTGAAGGATTTGGTTGCTCTGTGTGAGTTTGGACTCATGAATTCTGGCTACGGCCCTGGAAAAGGGTCAACGATAACATACATTTTTCTACTACAATTATACTAAAATTAAGCTCTTTCAAAAGTAAACCATGACTTTATCCTGCACTGAATACCTTTATGAGAGCTTTCTGGATTTGGAAAATAAAAAAATGGAGAGAAAATAGGACTAACAGGTAGATGATGCTGAGTAAATCATAATAAGTTGCAAGTTTCATTAAGAGAGAACATGCATATCACAACAACAAACAATGTAAGAAAAAAAGGTTACTGGGATTATTTTCATCTTATTGTAAAGCATAATTTGTGACACAATTGTCTAATTTTTCCCACCTCCTAGCCCTGCGTTGACCTTATATCACTGGATGTCTCAAAGTATGTAGTTTAGTAAATACCTCTAATACACTTCTATTACACATTGAGACCTGATAACATTGTAAAACAATGTCTAACGTCTTTATTTAAAACATTTAATACTTTACAAAATGCCTCAATCTGATACTTTTCCCGACTTTAAGCGTCCACAGACACAGTGACAAATGGTCAGCTGAAACCCAGAGACAAACAGACAGACTGAGTGGGCTGACCAGCTGTTCCCACCGCACACAGTCTTAGCTGTATTCTGCAGATGCCCGTCTCTCCCAGCAGGAGCATTAGATTCAAAATGACAAAACGCTTTGAGCTGCACTTTTTCGGCGGGAGATGCAGGTGTCTTTGTTTCCGATGCACCGGGGTTAGTGAAAGGTGCCTCCTTCACATGTAATTACCCGCCGCTTCCTGGCACCCACTCGAAATGAGTTTTTCAGCGGGCAGTCCCGTACGACGGATAAGCTCAGCAGGGCTGTGGGGTAAAGGGAGAGACTGAAATTATACATTTGCTAAGGAGACTTCGGGAGTTTTACGGGTACTGTGTGTAAAGTAGTGGCACAGACTCATTATGAGTTCCTTGGGTCCTTGTGTGTTTTATCAGCTCCTTGTTGCCCGGCCACGTTTGAAATGCCTGACATAGCGACCTCATGTGACACTGTGGCTATAGTGTCTTTGAGTGCTGGCAGGAATTTTTAAAGGAATAGTCCAACATTTTGGGAAATAAGCATATTCTCTTTCTTTCTGAGAGTGAGATGGGAAGATGAGATGGGAAGATCAATATGGATGTAATTGTGTGTAAAGTACAGAGCTGGAGTCAGGGCATGATTAGCCTAGCTTAGCATAAATACTGGAAGTCTCCACCCACTGGTACTGGCACTGGTTGCCAGATACCATCCGTGAGCTCAGAATTTGTGCTGACTCATTGGTACCAAACCTGGCAACCTCTCTGTGATGTCAAGACTTCAGGAAGCTTATCATTGTCACTGCACCTGGCTGTTGTTTCCCAAGAAATAGTTCCAGCATGTAACCGCTGAAACCACTGTGTATAGTTTTTACATCTCTGTTTGTATTAAATAATATACAACATGTTAATTAATAAATAGTTAGTATGTATGTATAACTTTGTAAAGAAACAGGATAGCTGTTTCCCCCTGCTTCCAGCATTTATGCTAAGCTAAGCTAACCACGGCCTGACTTCATACTTCACACACAGACATGAGTTTGGTATCAATCTTTTCATTTCACTCCCGGAAAGCAAATAATCTTGTTTACCGAAATGTTAAACTTTTCCTTTAACACTTACTAGAGATAGAAAGTCTCTATTTGCGCAGTGAAGAGGGAACGTGGGTGTAACTGAGCCATGATGAGCAAGCAGAAAATGCCACAAACCACTCTATGTAATAAGCAGAGACACCTGTCAATCAAACGAACAGTCACAGTGGACTGGCAATGCATACTCATGACCCTATTTTATAGGACTTCAACAGCAGAATGACATCTTCCTTCCAATGATTGTGTCAGTTTGTGAGAGATCAGAAGGTTAAAGGTCAGGTTCACAATTTTACAAGTTTGTCTTAGTGTTGTCAGGTGTGTCTGGCTGTAATCTTTCCTCCTTTTCCTCCTGGACATTGAGAGATCCCTTTCATCTTCAGAAGATATCCACTTTATTTGTCAAATATGAGACTGTTGAAGCCTCATGTTAGCTTCA
Organism: Lateolabrax maculatus; assembly: GCA_031216445.1. Lineage (NCBI taxonomy): Eukaryota > Metazoa > Chordata > Actinopteri > Acropomatiformes > Lateolabracidae > Lateolabrax > Lateolabrax maculatus. The sequence continues at coordinate 3,462,119 of CM062205.1, forward strand.
GATAAACTTTTGAATACATGTCTGCACAGAGGGAGGGCTGAAGAATTGTCACTTACATTAAAAGCAAATTAGGAAGAGATCATTTAATGGTCAGTAGGAACAGAAGGAATGATTACAACAAGCAACACCAGTGTCAATATTCATATGGGCACCTGACCGTTGTTTAAAGACAGGCTTAAAAAAAATGTGACTTATCCTTTACAGTGGGTATGGAAAGTATTCAGACCCCTTTAAATTTTTCACTCTTTGTTCCATTGCAGCCATTTGCTAAAATCAAAAAAGTTCATTTTATTTCTCACTAATGTACACTCAGCGCCCTATCTTGAAGAATGGCAGAGGATCCCAAAATCCAGGTGTGAAAAACTTGTTGCATCATTCCCAAGAAGACTCATGGCTGTACTAGCTCAAAAGGGTGCTTCTACTCAATACTGAGCAAAGGGTCTGAATACTTATGACCATGGGATATTTCAGTTTTTCTTTTTTAATAAATTTGCAAAAATTTCTACATTTCTGTTTTTATTTCTGTCAGGATGGGGTGCTGAGTGTACATTAATGAGAAATAAAATGAACTTTTTTGATTTTAACAAATGGCTGCAATGAAACAAAGAGTGAAAAATTTAAAGGGGTCTGAATACTTTCTGTACCCACAGTAAATACTCCATAATTTCACAAGGAAAAGTTAAGCCATTAGAACATAAAGGTTAATGTGAATACAGCACAGTCACCTTTACTGTCCTAGATTAACACAGTGATCAACACACTTGACTTGACTAGTCAACCTACTTATTGATGCAATTTAATCTCCCCCTGACACACCCCCACCCACCAACAAACGCTGAACTTCACAGCTCCTCAGGTTGAAAGGTATTGATGGGTGGATGTAAGCAGGTGGGTGGGGGGGGGGGGGTTTCATTGCAGTTTAAGGCGTGTGTGTGTGTGTGTGTGTGTGTGTGTGTGTGTGAAGGGGAGATGCTGTTTTGCTCTGTCCCAACTCTCAGAGGAACCTTGACTACTCCACTCCCCACCCCACACCCCCCGTTGCTCCTGGCATCACCCGGGGTGACAAAGGCTCTATTGGCACCCTAGGGTGATGGTGGGTGGTGGTGGTTGGGCGGGGGGTGGTGAGTGGGTGGGTGGGTTGGGGGGGGGGCGTGTCACTCCTGTGTATACACAATCACACACAGAGGCAGGCACACATAAACACTCCAACAAAATAGTAGGATGGATGAGGTTTAGACCCTGAGCCTGCCTGGGGAGACGGAGACCCTGTCGGTATCTCAGAGGGATCACACGCCCGCACACACACACACACACACATTATGCAAATACTCACCTCCATGCAGTAATAAATGCTGCTGAAGTAAAAAAGATTCTCCTCATATGTTTCGTTTGTATCAGTATTCTGACACTTATGCTTCGATACATACAGTATATACAAACACTGAGCGATACGTTTTTACAGTAATATGTTTTTTCATCATCAGACAGGCATGATTTTACATCTTCAGCCTCCATAATTACTTTCAGTCTCCAACGGTAAAGTGCGGTATTAGCTTTATTTCCCTAACATGCAAAATATTCATTGACTCCATTTAATTTGAGTGTAACATAAATGCTTATTATGCCGCTGAATCACAACTAAATTAAAGCGAGCTAATTATGCTTAACAGGGGGAAAAAAAGTCAGCTGTATAATTGTAATTTTAGGTAGACCCATATTACAAATCACCTGCTTCTCAAACTTGTTTTCCCTAAACACACACTTTGTCTCACACACACTCCAATCACACACACACACACTTTATTTTTTCTCAATGGTTTAGTCTAGTAAAGAAAGAAATATGTGCTCCTGAGTGAGAGTGAGAGTGTGTGTGTGCACCTTCTTTATACCAGTGGAGGGCAGAATTACATTTCATAAATTAGAAGCACGGAGTGTTGATTAGAATGCAGGAGGAAGGAAGGAGGAAGAAAACGGGTGGGAGGGGGGAGGGAGGGGAGGCGGGTAAACGGTTTCATCTGAATCTGATGGACCTGTTTCTTTTCTCTCCTTTCCTCCCTCTTTAACATCTTTTGTTTCTATACTGGGGTTAGACGCTGATGACAAACAGGCAGAAAATGCACAAATCTAGCATCCAAAAATTTGGTATTTTCATTTCCAGAGTTGAAATGTTTTTACCATTTTTAAATTTCTTAGACTTACCTTGATAATTAGTGTAAACATATCTTAGGGGAAAAGAAAAGTGCAACTTCTACAGATTTTGTGTGGAAACAGGGTTTTAGTCAGGATTTTAGAAATACTGAGGTGATGAACCCAAGTCCCACAATGCAACCTCCACCTTACCTAGAACATTTTAACACCAAAACAAAGGTCTCTGAAATGGTTTTATTATTGGGGTTTTTCACACTTTTTTTATTCAGTTAAATATTAATTTGGATTTTCTTTTCTTGGTAAAGACGTACTGAATCCTTTAATTATAATAGCTGGGCAAATTTCAATATATTGAGCCCAAAAATACTGGAAAGTGGCTAAAAGGTGCCAACCACAATGAGTATGTTTTTATTTTTTATATTACACATTGGTGGGTAATTCAAAACATGGGAGTTCCAGCAACTTTTACGTTTGGTTTGTTTGTGTGTTTTCTGCAGACATGTCTTGGGGAAAAATAAATGTGCCACCTGAGCTTCTCTTTGTAAAAAAATTTAGTCAAGCTTTTAGAAATATTGAGGTAATGATTTGATTAGATTTTTTTATATTTTTAAAGGATAGAAAAAATGTTCACTATGCTTCACACTGCTTGGAATTATAGTCTGGTGAAGAAATACTCAATCCTTAAATTACTCATTTACTGGACTAATAGTACTACATTTTAAATAAACTGACTTTAATAATACTGGAATCAGCATGTAAAATACCATGCATGTATCATTGCTCAACGTACACAATTTAAAACTTATAAATAAATAGAAATACTGAGGTCATGAGTCCAAGTCCCCCCCCTGTAAAACCTCCACCCCTCTGTTAAAAGCTTGGGTGGTCACTAAAAAGAAGATCTAGAACATTTGATTTTAATTATCTAGTTAACTGTTCATTAGATTTCCTGTTTTCTGTACACTGCCCAAATAAATGAATAAATAAATACAAGTGAAGCAAAGTGAATCCATTATTGCTTATTTACTGGACTAATGATTGTCAAATTGAAATATAATGAGTCTAAAAATACTGGAGTTAGTCTAAAATAAAATAGCCACCATGCCACACATTATGGGCGTTTGAGCAACTTTTATATTTTGTGTATAAAACCTGACCCTGACACACTGACACTTTGCAAAGAATGTGCCTTGAACAGGGCTGTAGCCAGGATTTTAGAAATACTGAGGTCATAAGTTCCCCCAATGCCACACCCACCCCTGTCAGAATGAAGAAAGTTTGTAAAAAAAGTATAATTTTTTTTAAAAATATTTTTTTAACATTTATTGATCATATTTTAACAGTTTGTTTTCTACCCATGCTGCGTGTAATAAAATTCTGGTGAAAAAATACTGAATAGTTTAAGTGTTTATTTACTGGACAAAAAGTAGTCAGTGTGTAAAAATCCTGGAATCTGGAATCTGCTTATCAATGTCTCTAATTCCCAAATAAAGAACCAAAGACTTGACCTAAGTGTCCCTCAGTGGAGGCTACTGCCCTCACTTTGAAGTTTAACAAACAATAATAATACAACAATATTCACTCCAATATATGAAAGACATTTTGTAATTTCTTCGCTGTAGCTACGCTTCTACAACTCACATCACAGTTGTGTTAAAGCACAAAAATTCTCCTGTAACTCATCGGCTTCTCTTTACACCTCCCCCTCTGTGATGTGTATTGATTTATTAGGAAAATCAATGAAGAATACTAATAACATGGATTCACATAATCAATGCATTTTCATAAAAGGAAGTTTTCTACATCAGAGTATAAAAGAAAGTATTAGCGTAGTAAAATGGAGTGTGCAGGGACAAACCTGAATAATGCACAGCCCCGTATCAATACGTAAAGCAGAGCATGGTGAAATCTGTGCATTAGCATTAGCTTGGGGTGCTAGTAAATGAGATGCTATGAAAATACATTAGAAATAAGGTCATGCCTCACGCAGGATCTCCTGTGTGTGCAGCCTCCTGGGTGAATGTGTGATTAGCCTAATCCCAGTAGTCACAGCTCTGCTCCCCTGATGTGGATGGAAAGATTCAGATGGTGATACGCTGCCACCGAGAGAAGCCATGTCAGAGCTGCTGGCAAAAAAAGAAAAAAATGCTTCCACTCCGCTCCCGTCCTCCACGCAGCAGAGACAACTGCAGGAAGGCTTTCATTCCAAATGCTACAAATCAGTTTGGAGGGAGAAAACCGAGCTGGGATTCATCAGTCAATCACAACTGCTGCAATTTGAATTTTGAAAGAGGAAATGTCCCTTTTCAAATTTGTGTTGTTAAATTTTCAAAACCCCATAAAAAAAGACACCTGATTGGCCTTCAAAACCCACATTAGCTTTTAGTGTAGAAACTGGAATTTTTAAAACATCCCATTTTAGTTTTAAACGTACAATTTCTTTGCTGCCAAGTCTACGTTCTCCTGTTCAGAGGCCGCTGTGACCATCTGTCCTCTTCACACCACACAAATTAACTATCAAGGTAAACAGAGAGGCCCCAAAAATTGAAATTTCAGCCCTTAAATTGTCTCTTTCTCCTCCTTCTCTCGGTCTCTTCCACTTTAACATGAGGCATTTTGGGTATTCAATCTGCATTTGTGACATCACCACTACCGCAGGGGAGCTTCTCCTCTTTATTCTTATTGGCTAATCTGGAAGCAAATAGCAGAGAAACACTTGGTCGCATGGTAATAAATAGAATATGCCAATCAAATTAAGAGTGGCGTGTCAGTTTGGACAGTGGGGAGAGTGATCCGCTATAGGTGGAGAGCGGCGGCCGGCCATACCTCATTTTATAGGTCATTGGACTCATTTGGAGGCCTGTGTGGAGGAAAAGGAACATGGCTGTGAATATTCAACCACAAATGAAATGCAGTTTCGTGAAGGTATCTTCTCTGTTTGGTGTTGGTTTAGAGGAATCTGGGGATAAATAGTTTTCACTGTTGTTTAAAGGTAGGATAAAAATGTAAAACACACAGTTGCTGTGTCTTTGTCTTTGGTGGTAGCTGCCTGTGACGATGGGTCATGAATAGTCAGGATTTTACTTTTCCAAATAAATGTTTGACTGGCCGCAACAATTTGGCCGGCGGGCTCATTTTTCCTTCATCTCTTTACATTTATGAAGTGAGTACATAGTACGTAGTGGTTAAATGTTTTCAGCTGTATGTATGTCTGTTCTGTGTTAGTCCACTGAAAGCAAATAAAAAAACGGAGTCAAATTCCTTGTATGTGTTTCACATACTTGTCCAATACAGAAAAAAAAATTCTGATTCTGATTCATTTGGGATAAGTGTGAATTTTTCGCACAGATGCATCTTGGTCTCAAGAGCAAATTTGTGTAATTGACTTTCTATGCAATCACGCCACCTCTACAATTCGCCTCACATTCAGTCACAGCAAAATACTCAGAGAATCATTATGAACAAATATTCATTTAACTTCTCAGTTCTACTTTTTATAGATTATATTCTGAATGCTATTTAAAGCCTTCTCCTTACTGCCATGTATGTCATTCTGGTGGATCAAACTAATCCTTTTATTTTATTTTATCTTTAGAAGAAGTTGAATCTATAGGAGTGTTGAGTTTATAGGAAATACAATGCTTCCATTTTGGACCTGCACCAGGCATCAAATTCACAATATGAATCCACCACCTCTTTATAGCAGAGCCATAGACTGCTGCAACCAATCAAAAGGGAGCCAAGTCTCCTGAGAAAATGAACACATCAATAATTGATAAAGACATCCTTAAAATTAAGACTATACATGTCAAGATCCGTAGAATACAAATGAAAATAGAAAAGAACTAGGGGATTTCTTTATTTCTTTTTAAAGCTTCGATGGCTATGCTAAAAAGAAGCAGATAACGGGACAACAAGCTATTCAACTCCTATATCCAAACTGGAAATATCTTCATAACCTCAAAGGACAAAGGTATTAGACTGGACCATGGCGCACTGGCGTGGAGAAAGGGACCCTGACTAATAGCTCTGAACTTGTGAGTGAGTTATAAGGTGCTGGAGAAGCACACTCTAAGAGTTTTTGCCGCAGGGCTGCAAATTAGTAAAGCAATAAAGACATACTTTCGCTTCCTTTCTGGAGCCACTTTGATCTGTGCAGTAATCAGATTATGCAATCAGTCGGTTCAGAGAGAGGAGCGATGCCTCGTCCATTTACTGGAAACAAGGCGACCCTTCCTTGGACATGGCAGCTCTGCAGATCAAAAGCTACCTGCTAATGAGACAGCGAGGAAGGCAGAAACGATAGAGAGAATATCTCCTCTGCAGTGACTTAGAAAGGCCTTTTTAGCACCTGCCAGGCACTTTGTGTTCTTCTCTTATCTGTCACTGGTGAATGGATGACGCCACCAAGGCTTATTTATATGAATATGACAGCATATCTAAAGACAATGCCATCTGTCAAACAGTAATTGAAGAACTGCCTCCTCAAACAAGAAGAGATTCCCTCCTAAATCCTTTGAACCGCTTCTTTATGAACCCAGCAGCCAGACAAACACTGATTTTTAGATTTTTATGACATCAGCAAGACTAAGTTAATTATTCGGAATAGAGGAGCTTTTTCATTTTTGGTGCTTCTGCCGAGACATTGATGGCAGCGAAGAGATGATACATGGTGCATCTCGGCGTACGCGATCCTCGCCACGGACGTATGATGACTAATCTCCAGACTCCAACTGGCGTTGGCTCATTAGAAATGCGTTAAGCTCACCGGTTTGGTTTACTCCTTCAAAGGCAGGGGGAGGGAGGTAGTGTTGTTGCTCCGAGGCATGTGAAAAATAGCAGGAGTGACAGATGAGTTGTGGAGCGTGGATGGAAGGAGACAGGCAGCAAAATGGAAAGGGAGGATCTGTAGTCCGGCTATTTTAATGGAGAACAGAGAAATGATTCTTCAGACTGACACTTCAAGTTGGTTTGTTAATTTATCTGAGCTGCTCAGACAAGTAGACATGAATAGAAACATTCATATGACACTTCAGCCTGAGGAAAGCAGCTCCATTTTGATTGCTGGGAAGGTGCAAATCTCTCGTAAAACTAATATTTCAAATCTTTTATTGTTTCCAACTGAAATTAAACTGCATGTTTCCTGCTACAGCATAGTTATCTGCTCTGTGCATCACCTTTTGGATTTCTTGACATTCTTTCCACATAGCCAGTCAAGTGTCACTTTAAATGCATTTGCAGAAAACAGTAACAGCTCTGTTCTGTCATTGGCTGACAGCTGACTAAACAGAAAACAGCTACGACACGTCCCAAAACGAGCGCACACTTTGAATCCAAAACCGACGTTAGCTTCTTCAGCTAACGAAGCTCATCTATAAGCATGTCCTTTGTTTATCGTGTTCGGCAGACCACCGGACACTTAACCAGGGAAATGTGTCGGTAACGGGATTTTTCAGGGTAGCAAGCTAATGAGCAATTCAGCTGTGGTTTGGTACCGTGGACGTTAACAGAGAGCGATGGAGAGTAAAAATGGGAAAAGTTCCTGTGTTTACAACTGGTTCACGTCATCAACACAGTTGTATGACTTCAAAGCAGGCCATGAGAGTTTAACACATTGTGCATTGACAATATCCGTTCAGTCTGGATCGGAGTACCCTGAACAATAGACTGTCTGACCATATATATGTTAAAGGCTCTGGGAAAATATTTTCTCAGTTGTGTTCTCACTGTGAGCAATGGTGTCCTACCTGAACACACAATTTCCTCCCCAAAATGAAATAGTTTAGTTATTTTCACATGAGAGATTTCCCTATCGGTGTTTTTCCTTGCTCTTCTCGCTGGTTTGGGAGGGGGCGGGGCTCAACTGGAAAAGGTGATATCACGTACTTCTGTGCGCCTATCAGGATTCAGCAACATTTGAATGAAAACTTAGTTGTGAGGTTGTTTACTGACATGTTGAGCTCGCTCGCACACAGTCCGAGTTGAGTTTTTCAGTGTTTCAGTGTTTGGTTCTTAAATAATACTTCAGGGTGCTCTTTTTAACCTCAACTTCCTCTTGATGCTGTATTATTGATTCATTATGAAACCAAGCTTTTTTTGGGAGGGGGGTGAGTGCCTATGGAAGCTTTCAGAAAAATTCCCATATTAACATAACACTAAAGTAACATGACCACTTCTAACAAAATGCCATCAGTTGCCAGCTGTCTGCTCAGCTATCAATCAAACCAGTATTAAGGAGCATTTCAAAATATATCTCAATGTCTCTTTTTTTTTTCATTTCAATCATAAAAGATAGACAAAACGTTGACATGACTTTTGACTGTGAAAAATTATGAGTTCAGATGGACCTCAAGTAAAGCTAAAGTCAGATTGACCCCAAACCTGTAGAGGCAGACATGAGGAGACAGGCCACATAAGTGTGCTTCACTCAAAATACTTTCTCAACTTTCAGGAGCACGTGTGAGCAGCGTGAAGCCGTGCGGCTCTCCTCCCGCTCAGGTGACACTCGGTGGAGGCCTTGAAGGAGCAGGCAGTCGTCAGCTTCAAACAAATAAGAAGACAAGAGGAGGCAGGGAGACAAGAAGCAGGGCGGCGCGTGTGAACCCGAGTTGCGCCGACCTTTCATCGACGTGAGCGTATTCAGCTGGGACGCAGCCTTTCATAAGTGACACCTTGTGCTATCACAGCGGGGGCTGCGGCGCATTTGAACGCCTCTTATCTGATGGCAAAAGAGGCAGAGAGGAAGCTCTCGCTGGGCTGTAGTCACGGCGGTGGTGGTGACGGGGATGTGTGTGTGTTTGTGGGGGGGGCAGAGATGTGCCCACGATGTGGCAAAACTTCCTCCTTTGTTTACGGGGAGGTAATTGGGACACCAAGCCTGCCGGGCGAAGCCACCCAAGCTTCCCGTTTTCTCTCTCTGTCATTCTCTCAGAGCGGCTGTGGCAGCTGTGGCACGTCATGGCCGCCACCGCCTCTCACCCCCGTGGCTTCCTCTCTCTCTCATGATTTCCTGTTTCCTGCGCGGCTCCCCGCCTCGCCTACCCACCGGCGCCCGTGGCCTGGCAGCGTCGGAGGCGTGGCCACCAGAGGGGAGACGGTTGAAGCGAGCAGGAAGACGCTGACAGGAAGGATGGCGGGCTGCCCTCCCCCCTCCGTCCCCCGCCTTCATCCCTCCTCCTCTTCCTCACCTCGGCTGCACAGACATTGAACAGAGAAAGTAGTACACATTTCCTTTTTTCACTCTCACTTCTTTCACACTGTAACTTTACTGCAAATTTGAAGTCTTGGTGAATAATTGTGAAAACTACTAAAAAAAAGACAAATTAAAATAGTTTGCTTCTAACTTTTACTCCATTAATTAATAACTGTTTCCTAAAAAGTTTCCAATTCCAAATATAATCACACATAGTCCCAGAACTTTGCTTTCATTAAGTGTAATTGCTCAAATTGTTATTTAAGATAAGTATCGATTTTCATTAGCATGAATTAATTATGCATTTAAAAATGCATTAAATATGCACAATAAAAAACAAAGGTAGCAGCAGATGTTGGCTGTACATTCATCATACTGTAGCTACCTATGGAAGAATGCTTTTAACACTTCTTTTTTTCACAATGTAATTATCATCATACATCTGAATCCTCCATTGATTTAAATCACTTAAAAGAAAACTTCCTCGACAGGCGACAATTGACTCCAGCTGTGTGGCGCTCCACAGAGAAATGTGAGGAAACTGTGGCGCATAAAGTCACAAACACACGGAAACGTCCACTCAACTGGTGTGTGAGTGTGTGTGGGATGGGGGGGTTGCTCCCTCCAATTAACATCACTGTAAACAAGGCCAACAAAGGCCAGATTTGAATAGCAGTGCGTCTGAGTCGAGGAAGTCACCAATTATTCAGGCGTTGAGCGTTCGCAGCGCGTGTCTCCTTATTTAACATCAGAAGAAGAGTTGAATGCAACTCCTGCCTGTAGCACACGCACACACACACACACACAGAGAGACACATCCCTGCTCCACATCACACTGATAATCCCAGCAGCCTTAAATAATTTATCAAGTGTGGATTTTCCTTAAAATAAATTACTTTGTTTTCATTTGACGCTTTCACTTATCATATGTGAATAATGAGAGGAATAAATGAAGCTGGAAAAACTTGAAAAACAACAGAAAAAAAGAAGGAAAAACAATTGAATCATTGTCATAATCATCAAACAATAATAATTTCACACTGAAAGCTGAACTTAATAAAAGACCTTACGATAATAACAATAATAATAATAATAATGACAATGATAACCTTAAGAGTAACAGTGTGGTTGATCATTTTTTTCAGAATGTGTAAAAAGATCCTGACATGTTGAAATACAGGAAGCACACCCCCCTGGCACAGACACACACACACACACACACACACAGTTTTATGGCTCTCTTCTTCAGTTATGTCTGCAGCTGATTGATTTAATTAGTTGAACATACATGTGCATAATTAATGCCACATATTAGCAGCTCTAAATATATCTTAACACATCTTGAGCTCACAATTATTTTGAAAGCGTCCTGAAATAAATCACATAATACCAGCATGCTGGAAAAAAAAGCACAATATTTCTTCATATACTTGAAAACACTCCATTAAATATTAATAATTTACAAAAACACTTCTGAGGAAAATACAATATTTACATCGCATGTAATGGGGCTGTTTTCTGAGATATTTTTTAAAAGAATTTGCATATTACAACATAAAATCCACACAGATTGGAACTCTGAGTAAGGATTATAAAATCAAATAAATAATTTTCTTTAATACTCTTATATGTTTATAAATTATTTATCAAATGCACAGGTTACTTTATGTTTTCTGTATTTCCCCTGTATGTAACAGTGGGATCTTCATCATTTATAGGGAATTCTTTTGACCCTGTGTTCAATCTGCTGTCTGTTGGAATGTAAAAGCAGTTTGTTGTGAAGTGTCTGTGTTTTTCTCACACGCTTGCTGCAGACTGCAGGGTCAGTCGCCGTGCAAACTGTACCTCAAAACAACCCGTGAAGTCTCGATTTGCCGCTTCCCACCCAGCTTTCGCCTTTTCTCACTTCTTCTTCTTCCTCTCCCTTCATTCCGTCTTTAATGTTGCACAGCATCTCACTAACTGATGGTATCTTCTCAAATCACCAGGGTGCTATAGGCATGCATTGTTAATTGTTGATGCAAAAAAAGGTATCAAACAACACTGATCTTTGTCTGAGGCAAGAAAAAAAAATCTAATTCAGCAGAGAGCCTGCTGTCTGTCAGACAGCTTTTTAAGTAAAACACAAATAAGAGAACATGCACTTAGGAACTTAACCTCCTTTCCTGACTCCCCCCATCCTCGCCCAAAAATCAGAGAGAATTCAGCCGGGCGCGTTTTGCGGTGAGGATAAGCACCGTGGTTAAGGTTTTGCTGATTTTCATGTAATGACTGGCAGCCGTAACACCTGGCACTGTGAAATCTAGAAATTAGCACACTCCGGGGAAACAAATTGCTTTGTTGATGCAGAACATTATAGTGAGGGAAAAAAACAACATCAGTTTGACATTGGCTGTGGAGGCACTTGTATGCATGCTTTATTTTTCTAACTTTTTGAGTTGAACTGGAATAACATACATAACTGGATGCCTCTATGTGCATGAAACTTTTTGCTTCTGACCAACACACTGCTGTTTTCTCTTTGTTCTACAAAGTTTGTTGACAAGTTACAAACTAGTGTTTATGAATCATACAAAGAAATATAGTGTAATTATAATTATCCCCATTCAACTCGAGCTGGCCTGCTTAGATCCCTCAATCAATTTCATTCTCATGTTAATATCTCTGCAGGGTAATTGGATTCCTACTACAGTATTATTCATTTACACTAAATTATCACTTTCTGTATTTCACTGACATGGACAGTAAATCAGCTGTTGACCTGTGGAGGATGGATACCTGAGAAACAGGTATGTCAGTTGTATCTGCTGTATGAATACCCCTGTGTATGTACAGTATAATGTCCTTTGAAAACCGTGTATCTCCAAAATGTCAATTTATAATTGGATAATTTCATATGATAAATTTAGATTGATTGACAATTTATTTTCAAGATTATCCAATGGATTTTTAAATAGTTTACTTTGCTTAAACCTAGGATCATTTTTTCAACTCAATATGATTCTTCTTTAAATATTTTTCTCTCAATCACCAAATCTGGAGATATTGGTTTTCATTCGACAGGAATGCAAATATCTATAGGTTAAAGAGATGATAAGAGAAAGCTGATGAGAAAATCATTTATAACATTACCAATTACATTTTTAATGGTATCCTCTGAATACTTCCTCCACCATTGGTCTTCAGTGGTAGCTATGGTCCTATTTGCAAAAAGTAGGACCATGTCCATAGCTGCTACCTCCATCCTTCCCTAAAAACCTCAGACCTAAATATTGTTTTGACTGATTCAAAACATTAAAACCATGTACGAAACGCCTGCTGGGAGCATTGGTGCAAAAGTTAGTAAATCTACGCATGTCTTTGACCCTTTCCTTAGTGACGCCCGATGCAGGGAGCTGAGCCACTTCCACTCCTCCCAGAGGTCCTTTCGCTTCCAAGCCGAGCAGCGTCGTAGGCACATTTTAGAGATCTCTTCCTCTCCACCGAGGCATCTTCTTATCCTGTCAATCAGCAGCCCGCCTCCACCCCGGCTCTGCGCGGGGCTGAGCAGCTTGGCGGAGATGCAGGGTGATGATGAGAACTCGTCGCAGCCTAGCAGGGTTTCCTCCTCATCAAGCTCAGAACAAAGGGGGGCCCGGTCCGCTCGGCTGCTCTAAATACAGCCTGCAACATGCCCCAGCCAACTGCTTAACACTCTCTGCTTTTATATGCAGACGTGAAAATAGAAGTGTGGATGCTGGAATCGGTCACACGAAGGAGTTCTCACATGTTTCCATGTTGGGTGAAGTGGTTGACAAGAGTCTCAGTTCAGCGGATGTTTTCAAACCTTAAAGAAAACCTGCAGTATAACAAATATTTGAGGAAGTCAGAGGATGTGTGTATTACTGAGTGAGTAAATGAATGGGAAAGAGTGTTTGAAAGTGAATGTTGTCAATCAGACATCATACTGACAGGGTGGGGTCAATTCAAAAACAGAATTTTCAAAAGCGGCTAAAATCCAAATTAAAGAGCAAGATATAAAAACGATGCAGATAACAGCTGTTGGTGATTACAGACACTAGAAAATAACTGCTTGAATACACAGACAATATTTCAGCAGTGCTGTGATGGACACTATTGTTCCACAATACACTAAGGAAACTGAGGAGCTGTCAAAAGCGGAAAAATTTGGACAAATTGTGGATGTTTGCAGGGAAATCAGTGGAAAAACATTTTGCTTTCTATTTAGCTGTGCCCCACTTCCATACTAACAGTGTTTTTTCAGTTAATATATGAGAATTCTGCATACTTTATTGTTTTGTACTACTAGGACAGATGTGGTATGTGCACAGACAAAGCATGAAACTGCAACTTTGGAATGCCACTGCCAACTAAACTTCACAAAAATAAAGAAACTAGTTTTTTAAAGATTTAATACTTGATTTTTTGTTATCCAGGATCTTTCTCCATCTGTCTGACCACTACTTGCAATTTCTTTTGAAATTCTATTTACAGTTAGTCTTTTTAGTATGAATTTAGTATGAATTAGAATTTTAGTAAATGTACTCAAAAGCCTTGAACTTGATTTGGCTGACTATACTGCTGAGGGATATTAGCAGCAGCTGCAGTTTATGATGAATTTTCTTTTTTTTTTACTTTAGAACGATTACTGTGAATTTTGACCCCCATCTTTTGCGGTGTAGAAAGGGATTACTTCACGACTAATGATTACAGCCAACAATAATCAATATCCATATGGGCATGTGGGGTTTGTGTAAAGGTAAAGCTGAGAAAATGTGAACCTTTCTTTAATGTTTTCAAGCAGTGAGCAGCTCTCTCATTTCCTTTGTGCTGTAGAACAACAGTGTCCATCAAGAGCACACTGACATTTTTTATTTTCCTTTTTTAGTCTTTGTCTCAGTTTTTGAAATGACTTAATTTTGACACATTCCAATGTGAATATATATATAAATATGTTTTTATATTGTTTCATATTTTTATAGTTTTGATCATATTTTATTTTATTATTATTTTATTTTGTTTAGCAGAACAAGTTAGAAACACTTTTATCATGTAATAAAGTTGTTATGGTGAACATGTAAGTAAAAAGTTGGGGTTGCTGTTGTATCCACCTAATGTAAAAAGATCTGTCTCTTTAGCTGCTAAATGCTGCACTATGTTCACCAGCTCATCTCTAACTGTGTCTGTCTGCTGTTTTCTTCTGAGCAGCTCGTGTACAGTGGCTTTTTAGAGCTTTTTCACTGACAACAGCTGCCTGCTGCTGATGGAAACAATGTTAATGAGAGTGGTGAGACTCAACCAAAACAACAAAGCTGTGGGCCAGAAATCAAAAACACTGAGGTAAAAGAGACTTAAATGCTCTATAGAAATGAAGAGTTGGTGATTATTGTCCGTTGGTTTGGCAACACCTTTCATTGATTTCAGTCATTTGATCTATTGTTAATATAAAAATATTGATTATTGCAGCTTTAATATTACATGTAAATGAATGAGCGTGAGCCTTTTTCATACATTATTCTGTGCTTTTGCCCTCCCACCACAAACAACCTTCTCCATACAGCAAAACATTACAATCCAACATTTAAAACAGTTTTCATTTCACCCCCACCACGTCATCCGAGAGGCGACAGCAACATGTTGAAGTCCATCATCTCATCCTGCTGCTAATGCGGAAGGGCGTTGCTAAACGGCCCAGCCCAACTTTGGACATCACATCTGTTAAACTGTCAAAAAACATTCACCTCACACACAAACACACACAAACACGCACGTACACACCTCCCTCTCTGGCCTAATTGCTGCCTCTCCTTGTTCCAGGCTTGTCTGTTTTGCTCTGGGCTGTTGGGGGGGCTTTCACCTCTCCCTCCTCTCTCTCTCTCTCTCTCTCTATATATATATTTCTCTATGTCTCTCTCTCTAGGGCAGCGCGTCGCCTCGGTTTATGTCTGTCCAACTAGCACTGGAGGAAAGACAGATCAAGTGTCGCACGCTAAACGGACATCTATGCTAATCTGGATACAAATGTAAGTCTGAGCAGAGGCGAGGCACCGGGTACCACACACGTCACATTGGCTGTGATGATCATCTCCATTATGGCCTGCATGCTGCAGGGCTTGTTTCCATCTACATCACATTGATTTACATGAAACACACATAAACGGGTCACTTGATGATGCCACTTTACTGTTTTGAGCCGTTAGTCCAGGAAGACAAGGTTTCAAAGGATAATTAGATTACATCTGTACAATCAGAAGAAAATCCAGTCACCCACTGCCACAAACACTTAACGTGGGTCTGGATATCTTTTTGTTTTTTTACAGGCATTCAGTTTGATTGATTTTAAAGTGAGACCATGTGACTTTTGAATACAGAAATACCACAACGTTGGTCTAAGAAATGAAAAGTTGTGTTTGTAAGAAATAAAAACGAACCCTTTCTCAATTCAAAACACTCAGGTTCTGCTGCTACAGTCTTATTTGTTCTGGTATGACCTGGCTTTTGGTGGCTAATGTTAGCTAACTTTAGGTAGATATTGATATGTAACGAATATTTTAATTCCAGCTGTTTTTTTCCACTATGTCATGTCAAAATCTCAGCTGTGAGAAAAGGGTAACAACGTAAATCGTTGTTGTTTTGGGGCATTTTCTGATACGACTAATACTGTGTTTTTCAGTTAAAAACAGGAGTCAGAAGCATTGCTGAATTAACCCACCCCAAACTCCCGAAACCTTGACCAAGAATACTCTGACTAAGGTACATTCCCAGAAGTGATGTAGGGAAAGGGTAAGAAAGTTCCCACTTCCTGCTGGTAAATCTGCCACCACATAGTGAATCGAACATGTGCCGAGCTACAGTACAACAGACAGCTTCACAGGCGTAGCAACAGTAACTAAGGGGACTTAGCTAAGGGTCAGTGATAATCCATAATGTGCTGTTTCTTTTTTTAAATATTTACAGAAATGTTCTCTTCACTTAAAATAGATCTCCATTGACGTCTCATGTCACTGTAACTCTGTCACACTCAGCATGGACAGTTTAAAAAACAGGGATCCAAATTGGTACAGCAGAACCAGAGCTATTCACTTTTTTATTCCATGCTTTCTCTTGTAAGCACCTGCCGCCTACATTACCCACCATGCAGCTGGACTGCTGACAGTTCAGTGGCAGTGTCAGGTGTGTTGTGTCGGTAGCAGCTGATGTATCCTGCAGCCTGCAGCAGAGATGAGCAGTGGGCTGCAAAGGTCTGGCCAGATCGCTTCCTTCTAACTCTACACCAAACACAGCTCCCTCTGGAGGCACCAAAAGGCCCCCCAGCACCTGGAAACACCTGGAAACAGAGTTCTCCTTTAAGATGAAGTTCTTCAATTAAATCTCCATAGGATATAAACATGATGTATTTATCTAGATCTCCAGTGGCATGTATGCCATTACACTGCCACTGCTTCCAATCTTTCCATACTGTATTATTCCATAAAAAGAGAATGTTTCTGTACATAGTGTGGCAGCTTATACAGTTGGTAGAATTGGTCCGTACGTCTCTAGAATGAATGAGAATGTGATTTGTTTTGTTACCTGTCGGCTGAGATCTTAATTTGATTATATGGTGAGCATAACTTTCACCAGTGTCCATCCAGTTGAATCTATCATCTGCCAGTTATTTGGCAGATTTTGACAGAATCGATTAGAAAGATAGACCAGGCATTTAATATCATTATCGTTATTAGTCCCAGACTTGCTGAAAGACTGATGACATGGAAATCTTAAAGCTGTACAGGATTTGGTCATTTCCATTTTTCTGATATGAGAAAATGTTACGAAGTCCGAATCCTGATTATTTAAGCCTGCACCAATTCAGCAGAACAAATGTTATTCCCTTTTCCTGTGGGCTGACTAAATGTTCTTTCATTGGTTAACACGCCAGGTACATTTTTTGCACAGATGGCAATTAAAATAGTTTGCTAAACCCATCGGTGAGGGTCTTGCAAACAACTCTTTTATCACAATGGAAGACAACACCCTCTGCTAAGCTGGTATTGGATTTAAAAAAAGCATGTGTTGTAAAAAAAAAAAAAAAAGAGTGGAATGGTGAAGTTGGCCAGTGAAACGAGACGAGTAGCAAGAGTAAGTATTATTTATATCTCTTTGTTGGAGCTTTTTCAAGGTGCTGGCAGATTGAAGAATCTGGTGGGCGGCAGAATCACATAGCGGATGGCCTTAGTGTCATCTGCACATACCCACTGCCTCTCCATACATAACATCAGATTCTACTCATGTTTCTAAAATACTAGATGATGACAGGATGTGGTGTAGAATTCGCAGGTAGTCTTGATTTCTGTATTAAAATGATATATTGTATATACAGATGGGTGACAAATGAAAGGAAAAAACAACATGGAGTGTGTTAATATGGAGTCAGGGCACCACAAGACCCCAGAACAGCTTCAGTGCTCCTTGCCAAGTCTATGGGGCTCTACTGGAGGGATGAACACCGTCCCTCCACAAGATATTCCCTCATTTATAGATCCATCCATCCAGAGGCAGAAAGAACAGGAGGACATAGAATCAGAGACACTCAGACATGACTAGACAGATCTGAAGATGAACGTTTATATCATTTGGTCTTATGGAGGTGGAGAACATTGTCATCCTCACCAAACCATCAGTGAGCCCTGGAGCACGGTAGCCTCCGACTTGTTTCTCCACCCTTTAATTCAGATTTTTCCTTTCATTTGTCCCCCCATGTCTCTCTCTCTCTCTCTCTTATATATATATATATATATATATATATATATATATATATATATACATATACATATATAATTTTTGTTGTCTTTATTTTAAAACAGTAGGGCTGCCACTAATGATTAATCGGTCAATTGTCAATTTTATTAATCAATGAATTGCTTAGTCTATAAGATGTAAGAAAAGAGTTTAAAAAAAGAGTCCAGAGTCACATCTTCAAATGCTTTTTTTCTTTTCTTTTTTTGCCATGTTTGCTTGACAAATGAATTTAAAGCATCCATCGATTATCAAAATAGTTGCTGATTTATTTTCTGTGCAATGTTTCAGCGCTTTGTATGTCACTCTACATGATGGTCTAAAAGCAAATGTTTTATTTACTGCCCTTCCGGTCCCCATATTCCCTCAAATAAAATACCAAAGACAGGATGTCCTCGGGTGTAGCTACAGCCCTGCATGTGTCAGTTTTGCAAGACTCCTCAGTGCTGATGTCATGTTGCAAATGTGCTGCAGAAAGTAGACTTTCAGATAAATGAGGAGTTACTTAAGGCATTGCAATGCTGATGTAAATCTCCTCACATATCAAACTCGTGCATTTTCTTTGTCACCTGCCATTAAGACACTCTGCTGCTAACAATCATGCATACTGTAAATTGTCACAGTGCAATCCTCCTCCACACTCCCTGGTGAAAAACTACCTCTGTGAGTGAAACAGATTTCCACGATCTAAATCAATTGTCCATCCATCCATCTCTCCTCTATACTCCTTACATTCTGCAGCCCTCCCATCTCGCTAAGAAAGCCATTACTCTCAGCTCACAGTAACCCCGCGCGTGAGATGTACAATTAAAACCTTATTTCTGCTGAAGGAAATTAGATTTAATGAACGGCGGGCTGGGCAACAACAGATGGTTCGTCTTATTGGAGGCACAAAGATAGACTAGGTGTTTGAACGCCTTCAGATCAAATGCCAGTGGTTATCAATTAGGAGTGGAGGTAAGCTCCTGACAACATGAAACAGAGCGGAGGCCTCGCCGCCGTGGCCCTCACCTTCACTGCTGGGAAGGAGATGTTACACTGTCGCTGGAAAGAGATGGAGTCTTTCCATATGCTGGTGTCAGAAATGCTGCACAGATGTTGCATAATGTCAAATGAGAAAATGTGGACTTTTAAATAAAAATAATGCTTATGATTTCCACTATAACAACCAGGTACGTCAGGGTGGAACCTCCTTCTTCCGTCACAGAGAGTCCGTCTCACTTCAAATATAACAAGGGAGTTGAAGTTTTCCCTCATTTACTTAGTATCCTAAATGTATTCTTAATCATATAAAAATTAAGAAAATAAGAATAATTAAAAAATGCAAAATTTGGAGTACTTTTGGGAGCGGCTACTTCCGTGCCGTCATTCTGCTTCAAAGAAAAAAGATAAATGATGATGCCATTAAAAGTGAACTAATTAAGGAAGGCTTCTTTTAAGAACTCATTAACTGCAACCTCATTTACATAATGATGCATATTAATTAAGTTTTAATGAATCTGAATTTCCAGCAAGCCGCATTTCTTTGGCTGTGGAACAAATTGAACAAATTATTTAAAAGTGTTCTTGAATCTACTTTTCACACCAAAGGGGAGAGAGAATGCAATCATTTGTAGAAAATCATATTTTTTTTCCCCTCTCCCCAGCCTGTGCCCATCTGTTAATTATTTTTAAATGTAATCATTTACCCTTTTGTTTCACTCCCTTCCAAACCAAATCGGGAGGTAAGGGACTGGCGCTAAATATTGCAGAGTGTGTAAAAGTCTGAAATGTGTGATTACGAGGCAGATGAAAGATTGTGTTTTTGCTTGTTGTCATGTGGGATGTCGAGCGCTCGACACTTCAGTGGATTGTCTGTTAGTCACTAATGTGTGCTATGTGCACTGCCTGTACGAGCCTGTACGAGCCAGCTCGCTCTGGGGTCTGTATGTTCCCCGTCACCTCCACGCTGATAGTGACGACTTTAACTGCGACTGATCTGAAAGGTATCAGCAGCACATGTAACGACAAAGCATGAACAGCAGAAATAATGCCAGAATATTGGGGAGAGTCTGAAAGAAGACCAGCAAGCTGAAAACAGAGACTACAGTTGGATGGATTTTTAAGACTCTAGTAAGGAAATCAGATCTGGTAAAAGCAGGGTGTTCCAGGAAATACTAATGTAGGATATTGGTAATATTGATACTGGGTTAGCTAGTAGATGTCATTGCAACTGTACTGCAGAATGGCATTATGACCAAGGTATTAGCAATACTGATGTCAGGACTTTGGGAAAAATAGTTTGACAAAATAATATATAACCTTAAAATATAAGATTATTCTCTTAAACTGAAACATGTCTGTGTCTCCCAAAACCCAGAGTCAGGACAGAAGACAAAGCCAGTAGCAGAAAGATCGTGTCGATCTTTTTGGTACATTTATTTGCAGTCAGCTGACAAATCTGCTAACATGTTTTGCTTTTGGCCTCTGCAGTCTAACTGAAAGTCCTTTGAGGAACCTTCTTACAGAGTGTAAATCTGAAAAGTATTCAGATTGTCTGTTTAAGTAAATGTAGCAATACCACACTATAGAAATGCTCTGTATGAAGTAGAAGTCTTGGCTTTACAAATGTACTTGAGTAAAAACATGGGAGTGTTCCCATACATCTGTGCCCATAGATGACATGTGACATTTTCCCTGTGATACTCAATGTGTCTTTACCTGATTTTCTTGGTTTTGTTTCATGTGCATTACCTTTATTTGTCTAATCAATTGTATTTATTGTAAATGTGTATAGTACACTTATGTCTTCATGGAATATGTGTTAGTTTTTTATGCCATCTGTTGTAGACTTATGTGTCTTTGTTTTTCTTGTGCAGGCAACAGATCTATCTTTTGACAGCCACTAAAATACTTGACTGTAATGCTACAATCGCATTCACTGTAGTAGCTACACTGCATATTACTAAGTACGGCCATGAGTTAAAGGTTGATCCCACTGTAAACCTTTAAAGATACTTCCTCAAAGTATCGCAAGATTCAAGTTCACTCCACCCCTGTTCTGTCTGTCTGTGGTGATTCAGATCAACAATGTAAAACTCAAACATTTTGGAGCAGCAGTAGACTGTACTTATCGCTGATAGCGTGAAGTCAACAGCTGCTGCTATTTCTAATGTTCATGTGGTGTGTTTTCAGGCAGAAAAGACAAAAAAAAAACACTCTACAAGCCCAGCCTTGTTTTCCAGAGAGGCACACACACACACACACCTGTTCAGCAGGTTAGTTTGGGAATAGGTTAGTGCTCTGGAGATGGGAGGAGGACTCGGGGTCCTTCACGGATAGAGGCAGGCCGGCGCCACAGGAGGACGCTTGAACCAATAGCAGCGTAACACAAACAGCGCACTTCCTGCAGAGCCTGTCCCAGAGGATGATTGGTGGAGCAGTCTCTGAGGGTTTAAAACCCACCCACTTGCCTCCTCCTCTTCTTCCCTGTGGTGAGCTGGAGGCCTCCATAGAAAAAAAAAAGAAGAAAAAAGAAATGGTGGATGGCGTTGGCCGGGTACTTCTGACAGCGAGTGCCTACCTCGGGGGAGGTCAGAAGTCAGCGATTCATACGAGACAAGCTGGCGATGCAGTGTAACCGAAAATGGAAAGCAGATGTTCGTTAATTAGGGGAAATGTGACTGACAAGACTTGAGCGTCGAGGTACATGAGCTCGCCCGCCAT
Source organism: Lateolabrax maculatus (assembly GCA_031216445.1). Taxonomy (NCBI): domain Eukaryota; kingdom Metazoa; phylum Chordata; class Actinopteri; order Acropomatiformes; family Lateolabracidae; genus Lateolabrax; species Lateolabrax maculatus. Next base: position 3,483,942 of record CM062205.1, read on the forward strand.
CCAGCAGCTGTTGTTACCCGACTTCATTGTCAGTCTCGTACACAAGTCACAGCTTCCCCGCCGAGCCGGGCCCAGACGCCCAGCACCCACAATTATCAAAATAGAATTAAGCTTGATTGAATCGAGCAGATTTTCTCCTGAATATTTTTGGTGTTTTTGTCTGTGTGTGTTTTTGTGTGAATGAGCAGCGATACTCACACCACCTTCTGGATTTTTTTTTTGCTTCCTCCTCCCCCTTTTCCGCTCCTCTTTTTCTTCAATCCTCTCGTCTCAGCTGTGTGAAAATGCTGCTAAAGACAGACCTACAATGATGTACCAAAAAAATAAAAAATAGATTTCTCATTCCGGGGAAATCATACATTTCCCTGGATCGCTTTCCTGTCTGATAAAAAAGTACATTTTCACCTCTTGCAAAAATGCTCATATACAATTGTTGGTGAATAGGAACGCTCATTTGCATTTTATTGCAGCCTCTGTGTTTGTAGAAGTCCCTTTTCAAAGAAATCCTTAAAATCTTCTTGTAAACAAATGCTGTATGCTGCAGGAGAGTTTGGCTTCGTAAGAATCCACGGCCGACGTGGTGAAATGCACACCGAGGGTCCTTTGGTGGACACGTGAAGTGGTTTTCAGAGCAGATAGTCTTTTGATTACAAGGTAACTAAGTGGAGATATGGAGATATCACTGATATGAGTGTGTATGGCCTCCATATACACCACGTGTGTGTGTGTCTGTTTCTGAAAGGTGGAAAATGTACCGAAGACCTCACACACACACACACACACACACACACACTGCTGGTCAACAACATAATCCTGTGAAATTGATGAATGGCTACACATTAGGCCCATTCAAACAACAGATGTTAATTCACTTCACATGAGCATTATCAGATCATTTGTGTCAGGCAACAGAATATGAATGACACAGATTATCTCAGATTTGGGGCCTCTGCTGGCAAACTACACCGTCCTCCAGGCCTCTAGGTAACACTCCTGATTATTGCAAGTGTGTGCGTGCATGTGTCAAAAGGTGCCATTATGTCTGCATGTGTGAGGGATGATGTTTCTGCAGAAGGACACGGAAGCCCCCTTAGACCTGGAGAAGAGAATGGTGCCTGATGGGAAACAGAGCCGGGGCCCGTGCACCGTTATTTATGCAGAGCGAGCTCGCGGGTGACGTAACTCACCCTCTGGTGGCCATGTTGGAGGCCCTCAGCTCTTGGGCAACACAGCTGTTGCGTCTCTAAACATACAGCTTGGTGATCTCAACAGAACTGGATAGACATTGTTAATGCCTGCTTTGTCTTTGACTCTAAACTGATCATTTCACCATGAATTAATTTGATTTATGTTGTGCTAGTCAGCCTACTGGATATAATATAACTATTATTATTACAACTGGCCATGGGTTATCAGTTATGATAACATTGTATTACCAAAGTAATTGATGAGATCTCTCTGAATTGCATCGGTGAGAGACATGTACAACATATTGCAGCATGAGCAAATCCCTACACTTAGATCTTTCTTAGATGTTCCACTTACACAATATTCATCAAAAATCAGTATGAGCATGTGTCATTTCCACTGTCAAAGTGTTGCATCATCGCTCCCACTTTTGTTTGGGTCAAAGCTGATCTTGTTTACTCCACACACAGCAGACTTTCCCAGGACTCGGAGTCTTGTACGGCTCAGTTAAATCATGTCTTCACAGCTGTAGTGAATGAAAGCCTGGCAGGAGTTATTTTTATTCTCTTTACCAAACCAAAGCGAAGGAAGAACAACCCTCTCCCGACTCCTACAACAAGCAGCGTCCCCGGAGGGCTACAACCGAGGCTGCAAAACAAAGAGGAATATTTCAAAAAAAAACGCAGCGTTGAGAATAACTCAGGAATTTGAAAGCACGTCGGACTCCAAAGGTAAAGTGTTGCACTGGCAGCCACCGAGGTGCTGTAATTAGGTCAGGTGAGACACAGGGAAAAAGTTTAACTTTGTGGACCTCTTTATTTTCTTTAGTGTCTTTCCTCCCGTGTTTCTCCTGTACCATCTGCCAATGGCTGCAGCTAAAAGAGCTAGCTGGTAGCTACAATGAGGTCTCTGCTGTCCATAGCTGACGCAGAAACCCTAATTCAGGCCTTTCTTTCATCCTGATTATCGCAGCGTCTTGTTTTCATGCCTGCCGTCTGCCATCAACGGTTCAGAATACTGCAGCTAGAATCTGAACTAAACTAGAAGATTTGAATTGACCATCTAGCAACCACTTTTGCTACCCTTCATTCGCTCCCTATCCACGTCTGAAGTTGCTTGAAGTCCTCCCAGATCTTTGTTCTGCATATATTAACCCAACACTTCTGGAGGTGTTTTACATTACAAGCCACCCAGAAAAAAGGAGAGAAATTGCCCTTCAACCTGCTAGAAGGTATTGCCCCTGGCTATCATTTAAAACTCAATTGGCCAGTTTTGAATTCTGGCTTTTATTTGGAAATTACATTAGAGGGTATTTTATCTCTGATATCTCAAGATACCATGACGGTGTTTCAGTGATGTGGGGGATCCTCATGGAACATAGGTTATAAGTTTATCATGTGTGCATTTATAGCCTTAAACAGTAACGGGACACATCCCGCTGTCACTGACGCATGACAGTGGGTATCACAGGCTACTGTTGAAATGCCATGGTCCACTCTGACAGAAACCCCACATTTTCTTGTACACGGATGGCTGTTAAGACTCTGAATAACGTGTTGAAATCACAAAGAAATACAAGATAGAAATATAATGACTTTAACTCAGTGTAATGATGCCAACACTAAAACTGCAACCATGATCTTTCCCTAATCTGAAAGTGTTTTAGTTGCCTAACCTACACCCTACTTTCACCTTAAGGGTTTTAGTGGCCATACCCTTAAGAATGATATAAAATGATCATTTGGCTGTTTTTTGTTCTGTGCGGTATACCGTTTACTAAGAATTTGCTTTTAGGTTTGTTGTTTAGTATTTTCATATGAAGAAGGTTTTTGTCTAACTTGTTACTTTTATTGCTCCCTTCTTGCTTTTATGCTAATTTTGTTGAACAGCAGGAAACCTGCTGGAAATCAGTTTATTACTGAGTCAGACCAGCTGGTAGTGTTTTTCATTATTGTCCTGTTCTTTCCCACCAAACAATAAATAAACTGAAATGAAAATGAAACCTCTCCTTGGCTACGAGAATCTCCACTCACGTCATTGTAAAGTGGCTTCTTATTGGCTCACATTACCAGATTGTTTCAGCTAATCATTGGTCACTGATCAACAATATCTGCAGAATCATCTGGTGTGGTGCAGCCATCCTACTGGCTCTGCCCCCTCTGATGGGAGAAGAGTGTTCCAATGTGCTGGCTATTCTTTCATTTGCCCTTTGGGGCTAAGAGCAGCATCAGGCGTATGTTTGGCCTCATTATCCCAGATGCGGTGGGATCAGACCACGGAGCAGCTGGATGGATGTCACGTGACCCTCCGTCCTCGCCTCGGCCATCTTCTCTTTAGCCCTCAGAGTACTATATGAGGTGTCAGCTGCCACTGGTCATTTGAGGAGAAGTGTCCTTAGTGGGGGAGAGCAGCCAGGCGGTTAGTAGGGGTGGGGGATGTAAAGTCTTCACAATCAGGCAGCTGGACACAACATGATGATCATCATTACATGGTGTGTAAATGCATGTCTTTATCTCAGACACTGCCTGCCTTGCCTCGAGTGCCCCCCTACTTCCCCAACAGGCCTGGCTGTAATGGGACTAATTGGGCCGGACACCACAGAGGGACAGTGGCCTATCTTCTATGACAGGACCTCCCTATACCCATTCAACATCTGCAAAATATGGTCAGAAAATGCTGTCGCTTAATTAGCAATGAGGTCTGACTGATCAGGACAGCTCGTTTACAGGCCGGACAGTAATGGTGTCATGTCTCAGACAGCTAATCGCAGACTCTGTGTGTGTGTGTGGATAGTGATGTTATCTCTCCTGACTATCCTAAAGCAGGATGGAGGCTGACCTTAATTGCTGTAATTTAGTTAGTAGCCATACTGAATGACTCGTCAGCCGGACCACGGCCATCCGTCACCCATATCCTCCATCGTCCAATCAAAAGGCTGCTCTCACTATGCCGCCAGGCCCAAAACAAGAGGAACTAATGAATACGGCCAGATAAACGCTTTCATTAAGTAATCAAAACAGACTTACAGTCTGAGCGTCCATGCAGCGTCCAGATGATCAGGCTTCTTGACAGGAACATTGGGGGCTTTCTTGGTACACAGCCTGGAACAGCTGCAGGAGCTGGTGAGTCCAGACCAGACTAGTGGACAGAGAGCCTGTACTTATTTCCTGTAAAGCAGCATCTAGGCCAGCTAAAGCAACAAGGGTACCCAGGTCTAGCCAAGTAGATACCAGTGTATGTGAAAGCAGTAGATAATATGTGAGTGTGTGTGTCACTGTTAGTGCAACTCAGCCTGTTGTAGAACGTCTTCTGGAGGAGCTTCGTCAAGTCTGAGAAAATGACCCTGATGATGTCTTTGGCCAGGGCCCGTTTGAACCAAAAGCTTGGTTTTCAAATTGTTGGTATGCAGTTAGTGATAGATGTGGGCATTTAACAGGCAGGGAGGGTATCACGAAAGATGCATTTGAGTTGCGTTAAGGGAAATGTAGGATTGTGAACTTGCTGCATTTCAGGAACTGAAAGTCTTGAGAAATGCAACCATTTCTATTAGTTGCATAAATGAGAAATGTGGAATCGAGTGTTTTTGAAGCTTGACCCAAACTTGGGACTAGAAGTCAGAATTTCTTGTCCTTCCACTCTGTTTGTTGTGAGTACCCTTGAGTGCCCCTTTAGGATACTATGCCATGAATGGTACACCATGGCTATGGTGGATTCCATTGAAAACATCGCAACAAACCTCTTTTGAAATGTAAAGTTACAGTAGTTTTTTTGTGTCTAATGTGTGTCTTGGTGGTGATTTTAAGAATCCTTGCCTGATTTAAAAAATGTTTGGCACCAGCAACTGATGAAAATGGCAGGGACAAATCCAAATCTGGGCATTAAATCTGAAAACTGTGACTGAGGACACCATGGCTACATCCATGAACAACATGCAACATGCTAATTAGTGAGCTTTGGAGGTGTTGGTACGTGTATTTTTAGCCATGCTACTGCCATGGATGTAGGGATGGCAATGTCAGTCTGTTGGTCCACACTGCAATATTTATGAACTGTAAAATGGACCGTGATGTAATGTGGTTCAGAATTTAATGTTCCCCTCATTGTAATAACTTTGGTGATCATCATTTCAATTTGTCAAAACTTTGGATTATGGCCAAATACCTGCAAAACTAATAAAATTCCCATCAGCCTCAACTGTACTTTGGGTTTGATACCCCATTGCAAATGTTAGCATTCTAGCATGATAAACTAAGATTGCAAACATTATACCTGTTTAGCATCAGCATGTTAGCAGGGTCATTATAACCACATTAGCGTGATGCGAGGCACAATGGTGCTTTGATTTAAATGCTGCGTACAGCCTCACAGAGCTGCTAGTGTGACCTTTGACACCCTCGTCTTGTTGACCTTTGGACAGAGTCAGCCTAACTGTTTTAAATTTTAGTTACTTTCTCTTTTATAAAAAAAAAAGAATAAAGTATTTTTAGGATGTGGATAGACTTTTCACATGAAAAATAGTAGCCAAGGTAGACTGAATAAAGATTATCTCAAAATGTTGCAAATATGAGTCCAATCAATTCACTTTTATGTTCTGAAGAAAAAACAGTTTTGAATTTGGGGTTTCTTTCAGAACAGCTACACAAACAGTTTTTATAGACTCACTAAAAGTAATAGGGGGCTCTTGTTTGGAACACAGTAATAAAACTTAATAATGAGTTGAATTCAAAGACATGCTTTTCATTGTGCTGCTCTCCCGAAAATGCAACGCTACGCTAACTGCAGCCAATCAGGCGAACAAACAAACAAGCCCCGCACGCAGGCCAATAACAAGTCATCTATCCTCAATTTTCACTGTCCCTTTTTCATGAGAATGTCTTTTTCTCCCCTTTTCTTTTCCTCCGGGCAATCTTCCACTCCTCATATACATCTGTACAAATTGATTTCCTCTTTACAAGGGAAGATAATGACTGTGGCAACAGAAATACCTGTAAGTGAGGGATAATTACACTGCGAGACACCACCCGCTGAGTCCCTTTCTCCGAGCCCCCCAACAACATGAATTTTAAGCTTCAATAGCACTCAACGCTGTCACACCAATGAGGCCGAGATTTGATTAAAATTATAGTTCCTTTTGCACCTACTTCATCTATGAAGAGATAAGCATCTTGTTCAGGACATTTTATATACATATAAAGAGGGGCAGCCACAATTTAACATTTCTACCCTGCTGTTAGACATCAAAGGGAACGCGGTGGGGTCCACTCGTCTGTTAGCTACCTGTACAAAGCTGCTGCTGACAATTGTGGAAAACGCAGTTCTACCTCTCTTTCTCGTTCTCTTCCTGCTTCTCTCTCTCTAACAAAAGGAAAAGAGTCAGACTTCGTCTCGCCGATGAGGTGGAAACATTGTTTACTCCCATTTGTCTTGCACATGGAAAACATCAAGCTCACCAAACTGAAGTAAAGCAATGTTAATGCGTGTGTGCAGCTTCTGTTGTGAAAATGTCATCACCCGCCTCTGCGTGAAAACACTGCAGATGCATTCAAATGCAGCAAAATTGGGTAGTAACATTTCTCTGTATGTTAGGTTGGAATCTACGGAGATCAAGTAGATCAATATGCAATTTGTCACAGAGCATCCGTACTGTGCAGTGTACAGTATGTATGTACACAAATTGCATTCAGCATTTAATAATAAAGGAAGTATTCAGCTGGTGGAAATGTATGATGATGATCTCCGGAAAATAATTATCACCACTGATGATAATCGCTTTAGAAGAGCATTGTCCTGCTCATTTTGGTTGTTATTACTGAATCCACACTGCCTTTGAAAGATTATGACTGTCTTTTATTGTTCTTATTATTGTGTTTGATCACTGATTATCACTGTCACTTATTAAGTTCAATTTGTTATTGTGCGAATGATGAAATGAAACAACTGAAACAACACTTGAATCGGTGACAAAAGCCTCAACTCTTACAATGATTATCTCCTCTCATTAGTAACCATTTCTCAAATCTAAATCAAAGGCGCTCTCTCGCTTCCTTTCCTGAAAGTCATCAAATGAATGCTGAGAACGAGCCCCAAACTTCCAAAACAAGCCTCTTCAGGCGAGAGGAAGGAAGGAAAAACTAAAAAAGGAAAAGGAAAAACACAATTGTCGGAAACAAACGAGAAAGGACAAGTTTCTATATTCTGAAGTAAGAACTAAAAGGTATGCAGATGTCTTCTCATCCCTCTCCTTCCCAGGTGACAGGTATGTCAGGGCCCTGAAAGCCCTCGTAGTATAATTACACGCTATCCTATCTCCCCCCAGCAAAGGAGGTGTTGCTCGAACAGGAGCGTCGTGCTATCAGATCCCTGCGACTCAAGAAGGGGAACCCAGGGGAATCGCATCTTTAACAAAGCCCATCTCCTTCGCCTTTAAATATCTCTAAGTGCAACCCCCGCCCCATCCACCTCCGCCTCCGCCATCCCAACCCATCCCTCCGAGCCTTTCTCCGTTCTCTGTTCCTCCACCCAAAGATTTTTGAAGTTGTCTTGTTTTTCTTTGTTTTTTTATTCAGTGAGGCGATGGTTTGGAGTCGGGTGAATGGCACCAAAGTCTAATGATGAACGTCCTGAGTGTCCCTCGAGTCCCACTTTCTGTTTCTGAGTGACTGGTCTGATGTCTGCGAGGTCTCTTTAATGGGACATCAAACCTGGAGCCGGTAGAGGGAGGAACGTCACACACACAAACAGTAAGGAAGAGCGGGGCTGGCTGGTCCTCACGAAGACGCTCGGGATTGATCAGAGGCCTCAGCCCATCACTGCCTTCCCGCACTGTGACACAACCAGGAAGATGTCTTATTATAAATATAGTAAATGCAGCTCAGCAGGTAGAACACACAATCGTCACTGAGTTTAGCATCAGCACACAACTAAACTGTTTCACCTAAAAAATTAAACTTGGGGGAAAAGGAGGCAGGCAGAGTCTTTTACCATATACATATATAGAAACACAACAAGAGTGGTGTATTAAGTGAGCCTGGTCACAAAGTCAGAAATTTTTTTTCTACATGAGTTCATTGTGGAGCTTTGGTTTAGTTTATTTGACATTGTAAGAAGGGCAACATCAAATGACCTGGGCATGGTCCTTGATGTAAAGAGAGTCGAGATGCAGAGATGTGTAAGTCCAGGTCCCTTGGTGACATCATATTAAAATCTATGAAATAAGAAATATCAAAATTATTACGCAAATTATTTCATATTCATTTATGGTTAAAAAAAATCTTTTGCAAAGGTATCTTATTCCAGCTCCTAGCACCTCTGATCAGGGCTGGGTTAACCCAGTAGGTGACCTCGAGGCACAATTGTGCTGTGGGCCCCAACATACCCTTGGTTCTTCCCAGTCTCTCTCTGTGTGTGTGCTCTTGCCTTGAAGTATCTACAGACTACCCATGACAGCTTCATTGTATTTTGCCCACAGCCCAAGAAACCAAGCTGGGCTCTTATTTTGTAATATTACAGGTTTCCAGTAGAGTACTGCATCTGGATTGTGGTCCCGCGGGATCCAAATCTCGCAGTTTAAACTTTGCTGTGGGCATTCAAAAAATAACTGCTGGATTTTGCAAGATCACAGTTTAGGCTAAAAGTGTTTTTTTTTTTTTTTTATCATAACATGATGTACTGTTTACACTGTTGATGATCAACATGTATCTTTGCAAATAAATAAATCATTGTAATAAATAAAAATGTCTTGTCAAAGTCGCCACATATTGATATTAATACTACATAAAATACTAAGAATGTTAAGATGCGGGAGAAGACAGAAAATCAGTGGAACTCATTTATGCTGGTGGGAGTGGAAGACACACTGCGGGAACGGGTGGGAGAGGTATTAGGAAAATAGGGCAGGGCTCTGGTTTGAGTGTGTGCTAATCTGATAATAACCAAATGTATTCAAGAAAAATGCAACATAAAAGCATATATATATATATAAACATATATAAACATAATGTGAACTGCAGCGCCCCTTCAATAAGACAGGGCCTCAGGTGAAGATAAAGAAGACACCTAATGGCCCTTATCCTTTCAGTTTATGTGCTGTGCTTCGGTCAGCAACATTAACTCTTGTGAAGTGGGCCTTGTGAGTTCCCTCAACTCAAAAGTTTGAAGGGGTCTTGGAGATACTCATATTACTATGTATCGCACTGATTTGTATTTAAAAGGTAACCACCAGAGCTTTTGGACCAACTTCCTTGAATATCACTTAATAATGCTGTAAAGAGCAAACTTAGAAGTACAAAATGTATTCTCTGAAAATGACGAAAAGCAGGATTATTAAGTGACTCAGTCCTATTTACAGCAAAGTGTAAGAGTGACCTTTAAGAGCTCTCAAGTGATAACATGATTCATCACTTGTATGCTTTAAGCGGGGCTAGCCAATCAGATGAAAGGATTTCACCTACGTCTGCTCCATTATTCATTATTTAAAAAATCTTTACAACGTTTTATATAAGTAGAAGTTCATTTTATATCTCCAGTAACAATTTACACATGTATTTTAACAACAATGCAATATATTTAATATTAACAAATAAATAAAGATGAAATGGGTCAAGACTAATTGTAGCAGGGAGGAAATTCTGCTGCTGGTAAATTATGTTTATTAGAAAAAACATCAAAAATGTATTTGAATGAATGGATGAATTGGATGAATTTAGTAAGATAATGTAGGTGCAAAGAGAGTGACTGGAAACTAAATCAATGCCAGCTTTTTTATTGTTGTTTGCACTCCTATGGAATGAAAATGGCCACAACTGTCCTATTCTGAATCGGACATGTTGCTTAAGATACCGGCAATCATGACCAACACTATATTGTCATTTCATAACATATGATGAAGGTGTGTGCTCTCCTCTGAGATCCATCTAAGACCCTTAAAAGCTGCTCTTAACCAACTTCAGAGATATCTGAAACGCCCTTACAGATTAGATTAGAAGAAAAAAAAGAGATTTTAATTTGGTAAAACACTTATTATTATATTATATATTATTATTTTTTATTGGTACACTTTTATTAGTGGGATAGGGGCCAAGTGTTGCACCAACTGGGTCCTCAAAACAGGAAGTATGGAGGCTATGTGGAGCTATAGGCCCCATCACTTTCAATCTTTGGATAACATTATATTATGTAATTTCCAAAACTGCATTAGTAACCCAATATATTGTAATTTCCATGAATACCCAACAGGTACACATAGCAAATTGAAATACATATTTATTTTGCCATAGTTACACAAAAACCTGCCTTATGTGGTCCCCCACACTTCAATTTAACTATCCAAAATGTGCAAAAACAAAAAAAGTCTGTATTTGCTAAAGAGTCTGTAAATCCAGGTTCAAATGCTTTAAATGTCTCTTTCTATTAAAGCATTCATTGAAATGTGTGTTATGTCAACTTTAAACTTCCACATGCATGATAGAAAGCAGAGAATGATAAGTGTTGACATGTTTGGGTCAAAATAGCCCGAGGCAGTCGAATACATTAATTAAAATTACTTCAAATTCTTATTTGCACTACGTCTAATCAATTAACAACATCTGTACACCAACTATGCTTCAATATCTGCTCTTCTGAAAGTTTATTGTTAGTTTAACAAGAAAATATATAATTCTAGAAATTACTAGCTGCTACATCAAGATAACATTATTTTCAAAATGTGTTACTGGTCATACAGTGCTATTAAAATAAACTGGTGTTGAGTGGAAGCTGCTTTCTTGTATGTTTTTAGACTCTAACTTTAAGTTTGATATACTGTACAGTTTTATTATTAAGTTTAAGGCACCAAAGTGTAATAAAAAGAAGTATACAAAGTGTGCACTTTGCATACTTTACATTGTGTACTGCACAGTAGCACACTCATTTCAGTAGATACTCCAAAGTTCTGAAGATATCAAATATGTAAGGTTGAATTTTGGGGAAATGTCTATAGCATGAAGTTCAACAATTTGCATTTAATAGAATGGTAAAGCAAATGAATGTCTTGGATTTGAATATTTCACTCATATAGCTTCAATGAAAAGCTGAAATAAATCTAATACAGAACATGTATGTGAGACTGTAGAACTGTGGAATAACATGATTTTAACATTTATGATTGTAAGAGGTTTAATGTAAAACAACAAAATATGTTAGTTGAGCTGTGAATGAGCTCATGCCAAGCACATTTACCTGTTGTTATCTTTTTGGGATCATCCTGGAAAAGGCTGCAGAGTCTGGAAGGTGCTCTGTAAGGTGTGCAGCGCTAACCTAAGTAGGTCAAACTATCTGCAAAGAACACAACTCCACAAACTTTCCATCGTCGACGCCATCACAGCGAGGGTGTGGTGGGGGGAGAAAAAACAATTCACTTGTCACAAACTTGACACCTTTCTCCTTTTCCAGAGGAGGAGGAGGAGGTGAGGGAGAGAAGATAGGAGAGAAAAAAAACTCCAAAGGAGCGTTTCATTGTTCTGAAGTTTCCCTCCCTTTTTGCTTTGCCTATCGTTGCCACTGAAATCAACACTTACCTTGTCAATGACAACCTGGCAAATTGCCAGACATTAAGGGGAAGTGCACGGGGCCTGCAGTGTGTATATGGATGGAGGGTTTTTGTTTGTGTATTTATGTGTGTGTGTGTTTGTGGGGGGGGTGACTGTGTAATGCTCGGTCCCAAGGGCAGAAGGCAGGATGCTGAAATAGCTCCTTGCTTGCTCCTGCTCCAGTGCAGAATGGGGTTTGTGTTAAAAGGTTCCCGTTTTTTTTCCATCCCCCCAAAAACCTGTGAAAACAGGAGCAGGTTTCGTCTTCAGGGACCCCATTACAAGGCATTGTGAAATTATCCGAGCTTGATTAAACCTGCTGAGCTCTCAGACAAAACGATCCCTATAATCACAGCTGGAGAGACAAAAAGCTAAATTCCGTACGGAATAAAAAGACCGCTCTCCTTGCATTTTTCTTAATTTGAAAAAAAAGGACGGTTCATGTCCGTAGTGCAGAACTTTATATTTACAGCATGTAAAAATGACAAAATAACCAAAGCCAACTGCTCTTCTTCAAAATGTCCTCACATCACAGCGTAGCAGTAACACCAATACAAGAAAAGGAGAATGTCACGCCTGTAACAGAGTGTGACATTCAGATGCAGGTTTTAACCCGAGGACAGTTTTTTTGCCGTCTCTGGGACTACGATGCTTTCCGTGTTCCACAGACAGTATGGGAAGCTACCAGATTGCAGCTGTGCTTGGCGGAGGAATAATCACTGCCAGAGCAAATTCATCTGTTTTGCGATAACAGAACATTTCAGAGAAGTTGTCCGACACCTCGGCACTGAAATGTTCTCTTATACACTGATAACTGCAACACTATGGCCATTTGTCTGTTTGCTCAAAAATCCTTTGCCTATATGTATGGAAATTTGCAGAAGGCCGGCGTACATCCAGGAATGCCCAAACAGAAAGAAGAGAACTGGACTGCACCTGTGGCCTGTGTCTTACATCATGTATGCACAGTGTCGAACTATTTTTTAAACCCAAAAAGTAATCTAGTTAGTATCGGGTTAGCCACTGATCTAGCATGCTTTAAGATCTAGACTGGTGATTGGCTGTTTAGCGTACACATAGTAGACCTACAGGAAAAACAACACAAGCTGCTCATGTGGAAGCAGCAACACAATATATTCACAAAAATATTTGCCTCAAACAAATTAACTCGGGGTAACTGTCATCCAGTATCCAAGTATGAAGGCAAAAGCCTGCCATCAAAGAGAGCGACGCAATGATTCAGACAGTTTGGGCAAGTTACAGAATTTGTCGGACCCAGAGTCAGGATGTCAAGAAATAGATAGTGTAATGAATGAGTCCCCATTATTTCTACCGGTTACAAGTCTGTCACATTTGGCTTTTCTAATTCACGCTAAAGAGAGACACCAATGTCATTTGCGAGAACTGATCCCTCACAGGATTCAAATGCAGGATATCCTGGCTACATGGCAGCCAACACAGCCACCACCGGGAGAGCATACCAATCTATTTCTAATGAAAATACATAAATAAAAGATGCAAATTCCTCATCCAGCTGCTCTTGTCAGTTCTGCAGAGCTAAGTCCTGATCAACAAACCCGACACATCCTCCTTCAGCAGTCTCCAAAGGGCCGGAGCCTTGGCTTCCCCCAGCTCTCTCCCCACTGCACCACGCTGCATTCATTTCCATTCTGTCCTCTTTTGCTTTAAAAATCCTTACAATTGTGGCTTCTTTTGCATTTGGCCCCTATCTCCCACCACCAAGCCCCCCCACCACCCCATCCTCCCCTACCCGGGATGGGGAGATGCTGCTGTCCATGTGCTTATTCAGAGAGAAATGGCCTTTTGTCTCTGCTGCTCCCCGTCACAGAAGGTCACGCAGGCTTACCCCCGCCGAATAAAGCCTCGGCCATTGTTATAATTTGCATTGATGCATAGAGAGGAGAGATAGGGGCGGCAGAGGGTGAGGGTGTGTGTGTGTATGTGTGTGTATGAGTGGTGGTGTTGGGGGGGGAGGTCGGTGTACCATGAGGCAGGGCAGGAGGAGGTTATGCAGAGCGAGGGCGTCTTTGCATGGAAATGTGAGCAATGGACGGACGCCTTATTTTTTTTCAACCCCTCCTCAACCCTCCCCTCCCCACCCCATACACCATCACACACACACAGACTCCTCACTCAGCCTTGGGGGAATGAAGGCCTCTTCCTCCCAAGGTCAGTGTCAAGGACAGAGCAGGGCCAATTAGTATGCAGATCAGGGGTGTGATGTCGTTTAAGGGTATTGCTCTGATGCAATCACATTAGTTAGGCCAGGGAAGAATTCCCCGTCTGACCTCAATCATACGAGGGGCTGCGGGAGGAAGTGATGGGAGGAAGAGAGGGAAGAAAGAGAGAGACATAGAGAGAGAGAGAGGCCTGGATCACCTGCAGCCAGCCTCTCTCTACCACCATCTCACCTCTCATTGGCTTCACATGTGAACATTCAAAGCAATGCAGAGCTGTCATGGTGTCACATGTGACTGAGGACAGATGAACTGACAGAGAATGGAACGTTTAACGGAAATCTGAAGTTCCCTTTACATGTTGATGCCGGTTTTCACATGATAATAGTACATTTTTTGAGGTTTTGATAAAATAAATATCAAAATTGGCATGAATAGTGCTTATTTTTGGATCTCAAAAGAATGCTTTTTTCCCCCTGGAATAGTTGAAACTTTTGTGAAATACACTTATTCGCTTTCTTTCCAAGAGTGAGATAAGAAGACTGATATCAATCTTGTCTGTGTGTTATGGACCAGTGTGTAGGATTTAGATGCATCTAGCAGGTTGCAACTCTCCTCACCCCTCCCAACCTCACGTGTAGGAGAACCTACGGTGGATAGTTTGACGTTTTTGGGAAAGTGGTTCGATGAAGACTGATCTCATGTCTGTGTATTAAGTGCAGAGCGGAAGTGAGAGGCAATTAGCCTAGCTTAGCGTAAAGAATGGAAACGGGGCGAACAGCTAGCTTGACTCTGTCCAAAGTTCAAAAGTACATTTAACAACAATTCTAAAAGCTCGCTAATTAGCTCCAACATGTATTAAACATGGGCCCTTTTACTTGTTTCATATACAGTGTGTAATTAAGACAGATTTCAAGGAGCATGTTTTTGAACTTTAGACACAGCCAAACTGTTCATATTCTAAACTAGGCTAACCACATTCTGACAGCAGCTTTGTGCTTTAAACAGTGGTACGGTTTGTTACTTGGGTTTAATTTTTGTAGTTCTGGCCATTGGTTCTTTCATTTATGATAACATGGTACTCACCAAATGTATTGCTGAGATGGGGCCACAAACACCGGAACACAGGTCGTCAATTTAGTAGCTGTCACTTTATTTGGAGTTAGAAGCACCTCCAATGTTTCTAATAATCCCTCTTTGCACAGGGAAACTGCGATTACACCTGCAGTGAGTACAGCAGCTCGAAGCTGAACTAGAAAGTGGTTCTGTAAACCGTAATGGATGTTTACCATGGACAGTCTGGATAATGACTCTGCTCTTGGCTCTCTTTTTCTTTTCCAAGTAAGTTAAGCTAACCTGGAGGTTTAATTATTACATTTTCATCATTTTCTATTTCTCATCTGCATTATCAAATAGTTTTACTGTTCACATTTCTAACCGTCTTGTTATCAGCTTGTCATCTGTAAGCACTTTGATTGGAAAGCTGCTATACAAATAAAGTTTGATTGATTGATTGATTGAACCTGTCTGATAGTCTGACTGCTTGTGTTTCTTGCCCTTTCAAACTTATTTTTAGCAATGTCGCCACTTTGCCCAACCTCATCGGTTGTTTTTGTGGGCACTGATGGAACAGACCCAGGCTGTGAGTTTTCCTTGAATGCACAGACATGATTGGTATCGACCTACTCATCCAGCACAAATAGGTATATTTCCCACAATGTTGGACTATTTTTTCAAATTCCTGACCATATTTTTTCAAAGTGCTTAACAAATGCAATAATTGATGTTTTGTGTTGCCTGTCTTCCATCCCATCCCAGTGTTTCTGTTGTCAACTGGACAGGCTGTTGGTCAGAAAATTCTCCTCTACAAGCGTCGGCTTCAGCCTCAGAGGGAAGAATGTAATTTGGCCCCTCCACCAACACCCCCCTCTCTTTCTTTTTTTTGAGAAATCTATGTCTGGGTTGTAAATTTCTTCCAATTCTTCCTCTTTCACTCCCTCTATCTTTCTCCCCCTTGTCTGAATTAATGAGATGGGGTTTGATCAGGGCAGCCAAGTGTTCAGTGGGAAATCTCACAGCCCGCCTTGTGTCCCGTAATAGAATTTGCATCTAATGCATACATAAATCAAACATCTTTCTGGACATTTTCATATGCATAATGTCATTTCATCCTGTTTCTTTCCAAGTGGGGAGCTGTGCTGGGCTGACGGTGGGGTGGGGGAGGGTAAAGGGGGGGTTATATGTAGGTGGCATTGGGGGGATTGTAGTTGGTGCAGAGAGGTTATTTTGTTTTTATGTTGTTTTTTCTTCTTTTCTCTTTCTGTTTCTCTCAGTCTCTCACTTTTTTTGACTTTCTCTTAATGCTTTCAATTTATTTTGCTGACTGCGTAGCTGCGGTGTGAAGCCATGCATCGGAGATCTTTGGGGTTTTGGTTGTCAGATACTTTTATTGAGAGATAAAAAAGAGAGAATACATGTGGATAGGTGTGTACGCGCACACGCCTCCATCTGTGTTTGTAAGTGTGTGTGTGTGTCTGAGGCATGTTGATGGGTGTTCAGAAGCAGTAGTGGAAGCTGCTTCATCACATCTCTACCTTATTCTTGGGGGCTTTGTTATGTTAATGCAGGAGAAAAACTAGCAGATTCAAAGTGCTTTCTCTTCACAAGGAGGTAGGAGATAAAAAAAAGCAAGTGACAAGGTGTCTTGATTGTCCTTAGTGCTTTGCTACTCCCTTGCTAACAAGGCTTGATATTGTAGAAATTCCATTTGCAACCGTCTCAATTTGCATGCCTCGGACAGTGCTTATGTGCACTATTAACTCTTCCTGCTTCCACTGGCGAGGAGAGAAAACACATTTGAATGTGGGACAATTAAATATACCGGTCCAAATGTGTCTATTGTGCTGTGTACAGTCGAGAGTTGGATCTCTGTGATAATGATAATTGACAGTGATATTTGACCCCCCCCACCCCACACACACATACACACACACAGGCACCCACAAACAAGACAGTGTTAGATGTGTAGTTGCATCTTTGCGCTGCAGTACCTCACACCTTTGCATTAGGCTGAGATTTAGAAGACAGCACATCACCTGTTATTATATTTATATTATATTTACACCAGTCATTCTCTGCTGATTCTCAGTTTCTAGCTAAAGTAGTTAAAAGTCATTTTTTTCACATTTGAGTTGAAAAAATATGGATATTTTTTATGTCTTAAGAGTTCACAGAGACCAAAGACACACATACTGTACACATGTACATGTTTGCAAGTGCATGGACACAGTCTGTTAGATGACAACCTCATGACTCTAATTTTGTATTGCTACTGAATGTTGTCATGCTTGTATAATACCACCCTTTTCAAAATGACTTAGATCATTTAAAAATGCATTAGCATCAAGCCTAATGTTGGCTGTTTTCCTTCCTTAAACATACACTTTTTGGAGAGGTTAGTTTTTGTGACATAATGAATTTCAAAAATATGAAAGTCTGAGAAATAAATAAGAAATCATTTTTAGCTGAAGATTTTATCTGAAAATATAAATTTCCTCATATCAAAAACTAAAATGTGGCTGGGGTGATTGGGCTCTTTGATGATCCTGTTGGCCTTTTTCCTACCAGGTGGTGTTACAAGTTACAAGTGCTTGAACACCACCTCCTGGACCACTGTCTTGGCTAAAGTCAAGACAATGTCAAGTTAAAGAATAAAGCTTGGGATATTCTATATTCGTCTTCTCACCAAACAAATCCCATGTCCAGATTCAAACTAACTTGTTATCTCTAACGGCCTGGCTCAGAAGGTAGAATGGTCGTCTAGTAATCTTCAAATTACTAGACGCTCGATCCCCGGCTCCTCCAGAGAAAGTGTTGAGGTGTCCTTGAGCAGGACACTGAACCCCTAACTGCTCCTGATGAGCAGTTGGCACCTTGCATGGCAACCTCAGTGTATGAATGTGTGTGTGAATGGGTGAATGTTGGTATGTGTTGTAAAGAGCTTTGAGTGGTCAGCAGACTAGAAAAGCGCTATAAAAATGCAGTCCATTTACCATTTAACAAGTATTGTGTGTGTGTGTGTGTATTACAGCCTGATATATCTTTTCCCTCTGGGCCATAGAGCTCCATTGTTGTCCAAAAAAAAAAAAAAAAAAAAACTAAACCAAAAATTAAAACACATCAATGAATTTCACTATTCCTTCATGAACACTTTATTTTGACTGATTCAATCCCACACACACCGTCCTGCTGCCCCAAATACTCTCCAGAGCACCAAATATGTTTTTTCTGCCACTGAAAATAGTCCCCAACAAATGCAAGTATTTCTTCCTTTTTGATTAGTGTTTGCTAAAAGTTACAGTGAACAGCAATTTTTACTGTTTGCAGTACACACTGTACACTACTGTTTTTAAAAATGTACTTCTTCAGTAGGATCCAATGGGCTTGGAGCTGAGAGCCCCAGACAGGAAGTCAGACAGTATTGGACTAACATGTTGTTGGTTTTGCCCTTTTCTCATTTCTCAGTTCATACTTCTTCGACTCCTGTCTTAGTCTCACCAGAGATGTGAGCGGAGGAGGCGAGGAAGAGACATGAGGAAAGAGAAGTGGAGGCAACTGATGTCATTTAACAAAATTAGACATCCTTACTTTGGAGCCATAATTTAAAATTGACACAGGTGGCACATCTGCATCATCTATCCATTGTTTTGTTAAAGCCTACCATTGTATTTTATGATCTCTGTCAGAAGAGCGTAATGTGACAAGAATGTAAGGATGTCATTGTTTTTTCTTTCTAACAAACACACACACACACATATATATATATATATATATATACAGCTGTGTGTCTCGCCTCTTTTATAAGTCACAGTTGCAGAAAAGACTTCCACAAAGGATTCATCTGTGCATCCTTGCTCATAGCTCCTCCGCCAAGCCTCCTCTCTCCTCGCTTCTCCAGATGCTTTTTAGGAATTGAGACACCCTTAAAGATTGTGCGCTGAGATCAATTTCCGGGTCACAAGAAGGAGGACGGAGGAGAGAGGAGACGAACAAGCACAAAATAGAAAAATGAGAAGAGCCCTTGGTCTTTTCATGTAATTTGTTGACAATAACAAAAAATAGAATAACACCAGCCCTAAGTTAAACTAAATTTAAATCAAGATGACCCAAGGGGGTCCTCACCAAGTTATGACTGTTCAATACCAAGGTCAGAGACAGAAATTTAGAGCAGCAATTTTACAGCATTTAGCATTAAAACTCTTTAATGGAAAAACTGAGTGATGGAACTTTTCTAGGGTTGTTAGATTCAAGCAGGATGATCAAAGAATAGTGTAGACATTCTCAAAAAGAAACACATCTTTAAAACAGCAAGTTACAAGTGACTTTTAATTAAAAATAATTGAGCACCCAAATTAATTAATAAAACATGCAGAGAAATACAACTGCTGATTTTACAGACTACAGTCTGAGAGTAACCTGTGTCCTGTCACAGGTGAGTGATACCATCCAACACTATTACTGTTACTATTTGCTGCTTGAACCACTTTGATTTTCAGTCTGAGAAGTAAGGGCATATTTTAATTGTTTACAGATTTTTACTGAACATTTTTTTTTATTTGTCTCTATGAAGGAGCAGTTCTCTGCAGTTTACAATAACTAGGATTTTATTAATACAAAGACAACAGAACTTTTAGAGAAACATAGAGAGGAAACATTGAAAACACAAAGTTTGTTTTAATGAAAACTGAAAACAATGAGCTGTAAGTACATCACACATTCTGTATTGAGATCCTCACCATTACCCAGAGAGCCATGGCCCTTGCTGTGTTGTACTTGTACCTGTCTCACACAGTCTCACACTTCCATGCAGAGCACCCCGATGTGAATTTCTCACTCATGTTCAAACATTTTTAACTCTAGCTTGCGCGTCCTTCACAGTTTGTGCTGCCAAAAGCAGATCTGTGTGTGTTTCTCTGCATTCGTTGCCTTTCTCCTGCTTTGTGTGCGGTTGTGCTGCTTCTTTATTTGGCTTCATGTCATATGTGACACCTTAACGCAGACATCCACTCTAGCTGGCTGAAAGCTTTCCAAAGCCTGCGCTGGCATGTATAAAGTTGTTGCTCTGAGACATGTTAGAGTCCGTCAGGATGCCAGTACAGCAGCAGGCAGTCAGCTGTGGTTGTGTGCAGTTGGTGTGTTACATGCTGCAGGATCTTCGTGCTGACCTCGACACGGCCCGCCTTCCTGCTCTCTAATGTAATGTGACGAGGATGTGTCCACTCCCATAAATGATGAAAAGAGCTGGCAGCACCATCTCCGTGTTTACATGCTGATTAGGTGTCGACTCTCTTCGTTTTGATATTAATTAAAGTGTAATGTGTTTTCATTTATTTTGCTCATCTGAGAGGCTGCCACACAAATAGTAAACAGGAAGTCATGAGCTGAGAGAAACAGCCTCACAGTACGAGAGGGACTACTATTGTTTTTGATATTATGTATTACAGAGGTTAATATATACATATATATGCACTCAGTGGCCACTTTATCAGGGCCACCTGAACAGTCTGATGCAAACAAATACAACATTCGTAGTTTATAATGTCCAGCTTTTACAGTGGTGTAAATTCAACTATATGACCATATGATTCGACACAATCCCAGGTGACATCTTCAAATGTTTTGTCTGACCAACAGTCCACAACCCAAATATATTCAGTTTACTATCATGTGACAAGGAATAATCCCGATATTTGAGCAGATTATTCAATTATTAAAATAGTTGCCGAAAAAGTTTCAGTTGATCAACTAGTCAATTAATCAGCTAACGGTTGCTGTTTCTGTTCATCCTCTTAGTTTAGCATGTTAACATGCTAACATTTGTCAACTAGCTGTAAACACACATTACAGCTGAGGCTGATGATAATGTTATTAGTTCTGCAGGTATTTGGTGATGAACCAAGGATTGGACACATTAACATGTTGACTTGTTGACATGTTGATGTGAGGATTAGTTGTAAATAGGGTGAAGTTGGTGGTTGCCTGCTGGGCTGGAATGGGTTGAGACAGAGGACCGGCATTAGTATGAAATAAACTTGCAAGGGCTGTAGAAGAAAGCTGGGTACTGGCATTTCAGTGCCATATCTCCAGAGAGATGAGTTGCAGGTGCTGGTGAAGCTGGGAGGAACCTGGCATCCCAGTGCTAGTTAGAATGAGCTGCTGCGGTTGCTAGTAGTGGTTGACAGAGGGCACTGGCAACTCTGTGCCAGGAACCCAAGCAAGCTGCGTTGGTTGCTGGAAGTAGGCAACAGAAGGGTACTGCCAACTCAGTGACAAATGCCAGACTGGAGAAAGTTGCGTTGGCTGCTGGAAGTGGGCGGCATAGGGCAGTGACATCTCGGTGAGGAGTGGTGGTTGATGAAGCTCTGGTGTTTTTCCCCCCTCCTTTTTCTGGCTGATGAATCCCTTTTTTGCCTTTTGGGGTCTTTGTGTTGATTTTTGGGCTGGCGGATGTGGATGAACTTTCCCTTTCAGTGCTGACATCATGATGTGTTGTTCGTTCGAGCGGGAAGGCGTCACCCAGAAGAGACCAGGTATTGATGGATCGGTGGACATGACGGGCTGACCTGAGTGTGTTAAAAAGTTTTACTGTGTTGTTGGTTTTGTGAAATGGCATTCCTTTATCTTTTAGTGGTTACAGTCCAGTGGAAGATTTTTTAATGAAGCCTGATTGTCGGGGGGCCTCGCCGTAGCGCTGTGACGCTGTGGCCGGCGGTATGTTGTGAGGCCGGAGTTGTCGAGATGATGTCGAAGGGCTGAAGTTTTTCTCGGAGGTGATGGACTTGTAGAACTGCGTCCATGGCCTGGACTGTATGTGAATTTCCTCTTCCTCTTTTTTCTGATGAGGGAGGTTGGCTGGGAGATGTGGAGGATTCGTCAGGTGAATTTTAGTTGTTTTGCATGTTGAGGAGAGTTGAATCGAGTGGGATACATGGGAGGGGATTATGCTGGTGCTCGTAGAATTAAGTAGTGTTGGTTCTCTGGTAGTAGTTACTAATGACGATGTTGCATTTCAACATGCATGACCTCACAGGCAGAGAGATAAACGGTGCACACATGCGTATATGTATCTATATGAACAGTACATATTTATGTGCTTCTACTTAGTTTTACAAACTCAAGATCCACTTACTAGATTTCTTCTAGAGCTTTCAGCAAGATCTCATGGCCTTAATCAGCAGATGGAGTTTGCTCAGTTGCCATGGTGATAATGGGTGCTGTTAATCATAACAAACCATGACAACTGAGCAAACGCCTCACTCAAACTTTTTCCAAGATTAAGAATGAATGTTGAAGCTCAACATGTATGTATACTTTCCATGTTTTGTTGTTTTCCTGTTTTGTGACTATATTTGTGTTTTTAAGTGTTTATTCTTGCTTTATTTATCTTTTTTTAACTGCCCTGTGAATCACTTTGTACACGAGTTTTGAAAAGCTCTATAAATATAAAGTTAATGTTATGTGTTATCATATTGAAAATGACTCCTAAAAACTGCACACTCTTGCAGGGATTTCTGGTGACTTGATATTTTTTTATGGTGTACTGCACACGCCCAAAGTGTGTAAAAGTGGATTATTTGAGCTTGATGGACTCTATCAGGCACTACCCAGGCATTTGCACATTGCCTAAACAGCTAGACAGAATCACCTTAAAAACACAGCCCAAAATCTGGGACTTTGCAGTGTGCTAATTGGCACTATTGGAGGCACTTTCTGTCTCCCACATTGGGCAGTTCTCATCCTTTACACCCTCCATTTGACAATTTGGTGATTTTGAGGAGAACTTTAGGTTAACTGATGTCATGAAACAACTCAGTGACCATACATTTTATATGGTAGATTTTAGATCAACTATTTATCGCTAGACTGCACATCACCATGGAAAGCAAAAGAATCACAGAATCACAAACAAAAGCCAAGATGTTGTTTATTGTTCAACTGTGAAATAAAACACAGAAGTGAGTAGCCAGTAAATGACTGCGAAATCACCCTCTCATCCACAGGCAGATTTGACTATATTTAGAAACCATATCTATCCATTTGTCAATAGCAGCCACTTCCACAACTGTCGTCAGGCTCTAACAGCACCCAGCAGCTCCACCACATACAAGTCTTCTCCTCGTCTCCTGCCAGAGCATATGTGAGCTTGACAACTTCACTGGTGGAGGTTGGCTTCCAAATACTTCTATCAAGATGTTTCCCTCTTTGCCGTAGCTGTGTGGACGCAGTGAGATGGAACCCCAGGCGGAGCAGCTGTAAATGCAGGTGTTGGCCAACATGGAGGATGCTGCCTTTGACTGGACATGCCATGCTTTCCCTCAGTCAGCTGCTGGAGAACATCTGGGCCTTGCCGGTTGATGCTCTGCGATGACTTGAATAGTCTGTGCTGGACCGCTGTGACATGTTGGACGGCTGCGGGATGACAAAGAGGCATCTGTGTAATCGGGAGAACAACAAGCCCCATTAATGCTCCTACAATAGTTCGAGTGACATGGGTTTTTGAAGGTTTCCAATTGCAGCTGCTCAATACTAAGTACAGTTGCTGCATTTGAATGAACTGTTCTCATGCCAAATGGTTAGAATGAAAACTGGCTTTTATTTGCTGTTAGTTTTTGTCTAGGTTTTAAGATGATCCCGCTGACGTCAGCAACAGTGTTACTTCAGAAACCCATGGACTGCATCTATAACATGTCACATATTTAAACTACAGGCCCAATGTTTCATGGACAGCATTACACCGCAATGTGATAACTGGACATGTCGTTCCAAAACCACAGGCATTAATGTGTGCTGCTCTAACCGCCTCCACTGTTCTGTGGAGAGAAGATGGGGATGGGGTTGAGATCAGGACTTTGTGTGGACCAGTCAGGTTCTTCCTAACCGATGATGATGAATATACAGTAAACATACATTAAAGTGCCCTTCACATCTCCCACTGTATCATAGAGCAACAGACAGTAATCAGACAGTGCTTGGGTATTCACAGGTATCCACGTTGGTCAAAGACAGGGTTTGCTTTCTTTGCATTAGACAAACAACCTATTGAAGAAATAAGATAAAGCCTCAGTTTTAAATGCTTCTCCCCTGATGACAAAGCACGTATCAGAATGTGCAGGTAGATTTATTGGGGGCAGCCAGTCGTGCAGTCGTCCCCCCAGTCGTGTAATGAAGCGAATATACAAGCCGAGTGGTCAGAGAGGCCCGGGCTAGTTAATGACAGCCGATATCTCTGAGCCCGGCGACGAGGAAGGCTTGAAATATTTGCTCAGGAGACTCGCCGGGGGTTTCAATCTCACCACAAATCCATTTATATGTTTGCCTGCTGATTTATGGCCTTATTTTAACTGTCTTCTACATGCAAATGCGCGGCGACCGCTAAAGAAATATACATAATGTGATTCTCAGGGTCATCCCTCCAGCCTGTCAAGTTGAGGAGGTGGGTGGTATGTGTGGAAGCGGGGTGCAGGGGGGAGGGTGGGGTGGGCTGAAGAGATTCAGGGGAATTATACTTTCCAGGGGGGGTGAAGGCGCAAGGTGGCCGTCCAGCTCCCCGGCCCTCATCTGAATAAAGCCCCCATTAGGCCTTGGGCAGATATTCATCATCCCCTTCCTCACAACTATCATTATCCCCACATATAGATTCGCACAAGCCACGAGGTGTGTCATCCATCGGTGCTGATGGTAAAGCACCAGTGGGACTGT
The DNA here is from genome assembly GCA_031216445.1 of Lateolabrax maculatus. Taxonomy (NCBI): domain Eukaryota; kingdom Metazoa; phylum Chordata; class Actinopteri; order Acropomatiformes; family Lateolabracidae; genus Lateolabrax; species Lateolabrax maculatus. The sequence continues at coordinate 3,508,651 of CM062205.1, forward strand.
GATTTAATTACATTTGAGAATGTGCGACCATTTCTATAAATGTATACTTATCCCAAGCTTTGCGTGGCTAATAAGTAACTATTTTATAATCTCTATTTCTGTTCGTGTAATTAGGACTCTATCATGTCTAATTTAGAAATTAAATTGATTACAGCTTAAATGGATGAGCCAGCCATTTCTCCTGTCCAGCTGCACACTGGAGGTCTTCAGTTTCTTATGTCTTACACAGGAGATACTGATTTCAAAATGATTCCCGGGCAGGCAATTATGATCATATATCCTGACACGTGAAGAGCAACTTTATTAAAGATATCTGTCATGGCGGCTCCTCCGCCAGTCTCCCCGTGTGGACATGACAAAGTAGATTCATCAATTAAGGCCGGCAACTGCATTAGTCGGGGTGTTAGACTGCCTTTACATTTTCTTTCACATTATTTCACACATTTTTCACATGGTGGTATATGTTAATAAAGCAGCTCAGGCAGGGCTACCAATGCCCTGGTGAAAAGTGCTTCAACACATTGTCTCTGTGCAGATGAAAGAGTGGAAAGCAGCTGTTTAAAGTGTGTCATTTAGAGATGTGTTGCCTGGCTACAGAATTAAACTTGATTAAAAACACAAGTCTAAATTCTTGGATTGAACTAGGAAAGAATTACCTTTGCTCTCTCCGCACAACAAATTCTTGGAATGTGACATACAACAGTGTGCTGTTCGTTGTGCTGTCCGACAGCCACACCTCACCCCTCCTCACCATCAACACAGGAGCCCCCCAAGGAAGTGTCCTGAGCCCCCTGCTGTACCCCCCTCTACACACGGTGACCACGTCGGACTCTACCTCCATCATCAAGTTTGCTGACGACATGGTCGTGGTAGGCCTGTTGTCGGATGACAAAGACAAAGCCTACCTAAAGGAAGTGACCCACCTGGAGAACTGGTGCCAGGAGAACAGCGCCACTGTGAACATCAGCAAGTCTAAGGAACTGATAGTGGACTGTGGGTGGGAGCACTAGAGGAATTACAGTCCCCTCAGGATCAACATGGTCTCTACCACCTCAGACGCCTTATGGACTTCAGGCTGCCCCTCAAGGTGCTAAAGTCTGTCTACACCTGCACCATAGAGGACGCCCTGACACGCAGCATCATGTTTAATTTTCTATTCGCCTTTATGAGATTTTATTTATCTAGTTGTTAGACTCGTTCTGGAGCTAGTCAATCAATTTTGTTTCTAAAGCACCGAATCATAACAGACAAGACACTTTTTTACGTAGATCAGGTCCAGGTCTTGGCGACAGTGGCAAGAAAAAACTCCCTTTAACACATAGAAACCTTGAGCTCTGGGTGGGCGGCCATCTGCCTCGATGGGACATAAGAATGTCTCTGCACGTTATACTGTGTATGATTATGTACATGACAATACAACTTCATTTGATTTGATTTGTGGTTGTCATATTGTTTTTTAGTACAAATACCAAAATTTGAAAAGAAAAAGAAGCACACAAGCTAACCATGTTTGATATATATGAAATGAGCTGCTGTCTTTAATAAAGAGTACAAATGAAACCAATTTCTACCCCAATGGTGGAAGTAAAGTACATTGACTTAAGCACTGCACTTAAGTACAATTTTGAGGTACTTCCCTCAAGTCATTTTGATGTTTTTACTTATACTCCACTACATACAAGGTAAATATTGTACCTTTTTAGATTCAATTTTACTTAAACAGCATATATGACCAGTTTATAAAATATGAGGTGGCGTGGAGGTATTATGTCAGGTCAAACTAAGATTATTCATAAGCAAAGACAAACAGTAGATCTTCTACAAGCACATATATAATACATCATGTCATCACCAAAGTCAAGTCTGTCTTCATCTTTATAAACAGAAAACGCTCAAAGTCTTTGAATGACTTTAGAATCTAGAGCCAATGTAAAAATGAATAGCAAAATCAAAATGATTATCCACAGATGTATTATGTTTCAGTTTTTGGACTCTAAGTAACATTTTAAAGAAAGAGCATTATTTAAACTGTTTCAGCTAGATATGTAATATTTCATTGATCAGATAGCCTATATGTTTTTGAATCTCAGCATGTTCTTCAGTATCTGAAGATTTCCTTCTGTTCATAAATACAAATTAAATCTTTTTCTATTTTTTTCTGTCCATTGCTTTAATCGTCTGAGCTAAGTCATCCAGATTTAAATGCAGAATCTCAAAGCAAATCTCTGTTTTTAGCCCATTCCTTTGAGAAATTAACCATTCTATTCACTGCATAAATTTTCAGGTTTTGCCCGTGTGACACTCAGGGGTGTTGAATTTTTTATAGTAAAAACGGTCTAATAATTGTTGAACAGATGTAAGCGTTGGAGAGTGGGCTCCGTCAGAGCTCATAAAATGGAATTAGCATGTTAGCCCTGGCTATGTCTGGGAATGGAGAGGGAGGGGCACCTACAGTGTAAAGGAAAAGCAGAGGGAGGGAGATGTACTGACTGAAATGGACTCCTTGGTTGGGATTAATAAGGCGGACTGGTGCGCTGGGCGGCCTAGGAGGCGAGCAGCCATGGGAGCCGGGAATTGGAATGGGAGCTACGTGATATCCCATAAGCACTGAACATGCATGTGCACTGTATGTATGGTAATATCCATCCTTTTTTTCATGCATGTAATGATACCAGCCTTCCCTTTCACCCAGGAGTCTCATGACTAAAGTTTGGAGAATGGAAACCTTTGGAGGAAGTATGTGACACTTCTACTGCCAGGGAATCTCAAGAAAAGAAACACTTACAAGTCACGGTGGATCTAGTCTCCATTCACATGCAGATCTCTAACCCTAAACTTCAGTCAGCATCTCGTAACATATGTTACAGGATGAATGTTGAAAATACAAAATGATCAGCGTGTAAGTAATGAGGGGCTGCTCAGTAGATGCATGCTCAGCACTGCTACTGGTGGCTGAAAGCTATATAAAGAAGATTCAGTTCAGTAGCTTTGCTTTTATACAGCTTCCAGCAACTCTCCAGACAGTGAGTGAGGAAGAAATCCGGTGCCATGTTAGATTTTACTTGGTTTGTAGTGACTTTAAAAAGAGACCTGTCTTGGTCAGACTAATTAATGCTACACCGTAATGGTGGCAGACAAGGAAGTGGTCATATAAATAATTTTGTCTGTTGGTTGCATAGACTGTAAATAAGAAGTGGACGTAGCCATCGTGTCATCACTCATTGGTTTGTGGACTATCGTTTGGATGCCTCGAGTTTGGCATTTTGGCCGTGGCCATCTTGGTTTGTTGGAGCCAGTGGAGTCACCCTCTGATGGCCATCAGAAGGAATGCAGGTTTAAAATTCACCCCTGTATCATCTGTGTCATGAGCAGGGAACTTAGCTACAGAGACCCAAAATCTTTTTTTTTTTTACCAGGGTGTAAACAGGTTTATTTCTGCTGTAAATTTGGGTATTTTAACATGGGGGTCTATTGGGATTTAATGTGCTTTTTGGAGCCTCAAGTGGTCATTCGAGAAACTGCAGTTTTTGACACTTCTGCATTGGCTTAATTTTTCAGCCCCGGAGGTTGCCTTGGTCAGTCGGCAATAGATGTTGAGATATTTCTGAACCAAAGGGTATGAAATATTTCAACATCTATTGTTTGGATTACCATGCAATTTGGCTCAGACTTGTTATAGCCTGGCATCGCAAAGACTAATTTGCAAATGCGTAATAGTCTGGAACCTCTCAGTTCATTATTGATTTCCGAGGGGCGTTATCGACAGGCGGAGATAACCAATCAGAGCAACGAAACGCTGTCCTGTTGGATGGTACATCCTGTCTAAAGTTCGGCAAACACATATTTCTTATCAACATAAAGTTTAAGCGCAGTTTGTTCTACTTTTAGAAAAAATGTACCGTCCAGTCCCTTTAATACCGTGGCACGGCAGCCATCTTATTTATTTTTTTATTTACAAAGACGCCTGAATGGTGCTCCTCTCTGTCAGTCATCGTATTAAACCCGCCTCATACTAGATAAATGCTTGTGATTGGTTTGTCTGACACATGGTGCCACCAGTACCAAGGAAATCAGTCTGAATGGGAGAAGGGCCAGTAGTATCTGCCAGAACAAATAAAACATGAGCTCGCAGATTCGTCTGGTTCCCAGGCTAGACATTTATGGTCTCCAGATGATGAATCATAAAAAGCTGTCGATCCTGACTGTTCAAATGCCACCATGAGGTTGACATTTGCAAATTTGTCTGAAAAATCTAAACAACTATTAGATGGAATATCATGAAATTTGGTACAGATCTTATGTTTTTTCTAAACTAAGTTGGTGAACATGGTAAACATTATACCTGCTAATCAGCATGTTAGCATGCTGATGTTTAGCCCATTTAGCTTAAAGCACTGCTGTGCCTAAGACTCACAGAGCTGCCAGTGTTGTCTCATTACTTCTTGTTATTACCCCACCTTACATTTTTTTAGTCCACCTTATAAAAGGATTATCTACCATCTGGTGAGTTCATCTTTTTCACAAATTTCCACATCCAAACACAGTAAATATCAACAAATTCAAACTGACTGATCAGTAAGATCAAAGTTCAGCCCATACTCTGGGCATTTCACTTTCCTTCACCCTCATGTCGAGATGTAGTGGGAGATGTGTGTTATTTTCTGTTTTTCACAACATCTGTGCTGGTCGCTGGTATTTAAATAAACAAGTGTCTGTGGCTTGAAAATGGATGGTGTTTACAGTCTTTTGGAGTGGATACTGCTGGGTCTCTGGCGTGTTACTGGCATCACTCGACTTGCTTGATCTGGTCCGTCTCGGCAGTCCCCGGCTGGCTGAATAATTTAACACTGACCCGAGCCTGACGGGCCTGAAGTTTGACCTCAAGATTTGTTTTAACTGCGAGGGCTCAAAGTAAACGCTGCGCGGCTTTTGGCACAGCATGGAAACTTGTGTGTCCCTCATGTTTATGTAATGTTGAACATAACCCCCTTTTCAACCCTCTTTCCTCTCCTTACTTGCCCCACAATCTCAGATCTACTTCATCTCATCTGCCGGCCTGTTGTTGGACTTCAGATGCCTTTCATGCACAAAGATTTGGTCCATTTTTGCAGTTTGTTTTGTGATTTGTTTGATTTTGTTGTGCTAATTGAGCGTCCTGCTAACAGCTCTGTCCTTGCAAAAGGAATACTTCTCCAAATTGATCACATCCATTCTTGCCACCACACACTTCTTCTTTGAACAATTACAGCCCCATTTCTTCCAGACCCCTGAAAGGCTTTCTGTACCTTGATGAAGCCCTTTAATAAAAGCCCATTAATACTTTGCATAGCCGTATGATATAAATTCACTAGCTGTTAATTACATGTGCCTGTGAATAATTTACAGTCTGAAAATAAATTGATAGTACAGCAGTCACAGAAAGACAGGAGGCTCCCTTTGATTTAAATGGCGTGTGCATTGTGTTTGCACCTCCCACAGAATACACAATCACCTCTGATGAGCCTAATCATCCCCCTTGTGCTGCTGTATTAGACGAGGGCCATCAAGAGCTAACTGATCCACTGTAACCCGTGTATGCAGCTGCGTAGTGACATCATATCAATATTTAAAATCTTTCTTATGCATGTATTCCGGCTTGTCCGACTTCATTAAGGCCATTCCTCATCCCTCAGGCTGGGACACGTTCCCTCCGGAGTGCTCGGATGAAGGCTGGGAAGCGATGCCACCGCTGCTTGGAATCTTCTCATGTATGTGCTCCCCTGCTAATATCTGTGTCCATTACAAGAAGAAGAGCGCCACAAAGTGTACATGTGTACACATCCTGAGCTCGCATTGTGCTCATCTATGGGCTTAAGCCTTTATGTACACATGCACCACTCTGCAATACCGTTCACACTTAGGAGTTCCTTTATCTTTCATACTTTAGACCTTTTTCGGTTTTTTACTTATATTACAATTAGCTGGGTTCAAACTAGATAATCTTATTTTGTGAAATGAACAATAACTTTAAAAGGGATTAAATGTTTTATATATGATTATTGTGAACATTATACCATGGTAATGGAAAATACTAATTTGTGATTGGCTAGGAAGAGTACAGTTATATGGTAAACCGGGACAAAACTACTTTCAGTCAACAGTTGAACCTTAAACAGTATGCAAGGTATATAAATGCAGCCATTTACCAAGTATATTGCATTGTAAGTAACCATTGCAATGATACTTTAGCTCTATGCTACCAGTTAACTCAGCGGTGAATCTGTGTTCTGTTCCTTATTTTTGGACATTTTGTTGCACTGGGACACTTCATTGTGTTTTTGTGCTTGCTTACCTTCCTCCACCACAATGACAGCATTAATTGGATGACTCATTACTTGTTTCTCCTGACAGAACAAATAAACCTGCTTTAAATGATTGATAAAAGTTAATGAGAGCAGTGAGACTGAACCAAAACCAAGTGAAGTCGCAGGCCAGAAAACCAAAACAATGAGCTGAAAGAGGCTGAAAGACTCCACTGAGTTTCACATAACATTCAGGTATTTGATATAGTTCTTATATAAAAATATGGATTAGTGCAGGTTTAAGAATCTGGCTGATGTTATTGGTTAATTAGAAAAAAATATGTAAAAAGTAAAAACTGTGTCATTAAGGGTTGGAAATTCAAACCAGAGTATGTATTGGCTTCTGTCATTACACCAGGTCCTCTAAACATACCAGCCATGCTTTCCGTCTGTTTTATGATACATTTTTTTACATTGGAGATATCCCAAAAAAACCCAAATGCCACAGTTTCCCCTGTCCTTACAATATCTGACAATAATACACATTAATTCTTACTCTTGCGCATTAGAATAATTATTTTGTATTTTAATTTCCTGTTCAGACTGAGTGATGGCTCATACTGGGCTATGAAACCTGTTCCATTAGCTGGTCAAAAGCGGACTGAATTGTAACAAAAGCCTACAGTCTAGTAGGTTGGTGAAAAAAAAGCGGTTGGCCAGACACTTACTGTAGGAACTGTGTTGAGTTTTATGCAGCACTTACAATCTGCTGGCGGACTAACAGCTCCCATTAAATCCTCCATTCAGGTGCTAATTGATACCAAGGCCTGGGTTTGTCAAGGCAATTATTAGTATGTGCTTAAAATGGCTTGTGATGGCCTTTGAGGGAAACGAAAACAGCAGGCGGTTATTTCACTTTTAAAGGCACGGCATGGTTTATAATAGGTAGAAAAAATGATCACTGTATCACATTGGCAAAAGATGACATCAGTATGGGGATTTTCAATTTCACCATTCATTAGAGTACCAGATTTAAAAGAAGTGGGTATTGGGGAGTTAATTTGAAAGGCATTAGGGTCTGTGTTTGTGCTGGTAATTAACACTACACACACAAGTGACTCCATGATCAGATCTGGAAATCTGTTACACCTCAACTCCAGCTCCCCATTCCTTAAGTGCTCCAACAACGTTCCATTGAATATGGCTAAAATGGGCTCTTATTAGCTGCTGTTCTACACTGGCTATAAAAGGCCAAATAAAGGTATAAATGCCTTGTAAATTTAACTAATCTTCATTTTCACTTTTCAATAATTGTATCAAATGTTGGTGTTGAACATTGGGTCTTTCAACATAGTAAGATGAATCTAATAAAGGATGTTACAAAGCAAAGTGCATCCTCCAGTACATGATGGGTGATGAAGGCTGTTATTCTGTTTCATTTTAAGAACTGATCATATTAGAGGGTTTTTCCAATTGTATATCTCCTCTCAACCATATCTATCTACTGTCATTAGAGTAGTGAGCATGATCACCTAAATCACATGACAATAATACTCCCAAAACCTCTGTAGTTCTCAAATTAACACTTATCTAAACAGAAAAATAAAAAACACTGTGAGGTTCTGTGGGGGTGGGGGGGACTATTTCTTGGTGAACAACAGTCTGCGTAGTAATTTTGTGTCTCTTCCAGACATCCTGTTATCACAATGAAGTTGCCAGATTTGGTACCATGATGCCTGTACAGAACCAAAACCAAAACCTGTACCCATTATCTGACAGCCTGTCCTATAGTGGGAGACACTGTGCAGATAAATAAACTGTATAAATAATATAAAAATAAAATGACTAATGGTCATTTCTAGAATTTCTTTAGATGTGTTGGCAGGAGTATTTTTGCACTATGGACAAGGCCAGGCTAGCTGTTTCCCTCTGTCTGCAGTCTTTATGCTAAGCTACGCTTACCATGTCCCAACTTCATATCTGTACTGACATGAAATCTTTTCATTTCACTCTCGGCAGGACAACAAATAGAGTATTTCCCCACATGTTGATTTATTCCTTCAAGCTGCTACGCAGAGATTGTTAGAGGGTTTAATACCATAGTGTCTGCTGACGGCAAGAAAGTAAGATATTAGCTTCTGCTTAGCCAAGTAAATATAATTTAAGCTATGACTTTATTTATCCGAGGGTACAAAGTAGGAATGTGAATATAAAGAGGGCAAATACACAAAATAAACCACATAAGAGTAACAAAGTATCAGTAAGGTGCAATAACCACATGTACAGCAAAAACACAAACTAGTTAACAGTAGAAATCACACAATGCCAAAGAAACAGGAACAGTAAGGACCAGGAATTAAAGATCATCTGTAAGGTGCAAACCAAATGTACAAATGCTAGAAATGGAACAGGTTAACAGTAAGGTGCGGTAACAATGTCAAAACTGTAGTGACCATAATATTAACAGATAAGACAGACAACTCATAAGATAAGCAAGAAAAAGCATATGCAAATGTTATCAAAGAAAAATAACAGACTGAAATTCAGAATGTCAAAGTAATCCCCTAATATACTTTGACTCGATGCAGTACAAGTTTGTGTATTTTTCCTCCTTGTGGCTTCTTCTTCTGCTCCCTCCTTCTATAGCTGCTGTGTAGCATCCGTCCTACAGTCGAAATGGTCAAAAAAGTAATTTGAGTGAAAGATGAGGAGTAGCAGGGCTAATCACTGCCTGGAATAGCGGCTGGCTTATAAGCCAACTGATAGAGCAGGCGAGTGAATGGGTGATAGAGAGGTAAGAAGGGAGGGAGAGAGGGATGAGGACCAGGGATGATACCCACATGAAATAGAGCAAAGCCCGTCACAATGCACTAAGAGGCGAGTCAGCACAGCTGCCATCGGCATTTTGTTTAGGATTTGTTGTATTTTTTTCTCCACCACACGGCATCTTTTTTTTTCTTCCTTTCACACTCTGAAACATATAAAGCATACTCCCACCTGGACCTCATTCACCAGCCAAAGGCATTTATCTATGAGTCTTCACACACATTTGCATCAGAATTACCTCCAGAGGTACTGATGTTAAACTCTCAAACCACTGATTCTGCGGATCACTTAAGCCCCGAGCTTATCTGGGTTATTATAATTTTTTGGAAGGATTTATAAAATCATATTTCATGAGGGAACGTTGAACCACAGACCATTCCCAAGGTGTTATATCCAACATGCACGCACACACACTGACACACACACACACACACACACACGCACCCTTGTTTACCTATTTGGTGGCTTGGCATTGTGGAATGAAGCACGTATCTTTTTGCAAATCCTCTTTGGCTCCATTTATGGATACTTCTGTAAATTGCCTCATTGCAGATCAGGCTGAAAGTTTAGAAAGTTGATCAGTAATTCAACTTTAATTTGCAGCGTGGAAACTGAAAACTGAAGTGAACTAATGAGATAGGTCACACTGGCAAGGGCATTTTGTTTTCAAGAAATATGCTTGTTTTTCGATGCAGGAACACAGCATGTGATATGTGATGATATGAATAGGAAGTGATAATGAGGTGAAATTTCAAATATTTAGAATTGCACTATGCATGGAAATATACAAGGAAAGAAAATACATTTGAGTCTTACTGTAAGCCAGAGAAAAATAATATCTCAAGGTACAGGAAGTAGAGGTGGTGAAAAAAAAAAGTGAGATTAAAGTTTTGCGTCACCATCTCCCACAACCCCCAAACCATGACGAAGATAAGGAAGCAGGTGCTTCAGTTTGTATTCAGGAAGTTCATATCATGAACAGGACTTGTTAGCTTGCGATGACACTGGTAGAAGAAAAGAAAAAAGAAAGCGCTCCATTTTTCACTTGCCTTAGTGGTTAAAATTACCTGTACCAGTGCTTCACTTGCACTTGCAGCATTTTCCCCATTCTGTAGAGATAGCTTCTTAGAGAATCTGATAGATGAATGCTCACACTCTAAACTATTGTCTAAGTCCACAATTTGAACTTCCATTCAACTCGGCGCATCAAGGAAAGGAAAGAGGCACTTAGACTGGATGTCTTTTCAAAGAGCACACAATTCTTAATGGCTATCATATGTTTTTCCCGCCTTTTGTGAAGCATCTTGTGTCATTTTCACTTAAGTGTGGATTGCCTATTTGTCTTTTCAGAGTCGGGCAATTTATATCCCCCAGCTTTTATGCAAACTCACCGAAAACTGAGCTTTTTCCCTCTGAATTGTACATTTTTATGGTTATAATTTTGCCACTTTAAAGGCTAGCAAAGTTGCCCCAGAGGGCCTCCGGGCTCTTATCTTTTGTGTTTGGTTGTAATGTCCAGGAAAGGGGATGATTTCTGTCTTTGATTATTTTTATGTGCCCAGAAAATATATTTTTTGGCGGGAAGAATTGGTGTCCACATAGTACTATGTTTTATCAACCTGACAATTTAGATCAGATGAAAATGTCATCACACTTTAATCAGACTTTTTCTGAATGAATGATAATGAATTAGTAATTATCCAGATAAAACATGGTTCTGTTTGTATGATCCATGAACAACATTGATACAACATAGGTCAGGGCAAGAAACGAGAACCCCAACATAAGCAACAGTGTTGTTTGTTTAAAGGCCTTCTGTCGGTCCAAAGCAAACATGGAAGTAGTGTGATGTTGATATGGAGCCAATCTGGATCAATGCTGGACCCAGTTCTTAGTATACAGCCACCGACTCAGTTATTAGCAGCACAGCAATCCCTGGCTTAATGTTACCTTACATCAAAATCATCCCAATGAGTTACACATGCTAAAGTATGCAGGTCCTGAATTTGGAAAAAAAATAGAGCACTGGTATGGGATTAGTACTCAGTATTGGAATTGATATCAGGAGAAAAAGCTGAATAGGAGCATTCTTTAATTTTAACCCAAACCATGCTCTATTTCTCTGATCCTAACCAAGTACTTTTTGTACCTAAATCTCACCAAACCTTAACCACAGCCGTGGCAGATGAAGAAGCAGTCAAATGAATCATTTTTGAGACGTGACTAACCGTTTTGGAACACACTATTCTTGTCGAAAGGGGCGTCAGATCCAAAAACGGTACTTTGCAGAAGCAAGGGAAGGCAAAACATCTCATTTTGTCCTTTTCTTTGTAGGACAAGCACATTAGCCGTCACACAGACAGGTTGTAAACCATCCAGCATCTTATCCAGATTATCACTTTATTTGGAGCTAAAACTGAAAGCGAGCACACCTGAAATTTCCTTTATTGTGCTTCAGACAGAAGTGTCAACTTGTCCCACGCCATTTCCATCTTTATTCTGACATTGCCTCCACTCTAACCGATTTCCGTGGGGGAGGGGGATTCCATTTTACCTAACCAATCCCATCAATGTCGCCACATTACCAGATCTTGCCATTAGCTTGGCGAGTACAATGTTACTGATATGGTCAAAACTAGGACCAGGTTGTAATGAACCCAAATGACGCCTTGGTCACACTACTGGATTTTCAAAGTCATCAGATCACTATACTGTACTATATAATATACACACTACACAACTTTGTGTCTTGTAATTGGAAATCTTTGTGATTTACACATTACATGACTGATCAGCTACAGGGGGTAACAGATTACACGATCTTTCAGCAGTAGGAATCCCAGAGGAGTCCGTCTGCTCTCAAAACTAAGTTTTGTCACGAAAACACACTCGAGAAGTGACACTGGAAATGACGTGATAGCATTCACAGGACAGATTTTTCTCTTCCAAAATGGATGTCTGCAAGAAACGAGCGGTCTGAATTGTTTGTGTTGTTGTTGTGTAGCAAAAAAAAGAAAAAAGAATAAAGAAATGCATGTGGTTTCTGGCTGCTGCTCTTCCATCTCCCCTTCTTGACTCTCCCCTCCCCAGCCTGCGTCTGCTCTCATTGGTTGTAGCCTGGTTAGAGTTTATATTTAGCATTTGATATCTTTCGTGCATCCACAAGGCATCGATGAGCTCTCGCTTGCGTCTTTGAACAGTTCACACATAGCGATCGAGCGCCGATTTGAGAGCGCTAAGCGAACGCTGATTTGCCTCTGATCTGGGGGCTTTTGTCGGTGATCGGAAAATCCAGGCTACGATGCTGTAGTGTGAACTTGGCATTAAGTGTATGCATCAAGCGTCATGAATCTAACCTCTGATTTATACTCCATTTACTTTGGCTTTAAGCTCTGTTTCCTTTAAGTGAGATCACATGACTGTAATCACTGATTTACAGCCTCATGTGGGCCTCTCTGTTGGACTTGCCCGAGTCACCCAAATCTGCTGTCTGTAATTGATGTCAAGTGTGGCTAATCTACGTATTCTGAACATGCTGAAGTAAACTCAAAACTTACTGACTGCTTTAGGAAAAGTACAGGTAGAAGTCATTGTATTTCATCACTTCCACCTTGAGCACCTCATCTGTATGGGCTGATTTGTCACCAGTCTAACTTCACTGACATGTATGACACCATGGAGGTGAGCCCACCCTCCCCACTGTGACACCCACCACCCCAGCCCCATCCCACCCCATCCTCCTCTGCTCTCCCGCACAATTAAAAATGCATCAGGGAACGGATTAGATGCACGATCCCCGGCGCTACTGATCCAGAGGGTGAAGCTGTCACGAAAGGGAACGGGTGGGGGTGTAGAGATAGACTGGGGATGGAGGGAGGAAGAGGGATGGATAGGTGGGGAGTGCCCCTCCCACCTCCTGTCCTCCTCATCCCTCCGTTACTGCAGACTCCTCCTCCGCCCTCAGCGTACACTCAGTCAACTCTTTTATTTACTACTCCTCCCTCAGCAGACTTATCACTCACCTGTCCTCTTCCTCCCCCGTCCCTCCCCGGCTGTCCCACTGTCCTCTTCTCATTCTTTCACCCATTCCCTCACTCTTCTTCTTTTCCCGTCTGCTACAGCATGCAGGGCTTTAACGCTGTCTACCACAGACCTCTTTACATGTGATCCATCTTTACCAGTCCTTGTTTTTGCTATACTTGCCAGCAGGATGAAGCAGCATTGGATCATATCGAGGGAAAAAATGGATTCTGAAGTGGGTACAATAGACAGAAAGTTTACTGTAGTTCAAGATTAAACGACAAAAGAGAAAATGGGTGACACCTATGCTCTCTGGTATGAGACTGGAAAGTAAAACTTGGGGTTTTCAACCCCTCAACTCTTAAAAATGCATATATGTCAAATTTAATAGCATCTTTCAAATTATTCTGATGCTGTAAAATTTAGTTTATTAAAAATTAGACAATCCTGGTAAAAATTGGTGCATTCTATGTGTGCATAATCTTATAAATCTACTTTATAACTGTAACATATTTTTTATCAGATTAATCCCATAGTTTGAACCTCAAATTTGAATTTGAATAAAGTAGTGCTTACGCCGTTCTACAGTGATGTAGAAGAGAATAAAATGTCTATGTAAACGTTGAATGTGTGGATGTTTAAGAATCCTTTTTTAGTTTTATATGTTTGAATTGAACCGATGAAATGGGTGGTTTACATGAGCAGAGACAGGAACCACAGCTGAGTGGACAAAGAAAGCCAACTACAAAAATCCTTATCGTTGTGATCGTATATTTTGCAGTCTTAGCAAAATTAAGTATTTTATTAGATAAAAACAGCTGGACCTTTTTATTGTTACAAGTGCTGTAAACAAGGAAACTAGTGAGGAAAAAACTTTAGTTGTTGGTTCTGTACAGTGTCAAGCTGGGATAGCCCCGACTGAACTGGATGTGGTTTCTTTGCCACATAGCTAATGACATTAGCTACTTTAATTAGTTTAACTAGAAAAGCTGAATTTGCAAAAGCCTAAAAACAACAAAAGTGTGCTGCCATCACAGCTGCCAAAATAAAAGTAAAGTGATGCAGGACACATTTTCAAACTTTTTAAACTATGGTCCGTCCAGTCTGACCCAGCCTGATACATTACCAGCCACTATTTGATTGACAAGCGACAAAATATTTAAAACTCAAGTACTGGCTGATGGTCGTATTTCACTCTACACCTCCACATATTGAGTAATGCTGTAAATAACATTCATATTTAAAAACAAGATATAAATCAATGATGAACGCCCAACATGCAATGTCCAATACTGGAATACATTGTCAGCGTTGATCCTCAGTGTCCTGCTGACCTGCTGGCGGCTTTTTACACCGGCCAGTCTGATCAATGTTTTCTCACCTCATGGACTGCAGACCATTCCCAGCTGTCAGCTCCTGTCTGAGGTGATGAGCCAGAAAGGGCTTCTCTGACTGTCACCTCTGCTCCGGGTCTCCTCGCTCTCCTTCCTTACGTCATCAAGTTTCATTTTGCTCTCACTCCTCCTCAATCACCTCTCAACTCCTCTAGCTCTGAGTTGAAATGAAAATGGGAGTGAGTTACTCCCGACGGCAAAAGGTCTGAAACTTTCCCTTCAAAGAAATAGTTTAGCATTTTGGGGGCTAGCTGTTTCCCCCCCGCCTCTAGTCTTATATTCCACTGATTCCAGCTCTGTACTTAACACATAGACATGAGATGGACATCAGTCTCTTCGACGAGTACATGTCTCAAATGTTGATCTTTTCCTTTAAGGTTAGGTAAAGAAGTGTTGCTTAAAGCTGCCACTTGGGGTCAAAACTCTACAACAAGCTGAACATCACACACGTGTGACAATTTACGGCCTGATCAAGTTGACACGGATAACATGTCAGCAGACAGTTGCCTATTTACACATTCAGCAGACGCAGGGTGATGTCAGCATTTATTTGGATTTATGTTTCTAGTGGTTTTGATGAATGCGTGCATCTCTTTTCTCACTCTCTAAAATGCTCTGTAGAGCTGAGCGGAGCTGCACAGCTGGGGACAGCTCTCTGTGTTCACCACCACAAGTGGCACCTACACATGGTCATTTGATTCTTTGTTTCTATAAAAACACTGATTAGTGCAGCTTTAATGTCGATCTATCAATCGATCGAATCGAAATGTAATGCATTAAAAAGAATTTAAATAGAATAGTAATAATTATAATATATGTGTATGATTTTCACTTAGGCAGTGACCTCATTTAGGATCCTAGTGGCCTGAGGGTAGTAGCACTTCCCTCATTATGTTTGAAAAGGATCCATTTATATTTACCACCAGCATAAAAACATGTGTAATGAGTTGGGAACAGTTTTTGAATATGGACACTCCAACCCCTCTACCTCCTCTCCAACCTCCAAAACCCCCTGAAGATTTCTTTCACTTTAGGCTCATGTTATTTGTATTCTAAGACTAACTTCCTGAAACTTTGCTTTACACATTTGTGCTTACAATTCAACGTTTAGTATTTCATCACCTCCATCAGTTTCACCATCTAAATGTTGAGGCAGATAAAAAATAAAAAACTCACAGGTTAACACCCAAGTGGGAAAATATTCAACCCATGCTGAAAAAAAGGTGCGCTCACTTCCATCTTAATGCATGGTGACGCTGCTGCTGCTGTCTCACTTCCTTCCAGGAGGGAGGTGAGGGCAGTTGTCCAGCTGTTGTTTGGGGGGGCGGGGGCATTATCCCGATGCAGTGTCAGGCCATGCCGACCAATGAGTGAAGGAGTGACTCCAACCCCCCCCCCCCCCCCCCCCCCCCCCCCCCCCCCACACACACACACACACACACACACACACACACACACGCACACTCCCTCCACTCCTCCACTCCCTTTGACATTCACTCTGCGCTCCAACTCCATCAGGTCCCAGCTCTGAGAAAATTTGCATCTCTTTGAATGTGACGCTCGGAAAAAAAGAGTAAGGAATAAGGAAGAGGAGAAAAAAGGAAGATGGGGAGGGTGGCAGAGGAGGAAGAAGGAGGAAGGAGGGAGGGGGGAGAAAGGGGGGAATTTGGGTGGGGTATGTGTGTGTGTGTGTGCGTGTGTGTTGGGGGGGGGGGGGGGGTAGGCACTAGATTAAATTTTGCCGTCTAGAAAATGAGAAAAAAGGGCCCCCTCTATCTCCGGGAGTCTACTGGGGAGATCTTTATTCTGATTCTTGTTAGAATTGTTTATCACTGTGACAGAGCAGGCCGGGGTGGAGATAAAGGCAGTGCTCCATCACAGCGTTGACAGTGGTAGGACACGCGCTGGAATGAAAGGAGCCAGGGAAATATTATTAATAGATGCTGACTTGATTTGCCTCGATTGCACGTCAAGAAGTGGGGGCCAGGGCTTGATTGCAGCCCTATGAAGTTCTGTCCAAAAGGGAAGCTATTTTTCATTAAGTGATAGAAGTCTCCCCTCTCTCTGTCTCCTTTTTTTTCCTGCTGCTTCTCTCCCCTTATGCGTTGCTTTCCAAGGAGCTGATAACTTATGCAGTTTATTCTAAGCATGCTGATTTGTGTCAGTGCAGCAGAGAGGAAGAGCAGAGGATGGAGGAGAAATGGAGGCTGAAAAAAAAGGCACTTATCTCACCTTTCACAATATAGCCCGTCTTACAGGTATAATACTAGTTTTTGGTAAAAAGGTAAAAACCCCAGCATTCACAATTGGCCTATCACCACCATCTATACACCCATGCACAGCTGCAGCGACCGCAATCCACCATCGAGGCGCCTGCAAAACTCCCCTCCGTCCCTCCTCTCTCTCTCTCCCGACAACAGATAAAAAAGAAGTATATAAAATGTGATTACACAGGCAACATGTTCATAGGCACTGATACGCCGGGGCGCACTTTATTTTTAGAGTGTTGCATTACTAATGGATATACAGGAAGATGAGGATTTACACCCGCCCACGTATAATGCAGGCAGATATGAGCAAGCAGAGTCTATGCATCACATTTATGTGCAAAGCATAAAACAAGTACCCCCCCCCCCCCATCACTAAAAAAAGAAGCAAAGAAAAGAAAGAAATTGATTCACAGAGGGGGAAATGCAGCTTTTTTTGTGTCGTGTATAAACTTCTGAGGCGGAATTTAGGAGGTACAAGGAAGTCTGGTTAGATTACGTGTGTGTGTGTGTGTGTTTCTCAAAAAGAAAATTTCCAGGCTGAAGGACGACCAGAACCAAGAGAGAAGACACCTTTAACCTGCTCCTGCTGGACGGCAGGGCCGAAGGAAGAGTTTATGTTTAGCTGTGTGAGTGTGTGTGTAGCAGAGACAGATGGAGGAGCCTGCAGCAGGGTGAGTGTCTGCGAGAGGGTTTTTTTTTTTTTCAACTTTGGAGTTATCGGTGTAAGATAAAAAAAAATCTCCACACCTCCATTCCTCCCTGTTTGCCCACATCTCTGTTCTCTTTCTTTTTCTACATCTTGCTTTTCTCGTGTATAATTAAGTCCGCCGCAGTTAATTTATGCACCGATATCTCCAGTTGCTGGCATCCCTGTGAAAATCCTCAAAAACATTGTGAGGGTTTCTTTAATTGGATTCTATCGGCAGCACATGGTTTCACCGCTAACATTTACCGTATGAAATTTTTAGATTGGCAAATATTTCCTAAGTGTATTATAACGTGTTTTTTTTTCTTACCTACATGTGACATTTGCTGATATTTTCAGGTTATTTTCAACAATGGATGCTTATCAAAGATGATCTTTTATTTTTTTATCTGTACATTTAATTTTCTGCAGGTAGATATGAGAGAACAAAAGTTTGTGTGGATGAATTGATTAAGAAAAAGCTAAATGTCACAATCTTCTGTATTGGCTTTTATTGCAGTTACTCTTTTATGATAATAAACTGCTAATAATAAGTGTTGATTAGTGGTGTTTTATGCTGAAATGCCTCTGTGTGTGTATGTGTGTGTGTGTGCAGGAGAGTGGGATTTCATTTAGCCCATTTAAATCTGAACTAATTCACTAAGAGCTCAAATGGGCTTGTTCTGTTAACTGGGGTCAACAGTTTCAAATGAGCTATTAATCGACTGCTGGAAGTGACAAATCTTGAAGTGCAATTGGAGAGCCTCTTTAGGTGCGACTTTCTCTCCCCTGCACCCTAATAACTCTCCAGATATGTGAGAATACTATTAATTACGCCACTTAATGCCGCCGTGCCACACCCCGTGCTCCGAGGAGCTTGACTTATTTCCTCTGCCTATCCTCTGAAGTAGGTGGCGACTTACATTCCCAGGAACAATGGGCGAATATTCATCAAACGTCTCATTCGATTTTTCCTGGTATCATTTTCTTTTTTCCCTCTCTCTCCTCCCCTCCTTCCTCGGCTCCCTCGCTCTAAAATATGTCTCGCTAAATTGCTGCCGACACATCTGCATATTTGGTTTTCTGTAAAATATTTGATTGCTCCTTCCATTAACTGTGACAGTGTGTGTTAAGGCTTTGTGGAGTATAGGATCTCTCTATCTCTCTCAGTACTGAGGAGATTGAATAATTGAACTGCCTTTGCTATGAGGAAAAAAGTCAAAAGAAGAGGAAGATATATCAATTATCTTGGATTGTCTGCCAGAGAATGCAACGCATGGGTAAAAAAAAAAAGAAAACAGAAAGAGTTATTAGTCTTACATCATCAGCTAAAACAAAGCAAACACAAGATCTTATTGTGTATTGTGCTGCAGCAACATCTACACAACAGAACAGCTGTTCATCTGCCGTGCAGTCAGACGCTGCAGGTAGGCGTGTGCTGAGCCATTTTTCTGTCTCACAAGTAGGAGTTTGTAGTTTGAGGTCGGTCGAAAAAAAAAATCAAGAAACCCTGCAGCCGCTTACTGCATCGTGCTTATTGTTTCTGTTTTTCTTTTCTTATGTACCTGAAAAACCAAATGCTGATGAAGGAATGTGTGTTGCCGCCGATCCTCAAGCATGGTCAATTTGTATCGCAGCGCTATTAAGAGAATTTGCCCCCGAGAAGCTCCCGTTTGATGAAATGGGTAAATTGTGTGCGGAGTGTTTCCAGCATCTGGTTATTAGGTGGCTGTATTCATTATGTGTTATTGTTGCCTCCCCTCTGTGATCAGAAGTGGAATCTGGGTGTAATTCTACCAGCGAGTACAGAGCGTATTCAGAGGAGGAAGCGGCAGCCTGAACACAAAGGGAAAAAAAGTGATGTATTTTTGTGGTCTGCTGTGACTTCCAGATGACTTTTCTAAATTCACTCTTTGTCTGTTCTGTCCCAAAAAGTCAAAACACAGATTCATTTAGACCAGAATGTGACTTTTTGATGTTTCTTTACCATTGAAATGTATCTATCTCTTTAGCTGTAATTGAAAATATCCAATTTTATTTGTTGACAATAATACGTCAGTTTATTATCCTATATAGAGCTAATTAGACATTAGCTAAATGCAATCACGATGGAGGAAAAAAACACACACACAAAAACAGCAGTACTAACTTCCGACAGGTGAAATAGCCACGCCTGGCTTTAGCTAAAGCTACATTTCCTACATCCTCCTCGACATCTTGGTAATTCAGTTTGTTGGCCCTCATAAAAGAGGCAGTTGCTCAATAAATAGCAGTAGCTGCCATCTTAGCTTCTGACTCGAATGATCAGTTGTGGTTAACTGCCTTAAAATCACATATTTCAATCTATTCAACTGGGGATTCATTTATTATATTGAGTTCAATATAATAATTGCTGGCCAGTTTAAAGTAAACTTGCTGTGAACTACTAACTTTTTTCTTCTTCTTTAAATCTCTTGTAAAAGCAAGTGCATTACTTATTAAAATAATGTTTTTTTTATCCTCTAACAAACCTTGCATTCACAGAAACTTGGCTAAAGGCATTTTTGATATTATGTAATAATATCTGTGTTCAGTGCCAATGACGGTATGAAACAGATGTTTTACGATGTGTGTCACCCTTTTCTTAAAAAATTATTAATTTCACTCTTTCTGTTTGTATTCTACTTCTGTCAGCCATTGTATTGCAGAATCCATGAGTAAATAACTTACTCAACATACTGAACACACACACACACACACACACAGATGTCTAACATGCCATAAAAGTGTCTTCCTGCACAGATCGTCTCAGCCTCCAGGTGACAGTAAATGATGTCTCAGCTTTGCCTGGGTGGAACTGGGCCTGTCCCTGCTACATAACATTTGAAGATTTGACCTCTCAGGACTAATATCCTGTTAGCATCTCTTTCCACTGCTGCCCTGAATCACTAGAAAGTTAAAGTGAAAAACAAAACAATGTTGGACCATTGATCTGTTAAATTATATGAAGACAAAATGTGTGAGTGATGGTTTACAAGCAGACAATACAAAAGTAGAATTTGTCAGCCACACTTATGAAAAAGTAATAGGTTCCTTAAATGAAATGTCTAAAAATTCATCTGTGCTAGTGCAAGTGGAAGTCTGATTACTTTCTTATAACAGAGAGCCCAGCACACTCACACACATTCACACACACTAACACACACACACAGGCAGGCACACTCATAACGATAGCGATATAAGAGGTGATGAAAGGTCAGCGCTTGTAAAAAACAAGGTGCAAAATTCAAACTGCCACTGTTTCTCCCAGTTCGCCTGTCCCACAAAATGTCACCAGCCCCCTTCCTCTCAGCGGGGACAAATGACTGTAGCACTGGGGTGGATATCGGTTTCTCATGGCGGCCTGTTTGTGCCATTCTGCTGAGAGAAAGACAAAGAGGCGACCTTGTGGGTTTGTCTGATTGTTGCCGCCCTGAGAAAACCCCAGTCCTGAAAAAAAAAAAAAAAAAAAAACGAAAGAGAAGAAGACGAGGAGGTGGAGGAGGAGGAGGGCTTGTTTTTCTGGTTGTTATCTCCTCACTCTGCTGCAGCTGCCTCGTCGCGCCGCACAAACACCTGCCGGCCTTCCGCAACACCAAGAGAAAAGTCAATTCTGCCATGCGATAACCTGGCCTCTTCTGTGCAGCGGGAAAAGACACCTTGTGGACGTGGTTAAGATGCTATGACACCTCTCTTTCCCCGCTTCGCTCAACCACTCACTCCATTTCGGCTTGTTTACTCACTGTTTATGATTTTATTTTTTTCTCCCTCTCTGCACACATGCTTTTCTTTCCTCCGCTGCCTTTGATCTGGGCGTTCAGAAGTGTTTTTCGAAACGCTCCTCTTTTGTTCCCCCCCTCGGTCCCGTCTTTTTTTTTTCTCTGTGCGGCGTCTTCAGAGGAGTAGAAGCGTCCAATTCTGTCACATTTCTCTGTCGTTCTTTGTGTGTGTTTGTGCTGGAGTGTGTCTCTGTGTGTCTGCTGTACTGCGCGGGCCTACACAATAGCCCTGTGACTTTACAATAGCTGCTGTGGCGTTATCTTGACAGTGGAGGAGAGGCCCCTTTTGTCTATGGCGGGCGGCGTCGGCAAAGGGCTCCGTGTCCAACAGCTCGGCTTCCCCGTGCAGGACTTTGCCCACCGTAGAAGGTGGCTTGAATTCCATTTGGCGTATGTGACACACCACCCTTAGAGAATATGAGTTGGTAATAACATTAATAGCGGGGGGAGGGGCCTTTAGCTGATCCTTGAACTCTCTTGTTGAAGCACTTCAGATCACCAGGTGTCTGAGAGCCCTTCCAGCACGTACCATCATCCTCCATGATGCTCTGACAATAGCAGAGGCCTTGGGATAACATGTTCCTGTGGCATCAACAGGCAGGTCAGACATCAGCGAGGTAAATGTCACTGCCTTAGACATAATGATCTGTGTATCAGGCCATAAAGCCTGCAAATAAACTTGGCTCAACCTGCCTGAAAACATCATCTTACAATTTAGGTTTGTCTTTGTAGTTTTTGGCCAATTTTCAGTTCTGAGTGAATTGCTGAGATCTGGGAATCTGGTGACAGGTTAGCCACATTTATTTGAAAGACAAAATGAAAGCAAAATTATTTCCCAAAATGTTGTGCCCTTGTAAATATCCTTTGAGAGACTCCAGGAGGGTTCTGCTCATTGCCACATAACCCCCCGTAAAACCACAATGGCCTTTATTTATTTATGATTTATCTACATTTAACAGTTACTACAGTATGAGAGTGGTACTAGTCTTCGGAGCAGCCAGTGTCTCATTTAACTCTCAGACAGCATAGAAAGCTGGACATATTGAACAGAAAGTGAGAGGAAAGGTGGATTATAGGGGCCCAGCAGTTCTTTTTAGCCTTGAGCCCCCCAGTAGGTCGATCCGGCCATGATCTCAGCCTATTGTTTACATAAAATATTATAATATGGAATATTGCTTTGGGGGGCTCACATTGTGGCTGTTCCAAAGTCTTAATGGTGCTAAAATGAGAAAACTAATTTCAGTAAATTACTAGAAATTTGGGGCATTAAAATATACAATTTTTGTTTTAGACACTAAATACCAACATGTGTAGGTCCTGGCTTTTAAGAATCCATCAGTCAGCCATAGTTGCCACAGCCTCCTAAAGGCAGAATCACATCACTTTTATCGGCCAAGTGTGCCATCGCATACAAGGAGTTTGATTTCTCAGTGGCTCTCATTGAGCTTACAGAAAGTACAAAGAAGAAACGAACAGGAAGGAAACCAACTCAGACATTCAACTACACTCACATAATAAAGGCAGACAAGGATAAGAAGCACAGATGCAGCTATTATGTACCACAAATAGGTGTAAAAATAGAAATGAGGAGTCTCTATGTATAGGTTAAACTGTTACTATGTGCTGTATTGTGGTCTGATATGAATTGTAAAATTAGCTAATTAGTGTCTTTCAAACACCCACCATACAATACAACAAAATGCATGTGCCATTGAAAGGTTTCTTTTGCCCAAAATACTTTGTTTGTATTTAAATACACCAGTAAATAAGTCAAATCTAGTATTTTATCTTTATGATTTATCTTATCGTTCTTTCTGCCTTAGTCTTGGTTGATCTGCATCTCTGTTGAATTGGTACAAGAGGATGTTTTTGGTTCATTGCTCCTCTTACAATTACTCTAGATGTACAGCTTTAGTGGGATCCATTTGCCACACAAGGATGTCAAAAGATCATACAGAAGATGAAATTGGGTAACCTAGATCAGTAGAAACATCAAAACCAGATGAATTTATTGTCCAAACTGGAAAATATACATGACATTTTACACCTTTCAAGCTTTTCTCCTAACCCAACATCTGAATGTCCAACGAGATAATAAAAACTAAGACATGGTCAGATAAAGAAAAGAAATCTACATCCCAGTCCGTGGCCACCAATCGCTGTCACTCTTGCTCCCTCCGGATTTACTCAGTATAATCCCAGCGGTCAGCTCATGAGAGCCATTGTCCCCCTAAGTGGATAAACCCGTGTGGATTGGATTTTTAATGGCATTAGCAGCCCAAGAAGCAATGACCAGTAAGAGGATTGTGAACTCAAATGGACCTCTTAGGGACTAGAGGTAAAATCCAGGTTTGTAACACCTCAGGTGACTGCGTGTCTGGGTCCTCTCTGACTTCCAGCATCAAAACATTTCTGAGAAGTGTGAATGACCTCATATGATGTGGAGGCAGTGCAGCAACCGGTCCGGCCTCCCCACTGTCACTTTTCCTCCTTTCCTGGAGCTGTGGATCAGACCCATAGCCGGTTAAAACAGCCTGATCCTGCCTCTCACGGCTTTACAGGTGCTGCTGATTGATGCCACAGTTTAGCTGGATTATAGGGTCAGAAAAGGAGTCTAATCCACCACTCTCTCCCGGTCAAAATAAAACATGTAGAACTAACTCAGAGCAGCAGTGGCATTGTAGTGTGGGAGAGGGAAGGGAAGTACCTCATGTGTCCACTAAGGGAGCCCTTCTCTATGAAACTACTCCCCACAGTGAGGAACAGACTGCAGGACGCAGCTCTCAGTTGATGACATGTTCCCAGCACTGTGACATGGAAACTATGATTAGCCTTAGAATGACCACAAATTAATTTATTAATTAAAAGTATTAGAAAACTGTTCAGCTTTATTTAAAATTGCTCTGTTTCCTGAAATGATTTCTTATTTATTACAATGTATCTCCTTCTACCTTTTAGTTTTATAATATGAAGAATCCATGTTTCACTGTACCAACCTGCTGTATGATGAAATAAAGTTCAATTTAATTACATTTTTAAAATGAAATATCGTGGAATTTACTTTCTAAAAATAAAAAGTGAAACTGTTGATTTTCAATCCAGCTTTCAGGAGCAGAATTCATGGACTTTTAAAATTGAACACAATGAAAATAAGTGACAAAATCGACATACTGTTTGGGCTACTGTCGAACCTTGATGACTCTTACCTGAAGGGCCCAAAATGTATTTTTGAATGGTATATTTTTTTAGAGCAGGTACACATCTGTGTACATAAAAGCTAACCCTGCTCATCAGAGCGGCTCAAATCAAGGAAGAGGGTGGTTATGAGTTATCTTGAAACATTGAATCTGCACATTGTTCCCACTGTCCCACCGATAACAAAAATGCAGAAAATGCCAGCATTCATGTCTGTGCTCCCAACATACTGTGGGTCTGCATTATCCAGAGTTCCCATCGGCAGGTGCCATGTGGTAATCAGCCAGGAGTTAAACTGTACATATGCATCATAAGGCATATGGCTCACAGCGTGAGTTTAATTCTATGACTTTTAGAGCTGATAATATTCATTGATTAGGCAATCAATGGAAAATTAATCATCAACTATTTTTTATTATTGAGTCATTAAAGTCATTTTTACAGGAATAATAGAAAACATTCCCACATTTGATCTTCTGCATTGTGAACGCTTTCTGCTTTTTTTTTTTTTGTCTTATGTGATTTAATATATTTGGGTTTAGGACTGTTGATCAGACAGGAATTTAAAGACATCACTGCAGCTTAAAAAAACTAACACACATTTATTTGTCTTTTCATGAGGTGCAGTGTGTTGAACTCTTTCAACCTCGTACTTTCTCGGCCCCTACTACTTTTTTCTACCATTTTATGATACAAACAATTATTTTATTGATCCAGAAAATAATTTCATAATTTTTAACGAATGAGCAGCCCTAATGACTTTATTCTGATCAGGGTTTAAAAACTGAACATTATAACCTTCATTAAAGCAGGCTTTACAGCAGAGCTGTTATATCAGACTACATTATTTGAGTGCATGTGGGCATGTATAGGAACACCATATGTTGTTTTATAATGTATCAGTGAGGGTAGTGTTAATTGATTGTTACAAAATTCTTGCCTTATTTACAGTCAATGAAATTCATTCAAATCATTTTAGCTCTTAATGTATGTTCTCCTGTCTTTGGTAAAATAGGACCATAATATAGTCTGATTGCGAATGTGTTTTTTCTTCATTAACAGCTGGTGTAAAACCTAAAGAATACACCCCCCACGCTCTATTAAACATTAAACAAG
Organism: Lateolabrax maculatus; assembly: GCA_031216445.1. NCBI lineage: Eukaryota > Metazoa > Chordata > Actinopteri > Acropomatiformes > Lateolabracidae > Lateolabrax > Lateolabrax maculatus. The sequence goes on from CM062205.1 coordinate 3,534,235, forward strand.
GATTAATCACCTATTTATTAATGACAGTTAATGAAATGATTTGTGGCTTGAAATTTAGTTTAGCGACTAATTATGAGAGAAAGTGTGTCCATCAGGTAAACTCCTACAGGCCTATCAATGCTCAACCAATAACCACACTGCACATTCCCACAGAGAATCAGCACAGGCTTAGTTCTATTTTTGATGTGCTGATGGAGCCGTCGATCGGATTTAAACGATCAGTGACCGACGTGATTGACATCAGGACACTACAGGCTGATCAGTAAAGCCACAGAGGTTAGTGACTGGATGTAAAACTCAATACACTATTGATTAACAATTACTGGGCGGTGCATATATAACCAGGGTTACATTTAAATCACGGAGCAGAGGGTCAGTTTTTCCTTGCCACTTGCATTCTAATTTGTAGTCATTACATTACTTTTTACTCACACAAACACACACACACACACCTTTGTGTGCCACCAGTTACTACTGTAGGTGTGCAGAAATAGTAGTAATAATAATAGTAATAATAATAATAATAAAATGCAAATGAAAACAATAATCCATCCAGTGGAGCATTAAATGATAGTTAAAGTAAAATGCTGCCTGATAGGCAGAGGGGAAAAAGAAAAAGATTTTTTTCTGTTGCATTCTCTGACTCTCGCTGACAAAAGAGGGCAGTATGATGACATTGACAAAGTAAGCAAACTTTTATTTTGACGCACACTCCGCTCATTGTGTGTGTGTGTGTGGGTGTGTGTGTGCGTGAGAGCGAGAGAGAGAGAGTTCTTTCTTAATGTGTATGTGTGTGGTATTCGGGGAGGCGTGTGTGTACAGCGAGCCTTTGCCAATGTGCTCAATGTATGCAATTACTCATTCATGTGGATGTGTGTGAACGAGTGCACATGCCCAAATATACACAACCCGTTTTCCCCAACACACACACACACACACACACACACACACACAGATAGACATACACACACACAGCAGCAGCAGTTGTGGAACACATTAGGCACTCCTTGCAGCATTATGAAAACATGGTAGAATATGTGTGTGTGTGTGTGTGCAGCAGGGGGTGGATTTCTTTTTTACCTTCATCTTACTGTATGAGATCAGGAAAAAAAGTCTAATAATTGATTTCTGTCCCTAATTTTCCGACCTGCCTCCAAGCAAAAAGATTACATGTTTAGTGCAGGTTTTAATGTGCAAATAAGTGCATGACTTTTCTCTTCAATCAAACGGGAATCAAGGTGTGAAAATGCATTCTTCGTGTTGTAATTACATCATAACTGCTGGAAAGCCTTTGACCTGCGTAACCCTGGTTAGCATTTAACAAACACTTGTCTCTGGGATGAAAGACTCATTGAAAGCCAGCCTGCTAATGATAGTATACTCAAACAATCAGGGCAGAGCACACATTGGCCCCCATCTCACATAACGACAAACGCCAGTCCTAAATACGATGGCATCGCTGCTGCGTGTTGGAACGGGCTCCTGGTGCGCGGCGCCAAGTCAGCCCGCCGCTGCCAAGCATTCTTCAGATTTCATTAGGTAATAGCTCATTCATTACTGAGGCTGGGACCAGGGCTGCAGCCGCCATTAAACTCCGATCACACAGGATGCACACACACACACACACACACACACATGCTGCAAACACATATGCACAGAAACATAATGGTCACAAAGATGTGGCTTGTACTGGAGGCATGCTTTTCCCTGTGTACACACACATACACCCCCAAGGCTTAAACTTATAATTTGGCTAAAACCTCCCCCAGGCCTCAGGGACCCTCCCTGGGTCTCTTCACCCTCCAGTGAGCACACTTGCTGGGGGCCACTATCCCCTGCTCCCCCCTTCTCTACTGGCCATGTGTGGAAGCCCAAACAGCTGGGCCCTGGATTCCCTTGCTTTTGTATGAGTATGTCTCTGTGAGTGTGTTTGTGTGTGTGTGTGTGTGTTTGCGCGCACAGTTGGGAGTGTGTGTGTTTAAGTCTGCATGCACGACTGAAGGTATTCCTGCATTTGCAAGAATGGGCCAAAAGGATGTATTGTAGACCCACAATATCTAAAAATAGAATCTGTATTGTTATTGTCTGGCTGACTGATGCTGTTGAATACTGATACTAATATCTGAATATGAGGATTTTTAAGGGAAAACACATAACAACTCTCAGAGCAGATTTTCTCAACCTTGGGATGGGGTCCCCATGTGGGGTCACTAGGTATGCAGGTGGGATCAAGGGTGATTTCAAAGACAGCATGAATTCATTCTCGACCTTGAAAACAGCAGGCTTAACAGAGAAAACTCAATCAACTGAGGAAGGCCATAAAATGCATCCGAAAGCTGTCACAGCCTTCCTCAGCGGAAGCTTTACCTGGCTAGGACCTTGAGTTCATTTTTTTGTTGTTAAAATAATTAATACAATTATTTGTTTAATATATGAAAAGCACCTGCAAGAAGTCTTATGTCAAACAAAATATATGTGCTGATATTATTCTTCCTTCATCATATTTATGTATTATTTTTTAATATTACAAAGAACTCAAAACTATGGCAGACACCATTTACTGGGCAGTATGTGATCTTGAAACTTGTACAATCCTGGACACACAAACTTCAATCTAATGACTTACTGAAAGCTGCAGTAATCAATATTTCTTATATGAGAAATTGGTCAAATGACTCAGTGTAATGTGAAAGGGACGAGAATACAGGCGCTGCCATCTTGAGATGGTGACATCCATTGGAATCAGAGTCTGCGCAGTAGTGATCGGGGAGTGGAGCAGCGGGATTGACCTATATTGGAACCAGCCACCAGGGCGCCATTGAGATGTTTTGGTTTCACATTTGGGGAGCTGTCATGTCAACCATCTTTATATACAGTCTTTGGTACTAGCAATAGGACTGCGGGCCCAAATGCAGGCGATGCGGCAGAGCAGGCAGACGATAAAGGACTTTACTAAATCTTCAAATTAACAGACACAAGACGGCCATCCAAACAAGCAAACAAATCCAGACGCAGCAGGTGAAAACACAGGTCAGAAAATCATTGAACCGAGGGTTTTAACGCAAGTGCACAACAAGACCAACTGGCAAAGGAAGAGCATTGGTGAGCCGGCTCTAGACACTGAAGGACGATGACGAGAGGCAGGTGTGTCGACTGGTAAACGTGGATGTGGGAGTCCACAGGATTGTGACCAGGATTGGCGGGAAAGATGGGATCCGAGGTCATCTGGTGGAGAATGGCAGGTCTGCAAAGTTCCTCAGAAATGCGTGGCGGGCCTGGAGGAAGTGAGAAGTGGCTGGAGGCAGGGACAGAGGGCTGACTTAGTGGGGCTGTTTTCAGTGAAAAAACTCTGATAAACCTACAGCACACTTGCTGCTCAGCAGTTCACAGAATGCTGGACTAGCTGTTGAACATAGTGGAGCATTTTGCAGGTAAAAAGCCAAGTATTTTTCTCAGGAGTTGGTGTAGACCCAAAACAAAGCTATAATCCGAAATGAATGCTAATGGTGCTCTGTGCCTGCTGTATGTGGGCGCTAGTGTGCTGACAGTCAAGGCCATAATATGTCAAACCTGTGTGATTTTTAGCTTGTTATAGCCTTGTGAATGCACCTTTAATGACAATGTACTCATACCATCACAATAGGCCAAACCCATAATTTCCACACAGGGCTAAAATGCCATTTAGTCAGCTGGTCCACAGTGAGCTGTGGTTATTCTACTGTCACTTGAGGAACTGCTATCGGCTAACCTCTCTTTAACCTGAGACCTAATACCTAGGGAACCGCTGCTGCATACCTGCGTGTTTTACTCATCGTTTGACCAAGATTACAGTCGAAATTTAAATACAGCTCTGAATGGTTAATTTCCCATTAAATTCAGGGGGTGGAGGGGGCGTGTGGGGAAATGTGAGCGCTGTTTGAATAGGGCCGAGTGTGACCGTGGAATCGCCACAGCATCTTAAATGGATTCAGTACAGGAGCCCCCTGGGTTTCCCCCGAGAGAGCCCCGAGTAATACATCATATTGCTCTTAAAATAGCTATTAACCACAGTGAGGAGAGAGACAGAGGGAGGGAGGGAAGGAGGGAGGGGAAATTAAGCAATGTTCACAGAGTCATTCTCATACAATAACTCACCATTAACCTAAGCACTAAAAGGCTTGCTGTCTCTCTCTGTTATGTGTGCCTTTAATTGATTCTCCCAGTCCCTTTGCGGGCCGGTGAAGGAAAAGAGAAAAGACTGAGGAGGAAACTTGCAGATGAGGCGCGATTTGTTCTCTTTTCCCTCCCTGTCACAGTGTTTTAACTGGCTCCAGCGTCTGCATATTAGCCAAGTGGATAGCAGATATGTAGCCTAATCCCTCTCAAGTTGCGAGCATCCGAAACCTATTCACAAACTTTATGTCCTGTGTATCTCCAATTAAAAAGGCCCTGCCAGATAAGTATGGTAATGAGAGAATCCAAGGAAAATTAGATACGCAGCACTAATCTGTGGCTGTAAAGGAGGTTGAGGGGAAAGAATTAAGATTAGGATTTAATCCACCAATATCCATTACTGCTGCTCAAACTGTCCCATGCACCAGCTAAAGTTAATGTACGAAACCAAAACAAACAAGTCGGTGATGAGGTTTGCTCAAGACGCGTGATTGAAATCCCATCCTTCAAATTAACATACATATATGCAAACGAGCTCTTAATTAATTGCAAAACGTATTTTTGATTAAATACTCCAAACGTCATGATTCTAATCTTGACCGGGAAAGGGGGGAAAAAAAGTTTTTAATTAATTTTGCCAGTTAAACCTCATCAACACTTTGAATGGAGTGTAATTAGGACGCCGCCCTCTCCTCTCATTTCTCAACGGCGAAATCAAAAATCAGCCATTGTTATCACATTTGTAATGCAACCAGTGTGTGAGATGAGGCCGCGATAAATAAGTAGGGTCCTGATTTTCATACTCAAAGTAAAATAATGCTGGTAATTGGCAGATATTCTAATATTGATTAAATTAGACAGAAAACACTCCTTTCATTAAGGCACTGTGATATAGCCTAATTCTGATCATCGTCTCTCTGTCTTTGGGATTACCAATTAAATAGGCTTTGTGGAAGTTTTTCAAACCGACAGGCGAGAGAGGGCTAAATGAAATTACTCCTATAGTTTGTGAGAGTGGAAGCGCGCCCGCCATCTCCCTCCACACTGTTTACCAAGGACTGTGTTTGTGTGGGAAGTCATGGTTAATGATGTATTCATCCTTTCTCGCTGTGGAACTCCAAGCCCAACTCAACGTGTATTGTGCTCAATTATGTGAAGAGGGAGAGCTGATAATGAAAACTAACATGAAGCCCCTGAGTGGATCAAGATGTGTGTGTGTGTCTGTGTGTGTGTGTGTGGGGGGGGGGGGGGGGGAGAGAGAGAGGGTGTGTGTGTGTGCTAGCTGGCATAACTGTATCCCTTCTCTTTCATCATGCCCAGGCAGAAGCCACAACTCCTCGCAGTTTCTCAAATGAACCTTTCAAAGCCTCCAAAACTTTCAGCCTCCCTCCCCATCCAGCTCCACCAAAGCAGCCGTCCACTTATGAGTATAAGGAGGCTTACTGGGGGATAAGACCCTGCGAGGTGCTTGAGGTGAGATAACCAATTACCCATGATCACTTTTGACTCTTCTAATCTCCCTGCTGTATCGGCTGGATTTAGCCGCGGCAGCACCTGTGAAACCCGGCCATCTCCAATCTGCCAACGTCCGCCTTTGTTATTCTAATGTCAGACACTTGACTCATGCACTGCAGTCAAAGGGGATGAGTGCCTGCCGGGTGTGGAGGAGTCTGAGGGGATCGACCCTGTGACCTTCCAAACAGACAGTGTTGATTGATAAGCAGGATTTGGTTCGAAGGCTCTCGGAGTTTCATCAGGTTGTCCTCTCGGAGGAGACGATGACAAAGCGCCGCTGTGCTTCCCATGGAAACGGAGCGACACACATGGAGGTTATAAAAGCCACATGTGGCTGTGGTGTCATTGCAGCAGAACTTGTTTTTCAGAGTGCATGACGAAGTGCGCTGGTTCACAGATCGAATCAGTTGCGAGTCCAACTGATTTTTCAACTTTGGCATCCAAAGTTACGAGGACGGAACTTTATAGGCTGCCGCTCGCAAACCAATGTTTAAAATGCAATCAACACAGAGCGCCTGGATGGTTTTCTTTGTCATCATTTGCCCGGTGGATGACAGGCAGACATTTCAAAATTATTTGTCCCTAACAAACATGCTGATCCAATCGGGTTGGGCTTTGAGGCGGAGCCTTCCAAGCCACAATCTCCACTGATTCATCATTTCTCAGTTCATTTTCACTTTATTTATCGACCTTAACTTTTCACTCCTGCTGTCAATCATGATGCCTGAGGTCAGTGAGGTCAGCAGATGCACTTGATTTGTAAATGTGAGTGGGTGTTGGGCAATATTGGCAAAACTCTGACAAGAATTTATGACTATGACGTTTGTGACACAACAGTTTCTCTCGCTGTTTTCTGCAGAACACTGAAATGATCTTTGTGCATGTTCTCGAACAACAAGCTTTTCTCTGAATATGTATTTTTAATATTTCATATTTAATAAGTCTCTAAATATGTTTACGTTCAGTCAGCAACCACATGTCATGTGTCAACATACGGTTACTACGACATAAAAGTATAAAGGATTTTATTTATGAATATATGCCCTGGCCAGTGTAGGCCTTGTGTAGATGATCACAGATATATCAGTATTGGACTTTATGTTGGTTAAAAGTTTTTTGGTCAAGTAACAGGAAATAGCAGTAAAGAATTGCCAAGTATATGTTTGGTGTAATTCTGTCCCCATTACATGGTTTATTCACCAGAGATCCCAGACACAAGTTTATTTTTAACTGTAAAACATTTTGCTTAATATCAGTATTTTGGTCACAATCTTTAATAACCAGTTTTAAGGAATGCTTATCAAAAATGATGTTGCCTAGGTACCGCTTTCGACTTCGTTTTTTAAAAAGTTGAAACTAATAACTTTTGGGTTGCCTGGTTGCAAATGTTTGACCTCTTCTGGAAATGGGCTGCAGAGGACTGAAATCCACTTTACACACCAAACACTTCTAACTGCGTTTTACCAAGCAGAAAGGATTTTTGGCCAAGGTGACAACCGAACATTTTTAGTTACAACTTACAAACCCTTTATTAAACTTGCCTCATTAGAAAGTATGGTCATATGATAAAAACCAATAGCAGCCGGTATATTGTTATCAGTATTGGCTGGGCCGATACCCGATCTTATAAAGAATCCTCAAGTCTTCCATTTCCTTGTTTAGTGGCTGTGTTTTAGGATCAATCCAGCAGAGTGTATATGTGACAATTGCCACAAGTGACAATTATGGGATAAAGTACAGAAACGACATAAAGTCAGAGAACTAACTGAGTAATATTAGTTACAGAGCAATATATATCTTAGTTTGCTATTAATACCTAATATTAGACACTTATGGTCATACCAGACCAATAAGCTGTAGGAGAAAATCTCAAAAAACTGGACTACATTGAGCAAGGATGCATTTTATTATGACTTCAACTATTTATTTGTAGGAGAATGTGTGATATTGGTTCTTTTAAAAGTGATATAGTCTTGCTTTATAGTGTGTTTGAAGAGAGCAAGTGTGCATTCGTGCACATGAAAGCTTTGCTTGCCACGTGGCAAGCAAAGCTTTCATGTATAAGCACGAATGCAGTGAGTTTTTAAATAGCTTACCACTTTGGGACAGTGGCATGATGAAAGGTACATTAAGATAATCGAAGAGGCACTACAGTACACGCAAGTACAGTATCTTCTGAATGACCAGTTTGTCTTACCAGTCTGGCTCCTCACCAACCTTTAAGAAATGTCAAGTGACTCGTGCATTTGAGGGATACTTTCACATCATAAAGTCTGTCCCGCTCTTTAGGGCATTCAGGAACTTCATGAGAATACCAGAGGTTTCTGGGAGGGCAGCGGGTACGACAGAAGGCTTCATCTACTGATGGAAGTGAACATTTCCATGACCTGGCTCTGGATTTATGGAGAGAACTGTCAGACATGCTGCTGCAGAGGCCATCTGTTGTCCAGACTAGATGGTGGATTTAGTATCACCGACAAGTGTGACAGACAGGATTCTGAAGCTAATGGTGAAGTGTCAACATGGCAAGTATGGTGAACGTTCCATTTGCCTTTTTTTTTTTTACGTAGGGCAAAACATATGTAGGAGAGAGGAACATCCTATAATTGACTCAGCACTTTGTGGAGACTAAAGCAAACCTAAAAAGAGAGTGAATATTGGACTCACATGACTCAAAATGAAGACTAATGGTGCTCTGGATGTGTTAATAGGCAACTGTTTAGCTGGCCCAAAAAAATCAATTAATGCTGCTTTAAGGTGTCGTTAAGTTTAGGTGAGTAAAACTACTTGTTTAGGGTTAGGGAATGATCGTGTGCATGGTTAAGAAACCATCATATAAAAATATCACACAGCTTCCAACTTTGATTCAGACAGTGAATAGTTGTTATTATTACAAATGAAAGAGGTTAGAAAACATTTCCGAGAGTGCAGGAAACTATCGGAAAGGTTGTAATCAAGCTAGAGCATTTAAAGCACTCTTATTGGAGGATCAAACAAAAAGTGAGTGCACTTGAAATGTTGGTAATAATTCATTTCTCAACTATCAAGTATGGTAGGTGAAAGTTGAAGGAGGAGGATCTGTAAACTGTGAAGTTTACAACTGAGAGTCTTAAGGGAAAACAAAAGCAAATGTAAAGTGATTCCTCAGGTAAGGTTGACTGATCTAAAGGTTGGTCTGATCATCTGACTGACGTTTTTTTCTTGCCCTTTTGGACTTTCGGTGATGTCTCTGCATTCCCAAATGCCGAGATCCATATAGGACAAAACAACACCCAAGCTGTATCCTTTTACTTTCACATTAAACCCTGAAAGCAATGTTGTCTTTGTTTACCAACTTTGGCTCTCATTTGGTCTAGTGGCCTGGAGTGACAACAAAATCACATATCACCTCTTTAAAGAAGAGTGTGGATTCAGAGGTCCCGCACAGACGCTCTGCCCATTTTCCCACCACATACCCTTCCACCAGGGAAAATCTGACCCATCTAGGGATTTCCAAGCCAGACAGGATAATCTGACATGCTTCAAGATGACACTGGTGCTCTCCGCTCCACCTCGCTCTCCCTCTTTTTCCCCTCCCATCTCAAGTCGGGGTGCCGAGCTAGCACAAATGAGAGACACTTTGAAAAATAAGCTGCTCGTTTGGGACTGAGTGGATTCAGATGGTTGGCCAGTGCTCAAAGGCACAGAGGGAAAGGGGGCGGTTGGGTCAGCTTATTATTTCAGTGGATACAAGGCGCTGATGTTCTCCCTCATATGGCATTTTCCCAATCAAAAGGCTTTGGCTAGTAGAATGTGGGCCAATATCCATGGTCTCACTTCTTCATCTATTCAGACCTGCCTCAGCTGTGATAGAACGATGGTCAGTTTGGAGTTTTCTTGACCAGAGGCAAAAACAAAAACCATAAGAGAATACGTTCTAGCAAAGTAATATCAGGCGACCTTTGCACACTGGCGGGCCCCCTGAATGTAATGGCTCACACTTTTAGGACTTCAATGCCACGCAATGCTTTAAAACTACACACTATGTAACATTTGAATAACAAAATAACAAATGCAATGCAATACACTCAGCAAAAGGTATATAGGTTTGCTTAAAAAAAAAGCTAACAGCATAGTCAATGGAAGCTGTGGTAGAGAATGGATTACCAACCAGATAAATTAGAAAACTGCACCAGGCACCAGATCCCTTGGCCATCAAAGTACCAATAGCTTTTTGGTAATCAGAGTAATTGCTAAAGAATAACACCAGTAAGGCGGGTCCTGCTCTATTACCTAAACATGAGGAACTGTCTTGTAGAAGGTCAAAATCTAGTTTTAAAGAGCCAGTGAAACAAGAAAAACATTTTACGAATGTTTATCCTTTGTCCTGGCAATGGTTAATTGTTATATTAGCTCAATATGTCAAAAATAAAAATATATTTTTGTATCTACTCATCAAAATAACTAGCTTTTAGTTTCCTGTAAAATGTATTTATTTTAAATATTTTCTTGATGAAATTTGGATGCATTTACATGCATTTATCCAATCAAATGTGATTGTTGTTAACCAGCTAACCTGTCCAATCATTTAAAACCACACTTGTCCATTAGGTTGTGGGTTTTTAGTAGTTAAACTTTTGCCCAGTGTTCATCTGGCCATGAATGGTATGGTGGAATTTAGTTTTGGCCAAAAAGGGTAAAACAGTGGCACCTTAAATAGTGACAGAGAGCTTTTCACAGTCAAAAAAGTGTTTCTTTCTTTTTGTAAGGTTGTACAGATTTCTCCAGATGAAGTCACTCTAAGCTGCAGGCTGACCTATATACCTTTTGCCTCCAAACACAGCTCAGCCAGAAACCTCAAATCGTGTTTTCAGTCCGAGGGCTGTGTACGACACAGGAAGGGGTTAACGCAAGTCTTGCGGTGGCAGGGCTTGGCTGGGAGCTTCACAGGCAAACTAGACCACATCAGTGCGAACGCTGCACAACAACACCGGCATCATATAGTCGCACAGTCGCACATTTATAAAACAGAAAGTATTACCTCGACCCCTCAGGCCACAAGTTCAACTGTCTGTGTGCTGAATGTGCACTCCCTCACGTTGCGGCAATCGTTCTGTATCAAATGGATAGCAACTTCTAATGACCAATATGCAAGCATCATTTTTGAAATATTTGTGGTTGCTGTGCAGTATTGAAGGTTAACTATATTTACACTATGTGGTGCAGGTGCATACACACGCACACATTTACAATTGGCTCATGTATTCTGACAGTGTGTGTGTGTGTGTGTGTGTGTGTAGTACAGTCTATCGGTCTTTCTTGGGGATTTTCTGAGCTTGGTGAGGTGTGAACATGTCTTAGCTCAGGTCATCACATATAGCCACTGACGGTGTTCCAACATGATCTGTCACAGGACAAAGTTTTATTCAAAGAAATGGAATGCAGCCTTTCCAAACCATGTCCAATTGCACACAGTGATTTGTGATTTTAGGCTATATAAAAGTTTGACTTGACTTAAATTTTAAATTTGATCCACACAGGCATCCTAAGTAGATGTGAGTATGAATGAAATGTGTGAATTCTGAAGAGAGAAAGAAAGAAAGAAAGAAGGTATGGGTTAAGACTGCACGAGCACCTCTTTTCATTCTTCTTTGCACTTTTCTCACACTTGTCATCTATCCTTTTCTCTCCCTCTCACCCCTCCTCTCTCTCCTGCCCCCCCCCCCCCCCCCCCCATATGCAAACTGGCCTAACCACAATAGTCAAGAGCGCACACATGATTAAATGGTACACAGGGACCAGGAGAAATAGCTGTGGTCGGTGGCTTGGCCGGAGGCCGGGGATTGAGGCAGGGGGACAGACTCTTGCTTTTAATCACAGAGGGAGATAATGGCTGCCATACGCCAGCGCCACTGACTTTTTTTCCCGCAATCCAGCCGCCAGGACAGCTTCTCCCTCAGCTATGGCAGTAATGTCCGATTCTCATCTGCCTTCTGCCCATAAACATACAAACGAAAAAAGAAACCCACCTTTACTTTGTCAAGGTCTGCAGAATCTTTAAACACAATCATGTGATGTTTAAACAGAGCTGAAGTGTTTGAGTGAGTTAACATGGCGCTGCCCTGGCTGGCAGGGTCAGTTTTAAGAAATTATGCTTTAAGATATTATGTTCTCAGGTAGCAGACAATGATTGCCTGAAATAAAGACTCATGCTAGAGTCCTGAGTGATGAGATGCAAGAACCAGCCTGACCAAATCCATCCTAATGGTCCTGAATCTGACCTGAAGGCCACATCCCCAGACACTAATGGACCAAGCTGGGTCACAGTCCACCAACTCTCAGTCCCATTCAAGAACATAAAAGGTCAGCTAGCTAGCTACCCTACATAGTAAAGCTGTTTATTACAACTTGAGTTTTATTTTTATCTCTCTGGCCATCGGCTCTATCGACTTGAGCAAGCCACATGAGAGAGCCAGGCTAGCTGTTTCCCCCCACTTCTAGTCTTTATGCTAAGCTAGGATAACCATGTCCTGACCCCAGCTCTTTAGACATTTTGTAATGGTGGGGATTTTTGGTCACACATGATAGCTGTAAACTTATGTTGATTTGTAATGCTTTTGTTTCATTGTAGATTATTAAATATATTATTATAATTAATTCGCTCATCTCTCTAAAAATGCAGCACATACTGTATGTTGACACGTTGCCTCATCATCTGCTGTTTGAGTTTGTTATCTACAGTCTTTAGATTAATGGAACGGTTCTGTTTTACCATCTTGACAAGAGAGGCTTTAAAGAGCAGCGTAGAACTGTGGTCTGTCAGTATATTGGTGGCAAAGAACATTCTGATAACACATAGTTTACAGCTCTGTGGTAGCTACAGCTCTGACTCTCTAAAACTTCCTGTCAGTCTCTTTATCTCTTAATCTCTACACCAGAGTCACCTCAACCTCGTTAGACCGAAAACTGAATGCACCCTTACTCACACCGTTGATTATGCAACAGCCAGCAGTTTGCAAGCCTGATCCAAAATTGATTAACGTAGTGTATTACTCTTAATTTCCAATAACAAATCAGAAGCTGTTCGTCCCTTTGAAGAACACAGAGTGGCCTGCACAGACACACACTTACATTCACGGACAGTGCTTGGAATGGGAGGTGTAACATGTCAAATCAAATCAAGTTTTAGTCACACAATCACACAACATGTAGTGGAATTCTTATGTGCCTAGCTCCAGAACAAATCTAACAATAGATATAAAATAAAATGAATCCAACAATATAACAGAAAATTAATCTACAAATAGATAACAATAAAATACAAATAAAAATAGAATAAAAAGTTAAGAGGGGAAACAATGAGACAGTATAATCAGTATGAGTTTCAAAATGAAACAGTATGACTAGTGCATAATATATGCAATATAAGGGGGGTAATGACAATCAGTATGATGGGAATGTATGACAGATGGATGAGTTATGAACTATGGATTATAAATTACATGCAAAGTCTTCAATATTTTATGTATGGTCTAGACCTACTCTATGTGAAAGCGTATTGAGATAACTTTTGTTATGATTTGGTGCTATACAAATAAAATTGACTTGACTTGACTTCTGTAGAGTCACCCTGTAGAGTCACCCAAAAGGGGTGATACAAATTATTCTTTCTACTTACAAAATATACTGACATGCAAAAAGACACAAAAGCCAAACACATGCTGCCTCTACAATTAAAAATATTATGAACTCAAATTAGAGTAATCTAATCAGTTTTAATTAGTTAAACCAGGCCTTCCTAATGTCAGGTTACCACAGATTGACTGAAAACTATTCAAACTTGACCTTTGAAGTGCAAGAAAATTTAGGTTTTTCTGAAGGTTTGAAAGTTTACTAAGTACCATTATAAGGAGGTTTAATGAATGACCTCACCTAATCTTTTGCACTTCCTAAGCAGAAAAGCTTTATTGCTAAAAATACATAATTTGTGTTATGAATAGAAAATATTATGAAATCTAGTGAACACAAAAACTCATGTTGGTTAAGGCAGTAAACACAGTGGAGATAGTGCTGGGTATGTTGTCAATCTGAAAACCACCTTCATATACTGAACTTCGTGTGGAAAAAGTTACGTGAGGCGTTTGATTAAATGCTCTTTGAAGCGTCTCTTGTTTGAAGTGTCCTGTGTCTGTTTAAACTCTTGATCACATTTTAATTAATGTTACACAAATGTACAAACTTAGAGGGCAACAGAAGTAACCATGGTTCTCAGAGTAAAGGCAACATCTCCAGTTCGAAGCCAGTCAGACACTTGCTCCAAGTCCAGTGCAAAGCTGCTTTTTTTGTTGTGTGCACCCACCCTGTCACTTAACATATACCATACAGTAATTCATATTTCAATATGAAATACTGTACATGTACCTGAATGGAAAAGAGTGGAGAGATAGTGAAAATTTGTTATTAGGCATTGTGCAAACAGTAGCTACAGTATGTACTCACACTGTGAACACTGCAGCCATCAGCCCAATGTTGTTGCTGCAGCAACATTCATGTCGAGCCTTGTTTGCTCGGTCAACACCAGATTCTTCTTTGTTTCTTCTTTGTCTCCACACATTCACAACAGACCACATATACTGTAACTGATTATTATGATTTATTTAAATACATAATATTTGATATATTATCTTTTTACTATTACAAAAAAACTGCTTCAGAAACATGGCCAAGTGTCTTCAGTTTGGAGAGTCAGTCGCTCTTCCATATTTAAGGCTAAGGAATAAATCTTCATATATAAAATTTTTATGCACTTTTGTTATAAGTGTTTGTTTTGCAGCGTGTGTTTCCTCAGAGCTCTGACTGGACTCATGTAGCTCTGAGAGCTACTTCCTCCTGAAGAAAAGAGTCCACAGCTCTTTATTTTCACACATCTCCTGCTTTCCTTCAGAGCATCACGTGTTGATGCCACACACAGTTTTTTAAAACATAGAATCATGGACAACATTTCTTAGTGACAGCAGTTTCCCCGTGTTGTTTTTAACTTTGATTTCCACATTTCATTTCCGATCAGCTGGCCAACGGCATCATGTGAACAGAATAATATCATCTTATTGTCCTTGGATCAAAAGTGGAAAACAAGAAAATAAAACTTGAATGCACTCATGATTACCTGCAGATTTCCACAGAGAGAAAACATCGGTCGCTGGGATCAGAGCTAACAGCTTTTAACATGAGAGTTAACACTGCTGTTGTCTATCCAGTTAACATGTGGGTGGCATTGAAATGAAAACCGCCGGGTCCCGATATACCAGCCCTCTACCTCAGAAGCAGAGCAAATTAAAGCACAGCTAACAGTTGGACAGGCCACAGCGATTGTTTTAATATGGCCCCTCTTGTTTTCATATATAACCACATCACGGGGAGCTCATGTGCTCTCCATCTTGTATATCTGGGAGGTTGTTCAAAGCCTTATTACAGCTCCCTATTCAACACTAAACAGCAGTTCAGATTCACTAGTGTTTTACTGGTCTTCTTATCTAATGTGATTTATTTTCAGCCATTTATTAAGAGTGTCTGACTCAAGACTTGACGAGGGATAAAACAGTGATGCGCAGCGTTGGCCCACTCCACATTTGTACGGATAAAATTATAAGATGAGCGTGGTGAATTAAAGGCAGACGGGTGATTCAGAGGGAGAGACGGCACAGTGGGAGGTGAGCGTGTGTGAGAGACAGCCATTAGATCCCAGGCATATCAAACGCATTTTGAAGTTTGATCATTCTTGTTCAGTCAGTCATTTCTCCACTTATTTAGTTCTTGATACCCATACACGCACATGCATGTGTGTGTACATACATGTACACACACATGCATGCTGCAGGTTTACTCCATTTCAGCATGTCTGGCTGGGAGCCCTCACTCTGGGACAGCCATATTGCTTTCCTGGCACTGCCGTCCTCAGCGCTGGCTGCCAGGCCCGGGACTGGCAAAACCCTAAAAAGCTGGGGCCCGATGCATCTTTTACAGTTTACAGGAATGTGTCAGCAGTAATCTCTTGGCGGCCATCTTTGGAAATTCAGACCGACACTCTAATGAAAGCATTGTGATGCTCTGTGGCAGAGAGAGCCGCTCTAATTGTATCTATTTAAAGCAGCTGTTTTCATGGCTGTCTGACTCGGCTGTGGCCCGAATTCATCTCCAGTGACTTCATCGGCCGTGCTGGGTGTCGATTTATTAGAAACTTGCCATTGGTTTTAAGTAAACAGAGGTGGCCAAGACCGAGCTTTAATCAGGCTCTGCGAGCTGCCCAGAGAGGTTGTTTGGTTTCAATTAGGTCAAAGTAACTTGGCTTTCTCCGCTGGTGGATAATCTCTCCCTCATCCCGAGTCTTTTACAGCCGCTGCCAGCCAGCATTG
This sequence comes from Lateolabrax maculatus, assembly GCA_031216445.1. Taxonomy (NCBI): domain Eukaryota; kingdom Metazoa; phylum Chordata; class Actinopteri; order Acropomatiformes; family Lateolabracidae; genus Lateolabrax; species Lateolabrax maculatus. The sequence continues at coordinate 3,550,293 of CM062205.1, forward strand.
CCAGCGCAGTGCATGAAATCAAATTTGAACGCTGACCCCTCTGGAAAATGGGAGCCAATGAAAGGGGGGCTTAATGGGAGTTCTAAAGGCGTGGGCGTCATGTTTTCACCCTCTGTGTGCCCCAAAGAGTGGATTTAGAGCGGCGTGCCGGCAGCAGTGTAAACCAGGCTGTAGGGGAGGCGTGAATAGCACAGCGTGCTTTGAGCTTACTGCATGGATCGCTGTAATCCACCTCTGTATGGGCGCCAGAGTCTGACTGGCTGTTTATACTGATGGCTACAGTTTGTGGAGAACATGAGAAGGTCCCTGCTCTCATGAGGCTTGGACTAAAATGTGTGTGAGAAAGTGTCTCGCAGGAAATTCGGTAGGTTTTTCCAGTGAATTGCCCAAGCGAGGACTCTCGCACCCATTCTGTTTAGATCTTTTTTGTTGTTTTTATGCTCATGAAAACCTCTAAATGATTCTTCTTCTATTGCTTCACACCTGTCCTGGTTTAGAGGACAGGAGCTTTGATGTAATATTTCATATCCCCTTGGCTGTGATTGGTGTGAGCAGGGCTGTCACACTGGCCTGCCTCACGCCACGCGTAGGGGTCGCTAGCCCTTTTGTTTCCAGGCCACAAGCTTTTGTTGGAACCACAGGTCAATCGATCATTTTGATTCATGTCGGCTTCCAATCACAGATCAGAGGTGGCCTGTGGCATTACAAAAGGTTGTGGCTGAAATTCATCCAGGGTTTGTTTGATGTCCAGGGTTGAGTCATCTCAAATCAAACCAAATGCTACTCTCTGGACTTTTTTCACTTAGTACAACCAAGACTTGCTACATGCTATATTGTTGTAGTTTCTTCTGCCGTCTGCTGATACTTTGTACTGATATTAATAATCTTTACATCTGACCACAAAGATCACTGGGACACACTTGACTAATAAGGACTCACTCACGAAAATACAAAGTCTGTCACAGGTCGAGAGTGCAAGGTAGCAAGGAGATAGGCAAATAGAGAGGCAAAGGTATCCAAAATGGAGCAGTCAGAAATCCAAAAACCTATAAACAGGCCAAAGGTCAAACAGGTTTCATGTTTTCAGATAAACAGAAAAAACAGAATACAGATGGGAGTTTGGAAAAGAAAGGCATGCAGCCTGGCAACTTCACTTAAGAATCTGTCAGGAGCAAAGGAAGTGAACTGGTATATGTAGTGAAGGCTGATTAGGAAATGAGGTGCGTATAGGGAGATGAGCCCAATAAATGAGAAGGATAGGGAGAGGGGATGGGTGGGGCAGTCAGGTGAAGAGGAACGAAGAGGAACGGAGGGCCGGTCTGAGGTCATGTGGTGGACAGCTCGAGGACGGCAGGTTTGGGGAGTACATGGCTTGGGAGGCGTGGGCAGGGGCTGGAGACAGGGGCCGAAAGCAAAGTGGAGGGCTGGAGATGAGAGGGGCTAAAGAGGAGGACTGAGGAGCAGATTGTGACGATTCTGCACATGGCACAATGAGGTACAATACAATGTACATGAATGATAATATTCACGCTGAAGCCAACATGTCATTAACTTCATGTCTGCTGATTATTGTTGGTCCTAAAACCAGCCTATAGGTGCAAGAGTGCCAACAACTGGACTGGTGAGGAGCAATAAACCATAGTGAATTATGCAATACACTTAGCTCTTATCAGTGCACATCAAGTGTGTGTTAGGTGCACTGTGTTTTTGTGATGTGGGAAGCACTTGCCTACTACCTGCCACCACATGAATGTGCACTGAAGTGGTCAAGACTGCAGGTGTGGTTATTAGGACAGAGGCTGTAATCTTACTTTAGCTTTTTTTTCTCTTAATTTTTTACATCTTTACAAATCTGCATCATGGAAACTCATGCTGAATTAGCTCCTAGTAGGTCCTGTCTACACCGTCTGTAACCATGGATGGACAAACAGCAATCACTGAATTACTGTGATGCTGATGGAAAAGCCTAAACAACATAAATAAGAAAAGTTATTTTTCATTCATATTTTATCTGTTAAGTCAGATTTATGGATGTGTATCCACAATGGACCACGTGTACCACTATCAAAGGGAAAAGTAAGTTGTGCTTTTGTTTTTGATATCTGAGTGTTTAGATTTGACTTGTGTGCAAGTTCTGCAAACCAATACTGACCCAGCATATCAGCAAACTAAATGTAAAGGTCTAAGTGTGACGAATGGATTAGTAGCTCAATCCATTTCAGCTTAACTTGTATTTGAAAATAAATGTCTTCTGTCCTAAATTTCATTATTTTCTCTCAACAAAGATGCTTTGGTAAGTTTTTTTATAAGCACATATGACCTGTGGAGAGCCTATATACTGTTTTTTATGACCTGTGAAATGATGAAATGATTCCTACACGTATGTCCTAGTAACATGTTCTATACAAAAACCTAAGACTTACAACCTCTCCTGACTCTCCTGCAGCCCCTCAAGAGCTGCTCGGATTGAAGCCAGCGGCCTAAACGATAGCTCCCACTGTGTCATTAGGGGCATGTGGAGAGGACCCCATGAAAGCACTGCCAAAAAATCTCCTTGAAGATCGAGGGAAAGAAAGGCAAGGGGTATTGATCCGTCTGTCCACGGATATGATACTTAAGCCCTGGTACTGAGAGCCGGAGAGCCCCTGGATCCATATCTCAAAGACTTTAATCCTGGCCCCTCTTACAGCTGGATTGGCCTTCACCTTAACCTCCCGACAACTGCTCCAGCAGATCAGCCATGGAAATTTTATTCTTCTCACAAGCTGCTTCCCTCCCCCTCCCCTTTTTCCCTCCCGTGTCTCGTTTTCACCGGTCTGCGGTTATTAACAGGGCTGCCCTGCGTTCCCATCCGAATTAGGAGTGAGAGGTGAATTAATACCTGATCCTGGTTTTCATCATTTTCTAAAAAAAAAAAAGTTCTTATCCCCCTTTCTTGCAGTTGAAGTTGGAGGAGCAACTTGAAGGAATTCATTATAAGTGCATACATTACAGGTGAGCTGGTTATGTTGGCCTACTGCTGGTGCGGCTGAGGGAGCTTTTAAATAGTGTGATTGGATACATCCATTTGTTATTTACATCCATCTAATATACTCCAATGGTGCAAGTTAAACAGTTAAGGTGCAACATTTATCTTTTTAAAATCAACAAATAACCCCACATTCATTTTTGGATATTAGCATAAATACTGTAAACAAACTTAACACTGAGGTGATTGGAGACACTGGCGGGTATCTACTCTGAATGCATATTGGATATTACTAGTTCTTAATCTGCAAAACCAACGCCGGTGTATTAAGAGAACATTGTTTTAAATATTAATTAAAGCCGCTTTGAACTTGGAAATAAACTTCATCCTAAATTTCGAAATTTGACCACTCCTGATTACATAATGTTGAAATTGAAATACTACTGAAAATGTATTAGCATTTAAGTGCTGTTACTACTTTCCAATCTAGCACACACTGGGTTATATAAGTTCTACCTCATGGCTTTATTAACGCTTAATAAATAATTTAGTAATGCTTTAAAGGTCAGTTATAAACTCCTAATAAGACCTTATAAATAGGTCTTATTAACAGCTTGCTGGGTTGTGGCAGGACTTTATTCTCTTTCAGACTCCATTTTGAAATGAGACACTCCTGACTCTTTATTTATTTGATTTTATACAACCTGGCAACCCAAAAGTTGCCCATATGGCTCACACTAAACACTAAACTGCAACCCATATAAGTTTTATAAAGGGTATCAAAATATTTATCTGAATTCATGAGATTTACTTTAAATTTATAGGAAAACTTTTCACTGTCTCACCAAAAGCCATGCAGTTTGCCTAACACACATTATTGCCTTCATCACAGCGCACACACACACACACACACACACACACACACATACTCGCACACTCTTCCTCCTGTGTTGTGTTGTGTATTGGGCGGTCTCAGACAGATGCTGGAGTATAGGCCGGAGCATTAGGAGGCGTGCCAGGGTCAATGGACCGGGATGGCCAAATTGTATGTACAAATATGAACGGAATTAATCTTCTCTGTAATGACTCTGAGGGGCTGGGAGCCTCGCATGGACCCGAGCGCCAATCCCAGCCTCATCAGATCATGATACTGTGGCTTAATAATGTACTTTTTTTTTTAAATATAAAGGGAAAAAATGAAGACATCTTTTTAGAAATGTAAATATTAAACTTACATGAGCAGCAAGTAATGATAGGACACAGCAAATAACAAATAAATAAAACAGACACCAGATTAGAGCAGGTGGAGTTATTTAAGCATACACAACTAACAATTCCAACTGTCAGATGTAGGATTTATTATTTATGGCAGTGACCTAGGAGAATAAATAATATTGTGACTGTATGTGAATATGTGTTTTCCCATGGTGTGCTCCTTATCTACAGTCATTGTAGTGCTCAGACAGGGTAATCAGTCATTCCTTACCCAGGGCCAATGTTGAAATATTCATATGAAACCACACTGACATGTCTATTGTTCTGGCTGATAAATACTGCAGCCATATGAGGTCATCATTAGTGGACTGGGGGTCGTAACCCTGAGCTTTCCTTGTTAGTGACTCATCTCCATAACAACCAATGCATACCTCATGAAACTTGAACATGACCCTTAAGCATTGATGTGACAGGTCAAAGGTCAAATAAGCAGCCATTAGAGCCACTTCCTGGTTATCTGTCGGCACGCTTGCTCAGACTGACCTCTTTTTGTCCTGGACTTCCTAATTAAGACAAGCTGCAGATGGTAGAGCGAGCACAGCTATCTCCCATCATGCCAACATGTCAATGGTCATTAAATCATGAATGGTATTTCAAAGGAAAATGTGACCCATGAATTATGCTAAAAGCCACTAATTAACTTCTTTGTTTGCACATATGTGCAGCTCCTTTTGCTTTGTGCTCTTAATGGAAAATGCCAGCAGTATCAACCTTTTTGTCCATCTCTGTTTACCACCAGAAAACTCTCTATTTCTCTATATTTGAAAGCTAGAAGTGACTAAGCATGAAGCTTCTGATGTTTTGAGAAATGTTTTGAGGGTACAGCATGGATCATCATGCAAACTTCTGCTACGATCCACAATTATCAGATGGAATTTTGATTTATAACTGCTTTTCTTAAGATTCTAGTTTCACGCACTGTTATTGATATTTTAACATAATTTTTTGTTATTTAGTTTAGTGGTATTTGTTTCAGTTATGTTTATGTTTAATGTCCTTTATCTAATAGTTGACACTAGAGACAGACAGGAAACCTGGAAGACGACTGAACATTCTGTAGACCCTGCTGGAATCGGACAAGGGACATGGTGATTATGTGTTATGCACTTTAAAAAGTTGGCCAGTGGTTCTCGGACGTCTTAACTATAGGAAGACCTAGTATAGTATCCTGCAGCCATCTTGCTGGTTCCCTGTATGTCACATTGTGTGAGAAGGGTCCAATCAAATTTGATCTCAATTGGTGTCAGATTTATGATGAATGCCTGTTGATTCATAGCACAATGATGTCAGGGGAGAAACATTCAAGCAGACATGTATCATCAACCCATGTCTACACACCCCTCTCATGTTTGTTGCGCATCGTAGCAGTCACAGTGTGAGAATTTGACTCTACATTTCTGTCACTCTCAGAATTTTCCCACATGCCACTTTTGGTTGCCTGCGTCCTTTGCCATCGAGGACCACCGTTTTGGATTGATGACCAAAAATTTTACCACGTAGAAATCACACAGCACTGTGGGTACAGGTGTTTTGTGCCCTGCCAAGTAGCTTTCACTGCACAGCCTGATTTCAGTTCTTTTCAGGCCAAATGAAGGCTTCAATCTTTAGTCTGCTCTGTTGAAAGTGGCAAATGTTTCCATCACTTCTGTCAGACGGTCACCGTTTCTGAATGCTGTGGATCTGGGACTGACTCACAAATCATCCTCAGACCAGAGATAGATGCTAACTGGCTGAGTAAGGACTCCTCACTTTTTAGTCCAACAGAGTTTCTAAGATGGTGATTTTAAATTACTTAATCTGATTTGTAACATACACTTTGGGTTAAAGGTGGTCAAAGGATTTTTTGTTGTTTTAACTTTCATCATATCTGTGAAATTAAAACATACTGTATGTCTTCATTTCTCTTTGTGTTATTTGAGGTAAATTTTAATTGTGAAAAAATAAAAAAAAACTTCTTGAGAAAAGAAGAAATGTTTTGCACACAGGGTAACATCAACCCCATCTCACCTTCCACCTTCACCTCCTATCCCTGTTACACTTCATTCATGATTGTGTGCAGCTTGTTTTGAGTGTAAACACTGGGATCAGATATGAATTACTTTTTAAAAGTATGTGACAGCATCACACAGTTTCGACCTTACTGCAACATAGTCCGACAGTTTAATGTCCAGCAGCCAGGTTTCCACAGGGCAGAGGCAGAGATTCTGCTCTGTAACTTTGCACTGTATGAAATGACCCAGAGTGCAGAGCATGGTTTTACAGTGGAAATGACCCCCAGTGAAAATGAACTGATCATTGAGTCTTCTCTGCACAGCAGAGGGATTAGCATCCATCTGGAGGGGCCAGTGGGAGGAAAGTCATGTTCAAAGACACCTGGATCAATGTGTGTTAATAAATCCTGCTTGATACAGCCAGGGGCCTCTTCCTCGATACATACTAATATCCCTAATGTCTGCGCACCTTCATCCTGCCACGGCTCCATCGTGCCGTCTCCAGAATGTCCTTGCCTGTCGTCTCTTCTTTACAACTATACCAATTTGGAGGCTTTTATTGTTCTTATAGGACATTAGGCCGCCAACAATCAGAGATATATCAATCAATAGTTTGTGATATGAAGGCGATTGTGTTGTGACCGCTGATCGTCTCAGCTCCAAGGTGAACAGCCTGTAACGATGTCACCTGTGTCGATCAGCCATTTGACTATTCTGAGAGGCTGTTTTTGAAGGGTCTGTTCCCCCATATTCCAAAAGGCATATTTTCAACTTACCTTTAATGGTATAGACACTAAAGGACCACAATTATTGTTCCTTTTGAAAATGTCCCTTTATTCAGCCTAGTATGCCCAGGAATTAGGTCCTACTGGACCATTCCACGGTGCACCATTTACTTTCAGTTCCAATACAGGAAGTAATGTGTCCTTGAGTAACAAGGTGGAAACGTGTTGCCTTCAGGGTGGTGGATGAGCGTATAACGTGACCCACCTTAATGTGGGAAATCAGTTTGTTTCCTTGCCTAACCTTAACCATTGTTTGTCATAACCATGACTTTTCTCTATCCTTAACTATACTGTAGTTGTCATGTGTAGATATTTGTCCTTGTTACATGTAGAAGTTGTCCAGTGTCAAAGTCCTGTGTGCTGATAGCAAGCCATCATCTGGATTAAAAATGTGTCTTATTGACATCCTAAATACTACTGTGTATCCAGGCTGTATTTAAACCCAAAGACCTTTATTTTTCATAAAACAGAGAATCTAGAGTTTCTGAAGATAAAACAATATAAAATATGTCTAGAAAATGTGTAAAAAATGATACACAGGGCAAATAGTATAGTTCCCTTTAATGGACTGGTGCAGCCACTGAGTCTTGAGTAAAGTGATACGGCATGACCTTCAGGACACTCCATAGTTTCAAAACAACCAGTGGCTTATGGTGGTTAGCAAACCTGAGAATTGTGTTTTTGTATAACTGACATTACTGGGTCACTTCACTGACCGTATGACTTTTGTCTACTTGTGCTACTCTTGCTGCATGAACCATTATTTTCACTTGGCCACAGTCTCTGATTTCACTTATATTTAAATATAGAAGCTTCTATTGAACACATGGAGCTTTAATGAAGAGATGGAACAAGCTAATATAAAATATATATAACACTGTCAGTCAGAGAGGAACCTTAACCTTTAAGTTATTGAAGGTGGATTTAAAGGGGATAAAGGTTAAATAAAAAGAAAAGCACCTTATCTTTATGTAAGTCTACCATATGCTTTTGTGGGCATACACCTGTGTTGCCATTTCAGTGAGGAGCAGCTTGCTCGTGTTCATGTCGTTCGTCTGTGTGCACATGTGTACAATTTAAATTACTAACGTAAGTGTTGGCTGCTCTGTGTCCATGTTACGCTGTGCGTGTCAAAACACTTCCAGCCCCCTTTAGTGACTGCATGTTTGCATCTGTTTGCATGTGTGTGTAAGATACACCCTCCGGCTATAAGTCCCTTGTCTCTACCCCCCCCCCCCCCCCCCCCCCCCCATATTTCCATCGAGACGCCCCCAGACGTGACCCCTTGTGACCCTCGAACTGCACATCAAAATAGGATGAGGGGTGGGGGTCGCCAATCCACGTCTTCCCAGCCTCTGTGATGTGTGTGAACGTAGAGTGAGGGGGCTAGCTGGATGGGGGGGTTAAAATTGTGGTGCATATGCTGTGGCTGGGTAATGGCCTGGGGCTCTCTCTCTCTGTCAGACTCTGTGTCTGTGTCTCTCTCCCCAGCCATGGCCAGAGCAAATGAACAATTCATCATCATCAGTTGTGCTCTGGCCCCACACCCGGGTGACTTCATGACAATTGCCTTCATCCTCTGCAGAACAGCAGCCATTGGGGGGTGGAGGTGTGGGGTTAAAGCAAATAGTTAAAGCTCAGGTTTTACTTACCACATTAACAATGGCAATACTCTGTTCAACTTTGACCCAGCAAATATTAGCATAGTACAGTTTTTCATAATTATTGCACAGCAATACAGTAATAGACATACAGTTATGATATTTAGAAATGTCTTGATGACATTGATATATAAAATTAAAGGCTATTTACATTTAAATGCATCAGAATAAATAACCCTATAATAGATGTATATACATCACCACTTTTTCTGCATAATGTGTACCTTTGCTTTTGATATTTTGAGTACATTCACTGACTTAAGTAAGCTTTTGAATGCAGGCCTTTTACATGGATCTGAATACTCCTACCACTCTCAGTTACATCCCACCAATCATGTAAATGATTTGAAACATTTGATGCAGCCATGAGTGTCTGTGAGCTATCAGTGTCCCATTACACTACTTCAAGTCTTTGCTAACCTACAGTAGGCACATCCTTGTCATGTGCCTGTGCTGGACTCACAGATATGAAATAATATTGATCATTAAGGAGAAAGAAAGTATCACCCTTATATTTTGACCTTCCCTTTAAGGGTTTACTCGGTTTAGTAATTGACATAGAGGAAAATTGTCTCGATTTTCTCAGTGGACTAAATGAACAGTACAGAGCAGTAACTTAGAAACTGAGAAAACCTCCCTCCCTTACACAGAGAATAGTGCTGTGGCCACAGTTGGCCTTGTGGCTTGATCATCAAATAGAAATAATATCAGTTACATGGGTGTGTGGAACCCCTGCCTGAGGCTTTGATAGGTGAGAGCGTCTGCTTCACCATCTCCAGACCAGAGCTCAGGGGAATTCTCACCAAACCTCCCACTAGGGCCACTCACTCACACACACCCCGCCGTATAGGAGGACCAAGTGTGAGGTGAGTAGCCGGAACATTTGCAGGAGAAAAGAGGGAGAAAAGAGAAGGGACTAGAGAAAGTATGTGGAAATATGTCGGGGTAAGGCGTGAGACTGTGCCGTGGCTCCCCTATTGTTTTCTCATTAGTGAGTAGTATATGTGACTCCGGATTCAAGCTGTTTCTGTGCAAAGCAGGCACGGCGCACGCACCATCAGTATGCAAGGCCTATAGAGAAAAGGAGCTTAGTGCTTATTATTGCAATAACACCTAGCAGGTGAGTTTTGAATATGCATGAAATGAATATCACACATTTCCAGTTTTATTATTATCATTTGCAGTAGAGTTCAACAGGCAATCACATTCTGCAAAGTTGTGAAATCCAATATAACATCCAGCATCCATTGTACACTGGGTTTACAAAACACTAGGATTGAAGGTCAGAAAAATGGCAGGAGTCATACTTTATATTTCTTTATACAGATCTTTGTGCCTGTCTGCATACATTACTATCAGTGAAGTGATAGGGAAAATTATATATTTTACTGACAGCAGAGAGTTTAAGTGGTTTAAAACCATGTTTAAAATGGTTACTGATAATAACTAGCAATTCTCCATGTTTATTAGGCCTGCAACTGTCCTTAGTTGAAAGGTGTACAGTTTTATGGTCCCTGATTTTTTAGCACAAGCCACACTGTGTTTCAGTCATTTCCGTCACCACTGAAAAGGAAACAGTTATAGAGGTGCTTTTAACTGTATATGCTGTTTTTGCAAATGATTCCACATATACCCCTTTAACACCAAGGATCCTTGTTGAGGGTTGTATCTGCCACTGACAACGCTGAGGTCATATCCTCACATTATTGATTGTTGATATAGTTTAGCAAACTGCTGTTACCAAGGTCAGGAATGAACTGTCAAGCTCATCTTTTAAGTCAACATGGATTAGAAGTCCTACAATTGTTCAGAACAATTGGACATCTACAGTCTCATACAACTGATATGAGATGTTTAAAGAAAATGAATTCCTTGTGGGTTCATGAGGCAGGCACCAGAAGAACCATGTTAAAAATTCAGAAACGTTCCCTTTCAAGGCGGTCACAGTGGCTGATACAGAGTCAGTTACATGTCCTCAGACAGGTGTAAATGTTTCCCTCGTGGTCCCATGACGCCTCAGTCCTACAACCACTTTTGCCCTATTAGAAGTCACTGTTGGACGGTGGCCTCTGGTCCTGCTCCTCTCTGATCTTTGGTGGTGTGAAACATGTGCTAGCATCATTAGCCGCTGACTGAGTCCATTTGAGGCCATTTAGCACCTCCTGCCTGCCTGCAGCCGCTAATATGTGTGTGCGTGTGTGAGTGTGTGTGAGTGGGTGTGTGTGTGTGTGTGTGTGTGTGTGTTGCCACCTCAGTGCTGACACAGTGCAGACCTCTGGTCTCCAAGCTGCAGGGTCGGACTGCCAAAGTTCCACTGATGGAAAGGAGGGGCTGAGGGTGTGGGCATGTGTCTGTGTTTGTGTGTGTGTGCTGTTTTCTTGTATCACTATCTTTGTGAGGACCAATTATCACTTCATTAAAATAGTTACATGAATAAAAATATCCACTGTGCGGACAGTTGAATCAGTTAATCCTGGGTTTATTTGTAGGTCATGGGTCAGGTTTAGAGCTATGGTTGTTATATTGGTTAGGGTTAGAGTGTGGCTCTTGCGGCTGGAACCATGTAACTCAGAAATGTGAAGCTACAAGGGAGCTTTGTGGTGGCTGACATGGGAGTTTCCATTTGTTGGCCTTGTCAGTAAAATGGTTGTTTTGCTAATGAAGTTAATGAGTCCAATGAGTTAAGAACTCACAGATTATGCCCTATTGTAGTTAAGGCTGACGTAGTGTGTGTGTGGTTCTGTCTTTATCTGTCTTTCCTTCTGCCAGTCTGTAGATCCACCTGGTGAGTGACTGGGGAGCTCCAGCTGGCTGTTATTGGTGGATGGAGCACTGCACACATAGAGCATGTGCCTTAGAGGTTGAGCTGGCTGATTTCCTGTTGTCTTCCTACACATGAATGTCACACATGAAGGAAAGTAAGTCACTGCTCTTCCAGGTTTACCGCATTGTATTGCACCTAATGGATTAAATATGGATAACACATGTCATGTCTGATTATCTGATGCTCAGAAACAGCCGTTTAATTTGTAATGATTGTGTAGGTGACCTGTATGAAACCTCCTCCCCCCTTACCTGTCCAATGTTGGAGTTGGAATTTTTATAACTTTCCAAAACCAACAATCCGACATTCACACCCACTTTACACCGTGATCAGAAAATGTGTAGCGTTATGCCGGTATTTAAATAACGTTGCACCCTCCTTCCAGGGTGGCAAACACTGCCTTCTGACGAGGTTGTATAACAAATCATACAGACTAGTTGATTTTTAGCTCCCCCAGACGTTCTTCTGCCTTTCAACCTCCCTGTATGATTAATACTGCCTGTTGATTTTTGGATTTTTTGGGTGACATTGGTTAAGTCTCTAAACTCTGGTCATTTTTTTGGAGTTTAGCAATACAACGTTCCTTTCGAGTTTAGTTTAAACCTCTTTGTGTTGTAGAGACTATTTGTTATTATTTTGGCCTTGGCAACAATGATGACCATACAGCAAGTTTAAAACACTGAATGACAAAATAGGTAATTTGTCTTTGCCTTCCAAAACATCCAACATGCATATTGTCTGATCCCAAATCAAAATCATTACAAATTACCCTTACAAAAATGATTCATAGCCACAGCTATAGTTTGGTTAAGTTGAGACGCTAAAACAATTTGGTTAAAGTAGTTGGCCCACTCATCATTTGGTCCTTACCAAGAGTGTTTGAATAGAGGGGGTACTTTTCTATCAGTTAGTGAACCAGTCATTTGACAAATCATTTAGTCAACAGTCAATAAATCAGCACTCCAGTCTGTCAACAGACAGTCAGCCAAGACGTAACAAAATCAGGAAGGGACAGTCAACCAGTAAGGACTGGACCACATGATGTTTGAGACCAAAAGCGTCTTATCTCATCTCGTCTCAGCTCATGTTGAAAGGACATTTAGTGACATTGAGACCAGCTGAACTTAACTGCTCTTCAACATCACCTAAATCACTCAAACTTCTAAACCATCACGACAGTGACAGAAGAGGCCAAAATATGTTTTACTGTTGCTGAAAAGTCAAAAAAGGTAATTTGTTATTGGAATATACTGTGAGAGAGTCGTGTTGTGTTACAGCCATCATATGTGATGGCCAAGCACTTTAGCTAAACAGGCTAATGGAGGTGACTGTATGCACACTAGCAAAAACAATGACCACTGAAAAAGAAATCCCATTTCATATTTACTGACTAGAGACAGCATTACTGTAAAAATGTCACAGTAGTCAAAGGCAGCATGCTGTCAGCTCCAGCATTTGAACTTTCTTTATGCTTCATCTTATTCTTTAGGTGAAAAATAAAACTGCTGTGATGTGTAAAGTAAAGTCACTTCAGTCCACATCTTAGCAGAGTGTAGAAATGTAACAGTAATCAACATCAATGACTGTCAGCCAGACATGATTTCTTAAGGTAGAGTAGAATCAGGCTATTATTCCCTCCTCTGTCTCACTCTTCTACTTGCATGCTTCAAATCCATCCTCCTTCATCTCTGGCCGTCCCGTGAGAGGGCCTGTTGTTTACCATGTAAGAGAGAAATCATATTTGGGGGGCTTATAGCCGAGGCCGAGCGCTCCCCGAGGAAGAGCCTATTACAACAGTAAGAGTGGATTAATTAGAGAGTGTCCCGGCAGAGCCAGGCTGAGAGCCTGGCTCGGTCAAAGGGGAGGCATTAATCGCCTCTCTTCACACAGGTAACAGGCTCGGCCCCGGGGCCCCAGCGGCCCAGCCAATTAATAGGGCCGGAGGTACAAGCCCACCCCGCTACTTTATCGCTGTTTGCCCTCAAGACATTTTATGATGAGAGCGAGCGGATGGCAGTGTTTTTATTTCACGTTTATTAAGGCTGGGGTTTGAAGCTGCACTAGAGAGAGTTTTTCAGTATGTAAAAGTCCAGCTGTTTTATCTGCCTATGCACACAAACATGTATGGATGCTAAATGGAAGCCTATTTCTGCCAGGAAAAGAAAAAAATACATTCAGCACTGAGAATGATAAAGATACGTTGACTTACCATCATGTAAGTCAAAGTATTTTGAACTACTAAGTCAAAATATAAAACTGCACATTATAAAACCAGAAAGATGCTTAGGCCCTTTGTTGACTGCTGTTTGTTGAGATAGGATTAAGTGTAGCTGGACTAAACTTTTTACATTATACCTTTGTGTACTTTGCATCGTGTGACTTACCATGAGTATCTTTAATTAAATCATTCCTAACTTTTCTCTATTTTTATTTCTTTTCCCAGCAGAAATGGACAGACACACACAGAGTTGTGAGGTTTTCTACTTCACATCATATATAGATGTACTTTCCCCTTCTGTTTAGTTTCTGTTTCCTTTTACTTTCTCTCTGTGGGCAAATCAATGTCAGTGTCCACTCCTGTATGTATTTTTCTGTTTGCTGACCAGAGTGTGAAGGGAGGAAGAGGTGACAGAATTTAATTTTCCTCTTGAAAATATGACTATAATAACTCTTTTCTTTTTCTTTGTATTGATCTTATGACTGACTGAGTGCTTGTAAAGGAAATACAAGAAACAGTGAACAAGAAACAGCTAAAGTCATCAGCAGTAGACCCTTTGCCTCACTTGTCCCTTTGGTATAAACCTTCACAGACTAGACACTGCTGACATCACGTTGCAGGATTTCTGGGTAATTAAGTCCTCTGTTACAGAAATGCTTGAATACAAACAAAATATCAATCATTTGTCATTTTTTTCTTCACACAATGAAACAAACTCTCACAGGCAGATGCTAAGCCGCAGCATTATATAAAGTAGAATGGATCTCATCCTTTTGTAAGTAACATAAACCTGTGGAGTACAAGCGATTTACATGCACCAAACATCCACTACCTCCTCCACCTCCTCTCCTGTCTCTTCCTCCCCCCTTCCTTTCCCTCGACTTTCATTAAACCTGCAGGGCCTCCTGCCGAGCAGGCAGGCAGAGAGACAGACAGACAGAGAGACAGACAGAGACAGACAGAGAGACGGGCAGGCAGAGAGACAGGCAGGCAGCCAGACAGACAGACAGAGAGACAGACAGAGACATAAGAGAGCCACCGTGGGTTAGCAGTACAGATCTGAAGCCAGTTTAAACTCTCCATGCCAGTAATCTATAAAGAGGAGCTGAGGAGCAGAGGGAAGGAGGGGATGTGTGTGTGTGTGTGTGTGTGTGTGTGAGTGTGTTTGTGTGTGTGACGGGGGCTGCTGGAGGAATTAGGGGGTCGTTGGATGAAGAGAAGTGTTTCCATATGGTGATGAAAAGCAGAAATACCTGGATGAGTGCCACTTATTTTTGGCTGAGAGGTGCAGCAGTTTCACTTGGTAACAGTGGTGGCATTCGGAAGGGCAGGCAGGCCGGGCGCGAGGCCTGTCTTACCCAGCATTCCCCGCGTGTGAAGCATCGATCACCAAACCCTACTTCAGTATCGATGTAGTGTCGCTGCCATCAGTCCTGTGATTCAGTTCAACCGTAATGTACTGCACCTACTGCAGCTGAAGGTTGCACTTAGAAGTAGAGTGCACATCTTGCCACACCTGTTGGGTGACTGTTGCCCTGGAAACAGACAACAGATTGTGGAAAAAGGAAATGGCAGCAGACACAACACATGCTGGAGTAGAACAGTGACCAGGATATGATATTAAATGTGTCAAATTTGTGATAAGTGTATGTAGTCTCACAACTTTGTAGACTGAATGGTGAACAATTCCTTTTTCAAGAGTTATCAATTTAATTAGATGAATGTGAGATGGATGAAAATGCATCTCATCAGGCGTAGCAGGGTATTAAATCTTTCAAAGACCATCAAGGCTTGAATGCATGCACTGTGCCCTGTCAATGACTCATTGATGAGTCAGTAAAACCTCAGCCACCCAGCTAATCAATCAGGTCAGGTGACATGCAAAAAAGTTTCTTGTCTCTTACGTTGCATTATAAGCTTGCATGTTAATGCAAAACCAGCATGAAATGCTTTTCACTGGCAGTAACATTTACCTGATGTTTGTCAAGCTCATAAGGCATCTTCTGTTGGAACAGGATTTTATGACTCAGTAATGGCAGAATGGACAGCATTTACCAGGATAACAACCTGTCATGTGACGTCAGACTATATAAAGAGAAGCTAAAATGGCATTGGCAGGGATTTTACATCAGCAGCAGCATATCTCCAGCCCAGCGGGCCGCTGTATAACCACCTCCCTCTCCCTCCAGCATCAGAAATGTCAGCAGAAAACCCCTCGGCTTGTTCCTCCTCTCTGGGGGTCCCAAGGCCTTCCCTACGCTACCCCTCCACCCTGCAGACAGCCGTAGGTTCAGACAGCTCGTGCCGCTGCCGCCTGACTCCGCCGAGCCTCCAAATGCCATCATACAGCAGCTCTGCCCCACGGGCCAGGGCAACGGGAGGAGGACAGGGGAAAATGAAGAGGAAAAGGTGGAAGGGCACCCAGGGGCGTTACCATCACTTCAGAAATGAGGGGTGGAGGAGGAGGTTTTTTTCTTTTGGGATTTTTCCCCCTTTTTCTCACCAGTTTGAACACCCCCTGTACTGGTAACAACCACTGTACCAGTGAACCAATTTTGGTGCCAATTTTCCACTGTATTTTACTTGTAGAGCTGCTTGTTTTAAGACATTTAACATTTGAGAATTTTGGCTTCTTTAGTTAAATGAAACAGAAAACATACTTATATTTCTGGCAGTATAACTGACTGTAGTGTTGTTATACTTATGGAATTGTGTGTGCAGTGAGAATGGCATGATCTTTCAATGGCTTCCCATCCACAAACATGGCCAGTTGGAGGTAACAGGGAATGAAGGATCCCAGGATCAGAGTTTTGCTGCTGAGTGGTTCAAGGAAGAAGAACATTTCTTCTTGTCACAGGCCAGTAACATTTTTAGCCGTGCTAGTGCCGGGGCTCCAGAGATGGCAGTGGCCATCATAATGACATTCCCATCAGCCTCAGTTGTACTTTGTGTTTAGTGCTGATTAGCATTTGTTAGCTTGCTAACATTACTTGCGATACATCAGCATGTTAGACTTGTCATTGTGAGCATGTTAGCTCAAAGCACCACTGTGCCTGTGTGCAGCCTCACAGAGCTGCTGGCATGACTGTAGATCTGCCTTTGTGCTGTAGTTCTGTTCAACACCTTCAGTACCTTTTCTTTTGATTCCCACAATATTTGGAGTGATCATGTCTGTTCATGGTTTTGACAAATGCAAGAAATTCCTTGGAGTGCCAGGGAACAAAAAAATCTAATCTTTTTCATCTCCAACATGAAGGTATTCCTGTTGATGACTGTCTCTTCACATTCAGTTAAAGGTACAGTGCAATCTCTGATGCAATTGTAAAGAAAAGTGTATTTTACATTTCTTTTCTTTAAAACATTTTTTTCATAAATGTTTTTTAAAAAAAACAGTGAAAGAAAATTTGTATGCTCACTTTTCCCATGCAGGCTTCACGTTGAGGACACACAGTCCCTAAAAGTACAATTATTGCGGATCTTTCAAAAAGTGAGTTAGAGGGGTGGACGAAATGAGCAAAGGAAGGATGAAGAGAATAAAAACGTTAAAATACGTATGGGGCTGAGGGAAGCTGGAACAAAGAGACACAAAGAGAAAAACTTTAATGTGCATTTCCTTAAAAAGGAAAATGCAAGTATGGAAAAGTTTTAAAAAAAGAAAGAGACTGATCCAATAAAAACAGTAAAAGGGTTTGTCAGGAGAATAAAGGAGATAGCATATCCCTAATCTCCTGCAATATTAATGTCTACAATGTCATTAATAAGCTGGTGAAGTGAGTGTGGCCGGGACCACACAGTGATGAAAAAGGGCTGTCTACATGAAGGTAGCTGCCTCGCTTTGTCAGACAGGAGTGCTGGCTAATGAATGAGCAGAAAGCCACTCCAATCAATCAGCTGGGATCTCTGTGTGCCCCCGGCATAGGTGAGGTCTGGTGTGGGGTGACCGGCACTGTCAGCCCCCCCAGCCCAGCCAAGAAACTGTCGTGCCGTTTCAATGAGCTGCCTATTAATAGGACAGACTGGGATTGTGTCAGTGTGTGTGTGTGTGTGTATGAGTGTTGTTTTTTCTGTTCTTATCAGGCCCAAAAAATAATTTCACAGTGGAAAAAAATAGTTTCCTGATGAGATAGTTTAGGATTAGGATTTTTTGTTTTTGTGTTAGGATTAGAATTAGGATTAGTTTTAGGTTTGAGAGTTAGGGAATTAATTTGTCAGTCCTGGTCCTCCCACATATGTAAATGTGAGTGTATGTGTCAAATGGAAGACAGAAAGAGAGACAGGAATTAATTAATCCTCAACTAGAATCAAAGTGGACTTTTATACAGAATCTATGAGCATACACACAAGAATAAGTTGCCCTCTTATTCTTCAAAATAATGAGTTGCACAATAATCCAAAACTTCTTCTCATAAACTTTTAAAATTGTAATATGATTTTGATTATGATTTCACCACAAAATTACAACATAATAATATCACAACTCTGTAAATGATTTATTCCCATAACACTAACATTTTCTTATAAAATTACAAAATTATTTTGTAATATGACTTTTTGTCACATTTACGATTACATGATATAAAACTTCGAGCCACTGAAGAAAAGAATTGTTACATTTCCAGATAATTTCATACATGATTCAAAAAAGTGTAAGAATGACTACACTAAAATGTGTATAATCAATCATTCAGCGTCTGTACAGGGGGTGGCTGATCTAGATCTGATTGATTTCAGTTATTTTTGCAAATACAAAAATGGAATCAGAAAGTAGCAGAAAACAGCAAATATAATCTAGAGTATGAGGAAATCTCATGGCTCCAATAGCACATGTTGGGTTGGCAAGCCATAGTCTAAAGTCAGTTCTCCGAGATCAATCAGTTCTACGATTCAACACTGAACCAACAACAGTCCTCCCAAATGGGTCTCTGGGACTGAATCAGAGCGAATGAAGGTCTGCAGTCTAATGTGGGTCTGTTTGATATAACAGAATTTGAGAAAGTCATGGGCTGGGGCATCAACCAATTCCCTTAAACATCACAATATTAACCCCACAGCCCAGTCTGGGCTGTTTTGTCCCCAGGAAGTTCTACTGCCCTGAGCCAACTGACTCTTTCAAACAGAATACTCCCCCTTGATCAAAGCGCAGCCACATCCCACTGGCCAAAAATATTCTGTTACATGCTGACCTATACACTGATTAGCAAACACTTTTCCTCTTCAGAAGTCCTCTTCAGCACTCTCAGGGTGTTGACTTATGAAAGTGAATACACAGTGAAAGCCACACTCTGAACTCACCACTTTTCTGTTGGCCTGCAAAATTGAAATGCTGGACGACAAAATTTTCCTTTTTAGTTGACTGGTTGAACACTGATTGAAACATCATACCATTTCGGACATTCTCTTTAACCGTCTATAACCCTTCTTTTTGTTTTGGCCTGTTAAATGTTCACCTAAAGAAATTTTGATTGTTTCATTCATTACGATAAAGTCAAATCCATGCTCCCCTGGGGCTTTATGCTCAGTAATACAGTAATTCCCAACCAGGGGAGCTTGTGCTCCAGGGGATACTTCTGCACTTGCCACTGGGCACGTAGAAAGACTGTGGGGTAGCTCAGCTAATTTGGAAAATAAACAGTCAAATAGGATTACAAATTGCGATGTGATGCTGATCTTTCGTAAATTTAAAGTCACAATAACCAAGCTACCAGCTGTAAAGTAACTGCACTGTACACATCTTCCACAGAGTCAGTTGTAACCATTGAGATTGCATTAAAACTTAGTAAACAATTTGCTAAAAGTCATGGATACACAGTAGAAATTGTTAACTTTAAATAATGGATGCATGTTGGAAATGGACAAAAGTAATAGATAAATGATTGAAACATCCAGCTTCTGCCACTTCAAGTGGTAGCACAAACAACGTAATCAAATGTATGAAAGTAATGATTAATTATATAAAAGCGAAAATAACAATTTCCACTTTTTATATAATTAATAATCCAGTTAATAGTCCAGTCTAAAGAGCATATTTGGAACACAACGGGTGGTGTTTGAAGGGGTACTTGAGCTCATCTGATAAGCCTGTGGGGGTACATTAGACAAAAAGGTTGGGAACCACTGCTCTAGCAAAGTGCTCATTGTATTGAATCTGAACTGCTCTCCTGTGCAGTCAGCTTGTCACAAAACCAGGCCACAATCAATTGGACTCATCTGATGACTTTAGCCTGGAGTTTAGCCTGACTTTCCAAACAAAGAGGGGCAGCTGTCAGTTTGGCTGGTGGTAAAGAGTGACCAGAGCAAAGTCAATCAGTAGGCTGAGGGAGGTATAGATGGATAGATGGATGGATGGATGGAAGAATGGATGGCTGATAGGGAGGCTATAGGTTTAGGCATGAGTGTCCCTGTTATTTTGTTGTTGTTGTGTTGGTTGTGTATCAGGTGGCGTTGTTGCGGCATGGCTGCTAGGACCTGACCGCTGAATGAAGACGTCAGTCAGTGGACACTGACAGCAACGGATAAGAGCTTGAAGGGACACGACGGCAGATGAGAGGATGGACTTTGACCTTCCCCATATCACTTTAATCCCCCCACCCCCACCCATGCCCGCTTCCCAAAAACAACACAAAGTGATTGGTGATTCACTGAGAATCTGTGCCCTGAGTGCTTCACATGGAGGATACAGTGGCCTGATGGGAGAGCAAGCTGTGGTCTTTGTCCTTCAGTGAACAAATAGATAGACTAAGCAGCACACAGACGGAGAGACCATGAAATAAGACTGTGGATGTGTTTGTGATTATATTAAAGTAACAATATGATACATTTAAAGTAACAATATGATACATTTTGTTCTTTTTAGTTCCACCTTTTGTTAAATTAAGTCAGGACTTGAAATTTGTCAGGTTTAGGTTAGTTTTAGGTCTAAAAAAAGAAAAATGCGAGCTTCAGAGAGTAAATAGCCTTACCTGCAGTAGGACTAAAATGTTTGCTGTGTTGGCAGTGCTAAAGATGTTTCACGACTGGAAAGGGTTTATCATTTCAATTCAAACACTATTTCAAAATCACAAAAGGCGATACTTTGGTGACCATGAATGCGCTTAGTAAATTTATGCTCATTAGAAACTTGTTATTTATCCTCAACAAGTAAAAATTTTAACCTGATTTTGGTGTTAGAGAAAAGGGGATCACCAAAATCCTTCAGATCCTTGCTCTGGGGTGACATGATGGCTTCAGGGCTCTTTTGATTTAATAAATGAAAGTGCTACAATTAATTCTCTGGGGACCATGAATATCTATACCATAGTTGTTGAGATATTTTGATCTGGACTTAAGTGTAGGATGGATCGCAAACCAAATGACTTGGAGACTTGCTGGTATTAAGCCTTCACACGACAATTATTATGGCCAATATACTATGATTAACGAGAATATCACAGTATTCATCAATCTTTCCTGAAATACTAGTGTACCATTAGAGCTTAAATATATATGTTCACACCACACTTTGCTTTGGATTTTAACACACCTAGTTAACACTGTGAATTGCATGTTTACCTTTGTTGTACTAAACATAAAACATAAAATACGTACTATTAAAATGCCTATATTCACGAGCATAATGGCTGTTAAGGACAGTTGACTGGGAATTATTTTGAATGCAGTGTCTGTGGCGCTTACAATTTATATCCATTTCTGTTTGTACTCATGGCCCAGTTACATTGGGCACTGTGCACAACCTTGACACACTCAAGTCAATTGATTTCCTATTCTAAAACGATAATCAAAAAATGGAAAACAGCTCTTTTCAGAAATGTTTTTTGTCACTAAAATTGATACGCAGGGTAATATATCCCGACTATTTTAGCTAATTTACTAGCCTATCCACGCCCATGTAATTCCTCAGACTTGAAACTTTTCCAGCTTCAACATGAATTGGCTGCAAAATGATCGCACATCCACAATAAATTACATCCACTGATCTTAAAAGCAGCCTGATTCTGTGGCCACATGAATAATCAAAGCTATACGCCACTTACAGGACATCAAGGACTCTACCTACCAATTTAAAAGTTGATGGTGGTGTGTTGTTGGCTCGAAATTCCACAGGACAGTTTTCTTCCACTGTTCCACTAATAGAAATGTGGAATAGATCTGGCAATGCACAGTCTGTTATTGATTATTTGGTTGAAAATATGCCTGCTGATAAAAGCTGCTAACGATAATTATCCTCTAAGGTGGAAACATTTCACAGTCGCAAGAAATAAAACCTTATAGGCTAGCCTACAAAATTTATAGAACACAGGCTATGGTTTTGGAAATGTGTACTGAATATAATAAATGTCCTCACATGGCCACAGATCTTATCAACAACCAATAGTTGCCTACAATAGCCTGATCATAGTTAATCAAATGTCATCAGACATATCTGCCAAAACAGAAAGGACCAACCATTAAAAATATCAACCCCTGACCATACAATAAGTAAACCAGCCGTAATGTATCCTAGTTTTTTCATCACTATTGGACAAAATTATAAATATGCTAAGCAATTTACAGTCATGTTAACACTACAGTAGCTAGTCTACAAAGAAACGGAGCAGAGAAGAACGCTTAAATCTCGCTTGAGTGCGCTCTGAAATGCTAAATCCACTGAGTGTGAGAAAGTCACCAGCATTTCTATTGCCTGTGGTCGCCTGTGGTCATTTTGACATAGGAAAATAAATGTTCATACATAGCAGTTACGGAATCGAAAGGCAAATTCCATTGTGAGGATATTGGGCATAACATTCAGTGCCTTTCGGTGTGCTGTAAGAGCCTTACAGATCATTGTGTGAGCTCCATGTCTGCCTGCATCATCTCAATCCTAACTTGCATAAATACCCGGGGTAGGAAGGTACACAGATTTTCTTTTCCCAACCAGCTACTCTGGCTACAAATTACAGCTAAAAATACCAACACTGAATGCTTCCAGTTCATCTTTTGATAAAAAAAAATATAAGTTAAAATCAGCCCAATTTTCATATTTGACCCCCTTTGGGGCAGCCTGGCTCAGGAGGTAGATTTGGTTTGATCCCCGGCTCCTCCAGCGAAAGTGTCGAAGTGTCCTTGAGCAAGACACTGAACTCCTTACTGCTCCTGATGAGCAGTTGGCACCTTGCACGGCAGCCTCTGCCACCAGTGTAGGTATGTGTGTGTGAATGGTTGAATGAAGGCATGTATTGTAAAGAGCTTTGAGTGGTTAGTAGACTAGAAAAGCGCTATAAAAATGCAGTCCATTTACCATTTAATAAGGAAATAACACAAAATTAAATAGAAAATGGCTCTATTTACATTTTTTAAAACATTGTTACAAACATTTATAATTAAAAAGACCAGTTTTTTATTTCCCAATTTTTGTTTCAGAATAGGAAATCAATTGAGATGAAGGTCATGGATTGTTATTATAGACTGCAAGGTTTCATCATTGTCAGTCACAGTACATGCTCTCTTCCTCACATATTGTCACGACTTTAACCTAAGAAAGGGTGGTGGCATAGCAAGTTTGGTCCACATTAGCTAAAGCTAGACTTACGAGAAGCCTGGTTCACTGTAGTTTAGCCTCTGTTTGATCAGAGGAAGGGCTAAACAAACATGGTAAATGGATCGCATTTATATAGCGCTTTTCTACGTTAACAGACAAAGCGCTTTACATTCACCCATTAACTCACACACCAATGGTAACGTGCAAGGCAACTTGGGGTTCAGTGCCTTGCCCAAGAAGGCTTAGACATTTGGACAGGAGAAGCCAGGGATCGAGCCACCAACCCAGACATGCGTGGATGACACACTCTACCTCCTGAGCCACGGCCGGCTTAAAACTGCCAATGGAGTTTCGAATTTTACACTTGTGACAAAGATGGTCAAAAAAGATAGCAGGTGACCATTTTACAGATTATTAACATAAGAAAAAGAGAAAGAAGAAACGGTGTAATCTTTCTTGTATCTGGTGTTGAAGCAGATGTGTGACTTAGACAGGAGATGCTAGCTGGGGCAGGGCCTCCCAAGCACAATCCTGACTCCATCCACAATCCCTGGCCCTGCACACGAGAGGCCTGGTGGGCCAGGATCCTAATGGGATCCAGATTGGGGCAAGTGTCACCGTGGAATTCAACGGAGGGGGGAAACCGAGGAGGCTGGCTTCATCTTCTGCCAAGTCCAGCAGCTTAGCAGTGTCAAGTCAGCAGAACTCTGCAGACACCGTAGCTCCGTCCAAACCCACTCCTGGTTCTGCAGCATGGGGTGGTCCCATTCAGAATCAGAAATCTCCACTGCGGGGCTCCTTAATCTCCCTTGGCTTCGTATCAGTCATTTTGGGAGCCCCACCCACAAATTGATCGGTATTCACATGAAAAACTTACCCTAGTCCTTTAACCGGAATCAGAAGAGGGACTGAGAGAGAGGAAAGATGAGAACACTGAAGGTACTTCTTGAGGCAAAGGACATGAAAGGACATAACTTCAGCTTTAACATTCACCAGTCATGGAAGGAGACTGATTTTAATTCTACTGCCAGTTTGCTCAGTAGACTAGAATACACTGCAGCAAAAAAAAAAAAAAAAAAATTGTTTTGTCTAACAAGGGTGATTCTTGAATTTTCTCAACCACAAAACCTCTGCTGCCACTATCACTATTTCTCTCCCTGCACATAAAATCCCCAGCTGAATACGACATGTACACCCCTTCTCTGGGGGTTGTGGACAGGCATTCTGGGAGATGTAGGAAGAAGAAACAGAGGCAAGTTGAGCATCACAAAATCAGCCTAATGATAATGCTTCACTGCAGAATGACTCCTCGAATGCACTGAATACCACACACTGACGACATTAGAACAGTTTCAGAGTATCAGACAGAGTTAAAATCAACTTGCACTTATCTCTCTCTTGTTCACATACCTCTTTCATCAATCAAATTAATTATGCTGACTGTAACAAGTCTGCACTTGCTTCTTGTAGAAGAAATAACAGGAATTTGACAAACTTTGACACTGCATCTGATTAATTTTTGAGGATACACTTAGCTAATTACTTTCGTTCCAACTTTGAAAGAGTGGATATGATGTTGAACAAGGCCGTTGTCGCTAAATTGACTAAATTGTAGGAAGCTGATTTGATGTCTTTCACTTTTTTTGGTAAATTTATGCCAGTCCTTAAACTGTAATTGTGTTGCGCTTGTCAGGAGGTAACAGATGAGATGAGGACAACTACAAGAAGAGGGGCATCCAGAAAACATGGCACCAGTCGTTGTCTGAGGTTTCGAAGGAAGGTATGAACATAAGTGTGTGTCGCGTACAGGACAGAAACCAGGAACACTTCTTACTCTGCTCTTTTCTTATTTAATTTGGAAATACTTCAAGTCATGCTGTCACCTACCAGCAAACCACAGCTTCACCGCGGAGCAGGAAGAAATGCGCAACGCTCACATCTTTGCCATCTGGGTGTGCTGCTGCAGCAGGGTGTCAGAAAGCCAACTGTAAGAAGACCTGTTAACCCAGAGGTGGACTGAAGATAAGTTACAACAACTACAATGAAGTGACAGAAGCTGGTCTTTCGTACATGCTGTAGCTAATAAGAGAGAGAAAGACTCCAGGAAATGAAATGTGGACATGATGTCCAACATGTTTGTCATACTGTGTCAACCAGCCAAAGAGTGGACATCCATGTGGGAACACATGTTGTGATCCTTTTAATACACAACAGAGGGAAACAATTTATGGCTGAAGTGCACAATTTATGAATATTGTCTTATTTCATTTGCATAAATGAATGACAGTACTTACATTCTAAGCTGTAGTAACCAATATTTTTCAAATAACAATGGATTAAACGATTATGTGGTAGTTACAAACCCACAGATAATTATCACCAACTTTGCAGTTCTCCTCGTTTCCACACACCATTTTAGCATCTTTCAGCTGAGTTTTTGTTGTATGGCCGAAAATGAGTCTCACATCTCTGATTAAACCTTATATTCAGCAGAAAATTTTTCCAGCAAAAACATAAAATAAAATATAAAACTCAGATAAACCCACTGTAAACTACCTACTTAGCACCAATCAGCACACACACACACACAGAGACTAGCGAGTGAACATAGTGGAATATTTTGCTTTATCCATCAAAAATCAATTAATGCAGCTTAA
The DNA here is from genome assembly GCA_031216445.1 of Lateolabrax maculatus. Lineage (NCBI taxonomy): Eukaryota > Metazoa > Chordata > Actinopteri > Acropomatiformes > Lateolabracidae > Lateolabrax > Lateolabrax maculatus. The sequence goes on from CM062205.1 coordinate 3,576,186, forward strand.
TATCACAGAATGTAAATCTCTCAACCTTCAAATGTTATTAAACGTCAATAATTCAAAGCTGAGGTACGGGACTTTTACATATAAATGAACGTCCGTTACATTCAAGCCCTTGCCAAACGTGTTCCCACAATGCTGATCGAGCCTGTCACAGCCATATAAATCTCTCTGTATTTCGCAGTATACCAGAGTTTTTAAATCTGGTGTCTGTGGCGGCATTCCTGCACTGGTAGTGATGTATTTTACGTCAACCAGCAATGACTGGTTTGGCAGAGCTGAGGGGCGGAGCAACCATAGCAACGGAGAAGGCTACAGCAACTAGGAGTATGGTTGAGCCTATAAGGGGGAAAACTTAAGAAGCGTCCAAGAAAAGTTTCTGATGCTCCAGATAAAAAAGAAACTCAGCATTTAGGGGAAGGATACAGTCAAAAAAAGAAAACATTCAACAGCGAGGACAAACACGAATAATGATCGGCATACATCGTAAACACACGTTGATCGTGTTTGTGTAATTACTCTCCATGTCAGAAGGGGGGACACAGGTTCAGCACTGCACCTTATTAAAATGATATGGTTAACATGGTAGCAGTTGTCTATTTACACACTCAGCAGATGTAGGGCAACATTAGCAAATACAAGTCTAATATTCACTCTCTTTTTGCGCTTTGTTTAGCTTCTGGTCTTTAACTGTGTCTGTCTTTGTTTGCTGCTGAACGGGTAGTGTACAGTGGACTTTAGAGCTTTCTATTGAAAACAGCTGCTTCCTGCTGCTGGAAACTAGGCTGATGAGAACTGTGAGAATGAACCAAACTGTAAAATAGTGAGATCTGTAAAACCAAAACAATAATCTGAAAGCAGCTGAAATGCAGGTGAACTGCAGAGTCAGGTGATAGTTCTCTTTGGGTTTTACATGGCAAACAACACCTTTCACATTGCACATAGTAATTCCAGTAATTGTTAACATAAAAAATATTGATTAGTGCAGCTTTAAACCAGAAACTGATTACTGTATTTACAGACTTCCATAAAACACTGATGATGGTAAAGGTTTGCATACACTGGATAATTATTAACCAGGATGTTGTAATTAAAACAAATACATTAAACTAAACAATTTTACAGCTACTGTGATCAAAAGAGACACATGTTGCACGCCAAAAACTCGCAAATACCAATGATATGCTTTTGTACTGTTTGTGTAATGTCTGTGTTTCTGTCTGAGTCAGAATCACTTCACTTTGCTCCAATCACTCTATAATGCAAGGTGTTCCTATTAAACATCCTTCATCCATCACCTTAATAGTGTAAGCTCTCCAATATTTATGCAGGGATTAAAGCATTTTAATATGCTAACAGTTAAGAAGGCTGATCATGATGAAGTGTGTTAATATCCCCATGAATAACCCAGAGTGAGGAAACCCAGGGAACTTAATGAATGACAGAAATTTGCGTGTTGGTGTTTATCCATAAATAGACTCACTGAAGACTAAGGGAAAAAGTGCAGTATACGTCTTCATACTGTGGACTCTAATGCTTCTAATCATATTCTGAGTTGTCTTTGTCTTGCACTATTTCATAGCTAAACTGCACAAATTATATTGTGTGTGTGTGTGTGTGTGTGTGTGTGTGTGTGTGTGTGTGTGCATTTCCTAGCCTTTCCCCACCTCTCCTCCTCACTCCAGAGCCTCTTAATAAACCATCAGTTAAGAAGTGAATGGATCAATTAGGCAATTTATCCAGCTAATCTTTGGCAGGGCCCACCTTTTTGATGCCGCCAACAAAGTGACTGAAAACATTGTTAATGCATCCAAAAAATAAAAGGGGTTGCTTCTGCCTCTCGTTCCCAAATGATTTGTAATAATTTGCTTCTCATTCAGGAGATGGAAGGCAGCCGGGGCTCTCCGTCGCTGGCAGTCGGCATGAAAGCACTTCGCCACCAACTTTCCCCCAATATCTCCTCACTGGAATCAGCTAAATGGCTATTAAGCCAGCGCCTCCTGCCAACACACTCTCCATAATCACAAGGAAGAAGAGGTGCTAGTTTGGATGGGGCCTTAGTGTGACAGCTGTGTGTATTTGGTTTGGCAAGTGCACTGTGTGTGTGCGTACAAGCCATTACGATGTAATATGAGGGGTCTTTGGGGAGGCATGCCATACGTGCTTTAAAATGTGAAATAAGAAGAAAATGTAAGATATTTGTAAGGTTCAGTTCTATATATGCATACATCCATAGTGATTTGACTGCAGTAGCATCTTAGAGAGGTGGAAGCCTGTGTAGGAGTAAGGTTACATACGCATTAAAGGAATGATGTATTCTATAAATATTTGTATTACATATAGGGCCAGTTCTGGCAAAGGTAAATGTATGAGCTATGGAGGAGAATTCATATACATATACCAACAGTATATGTGCGTCATAATGTGTGTTTGTCATAACGTTGTGTAAGGCCTACACATGTGGTTGTGTGTAGAAATGATTCCTGTGACATATCCACAGACGGGGAAAACATGGTGATAGAGCTGAAGTGGAACCAGAACTTCTGGGTTCTGTTACAGGAGTAAGAAAATCTCATTTAACATCCCAAAAAGGTCAAACAGGCAAAGAGGTCACACCAACAAGCATGGTAAATGAGATGAGGTCTGTGTTTCAAGACGCTAAGGACGCTAAGTCTTCACCGAGGTCCGGGCGAGGGGTGCTGTAAAGCCACGAGCCACCTTCACCACGGGCCTTTCCAAGCCGACCTGGAGCTGGTGGCGCACAACCACGGAGGAAAAGTAATAAAAAAACACTATATATATATATATACACACAGTATATATACAGTGCACACAAAGGAAGTGGGTGAAGGCAGGTAGTTGGTGGGACTGCCTTTGTCCCCTATAGCCTGGTGTGTTAGCTGGATACCTGCCTTTCGCTCCCATTTGTCCAACTGCACAATGTATTTGAACTCCATGGAAAAGGAGACAGCCTTTGTGTTAATAATTATTTTGTTAAGAGCGATGAATTGGTTTATGTGTAATTGGATGGTTGGCTGGTGAGGAGGGATTTTTTTTTTTGGGGCCTGCCGACTGAAACGGGCTTCTCCTCTTTACCTCACACTGCCAGAAGACACTTTACAAGCTGGCAGTAAAAATGGAAGGGGCCTGTTGAGCATGTGGGCAAACATAAAAAGCTCTGGATTCAAAGTTAATTTTTCCAGACATGATTATTAAAACCCTGTCCCAGTGTGTGAGTGTGAGTGTGTGCCTTTGTGTCCATGAGTGTGCCCATATGTGGCCCTGGACGGGCCCCTGTGAGAGCTCCCATGTGAATGCATGTGCACCATACAGTATGTGTATTAGCATGAGTCGTTATGGCTGTGTGTGCCCTGGTGTGTGTGTGCCTTTTCCAATGTGATTAATTATGGCCTCTTGTTAGCCCCAGTCATTTTGTCACTTCATTGCCATTTCAAAGACAGAGCCAGATCAACACTTTCCAGAGAAGATGGTCCTCTTTATTCACAGTGCGGCTTGGCTCTCTGCAGGGCTACATAATCCCTCTCCCGTGCTCTGGCAGCAGCAGCAGCACTGATGACCTGCAGCAAGGAAAAGTATGTTGCCTGCCTTCACGTCACTGCAAACATGCACATAGCCACCAGGTGGATACTGTGTGTGTGTGTGTGTGTGTGTGTGTACGTGTGTTGTTATACAGTATAAGCCGTGGTTAGTACAAAGAAAAGCGAAGTAACATTGAATTAAATTGGGCAGCTGAAACTATCGCTTAACTATCAGTTTCATTCATTAAACACAGATTTTCAACTGAACAACTTTATTTTAAGTGCAGTTGAGTTTAAAAGAGAAAGCCAAATGTCATCTCCTCATCTTGGAACCATGGTGCATAAATTCAGAATAGCAAAGAAGAAAAATAAATAGAAGAAAAAGAATAAATAAAGGAAGTAAACATACAGTTACTGTATGGTAACTGTATGTAATCACCATTTTTGTGTCTAACAATATTTTAAGATAAAGTATGGTAAAGAGCAGGTTGATTCAAACTGACTTTCATTTCTATATTCCTATGATTCCAGATCGTATTTCCTGCTACCAGAGGACAATGTCCTGCACTGTGTACAGCAGGGATGTGGGAAGGCAATAAAAAGGGGATTCTGAGAGACCAAAAAGATCAAATGTTATGCATCTTTTGTTCATTACTTAAAGTTAAATGACGATGATATGATTCTTTATAACAACTAACAACTCTATGGACCCATTTCTAGTGTTTTGCACAGCAAACAGCAATGTTGAACCCTTCTTATTTTTCAGAGAAGCCACAGCAATTACACAGAATATGGCTCACAAATGTGGAAACTGCGAGACAGAGAGAGAGAGAGAGAGAGAGAGAGACAGAGAGAGAGTTATCAGGTTATCATAGCTCATAAAACTGCAGTGCAATGAGAATACAGCCCTACTCTAAAAACCTTCAAAGTTTAAAGCAACCACTACATCACTACAAGTTTAACGTTTTATTATTAGGAACTGCTTATTTTAATAATGCCTAATAGTAGGAGGTGCTGTAGCACTCCCATGGATGGACTCCTTGTTCACAGTAGTGGTGGTGAGGACAGCTCAGAATATGGTTCTACCGAGTGGAAAACAGCACACAGACAAAGAACAGAGAGCAGACCAGACCAGATCAGCAAGAATCTCTCCAAGTCAATAACACAAACAACAAACAGTGAAACTCAAATTGCACATCAATAATTTTTTTATCTGGAGTTCACTTTTTATTGATCAAATTTCTATTACTTTGTATCTTTAAACAAATTGAAAACAAAATCCCAAATCAAATTCTTTTTTTTTAAACAAAAAACAATGAATCCTGATGATGCACACAATATATACATATATATGGAGTCAGCAATGAGGCTCTTAACACAGAGACTGTAAACAATAATGAATACTGAAGGATTCCAATAAATACAGAATGTAAAATAAATCAAAAAGTCAAGATAAAATTAAAAGAAAACCATTTTACCAACTTGTTTCTCCTTTAAAAAGTTTAAAGAAATATAATGAAAGAATAATCTGCACTTAAAGTAACAGCCAACTGCAGTCCTCCCTGGTTCTCTGACTGTTTAAACTCATCAGCAGCCAGTGGCATCTTCCAGAATCATCCCTCTGATTGGATGAAGACAGGGGATCCTGAGATTTTAACTTTAAACACCTCTCCATGGATAAATCTCCGTTTTGACATGGACTCAATTATCGAGGGGGAGCTAATCCCAGAGACCTTTTTAACCTGGAATGTACCGCGGGGCCGGGAATAACCACGCTCCCGAGTTAGGAAATCAAAGACAGGTAATTAAAATCATAATGGTCCTGGTTAAGATGATTATCGTCGGGGCTCCAGATAAGGCAACCTCCAGCAGATATCCGCCCTTTTTAAATATTTATGGAATACGATTAGTCCGCGGGGCCAGAGCCGTGTTAAAAGGTTTAAGGATGACTTGCAGATCAAGAGATGGAAAATAAGCATCTTAACACGGTGAGGAAATGAGGGTGGAAATGATGAAGAGAGGGAGACAGAGAGAGGGAGAGAGATGGAGTGACCAGGTGTGTATGCTACGTACACTGCCAAACAGTTTGTGCACATGTGTGTGTGTGTTTGTGTGTGTGTGTGGAAAGGAGCCAGGTGTGTGTCCCTGAGGCCAGGGCTCAGGTTTGAAGAGCACTAACACAGAATAAAGGTCTGTAGGGCAGAGATTGGATTATAAGCGGGGGGGGGGCACATGTACATGCACACACTACTCACTGTGTGCACTGAGCTTCTACAATAAAAGACCACGGTGTACATCAATATGCAAGAAACAGTCCGAACAGTTGATAGGGCCTGCCTCTTCCTCCTCCTCCTCACCATGTTTCACTAAATGACCGACCGTTGAAGGAAAGGGCAGAAATGGTCCCTGAGGTCACCTCAAGGTCACTTCTTGTCTGCACCTTCTGACGCCTCTGACGCTGCTGTTAAGTACTGGGAGAGCTGCTGTTTCCCAGTGTGGCATCACCCCGGCCAAACAAGAGTCAGAGTGGAGGTGTAGCTATAAATCTTTTTCCTTTAACCAATTTCATGCTGTAAGAAGTGACTACTCCCTACATTTGGGAACTTGTGAACTGGAAAAGACTTGAATGCAACTCCACAAACTTCATTGCTTACCCTTAAGACACTGTGATCCCCCCCTTAAAATGGTCACTGTAGCCCGAGGCTTATTTAAGGTGAGTGTAGTAAGCAATTAAACACTTGAAATCAGTCTCAGAACACATATGATATTTTATGATTCAATTAAAATAGTCTCTGAGGATTCTGCGCAAACCTGGATGTCGCACCTTGGCTGCAGCTTATTACCAAAGCAGTTTGGGGCAGATGTGACACTGTTTAGCGGATTTCCTTATCCTTATCTCTAGCAGGAGAACAGGCTGCTGACTTGTTCCTAGCTGATGGAAACACACCAGTGTATATGATTCATACAGAAAAAGACTGCAAACTGACGGGTGTGTTTTTGCGAAGCCACCAAAAGAGCCAGGGCAAGTATTTTAACACCTGCCTCAGGTCTGATCTCGGCCTTCATTCCCCCCCTGCCATCCCAACCTCCTCCATGGGGCCTTCAGTGATTTGTGTCTCCATCTGGGCCTGATGCCAAAGGCCTCATAGGCCTGTTCGAGTCAGGCTGGGGCAACCCTGTAACCATCCCTGCTTATTGCACAGATCTGCAGGGAGGTGTGGCTGGAAATAGCAAGGGGAAGGGGGGGGGGGCAAAACCCTAAATGCACACAAAAGGGTCTCAGAGGGACAGTTGTCATTGACATTATAGACCACCTCGGAGATGCATTGGGATGTGTCAATCAAAGCCTTGTTAGTTACACTGTGTCTGGATCAAAGAGAGTTGCACATCCCTCTGAGGCAAGATGATACAGTTTGACTTTGCAGCTCCAACTCAGTTTAGAGATCGACACTCTGGACCGTCATGCCTAACATACTCTGAAATGTTGTCTGTATTTACTGCTACTGTGCACTGCATGTGAGGGCTGATGCGGAATTGTATGTCTAAGTACCATGTTGAGTGCTTTTGCATTTAAAATCAAAATAAAGAGGAGCTTGATTGTAATCGCTGTAGTTACCTAAAGATGTTTGCTGCCTTTATCCGCACTTGTTCAGCAATATCGTAAGAGCAGAAGACTGAATAAAAAGACAGGTTGACAGGTTTTGTACCCAGTCCGAAATAAACCTGTGGAAAACCTACCTGAACCAAAACATTAATAGAGAGATTCTGAGTGGTAAAACCAAATAAACCCATAACGTCTCTTCAGACAACTATACCATGTGTGATGTCCCCACGTGTCCCTGTTGGTCTGCTGGCATTCACTGCTCCTGCTTACTGTGAATTATTTCCCCTAAAGCCAAACTGTAAAATGCATAAGGCTGCAGGTTTTCATTCTAACCAAACACTACAGCAGCCCGGAAGGAACTAATCCAAGAAGGAGCTGCTGTAGAGTCAGCCCGCAGTGAAGATCTGTAGACCCTTGAACTCTAGATGGCACATGGTTGGAGACCACTGCTTTATTCTCACTGAGGAATCCATTTTTGATACAGTAAGTACACTCTCTTTGGAGCTGGCCAGAAGTCCTCTGACTTCAGCCTTTGTCCCTTTCCCTGCAGTCCAGATGTGATCCCAGCTGGACGGGACCATTCACCATGCTGCCTCCATGTGACACACACTGCACTGGCATGCCAAGACCCTGGCCCTGTCACAACTCAGACACACACACACACACACACACACACACACACACACACACACACACACATACACACACACACACACACACACACACACACTGTGGTCCAGGGGTCACCTCCTTCCTACAGCGGTCAGGTTCCAGATGGGTTATATTTCATCCAGACCTGCCTCTCTACATCTGAGGCCAGTGGCATCCTCCAGCTTACAGGAAGCAAGTCAATGTGTGTGTGTGTGTGTGTGTGTGTGTGTGTGGGTGGGTGTTTGTGTGTGTCTGTGAAAGAGAGAGAGGACAGATTTTGTGATGGGTCCAACATGTTTTGTATGAGGCTTTCTTTCTCCCAGTTCAGCTGAAATCAACACTTAAGAGACAGAGAGAAGAGCAGGCCAGAAGATGACAGGGTTGTTAAATACTGTAAAACCACATAATTAAAGTTATTTTGTTCAAAACTGAGTAGTCTAAGCAACTGCACAAATTTGTCATTAATTTAGATGCACATACTGTGAAACTACCTTGACCAGATTTTGTCCCAATTAGACTTTTTAGAGGATTGGGTTGTAAGTCTGACTGTCCAATCGCAGCTCTTCTCTGAGCCCTGACATTACACTGAGCTCCCTAATTGGGAAAACTTGTCGAGGACATCAACTTTAGATGTTAATTAACATGGTTTAGGTGAATAAGCATGACACCTTACTGCACGCTGGGCTAAGAAAATACAGAAAGTTATTCTTAAGTGTTTCCAGTGTTATTAGTGGCTTTGGTGTTCTATCTTTATATGTTTGTAATGATAATGGCTGATTTCATTCAATGCTATTGCACTGTCTCAAGCCGATGATGTTTCACAACTTTTATATAGACTGTTGGACACAAAGCTTCTCCATTTGCTGAACTTATCAATATTTCTTTTATCAACAATGGCTCAAATGACTATGTATAATGTGAAATTTGTCATTCGTAGTGAATTCTTAACATCCCAGCAGTTCCTTAAGCTCTAAGAAGGCTTTTACACATCTTTTAGCACGTTGTTTTGGTTTTGTGGCCTGCAAGCTATGCTCACATCAACCTTGTTAGAGGGTCATCAAAACATTCTCTGGCCACCATGGATACCGACAGCAAAGTTAATGAAAATCTGGCAATTTGTTTTCAACAACCTGTGACGCACCAAAACATGATTGTGACAATAAGAAGGGTCAGAGCTCGTCCTCCGGAGACCATCACTGTTCACTGTAAAAGAATCCGTGGCAATCTAGCCATGTGGTTGAGTGTCACTGCTGAGATGTTGTGAACTGTACTAAAGTGTTGAACCGACTAATATAACAGTCTTTAGCCCTAAATGAAAAAAGCAATAAATGTGCCTACCATTTCCATTTACCAATGAAGGCTCGAGAACAGAATGTATGTATGTATAGGATGTATGTATATGCATCACTAATGTGTCAAACATACACATACATATCTCACCTGTTCCATCTTTGAGATGGACAAAAGCATCCATCCCACATTTTGTCCTTTTCATCAGCCCTCTTTTTCTGCTAACTCATTATACTCTGCCTTTTCTGCGCTGTGTGACCAGATGGTGAGGCGTCTTGCAGTCATAATGCTGTGGTAATCCCTCCTGCACATGGTGCCCTCACTCCGGTAAACACTCTTCCTATTGTTTCCTGGACTTCCTTCATACCCCGGCCCCCATGGTACCACCGTGCCCACAGCCCGCGGAGCTGGACAGGTATCACACTGAAGTAAGTCTGCCTGACATCCTCTCTACAGGTCAGGGGAAGCCTTGTGTTGTGATGACATGATGATGTACAATATGTCGGTGCTTTTGTGGGATGGTGAGAGGTTTAAAAGCTGTTCAGAGAGTCTCACAGGTGAAGGAATGGGAGGTTATGAATTAGACAGTCTAGCAATCTTTCTGTCAACCGGATCTGAAAATTGTTTGGAAAGAAAACCAGTGAACCCGTGATGAAAAGTAGCCAAAGAGTCTCCAGTTCCCATAGTTTGTCACTTTAGTCCATTTCTTTATAGATCGACACTCTTTCATCACCTTTAAAACACTCCTCTAGCAGCTGTGTCTGACTCCCACACTGAAAGATATTCTTGTAAGCTTGATGCAAGAGAAAAAAAACAACAACTTCGAGCCCACAGAAAGTATTTTGTAAGCAAATATTTCTGAACAAATGATGCTCGGCATGTCATCGGTATATTTACGATGGCTCAAAGACATGGCTGTGTGGGTCTAATTAAAAATGTGAAAGGGTTAGCAGCCTGCCGCTCGTTGCCAGCTCTTGGCAGCTCTCCTGTCAGGCAGCCAGCTGTTTAGTCCTGCCCTGAATTATTGCCAGACCCACCGCCAGGCATTGTGGGATTGGCAGGGCCGGGCGGAGAGCTATTGTGTTCAGCCACCGAAGGAAAGAGAAAAAAAAAAGGAAGGAGATGGAAAACGAAGCCTCCTTAAAGTTCCCAGAGACAGTCAGGCAGGACTTAGCAAGTGCTGCTGATGTGCCGAGAACAAACTCTGACTGACAGTAAAACTGAATTAGTGCCTCTGTTATGTTAAAGCTCTATGACATGTACGTTATGTGGACATTCAATAAAGTTTGGAGGATTTGTACATGAAGGAAAAAAACATTTTTGCAACTCTAACTCATTGCTACTGACATAATGTTTGTGTTGCTCCAATATTAATTCACAATACTATACTCCAAAACCTTCTTCACCTACTTCAGTCTATTAAAGGCCATTAAGATTTCTTTAATAATTTTCATCATAATAATGTACATCAACCTTATATTGGGTTAATGACATCGGAATATAAAGACACATGTGACATATTTGACATAGATGATACATAATAACCATATAACCTAAAAATACCATTTCAAAAGAAATGTAATAAATCCACATACACCACATGCACGTGATCTTCAGACTTCAGGTGTGACATCTCAGACATTGCATGTTATATCACATGTCAACCAACACATTTCAAATACAGGCATAAGTGGGAAACATTCCCCTAAAAAATTCAAGGCACACTGCAAAGTGAGAAGTGAATACAACAGGGCTTGTGTCTCGTGAGAATGTGTGCAGCAACATCAGGCCCCTTGTTACACCAGGAGCTACTGAAAAGGAGGGTCACTATGTCATGTTTCTGACCAAAAAAGATAATAGCAAAGAGTATAGATATGGATTTGTTTTGAAGGAATATGTGACTTAGAACAGAAAAAAAACTACTTCCATTCAGCTCTATAATTACTACTGAGGACACTGAGGTCATGTCCTGGGTGTTATTTCTAGGACTTTTTACATTTTATAGTTTTAGCTCTGATTCTAATATTTTTAGAGGAGTCAGCACATCTCTACCACAACAGACCTTTTGACAGGCGGGATTTGGAACAGCATTTAGAAATTCATATTGAGAAATATAATGTTACGCTTTATTTTATGGGTCTGTCATTTCCTGATAATTTTCTAGAGCTCTCCTGGAAAGAAGTATGAAATCTGCACGAATCAGAGGGAAAACGAAAAATAAGTTCTGAGACAGTTATTAAACCTTAATTGAGTGATTCAGTTTCAATTTTATTTAAATAAAACTTGCAGAAAATATAAGTGATTAGATAACTATGAGAAAAATTGATGATTAAATCATTTTAAAGACTATCTTTTGGGAGGTGGGCAGTTGATGACAGAAACCTGATGATAGAAAGTGTGTGTTTTTGAACATTTCACAAACCCTAAATAATAATAACAATAATAATAGTAGTAATAAATTCTAGCTGCAGATATACAAAGTCTTCCTATTGTATAATAAGAAATAATAAAGTAAAAAAAAAGGCAGATATACCCAGAATAAGGAGGTATAAATGGGCCATATGCAGTATGGGTATAGAGGTGCCTCCTCTCCTGCTGCCTGATGCTGTGATCAGCTGGAACACCCCTCCACTGTAATCTGCCTCCTGTAACAGGCCTGATCATCCACACTCCTGCCTCCCCGGGTCTCAACCTCCTCCACTCTGCTCTCTGATCATCATGCCTCCTCCGCCCCATCTCTCCCTACTTTGTTTCTGCAGAATTCATTATTGTTGCTAAGCATATAGCTCCAGAATGCATCTCACAGAGCCCAGCACTTCAAATGCACCCCCCCACCCCGCCCGTGCCACCATCCGCCGAACCCAGCCCGCTCTTTAGCTCTATGTGTTTTTCCTCTGACTTCAAATGGCGCTTTTGAGTCTCAAATTTTGAGTCGATGAAACACAACAAAAAAGGAGGAAGCTAAAAGTGACGATGTGCGCCGACAACAGCCAGCGACAACAAAGACCCCCCACCCCCTCCACCTCCTATTCCTGCTTCTTCTCCTTCCTCTTCTTCTATTATCTTGTTTCTCTAAAAGGGATGCATTTGTTTGTTCTCCTTTTGTTTTGCTCTGGAGACGTTTTCTCTTCCTCCCTCCCTCCCTCCTCCTCCTCTCCTTCCCTCTCTCTCCCTGCTCTACCTCATGCTCACTCGCTCCCTTCTTTTTGTTTTCCTCTACTCAGAGGCTCGTGGGCCAAAAGCTCATAATCATTTCAAAGGTCCTTTAAATATATAATAAGAGTTCTGCATTGTGATAAACAACATGTCACAGGGAGAACATCAACATGGCTTCCTGTGCACGTACATGCACGTACATGCACATACACACAGACACACACACACACACTCACACTAAGCTAGGCGCTGTGTGACCTGTGCATTTTCCCCCTTTGTTTCTCGCTCACTTTTGTCCTTCTGTTGTTCCTCTAAGTCTGGATTGAGAAGAGATGAGCGTGCACAATACAAATGTGTTCTTTTGGTCCAATCGCAGAGCAAATAATAGTAAGAAAACACTTGATACACACAGGGAGCGGAATGAGATGAGCATTACTAAATGTTTCATCAAAAAGCTTACACATTATTTATAAAAGCTCACATGACGGTATTGTTAATATCCTTCACTTCAATAGTCAGACGCATTCATTTTGTTAGACTGAGCTGTTAAATCAAAGGAACCAGACCATTTAAAGTCCAACTCAAATCACAAGTCGTGGTCAGTTTTTGTCACAAGTTATGCCAAACTGATGCTTTTCATTTATTAATATGTTTTCATGTCCAAAAAGGTTTTTGGAGATGTATCAGAAATGCTCCTTTAGCCTCTAAGGTGGGTGGGCTGGTGTCCATGTTGCTGGCAGGGGCCCAGAAGAACAGCACGGACAAACGCTTGCTGCTGCCGTGCCGCTTACCGCAGCATACAAGCTAAGAACAGAATGAATGTTCAGCAGACCTTTTCCACAGCAGACATTTTGACTTGTAAAGCACGGCTCAGGTGTTATCATTAACAACGGCTCGGTCCCAGTAAGTCGTGACACAGTGGCGCTTTAGCATGAACAATAGCAGGACCCTGAAACTGAAGCAGCTAAATGGAATTCAGCCGTCATTGGTTTTATTATTTACACCTGTGCTTTTCCTCCTGTCACGTGTCTTTTTGGGCTACAGCTAACCAGCAAATGAGCCGTCCAGCCTGCATACTGACGTTAGAAGAGGACTTCTTCTATTGGATGTATGTTTGTAGTTTAGCTAGAAGGCTAATGTGTGCTGCCGCTGTCTCTGTTAGTTACGGCCTGCTGAGTAAAGAGTTGTTCAGCCGTGTGTGTGTGTGTGTGTGTGTGTGTGTGTGTGGCCCGGCCGGCCCTGGCCTCTCACCTGAGCGTTATCGTACTAACCCTCCATAAAGCTGTTAAAACTGTTTTGCGCAACCAAAGTGTGTTGAGGATACATGCAAAAAATAAACACGACCTGTGAAGGAAATATGATTGAGTGGCACTTTTTCTACCAAACTTTAGGCATTCATTTTTATATGATATGAAAGAAGTACAGTAAGCAACACATTCCCAGCCTAGATGACTAAACACAGTTGAAGGTATGCTTACTTCTCACTGGAGTTTTTACAGCCAGGAGAAATATCCTTCAGCAAAATTCACTGCAGTATCAGGAAACACTGTAATTAAAACTGAGTGCCACTGATTAAATGTTGACTAAAACAAAGCAAAAAAAGAGACTAAAATGTGACTTTAAACCAACTAAATTTTTCAGCTAAATTTCAACTGAATTAAAAATTCTTCTCTTGCATTTTCCCAGGGTTTTTGTCTTCCTAAAGTTCTTTTTGCCAAACATTGCATTAATCCCTCTTTTTTCCAAACGAGTAACCCAGCCAGCACATGTAGCTTCAAAGTGTTCATGTGCCTGGTGGGTGTCACCCTCCACCTAAATGTTAGGCTAACATTTCGGAGCTGCCTGACACTGTTTGCATGTAAACACGCTGCAGAGAGGCAGCTTTTTCTCTCCAGAAAGATGGTGTTTGGAGGAAATTGAGAAGCTCACCCCTGGCACTGCTTCTCCCCATAAATCTTTTAGCGTGTGCCTCTTGGCTAAATGACTTTGTACAGACAAAATTTAACCTCGATCCCGCCCTGCAAGCTGTGAGAGTGGAGAGAGCTTGACGGCGTAGAAGAAACAAATGGAGGAGAAATTCAACTAAAGGGAGCCAGTTTGTCTTGTTTTGTGCTGTATGCTCACATGTTTTTGGTGAAAAAAGAGAAAAAATTTAACCTTTGGAGTAGATTTTTGGTTGTAAAAAGCAGAAGCATAACACAGCTATTAACATCCCCTCAAAGGCAAAATGAGCAGTTCTTTGCCATTTTTGAGCAGGAAATAACTTTATTACAAGAAAAGAAAAGGTTGGTGCACAGAGAAGCCTTGGGAAAGCAAAGTGATTCAACATGTTATCATTTCCTGCATGGCATCACGTTAACACTCCAGTCAAATAACACACCTAATCCATCTATTGAAGGGTGACAGCTCTGGTCTTGGTCAAACTGGAGCTGGAAAGGTAATAGTAATAGTTTAATTTTCTCCCTCTTGAAATATCAATGTAACTATTTTTCTAAATGGATTGAAGAGGTTTTGAATATTATGACACTAAATTCATGTGTTTTCTCTGAAAAGAAAAACGTTCTTCAGCCACTCTATTTAAAGCCTTTAAGAGTTTTGGTGTGGATGGCGTTCCCTCACTCTGCCCATCAAACATTCACAAAGTGAGGCAATACCATAGACTTTAAATAAGGAGTGGATGTAGCCACCGTGCTGTCACCCATTGGTTTGTGGACTACCATTTTGAAGCCTCCAGTTTGGCATTTTGACGTGGTGTAAACCTTTAAGGCAATGCCTTTCTATGCATAACTTTAAGCCTTAATATACTTTAAACGGGTGATTTGTATAAAAAGTCACCCCCCATATTGTTTTTTGCTATAATTATCAAAACCGTTTTTTGTACCAGGCTGGACACACATATTGGGTTTTTAACACGGGGGTGTATGGGGATTGAAGTGCTTTTGGAGCCTCAAGTGGCCATTCTAAGAGAATATTAACTGTATATAGATTCAAGTTTTGTTTTTTAAACCTGAAAATATGCTTAGGAGGCACTGCTTTTTTGTGTACTCCACCAGTAGGCCAGCCTGTACTGTATGCTGATGTATGTTGCCTGAGCTGGACAGTCAGAGGACACCAAACTGAAGCTGTGACTGTGAGTTTGACGAGTGATGGGGATTTATGCTCACATCTCCTGTGCAAATGTTAGGAGAAAGTTTGCGGATTGAATTAATGCATCAGTACTGTAGGTGGCTATGTATTCTTTCAACCATCCAGTTTCACTTTTAGGTGGAAGAAAAGAGTGAACTTGTTCATCCCTGATTGTAGGAGCAGGCATACAGATCTCTTCAGAGGTTCAGGACCGAAAATCTCAGTTATGTTATGGCACAACACTTTTAACATCATGCAAGCAAGGGGCGGCCGTGGCTTAAGGGGCGGCCGTGGCTCAGTGGTAGAGTGGGGTCGTCCAATAACCCAAGGTTAGAGGTTCGATCCCTGCTCTCCCTCCCAAAGATTGGTGGACTGACAGCTGGTGGGGTGGCAGCCCACCTACTTGCCATGGCCGAGGTGCCCTTGAGCAAGGCACCGCACCCCCAATTGCTCCCCGGGCGCTGTGAACTGCTGCCCACTGCTCCAGTGTGAATATGGCACCTGTCTCTTTGTGTGACCCTGTGCATGTGCATGTGTGTGTTCGTACAGGTGCCACTGGATGGGTTAAATGCGGAGAAATAATTTCACACTTGGGTGATAAATAAAGTTAAATAAAAAAATAAATAAATAAAATAAAAAAAGCATTCACAACCTTTTGCAGTTAGAGGTGGTGAACATCAAATTTGATGTTTTAGTATATCCAAGTTTTAATGAAGAAATACTGTAGATCATAAACAACATTCCTAAATGTACCAAGTGATAGGACTGCATCATGCCTGATATGATTCTTTCATGATATTACTAGATATTATGCCAACTGCTTTCTTTTCTTGTATTTGTAAAGAAAGCAGTTGGTAGCAGATGTTTACTTTGTGTATCATCTATACATCTACTATCTTTTTAGTATTTCTGGCCTGATCAAGACCCTGTGAGGTCAAATGCAGTCAGTGTTTTAAACCATTGTCCCTGACTGAGTACAAGCTTTCTATAGAACTTTCTCCCTGAGAGCGCCCCGAAGAAAATGTTCTTTTTGTGAGCTGTTTTTGCATCTTCAAGAGCATCTGGACGTACTGCATGTTGAACTGCAGGAGCACTTTGCCTGTGCATTGTTTGTGTGATATTTCTTCTCACTTCTAGATTCAGAGTTGAACCTCTCCCTTTCCAGTCAGCCTGTGAAAGGTCATGACCCCTAACGCTGCCTGTATTTGACAATCTTCACCACGCATACAAAGACAATGGTAGACATGGACACACAAACACACACACACACACACACCCGCCCCTCATGAACCCCGACATCTCTTCCCCATCTCCACTTTGATTTCATTGCGTGCATCTAAAGCAGAGATGTTGCTCTTTTTTTCATAATTTATCCGCTCCTCTTTATTGTGTCGTTTGTTGCTCGCTGCTTGTCAGAAGAGAAGACGGAAAAAAAAAGAAACGGGTAAAGGATATCTTCCTTCATCTTTAATCCTGTCTTAAGGAATCAAGAAAGCACATCTAAGCTAAGATTCATCACTGGATTCAAAGAGATCTGTGAAAACAAAAGGAAACTGTCAAAACCACACCCCATCATCTGGAGAAGTCTCTGGATAGGGCCAGGTTGTTCTTAAAGGCAGGCCACTCACAGGTTTACTTTTTATTATCCTGCTTTTAAAATCTATTGTTATCTAGTCTACACTGAGGCTTCTATCCACAGTACAGTGTTACTGCTCTGGTGGGTCTGTACAGTTGGAGTAAATAGAGCATATTCCGAAAGATTTGTTTCATTAGCCTATTTTAACATCCATCCACAGAATATTCTTCATGTAGATAACTGGCAAAATGTAGACTCTATGATATCCATGACATCCAATTATTTCCAGCAGTTCCAACTGAGTTTATGAGCAGATGCGATCTCACATAAGAAAGTAAAGCGATTCTCTTCAGACTCACTATTTTGTAATATATAGAGGCAGAGACACACATTTCTCCACCCACAGGACCAACAGATTCTGAAAGTGAAATGATTTCAATTGTTAAATGTTTCATCATGTTTCTACTCAGTGTAATGTTTAGCTTCTGCTTATCATTAGTGGTGAGTACAACAGGATCTTACAGGGGTACATACTGTCCTCATCAGCGTGTGTTTCCAGGTGTTTCCAGGTGTTGGGGAGTTCTACTGCATATGTTTTAAAAGTAGTATAAAGCCTGTGTGCAGACTGATAAATGTCCTCAGGTGATGTCACTTGAGTCAGCGTCGGATGGGGCTGAGGACTTCGTGTTAGAAAAGTTACAGAATGTGTTGGTGTGGAGTCAGACCTCTGCAGGCCGCTGCTCATCCCTGAGAGGCTGCAGGCTCCAGGACACATCAGCTGCTACCACCACAACACACCTCAACCTCACACTCAACTGCCGGCGATTGAGTTGCATTGTGGGTAATGTAGGCACCAGGTTTTAAAAAAGATGATATCTGCAGCATCAATTTGGATTGTTTTTTTTAACTGTTAGAAGAGTCACATGATAAATCAGTGGAGGACTCTGACCAAAAACCTTGGGACTTATAATTAACTTTTCTCATTTAATTTGTATATTTTATGTCCCCTTGGTTGTCCCCTTGACTTTTTGTAGAAGAACCAGGTATTTTCTCACCCAGTTGTATCCTTTATTCTTACTATTAAAGCAGGAGAGTCACTAAACATTGTCTTTGCAGAAAACAGACAGGAACCATTTATTCCTAAAACAACTCCTCCTACTTTGAAACTCCATAGCAGTAGAATATGCAGGGTTTGGGAAAGTGGGTACAAAGAATTCACATCTAACTAACTGCATATCCCATGATATACTGAAGATATATTGTTTATTTATATTTAACCAATGTAACAAAGACATTAGTTGCATATCCCTTGAACAGCTGGCCTTTGGGAGCTACTGTACACGTTTTTCACACTAAAGTAAAGATAGACTGCGGATGTTAATTTGAATCGTTTTTGCTAAAGGTTTGCTCAGCCAGCAGTGAGTTTGAAGAGCAAATGTCAACCTGGAAAGAACAAGCGTTAGCTCAGCCTTCCAAGAATTTACAGAGAACACAGTCTTGTAGCGGGTTGGGCTGGCACTTGAGGTGGTGCTGTTGATGTGCATGTGTGTGTGTGTGTAAAGTGATGGTCTGCAGTCTGGCCAGGGTTTGTGGTTGGAGGCTACAACCGATTTCCCCTGTGGCCTCTGGACCCTCTCACCCTCACACAGATGTTGTTGACAAGTCTTCTGGGTGTTTTTAGTGGGAAATAGCAGGTTTTGTCTTCAGGTGGATGGTGAGCTTCCCGACACACCACAACACTTTCATCCAGTTTAAAATCTCAAAGTGTGCTGCAGATCTCAGTGTGCCTGATGATGCTTCAGTGCAGAGTGAGCAGTCCAACCAGCCTCAGTCACTTACTCACCTCGTCCACTGTGTGTGCGTCTCTCTGACATCAACTAAACATCTAGCTACTCATCATGTCTCAGTCTAAACTGTACGCTCAGAAATACAGAAAGGAGCGGGATCAAACCCTGAATTCAAAGGCTGGTTGAAGCCGTTTATTGAAGATGATACCCTGGTGTACTGCCTCTATTGTAAGGCTGACTTCTACGCCAAACTTTGTGATATAAAAAAACACGACAACTCAAAACATGCTCAAAAGATAAAGCCTTATAACAGTTCCACACAAAGCAAGCTGCCATTAATGAGAAAAAAAAGGCTGAAGCCACAACGTTATTCCTCTCTCCTACAGCGGCCATTACAATTATGCAAATTAGGTGATGGCGTCATTCAGCGACTTCTAGAGACTTTTAGGATGGCCAATACCTACTGAGGAGTTGGCAACACTGTAAACATGGAGGGGACTCCAGGGAAATGCAAGAACGTGAACAAGTCTCGGTTCTCTTGGATTGTGGAAAAGGACGAGGCACTGGTGGAGTTGTGTGGTGAACAAGAGTCCCGCTTTGACGTAAAACGGAGCGACTTGCGAGCTCACGTCAGCTCACCGTCTGTGTCCGGGCTCCAGGCAGGACTGTGGTCAGCTAGCTAGCTAAAGCAGTATCGCATACTCACGGTTGATTTCGAGGGCTGCAGCAAATTCTGTCCACTGCTTTCCCTCTGCACGCGATCACTAGTGCAAATGGGAGGAAACATCAAATAGGCACTCTTGTTCACTCCACAACTCTAGGCTCTATATGTATCAGTTTTTTCTATACATTTCCACCAGGAGTAGGATGGGAAATAATCACAAAAGGAATTTAGTTGTAGTCCTGAAAATAGTGCTCCTGCAAGATACCTTTGCAAAATCTTATAATCTGTGATTAAAAACTCTTTAGATGTGAGAGGGTGTCAGACTTTAATCTTTTAAAAAGTATTTTCAAGGTGTTTTCAGCAGAACGTATTTTTCCCAAAATGGACTTAATTGCTGTTGTAAGCATGAATGAAACAATGTAAATTCTAATATTTTTTACAGCAGTGGTTACTAACTGGTGGGTCCACATCAGGACCACGAAAAAAAAATCGTATTATGCAGTGAAACACTGGAGCCCTGTTGTAACCTAGCTTGGAAACAACTTCTCTTTGTTATTTTCAGTGCTGCAGCTTCTTTTTTGACCTGTTCTTATTTGATCTGTTTATATTTTATGCTATAAAAATAATTTTAGTAGCCTGACTGAGCCAGAATTAGTTGTAACTGCTTGTGCAGAGTAGAGCAGAGCTTCTAACTTCAAACAGCTTATTTCATTGAGCTTTAAGAAATTGTACTTAAGTAATTTAAATAAAAGGTAATGGGTGTTGGTCATTGTTTGGACCGTGACCTGATGTCTAAGAAAGAATTTGCCCTGACACACACACAGCGTGTGTGTTTGCGGTGTGCAGAGGTATGCGGCTGGCTGCTGGCGGAGTGTCGGTGGGTCTGCGACTTCACAGGGATTCCAGTGAAAGGTTTTAATTAGCTGCTGACTCGGGTCTTGGCAGCCGGTGTGGAGATGCTTATTGAGGACCATAAATCTGAGGCAACGAGGACGGGGCCACACCCCGGGGCCCTGCAGACACCCGGCCGTCCCAGCCATCCACACCTCTCTACACTACGGACCACCAGTGCCAGCTCTGATAGGGACACACTGCACTTTCTCCAGCTTTCACACACATGCACATACGTATTAATTTACACAGGGGTTCTATGAAACTGCCGTTTTTGCATCAGCACATGTTGATTTGCAACTTTAACTTTAAAGCAAATCGTTAGTTACATACCTTAACTCCATATTCTATGAGTGTAGGTGTAGCCCTCTACAAGCTGTCGCTATTGGGTTTATCTTTGTGCTGTCCTGAAGAGTTTTCTTTCCTGCAACTGTACACTGTACAGTTCCCTTTCTCAGGTCCTCATATACAGTATATAACAATGTCAGGACCTGAACTCTGCTCCCAAAAGCCAGTATTTGATGCTGTCAGTCAGTGCCTACTGTGAGGTCCACAAGCAGATAACATACACCAGTTCACATCCCCATAAATATGAAGCGCACCGGCTGTGCCGTGGATAGAGGGCCGTCCACACCAAGAACCATAACTATAAAGATAACTATAACGATGTGCGCATTCACACTTGAATGATAACATTCTGTAAACAGTGGCGCCAAGCACGCGCTGCGCGCTCCAGCTGTGGTGGCAGCTTAGGAAACTTGATTTACAGATATAATGGCTCTGGCAGGCAGGCATCCATCTAAAAAGTGTTTCCTAAATTCCATCAATCAGCTTACATAAGAGAAGTCCGGACGCAATGTGATGTGCGGCTGCTCACTGTCCATAGTTCTGAAACATCTGTTGCTGCTGCACAGCATTACATAAAATGTATGCACATTTAGAGTAAATGCATAATGAGTTGGTACATTTACAGATTGACTGGTAATTCTGCACAAAGACCGTTTTCCCAAATGAACCTTAATAAACACAAAACAGTGGCGGTCAGAATAAAATCACTTGGTACGGAGTCCTGTGGTCTAAGTTTTTCAATAACTGACCCTTTGAAGATCGCATTACGTAAGTCCATCCTCCTATCCTTTTGTAGATGATAATACATTCGGATGGATTTTGATTGGCCGGCAGTGTCACCAAATCGCTCTGGAAGTGATACCAACGATATCGTTCGCCACTCTCGTTGTTGTTAAATTGTGGTGTGGACTCCGTCATCCTCTAGAAAGATTTTTTAAAACAATATATTTATAGTTATCTTTATAGTTATTGTTTTTGATGTGGATGGCCCTTAACATCATGTCAGCCCTGTGTGTAAAAAGGGGCTGAGTGATATAGCCTAACACTACTTCCATATGGGACGTTGATTACTTACTATAACAGTCCCCCATGCAGCCCACTAATCAGTGGTCGGTGCCGTCCACCTTGAGGACTGGACACTGGAGATCTCTTTTTTTCCTGGATGGGAAAATGTAGCCTCTGTAAAAGGCTGGAGCTCTGTAAGGCTAGGCCACAGACGAGGACATTTGGCCGGGAGCTCCTGGTCGTAAATGTCACCACCATCACGATGCCCCTCAGATGCCGCCTTCTCAATGATGCCTGGCAAGTCCTGGAAGATTCCTTTAATGGCATGCATATGGCTGGCAGACTGACGTGGAGGAGGAGCTTCTGTCCACAGCGGGGACGGGGAGAGCTGCAGAAGAAGGGCGCCGCCCTCCTAATCAGGCTCCAGGTGTCCCATTGGGGAGAGCTCCTGGCTGAGGCATCCGCCTGCCGCTGCAGCTCCTCCGCAAGCAAGCATGCACAGAATTGGCAGTTTGGCCTATGTTATTGTTTAAAGGAGATTCCCAGCTGTGTCAGAGGTTAAGTTCATCCTTTTCCACAAACTGTTTTCTTGATGCTCGTTGTTCGTACAGGTACTAAACGTACATGAATGTTGTGTGACTCTGATATTATCTGTGAGGGACCTCAGGGTGGGAGGAGGGCGTGAAGTATTGTATCCAATGTGTTTTACTCTGTATGTTAATATTTGTTTTCACCTTTAAGACCAATGATTTGACAGGCCTTAGCAGGGATCATGAAGTACCAGCAGGCAGACAGATGACATGCCCAGTGCTGTAGTGAAATTACTTTACTGTATCGGTTGCTGATTCTTTATGGTCAGGGCTGGCGTAGGCAGCCATGTGCCACTAAATGTTTCATTTTGTTCAGTGGAAGCCGAATGCCGATGAAAATTCACTGTGCATCATTACGACAGCATTTCAGGTGGCGTTCGTCCTCCTCCTGAGCAGACGAGGAAGCTTCATCTGGCAGACTGAGGCACAGGGCCATTAGCATGCTTATGAACTTTCACACTGTCTTAATTCTCAGATTAAACACCTGCCTCATTCTGCTGCTGCAGTGTTTCTCTCTCTTTCTCCATCTCTCTCTCTCTCTCTCTCTCTCTCTCTCTCTCTCTTTTTCTCTCTCTCTCTCTGTGTTTCATAACTTTTTTCCTCTCTTCCCCTCTTTTTCTCTTTGGTTTTTAACTTCCCTTTGTCCTCCCACTTTAACAGGAAAACTGAATATATTTACCTCTCATCTTTTTATGTGTTTTAGTTATAGTACATTGAGTGATGTAAAAAAAAATAAAAGCTGTGGTTGTGATCTGAAGTAGGGCTTTAGTGACTTAGCTGTAACTTCTACATAAAACAAGTGTGCATCATTACATTGACAAACGTAATAATTAATGATTATTTAACATCATAAACAGGGCACCACCCTTGCAACAGGGAAATTGATGGCCATATTGATTGACCTAGTCTCATCAGTCTCATAAAATGTACTAAACTATCAAGTTGAAACTGATTAATAATCAAATTTACTAAACAACTAAAATTACCATATCAAATAGTTGAGTTCAGTTTAAATGACTTATCTTACATATTTGTCAGTTGTATCTAAGAGAGTGAAAGAGATGGGCAGAAACACACACACACACACAAGCAGACAGAGACAGAAAGTGGTCAAAAATCAGCTCTACGTGTGATTAGAAAAGAGCAGAGGAGCAGAAACGCTTGCTGACCAGTGCGGAGAAATGCTTCTAGTGTAAACAGCCAGACTGCTGCTTGCCTCACAGCACTTCCACCTCCTGAACTACTGAAGAGGAGTCATGCAGAGTTGTACACGGCCAAAACACATGCACATGGCACATGGACATAGTTCACTTTTACCGTAACTTAGTTTATATCCTGATATAAAATTGAATGATTTCAGCGTGGCAAGTGCAGCAGAGACAGATACAGATAAGTTTGAAATGTACAGAAGAAGGTTGTCCACATAAAGAGAGACCCTCTCTTCTTTGCCAATCTTGGTTATCCCAATGATGTGAGGGTTAGAGTGAAGCGCCTCAATAGATCAGGAGAGATGATGGATGGAAGTGTAGACTTAAGGCATTTTGATCGTCACTTTTAGACTAACAAAGTAATGATAATATCCCCAACATGATTGTGGGGTTAGTCAGTTAGTGTGGAGAAGGCTTTGAAACAGGGTTTAGTTGTTCATGTAGGGAGATATAATTCACAGAACTTTTTATTGGACTGAATAAATTGAAATATGAAGAATCATGATCATGGAGACCAGAGAGGGTTTGTTAATGAACAGAGGCAGGGAGGGTAAGAGTTGAATTCATAAAGATGAATTGTGGTGGCGTGTAAATAATTAGAGAATAAACAAAGATAGTCACGAAGTTCCCAGGGCCCAAGGTAACATGTTCAAATTGCTTGTGAAAAGCAGTTAATTTTTGCTAAATTCATCATATTTATGAAAATACTTATTGTGAATGCTTTTATGGCCACCATCATATTCTTTTTCCCTTCTCCGCAGTCCAAAGGACTTGAGTATTTAAGGACATTAAAACAGATGTTGTAGGAACAGGGCTGGATTAACCTGCTTGGGGGCCCCGAGGCAAACCAGAGCTCATGGGCCTGTTAACCCCCTCTTCCTCCCACTGCTGGGGCCCCTGGAGTTCTGGGGCAGTTACCCACTTCACGTGGTTGGTTGATAGTCCAGCATTGTGTGCAATGAAGGAATAAGTAAAACCCACAGTGTTCACTGTGGGTTTTACTTATTACTTACTTATTCCTTCGTTCTTACTTTTGTGTTTCATTTTCCTTTTTTTTTTAGCTCAAGCTGGCCAATCGTCTTCCTTTCTTTCAC
The DNA here is from genome assembly GCA_031216445.1 of Lateolabrax maculatus. Lineage (NCBI taxonomy): Eukaryota > Metazoa > Chordata > Actinopteri > Acropomatiformes > Lateolabracidae > Lateolabrax > Lateolabrax maculatus. The sequence continues at coordinate 3,600,709 of CM062205.1, forward strand.
TATTTCCAACTTTTGGAGCGTTTCATGTCCTCCCCACTCTGCTGCCCCCCATGAGCTCAGCTTCCCCCTACTAGCGACACCAGATGCCAGTCAAAGGCATGCCAGTCAGCTGCCCCCCTCTCCAACACATCCTAAATACCCAATAGGGCTCCAAAAATAATTACATTTAAATAATCAATCTATAATTATATAAAATAAAGAAAGGGGATGCAAATGTTCTTTTTAGCATTTTTTTTTTTTGCTTCATAAATAACTTAAAATGACTAATCATTCATCAAAGTTAGACTTGATTGATTTCTGTTGATTAAGTAATAAATTCATTGTTTCAGCACAAAACTTAAGCTCATGAAATAATTTCCTGAGTATCACAAAAAAACAAAATGAAACAGAGTTGGTAACTGGCAACTTTTAAAATATCTGATTCTGACTTTGCTGTATGATTTTGATGAATAAGAAAAGCTGATTGGCACATTTTTATACCATTTCATCAATATCACAAAAGTTGTCTCATGCTTTTTATTCTGGTTCAATTTCATTGTACACAGGCTGTCAAGAATGTCAGTTCTTTCAGTTCACTTGTCACAGATGTCAAATTTCTCTCCAGCACTACCTCAAACATTTATACCTGCTGCCAGCCCCATGTGTATCCCATATCTCCATGGCGACTATACTGTATTGAAAAATAAAATATGACCAACATTAGCTGACAGTAAAGAACGAGAACAATATGCCAAAAGACTGCTTTCACTTTTGTGCTGCTAGAATTTTTTTATGTTCAGTCTGTTGATTTTATTCAACCCAGCTGACAGAAAGGAACCTAATTCCTGTTATTTTTTGTTTATTGCTCTACAGCAGCTACATGCTTTTTCAATGCATTATCTTTCCTCTGTCCCTCTACAGTCAGGCCTCCACCCTGAGCTGCCTTATAGAGTCCACTCTTTTTAATCATTCTCTGTGCTAATGCTGTATTTCTTTCTCTCCATGGTGTAAAAATCATTACATGGGTCTGCTGTCTATTAGATCCCTGCTAATTAAAGAAAAGGTCACAGAGAGCAGCAGAGACGCCACAGAGAGAAACACTGAACCTTCATGCCATGAGATAACACTGACACACATTACTGTACTAAGTGCTGGGGCATATACTGTATATTTTCCTGGGTGTCCCAAGCCAGCCTGTGACCTTTGTTGTGAATACTTTATATGGAATTCAGCACAGACTTGGAGTTTCCCAGGATAGTCTTAATGCTGATGCTATAAGGTTTTTAGCCATGTTAGTGGCAAGTGGCATTGTTGGTCGGTCCACCACTCTGGTCCAGATTGAAATATCTCAACAACTCCTGGGTGGATTCTGGTGAAATTTTCAGACAGACATTCGTGGTTCCGAAATGATTTATCCTCATGACTTTGGTGATCCTCTGTCTCTTACTCTAGTGCCACCGGCAGGTTGACATATTTGATTTTTAATGAAATATGTTGAGAACTGTTGGGTCGATTGCCATGACATTTGGTACAGATATCCATGTTTCCTAGAAGTTGAATCTTAGTGATTTTGGCAATCCCCTAACCTTTCCTCTCGCGCCACCAGCAGATTAAAGCTTTCCCATTTTCACTGAAATATCTCAACATCTTCTACAATGATGCCGCAAACGTCTTTGTTTGGATGATACATATGTATGTTATTACCTTGAATGACACCATTTTTTCAACTGGTTCAATGCCAGTCGTTTTAAAATGATTTATTCAACAATATCTGCACATGGCAACTACGGTGTGGTTAATGTTAGGCAACTAAGACACAGTTACATTAGGTAAAGACTGTGGTTAAAACAAAAAAAGAAAAAAAGTGTGTGTCTGCAATGGGACATGAACTTCTCCTACATGAAGGATGGATCCATCCACCACCCTGCTCTCCACGCCCTTACTTTCTGCTTCACAACATTATCGGCACACTACTTCCTGCATTAGCATGAGGTGGCATTGGACATAAATCGTGCACTGCAGAATTGTCCAATAGGAACGTAATTCTTAGAAATTCCTATAGATTTGCCAACTATAGAACATTGAATAACACATATATGTCAAGTATATGTTTGTAGAATCACTCTAATTATAGATATAAGGACACACACAGACTGAACCTTTTAATGCCACAGATGGTTGAACATCCTTGCTTGGACTGTGCTGTTTGAGGCAGACAAAACCTGACAAAACCATCTCCTCCATCCCTGCATTACTCCTCTCCAGCATTTGACTCACAGTCCATCATTCACGGAATGACTCCCCCGACTCAAACACTGCAGCCCCAGACTCCATAAAAACTGAGACACCCTGCTATACAATATACATGTGTATGTTTTCTGATGGTAGACTACAGTAGATTTTGTTATCACCTTAAATCAGTTCAACAGAGCCTCTTTAAAAAGGACAATATGTTAGAGAATAAAAAATAAACGTCAAGAGGGAGGCATCCTGACAGAGGAATGACAGATTTGGTCTGTATGTGAAAGCCCCACCTAGGACGCCTGGCAGGCAGTAATGCTGTGAGCGAAGGCAAACCTCATAAAAGGAGTGGCGTGCGAGGGAGATGGGCTCCGTTGCCTGCGGGGGACTAATGGCAGCCGAGAGGCAGCAAAGCCTGAAATAAGGAGATACTAAAATTCATGAAAAGAATCAGCCATCCAGCCTGATTACCACTCTCACAGAGGAGGAGGTGAGAGAAAATGTATGACAGCAAAATAGATTTTAAAGGAGATGTGAGACACACATTCAGCAATAAATGAAAAGCATCGGATAGTTTCCTCCTCTTCCTTCAGTGGAACAAGAAGTTCTGTGGGGACGTAACTTCACCTTGTGGTCTTAAACTAATAGGCCCACAGCTTTTTAAGGAAATAGTTAAAGATATGGAGAACACACAGACTGGAAGCAAGAAGAAACTTCTAGCCTATAGTTCCATCAAAAGTACATCTTACCACAGCATGTTTCCACACTGGGTCCAGATGCTCAAATTCAATACTGCTGGTTTGTTTGCACTCCCAACTGTACGTTGTATCCATTGTATGCCACGTATAGTTGACAATACCATACGTCACCTTGTGATATAGGAGACGTATGGTATTGTGAACTACACAGGCACACACAGAGCCTCCAAGCTCTGCAAATAGTATTTCAATATTTTTAGTATTTAGTAGTAGTATTTCAGAGTTTTGACCATTTTTTGGTATTTCCGTCACTCCAAATTTCACACACTCAGGTTGAAAAAAAAAACCTCTCCAATTGGTCAAAAGTGTGAAAATGCAATGTGTGAACTAGCACGCTAGTCTGAAATACATTCAGTGGTCACTGTGTTTCTGCCAATCCTAACAAAGGAGGAAGAATTTTCTATGCTACTTGCGACTGCGTGAGAATCCAAACTCAAGGCACCAAAGTTTCAAAGCATGTGCTGTAGCTATTCGCAAACATAAACAGGAAATGGTCAGAAGTTTGGAAAAATCTTAAGGTATGGCCACACTCTGACTTATGAACATTTGCTCTATCCCATTCACTTCAGGTCAAGCCTAAACGTCTGGCTAACTCAAGAATCTGTTCCCTGTTTTGACGTGATCTCCTGGCCTACCTTGGTGGACTCTCAGGTTAGAGTTCACCTTTCTTTCAACACTGATGTGTGGATTTACCTATGCCAAATAACAAGGCACTGTGTTTAAAATAGGGGAAGTCATTGACCATCACCCTGTTTAATACGGTATAACCAGACTCTAAACACCAGAATCGCTCTGACAGACTGTTCACACTTTGTGATCGCTCTGCTTGATTTATTACCCACACTGGAACCGTGATATAACATCTTTTTTTGGGGGTAGAGTGCAGGGAAATTTCATTGTACACAAGGCTAATGACTTTACATCTAGTGCTTAGCTCGTGGTGAAATCACTGAATTCATTCATATGTAATTTACTATGTATAATTTTAGTTAGACCGGCCATCTTTTGGGAACATTAACAGTGTATTTCACTGCATTTGAACAGTGCAGCTAATCATCCCATAAACACCAATGAACAGAGCTAAGTTAGGCCAAGCATGTCGTTTTGAACTTCATGGAGATACAAAAAGACTCTGGGTTAGTACTGTAGGAAAACAGACAACTCATCTGAAAGCGAACTTTACATTTATTCATTGTTTTTATCTAATGCATAATAATACAAATATACATATATTGTTTTTTGCTGCTAAACTTGGTATATATAATACAAAGTGAACCGTGGAAGAATGTCAACCTGAGAGCATAAGTGAGTTTAATGACAACACTTCAACATGATCTGACCCGCTCATTTAAAAAGCCATGACGAGCTGTTTGGTTAATCAGTCGATTAGTCCCGAACTATAATACTCTATTTATCAAGTGGCCGGGGCTCCAAGCTCACCTCACGCTCTGCTTCCATCTGATCCTGGCGCAGGGATCCGCTGTTTGGCAAGAGAGGGCCTATAAATAAAGAGAGGCCTACACAAAAGAATGTGTTAATTACTAATTAGAGAGAGAGGGACCAACTGAGTGTTTGCTGGAAAGCTACACTGCATTCATGTATGTGTGTATGTGTAGGTGCGTGGGTGTGCATTCAATGCTTGTTCTATTCTGAGCCATACACTGATGGTGCCACCAGGACTAAACACTTCAAATCAGATGGAGGAGTCAGGAGGCCATTGAACAATAATTTAAAGGTGCAATGAGTAAGATTTATGACACTAATCTATCTGTAGGTGTTAGCAGGACTGTTGACTCAGTGATGTTGACATTTCTGGCTTCCAAAACTCACATTCTGGTCCGTACACTGTTTTGGACCCCTCAGTCTGCAACCCATATATGTACACAAATACACAACAGGATAGGTGATATACTTCTTAACATCCATAAAAGCCCAAAGCCTGTAATATCTATAATACAACATTGCTGGGCTGTACAAACAGCACAGTGATTATTTCCTTATTTAGATCCGTACCAGTAGTGGGACTAAGAATGTAAAGGTTGTTCTGAGGGTGGTGCCAGAGAAAAGACATTAAAATATTGACTTGGCGGTGGCAGCCTGGTTAAGATTATGGGGTTACCAAATTTATTTTGAATCATTCTCTGGGAATCATGAATTAGAGGTCCTTGTGGGTCCACTCGGCTCTTAGTATTAGAAACCTGACCAGGAACTTGACTCCAAATTATATTCAGTTGCATCAGGTCAGGAAACCGTTGTATTGTTGCAGGCCTTTGGTCTGTGTGTCAATATGTGTAATACTCGAGTGGACCTCGTTCTGGTCGGATCATGTAGTGTGTCATAATCACCACCAGCCTGACTAATTTGCAAATGCGTATTCGCAAATGCTCGTCTGTGTTAGTCATCTTATTAAACCCGCCTCATACTAGATAAACGGTTGTCTGAATGGGAGAGGGGCCAGACTTATCTGCCAGAGCAAATGAAACATGAGCTCGCAGATTCGTCTGGTTCTCAGGCTAAATCCCCACAGCAGCATTATGGGGTTTTGAGAGAGAGTATGAACTGTAAAGTTCAGAGACAAATAACTACTAGTATTGCTACTCTTTTCCTTTGCGGATGGTTGTCAGTGTTGGTGTTCTATCTTTATATGGGTCTGGTAGATTTGACAGCATTTTGGTTTCATTATTCTTGGGTCTATTCTGATCTTGATCCCTCTCTTTTTTTACCAATAGGGTTCAGGTAGGTAGTCCATTTCTGTTGTGGGCCAAAGTGAAGGCCACTACCAAATATAAGCATACCAAACATTCACAGGCCAGTATATTAGACAGAGGCACAGTCATAACAGTCGTGACAGTCAAGGGCCAAACAGTCGACGTTGCTTTCTTTAAATCAGGACCACAATTGTTGCTAAGTAGTTGTAGTTGCCTTAAGTTAACCCAACCGAAACCAACAGCAGCAAAAAATATACAGTACAGCATTTTATAGTTTATCATTCGTGGTGCTACTTTTTAAAAGCTCCCTAGCTCTGGATACAAAGCCAGAACTTGGTATCCATAGCTGGGGATAAAAACATAACTTTATCCTTTCTTTTTTGCCAAGAATCCCACATATTCACCTTCAATTCACCTCCAACCAACTTTTCACACAACCACTGAAAAATACTGAAACTCTTGAATACAGTAAATAAGCCGTGCCACCCTGTTAACGTCAAGGATATTAGTGTCATATAAAAAGTGGGTCCTCTCTTGCTCACTTCCCAACCTGCCATTATAACTGTGGCATGAAAATATTGCCATAGCCGGTCCTCTCCTTCCCCTTCCCTTCATCTAAAAAGAATGTTTTCATAATATGAAATAATAATGCCCTGTTTGCAGCTGCCGTCGCTGCTCCATAATAGGGATGCAGAAGTGAAAGAAAAGTGGGTGAATTAAACTTTAAGGAGACGGTAGCGGAAATTTAGCGGTGTCTATTAAAACTCACATTTAAAGGAAATGTAGGGAGGGGGTGTTAAGAGGAAGAAAAAAAGACAGAGGTTTGAAATAATAGGTTTCTTCCCTCACTTTGCACTCTCCTGGTTGGCTGACTGGGTGCCAGTTTGGCGAGGCCTCGTCATTAAAGATGGCATATGCAGCCAACGGGTCCCTCAGAGTAATGCGAACTTCTGCAGCCTGTCTCCCCAGACTCACCCCCCCCCCACACACACACACCCACCCTGCTCACCCGCCCGCACGCCTTCCTCTCACTGATGTTAAAAGAAATCTTTATTGTCAGTCACATATCCTATTCACTTTGTTCACCTGCACTGACAACCCTGAGCTGTGTGTGAGAGAGAGTGTGTACAGGTGAGTGTATGCTACACATGCGTGTGTGGGTTTCACATGCACAAAAGAAGGTGTGAGGATGCAGCAGGTTTGTATGTTGCGGTGTGTACTGTATGTGTGTGCGCCCACTGCTGTAGAGTAGCCTACACCCCCCCGTACATATTCCTCCTCTTCTAGATGTCGGCATTCCTGAGTTTCTAAATGCTCCCTCATTAGCTGAAATCTGTTTGAAACCTCCAAGTGAGAGGCTGGTAACGAAGTGGTGCCGGCTCCATCCCTCTATCTCCCAACGTCTGACAGGTGGGGAGAATGAGGGGTGGGGTTGGGATTGGGAGGGGGGCTGTTTGATTTGAGGCTGAGGGGGTGACTGAGGGGAGGGTGAGAAGGAGGAAGCGAGGGAGGAAAGGATGTGGGAGGTGGACCACGGTGATGTGGAGGGGTGGGTAGTGGGGGTGGTGTCACCAACTTTGCGGAGTCTCTCCAGCCTTCATGTGTCTTGCTGCTCCTCTGTGACTGCAGCACCTCGATGGGAGAAGGATGACAAGTCCCAGTAAATTATTTATCTGGCTCAGCCACCGAGTTTGCCCCGCGCTTCATTATACCTGATTGGCTCTTTAATGGGGTGAATCATTTGAAGGCGCTGGGCCAGTTGCAGAGATGTCCTCCTGAAGAGGACGGCGAGTTTCTGATCTTTCCCAGTGTAATGGGGAGGAAGAGACCAAAGTCCAAACAGTTTTTCTTTGAAATAAGCGGCAGTGGTGTGGCGGCCGGCTGAGTTTTTAATGATGGGGCTCCTTTAGCAGAGTCTCTACTGCAAATGTGCTGGTGACAGTTTAACCAAGAGATAGTGCAAAGATAGTGCATGGATACTTGTCAATTTATTAACTGCACCCGTTATGTAAATTATTTCTTTGAGATGTGTTGCACCACTGTCAACAGTTTAAGGAAATTTCCCTGTGAATAAATTTGCTTTGAAGAACATCTTCATGCCTTGATATTAAACTACTTTACTCTTAAAATGTAGTGTGAAAGCCTTAGAAAGGCAAGTGTCAACAAAATAGCAGCAAAATAATTGCACTAAGTGCGGGAAATCTAAACTCATGGAGGACTTGTGATTGGCAACCCGTCAGTTGGAAAACTTCACAGTAATTGCTTTACTCCAGGTGAGGCAGTGGGATCAGCTACTTGTTTATGGAGATGGAAGTATCAAAATCCTCCGGGTGACGAGCTAAAAATGCCTGGCATACAATCTGCTGGCTGTCTCGTGACCCCCGACGCCAGGGCTGATAAGAGGCGGTCACGTGCGCCCGAGGAGCTACCTGGGAGTGATAGAGAGAGATTTTAGACTGCGCATCACGCAAGCAAATTGAAACTTTTGCATCTTTTCCTTATCTGCAGCTGTTTTTTTTCTCCACAGGGAAAGATAAGAGTTCATGCTTAGAAGAACTGATTATCTCCTAAAATAAACAAATATGGACAGCCATGTCTATCAAGCCATGACAAAACCTCTACCTCCACCACTCGTTTATATATATGTGTGTGTGTGTGTGTGTGTGTGTCTGTCTACTGCACTGACTCTGGGAAAAAGGAGGGGAGTGCATGTTTGGATTAGTTTGGCAACACCAAAGAACTTTAAATTAAATTCCACTTTTGAAATACACACACTGCTGTCATCAGACATGTCAAAGTGCATCAGCTGATCTTGTTTCATTTAAAAACTATTTGAAAATGAATTAGATTACTGGGTCATAGTCATCTTAATTCTTTCCAAAGTCAGGTGACTCTCATTTGATTTGGGTTAATATACCCAAGGGAATACAATTATAGAATAATTAAATTCACATTAATGAGGTATACAATGTCCACCTTTAGAAGAGTTGACTGCATTAAGAGCTTGGTTTTCTATGTGGAAAACAACTGCTACAGTGCAAACTCAAGAAAAACAAAGCAAATTTGTTTCCAATTAGTGAATAAAATAAAAAGTTACACTCTTTTTGTGATAGTGTGTTTATCTTTACAACTAAGCAGAGAGAGTTACATGAACAAGTTGAACAAAAGTGCATGTCTCCAAGAAGCTGGCTGATTTTCAATTAACCTAATGACATACAGTCAGATGCTATCTGTTTGCTACCGTTAGCTCAGGTAGCACAATGGATAAACTGTGCCCACAAAACAGACTCAACAAACAGTAGGAATTGGGACTGCATTACTGAGTCACTGTAACTCTATGACAGTGTATATCTCAGTTAGAGAAAATGGAGTGCTCTTGAAATAACCAAGCATACCTCCCTTGTCTGGCTCTTGTCAAGGCTGCTGGCAGCTTGACTCGATTTCAGCAGGAGTTCACGGTTAGAGAAATGTGACCCACCATTTCTTCCCCCTCTGTGCTGACCTTTCGCTGGGCCGGCAGGCTAATTTTTTGCTTCAATGGCCAGCAGTCGGGATGTGTCACTTAATTCAACCTGGAATGGAGACAGGTATGCACGACACAAGCGATTGAATTGAACTCTCCTCTGGTTGATCTAAGGAGCATATGGGGAGAAATGGGGGGGCTTGATTTAATTCTACAGACAGCCTCTGACATGGAAAGGGACATGATACACTTTGCTGTAAGAACATAAAGCTACATCATACTTCTTAATGTTTGGAAACACCTGTATGTGTTATGTAGGTGATTTCTGAATTAAATTTAAACAACCATGTATGTACAGCCATCAGTGACAGGGCCAGCTGGGTCTGTAAACAACATGGATGGAAAGTTAAAAAGTGAAAACGTAGCACCTAGTTCAGTAAATGCTGAGTCAGTTTTTGATCAACAACCGTAACAACAGCTTGCAGATGGTCATTTCATGCTGAGTGGTATCAGGTTTTTATTTGTGTGTTTAAAACTGCCAATGCCACAACTACTTGAAAGACCTTTGCCTAAAAACTCCATGGTCTCTATGACACTGTAACAAAGTAAGATTCCTTTTTACACATAACATGGAAGTTGCGCGGTTAACAAAGGAAGTTATCATAGCCATTAGCTCTGTTTCCCCATCCACTTTAATATAAGCCTGCTCTGCAGTGTAAACCCCTGCTTCAAAGAGGCATGGTTTGCAGACAGCTGAGACAGAAAATGATAGTAAAAACTTTGGTGAAGGTCAGCTAGCTGGGAGACCAGTGACTGACTGACTAGTGATGGCATGTTCCCAGCTAGATAGCATGTTAGCTCACCAGTACACCAGACTGGCACATATGTGTACTACACAAAGCATCCTGGCCGGGCCCAGATTTTATAGATGTCAATGCAATTTGACGTGTGTTTGGATTACAATCTTGACAAGTTTCCTGTCCTATTAAACAAAGCTTTGTTTTATAATTATGTCTCGTGATTGTTTTGCTTGAATAGGAGCATTCGCAATACTTTGATAAATTAAGGTAGATCGGAGCTGTCATTCCCCAACACAGTGGCCAGACATTGCTTATCTGGACATCTACATGATGGAATCACCAGGCAGCGTCAGGCTCAGTGTAAATAACCAACCTGTTAATAGCCAACTGTTAGAGCTGGGCCAGGCTGAGATTTAGTTGCAGAACACATGTTTACTGATGCTGCTGTTCTGTGTGACTGACTCCAGCAGCCTCCCACTTGAATTGACTGTCCATCAGTAGTAACCGTCACCAGCATCATTTAGCTATTTACAACACTGACAGAAAATATGCATGTATCCTAAGTGCCTCAAAACTCAGTGGGAAAGATTTTAATCCCAAAATCGGCTGATATCGACACTTGTTTCTGTTGTTATGTGAGAGTGCAATCTTTCCCCAAAAAAGGGGACCTTGGCTCTTGATAACACGATGCTGGTCTGGTGTATTGCAGTAGTTCACCAACCAGCCTTCCAAATAGCCGCTCCAACAGCTTCTACTACTAGAGAATTTGCTAAGACCATTTTATGGTGAGACCAGGCCTTCACTGATTGCAGCATTAGCATTCTGGTTGCTAGTTAGGAAGTTAGATGGGTTAGGGTTGAGGTGGAGGCGATAACCTGCAACTTCAAAATACAGCCAGTTAGAACACTGGAACACTTAAAGTACTCAATAGAGTCATTGTCTGTAATTACTAGAGGCACTTCCATGAAAAACTTTGCTTCTACTAATGAGAGTAGACTTTTAAAACCTGCTATTCAAGTCATCCACGTCTGTTTTTGCCAGGTTCTTCATCTGGCAGTCCGAATGCAGACAAATCTACCTTTATGTTACATTACAGCCGTTACAAGTATCTGAATCCCATCAAATCTTCTTGAAAATGAAACAGCTTTCGATCTTGCAGCGTTCCCTCTTCTTTATTTCCACCATCAGAATCAGTTTGACTATGACTTATCTTCTCCATAAAGCCACACAGAACATTACTATGAATGCTGATACTTGATGTGAGCCAACACAAACAGACAGTGGAGGAAATGTATTTAGACAGATGACTCTAGACTTTTCTGAAATATGTGTCCTCACAGTAACACACTGGTGCGTCGCCGCTGGGTGAAATGGAACAATCACACTTCAACCATGAATGACTGAATTGTGTTGGCGCATGCAAACAGCCCACAATAGGACAGGAGGAAGTGATGGTTATGGCTGCTGCTTTAAATCTGGAACGTGAATGAAGCGCAGACAGCGAGGATCACCTTCAAAAACATACTTTGTGTTTTTTGTGGGCTGCGTTTAGTGGTTGCTAAACACAGATCCTCCTTTGTGTATTTATGAACAAGAGTAGCTCTCATAAAGTGTTTTAATGCTGCTTATATTGGAGAGGAGGGCTGGTGATTACAGAGAGGAGGGAAAGAGAAAATTCATTTTCTTTAAGATGACATCGCCTGGTCAGGGTTTTAGAGGCTTTTTGGTCATTTAGAGAGCAAATTAAAGTATACAGTAATATGTGTAGCTGTGTATATTGTCAAATAAACACTCAATTAAAGGTTTGTTTGAGTCTCTTTTCTGCTGCTGTAAAACTGTTGGAAGGCCTTAGAGAGGAGCAGTGGGCCTCGTCCTCTCTACTGTACTGTGTTTTAGTTGATGATGTACATGTTCTGCTGAAGCTTCAGACTGTGTGCTAGTTTGTTTATTACTAATAACACTTCAGAACATTCAATTTACTCCCCTAGACACACAGAAACCATCCTGAGTAATGTCCCAAGATGAGTCAAAGGTGAACAAAGGCAGACAAAAAGTGTATACTGATAACTATTGCCTTTGGAAACGATAGCCCCGTAGCCCAGTACACATGAGCCAGCAGTTAGGAGCTCTCTCCCATTGGACTTTAGATGTGAGGACACATCTGTTTAGACTTGCTTTTGGTTAATTGGTTGTGTTGATTTTGCCTTGTGTTTTAGCTGATGTCTGTTGTGAATATCTGTTACTCTTATTTTCTTTTTATTGTGAAGTACTTTGTGATGTCTGTTCTTGAAAGGTGCTAAACAAATAAACGTATTATTATTATCTTTACAACTTAATAATAATTTTCCCATCCATCACTATTATTAAGATAAAAAGCCTCTAACAAAACAAAATGAATAAATACAAGGCAAAAGCAGAGGAGGTCCCTATTTTGGATCTTATCTGATACAGTATTTAATAATGGCTAATCTTTGCAAATATATGAGTAAATCTCACCACAAGGTCATTTAGTAGCTGTTGTGAAGCTTTTGACCATATGACATGATCTTCATCAGCAATTGTCACAGACTTGTAGACGTTCAAACGTCCAATTTTTCTGATTACTTTAAGGACTTCTTGTCCATTTTGGCTCAAAAGGGTCAAACTCATATCTGAGATGTAAGAATATCACCCAAAAAAAGTACACATTTGTTTTTACTTCTCTTGGTGTCTTGCTATGCAGGTAGTTTAGGTTTGATGTGCCCAGATTTTCTACAATGAAGGTGGCTGGATGTTTGTGGGGCTCACAGTCATTGAAGAATTACTTTTGTTAAAATCAGCAGCAGCATCTTTTTCAAAGTCTGTGTGACAGTTAAGCTGGACAAACTTTTTTACAACTTCTCATTCATGTAGGCGTAAGACATAAGAGGACCCACGTTTAAAAAGTGCAGCACATAGATTATGTATTACACGATTTCTGGTAAGAGATGTTGAATTTTTTTTAATGCTGTGAGCATTTCAGCAAAATTCCATTCACCTCCATTGAATTGGGGTTCAGTCAGAAATGTCAGAGACAAATACTTCAGACCCAGACATGTAAAACCAAATTGATCTGCATGGATAGATAACACTAATAATTAGTGAGACAATATGTCTTTTTTTACTGTTATTTGAGTCAGTTAACCATTCAAAGGTAAGATAAATGAGATCCTATCTTTTTTGTTAGCCTATATGAAACAGTACATATCTGACTCAGTGATTATCAGCGAGCATTCATGTATTCTCTTTCTTACATGACTGTACCCTCATATAAAATAAGATACATTAACATGATAAAGCTGAACTTCAGGTGAAAGAAAGGTGGACACAGTTTGGTGGGTTCAGCCTCCATCCCTGATGTTCACTGTGCTGTATCGCATCTACAGAGAGGAAGACTTAATAATGTGGCAGAGCCGTCCTCAGTGGGATTTGTCAAGGAACTTTCTTTGATTGTCTCTCCTTTCTTCTTTCTCTTTACGTCTTCTTCCTCTTCTTCTTTCCTCTGTCTTCCCTCTCCTCCTCTTCACCTTCAAGTGCGCTGTCATCCCTTACTCTTGTCCGTCATCCGCAGTACACCCCAACCCGCCTCACCCCCGCCCACCCAGTTCCCATGACGGGGAGGGGGTGGGGGGTTGTGTTGCGGTCGCCCTGTTTATGCAATCCCCCTTGTTTTGAAGTGACAGGCCGGGGATAGATATGCAATATTAAAGAGAGGCCTTATGAATTTTTGACATCTAATTAGTTGCTTCCCCGTTAACATATCGTGGCTCGCGGGGGCATGGAGCGCTCCGCCGGGGCCCCTCTGAAGTGCAGGGTAGAAAAAAAGGGGCCCGCTGCCACCTCTAATGTATTCCCCTCTAATGTAAGTAGTAATCATAGCACTAAGGTTAATTAATGGCCCTCCGAAGCCCTGCTTTCCACAGAATATCAGGCCTGTGGTATCACCGGAGCACCAATTAGAGGCTTTTTTCTGCTCCTGCTTCAAATGTTAATGGCCACTGTTTCAGGGCCGCCGAGCGACAGGGAAGAGGTAAAGCGCCGAGGTGATTGTCGTTACACTTTATGGATGTTACACAGGCCATCTGAATGTGTCTGCACTATGGCACACAGCCACGCAAAGGCACAGACAGTCACACACAGTATCAAGGTGTCCACCTGGCTTTAAATCTACATTAACAAAAGTTAAAGTTAAAAAGGGACTCAGTCAGATGTCATGTTTCAGTGGTCTTAACGTGTTTTAAGGGTACATTCAGTACATTTTTTGCTGCCTTGTTGCACACAATGACCATAATTTATCGGTAGGGGGTTGACAAGGTTGTTGATCGATACCATTGACTCAGCAATTATGTGTCCAGCTGCTAGCCCTGTGGAACCCACATGTATTTACCTTATGTATGGGATTTGGTTGCTCCTTTTTTTTTTGCCTGTCAATCAAATATGATGGGACAAAGCTGACAATAACCACAAAGAGACATATATTGATGAATCTGGAAAATACAAACCCAGCGTATAAAAATAAATGTTTAGAACACAAGCAGCAGTTTACAGGGGTACTCAAGCAATTTAGTGCTTCATGTCCATGAAGTTGAGGGAGTCACAAGAGACAGATTTAAAAAAAAAATGGTAAAATCGAATCAGCAGAGGCTGAGATATCCAGACTTTAAGCGCGTAGTATGGGTAAACCTTCAAAAAAGCTGGAATCTTTCCCATACCTTCCCTTAATGCAACCAATAGAATATTTTATTAGACCCTCCCTGCTTCAACAACAGCCACGTCTTGTAACGCAGATTGTAACGCATGCTGTCTGTAATGAATTTTAAGGCTCCAATTTATTTTTATCACAACTCGCAGAAGACAAAGAAAAGAGTGTATGCCTGGGAAATGAATATTACATAAAAATGAATGAATGAATGTTGCACAAAATCCTCCTCCCTACAGGATGAAGTTCTCCTTCTCAGTATCAACCTCAGTGTTGCTGCTGCTGGCTGGCTGGTGGTGATACTGCAACAATAGGAAGTCATTAGATTTGTCCCTATGCAGCCTCTGGTGAATGATGACAACTTATTTAAATCAACAACGACCAACACTAATACATCCCTAACATAAGGTAAATATATTTGTGTCCTGTTGCAGGGCTAGCAAATGATAAAATACCATTAGTGGAATCTCCATTAATTGAGTTTTTGGCCACTTGTTGGCAGCAGAACAAGCTGCAGTCACAACATCTGACAAATTCATAAAGGCAGTATAGTGTTTGCATTAGCAAACGTTTGTCTATTTACACATCTATCAGACCTGAAGCAATATTAGCATTCACTGGGAGTCCGTTTCCAGACCTCTATCGGCCCCCACATCTTTGTTCAGCACTAGAACTCAGTCTCAGCAGACATTTTGGCTTGTCATTGCAGGAAAAGCAAAGGCGTAGACACTTATAAAAAATCTCAGACCTAACTTTATGCTACAGAAAAGAAGTATAGGCATTGTAAACAGATCTGATGTGTGATATTTTGGGATCTATAATATGCCTATATACAAGAACAGATATTTTCAGTATATATTATCAGTTTTCTCTTATCCTGGGTGCCCTCAGTCCTGGGTGGAATGTGGGGGTTTTAGCTTGGTTGGAGTCTGATTGAAACCAGAGATGTTCTGGTTTTGTGGTGTTAAGACAGATTGTGATTTAATCATTAATGAAAAATAATAATTTGTTGGTCAATGTTCGTGATTGTTTGCAGGTCTATGTAAATCAGGAACCTGTCATGCAACTTCCCATTAATGTCTTCTGTGAATAACAACAGTGACCTGTGTTGATCAGCAGTTCATGATAAGTTAGTCAGTCACTGTGGCAGATATAAAATTGAATTGAATTGAATTGATCGTATTATTTTCAATGTATATCTGGCAACAGTATGGCAAAAACTGCCCCGCTGCGTCCCGTCCATTGAAAATGATGTTGGAGTGACAGATAGGCCCTTTACCACTGATTGTTTAGGGCAAAACCCCAAAATCAACCCCCCCTCTCCCAGAAGAAATCAGCACAACCTTAACATGCATGTCATACTGAACAAATTAAGTGAGAGCATTATCAGGCTTGATTGTGTCCACCTGATGAACGTAAGTCCAATATCTTCTCTCTTTTAGCTCTGCTTTTGATCTCCACCAACTTCTGACATAAATCTCTGTCTCTTCAGCTGCTAAATGCTGCACCATGTTCACCATCTCGTCTCTAACTGTGTCTGTCTGTCTGCTGATTGCTGCTGAGCAGGTCATGTACAGTGAGGTTATCAGAGCTTTTTCTTTTTTTTACTGAGAACAGCTGCCTGCTGCTGCTGGAAACCAAGTTGATGAGAGCGGGGGAGCAGAGATCAGTGTTAATGGCCTTTTCACATTACACATAGTGATCCACTGTTCATGAAAAATTAGTGGAGGTTTAATGTTTAACAGTTTCTTGGTGCATTGTTTCTCTGAGAAGTCTCCTTTCTTAACCAGACACTACACCAACCTACTGGTACTGTATTTAAGTTCTCAGATTTAATTTGGGCAGAACGTCTTCTGACAATATTTTTCCTGGGTACATAAGCACACACACACACACACACACGCATGTGTTTATACACAGAAAACGGGGGTGCAGTAGAGAAAGCAGCGGTAATAAATTCCAGGGATTATACTCACGTGTTTTGGGGGAAAAGTGAATGAGTAACTCATCAAACAACTAACTCGAGCGCCCGTGAGCACGACCTTAAACTCCCAACAGCCCTGCTGCCCCGTCATCAGTCATCACCAGTAGCAGACTGGTTGTTCTGGGCAGCTCCCAGTATGAATGTGTGAAGTGCTCCTGGAAAACTGCACAGAGCTCTGCGAACCTTCCCTGGATAAATAAAGGTTAAAAAAAATGTGTGCACACACACACACCTACACTCACAGAGTCACACACTGTCACTCACAGCTCAGCTCACAGTCCACATAATGATGAAGTGACCAAAGGAAAGAGTGTATTGTTGTGTATGTGGAGCCTCAGCACCACTTTGAACTGGAGATGTCAGCAACTCCCTCGTCCCGTCTTCTTCTTCTCCTTCTCTCTGATGCTCTCCCTCTGTCTCTGTCCTCTATATGCCTTGCCCGCTGTCCTTTGTTCATATTTGATTCCCATAGGTGCTGCTGAAGTACAATAGGCCTGGGAGGGCAGCCACCACCCCGGCGTTGGGTTCTCTTTAATAGTCAAACATATGTAAAGACAGTGTGTGTGAGTGTGTGTGTGTATACTGAGAATACACCTCTGCTCACAATAGAAGCAGTGACATGTCACCATATACAGATACAGATAGGGAGGAGTGTGTGAGTGAGAGTGAAAGGATTGGCATGTTGATTGTAGCTTTGTGTGTGTGTGTGTGTGTATGTGTGTGTGATAGGAGGTTGTGATTTATAGATAAAATTGCAAACCCACCCAGATTTAGATATTTTTATCTATTAATGCTCCACTGTAATCTCCTAACAGGACTAAATGAGCCTGAATGTCACCAGTCACAGTAAAAATAAAGATGTCTGAACTTCCGAATACTGGATGGAGGAAGCAAAATGTGTACATAAATATGTTATAATGCTTATGTTTTATACCTTCTTATGATTATTTTACCCCCCAAAATTGGCATAGCCCATAATTAAAAGTCAAGACCTACTAAACAACCTGAAACAATGTAAAGGTCTAGCCTGCTGTTTTTCTACAGCTAAAATATCTTATTGAAATAATAAATGCACTCCCTCTTCTCATCAGGGTACTTCCAGATAAAAAATGGTAGCAGCTTTTTTGTGTGTGTGTGCATTGGTCCTCCAACAAGCAGTGCTTGTTGACCGCAGGAGCTGATCACGGCCATTCTAGATGATGCTTGGGATTCCTCTAGACGCGCTGTAGCACGTTTCAAGAAGCGGCCCAGAAAAGTCTCTCCTCTTAAAATATGCGCACAGTCAATTTTAGCTAGAAGCCGCGTCAAGCTGCACAGAGCAGATCGAGCCGGTCAGCACTGTCAACTAACCGATCAGCCAGTCAACATGTTTGTTTAAAAAGAAAAAAAAGGTTAGAAGAGAATTAAAATTCATTGCCTAGTAAAACGTGGTCTTTACATCCAAAAGGCCTACTCAGACCTGGCGGCAGGGTTATTGGGGGTGGGGGGCACAATCTACAGCCTTACAGATATATAACGTTAATAAGCCAAGTGACATTTCTGCAATTTTCACATTGCACTTTACACTCTTTTTCCTGAAAGATCACAATGAGTTTAACAAGTTGTATGCAGCAATTTCAGCATTTAATAAGAATTAATAAACACGGCTATGCATCTGCACAGACCATCTTAAAACAAACAACACATACCCAGTCCTAATCAATGAAACAGCAGGCTAATTTTACACAGTTTAATATTTCGGACATGACAAAAAACAATTCACTGCTCAAGATCTGACCTACAGTCTATTACGGAGCAATAACGCCAAAATGACACAAATAAATTCACAGTTACAATTTGACATTGGAGACAATTCTTTAACTCACCATCAAGTTCTCCTTCACTATCTGTCGTATATCCCTCTACGTCCTCGCCTACAACCTTATATAGTTATGGGCAGAAGATCCCTGTTGGCTGGTCCTGGCCAATCATATTGTGCCAAGTTCTAAACCTGTTTAATTTAAAACTATTGGATTACTATGCTGCCGACTACTGCTAATTATAAAAATAAATTATGTTAATTATCAGTGTTGCCAGGTCCACTTATTAGGGCAAAATGAAAGCTGCCCATATGCCACACACTGTAACAAGCAACTTTGCATTTGTTTTTCCTGTAAAGTCGCTTACATTAGCTTTGCATACTTTTGGTGGTTTAAGCCGTTCCTGGGAGTGCTGGAATAGGTAACTTCACCTTTGAATGTAGAGCTATTTAACACCCATTTTAACCAAAATATAACAGTTATGACCAATAGTTTTTACCAAATATGTCGTTACTGCATTGTAGTTTTCTGTTCAGCTGATACCCTAATTGCTAAACAAATGAAAGCTGCCCATATGCCACACACACACACACACACACACACACACACACAAAGCACTAAAACACACACTATCCCAGACGAGTCCTCGCCATGATCAATTAACTGATTATTCCTTGTGTTGGCTAGTGATTGGCTAATCAGTATGGCTATTAATCACCTTTTATCTGTGCTGATCAGGAGATGCCTATCCTGTGCTCTCAATCAGGTCCTCATGCATCACACACCCTAAACACCCTGGTTTTGGAAGGAATGAAAACACACACACACACACACACACAGCTTTAAGTTCAGCAGTTCCATGGATTTACATGGATGTGAACCACTATTGTTATTACTTTATTAATGTTCACCAGCAGTACATCAAACACAGACATTCTTCAGGTTCAGCTTCAGGAGGTATACACGAGGATAAAAACTGGAAGGTTTTTGATGTGTTCTACCTCCGCTTAAAAAATACCCAGTAATTCCAATTGTTGGATTTCATGTATTGGCTCACACTAACGTTCCATTTACATTTTTGTTTGATTTCATTATCTTACTTTGTTGGAACAGCTTTAAGCTCTGATTATTGACCAGCTTACTGCAAAAGTGAAATGTGCTCTCAGAAAACAGATCTGGTTAATTAGTGAATAAACCACAGAGGTCCATAGATGTGTTCCTGATACTGGTACTATAACTTTAACTAATTTGAGTTTCAGCTTTCTATGATGGTATAAATCCTGATGCACAAGCTTTATCTAAAACCCCTTAATATCTACAACCCTTAACTAACAAACTAAGTAGATTGTTAGAGGTATGTGACTTTCCCCTTAAAGGAGCAGTGTGTAGAATTTAGGGGGGGAACAGAGAAGCCATGTTGCACTGCCGTGTTTTTTACAGTAGCCCAGAACGGACAAACCAAACACTGGCTCTAGAAAGGGCATTCACATCAGCAACCATAGTTCTCCAACACGCGAGGCTGGGAGGGGGGAGGACAGTTGGTATTTATTTTGTTGCAATCTGCAACCTCACCTCTAGCTGCCACTAAATCTTACACACTGGTCCTTTAAGTTACATATTCATTTGCTGCTGCTAACACTAATATTGGACTAATGTCAGCATTTTCATCTTTATTGAAAACTTAAGGCTATGGTATCTATGGTTTAAATTATGTAATTATGGGATATAGTTTACATGTTTTTTGATCAGTGGGACCCCTCAACCATATAATAAAATTACCTTAACAAATTATAGTTCATTACTTTATTCTTGAACTATCCCTTTAAAATACCATTGAATATGTTTATTATTATTTAATAGAATTGTAAGGTATAAAATGAGGGCACTTGGTTTCATAGTGAATATAGAAATATTTGCTTATGACAGTTGCCTGTCATAACAGAACAACTCTTAAACCATGCAATTGGAAAATGGTTCAGTGGGTTCAATGAGTTCTTCCCATCCTCTGGCTTTATTAACACACATTTTCAGTATAATACGCTGTTAATCACTACATGTATTAATAAGTATGTCAATCAAAGCTCCCTACATCTAACTGTCAGTGTGTTTTATCATGTCAGACACAGGGATGAGGAGCAGCAGAGCTGCATTGTGATCTCCAATCACCGCCTGTTTCCTGAACGCTCACCTCATCTTATGCACTTGCTCCTCTCTGCCATAATATTCTTTTTTGTTATTCCATCTTTTTTTTTTCAATTAGAGTCAATTGACCTGACAGAATTGCTGGCAATTAAGTGATTTTTGTAATGGTCCTGGGCTAATTTGCCTTGGCTTGTCAGCTGTATTTTATGTCGCCAACCCCCCACCTCGCTTACTCTCTTTGGCACATAATAGCTTATAATTTCAAAATCTTTACCCTCCGCTTCCTTCTCAATAAATCGCAATTACAGGAAGTTGTTAGAGATGCCTAAACCCCCCACCACCATCCCAACCCCCGGTGCTTTACTTTGTGCCGTCAGAGATATTTTTATATTTTTTATGCAATTGACAGAGCGGCAGAGAGCAGCAGAGGAAATGTATTTGTTTGCAGAGCCTTAATGTAATCGCGCTTCATGTGTGTACACTGAGTCCAACTCTCCTGGGCTCCAGCACACGGAGAAGTTTACTCTCTCCACATTGCTCATTAAGAATATGATTTTCTGGCAGCTGGTCTTTGGACGGAATATCTTTTATTTCCTCCCAAATGGAGGATTTTAAAGGTGTTTCATTTCCCAAATAGCCACGTCGATGGATCCTCTTGAAGGTTCTAGGCTGGGTGAACATGCTGCAACCAAAAATCCTGATGAAAGGGAGAGGTCAGCTTTCTGTCCCTTTTTGGCAACTTGGAGGCTTGGCAGCAGGGGTCGGTGACGGAGTTTGCTGCCCCCCGCTCCACCCCTCCCTCCCCCCATCACACACACACACACACACACTTTGCTCCTGTTTCCTCTCATCCGTCAAGCTCAAACCCGACCGCCACGCTTCGAGTCTCCTCATAAAATATGCAAATGAACTCCAAATGAAATACCTTTTTTCTCGGTCTCTCTGAGCTTGAAGGCCTTCCATCAGTTCAGTGAGCCCCCCCGCCCCCCCCCCCCCAACTCCCCTACACTAATCATCTCTGTATGTAATAACTCCAGAGGCGAGCATCTGCTTGCCTCCATAACACTCCACTGATCTCCTCTCCACCCATTCCACATCCCCTCCCCCTTCCCCATCACAATCTACATGTATTAGGTCGTAATGACTTAGCGGTTAAAAGCAAATAGATGCCAGGGGACATACAGATGCCCCCCTCCCCACCCCCCACATTTATTCTCACAGCACACACACTACCTCCGTCACATGCACGCACTCTGATGCCTAACTCTGACTACTCAAGATAAATGGTGCGGAGTAAGAGAAGAACTGAGCGCTATCAGTCACATTAAGCGCCGGGGCGTTTGTTCTCAGAAAGTGTAGCTGTCGCCCCCCCTTCAAAGCCCATGGGAGTTCTGGGTTGGTGAGATTGGGGAGGTGGTAAAACTTTGTTAACACCTTAGCAGTTGTGTATGTAGCAGACAGTAGAGGAAGTAAGGGGTGTGGGGGGGGGGGGGGGTTAACAAGAAGCAAGCGACAATGGGCTTTAACCAATTAGCACACTCACAAACACTTGGATATTAGCTGGTACCTGTGTGTGTGTGTGTGTTTGTGTGTGTGTGTGCAGGAAACCTCAGGTGGGATCACCGTCACGCCAACACTTACCTAACTTTCTCTATCTCAAAGCTGGAGTCTTAATGTTATTTCAGTTCAGCGCAGTAGTAGCAGAGGCGGCTGATCGATGGATATTTTGCCGCTTGATAACTCTATTTCCTCACGCAATCTCATTTCAGTAAGCATAAGTATACCGATACTGGGCCCTAATGGCTGCGCGTGCTGTGCTTAACACAGTTTGAAATGAATAACCCCACTAACAGTCTCACAGCCATTACAAGCAGGACTTAAATGATCATTTGGGAGGATGAAACCACTGATAGCGTTTTTGAAATTATCGTAATATCATTTTCAGTTTGCCTAAATCATTCTAATGAGATGTGCCACTTAGCGACCATGTTGGAGCTGAAATAAGGCCCCATGTTTCAGCTGTGTCAAAAGCTCTGGATGTAAACGGCTGCAGAAATATGGCCGCCCACTGCTAGAATAAGTGGAGTTGGTCTCAGCGTGCATGTGTGTGTGTGTGTGTGTGTGTGTGTGTGTGAACAATTCCATTCAGCTCTGTTTGCGTCGCGCAGTGATTCCTCAAACCAGCAGATCATTTTGTTGTTGTTGTTGTTGATTGAAGCATTTTATTTTCTAAGGATACAAGCACACACACACCAAACACACACTCGCAAATGGGCTCAGGAGAGAAAGAGAGACGGATACATACATTCAGTTGGATCAACAAATAAATTATTCAGAGTGATATGACAGCAGATGTTTGGGAGGCCGTGATTCAGTGGTGGTCTCCGCTGCAACTTTTGATCAGAAATTCAAAAACAGGCCCTGTGTGGCCGACAGACGGCTGGATGGGAGTCTGTGCTCCGGCTTTCAGCCCCCCCCACCCCATCTTCTCATCCCAGATATTTCTGAAGCCATATTTGTTTGGGGGAAACACTTTGTGGAGAGGCTGCAGACCACAGACACATGGCGTTAACTTCATCATTCTGTGAGGAGAAACGGTTGTGGATCATATCGGGGAGAAAAAGACACGTTAGATTAACATTAAGTAATGAGGCAGGCTGATTCATTTTTCTCTTTGATCGAAATATAACACGACGAAAAGGATACACAATTTTGCATGGAACAGAGATAGAGTAGAGGATAAAAACACAGCTAAGATTGTAGTTTACATGAATTTTAGTAATAATACTAACTGTATAACAAAGGATTTTGGGGCTTGGACAAAGACCTTCTCAGAAGTGATTTAACAGGTCATCTTAGGTTATTATCTCATGTCAAAGAGTATTTATGCAGATATAGTAACCAATAGAGCTGCTGGAGCTTTGCTAATGAATGCTAATGGAAATGAACTTCTGTGAAATTCAATGTTGCCTGGAATCACAAGAATAACTGACTTTACATGAATTGTTAATGTCTAGCGTCATTACTAACAAATTTCCCACTTGTATGGATTAAAAGCTTATTTTAGAAAAGACAAGACAAACTTTGCAGCTTCTCATATCCACTACACCTGTACCCACACAGGGCACCCCCCACAGTGTCCCATTCTGGGGGATGCAGACTTGGCCTATGCTGCGCCTGCACTGATTCTGGGAGATGTCGTGTGTGTTAAATTGATAAGTTATCAATATGAAAGCAAGGGAGAGATTTAGGTTGGAAAGCGAACAACTAGACTGTAAAAAGCAAATGTATTTTTATTTATTAAATGTATTCTTTTCATTATTTACTTTGAAAGACAATAGCAGCTAGGCCATCATTTGTCACTGTTTCTTTAAAGTCTCATTTCCTGTGGCAGTGAAAGTGTGTGTGTGTGTGGGTGTGTGTGTGTGAGTGCGAGTGCGAGTGTGAGTGATTGGGGATGTGGTGGTTACAATGGGATTTAGTCATACTTAACTCACAATTGAGGGTCCCCCTACACCACTTCCTTCACCCAGACACCTTTTTCATACACGAGTGAACCATTCATATTCCATCTGTTCCAGCTCTCACTCTTTGGGGAGGCTGTCAATCTCCCAGACTCGTGATGTGAATGGAGGTGGGGGGTGAAGGGAGGGGGTGAGGGGGAGAGACAAAGAAAAAAAGAGAGAGGGAGAGAGAGTTGTGGAAGAGGAAACAGAGGAGAGAAAGTGGAGAAAGAGAGAGGAGGCTCAGCACCGGCGCTGAACTCCTGGGACCTTTCAGAAAAGCTCATCGCACATCAGTGTCCTGCCGAGCCACTGCCACGGGAGAGAGGACGAACGAGGTAGTGGAAAACGGGATGAAGAGAAAGGGAGTGAGTGAGTCGGGGGGGCTAAAATGGAAGAAAAGGAGGAGTAAAAGAAGAGTGAGATTGTGATCGATGTCGGAGTAAAAGGAGAGAGGGGAGCTAAAGACCAGGAAAGGAAAAGGAAAAACAGCACAAGTTTGGCCTATGTGGAATTTGGATTTAGTAATTTCCAACAAATCACATGAAAAGACCGATACTAACAAGGCATTAGTCTGCCTAACAATACTTTCTGAATACTCTCTCCCATACCCATTGGATTTTAATTGGTTTTTAAAGATGTAGGTCTTTAAAAACAGCTCAGTGATATACAGTATAGTTTATACTATTTTTTTTTTTCAAAAAGACTAGTTTTTATCAAACATTAATCAAATAGGAGGAAATGCATTTGTTGGGGACTATTTTCAGCGGCGGATTAATCAACATTTGGTGCTCTAGTGAGTATTTGTGGCAGCAGGACGGTGTGTGTGGGACTGAGTCAGAATAACCTACTGTGTGTGGGTTCATGGTGATGAAGGAACATGTTACACAGAGCAACAGTGATGCTCAGTGATGTGTTCTAATAGTTTTTGGACAACAATTATAATTTCGGTCTTTGTTTGCTCAAGAAAAATATAAAATATCACCACTCTATGTACTGTTTCTGAAGTGGGTATTTAAACAGTGATGGATAGAAAAATATTTTTAATATGCTAAACAGTTCATATTTTTTGGTCTTACCAGAAGGTCCCCTTTCAGCACATATTGGGGCCTTCATCAGTGCATAGAGTTTGCTCAGTTCTCATAAAGAATTGACGTGTTGATGTTTAAACATTTCAATGTCACTTTTATTTGGAGGTCTTTGACTGATCGCAGAGCGTCGGTCACAGTTTACTCTTCTTTATCTCTTGATTCCTATACTCTATAGCACTTCATCACTGACAGAGACACAAATCGAATATGAGGAAGAGGGAGAAGTGGAGGGAGAGCAGGCAGGAGGAGGGGGGGGAGGGAGGAGGGGACTGAGGAGGGGAGGGGTTCTGCATGGCCGGGAGGCAGCACAGAGGCGACGCATCTGTCGCAGTATTAACTTTCTGCTCTGTGGGGCCTGGGTGTCAACGCTAGCCGCTGGGGCCCGACTCCAGTCAACCTGGAGCTCAGATGGAGGCACAAAGCCGCCCAAAAAACAGCACCGCACAGAACCCAACCTCTGCTCTCTGCTGTGGGAGAGGATGCGAAACATCCATCCTGCTTCACTAACTAACCTACAGTTAGTTAGTGAAGCAGGATCAATATGTATCAATCAACTCCCATCCAGCCTCTCTCCCACAGTACCTCAACCATACATCACCTGTCGACATTGTTTCACAATTTCATTGTTACTGCTTCTCTTGTTTAATAAACCTCAAGCATCTCTCCGCTTAGTAGGTGCAGGTGCTGTGATTGTCTTCTCACAAAAGACACTTAAAAAAGAAAATATCTCAGGATTTCATGTTGGGAATCTAACAAAAGCGCTGTAATGTATTAAAAAGGATCAGGTCAGTATTTTGACATTTGACTTATACAAGTTGTTATGCTATAGCAAGTATCCAGCAGTACAATCATGCTTCTGTCATCTGGGGGCAGAAGTTAAAATTAAATAATTTTTTTTACAGTTGCAAATCTTGATGAAGTGGTCCATATCTTCATTTCCCCTGGTTTGGACAACTGTAATTCTTTTATTCTGGCCTCCACCATAAGTCAATACCTGGCCCCCAGCATATTTAAATAGCTGCTGCTAAGCTTTAATCAGACTTTTAGAAATCTGATCACATCACTGCCATTGTTGCATTTTTGCAATGTTTTAGAGTAGTTTTTAATAGATTTAGCTGACAAACCTTAAGAGTTTGTAAGCTCAAGCCCCTAGTTTCATTGTCCCTGGGCAGGGATATTTCTTAGTGCGTGCCCTTCAGCTTTGGTACTCAAATCTGTAGCATTTTTAAAATGACTTACAAAAATTCACTTTAATTGTGAAGCTTTGTTTTATTCTATTTTCTTCATGCATTTTGTATGTTTCTTTTCATTGGTTCATTAAAATTGGAGATGAAAACCTCGGAGATTAAAGCAATGTAAATAAAAGATTTTGATTGTTTAGACTTTTTCACTTGACATATTTTTTACTTGGACTTCTATAACACACACACAGACACACACACAAATTAATATCTAATAGGCATTTATTACCCATTGCTCTAATCCCAGTCTCTTGTGAGCAGCGTCTGAGCATCTAATCTCTAATGTCATTATGGTCACTTTGTCCAGGGAACGGCCCTGAGTGCCTCAAATCAATAGACACTGTTTAACGTTCGATCTCAGAGGTGCTTTCTGGCCAGACAACAGGGATTTGTTTTCCACTGTCCCCAGGGCTGAGAGGGCCTGATATGGCCAAACTGACCCTGGAGTCCTGCGGCCCTCAACTGGCAAAAAGCCTCCTGCACTGGAGGTCCTAGACGAGTGCCCTGAGGGACGCCAGGGTCACCAAGCTGCTGCTTCTAGCACTGAGCTCCAGCTGCTGGGGTTGTTGTTTTTGTTGCGTCTGATTCTGCTGTTGTTGTTGTTGTTGAGTGGAGTGGCGTCTCTCCCTCCCTTCATCCCTCGCTCCCTCCCTTCCTCCCTCTCTATCTATCTCCGGCCTGCAGGGCATAAAGAAGCCCCATGAATTAATGAAGATGAGTGAGGTAATTAAACGTGGTGGTGATGGCGACACAGATCCTGGGAGGGTTTCAGAGGGACAGGAGGTCCACATGGGGCCTCGGCCCGCCTGCTCCAGTATTACCCTCCTCCCTTCCTCCGTCCCCCTGGTCCCCAGGTTGCATGGCACACAGATATGGCTTGATTGGCCTGCTGGGCACAGGGAGGAGGAGGGTTGGTGAAGTTGGCACCCAGGGGAGGTGGAGGGAGAGGCAGAATGGAGGGGGGTAGATTGAGCTCAGGACTCACCTGTGGCCCCGGAGCCCCTCCCTGGATCCCTCCCCTGGCAGCCAGGTCACGCTGCGTGGTCCAAACACCCCCTGCCTGGGGAGGAGAGGAGGAAAACAACAGCATGGAGGGAAGGGAGGTGTAGAGAGAAGGATGGAGGGGATAAGGGAGGTAGGGCAAAAACCATAGGGGCACTTCCAGGGATTATGGCCCCACGCTGGCCCACTGGGGCGCAGCCTTGATGGACGTCTGACTGGCAAGCACTTGCCCTTTTATAAGATGTGACGCTTGCCGACCACCTCGACACCACACAGCCCAGCAGCTGGAGGAGGCTAGCAGACTGCAGCGCTCACTGGACACCTATCAAGGTCTCATCATGCCTGGGCTTTTTACTGTTCAATCAACGCTGCTGTACTGACACTCATTCAGATAGTTAATAAGACAGGAAAATAAAATTTATCTCTTCCATTTTACTTTCAATTATAGAGGCCAAGCACGTCATTAATATTACTGCTTGGAGGGATAAGAAAAGGTTTTTAAAGGAACTGTTTAATGAAAATGGGCCTGACCACAAACAGATGCGAACACATTGATTTGGAGTCATGTTTGTGTCCAGCTGATGAATGTAACTCCAATATTCTCTCTCTTTTAGATGTTTTCCTGGTAAAAAAAAATATCTGTCTCTTCAACTGCTAAATGCTACACTATTTTCACCAGCTAGTCTCTAACTGTGTGTGTCAGCAGCTGAGCAGGTAGTACGCTGGGTTTTTTCACTGAATACAGCTGCTGGAAACACTGCTGGTGAGAGTAAACCTAACAGTAAAATTGTTCGCCGTAAATCCAAAACAACAAAAGGTTAACCAGCTCTACAGAATTAAGAGGAACTGCACAGTTGGGGATATTTCTCTGTGGGTTTTTTTAATATGAGCAACCCCTCTCACAATACACAAACATTTGACCTGGTGTTCACATAAAAAATTGATTAGTGCAATAGTAGCTTCAAATAAAATGTGGTTTTAGCATTCACTTCATTGCAAAGAGGCATAGACATACAGAGACAACAAAGCAGAACAAAGGTAAAAAGAACCATTGAACTACTATTTAAAGATATATATATATATATATATATATATATATATATATATATAAAGTATAAAAAACAACAATACATATTGATTCATTATTATTTAAATCGTTTTCTTTGAAGTATCTATGGTGAACTATAAATGTTGTGGCAGTATGTAAAAGCCATGATTTAAATGGACTGTACATTGATTTGATTTAATCATAAGTTATACATCTCAAAGTACTAAAATATGGTGAAATGTTAGGTGAAATGAACAGATGGCGGGGCCTGGAGGTGCTGCTCTGGTGCCTCTCCGTCTTACAGCACTGTTAGTGGACAGTTTACCATTAGACCTGCTCCGGCATCATCACCCAGGAGAGCTCCCCAAACCTCCTCTCTGTTTATTTGTTATCAGAGCCTTCACCGGGCTAATTAGACAGGCCTTAACTTTGGTCTTGAGCCATATTCCTGCCCCAGGGGCGGCAGGACAAGCTCTACTTACCCCCGTCAGGCCTCCCCATGTCCCCCAGCCCACGCCAAAACACGTGTCCTTCCAATGGCTTCTGGGAATTTGATGCCGTGAGGCGGCAGGTAGGATGTTTTGTTCAGCCACGAGTTACCCTTGCACACACACACACACCCATCTGCTCACCCCCCCACCCCCGTGTCCCAAGATGCTGTTTGTCGTCAGCGACCCTGAAGTTTGTTATGTAAACAAAAATTTGCCCTAATTAACGGGAGGGAAGTGTTGTCTTGGGAACAGGAGGGGAGGGGCGCGCTGGAGCCAGGTGGCCTTTTGTCACTCCTGCAGCCTGCCAGCATTATTTCATTTCACTACATATATCATTTTTACCTGCATGTGTGGATATAACACATACACTCAATAAACAATCAAACAGTAACAGCGGATTTCCATACACAGAATCAAACAAAGGCAGAGTATCACTATGGAGTGGCAAGAAAGGAATGATTAAAATATAAGAAAAAAATACAGAGGAGGAGCAGAGGAGGAAGACCAAGAAAGAAAAGCAGAGAATGGCTGGGGTCCCAGCGGGAAGAGGAGGAATACCCCTTTATCGACGAGGGAGTGCAGAAATGCTGAAATACTGATTACAGGAGGGTGAGGGGGTAGGAGAACAGGTGTGCTGCGGACCCCCTCCCGGGACCATCACACCATCCCTGGGTCCTCAGAGGGAGGGAGGGACAGGGATAGGACGGGGGGTTGCAGGAGGGACGGTGGAGAGGGAGAGAGGGGCAGAGCTTAGCTCATTAGAGAGAGTTTGCTTCTGCTAACTCGCCTTCCCCTCGGGATGCAGCTAATCATCGCACAGGGACCGGCAGCCAGTTAGAGACGAGGTGGAGAAAGAGAGCCTTGTTTAGTATCCATCCCTCCCGTCTACATCCATGAACCCACGGAGCATTTGTCTGATCATCCCAAAACAAGGGCCACAAGTGGCACGGCACCGTCCAATCTAAACATATTCAGCATCACTGTAGAGATGATTCAACAGAGCTGCTGATATGATAACGATTCCAACTTTAACCCTCATCATTCATGTGCTGTGAGGGAGGTGAGAGAGCCCTTTACATGTTTCCTAATGCAGAGGAATACACTATGGTGAAGCATGGCACTGCTGGAATATCATATATACTATATATACATATTATCAGCTAAATTTACTTACTGTAGTGGTCAACACAAGGCCCCCTTACCAGTTGTTTCTTTTCTGGAGCTTTCAACCACATCTCACAGTCTATTAGTGGATGAATGAATTGTATTCTTAGATACATTTTTCCTTCACGATTGTGTTTTGTGTTTTTGATGCTACGGATACAAAAAAGTATTAAATAATAAAAAAATTTTACCAACGAGGAGAGTTTTCATAACAGTCCCTGTTTTTGACTGAAAACTACACTGGAATCATATGCTAAAACAATCAACGCAATAAAATGTTTATGTAATATATACATGTTATCAATAAAATGTACCTCAATTAGTAAAGTAAAATTAAAAGTAAAGTAAAAGTACTGGTTATGCAGGCAGAATGAACTGAAAGACTGCAAAGCATGCTGGAAGTTACACATACAACATACATACAGCATGGTTTATGTATAGTATATTCATGTACTTATACTTCTGTATGCTATATCTAAGCAGCTCAGATTTACATTTGACAGTACATTGATATAATGTATGTACAATTGTACAATGTGTATATTACAGTGTTTAGAATAAGTAAGTACAGTAGAGGTTTTGTTATTTAAGGGTTATTGCACAAGCACTGCTTTAAGGGAAAACATTTAATGTGGGAAAAAACTGTTGTTACTTCTGGTTGTTTTAGAGTACAGTGTGAGGAAGTGCCTACCAGAGGAAAGACGTGATCCAGGCTGAGAATAGTCTGCAGTGATTTTCCAATATTATATTATTCAGTTATTATAACTAATGCATTATGTGTAGGCAGCGTTTTAATGTTGAAGCTACTTGAGACGGAGCAGTCATTTACAATTGCTCCTCCAAAATGTTGGGAACTCACAAGAGGCAAAGTTTAAGCATCAGAGACTGAGTTATCTGTCAAATGTAGGCTATTTTAAACTCCATGACCACAGTTTGTAGTGCAGTCATTCTTTTTAAAAAGTCTCAGCCCAAACTGAGATAACTGAAGACATCATCGGGGTTATTTTCTCAGACTTGACGAAGCTTCTACAAAGCAACAGAAGACATTCTACAACTGCTTTCACAGGCTGAGTAGTCATAGTAGTAACAGTATGAATAAAGTGTGTAAAGTTGATGGAGTACCTTTTCATCTGCAATGTAAGTAGTGATTGTAACTGTCAAATACAGGTAGTGGTGTAAAAAGTACAATAAAAATGGAGTTAAAGTTACTTTACCTTAGTAAATTTAAGTTTATAAGTATTACAGTAATTGAGTAAATGTACATAAATGTGGTAACTTTCCATCACTGGTGCTGTCTCTCCTTGTGTTCACACTGTGAGCAGCTCAGATGATGAGTTTGTGTTCATGTGCTCTGTTTTGACTGATTGTCTGCAGTGTGCGAGGCTCTGATTGCAGCTGAGCTGCAGTCTGCAGATACAGTGTTTGACCAAGAAAAATAAACCATGCAATCATGGGCTTTTTTGCTGCTTTTCAAACTATTTCATTGTTTTGACAAGTTAAGATGGCTATCTAGTGAGGGCTAATTAGCTAGCATTAATGAAAACAAACAAGAAAAACTCACAGAAACGACTTCAGAACTTACCTTCGGATGCAACCATTCTTCCAAGTATCATTTATAGAAGTTTAGTCCTGTAAGTTCAAGTAAAGGCTACTGAGAAGTCGAAGGTTTTGAATTGCTGTCATCAAATCTTCACCTATTTTGTGCTTACCAGCTATTGTTCATGAAATGTAATCATATCAGTAAAGAAACATTGCAGTGCAGAAATCTGCAATTTCACCAACTCTGCTCAGCTAGCTGTTAGGCACGTTGCGTGCCTTCATCCACATCCACATGTAACATCTCGCCATCTTGAAGTGAATTTGAGCTTGAATGACATGATAGGATGAAAGATTTATACAGTCAAGGACATAAGGAAAGTGATAATAGTGACACAAAGCTGGAGATGTCTTTGCACTGAATGAGAGAGCTTCAACAGCCCCTGGTGAGAATCTGCTGAAGTGCTGCTGTCAATGGAAATAACGTCAGACAAAGACATCTCTAGTACAGAAGCAAACGTCCAACCTTTACTCATTATAACTGTTAGGACCAAGTGGCCTACAAGTCCCAAGTGCAAAATATTCCACTGATTTCTCAGAAGCTAGCTCACCCCCCAACTTCAAGGACATCCTAGAGTGGTACAATCCAGCTAGGACGTGGGAGAGCCGGCCTCGCAGCTGGAGCGGCGTCAAGGATCATTTCCATTTCCTGATGATTAATTTGAATTTAATATCTTAAATCAAAACCTAATTAATTTAGATACAGTTTTGATGGTGGCCTGCTACTAATACACATGCTGTTAATTAGATATAGCCTAATGTCATCCCCCCCCCCCCCCCCCCCCCCCCCACCTCCCTTAACGTAATTAAAACAGAAGATCCCAGCCTGTGTGGACTAATGTTGGTACAACCCAGAACAGAAGGTGGTGTGATGGTTGACAGGGAAATGTGATTTGTCATTGTAGGGTGGAGAGCTGACATTTAAAAAGTGATGTTGAATGGATGTATGTATATACCTGTACAAAGAAACCATACCATCAGTACATAATGGCAGAAAACTTCATTACAACTGAGCAAACTCCATCTGCTGATGAAGACCATTAGATGAAGTAAAAGCTCTGGAAAAAGCTATTAAGTGGACCTTGTGTTGAGATTATTTTTCAAAGATGGTTTCTGGTGTCAGATGTGAGGGTTCCCTTGATCTTTCTCTGGTCTTCCACTGACTTCTGCTTGATGACCTTTGACCTCTTCACAGGCAGATGATGATCAGGTTGTGGTCTTCAATCAGTCTCTTGTTCACTTGTTATCACGTATTTCATACTTAGGTCATGTGATGGCATTTAAGCCAGATCCCTTCACTAAATGAACACCATGAGATAGAGTTGAAAGTTGGAAATATCATCTAAGCTTTTTCCCAAAATGTGACGAAATCAAAGCACTACTGTTGGACGCAAATCTGGATTGTTTTATGCCTCAGTGACAGCTGGTTTTCCAGAAACGTTTTAACTACAATCATTGACGTGTCCAGTGTTTTAGAAAAGAAAAGAAATACTTGAAGAGGAAGTGGAATGATTATTTATATATAAGAGATTTATTTTAGTGTACAGAAATTGAGTTTGATTACGACGTTTCAATTTCAAGAATTAAAAATGTGACGCAAGGAAACTAACAAAGAAACACTTTGCCAACTATAGCTTGCTGAAATCAGATAAACTTGTAATACCAAAACAGGATCTTTCTAGTTTAGAAAACAAACTTAAGGGGGTGACATGGAACAATCCTTCCTGGACCTTAAAAAAGCATTCAACACCGTAAATCATAGCATTCTTATTTCCAAACTTTCCAAGTACAGTTTCTCTGAAAAAACCCTGTCATTGTTTGCATCATATTTTCTGGACCGTGAACAAAGTGCTGACATCAACAATAAAAATATTCTCTTTTTAAAAGAGTAAAACAGATATCCCACAGGGATAGGTGCTAGGACTGATACTCTTTACACTTTACATAACCAACCTTCCTGAATCACGTCTTGGGGGTGGTCTTCAGATGTCAGTGGATTATAAGTTTACGGAAAAGATCAAGACAGACCAATTGTCAAAGCACCTGGAAGCAATAGCCAATTGGCTTGAAAACTAGTGTTTGGCACTTTACCACCACTAGCATTTCCAAGTGGTACAACTGTTAGACAACCGGATCGCTTTTCAACCATCTGTCTGCTGATCAACTCTTTGATCATAATAGAATAGTAACTTTAACTGTTCATTTTACAAAGGCCAACACAAGAAAACGTGTTCTTTGTTTAGATTATCAAAGGGACAATCGATCACAGTGGTTTGTTTTTTGGCTGCTAGTGTCAGTGTTAGCTAGCGTAGTTAACATAAGCAACATGGCTAACGCTGTCACTAGCAGCCTGGCTACTGTCTACAGCAAGAGACAAACGTAAGAATCCCACTTTGAACTAGAAGCCCAGGTCTCAGTGCTGTGATGTAGGCAGAGTAAAACATCTGGTAGTATTAATAAGTAGGGAGGTTGTGTTACTTACTGATCAAATAATAGGAATGCCTTGTGCCGTAAATCAAGCCTTCATTTTTCTGGGAAAATCGGTGGCAGTGAAAGTGGTTTATCAGGAACAAATCTAAATGCAGATGGTGTCGTCATTCTATAGCCATTACACTGTGCAACCAACATTTTCCACTTGAATGTAAAAAAATGTGTTTGTGGAGCTTTATTTAAAACTCTAATCTCTGCCACGACTACGCAAGAGCGCACATGCCACAGAGAGACTGCTGGTAATGTAGCAGAGCCCAGCTTAGTAGTTATGATGAATGCAGATAAACCACATCTTGAAGATCCTCCAGTATCATTAAAGTCTCCTTTTTGGGAAAATGACGGTTTCTCAGTTTACTACAGTGACGACAGACAAAGACAGGCGGATCGGACAAAGCAATGTCGGTGTTGTGCCGAGTTCTGCCTGCCCACCGAGAATTGCATGCAACTTGCTGGAGTGCGCACAGCTGAAGCTATCAGACATCAAAATGATTTTTTACAGCAATGTACTTTTATAAATACTGGTATAATAAAAAACTATATCAAGCTTCTTTGTGGGTGTTCATCAATAATGAGAAATGATCTGACCTCTAGTTTATGAATGTTTAGAGTTATCAAAGTTTTATTAGTTTCAGTAGAAGCAGCTTTTCCTTGATATGATTGGTCGGAAATGTAACTGTCAATATTTCTGAGGACGAAGTCATTGGTGTTTCTAAATGCGGAAAAACTTCAAACTCGATCAAATAAAGCATGTGCTAATAGCACCATTTTATTCCTATTATATTATGATTTGGCGCTATACAAATAAAATTGACTTGACTTGACTTGACTATCAGTTTGATTTGAAAAGTGTTCGGGGCTGAATGCATCATTCAGTGGAACTTATTGTGGCTGCCAAGTAAAGTAACGGTTGTTCCTATAAGGTCAACAAAACGTAATACATAATTAAACCTTGTCTGTGAACATGTTCTATGTTATTTTAAAGGGCCTTTTAGCCACGGGCATTTGAAATTAGCAGTAGCTATAAATGCTGTGATACATTGTATTGGACAATTATTGTGCAATTCTCGATGTATACTATATCTGTCCCTATCAAATAAACATTCAATAATTAAAATAAATAAAAAAGCTTTGGTTGTTGTGTGAAAATGTTATTAAGAATCAGAATCAAGTTTATTGCCAAGTAAATTTTCACATACAAGGAAATGCTGTGGTGTATTGGTGCATGACAATAAAACTGATTTCAATGGAAAAAGGTCTGATAAACCTCTGCATGCCCCGGAGTAAACAGCAGATAGACAAAGTTTGCGACTAGCCGATAAAGTGGAGGTGTATATTGTGGAGCATTTAGCAGCTAAAGGGCCAGATTTGTTTCTCAAGAGTTGCGGAAACCAAAAATAGAGCTAAAAGGGAGAGAATATTGGTTTTACATTCAACTGGTGGACACAAACACAACTCCAAATGAATATGAATCTTGCTTTGTGTCTCCTGGATGTGTAAAGAGGAAACTGTTTGCTAAGATATTTATCACAAACACAAAATTAATTGATGCAGCTTTAACCTAATCTGTTGAGCCAAAACTGAGCGAGCAAATACATTGTTATGATGGCATATATATATATATATATATATAAATATACTCAAAAAACATTTTTTGATGTTTTTGTTAAAGAGGTATATGTTATTAATGGATATTATGGGGATGGTAT
Organism: Lateolabrax maculatus; assembly: GCA_031216445.1. Classification (NCBI taxonomy): domain Eukaryota; kingdom Metazoa; phylum Chordata; class Actinopteri; order Acropomatiformes; family Lateolabracidae; genus Lateolabrax; species Lateolabrax maculatus. The sequence continues at coordinate 3,636,632 of CM062205.1, forward strand.
TATGGTAGTATACTGGGTTCTGTCTTGCTTGGTAATTACCGTACACAAAATAATGTAGCAACTGTTTTGCCATGGGCAGTTTTACTGGACCCCATGATACATGGTGGACAGATCTGTTTTTGTCAATTTTGTATTTATTTATTTTTACCTTAATTGATAATTCTCAACCACATGTAAAGATTTTAATTGGCCAGGCATGCTTTTGTGCTGTACTGCCGCTCTACCAGAAATGTGTGCCAGGAAGACTGGCATATTAGTTTCACAACCAATTAAAAGTTGAAGAACTCCATTATAAAAATTATACTGTCTGTATCCAAGCAAAGCAGCTGAAATATTAGTTATTAATTGATATCCATTCAGCGTTGCATTCATTTGTGCAGAAGGTAAAACAAAGCATATGGCTGTAAACGACGATGTATTCTGGTCCTGTTCCAAAGTCATCTGCAGGCAAACATTGGCTCTGAGTTATAAAATTAGTCGCATTTGACAATGTGCAAGTAACACACAGGTAGAAGCTTATTTTACTGAACTGACTTTCTTTTTCCGTTATAGCTTTTTTCTACTCTGGTAAATTACTCAGATGGCCGCAAATGTTGCAGATTTATTTAAAGCTTCTGAATCAGATTAATTTATATGTTTAATCTGGGTTTTTATTTAAATTTCACTCAATAGTTATCTGGGCTTTTCTTTGTAGGTCAGCATTATGAGACAGGTATGTATGTGTGTGCATGCATGTGTCTGTGCTGTATGGTTGCAGTGTTAAATCTAGTTTAGCTGATTTGGGCTAAATACAGAGAAAATGCAGAGGGTGATGTATATAGATTCAATATTAATAAACTTTGCATTAACAAGCGAGCAGCGAGGGGTGGGCGGTGCTTCACAGCTTTGCGGACATTCGGTGAGATGGGTGAGACTGATATATTCACGTCAGGTCCGGAGTTAGCCTGGGAACCAGACGAATCTGCGAGCTCATGTTTTATTTGCTCTGGCAGATAAGTCTGGCCCCTCTCCCATTCAGAGTGATTTCCACCAGAACTTGAAGCTGGCAAGCCAGTCACAACCATTTATCTGATATGGGGCGGGTTTAATGCGATGACTGACAGAGAGGAGCACCACTGATGCATCTTTGTAAATAACCAAGATGGTTGCCGCCGATGCAGAGTGCTCCCCAGCCAGCTACAGCGACAGTATTAAACAGACTGGACGGTAAATTTTCTCTAAAAGAAGAACAAACAACTGCACTTAAACTTTATGTTGATAAGAAATATTTGTTTGCCGAACTTTTTATGAAGGAATTTTCCTTCTTGTATGTTAAACTTCCCTCTTGTAGGTTAAAGGTAACTTAAGACAGTGCTTCACAAGTCAGGTGCCTGTCTCACTCTGTGTGCCTGACAAGGCCGAGTTGGCTCTGGCCTCTGGTAGACCAAGATCTGCTAGATATCTTCTGTATTCAGGGTTAGACACAACAGGCTGGAGCGTGGCTGTTGATGCTGGATAAGAGAGACTGTAGAGAGGCTATGCTGTTGTAAGGACAGCAGTGGTTGACGTCTTTCCTTGTTTGAATCTGATATCCAATAGAGTCATCACACATGACAGGCTGAGTTAGGAATAACCCTATTTGGATATAGTGGAACTTATCAGTTCTGCGGAAGATTAAATACTGAGCTTCAGGACACCATCTTCAGATTTGGGTGCAGTACGCTGTGATTCTGTGGTGTTTCCCTTTTCTCCTCGATCGAGCTTCAATAAATATTCCTGTGTAAGACATCCAGGTCTCCTGAAACTGCTTTAAGATTTCCTTCACACTTCTGACAGGATGTACTGTACGACAGGATGGCGTTTCGTTGATCTGATTGGTTGTCTGCACCCTTGGAAAACGAAAATGAACTTAGAGGTTGAGACTAATTCGCATTTGTAAACTAGTCTGGCGATGCCAGGCTATCAAACAGTAGCACAACACGTGAAGGCAGACAAGTCTGTAAAGTTTCCCCCAGTATTCAAATATTGTATATTGTTCATCCAATCTACTTCACACTTGGGGGTGTATTGCTGGGGATCCAAGGATGTGCAATGTCACATTTGGTGCAATTTTGACACGCAACATGTTCAGTATTAATTAGGGTTGAGCAGGATGGATAATTTACTTTTTACAAGCACTTAAAGTGAAATGTGTCAATATCTGTTCTGGTAATAAAGGAAATTCCTCATTGGGTAGCTGTGTCCACATTGTTTCGTGATAGGCCAGCTACACACAGAGTTTGGCCTCCTTCCCTATACTGATTCCGCCACAGAGACATAGTCTCGCCATCGTCACAGGCAGCCTCTCTCTCTGGTGTCCACGGATTAACAACTGCTCGCGACTCTTCTCTCATCTCTGCTTCTGCACCGCTTACATCTTCAATCGGCTCGCTCTTACCTCAGTTTGTAAAATATGTTCAGCAGAGTTACTTGGAGAGCTTGGCTCGTACTGGATACGGTGCAGTCGCAAGTTACAGCTCGTGACTCTTGCTGCTTCTACTGGTTAGATTTATCCATCAGCTTGCTCTGGTTCACACCTTCAGTTAATTAAAAAACATTAATAAAACCAGTCACGATCTAACACCCCCCACTCTGAACATACAAAGTAAAGTATGTTATTATTTTTCTTTTCTTTATTTATTTGGTGTGGCTGACACTTTTTCATCACTATAGCTCATAAAAATAATTAATAGTATAATAAATATTACAAATTAAAGCTTTGAATATAGATATAGGCTTTATTTAGGCTTTACATATTAGGACATTGAACTGTTATATAGCCTACGTGTTTGACGGCGCGCACACACCACATAATTCATTAACATTGTGTTTTACTTTGTGTAGAAATAAAAACTACCATAGAAACATCACTGTTTAAATTTAATTTTTACAAAAGTAAAAACTATATAAATTAAAAAGTAAATACAAAAATAAAGTTTGAACTATTAAAAATTTTGTTCATGCATTTTACTTTGTACGTCTTAATACTGCATGTGTTGTGTTCATTAAATCACTGAAGTTTATTAATTTAACTTAATAAAACAGTTTTTCACTTTGTATAACACCAGGTTAGGTTAGGTTTCCCAAGCTTCCTGTCTTTATTCTAAGCTAACTAAGACTAACTACATCCTGACTCCAGGTAAGTTCTTAAAGGAATAGTTTGACATTTTGGAAAATACACTTATTTGCTTTCTTTTCAAGAGTAAAGCATGCAAATTGATATCAATCTCTTAATATCAATGTCATACAGTGTAAAGTATGCGTAAAGTAAGGAGTTGGAGAGTAATGTTAAAAAACAACAATTAGCAGATTTAAAAAGGAGAGTTACGTGCTAGACCTTTTCTAGGCTAACCACATCCAGATTCCAGCTCTGTACTTACTACTCTGTACGGACAGGAGAACGATATCAATCTTTCCATCAGAGAATGGGCATATTTCTTTACAGGAATAAGCTCAGCCATTGGCAAACTGAAAATTCAAGAGCTAATTTTAAATGAACCTCACCATATTGAAGGAGCTTGACTGTGTTCACACCAAGCTGGTGTAAAACAGATCAGAATCAGAGTCAGAATCAGGTTTATTGCCACGTAGGTTTTCACATACAAGGAATTTGCTGTGGTGTATTGGTGCGTAACAATCCTCTGGGAGACCATACTGAAAGCAAGAAGCAGCGCTGGGCATCAGGTTAGGGGGTTTCTTTACCCATCAGCACTCTGCTACTGCTCAACTACTCCCCGGGGTCCTGTGGCTCTACAGCCTAATTTAAGACGGTAATTAGAGCCACTGGGGGGCATCAGCAGGACAGGAAGGCCTGACAGGGTCACATCCAGATCTTATCTAGCCAGTGGCCATGAGAATTGCGAATACCTTTTCCAGGTACAGCAATGTGGGATGGTAAGTCCATCGCTTCGGTCCAAACTAAAATATCTCAACAAATAAAAGATGGATTGCCATGGGTTTTGTACAAACATTCAAGGTCCCCAGAGGATGAATATCTATGGGCTGGTGGTCCTCTGGCTGTCCATCTAGCAATATCAAGTCAATTTGTCCAGAATTGTTGTTTTTAACCGAATACCTGCAAAACAAATGAAATTTACATCAGCAAACCCAGATTTCTGTCATTAGTACTACTGAGCATGCTAACACAATACCCTCACACAGTATAGAGAGTAGATCTGTTCCATCAAATGACTGAAAACCTGGTTGATCTCTGTATTGCTTCGATGCTACATATAAAAAGCTGTCAATTTGCAGAAATGGAGTCAGTGTGATCTCTTACCATCAGTATTTTCCTGCCACTTATGGCTCCGTTACCACTAAGAGAGTCCTACAGGCTGAAATCTCTCCTCCAGTTGTTAGACCAGCCCTCAGGAGCTTAAGTCTAAACAAACTACCTCTATGAGCTGTTGGGTTAAGCATTGGTTAATGTTTTCTCCTGCCCTTCCATCAGTGAACAGGTATGGAGACTTAGTATTACATTAGTATTTGTTATGATAATATATTTTGGCTTGATTTGGTGTGACTTTTTAGTTCGTTAAAATATCCTCATAGATTTGATTTGAAAGATTTCCCATGTCAAAACTGTCTTTTATATGTAGTAGTTTAATTTACTCTAAAATAGCTGTTATACCACCTACAGAAATATCTGTGTAGAATAGCTTCTCACTTCCTCAAAGAATAGGTTTAGCTGACCAAACAAAACTCCACCACAGCTGCACTTTCCTACTGTGATAAGTATCTGCAACATCTCTAAAATGCCCTTGCGTAACCTGGTGGCTGGAGCGCTGTCAGAAGAATCTTTATGTGGGTCTACAACCCTGTAACGCCTACGTGTGGGGTGGGTAACTTACATATTTATACCATGTGGACTCTTTCAAACTCACTTTATCAGTAAATGTGAATCCCTAACTTCAGGCTTTTGTGATTTTTTAGGTGAAATGACCATTGGTTTTGTTTACATGCAAACATGCAGAAATCAAATCACAATTAAGGAGAATAACGTACAGCCAATACAAAAACTATGCTTTCATTATGTTAATAGAATGATGCTGATATCTTAAATTATCTTAATGGCTTAAGATATATGGAATGTTCCTGTTTTAATCTCACCTTTAAAGGGAATCTTGGCCTGTAAAAAACATTATCCAAAGTTTTTTTGTCATGTCCCCCATTGGAGGCAGAAAAAAATTTAATGATGACCATCCCCTGTAAACTAATTTGATTTCATCTCCTGCTGCACTGACAGTGAAGCTGAGAGCAGGCATGTTTTCTTAACATTGGTTTTGATTTGTTGGCTTAATGAGCATTAACTGCTTTTCTTTTTTCCCAGTCAATAATCTATCCATCTTGTACCTCATTTTGCTAACATGACACTTCATAGCCTTGTGTGTGTGTTGTAACATGAAGTGGAGAGAAGTGAGAAAAAACTGCCATTAACTATAATACTGATGTAGCTTTCCTATAAGCACCTTTTCAAAAATCTAACGCAGAATAATACCTCACTCTGATTAGTGGCCACCGTCAAGATTAGTAGGTGCATATGAATGTAGTCAGTGTTATTGGTCACAGATACTCATGCTCTTAGTCAAAGTTAGGGAAAGTGCATCCAGTCTCCTGCTTTAAGTAAGCGTTGACCTTTTACATTCACATCACACTCTTTCCCAAAACATAACCAAGTACTTGGAGTTGCCTAACCATAACAGAAATCTCTGTATAGTCACCTACCAGTTATTGTGCATGTGTTGCCAGTACATTTGCAGACACGTTAAGTGTTAACAGACTTTCTTCTGTAGATACTACGCTTCACTTTAGTTTTAATTTTCTGAAGGGAAGACACTGACCTGGAGCAGACTCTTTCACCTCAGGTTGCCTAAAGCAAAATGGTATCCATCCTGCCGTGTGCCTCCTTCGACTGACAAACGAATGCCTTTTTTAAGCTGTGATCACCATGGTGACCACAGGAGGCACAAACCTAGCCCCCAAAATCAACATACAGAAACAGTTTCTTTTACAGATTTCAAGCTGAACTGCAGTACATAAAGTTTAGTCTACCAGCTAAATTAACCTATAGCATTGCACAGAATTCATAATTCCATTATTGTGTAACTTTGAACGCAACCATTTCATGTGGTTTATCAAGTCGAAGGTCAATCATCAATCGTTGCTGGTCAACAGATGTCTACCAGTCCCCTGAAGGCCACTATCGTACATCACTTTATTCCACCCTTTATCTCTCTCTCTTTCCCTCAACCCCATATTCCTCATTCTCTTTATCACTCAATCATCCTTCCTTCTCCCTTCTTTCTTTTCTCTCTATTCATCCCTCTCATCCCCTTAATTTCTCAACCCTTCATCCATCCATCTATCCCTTCCTAACACTTACCTCCTCTCAACCCTTCTACCTCCCGCTCTCCACTTGTCTCTCCCTCCATGCCCCCCCCCCCTGACTTTCAGAGAACAGAAGCCGGCTTAGAGGGGGGAGAGGTGAGAAATCAATAAGGCATGATTTATTGATCACTAAAAATGATGGCGCTCATTAGCCCCCCAAAGGGACCTCAGCATTAAGCAGATGACAAAATGTCACCCGTCCTCGCCCCAACCCACCCTGCCACCCCTCCCAACAAAAAAAAATGATCCCTGGCCACCACCAAGCGCCCCTCTCTCCTCTCCTTCCCAGCAGCTGATCTGATATCTGGGATGCAGGACAGTTAGATGGCAGTAAAATGGACTGATTCTGTTACATTTACATTTCTGATAAATTGACATTTACATTTTGATACTGGTATCTACAAGGTTTTCAGCCTTTTTCTTTTTTTCAGTTAGTTTTATTGTTTCTCTTCTCGCAGATTAAAGAATTTACCCAAAGAGTTCAATATCTGGTTAGTGACCAACAGAAACAGAAAAAATGGACCTCACTCCACAAAAAAGGGCGAGAAGTTCAGCAACCCTAGATGACGTTGGAAGAAAACTGGTTCCTCCACACTGAACAGCCAACTGAGGCTGGGTAAGGGAAGCACAAGATGCAAAGTTCTTTACACCCAAGAAATGCCTCAGATTTTACAAATCTTTCTACAGCATCTGGCTCATTTAGGATAGAAAGACTGTGTCCAGCAATTAGTTTTATTTTTCTGAAATAGACATGCTGGCTTTATGCAGGTGGCATAGGTGTGGCTGGCCAGGTGTACGGAGGTGCAAAAGTAGGCAGGGTTTGAACTTGTCTCTCAAGGTCACCGTTTTTCATTCTTGCCACAACTACTTACAGCATTTACGACATACTTTGTGTTCAACCTAGTGGAACACCATGACTGCTGTTCAGGAGAGACTGCCCAAAAGTTTGTGTCATTATCATAATTTGTAGAAGTCATCACATTAAGACAAAACATACAAAAGACAGAATTCTTGGAGAGAGATAGGGGAGGTAATGAGCAAGGAGGAAGAAATGATAGCAGGCTTTTTGCTTCAACTTCGTGTTGCCAATCAGAATATGTTCACACCGTGGTTGGATAACATGTAGTATGACCTAGTTTATCTGAAGAATACTGAGGCCTTTATACAAAAGTGTTGGTTAGAATGAACAAAACTTGGAGGATTTGTTATTGTTAGAGACTGTAGTGCACCAAAAAATCTAAAGTTTGTCCTGAGGGTGGTGCTAGTGGAAAGGTGATGAGGTTCATTTTAATCAAAAAGGTTTATCCCTTTAAAAGCGTGAATGTGGTAAGGAAAAGTCGTGGCCATCTGGCACTTAAAATTATTTTTTGTAATGTGTGTAATGTTGACATTCTACCCTGAGGATAGTCCAAGCAGAAAGGTCATGGATTGTCCAAATTAAATGGGGGGTTTATCCTATGGAGAGCATGATGATGTTCTCAGTGAATTAAATTATTCTAATTATTTATGGTATAAGGTAGCACCTTATCAGCTTTAAAATTCTCTTTATAGCCTGGAATTATATCTGTGTCTTTTGTCTGTTTCTCTGTCTTTTTGGAGACTTTGAAGCCACAAGCTCAATGCTCGACAGCAGATCGTTGGCAACAAACACACTCCTAAGCACCATAAACCATCATCCATACACACGCAAAGCAGTGTGTGGATATGTGTGAGTTTGTGTGTGTACAGGGTAGTATTTTATTGAAAGGGAAGGATGGCAGATGAGGCATCTGTGAAGGGGGGTGGGAGTGGTCTAGCAAGATCAAATGTGTTTTTAATTAATTCAAGACACTGCAGTGAAACTTTCCTTTAATAAACCAGAGGGTCAGCAGCACACACCTCCATATAACTGGGCCCATCTTTACGCCTTATGTTACCACAACTTCCAACGGATTTTCAAAACCCCCTATTGGCATCATGCATGCTCTCACAACTTTACAGTACAGAGTGGGGATTTTTTCTGCTGCAGAAAAGGAAAATTATGTAATGCTCTCTCATCGATACTATAACTGCAAACAAACATTATAGCCAAGTTCTCAGCCTTCATTTACTGCTTGTACATAAATTAAAATATTTTATGCTAGGATTATCTTGACTTTCAGGTTTGTTGAAAACAAACTGCAAGTGAGTCTTTTTTATATGTTAAAGAGGGTCAACTGGTTGTCTTTATGCCAGGATCAGACTAAACAATATATTTGCCCTTCGAGATGGTCTCTGTGCTGTGATGCACTCTAAATCTTGATCAAAGTCCTCAAATTAACTATTGTTATGTGGAAAAAGTGTTTTTAATTGGTGACGGTCTTACATATCAGGGAGAAATTTTTTTGTCTATGGGAGACTTTAGAGTGTTGCTCAGAGAAGCTGCCTTAGTCCTCTGCTTTTTCTGTTGTACATGCTTCCTTTAGGTAATATTATCAGAGGACATAAGATTAATTCCCACAGCTATGCTGATGACACACAGCTCTATATTTCATTGGAACCAAGTGATGAGCAAACCTTTTGCCATTTAACTAATGGTTTGGCTGCACAAAACAAGTGGCTGCAGACCAATTTTCTTAAGTTAAGTTAACTTTCTTAGTTGGGCCACAAACAAAATAGAGTTAGTTCTGTCTAAATTTGGTAGTTTGGCCCAGGTTGAATCAGAAGTCACAAGCCTGGGCATTGTCAGACTCAGACGTAAACTTTAAATCCCACATAAATAAAGTGACCAAAGCAGCTTTCTTCCATTTAAGAGATATTGCAAAGGTTCTGCCATTCCTATCCCAATTTCACATATTTTATTGTTTTTCGCATACCTGTTCTTGCCATTTGCTGCCTCTGGTGTTTGTTACTCATTTGATTGCTTGGTTTTATCGCCCAGTATTTGCACTTGTTTTAATTTGCCTGTGTTTATTTATTATTCTCTTGTTTATTCACTTTATTGTAAAGCACTTTGAGCTACTCCCCTTCATATGAACGTGCCGTGTAAATAAAGTTTTACTATTATTATCATTATTACATCCATTTTAATACACCTGATAAAGGACCACGAGTACTTTTTCATTTCAAGTCAATATCTTTAGAATAGTGATACAAAAGATGCATATGGGTTTAATGGTGAAAACTGAGACTAACCACTTTGGAAATTGTTGACTGACACAATCAAATTTCATGTTGGTTTGATGCAGATGGAGTTTTCCTCTACAGTCAAGCTTTATGCTGCGACTTTGATAGTTGTCCTTCATCATGGGCTTTGATGAGCTTGTAGTATGTTTGTGCATTTCAATGCACACACCTTAAGCAGTAGAGTTTCTCTCCACCACCCCACTGCTTGCTGGACAATCCCTCATGTCCGACTGTGTGTGTGTGTCATTGGGAGGAAGGGAGGGGCCCAGGCAGGGCCCCAGGAGGGGGTGAATGGACGCTTCATCACCCGATGGCCAACCTCTCACAATGATGCATTAAGCCCGGCAGGACGTGGTGCATGGGCCTCTGAGGCCAAAAAACGCCACAGAGACACACACACACATACACACACAGAGGCCCAAGGCATAATGAGCACTTCATTCAGTGTCACATCTCCTAGTATTGGGGGTTGGACTGTGGGCAGCAGTGCTGGTTAACAGAAGAGGTAAGACACATGTTGAACACAGTAACAAAGTTCAAAGTGAAAATAATAATCGACATCCATTCAGATGAATATGAAATTAAAAAAACTAGGTTATTTGCAACATATGCTATGGCTTGTTATCATTTTTTGAGCTAATTTTTTGGTAAATTGTCACGCGTTTCCCTCTGCTATTAAGTAGACACTTGGCTTCTCCACAACGCCTGACAGAGTACTGACTCATTTATTGTCTAATCATCTACTCATCTCAGTGCATACGCCCTCGATTGACATAAGGGTGACTAGATAATAGCAAATAATAATAGTCTGAGCAGTGATAACCATCATAGTTGAAGAGACAAAGTAGAAAGTGCCAATTCACAACAATCCATCAGCAGAAAAGGAAAGAAAAGACTTGCATTTTTCTTAGTTAAATACACAATAAAAGTTTGAGTAAACTTGGTTATGTTATGCTACCACGTCAGCATGTGACCAGCTTACACCAGTCTGATTAGCATTAGTCTAAATGCTCAATTGTAGGTGTCACAGGTAGGTTTACTAATTGCCAAAACATGGCATCAGTACTTTGATCCAGAGTAAGATGACCCAGTAACTACTGCCCAGAGTGGCATAAAATGTGCCAGGGGATGATTTATACTTGTTTTGGTGACCCCTTGATCTCAACTCTCATGTCCCCATCTGGTCAAAATGACCACATGTACACAACAAATAAGTCTTTGGCAGACTGACATGATTCACATGCTGTATTCATGCTCCCCAGGAGATGAAACCTTTCCATTTAGGAAAATCCATGGAGGTTTTTCTCTAGCACCACGCTCTGGCTGAAATGTTAAGGACACACAATATATAATTTTCTCTGTAGTAGTTTGTCATGACATATACTGACATATTTGAGTTCTATGGGGAGTGAACTCTTTTGATTCACCCTGTTGTATTTAATTTCCCCCAGCACCATCATCAGGCCAAACTTTTCACTTGTACACAAAATGTGATTACCATCACATTTAGTGAGCACATTCAGGCATCCCAGAGAATGAACTCTCTAGTTTGGACACTCTAATTTCTCTAGGCCAAAATGTCAAAGTAACGCAAGGTAGTTCCTATTCAAACTAGCAGTTTGTCATGTGTGATGTGTAGTGTGTTCTGCACACAGCTATGCAGGGCACTGCTCAGTAACACATAGGTGCAAACAGTTCCTTTATTGTGAAATACAAACATTTATTCTGTCTAAGTGCCCTTGAGCTGCATACTGAATTCCACAGGGAATGTGTTGAAGATAAACCCTCTGAATTCTTTGAATGGAGACCACAAAAAAGGACTAAAGTATCATTAACCAACACTTCTCAGTCAGTAAAAATGAGTTGGACCAAAAAGCGCTAAAATTGGGGCACAAGGGACCTGCGTGTGATTTAAGTGAAAAGTGTTCAGTTCGGAGCCAAATTAATGCCAGTGTTTTGTTTTGAAGCAGTATCATAGCACTCACGCAGGCAGCAACCCGTGTGACTTCCATGCATCATGGAAAAAGTTTCAGCTACAATGGGCCATTCCTCAGCAAACAAATGGCAGAGAGCACGCGGTAGCTCGGCTCGGAGGACTCTAAATATTTTGTAATGGCATTCGTGGTGAGTGCTCCATCTGCCCACCATTCACTGTGCCTCTTCAAATAAACGCTGGAAATGAGGAATTCCGCTTCCCACCGCTTTTGTTGATCTGCCAAACTATAGAAACAAGAAAAACTTCTCTGGCTCGCATCGTCTCATTTATGTGAGCTCTGGAGATGCTTAGTCCTAATTATATCATATCTTAATTGTGTGTGTGAGTGTGTGTGTATGTGGTGCTGTGGTGTTCACTTGCACATGCAGCAAGAATGTTACAAGCCAAAGGGAAGTGGTTTAATCCGTTTGAAATCCAGAGGCCAGCACTGGTGAAAGCTTTATTAGTCCATTTGCCTTTAGTGAAGTTTATAACCATCACTACCATGGATTTATATCCTCTAAAGCATGTTTCTGTTATTCATATCCATATAATACAAGCCCCTATATTTGTCAAGAATTAAATACTCTTTACTACAATTTAATGTATCCATGCAAAGAGTTTCTTCATGAAATTAGAAAAGAAACATGAGATGTGAAAAAGAGATTAATTTTCATCTACAAAAAAAATGAAAGTATCACATTGCTGGGAGGTGTGAGGGAGACAGAGTGGAAAAAGAGAAATTTATTTGGCCAAGTGGTCAACAGACGGAGTGCTGAAGGCCTTGATGTTCTCCTCACATGGTGTTAAACACTGCCTCTGGACCGCCAGACGCCTGGTCACTTCAGCTGCCTCCAACTGAAGAAAAACCCAAATGTATGATTCAGTCGGGATAAAAAGCTGCCACTTTGACAAACATGGGCTCTTTTCCTGGTTTGTTTAACTTAGTTCACTTGGAAAACAGGAAAATGGTGAGTGTAACATTTGCTGATTGCTGTTCCATGCAAGTTTCATTTTAGCATAGCATAGCATGCACTATGTCTAATGAAGACTGGTAGTTGACTGGTATTGAAAGCAAGTGTGTCATTATATGCAAGTTTAGTTAATTGTAGCCAACGAGCAGTGACTGCGTTGGACAATCCTCCTGCTCTGATTGGTTGTTTTCGCTCAGGATGTGTTGCTGTCAGGATATAGTGACAGTTTCGGCATATATGTCAAAGAGTTATTTTATAAAAGTTACCTACTGCACCTTTAAACCACATCTCATGGCCTTCATCAGTATATTGATTGCGGTGGACATAGGGAAGTGATTGCAACCAGAAAACTGAATGAACGGAAAAACCTAGTAACTGGATCTTGAGTTAATATTATTTTGTTAAACTAGTCAAGTCAATTTTATTTGTTTAGCGCCAAATCATAACAAAAGTTATCTCAAGATGCTTTTCACATAGAGTAGGTCTAGACCATACTCTTTAAAATATTATTTACAGAGACCCAACAGTTCCCACCATGAGCAGCACTTGGCGACAGTGGCGAGGAAAAACTCCCTTTTAACAGGTAGAAACCTCGAGCAGAACCAGGCTCTGGGTGGGCGGCCATCTGCATCGACCCAGTTGGGTTGAAAGGGGAGGAGAGAGGGGGAGAGGGGAGACAGAACAGGAGGACAGACAACATCAGACTAATAATAATAACAACTGCAGCAGTGAGTGTGGAGCAGGAACATGGGGGCAGTAGACGGCCGGCAATCACAGATCCAGAATCTACAGCTCCAGAGGCAGAAATACCTGCAGAAAGTGAGAAGGCCAAAAAACACAGAAAGCACAAGGACTACCAGGAAGAAATGGTGTTGGTAACCTGTATTAGTGGGATAGGAATGCGTACAGATAGAGAGGGAGAGGAGGAGAGAGAAGCTCAGTGCGTCCTAGGAAGTCCCCCAGCAGTCTAAGCCTATAACAGCATAACTAAGGGATGGTTCAGGACTCACCTGAGCCAGCCCTAACTATAGGCTTTATCAAAAAGGAACGTTTTAGCATACTACTAAACGAAGAGAGGGTGTCTGCCTCCCGAACCCAAACTGGGAGCTGGTTCCACAGAAGAGGAGCTTGATAACTAAAGGCTCTGGCTCCCATTCTACTTTTAGAGACTTTAGGTACTACAAGTAACCCTGCATTCTGTGAGCGTAGTGCTCTAGTGGGGTAATACAGTACTATCAGCTCTTTAAGATATGATGGTGCCTGACCAATAAGAGCTTTGTAGGTGAGGAGGACGACTTTAAATTCTATTCTAGATTTTACAGGGAGCCAGTGCAGAGAAGCTAATATTGGAGAAATATGTTCTCTTTTGCTAGTTCCTGTCAGTACACGTGCAGTCTTGTTCTGGATCAGCTGGAGAGTCTTTAGAGACCCGAGAATAAGGAATTACTATAGTTCCCAAGGTCAAGAACAAACTTCCACACTTAATATAGTCTTGTTTATTAGATCTATCAATGTTCTGTTTGTCCAGAGACCATGCACACAAGGGAGAGAGAGATATGAGGTGGTCAGAATATCATTTTTCCACCGTGATGCTGCTCTGTGATTTCACACACGTGATTTCTATTAATTGTGCTCAGGCGAGGTATGAGGCAATCATACCTAATATGAAAATGACCTTAATCTCTTAATTGTCTGAAATTACTGAAAGCTGCAGAACCAAACAAGACCCTCCATACGATTGGTTTATGTGAAACCAAATGTTTTCTTAAATGATGCTTCCCCACCAATTCCCATGTTGCTACTAAACAAGGTGATGCCGTAGTCCATAAATCTATTTTCAATTTAACCTCCAAACTGGACATTAACACATTTCAGGCTCTTGTATTAAAACCATCTCCATCAACTATGAATTGCTTTGTCCTTACTCCCAATTTTGAGAAGGATTTATCTCACACCATGTGACTCATTCTGATGAGATTTTAACTTTTGGTGACCTGATTAAGGCCTTTGATCCTCCACTTTTGATACTTTTAGTTTCACTCAGTTTGTACATGAACCTACTCACTGCAGTGAGTAACACCCAGCTCTGACTGTTTCTCCTGTCACATCCGTGTTGTCAGATTACTTTGTTTAAGCAACACTAGTCCGTCCTTATAATGTTGGTGATGGTGTACTCACCACTCGCCACATTGGTCTATCAACTTTAACTGCGCTTGCCTGCGGTCCTGGCTCCTTCCACTGCAGCGACAAGCCCTGTTGAAAATTGTACCAGTGACTTAAACTCAGCCCTTACCACCCTCCTGGATTCAGTTGCACCATTTTCCACCAAAACAAGATGGTCAAAGAGGTCTACACCCTGGTTTACTGAAGAAACGCACTCTTAAGCAGGCCTGCAGGAAATTGGAATTTAAATGACATGAATCAAGACCACAAACCTCTTATGGCACCAGTGTATTAAATTATAAGCACGCTCTATCTGCTGCAGGAGCCTATTTCTTTCGCCTCATCAGTAACAATAAACTCAATCCTAGATTTCTTTTTGACACTGTAGCCAAACTTACTCTTAAGCTGCTGTCTGTTGGCAGCTTGCCCTTTACGCCTCATGATTTTTTAAGAATTTCTTTCTGTAGAAAAATAGATAAGATTAGATACAAACTTAGTTCCTTGTCTCCAACTACTTCTTTTAAAATCTGTAGTGCAATATTCATATGTTGGATTCCAGTTAGTCTCTGTTCTTTATCCAAATGTTTAAACTACCTCTCTTGAAACATTGTCTAAGCTGGTGTTAAATCAACTCACTTTTTAAAGATCTCTGTCCATTTCTGGACCTACAATGCTGAATATTGTTCATTTATCACTTAAGACACTAGCTTTTAGACTGCTGTGGTTAAACCTCTACTTAACAAGACCTTGATACAGGGTCTCTAAATAACTACAGATCAGTCTCTAACCTCCAATTATTTTCAAAAGTACTAGAAAGAGTTGTGTCTCAGCAACTTTCACACTTATTTAACTGTAATCATTTTGAACCATTTCAGTTTGCTTTCATGGCCTCTCACTTCACTGAAACTGCACTTACTAATGTGTTTAATGATCTTTTGCTTACTATGCATTCCACCTCAGTGCAGTGCTGAATCTCAGTGCAGCTTCTGATACCATAGATCGCTATACTTGTAGACTGACTAGAAAACCAATTTGGCATGGTTTAAGTCCTACCTATCCAACAGTGTGTTTCTTATAACAGTACCAAATCAAATTTTTCTGATGTGAATTATGGAGTAACTCAGGGCTCTGTTCTTGGTCCTCTGCTTTTCTCTCTTTACATTTCACCTCTTTCCTGTCCATGGCTGATGCAGAGCCCCTAATTCAAGCCTTTCTTTCATACAGATTATTGCAACATCTAGTTTTCAGGCCTGCCATCTGCTAGTACTACAAGCCTGAACTAAAACTAGAAGCTATGATCATATTACACCAATTTTAGCCTCCCTTCATTGGTTCCCTATTCATGTCTGATCAGACATTAAGGTGCTTCTGGTGACTCACCCCTTTATACGTTCCTGTCTTATTATACCTTGTACCCCATCTCGTGCACTCCGCTCTCACAATACAGGGCTCCTGTCTGTCCCCACAGTTTAAAGAAGTCAGCAAGCTGCAGGGTCTTTTCCTATCATGCCCCTTTCCTCTGGAATAACCTCCCTGCAGACATCAGATACTGATTTCATTGAGGCCTTTAAATCTAAACTTAAAAGTCATATTTTTGCCTATGTATCATCTGTTTATGTTGTGGACTGACTTTTGCTTTTGCTCTACTCTGTGCAATCATTCAAATGATTTCTGAGGAGATTTGTTTTTTGACAGGTATTAATCCTATACTGTCCGGTTTGCCAGGGTTCACTTTGGCTGTGTAACACCAACTATATGTAACCCTGCTCTGACCAAATGAAAACCCCCCCCAAAAGAAGCACAATTTACTCATGTTTGAGTGATTCCTGAGTGCTTTTTGTGACTACTTTTTAAAGATTTCCGTCTTCTTTAGGAACCCATGGGCTGAGATCCACAAACAGGGTAGGGAAGTCAGAAAGTCCTGAGAAAGACACACACAAACATATTGTTCATGTTGGTCATTCCATGGGATATGTTGACAGTTAAAAAGAAAGAGATCTGTGTCAGCCTTATTCTTGAAGACCTATTTCTTAAGGGAATCCCTAAATGGACAAATGGACAAATAGACCAACCAAAAACTTCCCAACGCTCACATTCTTGTTGGGAAGACAGTTGTCTTGAGCCACATAAATACGAAAAGAAGAAGCAAGAGGCGGCAGGCAGGTGGAGAGGAAAGGCTGTGATGTAGTTTGTGTATGCTGGTCCGACGCTGCTACAAAAGTGTGTACACACACATTAGCATAAAACAGCTTTGCATATGATCTGAGCACTTTCCAAGACGCTCGAGACGACAGAGAGAGAGGGAGTTGAGAGGGAAGAAAATAAAGCTCTTGCTATTTTGCAAGCCTGAGACGATCACATGCTGTCAACAGCACCTCACATAAAAACCACCTACCAACACCACCACCACCACCACCCGCTAAACCAACCCACCCACCCTGCCTGCCCTGGATCGGCTTATAATCCTCCTCAACACACACTTACAGTAACACAGAGCAGATAGTTCAGGTGTTCTCATCTCTCTGGACTCTCAGTCTGGGGCTGTTTTTTTACTGGTTTGGTCCGGGAAAGAAACAGCATACAATGGCATTTTAGACAACAGTGTGTTTCCAACTTTGGGTCACAAGTTTGTGTTAAAACCCTGTTTTAACATGATAATGACCCTGTATAGAAATCCAGCTCCATAACCCATCCAACACCTTTGGGATGAAGTGAGCCTGCCTACAGCAGTGTTGAACTTCACTGATGCTCTTGTGCAACCAAAAAGCAACAATACCCTGCAATCGCAGCAAATTACTTGGTGTTAATTCAACTCCAATAGAGTTACAATGAACACTGACCCAGTGTTTACATAGGTCCACATTAGTCAATGTTAAAATAAACAAGTTTAAGAGACCTAATTCCAGCAGTCGGACGACAGAGGCATGTGGCAGGGACTAAAGACAGTAACGGACCACAAAGTGAAAAAAACACCTAGACGGCATCCCAGTTGAATACTCAAGGCCTGCGCTGACCAGTTAGCTCAGTAATGCTCGGACACATTCAAAGTTGATGGACAATGTTTCCCAGATGTGGAACGTTTAATGTAAAGATGAAGACCATATTATCACCACTTTTTTGCTGTTGTTTACTTTCCCCCAGAGGCAAACTCAAAAAGATTACTTAAAAAATATACTACAGAATTATTTCCCGGGTGTATATGTGTATATGTATATAAATAACTGTATACATTTTGTTTTTTATAATATCTTATTCTATTTGAAATGTAATTATATGTACATGCAACTTAGACTGGTGAGAACGAAGGCACAATGTATAGCAACGTAGCCAGCATCTCACCACGACCCACATCACTCAGACTAAATGGTTTTCAGTGGTCCATATCACTTTTTTAATGGTGATAAACTATGGTAAGCTTTAATGAATTAACAGTAAGTGGCTGCTCACATGCAAGGCCTGACAGACCAAACATAATATGTTGAACACGATGTAGAAAGCATCCTGTTCTCTGTTCTCCTTAATGCTAGGATCTAGAGCTATGTCATTCATTTACAAAGGGGAAAACTACACCTCTTAATCTAAGAAGCCTTTAATTAACTATTAAAGTTGAATTTAAAGGGTGCATCACTTTTCCTTAATGTTCACAATTGAAAAATCCCTTAATTATCAATTTAAGGTGTTATTACATTTTTGGATTTTGTTTTACATCAGGTATCTGGGGCTAAAAAAAAATATTACATTTAACAAAATAATATTACAGGTACCCCTTAATTTGAAAGGATCTTACTGTATTTTTCTGTTCATGTGCAAATGCAGGAATTTGCCCTAAATTTGGTGGTAATTGGTGGATCTAAAGCATTGTATTTTGAAATTTTGAAATTTTGAATTTCAAAATTAAAAGATCAGATCCAGACTCTACAGCTCCAGAGGCAGAAATACCTGCAGAAAGTAAGAAGGCCAAAAAGTACAAAAACTACCAGGAAGAAGTGGAGTTAGTAACATGCATTAGTGGGATAAGAATATATATGGATGGAGAGGGAGAGAGAAGCTCAGTGCATCATGGGAAATCCCCCAGCAGTTTAGGCCTATAGCAGCATAACTAAGGGATGGTTCAGGACTCACCTGAGCCAGCCCTAACTATAAGCTTTATCAAAAAGGAACGTTTTTAGCTGATTCCACAGAAGAGGAGCTTGATAACTAAAGCCTCTGGCTCCCATTCTACTTTTAGAGACTTTAGGCTCCTCAAGTAACCCTGCATTCTGTGAGCATAGTGCTCTAGTGGGGTAATACGGTACTATCAGCTCTTTAAGATATGATGGTGCCTGACCAATAAGAGCTTTGTAAGTGAGGAGGAGGATTTTAAATTCTATTCTAGATTTCACAGGGAGCCAGTGCAGAGAAGCTAATATTGGAGAAATATGTTCTCTTTTGCTAGTTCCTGTCAGTACATGTACAGCTGCATTCTGGATCAGCTGGAGAGTCTTTAGAGTCTTATCAGGGCAGCCCGAGAATAAGGAATTACAATAATCCAACCTAGAAGTAACAAATACATGGACTAATTTTTCTGCATCTTTTTGAGACAGGATATGCCTGATTTTTATAATGTTACGTAGATGGAAGAAGGCAGTCCATAAAGGTCTGTTTTATATGGTCATTAAAGGACATGTCCTTATCAAAGGTTACTCCTAGATTCCTTACAGAGGTGCTGGAGGCCAGGGCAATGCCATCTAGAGTAACTATATCTATAGATAATGCGTCTCACAGGTGTTTAGGGCCAAGAACTATAACTTCAGTTTCTTCTTAGTTTAACAGCAGAAAATTGCAGGTCATCCAGTTTTTTTATGCTCTTAATACATGCCTGAAGTTTGGCTAACTGATCAGTTTCATCTGGCTTTATCAATAAATATAATTGAGTATCATCTGCATAGCAATGAAAGTTTATGGAGTGTTTCCTAATAATATTGCTAAAGAAGTGCTAACTAAGGGTAAAACTTCTTTAAGCAGCTTAATTGGGATGGGGTTTAAGAGGCAGGTTGTTAGTTTAGACGAAGATATTGTTAAAGTTAGTTGGTGAAGGTCTATGGGAGAAAAAAGTCTAAATATATATCAGGTAAGTGTGGAATAAATGTGGAATTTACTCTTGATGTCATCATTCTGTCACTTCTGTGACAAACACATGCCTTTCTATGTGTGTGTGTGTGTGTGTGTGTGTGTTCAGAGACATACAGCAGCTCTTAGCTCATTAATGTAAACACGCTACCAAGCACAGGTTCTGCAGAGCTGCACCACTGACTCCGATAATCTTCTGGGAGACAGACCAACATGTCCGCTTCATAGCTCTTTATCCTCCACTGTCTCTCTTACTATTTGTCTGTCAATGTCTCTCGCCCATGGTTTCCCCCTCAGGCTTTACCTCCTCCATCATAATTTTTGCCACAGCCCCCCCCCCCCCTTATATTATTGCCCTCTTTGTATGCTTTTCTCTCTTTCTCCTTCTTCTTTTTTCATGCTTCAACATCTGCCAACACTTTTTGAACTCCATACGAGTGGTCCCTCAGAAGTTTACACTGCGACACTAAATAATAACTGCCATATGCCATTAACTCTTTACAGCCATATAACTTTCATCTAGAGTGATTTAAAGGTACCAGGCCTGTGGTTGAAAGGATTTAATTGTGAGCCTCATTGCTCATGAGTATAATGTGCTGTATTGATAATTTGTCATGTCTTGTCATGTCCAGAGGACAAATGGAAATATTGAATGCAGGTGATGCAGTTGTTACTCTCAGTACATATAGAAATATTAATAAAATGGAGAATGTTCTGTCTCCAGACCAGCTGGTAGACAATCTCTCTATTCTCCAGGCATCACGAAGCTATCAGAACAGACACAAGTTATCTTTATTTTAAAAGAAAGTGTTGGCTAGCAGCACGGTAGCTGTGCTTTTATCAGCTGTTGAGAAAAGTTAACCAAACGCTGGCTAGCAAGCTAATGAAATTCTCGAGAATGAAAGCTCATTCTTGACCTTGGAGGCAGTGGGTTGTGAAAAGCTCTGATACTTGTCCAAGACTGGACAGCAGACAGACACAGTTAGAGACTAGCTGGGGAATATAGAGGAGCCAGCTACTTCCCTCGGTTGGTGGAGACCAAACCACAGCTAGAAGGAGGGCTCACTTGTTGGGTAATCAGAAACACAACTGAAAGTTGAAAGATGTGTAAATAGGCAACTGTTTGCGCCAAACATTCACATCGTAACCACGTGTTTATTATGGTTACCATGTCACCCAACTATGTCAACAAAGGTCACCTGACTATTGTTACCATGATGATGAAAGTCACCTGACTTTGTCCTTTCCTGCATGTCTAAAACTCATAATATGTGAAATGTTTAGTGTTTAGAGTTACTTACAGCAATTATGATAATAGATGATATGCACCTCATATTGTATAGTTATTATGTAATTATATGGGTTACTGTTCACTGTATGTGTATAATTTGACAGGTTTACCACCAATAAAATCTTGTCTTCTTTCATACATTTTGTGTAAATGGTGAAATCAGTTGAAACAATCATCCGCTGCTTGTCCTGGCAGTAACACACACTGGAGACAGAGTAGCCGATAAAGCGATGCTGGGATAAACTGATTTGATGATCTTTGATGAAATTTACAAGAAGGCATGAATGACGCTTCACAAAGGGTTTCACTCAACAACTCACAAAATTCCGGCTGTCGGTATATTGTGGTTACTATCTAAATGGTGAAATCAGTTGAAACATTTGCACCTTTCACACAGTCTGTTCAAGGGGGGAATGATGCGCTGTTATTCCGCCTTACCTTCTGTTTAAAACGTCCGATTGCGGGACAGAGGGACAATGTTGCTCCGCTGCCATTACTTCCTCTGGAGGTAGTAACAACAAGTCTGTGTAATCGGCGCAGCCAGCAGGATGGGACACTGATGCTGTTGTGTTACAGGTCACGCCTCTTTTGCCTCTTTTCTGTCTAAAATCACAACTGGAACGTCGTTTGGGTCAGTGGTCAGCGTAGTGACAGACTTTCTTTGCGGTATGATTGCACGATCTCTGTGTAAAAAGGGTTAGTGTGTTCACAGACATCTGCTGCTTATCTTTGCAGGTAAGAGAGCCCAAACACATAATTTGCATTACACTGAACCTTTTTGTTCGCACTTAATGGGCTATCGTCAGGCAGGTCTCTCAGCTCCCACAAGGTAAACTACATTCCCAGAGTGCACAATACAAATTTGGAGTTATCTTAAACCGTTCCTGTGTGTTCTCTGTGGTGAGCTTAAATATGAGGTACAGACATGAAAATGTGTATGTCAGTTGGCTATTCAGGAATAGTATTTCGGGGGGAGCATAAATGTGCAAACAGACAAAAGCAACAGCAAATAAGCCTCAGATAGAGCTTCCGCAGGTACCAGGCTGCTATACAGTGAGAAATAATGGTGCGTGCAGCTGACTTTATCTGCTGTTATCAACGCACTGTATACATACTGTCCATTTCAAGGAGGATCGAACCTCTAACATTGCAGTCTGCAGACAAGCTACTCTAGCACCTGAGCCACAGCCAACCTCTCAGACAAAGACCACAAACCTTTCGCTGTCAGCTGTTAGTACAGTATAATTGACAAAATACAACAATTCAATGTGATCTTTGCTCCGTACATAAATGCTAGTAGTTGGGAATAATAGTGATAATATTGTTGACTTTTGGGTGTCTAAAATGATGCATAAACTCCATCACCTAGGGCAGGGCCCCAAACCCAACCCGGAATGAGCTGTTTTACAGCAGAGAACCATGGCCTCAAACAAAAACCAAACAGACCAAATCAAAGGTCATTAAAAGCAGAAACGGACCCTGCTATATGCATACTGCTATATGCGTAATTTTTACGTAAGGACACAATGTAAACAGAATTAACAGTATTATATACTCTATAACAAAAGGTTGAGATATGCTGTCCATTATATTGGGTGAGAGAATAGATGTTTGTGCCTTCCCTTCCCTTTCCTTCTAGAAATGAGTAAATGGCTTGGTTATAGCATATCGACATATCATGTTTGAAGTCGGTATGAAAGTTATTTCTGTACTTCACTCACTGTCACTGTCATCATGTGTAACGTCCGATTCAGACAGTCACTCTGGAGCTGTTGTAGCGCTAAATGTTAGACAGGATTTGGACATTCTCCCCTCATCAACAGCATGAAAAAAATACATACTGTAAAATGCAGACTTCAATCAACAGCAGCACTTAATAGAGTATAGTAAGGTTTTGCCGGGGCCTAAAACTGAGACCCAAACACAACAGCTTTCCCTGTACTGCCACATTTGGGACCCAAAACCGACCTATATATTTGAGCTACAATAACTTTGTTTTGTATTCATCCTTTACTGACCATTACATCACATAACTTTACTTTAGAGGTGTTTGCAATAGGCACATCTGTTTTTGATGCTGTCAGCGGGGGATCCATTTTTTATGCCTGTGCAGAAGCACAAGCACAAGTATGTGGTATAACTGAGCACCCCCTTCTTACAGTAATACCCACAGAACACCCAGGTCTACAGCTGCATGTCTGCGCACATCATTGTTGAACTACACAATTTCACCTGAACTAGCAACATTCTGAGCAATTGAGTTTCAGCTGATTTCAGCTGGATGCTGCAATGTTTACACTGGAGATTCAACATGGCAGATGGTGTAGGGAAAGTAGTGGAACTCAGATTATGAAAAGTTATGCAACAGCCTACATTCTGCCATCATGTTAATGAATCTTTGCTTTTCAGAAAGTGGGTTCGAGGTATCGAGTAGTATTCGAGTAGATTGGACTGTAATGTCTTTCATAGGTTTCCCTCCCTCTTTCCCTCTCCTCCTGTGCTGATGTTTGGTGTTTGATTGTCCCCTCCCAGCCACTTTCATCTTATTCCCCATGGCACACAAATCAAGTATTTTTTGTCACAAAGTACAAAGGGTGTGTGTGTGTGTGTGTGTGTGTGGGTGTGTGTGTGTGTGTGTGTGTGTGTGTGTGTGTGTGTGTGTTGAGCCAGGTTGACTGACAGACGGCCTCTGTAATAGCAGGTGTTGCCACGGCAATGTGGAACAGCTTGCCTTCCCTTACCCAACTTTAGCTTTGCTCTCTGGAGGCCAACATTAAGACAGCATCCACACACACACACACACACACACACACACACACACACACACACACACACACATAACAATAGGATGAACACCAGTCACAGTGCATGTTTGCATGTATAAAGTGTAAGAACACACGATATCACATGCACACACACACACACATACACACACACACACACACACACACACACACACACACTCATTAGCACTGTCATTATTACACTCAGTTAAGAAATATTGAATAATAGCCTCTCTTCTTTCTCTTCCTGTTCTCTTTTAATTCTCTGTTTTATCTCTTTACTGGTCCTTCTCATTTATTACCTCTGCAAATTTTTTTGGTTGCATTAGGGGACGGAGTATTCCACTAAGAAAAAGTCTGTTTTCTGCATGTTTATTTATCCCCAGATGCAATTAAAAAGTATAATATTACACTTTTATATATAGAGTAATATAATCATTTTCTATAATATAATATTAGAATATAATTCTTCAGAGGATGCATGTTGAATGCCTACTTTTAGAGAATTTGCATTTTATTTCTTAGAGGTGTCATACGATTGGAATGACACCGGTGTGTGAAATACCCTACAACAGTGATTGATTACAAATCAGCAGCACCACACAATTAAACACCCTATATGCCATGAAAACTAAGAAATAGTACTGGAGATATTTAAAACTTTTTAAAGCAATATTTCTTAGTTTTTGAAGTACGTTTCTGAAACGTTCTCCTTTTATTTTTTCCATGTGAAAGTGAAGCATATGGATTGGTTTACATTTGAAGGCTTTTAACAAATGCAGATGGAGCAGCACCACAGAGGTCAGATCTATTAAGTGGCTTTTATTCATACTTTGCACACATTTGAGTGGTAGATGTTTGCTATCTATTTCATTCAAAACTATATCGGACATTTGAGACCTTCTGGTTGCCATCAGTTTATTCAGAGTGCAGCCCTGTGGCAGGTCACTACACTGCAGCCTCCCCCCTTTCAGGCTCGCCCTGGCCCGACTGTATGGTTGGCAGTATCATCATATCGTTTTAGCTACTATGTGGTCAAGTAACATTTTGGCAGAATTTTCTATTGCTGAAATATGGCAGGAACTACTTTGCTGTGTGACATTACAATGATTGACACCATATATATTACATTCTCTTCTTAAGTGGAGATTGGTGGACTGACAGCTGGTGGGGTGGCAGTCCACCTACTTGCCACGGCCGCACCCCCAATTGCTCCCCGGGCGCTGTGAACTGCTGCCCACTGCTCCAGTGTGAATATGGCACCTGTCTCTTTGTGTGACCCTGTGCATGTGCATGTGTGTGTTCGTACAGGTGCCACTGGATGGGTTAAATGCGGAGAAATAATTTCACACTTGTGTGATTAATAAAGTTAAATTAAAAAAAAAAAAAAGTACCACAGATAACTTTGAAGTACTGTAAATTAACTTTATAGTATAGATAAACACTAAATCTTCCTCACTAAATATAAAAAATACTTTATAATTAGTTTAGCATCTCAAAGGCTTCCTCTCTATATTTTTCTTTCTTCCTTTCTACTCTGAATTTACCCTCTGTTTTACTCCCCCTCTCCTTTTCACTTTAAGACTTCTGCGTTGTGAGGTGAACTTCATCATATTAGCTTTGCAGGAAGTTAGAAGACAACAGAGAGCAGCACAGAGAATGAGTGACTCCTCTGTGTTTATTAAAAAATGACAAGCATCCTCCCTCACCTCCTGATTCCTTGTATGCAAATATTTGTTCTTGAAAAAAACACACAGGGACTCTCTCTCTTTGTCCCTACATCCCCCTATTCTTCTTCTCTACCTTATTAAAATGCTGCTTTACTTCCTCCACAATCTACTTAATACAAACTGGGAGGAAAGCCAGCAGGGTCACAATCAACTGGTGCAAAAGCAGGAAAATAGTCCACATTATATCTATTACAGGTCAGACCTGTGAATTATACTAATTTTCTTAAGATTGTACATTTCTTGTTCCGTTTCCCACAAACAGATAAACACATACACATACACACACCATTCCTTATGTGTTACACACATCAATTAAAAATTCTTGACAAAAGCTCTAAATTGCCTCTCTTTCTCCAGAGAAGTGGAATTTCCTCCACCGAGATAAAGCTGTGTCCATTCTAGGAATCAATAATCCGTTTATAAATATGTTATTAATAAAGACTTAAGCCGCATATATATTTCATGGCAGAGGAAGGGAGCGTCTCCCTGAGGCCGCGGGGCTTTACTCCGTATCATTCATTTATAATTAATCTGCACCACTTGGGACTTGGTGAATTAGGAATCCCGCCACAGACTAGAGCTCTGTTCTGTTCCTATCTGTTGCAGCTCACGAACATGGGAGGTCCTTCCTCTCACCGCTGGTAAAAAAAAAAAAAAAAAGAGGCGGGAGAGAGATTCTAGGACCATCATGTTGCAAAAGAGCAGCAAATGTACTTAAAGTGTATCTTACTGGGAAAGGTGTGACAGTCACACTGACACACTGGACCTGGAGGCAGCATTTGCTTGTAACATAATCTGTAGACATTTTATTTTTCAATAATATATTTAATACAATTAATAAAAAATGCAACTGAATATATATAAGATACTTTGTTATATATATTATAATTACATAAATCATAATCGAAACACAAACAACTACAGGTCTATTTTCTAGGAGTCAGACTTCACACATAAACTATCTGCAGACCACTTTAACAAGTGCACTTTTGTATTTTGTGGTACAAAGCCCAAAATGTAGTGTTCTTAAGTGTGACAGTTCTCTTTTGCCCTTAGATGTAGTAGATCCATTAAAAATAAAAAAGGTGAAAATCATTATTAAATAAATTAAATAAAATAAGAATAATATGCAATAAACCTCTTTATTGTGAAAAGAAGCAGGATCATTTCATGATAATGATCTATGTGTTAGATTATTTCACGGTCTTATGACATACATTGTGTCTTTGTTTGTCTGTATATTTGTTACCTGTATTAGTTTATCATATTTAATTCATAATGACTATTTATGTATTTAATGTGGAACAATTTGGGTTTCCAAACTGTTATCACTACTGTTATCATAATAAACTAACTATAATAATAAAACAGTTCTTGAAATATTCATCATATTTCCACAGAATACGCATCATCTTCAGTTAATATAGTCATTACTATTATGATAATTATTATCAACTGTAATTATATGTCTTTCTATTACACAACAAGTAATGGAAGGACTGGTGTTGTCCATTTCTTATTTTTTTGTGATTATGATAATTTAATGGTTTGCAACTTTTCTTTCAAAATTTAAAAAAGACATCAACCCTGTAAATCAAGAAATAATTTGAAAAAAAGAAGCAGTAGAATACTGAGCAGAAGTACAAAAGCATAAAGCTCACATGAAGCTCAGTGCCACCGATGTTCTTTGACCTCATCTTTCAGTCGCATTTACACTTGAGGAAGTGTTTGTCTACCCTGTTAAATGTCCTATATGAAATCTTTCAAATAAAACACAGAGATCATTTCCTAAATCTGACAAGTAGCCCTGTAAAGGTGGCACGAGACTTTCCAGGTCCTGATAATAATTTGCCATCAGTCATTTTTGCAGTCTTGTGCAGTCTTCAGTCATTGAGGAAACACAGAAAACACCCAACATCTCCTGAAATATAAAGCCAGTGACATTCTCAATAAATGGTAAAACTTGATCCAGAATTGCTGTCTGCATTTGCAGCAGGACATCTATTACACCAAGTCTATATGGTAGCCATGTGAAATCTTAACTCAAACAGGCATTATCCTAAACTCTCTTGACATTGCATTTGGATGGTCCTGTATCAGACAGACAAGTATGTTCAACAGAGGGGTAAAGTACATGCAAATACACACGCACACACAGACACACAGAATGGGTCCAGCCTTCTATTGTCCCTGGTTAATCAGGGGTGGACTGACATTGCCGTCACTTTCCCCCAAAAACAAAAGACTTGCGAGGGAGCTGTATCAGTGCAGCATCTCCCTGGCAGCACCAGGGCAGCCAGGCAGGCGAGAAGAAAGGCCCGATCGCTGCAGGATGGCTGCAGGCGAGGAGAAAGACACTGCTGACAAACGCATTAATTACTTTATCAACTTCATTTCCCAATTAACCTTACATGCCACCTTCCAGGTAAGCCAGCCGAGGGAGGATGTGCAGGGCTCCGGCGCCTGCGACTCCTCATCAACTGGAGAAAAAACTCTGAGTCAGAGAAAAGATGAGGTGAGGAAAGATGAAGAATCCTGGAGACAATAGTTTCCCCTGCTCTTTAAAAAAGCAAAGGAAAGACAAAAATGACCAGATAACATTGTCATTAGCATGCATTTGCAGGTTTCCACCAATCCCAGTTGTGATTACCAAACATTCTGTCCAGTTTAATTAATACACCATTTGATATGTGTTTTCTTTCACCCCTTCATTTGCATTTTCAATTATTTCTTAATATTGGTGTGTCAGCTGTTTGAAAACGGCCTTTTCTTTGTGTCTCCCTCTGTTAGCTTGACCAGGGCCTCACTGTTTTGTCTCAGGCTGGCTCGGCCACTTCTTTCACCGTCTCTGAGACAGAGAGGCAAGTCAGGCCGAATCACGAAAAGGACAAAAAAAACTCAATTAAGGGAAGTGTGACTATGGCATCAGTGGGCGACTTAGAAGAATTAATGGTACTTTATTATTAGTCCACATTAAGAGTAGGAACTCAGGCTATTCAATTCCCTCTGCTGCGAGAGAGATACTTTTCTTGTTTCCTTTACGTTTCACATGTACAGTTGCAGCATATACAGAGAATAAGGGCCACTGTTTCAAGGATAAAATAAAGTCGTAATGTTGTTACATATAAAAAAAGTGATAATTTATTAAAGAAAGTTGTAATATTGCAGATTAAATTGTAATATTTTAAAAATGAGTACAGTTGCAATACGTCAAGAATAAAGTCAATAATTACAAGAAAAATTACAAGGAAAAAAATAATATATGTAGAGAAAAAAGTGTAATTACTATATATTTACTATTACTATAATTATTATTATCTGAATAAATTACACATATTGCCAGAATTAAGTCAACAGTTTGCTAGAAAAAAAGTTATGTGTTTTTGTTAAGTTTCTATAGTTATTTTTAGTTTGAATACTTCTCTATGTTCTCTATTTATCTTAACTTATTTCTGTGTTTGTGCTGCTGCAACACTTCCTTGATCAATAAAGGCTTATCTTAACTTACAAAGTCAAAACAATTGCAAAAAGAGTCGCACTAGTTTCAGAATAAACTCTTAATATTTCCAGCGAACAGTCCATATTACAAGAATAAAGTCATTACATAATGAAGGTAAAGTAAAACAAAATTACGAAACAAAAATTATATTAGAAGAAAAAATGGAACATTTCGAGAATAAAGTCAAAAATATAATGGAAAGGCTTATACAATGTAAATCGTTTTTTTTCACAAAATATTCAGGCTTTGACAGCGGCCCTCTGTGATAAATGCAGTGGACAGAGATACATGTTTTCTCAGATAATATAGGACCCTGTTCAGCCCTGGCATTAACATCCGTCCTGGCTGATCCGATCACAAGTGGACAGCGTCAGGTCACTTTCCCGCTCTATAAGCGGGAAAGTGACAACTGCACTTTCAATTGCAATTATATACGCTGACGTGACCTGAAGTATAAACACGTTCTTTGAACATATCCTTCAGCATTTCATTCGTGTTCTCGTTGTGTTTACACAACAGTTTGTCAGTCTACATTGATACTGAGTGACTGGTCTTTTTATCCAATTACAAATAGAATACAAATACATAGTAACAACAGAGCCAATATGAACTGATTTGACCCATGCTGTAATTAGTAAGCTAGCTAGCTACCAACATCACTAATCAGACAGATCATAATCACACTAACAAATATTACAACACTGTATCTCTAAATAATGTATATATTAATACAATGATAGGCGTCTTTACTGATCAGTTATGTCGTTAGATATGGATTCTGAGGTAAATTTTGCCGTTTTGAAGTGAAGAACAGCGAGCAGCGCTGTTACAGACCCTGTGGCTGATTTCATGAAATACTTTTGTTGTGAGCAGCTTGTTAATGTTAGTTTAGTTTTCTCTGGCTTTCACCAGACATGAAATCCACAGCTTTACGGTGTTTAAATCTGTTTCTATGAGCGCTGTGTGACGGGACTTACTTCCTCTTACATGGAGGACATCAGCTGAGTGGATGGTCCTACAGTGTGGCCCAGGACATACTTGGGGCTCACAATGCTGACAGAATGTGGACACAAGTGTCCCAGACCGCCTCCAAATGTGGTTTGAGCGATCGGATCTCAGTGCGTCCTCAATCCATCTTTGGTGCTTTCACACCTGTTCTCAGAGCTGTCCACTTGTGATCGGATCAGCCAGGATGGATGTTAAAGCAGGTCTGAACAGGGCCACTGTAATCCTACTCTCTTCATTAGCAAAACACATCTCTATATAGCACAACACATTAAGCCACACGCTAAGAATGTACACGTTACTTTCCTTTTTCAACTGAGACAGTAGACGCACTTGCAATTTTTGGCTCGCCACCGTCCATCATAGTGGTGTTGAAATATAGTATCCACAATTGCAAATTAGCATGAAGACAAACTCTGACAGTTTCTGGCACAGGCACCCCTGTCAGTACTATGAGAGTGAAATAAGAGCAGAATGCTGGTCTGGATTCGTTTAGACCTTCGTTTAGAGTTCACATTTAGTGTAGCTTCGCTTCGAGCTTTGGTCCACTGCATTGTTAAACATTACATTAGAATCTGTTTTTCTTTTACATTAGAGCGACTGCCAGAATTACTGTGGAAGTAGAAGATGAAAGGTTAAGACAAGCATATGGACCTACTGTGAAAGCCCTCCAAAGCCACACACACACACACACATGCATCTGCATGTGCACATGCATCCCCTCATTAAAACTTTGAATGGAAAATCTGGGAGAGAAAGTGTTAATCAGATGTTTAATTACCATCCCCCAACCCTCTGAATTTATTGAAGTAGTTGAGTGTTGGTGTTTTTCATTCTGGAAGGAGGTGGGGAGGGGGGGCTTTTTCACCACTAGTTGAAATGTTAATTATGACCCTGGCAGGAGAACTGAAACACCAAGGCTTGGAGTAGAATGGAAGGGCAAATACAAAGCAGCTGTGGTCTGGGCTGGTACTGGGACTGAGGCTGAAACTGGGACTGGGGCAGAGTGAGACACAAAGAAGGAGGCAACCAAATCTAAAAAGTTAAATGGTATTACGACTAAGTGTGAGGGTAGGGCTGGGATTTAAACTGGGGCCGTGATTAAATCTGACACTAGGATAGAGACTTTACGTGGAATTGATTTCAGATTAAGGACTGGGGCTGGACAGGGATTGGAGATATAGTTTGGACTAAAGATGGAACTGGGAACTGGGACTGTGATTAGGACTGATGCTCACACTGGCACTGGTGTGGGGACGGGAGTAAAAACTCTGGGATTGAATCTAAAACTGGTTTTGGGGCTAGTATTCTGATTGGGCCTAAAACAATGACTAGGATTGGGACAGGGGCTAAAACTGGTATTGGGACTAAAACTAAAATTCGATTTTGTGGGACAGACTGGGACCCCATATGCAAAACTAGACTGAGACTGGGATTCAAACTAATTATTTGATTGCGGCTAAGGCTTAGACTAAAGGTTGCCCTGGGAGAGTGCCTGACATAGCACTGTGATGGGACTAAAGCTAGTGCATGCAATTTAGGATGAGAATAAAAATGGGACTGGCATTGGGTCTAAGGCTGGCACTGTGACTGAGCCAAGTGCAAGACTCGAGTTTAGACTGGCATTATGACTGAAACGTCACTGAAGTTAAAACTAAAATTGGGACTGGGCCTAGGCCTGGGTTTGGGGTAAAGAATGGGACTAGGGATAGGTTATTCCAGTTTAATCCCGTGGGATTAAAGATGGGACCAGGAACTACCGGAACTGGCATTGATTCTAAAACTGTGATTGAGGCTGCATGCGGCTTGGAGTTATGGACTGAAGTTGGACAGACAGTTGAGGAAATGGTCCTGAATGTCCCCTTAAGCGCTCGCTATGGAATCCTGTAAATGTACACAGTATGACTAGATGAGAGCGGAGAAAAAGGAGGGAGGGGTGAGAGAGGAAGAGATTGAAAGAGAGAGAGAACATCAATTTAGCCTCTCATAAACACACAAAAATAAAACATTCACTTGAACAGATGCATATTCTCATGCATAAAACATGAAGTCACAAAACGCAAATACACATCACAGTTCTGTGTCATTTCATTTAGGCAGATGATGTAACAAGTAAAGAAAAACAGACCCAGTTTGTGTCCTACCCTGTGTTACTATTGCACTGAACAGTTAACAATGGATTAATATCACACTGTAAATTCATTTTACAACATTATCATCATACAGTATAATGCATGCGGTATGCATATTGACAAGGTTTTGTTGATTGATAATAGATATATTAGAATATGTTGCCTTCAAGGCATTTTGTTGTCTGATTTTGACTAGAATTGAAATCAGGTTAATTTCAGTAATATTTTCTTAACTTCAAATCATTTTCTTTTTCATATTCTTTATTAGAAGTCATTGCTTTTTCCCCAAAAGAAGTGTTACAGATGACTGCAATCAGATTAATGTAATCTATTACAGCTACAGTAACACTGCCTTCAACAGATTATTTTCAATCCTGGGAGATCTCCTGAACCACCACAAGAGGGTTCTTGGTCTCACAAAAATCACAAGTGCTTTTCACCTGTAAAACATATTTTCTACTTAATCAATCCTTTACACAAGCAAAAAGGACACTGGATTTTATTCTTAATATTTTGTGATGTCATATGTATTGTCATATTGATGTCATATTACTATAGATTATCTATGACTGTGTGTGTCATCTGAATAATTGTTGATCTGCATTCTTAAAACATTTAACACTGTCATTGAAA
This sequence comes from Lateolabrax maculatus, assembly GCA_031216445.1. Taxonomy (NCBI): domain Eukaryota; kingdom Metazoa; phylum Chordata; class Actinopteri; order Acropomatiformes; family Lateolabracidae; genus Lateolabrax; species Lateolabrax maculatus. The sequence continues at coordinate 3,669,475 of CM062205.1, forward strand.
TATGTCCCAGCACATCTGTATATGGCTTCTGATTTCTCTTGCAGCTACAGATTTATTGAGGACAGAGTGAGATGTTTTGTTCCTAGTTTCCCCTTTACTGGGACTTGGGACTATTACTGGGACTCATTGATTCACCAAAACAATGCATAGTCTAATTACCACCTTATTATTAGACATGGATGTCAGAATCAACGGGGAGGGAAGGGAGTTGGTCCCGGGCCAAGAGAATATTGAACACCTTATTTGCGCCACAAAGCAACAACCCCCCTATATTAGATGACGTATGAGCTCATCTCCTGTTCCCTTTAGATTTAGACAAGTGTGTTTGTGTCAATGTACATTTGAAAAAAAAGATCAAATAAATGACACACAGTGTGTACTTGTGCATCATCTTGTAGGCAGGACTGCAGGTGGAAAACCAGTCATTTGTCCTTTCTTTGTTTTAACCACAAGAAACCAACTTTTCTTTTTTTGCTTCTTTCTGTTTGTGTTTCTCCCTCCTCCTCTTCCTCCTCCTCTCCCCTACCCACCCTGCCAACCCCTCTCTTGCTCTCTCCCCCCTTCTCTCTTTCTCTTTTTTGATGTGTTTGCCTTCACGGCTTCTGAGCGCTCTCTAATTCCATCTGGCCACAACAGAGAAGGCGGCGCGGTGAGAAAAAGCATTTCCATATGTGCAAATTAGGGACCCCCCCCCCCAACCCCATCTCCATACACACACACACACAGGCTGCACCTACCCCCCTACATATTGACTGCCAAGGCTGCTAATGGTGATCAAGGGGAGGGTTTTTGTTGGCCCTAGGTCTGAGTCTGTAAGTTGTCGTGAATGTTATGTCTACATCAACAACTGTGACCTGGGGAAAATGATGATAATTAATAATATAATGACAAGCAGACTACATATTATTATCATTATTATCATTATTATTATTGTCTACCAAATTGCATGTGCTGATTATGACAGTTATCTTAGATTGAAATAACTCCACCTGCAGCTTTATTACCTGTGCTCCGGTTCCATCTGTAATTCCTCCGGTGAATAACAACTTCCCCACTCACAGCGTGCCTCCAAAAAACAAATGTTAGCAGTTCATTTGGTTTGAAGGAGAAGGAAGAATGAGCAGAGAGACACACAGTGACAATTAAACCCATCCATCCTGACCCCCCCACCCCCTTCATTTCTATATTGCCAATTTGAAGTCTCGACACACTTAGTGGTTTTAGAGTTTCTGTCTGAAATACCTTTAAAATGGAAAAATTTTTAAGAAAAGATGAAAGTTAATATATTCATTTGTTTGTTTTCTTGTGTTTTGCACATAGACAACATGTCTATTGTCTGTCCATCCACCTCTAAATTCTCTCACCCCCCCTCACACTGCACACAAAGGATGCCGCCTGCTTAATAAAGATGCATGTACAGTGCTGCTGTGTCTTTTCTTCTGCCTGTACGTCAGTGTCATTCATGACTCAAACAGCTCTATTTTGTCTTGGCAAACTGGGATCATTCAATCAATGCCTGTTTGTAAGCAAGTCTAAGACAGCTAACTAGATTGTGACATATTGAGAGATTCCACCTTGTGTGCGAGCGGTCAATACTGCCATTCCTGAGCGGCCGTGCCATTAAAGCCCTGACTAATAGTTCGAGGTGACATTGGAATGTCATGTCTGTGTGTCTGCGGGCCGATGTGTGTGAAGTTTTCGTCTGCATGCGTTCTGTGATCGAAGCCAAATGTGTGTCAGCTTATGCTTGTCCTTTACGCACACACTACGAACACACTGACATACCGGTTGTTATATTCTCTGCTGATGCAGTCAGTGGAGATTGTAGTGAGGCAGGTGAACATCCTCGACCCCCTTTCTGTCATTATAACACATATTTTTCAGTGTCCATGTGCCTTGTTTGACAGTAGAGGTTTGGCAAAGCGTTGCATGTAATTAAGCATATAACAGTTCTGTATGTGTATGTAGTGGAAAAGGGCAAACTAAACTGCTTCCCTCAAAGCTGAGGATGAATATTAACTGAACATAGCTGAAGTTCTTTGTGAGGGAGCAAACTGCAAACCTTTTTACAGACCTCTTTCAAGGGTCTGGGTTTGAGATACTCAAAATCGAAATTTTGGATCCCTCTAACTTCCCCAGTAAGTGTAAAGAAGAAGAAAAAGCAGGTAACCTCTGCAGTTAACAGTCTAGCCGGTAGTTGTAGTCCCCCCCCCCCCCCCCCAGTCCTCTACACCAGGAAAGAGAACCCGCTCAAAGTGGCCCGGCAATGCCAGCACTGGGCTTGATAAGTAGAGTTGAAACAGCTGGCAGAGATGTTTGGCTACCAGTGGCAACTCTCCACTTGACCCCTGCATGTTCAAGCAGAGAAGATCACAAGAACCAGGCAGTCATCAATTATAAGGCAATGAGGCAGCCGTCATGGGGGGTTGTGGGAGACAGGACAGGGCATCAGCTCCAAACACTGTATGAGAGCCGGCTTGAAGGGGCTTTGTGTGAGCAAAATGTTTGTGTTCATCAATATGCATGTGTGTGTGTTTATGAATGTGTGTGTGTTACAAGCAGCACTGCTGAAAGCGAGGACTAAAAAAGCCCCGAGGGGCCAAGAGCAAATCTTGGGCCCCCATGACCCCTCCTGTGGCTGGGGCCCAGCTGTGCTGTACTGGGCATCTGCCAGCTAGAGGACAGATCTGTCCCCAACCACACATACACACACAGACACACACACACACACAAACAAATGAGGCTGACACCATGTTAAAAAGACACTCACATACAGACTATGTGCACCCCTGTGTCACATACACACACACACACACTCACGGATCATTTGCAGTGATCTATCTGTTTGTTTGTTTCATGGGGGCATATTCTCTTTGAGCGTGATAGAGGGCAGTTGTGGTCTGAGGAAAACCCTCTCAGTGCATCTCTCTGAAGGAGAAAAATCAAATCAAATCAAATCCTTTGTTTCCCCCAACAACAAACCCAGGAGCCATACTCAACAATCACTCACTCCAATGGCTCACACAATTGCCAAAGCGATAACATTCTGAGAAAAAAAGAAAGAGAAAAAAAAGGGCGACTACATCAAATATTTCCCTATAATGTGAGACAACAGCACAGGAGCATTACAGATGATGGTGGCTTTGGTAAAATAAGACCCTTTCCTGTGTGCACGGTAACATTTCTGTATGTCCTCCAAGGTCCAAATTCCCCCCTAATAACTTTACTTACACAACATGGACAAAAGTATGTGGACACCTGAGCTTTTCATCCATAAGATATGCTTGAAAAGGTCATTCCAAAACCCCAGACATTAATGTGCTGCTCCAATTGCCTCCGCTCTTCTGGTTTCAGTCTTTCCAGCAGCAGCAGTGAGGTCCAACGCTGATGATGGATAAGGTCTGGCTCTCAGTCAGCGCTCCAGTTCGTCCCAAAGGTGTTGGATGGGATTTAAAGAGTGCATAGGTGTTTTATCAAATTCACTTAAGTTATAAATGTTTTGTATAGATTTTCACTAAAAAATCTTTGCAGGCTATTTCTTTTTGCTTTCTCTGTCTGTCTGTGGGGGCACTGTCATGTTGAACACAGCACACTTCTCTTTGCCTATGTAAAGCACTTTGTGCGAATAAAGCAGCCTAACGTCTAAATTATCATTGTATGCCTTAGCAAAAACATTTCCCTTTATTGGAACTAAACCAAACAGATCCAGACAAAGAGTACACAGAATGTGTAAGAATGTGTGTCCACATACTTTTGGCCATAAAGTGTATCATATGTAGGTAGTATGGTGCTGTGGCTGCTGCTGGACATCTGCTGTTTCATACTGGCATGTGTTGTCGAATGGTACTGCAAAGCAGGTATAAAAAGTGACACACAAAGAGTGAGAGGAAACATTCCTTCATCTCCGACCACTCATCACTCGCTCACACACTCTGACATGAAGTCTGCTCTTACCACTAGGCAGTGTCATTGAAGTGAGCTGTATAAAGACAGATGATGGAAACAAATGAAAGAAGAGCAAGAGAGAGGTTCAGACCAATAGCTCTCTCTCTCTCATACCAAAACACATACAAGTGTGTTCCCATCCCAGCCTCAGTTGAAACTCTTTAAACAGTCTGAAACGCAGGCACATGCTTCTACTTCCTGTTTGGCTGATATAGGAACACTTCTTTTATATGGGACAGTAAAGTGTTTCTCAACCAAATGAGCACCATCACAAGGCATAATTTCGCCACTGACACAGGTATGACTGAATCATTTAACAACCTTTTCAAACAAAAAGCCAAGTCAAATGTAAACAGTAACCAATGAAAAAGCAGATTACACGAGACCAACACAAAGCAGCATGTAGACACAAGATTAACCAGCTACTTAAGGTCAACACTGTTCAGACATTTTGATTAATGGTAATGTTTGGCACATTTCTACAGATGCGTGTTAAGGCTCCTCCAACTTTCCAACTTTTTTTTATATTTCACATGTAAAAATCAAAATGTTGGTTCAGTATTTCAGACCGACAGTCACTGTTTTCTGCTGACATTCTTCAGCCTGCGACTTGTCAAGCAGCCACACCGCCTTTCTTTCTTTCTGAATATACGATAACATTTTGCAGTTGCTGAGACCAATGGACCCACGCACAGATCCTCGTATAGAGCATGATGAATACACGGTTTACTCTTTCATTTGTCACAATATGCTCCCAAACAGGAAGTGATGGCTAACCCTGATTCAATAGTTTACCAGCCTTTCATTTGAGGACCCCTTCTCGAGCCTCCCATCGAATTCACTGCGTTACTTAGTTAAGGTTAGTTAAAGGGTGCATTCCTGAAACAAAAAGTGATTTCTGTTGAAATCTGTGGCCGTGGGCCTTTAATCACTGACTGAGGGTTATAGTTTAGCCTCAGTCTTATTTACCGGCTAGATCACTGGCAGGGCTCCATCCACACCAACAGTGGACACAGTCCAAATGTGACACTGGTGTTGTGCCAAGAGCCTTTAAGCTTGAGGGAGAGAGAATTAGCATCATCCCTCTGTTTTTGCTCTCTTTGTAAAGTGCCAGGTCTGTTTGCGGGGAAAATAGATGTGTGTGTGTGTGTGTGTGTGTGTGTGTGTGAATGGAGCCATGAATGAGCGCTCAGGTGCTTTTAGCCTCTGGCAGCAGGGCTGATTAGAGGAGGGAAGAATAGCAGAGTGGCCTTCAGTGGCTTTCAGGGTGGATGGCTTGACCCCCCCGACAACTTGTATACATATATACATATGCACACATACGGCACCAGTGCTAATAGGGTACAATGACACGTAAACACACACACACATTCACAAACAAGAAGTTCTTTTTGTGTTTGTGTGCAAGTTTCTGTGCCACACACACAGACACACACACACACACACAGCGCTTCTCTTTTAGAACATATCTCCCAGTTGTCGCACGAGACGAGCGTTCCCTGTCACCGAGGCTGAAATATTTATAATGAGAGCGATGAGGGGAGGCCCTGAATTATTCAACATGAAGGGAGGGGGGGCAGGATGGCACTAAATAATCTTCACAGTGTGGCATCCCTCTTCACACACACACACACACACACACTCTCTACATTTTTTCTCATATCCCTATTGTAGCGAGTGGACAGTGCTGCAGTCCCCTCACCTCTCCAGGCAGCAGCAACAAAACCATATGTTTCAGTGGGTGTGCGTGTGTGTCGGGCGGCCCAATTGCCAGGCTGCATATCCAATGAGATGGTGATACTCACTAGTGTATTTTACATATTCATACACCCAACTTAGGTATTCAGCTGTCATCAGTCCAAATGAACAATAGGAGCTGGATCAAGCAAAAACACTCAGGTCACATACTTCGAACGCAAGCTACTGCTATTATGACGGTCGTGTTCGCCACAGTTCATACTGCCGTTGTTAATGTGGGCCCACCATCTGATTTCCCCTGGGGGTCTCCACATAGCTCTCTCTCTCTCTCAGGTGTTTTTTTTTGTGTGTGTGTGTCTTTAAAGCTGGGCTGTGCCAGGTTTTTATGTAAAAATCCAGATGTGTTATCAGTCCGAATCACAAAGTGCAGCCAAAACAGAGCGGAGAGTCCCATCATCGCTAATTGAGATGCCTGTATGCTCAAATTAAATTCTGCTATTGAGGAAAGGTGACAAACTGAAAAGTCACCATTTACAAATGAAATGGAAAATGGCTTTCATCGGGTTAGTTAATTGTACAAATTCAAACACACACTATGGCTTAATGCAGTAGTTTCCAACCTTCTTGGCTTGTGACACTTTAAATTAAGTCATGTTAGCTTGCAATCCCTTGTCATCCATCATGACCTTATTAGTGAGTGTAATTTAATTTTGATATTGTGCAATGTCTCTCAACAAAGTTTTTCACTGACTGTTCAGTAAAGGACACAGACACTACTGTTTGCGTCCTTTACTCTTTATGAAGTTAAAAATATATACAATATAAATTGTACTTATGTTCCCACATTGTTAGTTTCTTATGCTCTACCTTCACATCTTGTTCCCCTTGTACCTACATGTATGTGTCAGTATGTACTGTACTGGTTCACTGTTACTGTACAAATAATTACACTGTGATTTGGGAAGAATTACGCTGTGCGTTGTACCATAGTTAATGTATTTTCAAGTTTTGGACACTTGAAACAATTAGCCCCTACATTGTGTCCCATTTTGTCTCTCTCCTGTTGTTGCTGAAAGTACCTCAAATTACAGAGGAAAGTTACCATTGAAATGAATGAATGAATGAAGAAATTAATGTTTTGTTGTGAATTTATGATGAAATCCTTATATAGGAAGTGTGAAATGGGAGTAAGCAGCAGCCTTATGAGGACATTGTTGATCAGAAAACCTGTAAGGTGATCAATAAAGTCATCAGAAGGGCAGGAAGCATTTTGTTTATTTAGTATAAAAAGATGCCTGCAATTTTATTTGAACATCTTTTTTAAAGAATGCTCCGTAAAGAAGAATGAACAAGGGGATTTTTTCCTATGTGCTCCCTCCGTGGTCGCCCCCACACGGCTACCAGCCACAGATGGACATTGCGGCTCGCCCTCCTCACGTTTTCTCACGTTAAATTGGTCTAGCTGAAGTGTACGCTTGGAGACGACGGGCGAGAGCTCTTTGGGGGATCCTGGACCAGGCGATGAGGCCACCCGGGACTGGTCAGGCCGAGCGGGGAGAGAGAGACAGAGAGAGATGGAGACGGAGAGAGAGAGTGTGTGTATAAGTGTGTGTGTACCTCCTATTATCTGCGTCTCCTCAGCATTTTGTGAAGGAACCAGATGGGGTCCATTCACACCACTCTGAGTTCTGGAGACTCCCTGCAGTCACCTCTTGTTATCTTTTGTCACCAATCAAGTGCCATTTTCTCCCTCCTCTTCTCCTCTCCTCCCCTTCCTCTCCTCCTCCATCCTTTTTCCTGCTTCTCTTTTTCCCTCCTCTCTCTCACCATTTGGGGCCGCCAGTGTGCACAGTTGACTTTTGTAATAGTACCTTTGTAGAACTTATCTGCCAGACCTGTAGCCTGCTGAGGATACACGCACAGTAGTGGATTACTTTTGGAATCATGGGAGGTTTTTCATTTTTTTTTTAAAAAAACCTTAATTCTAGGTGGCATTTCTTGTGTGTAAATGTAGCCTGTTTTTATTTCATGTGGACGTTGCCTGACAAAGACCTAGATGGTGGAATCATTGCCTAAATAAACAGTGGGGGGAGCTTACCCTTTCCAATGTGTGGACTACCTCTCCATTTCCAACAAAGGTCCAAGATCCAAGAGGACCTCACTTTAGGGGACCCTAAACTCCTCTAATTGGCTCGCAGGCCTGGGATCCCCAGATGTGAGGTTTGCAGCTCGACCTTTCTTGTTCTCTCAGCTGGGGCGACTCTGACGCTACACTTGTCACGTACGTTGGTCCACATCAGACACTTTGGTCCAGAGCAACATATCTCCCAACTACAGATCAGATTCCAGTGAAATGTGATATTAATCCTCATGATCCCCAGAGAAAGATTTCCAAGGATTTTGGTGACACCCTGACCTTTTCTCAAGTGCTAATGCAAGGTCAGATTTTCCCCTTTACCAACACTAGTCCATGACAAGGTATCTTGGAAAATAATGGTGGGACATATATAAAATTTTCTGTTGATATTCTTTGTCCCTAAAGGATGAACCAAAATGTTTATTGTGACCCACTGACCTTTCCTGTAGTAGCAAGCCTAAGCCTGTTATACTTGTACACAGGAATAATGAAAACTGTTAATGTTCATGTTCTGTCCCGTTACCTGACTTACCTAAACCATACCCTAGCTTACTTGCCATAACCACACTCTTTCCCAAAATATAACCGTACCATAAATTATTAAAAGAAATATCGGCAACTAAATGTTAAAAACCATATATGAACATCATCTGGAGTTTTGTAGGATTGGTGTTTTTTTTAACACGTTTGTGCTCCGAAGAAGATAGTTCCTTTTGATTTTATTTGCCAAATGGCCTTTTATTTGCTCATTGAACATGATTTATGATTCTCTACCTTTATTTAATTTTTGTTTTTCTTAGTCTCCAATATTTCTTTAATCAGACATGGGACGCATGTTAATGTTGGTGGACTGTTGAAAACACCAGGAACAATGAATTTAACAAAACCAAACCCAGTGTTGTTTTGGTGGCTTGTAATTCACATGACAGAGTTTTGTCTTATTTATAAAATAATCAGATTCCTTTTTTCCATTTTGGTTCATTGTTCACTTGTTTGTTTCTTGTGTGAGTGTATGTCTGATGTATTTCTGAATTTCTTTTGCAGGTCTGGTCCAGCTAGTATCAATATGAATGATTCTTCCTGATTATTAAAAAAAAATAAGCATTTCAAAGAAATACGTTGACATGAAAGCTTAAGAAGAGAGAAGCATTCACAAAGAAGTGTGAAGATCAATAAGTGAGGGTAAAAAGTCTCCATCTACTGTATCAATACACAAAGTGTTGAAATAGTGTGTATGAGAGAGAAAATGTATTCTGTTCGTGTATATAGACTAAATGTGGGTGTTTTGATCGACTCTCCTGACTAATCAGAGCTCATTGTTTTACATGGCAGAGAACAAAGGCTGAGTGATTGCTGTGATTATGGTGAAACCAGAGGAGAAACAGAACTGAACAACCAATGACAGCCACGCCCGCAGGAAGGGGAACATCATCATACTCATTAACAGTGCGTTCCTCATCATCACCATCATCAACTTCCTCTCCTTCACTTTCATCATCATCAAATCCTCACCATTAAGATCATCATGGTTACTTCCTTTTCTGCCAGGTTAACAGGTACAGGGGTCATTTGGAAAAATTGATGTGGGTATTTCTTTGACACTTGCACGGGTAGAATGTACTGTTTATGTGTATACCCAAACCAAATGCCTACTGACAGGGATTAGCTCAACCAATCAGCTTGTTTTGTGCTTGATTTGAGGGGTCTGAGCATCAGCTCCTCCGAGAGCCTTCTTGCACTTTTCTCTACATAGACCAGCATAGATGTTTATGTGTATCTTTAAATACCATAATACCAACAAAACCTTGGCTACCTGAGCAAAAGTAACAACATGTTATATAAAACCAAGGGGCTGAGCATGTTACTGTGAGCATGTTGCTTCAGGTACCTGTGACATAATGAAATATGATCCAGTAAGGCCAGCTTGAGAGATGCATCCATGAGTCTGAAGGCAAAACAAATCCCAAAGCACTGCACAGCAGTTTATAATGCTGTTAGACAGGAGAAAGTTGATCTGCATCTAGTATTCCATCTAGTATTTAAGTATTCCACCTGAAAGTGCACATGCACATATTACCTACATTACATTACATAATACATTGCCAGATGACACTACATTGCTTTGCAAGATTAAGATACCTTTAATGCATTAGTGTGAATTAAGCTTAAACGTAAAACCTGATTCTCTAATGGTAAACTTGTGATCTGCTTGGGAAATGGCTGATTTTGGTGTCTATGTTTTCATCACTTATAATCACTGGTACTTATTTGACCAGTTGGACAAATTGACTTATTCTTTAAAGGTCTTCTTATCAGGCAGCTTTCAGCAACAAGTGAAGCAGTCGCCAAGAACAAATAGACAAAGGAGCAACATGGCATGCTTACAAATGTAGAGGTGAGAAAAACCACACTGAAGACATTTAAAGACATGTGAGCTGATCTGTGAAGTTTAGACAGTTTGGAGCAGCTAAGCCTTAGTCAAAACAGATTAAAGGTCAGGGAACACTTATAGGAAGCGTAAGAACATGAAAGTGAAATACTATGTATAGTGTCACAAATACATTTAGTGTGTGTGTAGCTGGATGTAGCCAGGGGGGTGGTGGTGTGGTTGGTGCGTCCAAGCCTGGCATCCTGTTTCTCTAGTGAGGTGTTAACCGAGTGAGAAACGCGGCGCCCGATAGGACGACTGGCTCGCCTCCACCTCCTCCCACCAATGCCACCCTCTTCATCTGATGTGTCAAAAAAAAAAAAAGAAGAAGAAGTGAGGAGCGGCTAGACGGGGTCACCAGGGAGTACAGACAGACACTGAGGATTTACACAGCACTACTGCAGGGAACAGACACTGTGCATTTGCATGCTTGTGTTCATGTACAGATATCCTGATTTTCTGAAAAGATGCTGCACTCCATCCTCTTGGGGGTGTGTTTCTATAGCCCTTTTTATCACGCTATAACGCAGTAAAGAAGGCCCGTCATAGCGCCGACTTTGCATTTTTTACACTGAACCAAACAGCGTCTGCATTATGCTGCCCCAGTTGTGTTTTCTAGACAGCATGCCAGCATTCCGGAAGCAAAAGAAGTGTAATACAACAGCATCTGCGCCCCTTCCTGGCTACCCTGTTTACACAGATGTCGATTCTGCGTTGTTACTACCGGTTTTCGCGTTCATGCGTGTGTGTTATACCACTGAAGTAACGACACCTTCTGCAACATTAGCATTTGGATTTAACATATTGAACTATGCTTTTCCTTTTACATGTACCTTAAAGAAGATTTAAATGTATGTAGTTCCAGCACTTCATTGAAGTGATGCGATGCTTGTATTGAGAGGAACATTCAAACCCACTAATTTTAAATATAATCTCTGGAATTCAGCTCAATATATCTGGTATCTTTGCAAACTTTAGAATCTTCCGCCTTGACATTAATGTCAAAATTTTGACATTTAAATCAGAGGCCATCAAATTCATAAGGGTCAGAAAGGGTTTTTTTTTTTCTTTTTAGAGTTCAGATTTTAATCTTTTAATTAAATGTGTCTTTGTTCACAGAATTCCCATTTGAATCTCAGAATTTTTACTTTATTCTCAGAACTGTGAGATTAAATGTTCCACATTAATGTAGAGATTAATCTGAAGTCTTTTTTTCTAATACAACCCTTATAATATTTAACAAATCTTAACTAGTGCTTAATATGAAAGTGTAACACACTGGCTGTGTCACAGCATTGCAGTGTCAGTGTGGAGAGTAATAAAACAGCGGTATATCTCAATGCATCTAAGCCTGTGAAGATGATGGTTGAGATGTATGAGGTAATATGGTAAACGAAAGGAAATAAAAAGGTATGGATGTATTGACACACATCATACCCTACTGGTATGTGTTCCCCAACGTGTGAAAAAACAAACATTGACAAAAACAGTCCAACAGTCAAATTTCCACAAAAAAGCACATAAGGAAACTTTTAAATTTTTGTCTTTATTCTCAGTTTTGATGATTTTGACTGTAAGGAAGAAACTCAAATGTGCTCCTCAAAATTCCCTCTTTAATCTCAGAATACTGACTTTATGTTATTCTTTGAATTCCAATTTAAAGAAATCTCAGTTCAATCTCAGAATCTTGCCTTTATTCTATGTTTCCTCCAGACTCAAAACTCTTTAGTAAATGTTGAGTAGAACCTAAAATTACAACAACTTGTGTTGGTTTAAATGATGTTTGGCCATGTAAAATGTATTTCAATTGATGGAGCAAAATATCTGGTCTGTTAGGAATTCAGATTACAATTTGGGATCAGGTTTAAAATAATGGAGGGATTGTTGTTATGATCATATTAGAACATGATGCTCAGATTAGGTTCGAGTTTGTATTAAAGGGACACTCCACCAATTTTACACATGAAAATCACTTTAGCAGTCATGGAGTACTCAATACTATTCTGTCTTTGGAGGAATATATGAAAATTAAAATAACCCTGATGATGTCATAATGACATCATCATTCCAAATCCATTATGGGACGTGTAGGCTCCAATGTTTTTCAAGATTGCCATGGACTAAAAGTCTGGATATCTCTGCCTCTTCTGCTTCAATTCTGCCCATTCTTTTTTGAATCTGTCTCTAGCAAGCGCCCTAATTTTACAGAAGTACTAAATCTCTGGAGTGGCCCTTTAAGACTTAGTAATAAGTAATTAGTATTATGTTAACATTGAGAATGAACACAGTGCATGCCAAGCATTTTTAAGTAAAAAAAAATGTGTGTGTGTGTGTTTGCTGGTGATGATATCCTGTGTGTACTGTACTGCCATCACAGCAACCTCCCTCCCCTCTCTCACTCACTCCACTCTGCTGCTTGTCACTGGACACCGGCCTTCACCAAGGGCACCGTGGCAACGAGATCCACGGCCACCACCCTCCCCCAGCCCACGGCCCGGAGCCCAGACGAGTGTTCAGGGGCAGAGCTGATCAATAAGGAGAGGCTGAGATATGCCATTACAGGTGAGGCCAGCCCCTGTGCCATCCTAGCCGCTCCTCACCGCAGCTCCCTGCCCATTCAGCAATATCTGCACATATTGGGGAGGCAGTAAAACGAGACGGGTCATTTATTCTTTCAAGTGTTTTTGAAGTCCTGGGAGGATTTAAGGATCGTTAGGGCATCTATCGTCGGTCTACCACACCCTGCCTTGACATTGTCTGTGGCTTGGTCAAATGAAATTGCATATCAAACTCAATAATCCCAAATTTCTCACTGCTACTTTACAGCTACGCCCCTATTGACTCCTATTCATTGTTGATCAGTGTCACACTGAAGTTTCCTGGTGGAAAAAAAAACTATCATCTTCAGGTCAAGAAAGTTCTTATCACTAAAGTCAGTTCTCTGTGTGTGTTCTTCCCACACAAACACCTTCCTTCACTCTACATTACCATGCCAAGGCTAAACAGCTAAGCATCCCCTCTTTTTCTCTCTGCTCGCCCCATTTTCCTTCCTGAGGAGCAGCCAAACAAACGGAGGCTGCAGCGCCTGTCAAACGTCCCCGTGTCCTTTCAAGTTTGACTCAGAATAATAACGGTAATGATGGGTGACGTGGGAGTGGATAGTTATCGCCGTTAAGGCAAATAATAGCTCTTAATGCCAGCGCTAATGGGCAAAAAATAGATTCCCTTTTTATCCAGAAGGAGGAGAGCAGTTAAGAGCACTTGTCTAGAGTCCCTGTGTGGTACAGAGCCCAGACTGGTGCTGCTGGCAGCTAATGGCTGAAGCATCGCTGTCGACTAAGTGGCATAGCAGAGATGGGTGATTGTCCGTTTTGTCCACTACTTTTGCCAAATTAAGGTTAACAGGGTTCATTAAGCATTTGAAGGGCAGTACCGAAGCTGTGACCAGATTTTGTGCTAGATTTTCTTCAAGATGTTGGTGAAACTTTCTTATGAAAAGGCAGGATTTGTGTACAGTAGGTGTCAGCTCCTGTTTGTTCTAATAACTCAAAGGAACTTCCATGGATGCTTGGTGAGCTTCCTCTCAAAGTAAGAAAAAGTCTTCGCTTCTGTTCCTGGAAGATACCTGGATCAAAATAGTTATCAAACATTTCAGAGTAGGAAGTCAGTCCTTACTGGACAGAAATACTCACAGTAACAGACATTTGGTCCTACTTTTTTAGCACTAGGAGGAAAATTCTTGCAACTTTCTTAGTCGAGGAAATGACTCGTATCTGTGCTGATATTTGGGAGAGCTCCAGACGTGGGCCCAACCTCTTAGGAGCTGCAGGAGATGGAAATCAGACAGATTCTGAGGGAAAAGAGATGTTTATTGATAACAATAAGATTTTTGTGGCTGATTTTGTGTGGGATGCAAACAACACGTGCTCCTCGCAATCTTATGGCAACACTGAAAATGTAGCCTTGAAACAGTGATTTTGGTCTGTCACAACCTACAGTTTTGGCACTAATACATCAAACTTTAATTGCTCATGCAGCACCTCCAATAACTTGCAGAGTCATTCATTTTCACAAGCTGCATTCATGCAAATCCTTATTTCCCTATGGCAGGAAATTCAGGAGCTATGGTCATATTTTTGTGTTGTATTTTCCCAAACTGGGTGACAGTACAGAAATAAACAATTTTCCCCACCAGTTAAGGACACATAAGTTAACAGGAGATGTACCTTCAAAGTTGTATTTGACAGTGGGATGGAAGATTAAATGCTTTCTATGCAGAGGTGCAACACAGCACACAGAGGGTTTGCAACCTTTTGCAACATATGCAAGTTACAACACTATTATTTGTGTTGTAAAATGATGTTAGGGCTTTCGATGTAACGCGGCAGAGTCGGACTAATCGGACGCTTCATCAATAACTCTCTGAAGTAAGACCGGTTTTAGTCCTAGTTGGACTTTTAGTGCGTTTCCTAAATTCTCTTAAATATGGGCCCTGGTCTCATAAACGTACTGTTATTACTAGCACTGTAAAAACACAAACATGCAGACAATGTGCATTTTTACAGTTTGAAAACATACACATGAAATATATTTATACCTATTTTATATGTCACTTCCAGTGCCAACAGTCTCTTTCAAATGTCTTCGTGTGCTGGCTGACTGCTCTTGCCCAGCCTGCCTCCACTTGTCCTTGGCTGGCTGGTAACAGAGGACATGTGGCAGACCAGGTCAGCTTTCAGGGGCTAGTGGCTGGAACTTGAACTTCTAACATTCTTTAGTCGCAGGAGAGCCCCTCAGGGAGGCTCATATCTAAGGGGGGCTCCTTTTACTCTTCCTTCCCCTTTCACTAAAGGGGGGATCTCTGTACTCGTCCTGAGGAGGGGGTAAAGGAGGGGTCACCAAACAGTGGTGAGCTGTGGTCTGGTCAATGTGATCTATAGGAGTGTAAATGATGACATATTCATAGAGAGACATGTAGAGTGCAAAATGCTGCATGTCAATCAATACTGAAGAAATGGGCCAAGGTGAAAAATGCTGACATACTACAGTATGTCTGTCCTTCTGTTGTTTAGCCATCAATCACAATGCAGACAAACTAAAAAGATTTCACTGTAGACGATGCATGTAATAAACATAATGAGAACACATATCCCTTCATATTGCATGGTACTGCAGACCTGTTTACATCTAATGCCAATGTACAGATGCAAAAAGTAGCAGGACAGGAAGTAAAGCTATTTTTTTTAATTAAATCATTTAGCAATCTTTAAAGGCTAACCTAACACCCACCTAAAATCTCGTTTTGCAGACATCCAGTGGTTTAACTTCTAACCTTTGCCACAGTGATGTACAGGCGTACTCCAGGACCCTGTGACACATCACTGTTCGGTGTGGTTAAAGGTGCAACAAGGCACACTTCTGAGCACACCAGCCAGGGAGGGCTTCTCAGTGTGCTGTGAAGTTACTCTTAGCAAACACAATTTCCCACAAGCCCAAAACCAATCAAACTCCAGCCTCACAGAGTCCAGTTGATTCCTGTGTTATGAGATTTTTGGTACAACTTTCTAGTGAGGCACCTTTTGGCTTTATAAGTTGTAACTAATGGCCTCAAGGTGGTTTATACATCTGTTAATAATAGTTTATAAATCAGTTAATCGTGGTTTCAGATCAGTTACAAGCTACTAATTGAACACCAGCCAAAGGGGCTTTGACCTACAACCCAAAAGTAGATTTTAATAATAATTAGTAATTAATTAATTATTGATTATTAATGCTCTATAAAGCAGTCTTAATGATTCATCAACCTTAAATAATGCCATCAGTTACAAATAATACACACGTAATTAAAGTAAAGCAGAGCTTAGCTTTAGTCATGTGATGCGAGTGAAACAAAATCTGTGAGTGGGGTTTACTTTTAATCAGATCACGCTGTGGTGAGGTACAGAGCCCACCCACACCTCCCTCACCTTTGTTAGATCATGAGGAAGAGGAGGAGGGTTCAGTGAACAAAGACCTCTACCACATACTGTGGAATGGTAAACAAAGCTGGAATCCAAACACACGCCTGCTTGCTGAGAAATTGCTCTGCTAGTTATAAGCTAATGCTAAAGTGAGGTTTTATATCATCATATTTGAACGGACAAGACCGACGCGTGAGTTCAAAATTAGTCATCTTAAATATTTCAGGTTTTCAGTGAAAAAAAATGGGATTTTGATGTAACAGTAAAAAAACATTTGTCACATTTAGCATGTTACAAGAGACGTACAAAAGATACAAAATGCATTTTTCATTTCACTGTGTCTTTAAAAGTGGCTTATTAGAAAGTGCCATCACATTTTCAATGTTTGTCCTCAATGCCAACAACAATATACTACTACTAATAAAACTGGTAAAACAAATAGACAATAAGTGAATCATTTTAGAGTTAAAACTACAAAATGTACTTTATATGAACAACAGTACTGTTATACTTTTGTCATTGTAGAATGTGTGCTGGTAAATGCTCATTTTAAACACACTTTTTCTTTAGTAATAGTGTCACAATAGTAAAACAGAATCATTCTTTCTGCGCCTCATTACCCACTAAATAGTGTTGCTCTCCACATGTTTAGGCCTCCTTCAGCTCTCTTTCTTTGTCAGTTTGACCGTTTTTCTTGCTTGAACCCTTCCATAAAGCCACTGGCAGACAGAGAGCATCTCTCTGAGGCCCTGAAGAGCTCTCTTTACTTCCACACCACTATCACAATTCCACATCTGTCCTCCTCTCCCTCATCATCATTTACATTTTCAAATCTGCATTTTTCATATAGATCCCACCTTACTCTAATTTTAATATCACTGTTATTTCCCATGACACCTTTTGTTTTATTATACATTATGAATTTCTCCCTCTCTCTCTGTCTCTCTCTCCTCCATGTTACCCCCCCTTCCCTCTCCCTTTCCTCTTCTAATCCCTGTGCCCACACTGCGCTTATGAGCTGAAATATTTTATCAGGTGGAACCCTCAGTCAAACTTATCATTTTAATCTTATTTCAATAAAAAAAATAATCTCTCTTCTTGGCTGTTTGACAGCAGTTAATGGTTTTTCGTTATCGTAAAAGAAACTTTGAGGACTGAGATAGACTGCCAAAAAAATGCAAAAAAGCCCTTGTATATTCCTCCCCAGATGACTCATAAAGCATGCACTAAGAACAGGTAACATATGAGGCGAGAGGACAAAAGCCTGCGAGTAGATACATGCATGTGTGCAGATTTACATATTCCTACGGCCTCGGAGGCTCATCAGGGCGGCTGTTTTGGAAGCAGGTCTTGTGATACATTTTTTTGTTCTTGGTATTCACACGCACTCACATCACAGCTACCACTCTGAGTGCTATTGCAACTTTTGTCCTCTACCTTAATCAAAATGGCACGAACTTCATTATTTTGGGAGCGTGACAATACACCCACATGACACGTGGGTTTCCCTCCAACTCAGCAGCAGAGTTGGCTGCTTTTCTTTCTTTGAGTAGGTTCTCTCTTATAGTGTATGTATGGGAATATGAACCTATCCTTTAACACAGTTTTTGTTTGCTATAGTCATTCCTTTTGTCCATTCTGGCCACGAAGAGCCCATTTACTAACGCGATTCCAATTTAAGAAGTGGGGGACAAAATCCACATCCCTGGTTTTGTTCAAAAATGCATAAAAAAATTAGATTTTATTTAGATTAGAATATATACAATATACACTTCCCACATCCCAAAATAAAGTCTACAATCTGAACGAGAAAGCAGAAAACGTAAAACAGCACATATTTACCGACATATAAATCAAACAAGCTCAGTATCTCCATGTCTGATCAACTTAAATGCAATATATTAAATAGAAATAAACATGCACATACACCGCGTAGAACCCATCATTTACCCTTCACCAACTCAAACTTCAACAATACAGGATCAGGGCTAAATTCTGATCATTTCATTATTATGTCCTAGGTGGCATTGGTATCCACCTGTCCTACATATATTAAACACACACCCACCCACCCACCCACACACAGAAAAAAAGCAAACCATTCACAGAAAACAAGCAAAAAAACTAAAACCTCAAACCATGTTTAAGTGCTTTTCAACCTTTTCCCCACATGATTTCAAATTGAGTTTATTTGTTGTCTGATGTCTTTTTCATGTTCAAGTAATAATCCTTTTTTTTTCTCACTCTATTACTGTGTTTTTAGCTACATTGCTACTCTAAACCTGGCACATTATATCCTCCCTCCATCTTTGGAAAATGTAAAGAAAATGCATTTTAAACTTTAGCCAAAGCCGGTGAGAGGCTTCAGCAGTTTGATTGAGTCTGTGAGAGTCACAAACAGCAGTGGTGACAAGGCACCGTCAGGGCGGAGGCTAGCGCCCACTGAAAATGCATCTGACTTCTTTTTATGCCAGTAATGTCTGACCTTAAGCAAATGTAGTATTATTGCAAACAATCTGGAAATGTACAACGCGTCACTTCTCGTCCACCAGATTACTTTTCCTGCTAACGATCTTCAAGACTCTGGATATATAGAAGAGCAAATGGAAATGCTCTGAATTGGCTAAAGGTTGAATGACTACTGCTGCAATTCAAATCGGTGGCAGAGGAGAAGAAAAACACACATTCATTGATATAAAAGTGTCTCAGTTTATCACTTTACAGCTTTGTCACTTGTTAATGCACCTCAGGGAAGCCCAGAGAGG
Organism: Lateolabrax maculatus; assembly: GCA_031216445.1. NCBI lineage: Eukaryota > Metazoa > Chordata > Actinopteri > Acropomatiformes > Lateolabracidae > Lateolabrax > Lateolabrax maculatus. The sequence goes on from CM062205.1 coordinate 3,688,408, forward strand.
AAGAGGAGGAGGAGGAGGAGGAGGAGGAGGAGGAAGATCAGGACAGGCACTAGAAATGCCCTCAACCCAACCTCCTCCTCCTGTTTCTCCTTCACTCAGCGTCCATCCCTGTCGCCGTCCTCCCTGTCCACCTCCTGGCTGCCTATTAGAGGCACTGGGGGCACATTCCCCGACAGATAATTTGTTAAGTAAATGAAACAGATGTCTTGCTGTGAGTTGTTTTTCCCTTTTCTTTCTCTTTTTTTTTTTGGAGGGAGTGTGCTCCCGAGGGGGAGAGAGGATGGGTAGGGTGGCAGGAGAGAGGAGGGGAGGTGGGGGACATCCAGGGGGTCACACTGAATTCGCCCCAGGGGTGGTTGGAAGGAAGAGGAATAACAAGGCCCTAGTGGAGCGCCTGGGGACCCACGAACATCATTCACATCTCCCCATAATCATCAAGGCCATGCTAGGATGCCTCCTTAATTTACATAATACCGTCCCGACGCTTTTACTCCTGCTATCCATCACGGCCGGGATGAGGGGATGAGGCCCTCTTCTCCTCTCTTCTCCTTCTCCCTCCCTCTGTCTCCCTTTCCCCCTCTCATTGTGTCTTGTGTTTATCTGCCCAAGCACAAAAGATTGATTCCCCACTGTTTCTCCCACTTATGTTCAGCAGATATGAATTTTCACGGGATGATGAAGCACCGAGTCAGCTAATAATAAACAGAAAACACATATTCAAAAACAGAGGGAAGAAAGGGAGAGAGGAGGGGAGGCGTCTGTCTGTGTTTGGCTGATGAGGAGAGATGGATGTGGTGGAGTAAGAGACTCAGGAAGGTACTCTGAAGAAAGCTGAATTAAAAATGCAGCTCTTTTTTTTAAATCCCCGTCACTCTGAAAATTTCATTGTTTCACGGGGAGAGGAGGGTGGAGGAAATATGACAGGGGAGACTGGGAGGACACACAACGCTGTTTGCTTCATTGTTTTTAACCCTGTATAGTCAGAAGGACCAGACTGAGATCTGCAGCAGGTTAGTGTGTGGAGGATTACAATGACAATGCAAATCTGGCGCTATGATAGATAAATCAATTATTCATATTATATTGAAATGAGTGGCAGGAGCCCACTTATGGTTTGCATTAAAAGTAGGATCAACTATGAGCTGCAGTCATTGATATTTAGGAAGCAACACCGAGCGTGCTCAGGACGATGTGCTGTTTATCTGAACTGCTCAAACATAACTGTAACTGGCATATCTGGCATTTCTAAACCCATTTTGCTGTGGTGTGTTTTTCATAATTTCACCACTGACTAGCTAAGCATCCTGTGTGAAGCCCATTCAGGTGAGGATCAAGAACATTACATACAAAAAAAATCTTAGTTCGAGGTATGGAAACATTGACACATGATGATAAGTGAGCTTACTTCATCTGCTGAAGAAGAACGTGAGATGCAGTTGAAAGGTCTGAAAAAAACTAGTAAGACTGTTTGTCAAATTGTGTTACCACGGTGAAGAATGAACTTTAAAAATGCTCTAATATATTCTGGCATGTGGACATTTTACTGTTACATAACTCAGGAATTCAGACACAGACAAAATGGAAAAACATTTGCAGATCAGAAATGCTTTTGGAAGCTCAAATTTTAAGCCAACATGTACGAAAAGTTCTTAAAATGCTCTTTTGTTCATTTAATATTTGCCCAAAATATTTGCTGATTTGCACTTTTTTTTTAATATATATTATTTTATACCGACAATGATAATGTAAAAGGGGATTGTAGTCAAAATCTTATGGCAAATGTTCACCTGATAGTTCCCCTATGCAGCTTTTTAGCATGTTTTGGCTCATTGTTTTGGTTATAGCCCACCAGCCGACAGAAAAGGTCAGCATCTATCTGGTGAACATAGTGGAGCATTTAGCAATTAAAGAGCCAGACATGGTTTTCAGGAGTTGACGGAGACCAAACTAGAGCTATAGGGAGAGTAAATATTAGATGAAAAGTTTGTCAGTTGGATTCAAACTCAACTAAAAGAATGCTAATGTTGCTCTATGTCTGCTGCGTGTGTTAACAAGCAACGCTTGGCTATTATGATAGCCATAAAAACTTTATAAGATGATAAAATGTTAATGTTCTGTTTACAGCTTGTTGTGCTGAAAATATCTTTCATTTTAAAATGTTAGTTTAAAATGTTTTAATATTTTATAGTGTTCTTTAAAGAAGGTGGATAGATTGGAGTCTATGAACGCTGCGCTGATCAGATTTGACCTTTCTGGACTTCATCGTGCTCATCATCATGTTCATCCCACTATTGTTTTTGAGGGCGTGTGTTTATCACTAATTTCACAGCTTGTCTTCATTGGGTCCATGATACTGTAATATGGGTAACACTGTATGGGGCGCTATTTTAGAAAATATTCCTGTTGGTTGTATTAGATGGAAGGGACAAACCTGGTGGTCTTATGGGTTGGAAGAATTGTTGAACAAATTATTAACCATTGGCAAAGTATTGACTACCTATCTAAATTATGTTTAAAGATGCTTTACAGTGTTTTTTAACGCTTTGACAAGGTATTGGAATCATCAATTACACCTATATAATAGCATCCAAATCATGTTTATAGACGGTTTATAGTCTAATTATTAACCATTAACAAAGTGTTAAACATCTGGTCCATCTTTGTAATGTTTATAGACGTTTTTACAATGGTAATCATTAACAAATACTTCATATAGTATCTAAAATGTTATAATGTGTGCAACAATGAACTGTTAATAGTTTACTATTGTAATCAGAATGTAATGTCAACATCTCTTATCAGCTATGATACAGTGTATCATTTATAAACTAATTATTTTATAGTACACAAACTAATGATAAATAAAATGTAGTATTACTCATAATTAGCCAACATTATTTATTATCATTTTACTGTCAGTTAACAGTGAAATAACTATTAACTGAGGTTTAATTAACTATGAACTTACCATTTATAAAGCATGGTTATTATAATGTTGTCCTATAATCTGTTCTGGTGAAAATGCAGGTATTTCATGCCATGAAAACATTAAGAGTTTTAAACATCTTAAAATGCAGGTGTTTAAAAGCCCAAATGTCTAGCCATGGACGGACGAGACCGTGTCATTGACAGCGCTGCAGAATTTAAAATTTAAAATCTCAATATCCAGCAGCAAGAGGCCTTTAACTTGTGTGGTGTTAAATCAGAGCGAATGTCGGGGAGCTCTGTGCTGTGTGTGCGAGCGCACAGGGCCATGTCTGGTTCACAGAGGACATTACCATAAGCACCATTACTGTCAGAAAGCATGAGATCAGTATCAATGAAATATACTGCTGCCGCTGCTACAGCATCTGCCTTGACTTACAACGCCCCTGCCCTAATACTGACATTTCTAGCACCGACACCCCCAGTGCAGTTTGTTACCAAAAGTAATGTAGCAATATGTTGAATACTATGGCATGTTGTCAATTCAGTCTCAGCCAATACGAAAGAATGAGTAGGATCAAAGGTAGGATATGATCCCATTCTGCTTTACATGAACCACACTGAACCATTTTTAATAAAAAAAAGGGACCTTTTCACGTACTTTGTCCTAAATTTAAATGAATTCATATTCCAGCATATTACTTCATTAATCTTCTACCTTTATTTTTCCTTAGAGACATTTTCTCTGGAAGCATAACATCGAATACTCTCACTGCAAACAGATAGCAAATTTACAGTGTACATAATTTATGTAGTCAAGTCAAGTCAATTTTATTTGTATAGCGCCAAATCATAACAAAAGTTATCTCAAGACGCTTTCACATAGAGTAGGTCTAGACCATACTCTTTAAAATATTATTTACAGAGACCCAACAGTTACCACCATGAGCAGCACTTGGCGACAGTGGCGAGGAAAAACTCCTTTTTAACAGGTAGAAACCTCGAGCAGAACCAGGCTCTGGGTGGGCGGCCATCTGCATCGACCCAGTTGGGTTGAAAGGGGAGGAGAGAGGGGGAGAGGGGAGACAGAACAGGAGGAGAGACAACAAATCAGACTAATAATAATAACAACTGCAGCAGTGAGTGTGGAGCAGGAACATGGGGGCAGTAGACGGCCACCAATCACAGATCCATCCAGATAATTTATGTAGTGTTTTAAACATAATACCACATAAATGCTAATGGGAACTAAATGTTAGCGCATGGCCTCCTGAAGCATCCTCGTCCTCCAGCTCACTGTGCCTTCTCTTGGACAAACTAACAGAAACACCTTGAGGTAGCTAGTACGGAGAAAGATTGCAGCGTGTTTAACAGCTGGCGACAGTCTTTCTCCTTTTGGAAAGCTGTATAGATGGAAGTAAAGGGCTGAAATACTCACAACACCAGATTACTTTTGTCTAGATTACTCTGGATTACTTCTCTCTTTTTTTTTGTTTGTTTTCAATTTCACAGTATAAAGCTGCAAGAAACCCAAAACATAAGAAAAATGACAGAGGCTTCTACAAAAATGTTCAAATCCTATTGTGATAATCACCCAAAATATTATTATAAAGCAGTTCAAGGTTGAAATCAATAGTTTCACTTTTATACACGCAAATACAGCAGGAAAATGTAATAAATAAAACTTGAATACAGTCTATTTACATGTAAAGTGGTTTTATCCCAACTCGGTTACGTGCCATGTATGCTGTTGTAAATCACTGAAAATATGAATTCAATATTTAATTCTGTGTGAAAGCCCCACATCACTGCTTTAAACAGGTTTTCTCAGCTTGTCTCTATCTGATATATAATAAAACATGCGCAGTGTATTCATGATTGGACAGACTCCACTCCAAGATAGTTTTCTCTTTTGGGAGACCTTGGACAGACAAGGGATCCCTTTTAAAGGCCGAACAGGTGTCCACTGGCAGGTACCGAGTACACAGAAGGAGCAGTAGAATTGCCCCCCATGTACACACACTAAATCAAAGACTGGGGAAGAGACAGTGCTGCTCATTGTGAACTGAACATCGAAACAAGCGGATGCCAGCCGCCGAGGCTACTCGTGTTGAGAAAGTTTCAGCTTTTTGTCCTCTGACGCTTGCAAGTGTTTTCATTCATTAATGAATTCACACAACAGGAGTGGATTGAAAAGAGCAGCAATTCATGTTGTCTTTGGAAGGTTTTCTGGAAATTCAGTTAAAATGTACGCTCAAGTTGGATGGAAACTTGGATGGCTATTGTTGTGTTACAGTTTAAGAACATATTGCAAGGCAAATATCCAATGCAAAGTTAAATATGAGCAGGCAATAGACAGGAAATGATGCAACAGTATGTGGTCACATCAGAAGTAACTGTCTAACCAGAGCTGAGCAGGTAAATGACATGCTTAGATCTGAACACACGTAACAGCTCCTGAGTCATGAAAGGCAGGACACACCCTCCAGCTTCTGAATCTCTATGAGTAAACAAGGCAAACTGCTACAACTGACCATTTCTTCCAGTAGCCTCAAACACTCCGCTGAACACACATCCAGCAGTGAGCGTGTGTGTGACAGAGTGTATCCCACTCAATGACCAGTGCACAGTGACACTACTGACGCTCTGACAATATGTTTCTTTTTATTCTATGCCAACAGAACACACTGAAGTGAAATGAACTGAGTGAGCACAGTGTGTGCTTTAGTGTGTGTGGAGGAGTGTGTGTGTGTTTGTGTGTGTCACAGAAGAAGGAAGCCAAACAGGATTAAGAGGATAACAAAAGGTGACGGGCACACACTACAACTGCAGCCCGATACCAAAATGCCCACACAAACGTACATCTATCTCTCTCTCACACACACACACACACTGTTGAACATGGACACACACATTGCAGCCATGTGTTTGGCAGACCCGGCTGCAGCACTGCTGCATCTGCTCTCTGTAAACTTTCTGTGTTTTCAGCAGCACATCCTGGCTGTGGTTCAGACACAGCACTAAACTGTGTGTGTGGGTGTGTGTGTGTGTGTGTGTGTGTGGGTGGGTGTATGTTTGTGTGTGGGAGAGCACTTTGTTGCATTGTTGCATGGCTGGACTAAGTGGAAGTCATTATTGGCAACTTTATCATAGACGTAAAAGTATGCATTATTTGGCCCTTCCTGTCTTTGATACAAATAATTCCATTTATAATCTGACAATCTGACATCAGTCATTCAGTTTGACGTTGTGTCCATGTTAACCAGTTTGTGATTAGGAGGGGAGCTTATTTTATTTTGCCTCAACCAATCAGTAGTGGGTAATGTATCTGACACACATTGTAGTTTTCAGCTATCACAGAAACTACAGAAGTGTTGAAGAGATGTTATTTGTGTACAGCTGTGTCGATCTCATCCATGTTGTGGCAGTGTTTCTGTGGCTGTATGGATGTAGTTAGGTAGCTGGCTACGTAGGAAGATGACACCCCAGTCTTAATTTAACTTTCAAATCGATTTTTTCTCTGGCTGTCAATGAGCATAGCTCCAAACCACCGAAACGCTGAACAGACTAAAGATGTGGGCTGTGATTCAAAGGTTGAACCAGGCTAACAACTGATAATTATAAACATAAACATATATCTCAGTGGCACAGGAAGTGGTACATTTCCAGTTTGCTTGGAATAGTGAAGGCTTTTGTATGCTTGTGGGTTTAACAGTTTCTGAAACCCCCCTTTTTGACGGCAGAAGGAGGCTGTAACTTTCCAAAACAGATCATACAAACTAGTTATTTTTAACAGCTACAGCCACTTTGACTGAACAGACTGAAGATAGACCAGCACCTACATGTACAAAAGTACATGATAAATGATGTCACAGTACCACCCGAACTGTTTGATTGGGCAACACGTTATAAGCTTGAGGTCTATGCCATACAAACTTTAAACAATTTTTTGAATATCATTTCAGCTCGTTGGCTTATGAGATACTGAATTTTTGGGAGGTGGCATCTTATATTGGGCTACTGTTCTTCACAACCATTATCAAAACACCAAATGAGGAAATATCTTTTAGAAGAGTGGTGTTCCAGCAGAGTTCCACACACTGTGAGTGCTGTTCTGGAGGCTTACTGGGGCACTTTATGTTGGTATTTCCTTTCATTTGTTAACCATCTTACATTGTACATACAGTAAACACAGCAGGTTATAAAACCAAATAAAAAACATTGAGAGTATGAATATCCGTGCCTCACTGTTATATTGGAGGGGAAGATTTTGGCTTATACATTACTAGATATTCATTAATGTTAGCAAATGGGTTCCCCAAAATGTTTGCATCATGCTATTCAAAAATGGACTTTCATGCAGTAGATGAGTCAACATCTCAAAGACCAAAGCTATCATATTTCTTTGAACTTTACCAGGTGTTTTAGTTGCCTGACCATAATCATTGTCTGTTTGCCCAAACCACAACATTTGCTAACCTTAATCCCACCATAGTTGCCATGCGCAGATATTCTTTTGAAAATGTTGGTATTGGAGATTATGAAATGATTTAGCAGAATGGTCCAATATCCACTATCTGTCTGTTTGACTTCACTGTATAAACACTGTTTAAAGCTTTGGTCTCAACATTCACTCCGAACTGAAGCTTTTCTTTCCAGCGCTGTGGTAAAGAGACTAGTTTTCATCCAGCATTTCAGCTCTGATGGACTTACCCATAAGCGACGACTAAAGGTCAGCTTTTGACATTATAAAATTTAATTGTGTCCTCCAGCGTCCGGGTAATTATGGCACTTGAGTGAAAATGATCCCGGGGTGTACGAGTTAAGAAGGTGCAGTGTTATTTCGATTGTGTTGACCAATCCCTGATAAAGATGTAATGACACTGCATAATGATCTTCTACAGTTTAGTTTTCAGCTTTTTTCATCATGAAAGGTCTTTGTCCTGTCTTCTCTACATAATACAACGCTGGAGTTCCACCTAGCAGCACTAGAGGACTGGCTCCTGCTTCACGGGCTTTCTACTTTTCCCAATAGGTTTCTGTCTAACGCTCTCGCAGAGGACTTGAAGGCCGGAGGGAGGGGTAGGTAGATTTTACCTTATGTGGAAAGAGATATGTTGATAGGAGGAGTTAGGTGGGGGTAGATGAAGATTAGAAGATGTGGATGGAGATAATTGGAGGAAGATGAATGGTGGTAAAGGCAGAAATACATTAGGTGAACATAGGTGAACCAAGATGGAGGTAGAGGTGATAGGATAAGTGGGGTGGAGACCTAGGTTGAAGGCAGAGCTGTAGACTTGACACTTGGGACTTGAATAAGTCTTGTGTCGCAAAAATGAAGATTTGTAGCCCAACAACCTGAACTTGTCTGCTTTGAGACTTGACATAATTATAAGAACATAGACTAAAGGAAACCATGGACTTACTAAGTGTACTTGACATCATCCACAGGTTTAAATCTGTAATCTGAGTGAAAGTTGCCACTTTGGTAGTTACCAGAGAGTTAAAATACTGATTGTACCAAGAGACAGGAAGCCTGGATGCAGATGTTTTTCTGAAGCATTTAGATACATAGTATAGTTGTTGCTTGATGGAGACATGAGATGGATAAAAGTAGATAGAGTTAGAGAAAGGGAGATGAGGTAAGAGATAAGGAGGTAAGCTGGAAGATCGGTGCAGATAAGTAGAAGCAGATAAATAGATGAAATGAATGGGTTGACATATGTAGATGAAGAGAGAGAAGTAGGTTGACAGGTCTTAGGTGGAGACAGTCGGTTGAGATAGGCAGAGTTAGGCAGAGATAAGAGGGGATAGGTGGAGGTGGGTAGAGATAAAGTGGATGCAGATGTGGAAGGGAATGAGGTGTGATAAATGGGAGAGTGAGTATATTGAGTGTAAGGCAGATTGACAGGAATGGGAGTCAGACTGAGAGACCTTCACAAGAGAGAGAAGAGAGAGAGAGAAAAGTCCAGTCACAGCCGAGCCACTAATAACCCTCTCTCCATAACCCAACTCTGCCCTTCCATGTTAACATACTGTGAACTGAGCACAAGTGACAAAATCAATCCATCACGGCCGCCCGCCGACCGGCACAGAAAGGGACAGAGGAGCTAACAGAAATTGATGACATCCCCGCTCGAATTTTACACCGTTTCGGCCACGGCGGCGATTGAAACAGACAGAGATTTATAGTCCAGCCGGGGACCGTGGCTATCCTTGATTGCCTCTTTTTTTCCCTCCCTTCTTCCTTTCCCATGAAGCCCCCTTTTTTGCATATTTATTCCCAAGCTCATCAAGAGTGAGTAGACGCATAAGAGTGACAATCTTATTTCACCTTTGGGAGAGGTGGTGGCGGTGGACGGTGGAAGGTTACATTCTACACATTCGACAGGGAGCTGGCCATCCTGCTGTCTGTCTTTTGTGACTACAGTTACACTTCTCATTTTGATGTGATTTTTGAAATCTGATTCTACACATGAGATTTAATTTGATTTAAACACTGGGCCTGAACACGCTGCCCATCCTCTCCTGAGGCTCAATGATTAAAATAGGGTCACTCTCCGTTTCTTTACATATTTGGTGATGCCTTTAGGTCTGGATACAGTCCAGCTCCAGTTAAAGTATGACCACTTCTACATCAGGTTTAAAGAAGTGATTGCAATATGAGAATCACTCATTTTCCTGTTAAAACTCTGAAGAGAAGCTGAAACCTCCTGAAACCTTCTGAGTAAATCCACCAGACAACACACTGAACCACTGGTCAGTAACCACTGGAGGTTGAAAACCTCGCAAATCCCGGCAGAACGCCAACCGTCACGTGTTCTTGTACCAAAACAAATATGGACGCCAACCAGCAGCTTGTTTATATGCAGCAAAATTCACACTGAAAAGCCTGAAAGAGGAGAAAAAAAGCATTTGGTGAGATCCTGGATGGAGGTGTGTAGGACTGTAGTGCCTACAGAGGAAACTGGAGCCATAAAAAGAATCTAACTTCAGGTAAAGATGTTTATTTACAGTACTTCTCCCCCGGCGACACACAAATGATGTAATAGGTTGCTGATGTCAGTCTCAAATATAAAAAAATTGTTCTGAGAGCATCTGGCAGCGACTGGATCTGACTTCAGATTAGACTCTTTACAAATCACACACTATATGATTTTATCTGAAACCCACTGACCCAGACTGGAACACTCCTGGTCCAACCTGGTCCCATCAGGCGTCATGTCATATTCAGAATTGTAGATGCAATCCTACTGTGTCCATGCTTTAAAGTAACAGCTTTTGACTTTCAAACACACGTCGCATTAATAATAAAACTTAATCAATGAACATTGTAAGCATGAGGTACAGCCAAACAGCAGTGAGAAGATGTTAGAAAACGAGCACCAGGAAATCTCTGTGGGCCGATTGCTATGTAGGCCGCTTGAGCAGCCCATTATACAAAAGCAAGAGCGAGAGAGGTGCATCGTCAGCCTCCTCCTAATCCTAACTCCTCTTTTCTTAGGTTTGCCAACTTGCAGTGTGAGGTGAGGAATGTAGCTGTACAGTGGGAGAAACAATGGGAGGAATTCAGGACCAGGACAGTGGAGCATGAGGGAGAAGGAGATGAGGTGGAAGTGATTAGTGAAAGTTGCTCATTCTGCAGAGAGTGTGCTTTGTGTTGTTAGCAGATAGTGAAGCAGATGCATACCATGCCCTATCAGTCATCCTGGTAGCCTAAGAGTCAAGTTTATCTGCCTTGACACTGGGCATTTCATCACTAGTTTTTACCACCTGTGCTCACCCCTGGAAACACCTATTTATTTCACCGATTTGTTTTGTTGCGATGCAATTCAACTCCCTTCCGTTTTATCTGTGATTCAGATTTTGAGGGAGAGCAGGAGAGCAGAGTCTATCGCTCAGTTGTGCGGTAAAACACAGCACGGCAGTTTTAATCCCTTGTAAATTATTGGACGGCTGGATCAATGATATTCTACTTTCTTTCACCCACAACCCAGCGGGACTGGAGTCACAGACTGACTGGACTGGACTGACTGACTCTGTAGGTGGATTTATTTTTACCCTTTTTTCCATTTATCAGCTGATCTGCACTTTTTTTCTTTCTTTGTGTAAAGGAATTTACTTGGACGAAAGAAAAGTGTGAAAGAAAGCCGTGGTGGAGTTTTAAATTGGATTATTTTTGGACTGTGGCACTGTGGGATTTTTGGTGTTTTTAAATATTTAAATATATGAATATTTTGGTTTTGAACTAAGACTTTGTGTTTGTGTTGTTCTTGTGGGTTGTGTGTGGTCATTGGATGTGTAGGCGGTGTATGGCAGCAGTGGCTCAGTGGGCCCCTATATGTATATGTATGCATGTATGTGTGAATTGGGGGGCCTGTATGTACTGTATGTAGGGTGTAAAAGCAAATTTGTTGTGTGTGTGTGTGTACAGTTGTATGCCATCCAATGCCAAATAAAGATTTCTTTCTCGATTCTATTACATTATGCTTGGTGTGCATCTTTTTGTGAAGTTTGATTTAAACATTTTTGATAAAAAACTCCAAACAAAACAAAACTGGACAGACTAATCTTAAATGCTAGGAGAGAAACCTGGCTGACAACCCTAACCAAATGATTTACATTTAAAAAAAGGAAAACACAAAAAGTCAAACTGTCACAATGTACAATAAATGCAGACTCATCAGGAACATCTCAAGGCTTTCTTCCTACTGGCCTTGGATAATGACATGGTGAGCTGCTAAGAAACCTGCTAATCCAATAAGGTAAGACATATTTCTCTACAGATTGCTTAGTTGACATTCTAATAACTCCCAAATTTTTATATTTCTTATAGTTCATTGTGCTGTTTATAGTAGTGCTATACCCATGATTCTTGTACACCCATGATGAATTCTCAATATTGTCTATTCTTCCTTTTAGCTATCCTTAGCAGCAGGCCAGAAATGTATAGTACTTCATTTTTGTTCAATTTTAGATATTATTTAGTTTGTTTATTTAAATATTATTTATTGTTTAACTGCACTTTTGAATGAATTCATTAAATTTTTATTATTATGTCATATTACTATGCCCAGCCGGCATAGGCTTATAAAACACCATACATTCAAACAAACCAGGACCAGAGTGCTGCATTAAAACATTTTCAAACAACAAAGTCCAGAAATAGAAAAAAACTACAAAAGTATCCCACACAGTCAAATCTTCATCGCTGAGTAGAACATAACTCATAAATCAATCCAAATAAATATTAATCTATCTCGTCTTCTTTTCCAGACTTTTGAGACAAAGTTAGCAAACTTAAACACATCAGAATTAAACAGCAGTTCCAATTTTAGATCATCTGTACAGCAGAATATTTCAGGGTGTAGTCAAGCCATTTCATGGAACATTTCCTCTCTTAAGTCATGATAACTTGTACAATACAAAAGGAAATGGGACTCGCTTTCCACTTCACCCAAATCACACAGCTCCCACAATCGTGTCCTTGATAACTCAACAATACGACGGGTTGTTAGGCCTTCAGTTTTAATTATTTCTGATACATTTCTGAGAAATATATATATATATATTATATTATATATTATTTTTAATAATAACAACTGCAGCAGTGAGTGTAGAGCAGGAACATGGGGGCAGTAGACGGCCGCCAATCACAGATCCAGACTCTACAGCTCCAGAGGCAGAAATACCTGCAGAAAGTGAGAAGGCCAAAAAGTACAAAAACTACCGGGAAGATGTGGCATTAGTAACATGCATAAATGGGATAAGAATGGAGGAAAATCCCCTGGCAGTCTAGGGCTATAGCAGTGTTGCAATTTCCACTGAGAACAAAAGGAATGTCCACGATTGTTTTTTTCTTTTTCACAGAAAGAAACTTGGCAGTCACATGATGTGAGGTTAAGTGGTGAGCAGGATTCCTCTTGGACTGAATCAGGAGTTTTCTTGCATTCATATCGTCGATCAACTATATAGATGATAGAATAGATGATAAAAGTCTTCTGAACCTACTGGCGGGTGTAGCAGGCCCCTGTTGACCCTAATCTATGAGGCTGATCACCACTGATAACGGCAATTCTATCATACATTCGAAGTGGGTGATTAAGGGCTGGTGTGTTTGCATGTGCGACGATGGGGTGGGGGTGGTGGAGTATCCACAGGCTGGTTGTGGTGTGCAGGTCTGTCCCTGGTTGAGTCATGAGCTGTTTCCAAGTTTTGTATCCTCGCACTGCAAGGGGCGGGGGGGTGGGGTCATTGAATACCATTGTTTTATGACATGAGAAGAATCTCCTCTCCTCCTCTTTGGGATTTATCAAAACTATTTGAGTGTCTTTGTGCAGAAGAGAAGATAAGTAAGAAAGACAGTCATTACAGCGTTTTAAGGAAGGGAACAAGGAACAGGATGCATTTAAAATCTTTCTGCTTATTAATTTATGAGACTTAAAGATCACCGGCAGGGTCAAGCCAACAGAGACCCACAGCGCTTGACCCGGCTCTGTGATATTTATTATTCTGTATACACTTTTGAAAATGAATAAAATTGATGAATAAATGTTTTGTGGCATTATTTTTGCGTTATAGATACAAACAACCAGTTACTGTTGTTGGGGCATCCATTTTCACTTGTCAGCCAGCTGTGTTCATGTATTATTGTGAAAAGATTGACTTCTCTTACAGCACTGACTTTATAAAAATATTTGATCTGAGGAAACAAACTGGACAAAAATGGTTAAAATACTACAGGGTTAAACTTAAGGCTCCTACCTTTATGTTAATGTGACAGTGTGTGATTCACACTTGAAGTGTGTTGGAAGTGTTACAGAAGTGTTACCAGGTTCGACTTGTGACTTTTATGGTGCAGTGAGTGGCACTTGTTCAAACATGAGACCATGAAACATGTAGATGTTTCCACACATTTAATAATTTAATATTATTAATTTAATATTAAGGTGCATGTCTGAAAGTGGCTAAACAGGCTCTGCTGTAGTGAGTCTGGACCTCACTGAATGCATGATCAGATGATAAACGCCACACTGAATTGACAAGGGAAAGCATGTATTTATCCGCCTGCCTCTGGCCTGCTGGAAGCTCTAGTTTTCCATAATCAGTGGGTGATTACAGCGTTCATGGTGGGTTTGACTGGCTTGTTGTTTTGGGTTTAAGCGGCTTTTATGCTCACTGTTAAATGTAGGAAGTGAGAACTCAGGGTACAGGTTGTTTCAGCCTGTGTGAGGAATAGCCTTGTGTCACGTCGTAATCTGCGATTGAGATCTCGTCCTTAAGCGTCTTTATTTGTGTGCTGGAAAAGGAGAAATGATGCCTACTATTCTTTATTGTCTTTGCAAGCTGTTTTTCTGCTATTGCAGAGCTCTGTACATAATTTTGTCTATTTGTCTGTGAGTGACTTTGTTGTCTGCAGCTGTCGTCTTGACTAGGATGTCTGGGCGGGGGTGGTGTTGGGGTGGGGGTGACTCTCCCCGCTCAGTCATGCTTTGAAGGTTTTACGAGTACTTATGGAAAGTATAAATTTCACGGGCAGCGCCGAGCTGCAACCAAACGGTGCTTGACGGCGGCGTCACTGTGACGGCCACAGCAGTTAGCCTGACAGCAAATTGATTAGAATAATTCAAATGTGATGAATAACTTTCATCATGTAACCACATAGTCCGGTGAGTGCGCCATTCGTTAGGGCCTCTGGGGTTTATGATAGGACTGTGCACTGGAGAGAGACAACATATCAAGGATATGCATTACACCAAACATCTCTGTCGCAAATGGAAATGGCCCCACACACTCTGTGTGACAATTGTCGTGAAAAACTGGAGCTGTTAGGAATTAGAGTCCTGTCAGTGCTGTACTTTTATCTTTTGAATTTGTGTCTTGACATTACAGTAAATGGGACTGATATCCAGGCTCTTTAACTGTGATGCGAGGATGGAAATGATAGATAGTGATTGCAGTAAAGTACAGATGACTGTACAGTTGAAGCATCATGAGAATCAATTACGCACACAACCTTGTTCCAGATGTAAGCAGACAAAAAGGTCAAAGGTCATATATGTAGCAACGTATTGAGTCTTGAATTAAAAAGACATGCAAAGCTCATATCTCCATCATTTAAAAAAGCCAATATGCATTAATAAAACCCATTCACATCATACCTTCATGTCATCACAAAAAGTAATTAACTGACACGTTATGTTCAATTCAACCGAAGTTGACACTGTTTAAAGTCTCTGAAGACTTAAAGAAAGTCAAAATCTCTTCTGACCTGTTTCATCAGGACTGTGTGGCTGTGGTTTGATAAACTTTCGTCACTTTTGTTCAATCCACAGAAGTGTAATGTGTGAATTGTAATATATTATATGAAAATAATATTACCTTGTGTCCAGAGGAGTGTGTCAGAGTTACAGCAGTGACATGAGAAATCAGTCCTCAGAATACAAACACTTCATAACAGCACAACTTTCAGTGCTCATTATTATGTTAAGTGTACAGATCACTGAATCAGTGCTTCATGTGTCTACAAAACTTCTGATAAACTTATTGTGTGTGGGCCCTAATTTGATAAAGATTATATTTGCGTGCTATGTGAGATTTTGAGGAATATAGCCTTTTTTGTTAAGAATTTTGCAAATTAAAACTCTGTGTTTGAGCCAAAGCAATTGTAAAATACTGCAATAGTAATTCATATGTACAAGTTGATAAAATACCTACCCCTGATACCAGCCAAATTCTGTACAGACCATTTATGACTGAACTAGATACACAACTGCACATTTCAGTCCGCTCACGCAACCTGTTTGAGCAGGAAACACAACTATTTTGTCCTACACAATGAGTCCCTACATTCATCAGTAATAAGTACGCAGTTGGACAGAAATATAACGTACTGGTAAGCAGCAGCCCAATCCAGCTACTGCTTATGAACATGTAATCAGATATTTTGTAGTGACATGAGCAAAGTGAGTTGAACCACTCTAAATCACACTGAAGGACATCAATTAGACAGTGGCAGGTGTTGCCTTGAGTTCTTCTGATGAATTGTTGAACAGATACCAGAGCAACCAAAGTACATAATAAAATGAATAATTCCACTGCCCCCACACTGGCTGGAACCTCCCAGTGTCAAAAATGCAGAGAAATTTGTTTTTTAAAACCCTGAGTGATGTTATTGAAGGCTTCACTGAAGACTCCACATCTACACATTTGTCTTTTCCAACAACTTTTAAAGTAATAATCACTACCATTTTCGTATGAATAAATGTCAGTGTTCTGTCTCTGATTGCTATAACACAGCAGGGAGTCAACCTATAGCCAGTTCATGAAAGCTTTTACATCTGCTGCTGTAAACACTAGTGTCTGCAAGGTCTTTACTGGAAAAAAACTTAAAGAAAGAAAGAAATCCACAGGAAGGAGTGATGCATTTAATGTTTACTGATTTATTTGAAATGCAAACAGGAAGAATTGTATTAGTTAGAAGATAATAAGGTTTATGGCTACATTAGGATTTGGATTTTTGGAAGTTTAGTGTAGTGCTCCCATAAAATAAAGCGCTGTCTATTTGCTACCCTTATCACTTGTCAAAGACCAGTGATTTTCCTCTCTAAATGTTTCATTCTTTCAGTGGAATTATCATCAGTTAAGTAACCGACCTACTATATTTTACAAAAAAGAAAAAGGTTAAAGTGAAATAACTTAGTTCACTTAGTTATTTTCGGTCAACTTGTGTCCCTTGCAGGTCGGAAATGTTTCAAGTTGAATGCTTATAAAAAGTAAAGGAAATGTCTGAGTGTCCTTGATTTGCGTGAACGATACATCTCAGCATCTCCTCACACACATTCACACAGTCACCCGTCCTTTTCCCAATGCCAACGCAGCAGCCTGCCGTCACACGCATCTGCATCCCGTGCAATTTGTCACCGCTGCATCTCACGCCACCATTGGCTGTTGCCAAGCAACCAGTGTGTCTAACAGACTATTTCCCATGATAAATTAGCTGGGCTGTTACTATGCCAACAGAATTTGTTACTTAATTAAACTGATTCGGATCACAATTGGCTGGAGGGAGAGAGAGAGAGGGGGAGAGAGAAAGTGAAGGAGAGAGAGGGAGGCCGTGACACACACACACACACGCACACACACAGGGGCCCTGAGATGAGACAGACAGAATCCACAGAGGAATGACTGTTATTAGATAGGCTGAGATATTGAAATGGTCAGGCTTTGCAGACGAGGGCAACAAAAGAAGAAAGGTGGAAAAAGAAAATACAAAGCAAAAAAACAGGACCCATCTGGAATTAACGGCTTGACGCCTTCAGAGGTGATTCATTTTTTTCTGTCTACTCTTAAGAGAAATGCATTTTCCCTGACAACAAATGTGTTTTTGTTCCTTTTTTTCCCCTTCGTTTTCTACTTTTATTCAAATGAGCTGCTGGCAGGTCAGACTGCTCAGGTGGTGTGGAACCCTCACCGCCGTGGTTCGACATTAGAAATCTGCTCCCGGAGACAAACACAAGGCCTCTCGTTTATGTGACTGAATGAGAAAGGTCAAACTTGACTCATAATTCCACTATCTGTCAAAGAATAACTGTTGATGACCGCCTAATTCCAGTGGTAGACCACTATAATGTCTGGAAGCAGCGGACCACGCTTTAGTTTTCCGATGCCCCCCACCCCCCTCCTTCCCCACTGTACAGCTGCTGCAGCTGAAGTGGTCTGGGCAATTGCATTGTGTAGCGTAGCGTACGCCACCACCGGGCTTTGACCGCTAAGCGAAGAAAAGAAAGAATGGCAGAACAATTTGGGCGTCAGAGCAGGACCAAACGGAGGGGAGCGGCGAGCATGTAATCTCCTAATTTGGAGCATCACGGCATCAGATCCCCGCCTGCTCGCCGCGTTCTCTCAGCCTTACCTATAGTTATTTCCATAACTTCCTGACAAAACCATTTTGTCCTGCCTGATTGGGCCTATTTGCATCGGACATCTCTTCTGCATATAGATTGATGGGTTTAATCAGCGAATCAGGGAGAGCGCTCAGACATCAATCAATGTCACGCCACTCTGTCTCGCTCTCAGTAGTAGTAGCCTTGTTTTTTTCCCTTTTTGGTCACTCTGTGGTTCTCTTTCTCTCTTCCAGCCCTCCTGATGTTCTGCTCACATTCATCAGGGAATGCCGGGGTGGGAATGGGGAAGTCCTCTCTATCTTTTTCTCTCCCCCCATTTGTTACAGACTTTAATATGAGTGCTGATGCTGCTTCAGTCTTTGCAGGAAAAAACAAAGGAAATGTGAACATGGTCAGAGAATGGCCCTGGCCTTGAACACCTCTACCTTAAGCCTAGATCTTATTTTGATACTCATCCATATTCTTGAATTATCAGGGTGATCTTTTCTAGCTCGAAACATTTTTGCTGCTTATTTTACCCCTGTCTATATTCCAGGAAGGATACTTTATTTTTGGGAGCTATCTTTTTAATATTATTTTCATTCTGAATGTCTTTTTTTTTCTTTTGAGCAAAGTGACTCATACAAGTGTAGTCAAGACTAGCAGAGAAAGAAAGGTCATGGACGAGTTGATATTAACCAGACGGAGGAGAGGAGAACAGGCTTCAACTTCCAAACAATATAATGTAATCGACAGGTTCAAAGATGAAACACGTTATGACTGAAACACCATAAATTCTCAAATAAAAACTAAAATTCAAATTGTGGTTGAGTGTTAATAATGAGTTGTGTCCAGCGCAGACAAATACAATCCAGTCCCAAAACAAGGCCCAATAAAAAAATATTGGTAAAGTCAGCTTCATGTTTTCCATTTCACAGCACTGATTCTATGGGCAGAAATGTGTGCCACTAGAAACTGAATTTGAATTGCTCACCTTGAATAATTGCATTAAAAAACAGAATCTGAATAGCATAGTTTGAAATTGACACCGCGCCTTATATTTATAGTGACATACATTGAAATGTTGCCATTTTCCCTCAGAATCAGTGCAAGCTATCTTACAACATCACTGATCAGACGGATCAACATAATCGCGCTAACAACATATTAGAAAAATGTATGTCACTGTAAATATATAAATAAATATAAGGCACGTATATTAATACAATTATTATTATTATATTATTATTATTTTACCATTATTATGTATAACCTGTCTGTAAACAAACAAAGATCACCATGTAGAGCAGTCAATCAACTTCTTATGTAGAGTTGAATATGTTGTGAGGATCAAATACAGTTTCAGAGAAAGTTTATTCAATTTCTTAAAATGACATTCAGTTTAAGTTTACTGGAATTCACTTCAAAAATAATAAAGTGAATTTCAAACTATGCTATCCACATTCAGTTTTTCAATGCAATTAATCAAGTTGAACGATTCAAATTCAAATATAAAGGATTTAAATTCAGTTTTTAGTGGCACACAGTTCTATTTCAAACTTGCAAATACTTTCCATCAACGTGTGATTCGCACGTCCAAAACATAGGAATTTCTCCCATTGATGACTACCATCCCATATGATATGAATGCGGCGTTGCATCAAGATAACAGGTAAACATTTAACTGCACTAGCAGGAAACAGCATCAGCAGCAAATTAAACAGGGGACAGATCAGAAAGAGGAAGGCATCTTACCATGATTAAGAATGAAACATCAACACACCTTCATATATTAAAAAATAAGTGTATGCACTACACACTCCTGTGTAAACCTCTCTGTGGTTGGTCATGTC
Source organism: Lateolabrax maculatus (assembly GCA_031216445.1). Classification (NCBI taxonomy): domain Eukaryota; kingdom Metazoa; phylum Chordata; class Actinopteri; order Acropomatiformes; family Lateolabracidae; genus Lateolabrax; species Lateolabrax maculatus. The sequence continues at coordinate 3,708,071 of CM062205.1, forward strand.
TCTCCCCATCTCTGATTTCTATATCCCATGTATATGCAGCAGACAGGCCTTGTGAGCTATGGGGATACTTGTCTTGTCTATGGAGGTGTGTGTGTGTGTGTGTATAGATGCAGGAATATGAAACCCAACAATGAGCTGGCTGGCCAAGCCCTGGGGACAGTAGGCTGGCCTGGAGGAGCAGCCTGAACCACAACCATCCACATCAATAGGATAAGGCAGCTCATTAAAAATCCCTCTGATATAGATTGATGTGTCTGTGCTGTCCGGGTGTCGCAGCCGGCTAAGGTGCATGCTGGGTAACTCTGACAAAGTTGGGGTCAGGTGTGGCCTGGGACTTCAATTACATGTGATCTCACAGTCTCTGTAGCATCTATCTGTTTCTGTCCACTGTCCAGTGAGATGACAGTAATACCTTCATAAGTGTTGTGGCTGATAGTACAGTGTGTAATGTGAGTGTAGTCTGTAGTATTGTAATCTATAGTGTCAGTTTAGTGATTAATAGCAGGGCAGGCTGGCACTGAATATAGTATAGTCTACCACATGATGGTCAGTAGTATCTGACACTTTGCTCCATAGCAAGATAGTTCCATTTTAACAATGGATCAAATATCCTTTGTTAATATCGAAAGATTGATAAATTGTCAACAACTCTGCAGTTCCTCTCAGCTGGACGGAGTTTTTTAATGTCATTCAGCTCATTGTGATCTGAAAATGCTAAATGCTGCACTATGTTCACCTGCTAAAGTCAAGTCAATTTTATATGTATAGCGCCAAATCATAACAAAAGTTATCTCAAGACGCTTTCACATAGAGTAGGTCTAGACCATACTCTTTAAAATATTATTTACAGAGACCCAACAGTTCCCACCATGAGCAAGCACTTGGTGACAGTGGTGAGGTAAAACTCCCTTTTAACAGGTAGAAAAGGCTAAAGAGGGCCACATATTTCCCTCAGGAGTTGGTGGAGACAAAAAACAGAGCTAAAAGAAGAATGAATATTGAACTTTCATTCGTCAGGTGGCCAGAAAAACGGCTCCAAATGAAGGCGAATGTTGGTCCGTGAATGCTGGATGTGTAAATAGGCAACTGTTTGCTAACACATTGACATAACAACTTCATAGGTGATAATATGTTGCAGCTAGTTCTGCTGCCCAAGGTGGTCAAAGAAAAAACAAATAATGTTAATTGAATTTTCACTCTTTATTCAAGTGACTATGCCTCAATACACCACACTTACAGAAAATTAGCAGGCCACAACATATGGGAATGTTGACTTTGATATTAATAGTTTACACCTAGTTGTTCATTCCAAACTGTTGGACTTTCAGTTGAGTTTCTAATGGATAGATTTCATCCTCTTGTCTTCCTCTGATAAGGAATCTACTGAACAGCCTGAAAAGTTAACATTATTCTTTGTAAGTCAAAATGAAGTCCAGTGGCTAAAGTAAAAACAATAGCAGTCAGTGTGACATTAATAGATATCATGTAAGATAACAGAACATTCTTTGTAAATCTGAATGTGTTTGTTGTCGTTATAGCAGATTATAATCTGTCTGCATATTTTCATATTTTATATTGTCTGATTTGAACTTCGCAGGGGTGCCCTTTCTTTTCCAGACACTTGTCTTCCCAAAAATATCATGTCAGTGGTTCTTTATCTGAAATAATAATAAGCCTTTAAATGGTCTGCTCTCAGCCCAGTGCCGCAGTGAGAAGCGACGTTCGTGTTCTCAGAGTCTGTCATAACGTGCATGCAGCTTACAAGACATCAGCTTTGCACAAGCAGCGGTAAGAGATTTAACAATAGTTGCTGTGTGCCAGCTTTTTGCAGTCCACACATTTAGCCAGCATCATGTCATGTGGAGACTATCTGAGCTGAAATACTTTCACACACACACACACACACACACACACATACATACACACGGAGCATTTTGAGAAACAAAACCTGGCATTTGAGCATGGAGGTCCATAAATGATAGAGATTTGCAAATGGATGCTGTTCTCTCCTCCTGGTCATCCCTCCTCACATCCTCAGGCCTGCCACTGAATTATGGAGGGAAACACTTTTCCTTTGAAAATATATATCAATCAAACATTCATGGCTGAGGAAGTCTCTAGACAATGGCACCGTGAAACCAACCCCACAATACATTCAGTGTGTGTGTCTGCGTATGTACAGAAACACACTGGTTTGCCAATTAGAGCAGAAGCTGACCATCCCGTAAATATTTAAATGGGCATAACATATTGCACACATAAAGCAGCAAAGCAGCCGAGCGTGCTGCTGAACTCTGCAGAGGTCAAGGACTTTATCTTTAAGCAGCACTCTAATACACACTGAACATGTCTACATAGGAGAGCTGCAGTTTAAGGAGGATCACTGGACAGCCTGGATTCAAGGTACATTATGCCTGGCAGCCAGAGGGGAAATTACATGAGGGTGGACTGTAAGAAGTCAACAATGTCTTGATCATTTCATATCAAGAACTAGAGGACAGCTTTAGAAGACAGTAGCCAGGGCACTGAGGTGAAGAATGACAGTCCCCATGGTCAAAGGGGGCGTGCATCCCCTCCAGCTGTACCCATAACCCCTTTAATCCAGGGTTCCTCCTGCAGGCTGAAGCCTCGCATCGTCCGACAGAAACTCTCCCTGTGGTGCTACTTAAGAGCAGGCCCTGGCTAATGTGTCCTCAAGCTATGAATGCATTTTTAAGATGGTGCACTTAAAACCAGAGCTCACTTTAGCACCAGCATTTCTTTGGCTCCTGTCTTCATTTGAGTCACTTTGACACTGGCCTCTTTATCTGCACTGGGGAAAATAAAAACAAACACAGTTTCCTACTTGATCACATAATGCGGGCTTTTAGTTATTAAAATGGTCATCTGTGGTCACCTAGTTTTATCATATGTGTGGGGAGATATAACTGATATATGTAACATGGTGGAAAGCAAGAGGTAAAGAGTGTGTGTGCATCTATATGTGTGATGGAATTTGTGTGTGTGTGTACTGTATGTGTGTGTGGTTAGTGAGGCTGCAGGCTTGATGAGTATCAGTGCTGCTGTTGGCTAACGTCCTCTTTGTGGTAGTAGCAGGTGAGAAAATGGTTTCGACTTGGTGTGTATATGTGTGTGTGAGTGTGTGTCTATGTGAGAGTGTTGGGAGGGGTTAGGTGCTGATTAGGGTTTACATTGCTAAGTGGGTGGTTACTAAGTGGGCCCCAAGGTGCGAAAGCAAATCTGATGATTGCGGCGAAAGCGAGCTGATGACGATGTTTCCAAAGCGTCAGTTGAGATAAAAAGCAGGGTGAAAGAGTGAGGAGTCAGTTAAAGAAGAGCAGCAAAAAGAGAAAAAATAAAAAGGTGTCGCGCTCTGAAGTGGCTCACACCACAGATGTAACTGTGGAAGAGTATGTAGAGCATCATTAGTCAGTGACCTGTTTAAGGTCATGGACTGATAACACAGGATGTGTGCAGTAAAATGTGTTGAGATTCATTCTGAGAGGTCCTCAGGCCCTGTCTTTTGAAACTGCATGTGGGAATGAGTTGCATGACTAAGCCTGAAACTATGTGCCATACAGTACTTGCTTAATTTAACCAGACATTTTAGAAAAGGATCACATTGTGACACCCTCTGCTACGGGCAGTCATTAAAATTGCATGGAGGAAATAGATAGAGGGCAGCTGGTTTAGTGGTTGAACACACTTGTTTGATGGAATTAATACCAAGCATTCTTCTAAACTATACTTTTATTTCCACAACCACATCATTTGCAGAAATATATTCAATTATTTTGTTATTTTCTGTAGTTTACCTAAGAGGTTTCATAACCAAAATGTATAGTTTTGTTTAAATACCTATAGTCCAGTGACTAAATCTAATACTGCAGTTCATTTTAAGGATACACCAATCTGTATGATAGCTGATGGCTGACTTCATAATCACATTAGTTATTGTCATTATAAAGTTCAGTGTTTCAGATGTCAGTTAACTTCATTAAGTCACAGTGGGCTGCCAACTCAGTTTGAAGTGCTACAACAATCCCTGGCATCATGCTACCCTACATAAGAATGATCCCAACGAGTTCCAGCCTGTGAGGTGTTCAGATTTCAAATGTGGGGAAAAGAGTGACCTGGTGTTGGGTTCGTAAGCAGCATCAGAAAAGAGCCTGAGTTGAGGCATCACAACCGGAGCACAGTAAATACACTGTTGCACCTGTGGACATTATCTTAGCTTGCCGTCCTTTAAGATATAACGTTTGAGCTTTTCTAAGTGGCTTTAGAAATGTTTTTTTCAAGATAGATTTTGGCCAGACTACCATCACTGAGGGATTAAGTGTGACAACATTTTCAGCAAAACATCAAATAATGCCATCATAATTCCTGTTTATGTTAGGGGCATTCAGGGAAGATAATGTGTGCAGCTCTTAGATGATGTATCCATCTTACTAGGTTTAAACTTTAATACGATCCCTCACTTTGCTATTTCCCACCTCAACATCCTGTTTCAACAGGAAATACATCACATTAAGGAGGTAATAATACCATTTCATTTAAATTGCTATACTATATACTGCAAAATTTCTTGTGAGAAGCAAAAGGTTATGCTTCCTATAATTTTATGGGAACGTGACCCATGAGATTTAGAATGCGTGGGTATCAAAGGACCTAGAGTTGTAGTTTGGTACAAGTTTTTTGAGGATGTTCAGATGTAGCCAACAGGATTATGTAAACGACTGATTGAAACCCATTTCCGTCCAGAGTGGTATTGACTGTCTTTCACATAAGCCACTCATACCTGCCGTGTGCAAGATGCTTTTCTGTTCGCTGCCTTTGTTGCTCATGCAAAGTGTCAGAATGTCGTGATTGCATAGCCTTGCCCTTGAGTGTGAAGAGCTGTTTGCTTGATTACTCCAGAAGTCATCCATTCAATGGCCTTAGCTTTTGTTTTCACTCGAAACTTTGCAGCATGCCAGCAGCTGGGCTCATGGTCATGTTTGCTGTAGTTCATTACCACGGCGAGAAGCGAGAGAAAAGAGGAACTCGTCAAAGAGAATTCTTTCCTCCATTCTTTTTTAGCCAAGGTTTCTCGGGTGAGTGAGCGGTGGGGGGGAGGGCAGGAAGAAGAGCGTCAGGCTGGGGCCGCCCATCTCCGATGTGACCACATGTTGATAGGAACGTGACTGGGGCTTTTTGTCTTACTATGTTACCACCTCTTGTCTTGCACATGTATTTATAGAAAAGGTTTATTTCCTCCCTTTGTGACAGTGTGTGTGATATTGCCACCACTGCCATGGTTTACACCCTGTGGTTGATTTGAAGGGGGAGTGTTGGGTTTCCCAAAGAGAGGGCAGCACGCCTATCTCATTATCAGGTACAACAGGTGAAGTGCAAATAAGTTGGGCAAAGCATCATTCAGGAGACGGCTTGGCGTGGTCCACGCTACATGGAATCCACCTTTAGTTGAGTGTATATGAAGAAGCTGCAAATAAGAGTTGGCAGCTGTGTCAGCAAATACCTGCAGTGATGCACATCAACTCTCTGATTTCATTTGAGAACAAAGAAGCTCTGTAATAATGAAAGTGACGGATGACAAGAGTCAAAATAAGAGTGACTGTCACAGTCAGTCTTTTCAACACTTTAACACTGGTCAAAAGGGAGACATGTCTACTACTGGCTGGAGTGCACTGAAATTTGGATATTGATCACCTGACCTTTCTTTTAGAACCACTGCCTTGTCAAACACTTGATAAGTGCTCAGACTGTGGTGTATACAAGGTACCTCAAAAACAAGGTCAAAGTGTCCCTAAAATATCTTTGTGATTTACAGGAATGGAACGAAAGTATCTTAGTGTTCTCCTGACCTTTCTCATGTCACCATCAAGTCAAAGTTTCCAGAAACAAAATGCAGTATGTTGCCATTAAAGTTGCAACCCTTTACATCTCAGACACCCTGTACCTTTTATACAGTATGTGAGGCGGAATAATGGCGCATCATTCCGGCCCTGAACAGGCTGTGTAAAAGGGGCTTTTATGTCTGAACCAAATTTCATGGCAAATCCATCCAATAGTTCTTGAGACACCTTCATCTTGACCAAATAATGACCATGAATGTCTGTACATGATCTGATTTTTATCAGGATATTTCAGTCTGCACCAAAGTAGTGGTCTGATCCCTAGAGCCACGCCACAAGCATGGCAAAAAAATGAGTGTGGATTGATACACTTTTAGAAACGAAAGTGAAATGAGCAAAGGTTTTCAGTGTGCTGGACAAATTATTTATCATTATTATAATTAAACAAAGGTAAAGACATTAGTTTTGTGAGGTGTGTAAACAGTGTAGCCACAAGCAGCCACAGAACTTTAGACATTTAGTTACTGTGATACTGAAGCAGACATTTCCTTTCAGTCATTTCACTTGATGTTGCCTGCAGTTTACTCAGTCCCCAAACATTTCACACAGTTAGCCCATTCATCCTACAGTAGCAGCCAGCATCAGTTTATTTTTTTTTAGCATTAATTACACCTGAATTTGCACCACTTTTTACTTCTGACTCTCGAATCTGAACTGTCAGCAAGAGACATCCAGCATGCTCAAACGCTTTTAATGGAGCTACAGAGGAACAGCTTCAACTTTTCATTGTAGTTTGTGTTAGATTTATGAGGAGTTTGGAGTGGAAAAGGCAAACAGTTAACCCCAGACCACACACATCCATGTGTACCGTGCACAAAAAAAGACACCAAGTTGGTGACAAAGCATCAGTGCTTCTTACAGAGTAAAATGATTACAAAAAGTTTGGGTACCAGAGACGGAGCTGTCTGGAGTGTCTCCCTGGAGAGTGGCCTACATCATCTTTTAAATATTTCAATCCCTGTGTTCATGTCGGGGAGGCAACTCTCAGAGACTCCCCGCCGCTCTCTGTTAATGAATATTAAGAGGGACATTTTCCTGAGGGTGAGGCCCCTTTTAGTCATTCCCTTTATTGTTTTAAACTCTCTTCTCTCCACTCTCTTGGTCTCTCTGCCTCTAATTTAACTGTGCGTTCATCAGCTTGCGTCGAGCTTGCATCATTACACCGTGTTGACCTGGCTGAGACAAATGCAGAGGAAATGACGAATGTGCCGCGCAAGACAATAACTGGAGAGGATGAGGGAACGGATCAAACCAGCTGTTCGTGTTTCGAATCAAAGCACGGTCTGTGTGCAAGCAGCATGGCTCATGGGATGGCAATGTTGGTCCACCACTCTGGTCCAGACTCAATCTTAACTGTTGAATGGATTGCTGTGAAATTAAGTACAGACATTGACGTTTCCCAGAGGATGAACTGCAACAACCTTGGTGTTCCTTGGCGACATTCCATCATTATTAGTTCAAATTGTCAGTTTTTTCAACATTTTGGTTTGCAGAACTACTGACCTTCTCATCAGCCTCAGCTGTACTTTGTGGTTGGTGCCAATTAGCCAATGTTAGCTTGCTAAAACGCTAAAACTAGGATAGTGAACAGAGCAAACATCAGGAGCGTCCGCACGACGGCAGTGTCGTTGTGAGCATCACTGTGCCCAATGCAGCGTTAACGCCGTATCGTTCAAAATTACGAGCAGCCAAGTTATAATCCAAGTATAGATATAAAATAGCTCACAGCTGACGAAAAGAACTAAAGTGTGTCAACAAAACGCTGGCAAAATGGCTGCAAAACCTCCACCACTGACAGTTACATCTAAATAAAATGTTTGTTTATCTGTGTTCCACCTGTCAGTCAAACCATGTGGGCAGCACTGTTAAATCTTTTTCTTGGATTTTCTGTAGATGAATTGGAGTAGAAATAAAACATTTTTAATGCAACCCTCGTCTGATGCTTTCTTTTGTAAATGTTACTGGCCTCATAGTTGTTTAGCACCACACACACACACACACACACACACACACACACACCGGCAGTGAGCCAGCTGCTCTGAGTGCAGATTATTCTATCAGTGTCAAACTTCAATGACGTTTGTCATCTGATAAGGTTTGGTTTTAATAAATGAGGGACGAGCAGCCGAGCTGAATGCAGCAGTTTAACCCCCTGTTTGCACGGCACAGCACGGCGTCGGACCGACAACTCCTTCATCACCCACGCAGTGTTCACGGTCAGAAACAGCACTATCCTCACATTTATCATCAGTCGCAGCAGTTCAGAGCGTCAGGACTTGGCTGCTGCTGCTGGTGGTACAGTTGTGACTCTAATAGAAGATTCTGTCCAATTACTATTACCAACAGGTCCTTCAATGAAACAACAGAATTAATGGTATTGTAACTGCCTTCTACTATGAAGCGTTTTCTCATCTGACAACAACATCATTAATCTGCGTCTTCCAAAGCTGTTGAAGAAGAAATGTGTTTTATGATGTGACAATGCTCCGGTGAAGGTTCGGTTAGCTTCTGTCACAGACAAGATTTGGTTATGTTCAGGGAAAAATCACAGTTAGGTTTAAAATAAGTGCTTTATAAAGGTTTAGGGGACCTTTATTGACCCTTGTTGACATAGTTACAGTGATAACTATTGGTCAGTTGGGCTATTGATCAACATTAATGATTCACTGCTCACATTCCAGCTTTTAAAACAATCGCTCTTGTATTTTTAGCACCTCCATGGTGACTCGTCAGCTGGTTGGTGGCACATCTTGTTGTCTCGTTTTGCTGCTCAATGGACAGCGCATACTGTGGCTCAGCTAATGTTATGGTGTCCTCCATTTTGGACTGGCTGGTTCTCTTTGTTCCGTGTGTCAAGTTTGCAGTTGGTCAAAGAGGTGGATTTGTGTGTTTCCATGAAATGCGGATTTTGTCGTTACTTGCCTAGCAACAGTCTATACCTCTCACAAGTTTAACCATATGAAATACACGCATATCAGACCTTCCTATGCAGAACAAACATAACCTGGTTCAAGACCTCTGAATCACCTACATCTCCCATTTATTCAGCGATTCAAATAGGTCTGATGGTATCTATGGTGATATATCGAGCACATGACCAAGATTAAGGTGTTGTATATAAGGAAACAGGCAAGACGTCTGAATAAAGAACGGTGCACTGGAGAGTAGCTGTGTGATGTGTTTTCATTTTGATGGACTTGAATTGAAGCGCACACTGATCTGAATAAGTACATATACTTAAGTACTCTACGTCAGTACAAATTTGAGCTACTTGTACTTTACTTCTACTCCACTCCATCTCACAGGGAAATATTGGACTTTTTACTCAACAACATTTATCTGACAGCTTTAGTTACTCTACAGGTTCAGGTTATTAAAACAAAATCTAACAAACCATAATGTGTTGTTAGAGATGAAGTTACCAGCAGTATATAAAGTCATTAAAATGAGCTTGACCGTCATCAGCTGCAACATTACAGTGATGAACACCTGAATGATCAATAATATCATATTTATTATTCTGCATAATAATTACTTTCAGTACATTTTGATGCTGATACTTTTGTAAGAGTTTGAATGCAGGACATTTAGTTGTAACACAGTATTTATACAGTGTAATATTAGTACTTTTACTTAAGTAAAAGTACTTCCTCCACCACTGTCTTCTGTGTGTGCAGTCTCAAAGTTAGAAAAGTAAGTTGACCTACAGAAATAACTCTTAAATCTGCATATTTCTTTCATCCTTATGAAAAACATGAACTGCTCCAACAACCACTACCGCAGCATCAACTGACAAAGACTCATATGACAGAGATGTCAGTCTGAATTAATGAGGTACAACAAAATGATTAATCAGTCTCTTATACAGTGTAGAACAAAAGAATCGGTGAGTTACATGCAAGGGCTATCTGTACTTAATAAACCAACCGACATCAACACTGTTGGTCCCACTGTCATGTTCATACATAATGCAGACAAAAAGTGTCTACACTGTATATTAATGTAGCTTTATTTTAGATTCTAAAAAGGACATAAGGTCCAAAAAAAAGGCCGCTCAAGAGGGACATCTGGAATATTTCCATTTGATGTAGTAGTGATCACATACAGCAACTTTTCCCATTAAAGCAACTGTATTTAAAGGGGAAATGCAATTGTTTGAGTGGGTGTCTGGGAGTGGAGGTGACACACTGCATCATGGAGCAGGTTTCAGCGACACTCGTCCGCTGTTCTTTGAGCTCATGATAGCCCTCAGCTTTTCATGAACCAATATCACTCAATGCGCTGAGACTTTTTTGAACATCTGTATAATGTCTTTTGTGTTTATTAAGCTCTCACAGATTACCTTCTCTTTCCCCTGGTGCTTAACCTGCTTCTTTTATATATTGTGACCATGAAAACAGTTTCCCTTTTCTTTCACTCTCTGCACTGTATAATGATTATTGAGGCCTGCGAGCTGCTGGAATTTAATTTCTCCACATAAATCTCCACAATAGGAAAAGGAAATTAAAGTTGCCATTACTGTCGGCAGTATTATCGTATCCTCACTTAACCTGCCATTCAGGAGGAATGAAACATTTATACTGCGGCCCCTCCTTCCTCCTCAGCCCTCGTGTATCGTCTGTGATCTCACTGTGTGTGTGTGTGTGTGTGAGGAAGAGAGAGTAAAAGGATCAATGGGTGGATATTGATATTTAAGCAGTTTATATTTCAAGTAATGAAACCCATTATGTCCACACCTTTATCTGTACAGTATCTGCAATACCAATATGTACACACACGATATTTGGGTTAAAGGATTGGAATTTTTGCTGAAAAGCCACATTATTTAGTTATAAAATTCAAATGATTTCACAGAAAATTCAATATATCTATCTCTCTATCTATCTATCTATATATACACCAACAACTTGTATACATATTTGTGTATATACAAGTTGTTGGTGTATTTGTAATCTTTGTTTTGCCTTTTGTTTCTTCATCTATCATTCCACCACTAATCTTCTCAGTAATCCCTGGCCAGCTAATAATAACAACACCTTGAACACACACACACACACACACACAACCACACACACACACAAACCAAAAGAAAAAAAAAGGGAAAAAATCAATTATGCTGGCCCTGACCAGGAGTGTCTCATTATTTCATAGGCAATAACCTGAATGATAGAGTAATAAAGAGCAATTTATTTGGAGAGGGGGAAGCGAGGGAGGAGGGATGAGCAGAAGATGGATGTGTTCAGATAGACAGATCTAATTAGCCTCATCCGAGCTGCGGCTAGCCGCTCCGCTCAGGCTAATCCTGGGCTACAGCTAATGACCAGCAATCCACACCTCCTCCTCCTCCTCCTCCTCCTCCTCCATCAGCCCCAGGCTGCGTTAGTCCTGCATCTATGACGTATGGATGGACAGAAATCCAGCGTGGACAGATGGAGGGACCAACAGTGACCACAGCACCGTACAGTCCTTACTGTGGGACCACGGTAAGGAGCAGTGAGTTTATGGGTTATTTTATTGCAGTTTATAACATTTGTACTGCCTTTGATACTTTATGTTACATATGTATTTGTGTTTTTATTTCTTCTAGGATTGCATACATTGCTTTACAACTCCTATAGTTTTCTTAAAGGTACTTATTACCTGTCAGTGGTCTTCAATGGGGAATTTATGGTAAACTACTTATCTAGTATTTTTATTCTCTGTGATAACCCTCTAACAGTCATATAAAATGCAGACTTAACTATTTGATCATATTCTGTTATAGAATTTATATAATTTTGTTGTGTGTTTCTATTATATCTCCATTGTAAAATATAATGTCTGTAGTGTACAATTGTGAAATTTTCACAACCTCACTGTGCTTTATATTTTTAATTACAGACATTTACAGTATATCAATATCCTTTTATAGTATTCTTAGAGTGAGGCTTAATGCATTGAAGCATGCTGGTGACTTTATCATGACCTTACAGAATGTACTAATGTATTATTATTCTCACTTCATAATTGTGAAATGTAGTGTGACTGTAACCCCACAATTGTTCTGTTTCCTGGAAGATACAGACATTTGAAAGGCTTTTACTGGGGGGACCCTAAGGTGGGATGGCTGGCTAAAGTTCAGTACTGTAGTCATGTGACTTGCGGCACACTCTGGGATCAACTATGTTCAGGATATGGTGTTTTAATCAACATGTCTGCTTGCAGTGGAAATGTCCCTTATCCTGAATTACTGTAGGTGTTGACATTTGAATCAGTAGCTTTTGTTGTCACAGTTCCACAGCTCTGCCACTCTGAAACGTTTGTATGATGATCTTTGAGTCGTTTATGGGACATCAGTTGAAGCTACTGTTGAAATATGGCTTTACTTGTGATTCTACTCTGAAGTGATAGATTTATTTAATTTTGAGGTTTTATTGCTTTTTTTTAAGTTTTGATCTTATGCCTGAATCTTCTGTGGCCAAATGAAGTGAGAGGTGCAGACAGCAGTTTGGCTTCCTAGAGACTAAAACTCAGGATTGAAATGAGAAAGATGGAGGTGATTAGCATTAGGGCTGCATGTATTCACCTTTGAGAAGCTGGGACCGGTGAGTGTTTGGCATTTTGGCTTTAATAAATGATTCAAACGATAAATTAATGATCAAAATTGCTGCTGATTAATTTTCTGTCGATCATCAAATTGATTCATTAGTCACAGCAGCAGTGTCATCAGAGCCACCACTGATCTTGAGTCAGGGGATGGAGCACACTTCAACTGTATATACAATTATAGTTATAGGAAGGATATAGAAATAGTAATGCAAAATACAAATAGTTATTAAGAAGATACATTAATATGCAATATTAAATTTATCAGAACCCTCAAGTACTTTATTTTGTAATTATGTTAATGTAATATTTCCATAATGTCCCCATAGGTACTTAAGTGCTGTTACTTTTATATTTATACTAATTTATAGTACTTTTTATTTATTTGGATGGTGTGAATCCAGAGGCTGAGCAGTACTTGCCCTCTGTCTCATGCAAAGTGTGAGGTGTGAAATGGAAACCACACGCACAACATACACATTATTAATATCATTGGCTTTATTGTTTGTTTGTCACGACCCCTCTGTTCATTCACACACTGAGCATGTTTAGATGTTTGCACTGTACATTTGACATTGCACAAACCACTTGGCGTGAGTACGCATGTAATTAATATCGCTGATTTAGATTAGAGAGAGATAACAGGCAATGGATTCTTGCCCTTAAGGGAGGGGGAGGAAAATGAAGACGGGAGAGAGCAAAAACATTGGCCTTTGGACTGCTGCCATCACTGAATTTACATCTGTTTATTCTCTCCCTCTGTGACCTTTCTGTCATTTCTGGGCAGCCGAGGTTCGCTGACCCCTCTCTCTCTCACTCCTTTTATCACCACTGCTCCATTATTCCCCTCACCAGGATTAACATCTCCCTCCTTGATTCTGTTCTTACTTGCGGAAGCTAACGAATCAGCAGACAGGGTTCAGGGAACTTCTTTTGCAGTGAACATGTTTTAAATTAAACATAACGCCACATCCAGGCCCACTGGGGATTGTTGTGAAGGAAGAGCTGCCATGTCTTTTCTAGCAGCAGCTGCATTTGAATAGTGTTTAGACTCAGAGGCCGCCGCCTCTCTTTCTGCAGCCGCACCTTCCTCTTTTTCCTCCGCTGTGAATCTGTCCTTCGATGAAAGCCGCGTTAGTCCGACATCAAGAGTCATTTACTGGAGATTGTGGCGCGATGGCTAATTCAGCTCCTTTCAAATGCTAATGTCCACACTCTTGCCATCGTGCTGCCAACTCCTCTTTTATTGCTCAACATCCTCATTACAATGGAGGGGAGAGTGTGTGTACAACTCTCTTTAGCTGTATGTGCCTGCTTATGTGCATGCAAGTCTACCTGTGTGTGCGTGTTTGTGTGAATGCGTGCGTGTGTGTGTGTGTTTGTGTGTGTATGTGTGTGCACGCTAATGAATGTGAGCAGTGCCACAAGGGGGAGTTGAGAGGTGGTGATTTGACACCTCTCTGAAACACACATCTAAGAGGAAGACAGAGTAGGAGACAGGAAAAGGGGAAGAAGAGGAGGTGGGAGTGGTAGAGGGAGAGAGGAAGGAGGTGGAGGAGGCTATACAGGATACAGTGTTATTTTATTAAACTTTTAAAGATCTACTTACTGCCTCAAAGCTCTTATGGTCTTCAGTGGATAGAGTTTTCTTAGCTGTCATGGTGACGGCACAGTTGACATGATGACAAGCGGTCGTATAGGGTATACGGTATATAGATTGTGTCATTTCACAGTCTCTAAAGCATTTAAACCTGCATGCATAAATAAAACTACAAATAATTAACATAGTCACTTGGGGTGTCAAGTGGCTAAGTGGATAAGCAGCTCATACCACATATCCACAGCATTCCGTTAATAATAATCTAAAAAATAACTTGATCAAGGAGCTCTATTACCACATAAGATGTTGATTTGGTTAACCTATTGATTATCCACTGCAGATGTAGCAACATGCACCTATTTTACAGACTTGTCATTGTCCACACGGGTCATCTACAAATAACTGTCTCCAGTTTGTTACGCAGACGCATTTGTTATAAATTTGTTGTCTCACATTTTCTATATTTGACAGAGCTCCTCCAGAACCATGGAAGCCATGCTGAGGAAATTCACTTTGACATGTATAATTAGTCAAGTGCCTATTTAATGAATGAAATTTCACCAATGATTAATTTGCTGGCGAGGCCTTATAAAACTTCATCCGGGTAGGGTTCGGGTCTCAATTTTTGCAGTAACCGTTGGGTTTAGTTGGGTGGGGTCTGTAGGGCTGGGATAAGGGCTGGGTTCAGATCTCATTCAAATCCACTTTGCAGAAGTTTGACTTAAAGAACTGCCGCCAATCTACCAAAGCCAACACTCTGCACAGACAGAAGATTTCACATTCATTCAGAAGGTTAGTCTGTAAGTGATGAGTAGGCCTGTTGTTTGTTCAGCCTTGTGTGTGTCACATTCAAGATCATGTAGTTCCAGCTCAACAGTAACATCTTGGCCTTATGGTACATTAATCATCTCTCACACCTGGAAAACTCCTGTGTTAATGTATTCTCTTTCAAGTAGTCTAAAAAAAACCCAATGCAACATTGGCACCTCAAAGTTAATTATATCTCATGCCCACAGCTCTGGTGTTACTACTTAGCATTAGCACTATAGCCGGCCTCCCACCCCCCACCCCCTCATCACCCCCTCAGGACACTCTGTCGCTCTCCGCCACTATCACCCCCCCATCACAGCGGATTAGGCGCTAACTAACCCTCCTTTAATTAACTCATGATTAGGTATTAATATCTGGCGCAGGTTCCGTGCTTGCAGTTGTTGCCTTAATAAGTGGATTAGTGTTAGCCTCTCGCTGCTCTCTTTCTCTTTCTCTCTCTCCGGCTAAGAGATATCCATCCTCCACTCCGTTTCACCCTCTCTCCACATCCATCCCTCGTGGCTTTCACTGGCAACTGTTCAAAAGCAGAATTGTGCAGCTAACAAGTTTGTTCTTATGGTCAGAGTGGATTGGCTCAGTGTTACGAGCACTTCTTCACCTTGCCTTCCACACAGCTGATGAATAGCACTGGGCTTTGATATCTATATTATCAGAAATACAATGCAGATATAGTGTACCCTCATGGACAACAGCCCTAAAATTTAGGAACTACTGGTACAGATATCAAGCAGGCTCATAGACAATTATAAGGTCACAGGTGTAAGTAGGGGCCAAAATCTGACAGGTAACCAGTTAACATGGAACTGTGTAATATATTCAATCTAAAATGCTTGGTGTAATATGTGGACATAACAACTGATCAGACCAAGCCCAAGCTGCTACTGACAGTCCAGAGGTGAAATCATGTTGTGTGATGGTTAAGGATTCTGTTCTCTTCCTTCCTAGTCATTTACATTATTTCATTATTTGGGGCAATCAGCATGAGTAATAATTTAAATTAACTAATAAACAGAACTACAGCTATTTTTCCATTTGCTTGCTGTTTTTAGTAAGACTGTCAGTTGATCAAAAACCAGGGAGCCAATCGGTGCTAAGGCATGAGAAAGTCACCACAAACACCAGATGTAAAACTCTGTATAAATACAGAGAGACTTACAGGCAGTGAGAGGCTTAATCAGAATTTCTTTGAACTTTTTTGGTGACAGCTTGAATGTAATGGATGTAAATACATGTAAAAGTACCGCCCACCAGCGTTTAGTGATGACCACATTAACCACAGTCTTTTTTAACTGTTTACATGGCAACTGACACACGGACTGGTTGGAACTGAGCGACGCACAGTGTCCGAGGGGTGCATTGGTGAATTCACTTTGAAGGTGTCAGTGACTCCCTGAGTGCTCAGAGCCTAGGATATAATGATATTATATGCGTAAACTTGCATTAATTTTTTTAACGCATTAATTGTTTTGTAATTAATTAATAGAAATGAGCGTGTTGATTTGACAGCCATTCACGTCCCTGACGTCGACAGTCCTGAATCATGTTTTAAACAATCTTTAAGTGGTCGACTGGCATCACAAGATGAAAGATGGAATATGTCAACATCACAAACTACAAGATTTTGTCTCACAACTGAGGTCGATTATACCAGTCTCGGTCTGATCAGTCATGATGCTCGAATCATCACTTTGACAATCACAATGTGTGCCTGCCATGAATTTGTGAAACGAGTTGGAAAATACATGCCTGTGTAACGCTCACTGACTCAGAACAGGTAAGAATCAGGGTCCAGGGGATCAGGCAGAATTTTAGACCGGAAGGTTTAGCATTCGGGTAATGAGTACTGTTAAGCCAAGCACAATGCAAAAGACAACCTGGTGAGGAACAAGTTGAAATAGACTGGTATATATCTTGAGTTTATTTCCAGTCTGCGGTTCACATCTCTTACTCTGTCCAGATATGTAATCAAGCATGCATAGAAGTGTCACAGGTATGTGGTACAGGTGTTTGACTGCGGAGCAAAAAAGAAAGAAAAAAATCTGCATCTCTTGTGCAACAATGACCTTGAGGGCAGTATTTTCTTATGAAAAGAGTCATAAAACACCAAGGTTACATCTTATACAACACATAACTGGGCTTCTTCAGCCCCTGTAAAGACAGAGGCAAGTGGCAAATATTCTTGTAATATTTAGCAGGTGTTGAAAAGCATTTACAGGAGAGAAAAATACATTTTTCCAGCATATTAAAGCAAGCCACCTGCATCACTTAGCAGGTCTAAGGAGCAGCTTTCAGGGAGCACACTCCAATTTAATGAGAGTATGCTTGAGAAAGGCACTCCCAGCCAGCATCAGTGCAGACCACAACAAAGTCTGTGTTTATTCAAGTATTTACAGCTGGCCTGTGACGGCAAAGAAAGATCTTTATATGTGACCTTATGGCAAGGATCAAATGTGTAATGTGGAAGGAATGAGGAGTTGGGGGGGTCACCCCCCCCCAGCAAACTCAGTCCTAACACTTTTTTGATTTGTGATATTTATGAAGAAACGATTTTCATCACAGTTGTTATTGATTATTTCACATTCAGTGGACTGATCGGACTCCTTGCTGACACATCAGTGGACAAAGAATGCCAGAAAATTTCAGGTCACAAAACAAGGTGCATTTGTCCACATTTTAAAGGATGAAATAATCATACTGGAGCAAAGTAAAGCCAGAGATTGCTTTCGTCTCAGAGTTGTGGAACAAAACACTAGCTTCCTACACAGTGCCTCTGGTTCATAACTGATGTTTGTCATTTACACCTCGTATGCACTCTTTAATTATGGACATGGAGGCTCGTTAAGAATTGACCGCTCAAGTTCTGAATGCTTGTACATCAATGGACAAAAAATTAACGGGCAACAACTGCCAAATCTGCAGTCTTGGATGCTAATTTAGACGTTTGCAGGCCGTTGGACAGCTGGCTTTAACCTCTCAGTACAACATGTCAGGACATCTACAGTCTCCAGCCAGCCAAAATTTCTGCTTGTTGAGTGATATAATTAGTGAGGTCTGTGTCTGGAGTGAAGGAATAAGGAGTGCATTTTTATGATCCTGTCTGGCAAGTTCTTAGTTAAAGGGTGAAGCCAGTCCACCAAAATTGCAAAAGAACACATTTTCTCGGTATCTCTAGCATCTTTGGTGAATTAACCCTTTAACTGTGGTGTTTTTAACAGCCTTATAATTTTCATGTCCAATACATTGAATTAGTCATCAAGGTGTTCTTTCCAAGATGTGCATAAATCTCAGCATGATTCTACTCTAGGGCAAAATAGAAAAAATTCACCTTTACCCTTCTCTTTGTTGGCTGTTCAATGATTAGGAATAGATCTACAATACAGTTGCACCTCCACACACCTCCTAATTCAAATCTGTCTTTCCCTCGGTCTCTTTTTTTCTTTTTCCACCCTTCTCTCTGCCTCTCTATCGTCTTGCATAAATGCCAGCTCCCCTACCAGAAAGCCTTTTGCGCTGATTTACGAGGGAGTTTGTACCGTTCACATTATAAATCTCTCACCCCTGTGACACTCCTCTGCTGGTATTCATCCACCATTTTTTATTTTGTCTGTTTTGTTACAGAGTGCTTTGGACCGAGGCCAAGAAAAGGCACTCTGGGATTATCGAAAGGTTTAACAGGAATGAAGTGTGAATTACAACCGAGTGGTTCTAGAACCATTGCCGATCTCTGCGACTGCATCCTTTTGTTTTCTTTTTCAGACCTCTCGGATAATTTCTCACCTCATATTGTAATGGCAAATGAGAAAAAGATTCAAAACAACATCAGAAAGGTCTCAAAACTAGACAGCAAGTCCTTTAAGACTCAAATAAAAAGAGCTAAGGAAAAAACATTCACTTTTTGAGAACTTGGTGTTCTTAAATGGCTGGTGTACACACATCTTTTTGCTCTAAATGGTGTTTTACACTTTGCATCTGTGATCATCTCTACCTACATCTATTTGCACAGGGTTGCTACTGTATGTAAACCTGCATTTCATTAAAATATTTGCTGGGAATAACTAAATTCGGTTGAAAATCTGCCACCATGAGTACAGTTGTATTACATCTTTACAGCTTTGTCGCTTTGAGATTTAGCCAAGATGAATCTGAAATGAGTGAGGAAAGTACACGAAAATCTTCCTCTGCAGATTCTACTGCTGTATACAAAAATATGAACATATGTATTAAATTACATAAATATATGGAGAAATACTTTGTTCCAATATCAGTTTTTCATATATATATATTAAACACTACATAGCAGATGTCAATATGTATCAAATATATGTATAATAATGCTTATGTAGGCATCTGTAGTTGTTTATAATACATCCTGTTTGAATCTACCATTTAAAAAAAGTTGTCTCTCCTCCTGTTCTGTCTCCCCTCTCCCCCTCTCTCCTCCCCTTTCAACCCAACTCGGTCGATGCAGATGGCCGCCCACCCAGAGCCTGGTTCTGCTCGAGGTTTCTACCTGTTAAAAGGGAGTTTTTCCTCGTCACTGTCACCAAGTGCTGCTCATGGTGGTAACTGTTGGGTCTCTGTAAATAATATTTTAAAGAGTATGGTCTAGACCAACTCTATGTGAAAGTGTCTTGAGATAACTTTTGTTATGATTTGGCGCTTTACAAATAAAATTGACTTGACTTGACTTTACTTAAAATATACCCATACTTTAAGTCAAGTCAAGTCAATTTTATTTTACACATGAAAACATTTGTATCATGTTCGATTTTTATATATTCATATCTTATATTGTATGTATGACGCATTTCAAAGTTATGGCTATACATTACTTAATATAGTGATATAATATAGTAAAAGTAAATATCATATAATATTACCATGGTGACAGCGGCGCATTCGGATGCTGTGGTCAGTAGCTCCTTCAAACTTTGCTACATTTTTCATTTTAATCTGTTACAGTATATCCTACAGTATGTCAGCAATACACTCATTGGAAGCTCAGGGATCGGATTAAGAGCAGCGGACCTTGAGACGTTCGGTGCCAGCGGCATCTTCCAACCACCCAGCCAGACCAGCCGGTCGCTACAGTGGGTGGTGCGACTGCCCCAGGAGGAGAGGGAAGAGAGCTGGGATAGGAGCTAAGCTAACTTGGACCTGAGGCTTCTCTTGGCTGATATCCGGTCGCAGAAAAATGGAATGCATGAAATGGGACTCAGGGTGGGACAGAGACTTGGCTCCATCTCAGCACCCCGGATCAAGCTATTGCACTTCACAGGCAGGACTTTTGAGACTCTGGTAAGACGAGGGGAGGCTTTCTTTGTTTTTGCATGATACTTGGTGCTCAACGACGGTCAAAGTTGATGGACAATGTTTCCTGGGTGTATAAACAACTGTATATACTGTGTTATTTTCTTTTTTGTCTTATCGTACGTATTTTAGAATTAATTATTTGTATATATGTTCTCTGTGTGTGTAGCATGAAGGGTTTACAAAATGCATTTTGTTTTGCAACTCTGTGTTGTAAAATGTCAAATAAATTACCTTGATAACTTGATGGTATGGACAATTTGAATTACAACTATGTAGCCCTCTTGGATATTGAAGCATTGTATGCAGTTTGTTTTACAAAATATTTGAAAGTCAAATGATACTGTAATTCAATATGTTTGGAAACATCTGTCTTTAGAAAGCTAAATCATCTAAACCAATAGTAATGTTTGCAAAAATAATCATGCCTGTTTCATTACAATGCTTCTTTATTTACAGACAATCATGAACCAAATCTAATGCAGTTGAAAATACATGCACCTGTCATCTAATTGCGTGGATGAATTTTCTAATTACTGAACAATATCCATCCTCATAAACTGTATGTGTATTATCTGTAAAAATATATATTAAATAAGCTATTTCTGCCATCTATTGAAATAAGTGGTATATATGTACATATCAGTGACATGTCTGTATGTTCAGGACAAGAGACAGACTATAATCAAAAGCAGAAAAAGAACTGTGTGTCAAAAACTAAAAATAGATATCAGTTCAGCATGCTTTGTAACTTCACCAAACTATGTGTGAAAAATAGATACTTTCTGAAAGTTTATTTTACTACAGATTTAGCAGAGTAGATAAAATCTCAATACAATCTCTGCAGTTATCCCCGGTAACATCTTTAGGTAAGCGCTATGTAACATTGCTGCAATCACCACCAACCCAGTATCAAAGGTCTTTATTCACTGTTTAGATGAGGAATGGTTACCTGGATGCTCATGTGGAGGCGGAGTGTGCAGGAAAGCGACGGATGGAAATGACGCTGGAATCCGAGCTGTGGGAGGTTGTCTCCTCTCCCTCCCCATCTGGATGCCTTTATTTCCGCGATCCCGACAACCTGTGTTGAGACTTGGCTTTAATCACTCAGCGAGGGGCTGTCTGCAAAGGTCAACGCCATTGATTAAGTGCAGAAAGGGAGACTTGTCGTCTTTTATGCCGAGCGTCGTGATATCTCTATAATTCTCTGTAGGAGAATCGGTTGTTCCGAGGGGGCTTTGCTCTTATGAGACAGTGGAGGAGATTCTCTCTGTTAAATCATGTTGGAACACTGCTTACAGAATAAATCAGTTGAGCTTTAAAGTGGAAATTTGTGAGTTCTTTACTTTGAAGACTTTGTTGCCATCTATGAAGAACATTCTAAAAAGATCACCTGGTAGTCAAATGGAGTGCCCACTATGGTCTTTTGGAGTTTAGGTTGATGCTTGAGTTTTGTAGTCTTTTGCTTTGTACCAGATGCATGAACGGCCTGTTAGACCCTCCATACATCCTGAGGATCTAGAGGTTCATGCATCATTTTGACATTGCCTAGTTTTCCCTAGGTCTTCCAAACCTGTTCCACAGTGCGCCATACCTACTACCAGCCTGGCATCGCCAGACTAATTTGCAAATGCCTATTAGTCTGGAACCTCTCAGTTCATTTTTGATTTCCAAGGGGCGTTATCGATGGGTGCAAAACAACAATCAAAGCAATGAAATGCCATCCTGTCATACTGTACATCCTGTCAGAAGTACGGCAAACACATATTTCTTATCAACATAAAGTTAAAGTGTAGTTGTTCTTCTTTTAGAGAAAATTTGCTGTTCAGTCCGTTTAATACTGCCACGATAGACAACCGTGGAACGCTCCGCATCAGCGGTAGCCATCTTGATTAATTACAAAGATGTCTGAACGTCATTGTATTAAACCTGCCTCATATTAGATAAACAGCTGTGATTTGTCGACCAGATACCTGTAACTACAAAATCAGTCTGAAAGGGAGAGGGGCTAGACGTATCTGCCAGAGCAAATAAAACATGAGCTTGCAGATTTGTCTGGTTCCTAGGCTAACCTACTCCATGCCACCAACACAAACATGGACCTAGCCCAGCTCGCTAGAGCTTAACAGGCTCTATAGTTCACAGCTGCTGAAAAGGCTCTGACATGCCCACATGCTCGCTACATGTAGCTACCCAGTCACTTGCCCATTAGCCCCCTTTAGTCATCTTTGTGTCATGGAACTTGGCTGCGTTCTGGACTAAATGTCAGCTGTTTCTGGTCCACATGTAGCTGAAAGTATGGGGGTGTGGATATTGGCTCAATTGAGCGAATCAGCTCTGGTTCAGAGATGAGCATCCAGTTCTCTGAAGATTACAAGACTAACAATTCCACTGTTCTGAAGGTATGAAAAAATAGTCTCCTGTATGATAAAAAAGATTTTTAACCTGATTCCCAAGTTGCGACTCCTTATCAAAACAAAGATGGTGGCTGCTGGCTACCTGGATTTAGGCCACTGTTGTGCCAAGTCATTTGGGCTTCCTAAGCTGTTATTGTGGTCATACAGTATGACATAATGTATTTTGCACAGTGTGCCCATGTTTGCACAAGATACAGTTAAGTACCAACAGTCTTGGCCTTTGGACAACATAGCCATCTCTTTATTTTCACAACTGTGTGGTACTGTGCCACCATTTTTCCAATTGTGTATATTTGTACTTGTTTCTGGGACAGGTTTGGGGTCTGAAAGATGAAATGAAACATTCTGCATGAGCCTTTATAGAGAGCAGAATGTTTCATGTATTCACAGCACATTACGTCTTCTTCATGAAATCTGGGGAGTAGTTGAGGCGAATGTGAACAAGTTGTCTCACAAATGTTGCTGCTGATATGAAAATGTTGTGAACTAGGAAAGAAAGGAAACTTCCTTCCAGGCCCTTAACTTTCTGAATGTGAGGATCAAGCCTGCCACAGAACGGTTAATAGTTTGAGAAACATTTTATTCCATGAATTATTTATAGCTGCCACGGTTTGGTATGACAGATCATCAGACATATGGAGGAGTGGAGGACACAACATACTGAGAGAGTGAGCGACATAGGGAATTAGAGAGGGGAGAGAGAAGAGAGACAGATAACAAGGTTGTCAACTGCAGACAGGCATCATATGCTGGGACAAAATGCCAGACCTGGAGTTGACCTACCAATGACCTGCTGCTGACAGTGGAGTGTGTGTGAGTATGTGAGTGTGAGTGACATAAAGAGACTGAAGGAGAAAAAAATGAAAAGAAACACTACGAAGGATAGTGAGGATGTAAACATATTTGTTTGAGTGTACAAATATGATTGTGTGTAAATGTGTGGGTGTTTGTTAGGGATGTGCATCATGGGGGCCAATGAGATACGCACCTCGATGCATTTCCAACCATCCAATAAATTAAAGATACATATTAAGCAACTACCAACCTGATAAGATTCAGTTCTCCCCTATTGAGATGCAGTGTGATTGGACACAGTGCGTTTCAACACAATGTGATTCAATGTGATAATATGATGCTGACATATTTGTTTCTCTAGTACTGCAACTCAGTAAAGATCTCATGTATGTCATTTCTTTTTGACCTCTAAAAAGCACTTGGCCCTTTCACAAACAGGCCTGTTCACAAGTACTTTGTAGTGCAAAAAAAGATCAAATAAACTGGGCCTGCACCTCGCCTTAAACCAGTCCTTCTTTCACAGACAGGTCTTTCATAACGGCTTCCAAATGTAAAAAGGTAAAGTATTATTGGCAGTCACAGTCTAATGTAAACACCAGGCTCACTAAGTTTAACTCATGTACTACTTAAAAATATCTGCTTAAGGTGAGTATTAAAGATGGTCACGCTGGCTGTGTACTTCATATTTTTCAAATTGCATACATCAAGTTGTCTGTCTTTGGAATTTGGTGGAACGTGTTGCTCTTCCTCGTCCGTGTCGATCTCTAACATGACTCGTCCGGACACGCCGGGTTTAAACGATGCAAAGATTTTAGATATGATTTATCGCAAGTTCATCCCAAATTGTATCCGGTGCACACTTTTGTAATCAGGGCAATCGGGATGTGAACTTTTATGCCAGTGCAGCGATTCAAATCGGTCAATCTTTCCATCCTAGTGTCTATACAGAGAAATGAGATGAAGATGAAAAAAAGATAATTTAATTCAATTGAATTTAAAAAATGTGCCTGTGCATCCCTGTGTGTGTTTGCATGTGTAATGAAGACATCACAGAAACCCCCGCCTCCAGCGTTTCCATGGTGGCGACCTTTTCACCAGGCAGTGTTGTGAAGATTGATTGGTCACCAAAAGAGCATGGCTCAGATCAGTATATTTATAGCTTACAACGTACGGACATTGTAGTAACAACTGAATGGTGAGGCCAGAGTAACATTCAAAGACCAACTTATTCTGCCCCATGGGTGCACAACAAATTCATGAGTCCTCCAATATGGCTGAAATGTTTGGAGGCACAGCTAATCACCAAAGATATGACATCGGCTGCAGGTTTCCGAAGGAACCTGGGTTGTCACATCAAATCACTTAACTTTATTTCACCAGGATAATCCATTCAGCAGCGAGTCCTATCCAAAAGGAGTCCTGGGTATATGTCAGTCTTTTATAAGCCTTGTCACCAGATAATGACACCATAATACTGAAGGTTGTACTGCACTGTACTGAAAGCAGCATTTTTGGCTGCAAGGATTTCCATGAGATCTGGATTCCACCTCTCGGAAGCTGCTAACCTTTTGCGATCCTGAGACCTCAGTCCTTTTTGAGTCCATCACATGGAAATTGCAATGCCTGAGTATTTAGCAGTGTAGCGTCACAGTTCTGAGGTACAGGGTTAGGATTCTGGACTGACTTTTTTTTTACTTTATTTAGTTTTCTTTATTCTTTCTTTGTTTGACTCTTGATTGTATTGCTCCTATTAAAAAGAAAATAATAAAACAAAAGAGGTTAGCTCCATGGTATAACTCCTTAACCCGCAAGTTAAAAGAAACATCGCGAAAATTAGAAAGGAAATGGCGTTCCACCAAACTGGAGGAAACTCATTTAGTTTGGCAAGATAGTCTTAGAACATACAGGAAGGCCCCCCGTAATGCCAGAGGAGCCTATTACTCCTCACTAATAGAGGAACATAGGAATAACCCTAGGTTTCTTTTCAGCACTGTAGCCAGGCTGACACAGAGTCAGAGCTCTGTTGAGCCATGTATTCCCAGAGCTCTCAGTAGTAATAACTTCATGAGCTTCTTTGATGATAAAATTCTAACTATTAGAGAAAAAATTCATCATCTTGTGCTCTCAGCTAGTTCAGATATATCTTCGAGTACAGGAATTTCAGGAACCTCAGAAGCAGCTGTAGAACCAGATTTATATTTAGACTGTTTTTCTCCAATTGACCTTCACCAACTAACTTCAATGATTTCTTCGTCTAAACCAACAACCTGCCTCTTAGACCCCATCCCAACCAGGCTGCTTAAAGAAGTTTTACCCTTAGTTAGCACTTCTTTACTAGACATGATCAATCTGTCTTTATTAACAGGCTATGTACCACAGTCCTTCAAAGTAGCTGTAATTAAACCTCTTCTTAAAAAGCCTACGCTTGATCCAGGGGTTTTAGCCAATTATAGACCTATATCTAACCTTCCCTTTCTCTCCAAAATCCTTGAGAAAGTGGTCGTTAATCAGTTATGTGACTTTCTAAACAGCAATAGTTTATTTGAGGATTTTCAGTCAGGATTTAGGGAATTTCACAGCACAGAGACAGCACTGGTGAGAGTGACAAATGACCTTTTGATTGCGTCAGATAAAGGATTTGTCTCTGTACTTGTTCTGTTAGATCTCAGTGCCGCTTTCGATACCATTGACCATTGTATCCTATTACAGAGACTGGAGCATTTGATTGGCGTCAAAGGACCCGCACTAAGCTGGTTTCAGTCGTATTTATCGGATAGATTTCAGTTTGTCCACGTAAATGATGAATCCTCCGTGCACACGGAAGTTAGTCATGGAGTTCCACAAGGTTCAGTGCTCGGACCACTTTTATTTACCTTGTATATGCTTCCTTTAGGCAATATTATCAGGACACACTCCATAAACTTTCACTGCTATGCAGATGATACTCAGTTATACTTATCGATAAAGCCAGATGAAACCGGTAAGTTAGCCAAGCTTCAGGCATGTATTAAGGACATAAAAGACTGGATGACCTGCAATTTCTTGCTGTTAAACTCAGACAAAACTGAAGTTATTGTTCTGGGTCCTAAACACCTGCGAGACGCACTATGTATAGATATAGTTACTCTAGATGGCATTGCCCTGGCCTCTAGCACCGCTGTAAGGAGTCTAGGAGTAATCTTTGATCAGGACATGTCCTTTAATACCCATATAAAACAGACTTCAAGGACTGCCTTCTTCCACTTACGTAACATTATAAAAATCAGGCATATCCTGTCTCAAAAAGATGCAGAAAAACTAGTTCATGCATTTGTTACTTCTAGGTTAGATTACTGTAATTCTTTATTATCGGGTTGCCCCGATAAGTCTCTAAAGACTCTTCAGCTGATCCAGAATGCGGCTGCACGTGTACTGACAGGAACTAGCAAAAGAGAACATATTTCTCCGATATTAGCTTCTCTGCACTGGCTCCCTGTGAAATCTAGAATAGAATTTAAGGTCGTCCTCCTCACTTACAAAGCTCTTATTGGTCAGGCACCATCATATCTTAAAGAGCTGATAGTACCGTATTACCCCACTAGAGCACTACGCTCACAGAATGCAGGGTTACTTGTGGTACCTAAAGTTTCTAAAAGTAGAATGGGAGCCAGAGCCTTTAGTTATCAAGCTCCTCTTCTGTGGAATCAGCTCCCAATTTGGGTTCGGGAGGCAGACACCCTCTCTTCGTTTAAGAGTATGCTAAAAACGTTCCTTTTTGATAAAGCCTATAGTTAGGGCTGGCTCAGGTGAGTCCTGAACCATCCCTTAGTTATGCTGTTATAGGCTTAAGACTGCTGGGGGACTTCCTAGGACGCACTGAGCTTCTCTCTCCTCCTCTCCCTCTCTATCTGTACGCATTCCTATCCCACTAATACAGGCTACCAACTCCATTTCTTCCTGGTAGTCCTTGTGCTTTCTGTGTTTTTTCGCCTTCTCACTTTCTGCAGGTATTTCTGCCTCTGGAGCTGTAGAGTCTGGATCTGTGATTGCCGGCCGTCTACTGCCCCCATGTTCCTGCTCCACACTCACTGCTGCAGTTGTTGTTATTATTAGTCTGATTTGTTGTCTCTCCTCCTGTTCTGTCTCCCCTCTCCCCCTCTCTCCTCCCCTTTCAACCCAACTCGGTCGATGCAGATGGCCGCCCACCCAGAGCCTGGTTCTGCTCGAGGTTTCTACCTGTTAAAAGGGAGTTTTTCCTCGCCACTGTCGCCAAGTGCTGCTCATGGTGGGAACTGTTGGGTCTCTGTAAATAATATTTTAAAGAGTATGGTCTAGACCTACTCTATGTGAAAGCGTCTTGAGATAACTTTTGTTATGATTTGGCGCTATACAAATAAAATTGACTTGACTTGACTTTTTTTTTACTTTATTTAGTTTTCTTTATTCTTTCTTTGTTTGCTTATTTTTCTTTCTTTCTTTCTTTCTTTCTTTCTTTCTTTCTTTCTCCTGATCATACAGGGTCAAGCTGAAGTCCGGGGTTTTGTCGTAGCACATTCGTTCTACTCCAGTGGATGTTGCCATTGTTGCTTTGACAATACCCAGTCTTCAGGGTCAGGCCTTGTCTATAGCTATAAAATCCAAATCCATCCCTTGTTTGTTTGAAAACTTAAATCCTTTCAAATTTATAGTCAATTCAGTGATTTAGTTTTCCTTCATCCACCTCACACTTAAGTTCAGTACTGGTTTCATGTTGTCTTGTGCAGGAGATGTTCCTCACCTCGTTCTGTAATGTGACTCAGATGTAGTCTGGTCCCACCCCACCAGACAAACCTTTTCAGGCTTTTCAGGTCATGGACCTCAACCTTGACTCTGATTTAGTATTGCACTTCCATAAAGTTATTAGTTAAGATATGTTGACCTTTAGTCCTTAGTATGGGTCAAACAAACCTACAATACCCATAATGCAACTTGATAGCAACTTTCATCAGACAATCTTTCAAACTCAGGTTTCCTGTTTAAACTAAATCATGACAACTAAAGTGATGTTTTTGTTTATAATTCTGCACTTCCCTTTAAAATCCTAGAAATTTAGTAGCAATTTTTGTTGCAACTTGAACCATGACTGTTAAATCTAGCTTTAATTTCCTTTTAACTGTATTGACCATGAATTAGACCCAGTTTGGATTTGTGTGTGTGGTGTTCTGTCATACTACACAATATAATGCAATCTAATTCACATCTGCCACATATGCATCAATGGCCACAGAGATTTCTGTCGTCAAAAACTGAACATCATAGGCAGGACAAGAATGTTCTGGCTGGCATATTTATGTTAAGTTAGCTCACCAAATGCAGAAAAGCAACTCAATAACCTGACTTTATTGGTTGAAAGGGTGTTGATATTGGGTGATTCTGTTATGAAAGTAACGTACTGTATATTGCAGCTGTGTAGACAAGGGCAGTGTCAGTCTCAAATAAGCTTTGCTGTTAAAGATTTGTTCATACATGTACTGGACCACTCTAATTGGCACCAGAATTTGGCAATGAAATTACAATATGAAACAGGCCATGCAAGAGTTTGATGGTCTCAATTTCAGTGATGTTCTCTTAGCAAAACATGGATCTGACGAGCAGGTATGATTTGAGCTTTGAAGCACAGGTAAAGTTTCTTGTTCACTGTAAATGCACAATGGAGTAAAGAGGCGGGAGTGTTTCCATATGGTGTCAGTGACACAGCAGCATACTCAGTTTACTTCACTTTCCCACAGTGTACATGTTCTGCTTATTGTCCTACATGACAAATATTATTTTACACAGTTGTATTATTCTATTAGCACCGCTGAACATACTGACAAAAGGTCTCATATAATGTATATGTTATCATATAAAGGCCTTTCAAAAGTACATTTTAGCTTCTAATTTGAGACATAATGTCGACATAAAGACAGTGATGACAGTGATCAAACCTAACGAGAAGAATCACTGTAATTTCCTTTCTTTTTGAGACTTCTAAAACGCATTGTTCTGATGATGAAATTAATTATTTCTGCACCCCACAGTCTTGACATGAACACATCAGAACAAACTGTCAGTGTGCAGAGGCCGCTGGAAAAGAGCTGAGCACACAGCTCCGCTGGCGTAGCTGCTGTCTGTGTGAATGGGTCTTTCTCTGTTTTGACCTGACAATTTCGAAGGACTTTAGAAAGGATTTCTGTCAGAATAAAACACTGGTTAGTATGTGCTGTATATTTTAGGGTGCTCTGAAATAAGTGGGCTGGATTCTGTAATCTGATAGTCCAATGCATCTACCTGTCATACAAAGCTTCTTGAAGCCATGGACAGTTGTTTGGAATAAAACAAAGACACTTTCCAGTGCTGTGATCCAGATTACACAGCATGTCTGGATTTCCATCTGGCTCGATCGGATACGATACATGACTGTTACCATACACGTAGGCTTACAGTAATACTACCTGAACTTCAGATGAAATGTTCTTCCCCCCATAATGAACTATTAAAAATGTATTACGTACATGGACTCTAAATGATGCAGTATATTGTTTAGCATGAATACACTTTTACTCATCAGTTATGGCATCTGGGACAACTTGTTTACACAAGCCCTCCACACTAAACCACACAGGTGTCGGCTGAGGATGTTCAAAGATGCTCTATGGTGTGTGTGTGTGTGATGTGAGTCCTCCACTGACTCCTGCTCAGTGACCTCTGACCTCCTCACAGTGGATGCTGTGACTGGTTTAGGTCTCGTTCCCTCTCTTGTCCAGGGTCCTTACTGTTTCACCAATGTCCTGCTGTCACGTGATGTCATGATGACGTCATACACCGCTCCAGTCCTCTGCTCAGGGGGGGAGAAGGGTTTATAACTCCTCCCCATTTATGAACACCTGTTATCACGTGACCTAAGATCCATACTTAGATCATGTGATGACAATTGAGCCATCTCCGTGACAATCAGCAAATTCTATCGACAGGCTGCAATTAAAAGCTTTTAAAAATGCTTGGAATTAGACCTTAAATTAAGAATTTTTGTGTGCACAACAAAAAACATTGCCTCTCATTTCTTTTCAGAATAAGTAATAAAAATTAGTGAGGTAATGATGGAGGCAGGTTGTGCACAGACTGTACAAAACTCTAAATGCCTTCAGGTCAGAGTCTGTACCTGGTTAGATTAATGGCCGATTGTTTGTAGAATGTATAAAGTCCTTTATTCATACACCTGTAAGCATTACACAGCAGCAGTGTGTGTGTTGTATCTGCAGGCTAGTTACATGGATGGACTTCATGTAACCCTGCAAAGCACACACATTGGATTTCTTTGCTTTTCCATACATAGGTGAGCTGTTTCCAACTTCACAGTGAGCATTGGGCAAAGTCTCCAAATGGAGATGTAGAGAGTGAGACAACTGCCTCAATCAGAGACTGTTAGGACCGATAACATTACGCTGGTAAAGACAAACATTTATTCATTTGCGTTTTTACTTGTTACAGGACTCCATGATGTGTGTGACAATATTACCAGTGTGATCCTCAGGCAAAAAGCAGGAGCTGTATTCAGAATGCAAACTAATGAAAACATGCAAAAGACATGAGGTTGCAAAAGCCATGAGGCAGGTTTGGACAACAAGTACAACAAAACACCAGGACACCTTCCAACATTTCATCATAAACTCTCTGTATGCAGATAGGAGCTTCAGTATGTTCTGTGTCGAGTTTCCTTCAGTTTCCATGTGTGGGAAGCAGTGTAGGGGTAACGCAGATGAACAGAATGACGGCCCGGTGAACAGCCCCTGTTTTCACCTCCGCTGTGCTCCACACTGCTCCATTAATCCCCACATTCCTTCACCCCTTTGACCCACCTTTGGAAGGGGTCAAAGGTTATGCTCACCATAGGACGCTCCCCAGAGCCCCAGACTCCCTGGAGGAACAGCCTCGGCTTGACCCCTGAGCTCTGACCCCTCCACCCAGGACCTGGAGAAAGGAGATGGAGAGGCAGGAGGGTCACGGTCAAGGACTCTGTGTGTGCTGAATATCAGGAATACACATACACTCTCACACACACACACACACAGTCACACACACTCTCACACACACAGCGGCCGTCAGCATCCATCACCTGGGTGTGTTTTAGACTCCGACTGCTTCTGGATGTCAACACAGACACTATTGATTTCCCATTCATCTGGACCAAAGACCTACAGGAAAGGATGAGAGGGGAAAGGAAAAGAGGAAAGAAAAGAGGAACATGAAAAAAGAGGAAGAGAGAAGAAACAGGGAGAGAAAAGGACAAGAAAAAGAAAAGGAATGGAGGGCAGATGAGATAACAGGACAGGGAAGAGAGAAAAAATGAGGAGAGGGAATTAAGATGAGAGAAAAAGATGAAATGAAAAGAAGACAGAAAAGAAATGGTAACAAGAATTGGAAGGCAACGGAAAAGAGGATGGGTGATGAAAATAAAGGAGGGTGCAGGAGTAGAGACAAAATCGAAGTGATGGAGGAGACAAGAGTCAAAAATATACAGGAAAGAAAAGAAGGAGAAGAAAGGTATGGAAAAGAAAGAGAGCAAAACAAGGAGACAAAAAGAAAGGAAAGCACAGGACAGGAAAATAAAATAAAAGGAAGAGAAGAAAAGAAATGATAAAAAGGAAGGAAAGAAAGAGTTAAAATAAGGGGAGGGGAAGTAGCTTCAGATGTGAGGATGAAAGGAAAGTGACGTTTGGATGGATATATAGTGTCTGAACACTTAACTGTTCACTTTTCAACACTGATGACAGAAGCGAGTTCCAGTACAATGAGCCCAACAGTACAGTAAACTTTACTGACATTTCCCCTCAAAAAGCACACAGACCTTGACATTAACCACAGAGTCTGAACTTGGCAAGTTGAACTTGCAAATTAGCAAAGACGAGAAGCACCACATGGTAAAGGCTTTGACTCTGAGACAAGAAATAATCATCAACCGATAGTGGGAGCTGCAATGAGGATTCTGCTGGGAGAACTAATAATACATGATTATTAAACCAACAACACCAGACAGGTAGTACCGACAGTGGAGGTTGTGGTGGTGGAGGATGCTGCAGCTGCAAACAATGTCACCATGAGTGCATAATAGTCAGAAGAATGCGGTTGTTAAGTGTAAGGTGTATGACTGGAAGTTACCAGTAAACCCACAGCCAAGCAGCTGAATGACACCATGCTCCATTGGTTGGTTTGAATCACATGGTCTGCCACTGATGGTGGTTGATGGTGAAACGTGTGACGCTACACCAAGTTCACACCAGTCAGCAACCGAAGCAAGGCTGATGAACTGGAGGACCATTCATGGGTAAATGCCATCTTTGAAATGAAACATGAGCTGAAACTGATGATATTTAACAAGTAGGCAAGTGTTTTTTCAGGAACTACAGTGTTCATTTCACACGCAGAATATGGACCATGGTGGACAGTGAGTATGGGGCAGTAGGTAGCAAATATGGAGTCACTTTGTACAGCAAATATGTATCTCTGTGACAATGTGTAAAACTGAAAGAAAAACAGAGTAAGCACTATACAGAGAGATGCAAGTTGGAAATGGCCTCTGTTATGTCAGAGCCCCTCAGGTGTATCTCCCTCTCACAAAACCCCTTGACAGACTAAAACCTCCAAGTGTTTCCACAGTATTGTATTGCAAATGATTTCCCTGAGTCTATTGTCGTCATACTGGTTCTCATTGTAATACCAGAGAAAAGAAGAGGAAATTTCTTCTGTTGTGTTCCGGTCTCTTCGCTGACCTTCAGCCCATGGCTGTCACTGTAATTGCCACACCGCTTCTTTGTCCACAGCTACCAAACTGAAGAGTGTCAGTCCACGAAGAAAACAGAGGTTGTGTTCATGAATATGCAGATGGTTGTAGTGAAGAATACAGCAATTAGGCACTCAGCATGTGGAGCACAACTGCCCCCATGATTAGTACTAACAACAGTCCTGGACTACTTTCCAACAAGACAATAAAACCCCGCTCCAACTTGTACTTTTCAATTTTCACTTGTTTGATATTCCGACCAAAATCTAACACCATCAGTGACTGCTGGTGATTCATCATCCTCCCTGATCAAAATGAGGTTATGGTCCAGTTTGTGATGTCTGGCTGGATTTATGTAGAATTTGCTGCCTATGCCTGGTCTCTGGGCTTACAATTCTGGTCTTATGATGAATTATTTGAATTGGACAAGACTACATACAACCAGCTCTGTCAGCTTAGATCACATCACTTAAACTGTAGGCATGAAGCGGTAATTCATTCTCACATTCTTTGCGTGGCATGTTTGTTGCTTTGCCCATTTAATGTAGGTCAGGTGCCTTCTGTGGGGGTTGTTCAAAAGCATTTTGGGATATGTTAGAGATTACCTTTTAAATCAAAGGTAGACTTTGTCTGAAAAAACGTAACGAATAATCAATTAATTAATTCTGTAATAAAGCCAATATTAACAAAATACTAAGGCACCTATATAATGAAAACTCACCAGGAACTGATAGCAGCATACCCAAGCATAGTGTCTCATTTCAACAGAAAAAGTGGTCGGAGCAGCTCCTCTCTCTGCAACTTCAGAAAACACATGCAAATGAAGAAAACCAACGGTAGATTAAAAGGCATACGGTAGGTGTACTGCAAATATCTCCAATTTCAGGATCATACAGTCGGTGTGAAAAATATAATGAATGTCGTTAGTTAATTATTTAACACCACTGACATGTGGTGCTGCAGCATGTTGAACCATCATAGTTTACTGTACTGTTTTATGAGGGAGCAGGATCCAAATATGGGAAAGTATTTAAACACCAGCTACAGTCAGGTGCTGTATGTGCAGCATTAAAAGGAATTTCACCATGTATCACCATGTATAGCCTGTCAACTGCTTTTGTATAGATTATATTTCTTTTTTGAATCAAAATGGTCTTACACACATGCTGTACTGCTGGTTATCAATGATCTTAAAATGTCATTTTATGTTGTGTTGTGTTAACATTATATGAATCTTTTGTGACTTTTATGGAAAGTAAAGAAAGAGTTTAGCCAGCTGGTTCATCAAACTCTGCACGCTCAAAATCTCAGAACTGCTCTCCCGCCACATAAAAGCTTCCGCACTCATGTCATACAGTAGCAGTTTTTTTTATACCCGTGTCCCCCTCTGCTCAATAAAATGTGTATTTATCTTGGCTGACACATGTAGGAATTAGGCACTTGCTAACGCACTGAAAATATCCAAGACCATATTAAAGTGAATGTTGGCTCAGTTTGTCC
Source organism: Lateolabrax maculatus (assembly GCA_031216445.1). Classification (NCBI taxonomy): domain Eukaryota; kingdom Metazoa; phylum Chordata; class Actinopteri; order Acropomatiformes; family Lateolabracidae; genus Lateolabrax; species Lateolabrax maculatus. Next base: position 3,742,802 of record CM062205.1, read on the forward strand.
ACGTTCACAGCTTGCCCAGAACTGAGCCTTGGATTTGTAACGGCCTCTGAATTGTTTCCTGTTTCAAAATGACAAAATTCTATACTCTGACTTTTTCCTATTGCTAGCAGTATGTGTAAAAGTGTGCTCTGTTTTCCACACCCTCTCAAGTGTGTATGTGGACTGTGTGTATGTGCAGGGGGACGGCCTAAGAGTGTGTGTGTCAGTGTCCCCGGCCATGCTCTCGTTGCTGCAGCAGGCGGGCGGCGAGTGGGAGGGGTGGGGGCATTTATCAGCCCTCTAAGTGGCTGTAGGAAAAGCAATGCTCGCTGGGAGTCGAGCTGACAGCAGTTTTCCTCGGATCGATCTGCAGCGCTGCTCCAGTTTATGACAAAAGAGTTCACGACACGGCAGTCACAAAGTCAATACCGTGATAAATACTCCCCCTCCACTCGCTCCTGTCCGCCACTTTACCAGGCATTTGGCCTGACAGTTATTACTCCCGCGGTAAATCCACTGACCAGAGGGGAAGAAAAGGCACTCCGTATCAGGTCTCTGGGCTGGATTTATGGACCCAGGTGGACCAAGTTTACTTAATTTAAAGAAAAGATATAAACTTGGAGAGTTGCTCCTTTTGCAGGCGAGCCAGTTCTGTAGTTTTACCCCTGGGAAGGTGAAAAAAATTGTTCAGTGCGCACATGCTCCCAACATACTGCGTTATGCATTCATTCTCACTCCCATCGCGTCAAATATGGAAGCTTGGTCAGCTTCCATATTTTTGAACGTACAGTCATTTTTGAACGTGCAGGGTAGTCAAATATACTTTCACAAAAGTCCATGTAGGCAGCTAGTACTTATTTAAACCAAAACAATGATTGTTTTAAACCTAACCAGGTAGTTTTTGATGCCTAAACCAACATATTTGTGTTACTTCAGCATGTCAAAATCTTTATTTTGAAAGCCTAACCGGACGTTGCGTATTTATTATTGCTAACTTGACCAGCGCATTGAAAAGAGACGCCAGGGGCCCTGACCAACTGCCGTATTGGTTGAGTTGGGAGTGAGAATGTGCTGTTTGTGTATTTACGCCTGTAGAAGAAATTATGAGGCAGGGTTTCCAGCTTTGTCCAAACATGCAGATGACTATTAATACACCCAAAATAGATTTGTAATTTATCCCCCCTTTTTATTCTCTGGGAATCTAATTTGAATAACGATTAGCGAATTAAAATCAGGGATTAAATCGTGCGCTGTCACACACACTTGTTTGTTGTTGCCTTGACCGACTAACAGCCAGAAACTTTCCATCCTCGTCGCATTAACGTGAAAAGATCCCTGTAGTTCAATTTTTCACAAATGAGAAAATATTGGGAAATGTTTTGTAATTTGCCATATATCCTTGCCTTAGCACTAATCCAACATGTTAAATCCCTTTACAGTTAAAAGTATCCTTATCCTTGCATATGGCTGGGATCACAGTAATCAACACAGCCGATTATGCGGATGAAAATTACACTGTTACATATGAATATTTTCAATTATTCTGATCCAAATAATACAAGTCTGGGGTGAGATTAATATTTTTTCAATAATGATTTACAAACAGGACATCTATTGCATGTTGAGTGGCAAGTCATCGTGTTGCAGCATGACTCTTAATCCTGTTAGAGATTGGGAAACACATAAAAAGATCTCATTAAGATTTAAGTTGTTGCGGGATCATCAATAAAACGTTGGCATGGACACCCCAGCACTTTGCATCCCATCATGCAAAGTATCTCTCACAGGCTGTGACCCACATTGGCACCGACGCAGCACGACACAGTGTCAGTTAAACTCAATCTAAATACTGACACACAGCCAGCCATTATAGACTAAACAAGCCAGATCTCTCCCGTGTTCTGCTTGCCTCTCTCTCTTCTCCTGTCTTGCAGCCTGGTGGAATGATGACTCTGATTTGACTTGTATTTCCAAAATGTGAGACTATATATTTTTACTGCATTCCGCTACATAGAGATATCAGAGCTTTCCTACTCCACTTATTTCACAGCTGTTGTTACTATAGTAACTTTGCAGATAATGGATGCAGGTTTTACATTCAAAACAACCTTGTGACACATTAATAGAGATTGTATCAGCCAGTGTGAAAAACAATATATCCCTATAAATATCCACTCAGCGTCCACTTTTTTAAAACTGCGCTTAAATTAGGGATGAGGCCTATACAGGGAACCTTTACTGTACATTCAGTAGGTATTGTGATTAAAAGGCCAAAGTGTTTGTGAGGGCAAACACCATGGCTGGATTACCAACCCAGGCAAAGCAGTTAACTCCCCCAGAAGAAGAAAAAATGTTTCAAACAATGTACCACTATAAGATTTTAACTGATACAGCATGATAAGGGCCTTTAGGCGCGTTTTGCTTTATTTCCTGATATTGAGGCCCCTTTCTGTTTTAAGACTTATTTTGGGGCTGCAACAAAATGTTTATTATTGATTGAAACCTTAAATATACTCAATTAACAACGATGTAGGACAGAACAAAAAATGCAATTTTTTTAATTCAAGAAGTTGTTACCATTTTTTCTTGAAAAGTGTCTTAAACAAAGAATCAATTATCAAATAGATTATCAAAATAGTTCCCAATTAATGGAGTTAACAGCTCTCTCACATAAACATACTGCATATACATACGACTTTGACTTTCTATTTTTAAATTTACTTTATTATTATTGTTTTATTGCTTATTGTTTTCTCTTTTTTTCATTACTATTTTCAGTGGAATTGTGCCTAATTGGCATGAACCACTTGGTTAGGTTTCTGTGTCAACATATCATGTTCTCTCAGGCTGCATGGGCCTCCTCCTCCTTCTACCCCTGTATACATGTCTGCATGTTTTAGGGACACTATTGCCCGCGACCGGGACTGTCCCGGTCTGCTTTTTGGTCACTTCTCACCAGCCACATTTCCACTTTCCCAGGTCTCTTCAGAGTTATTCTCCACCAATCCGCCAAATCCCCTTACACTTTCCCCCTGTTATCTCATCACCTGACAGCCCCACCCATCTTCATACCTGTCCCCGTTTTAATCTGCTCTGCAGTTACCCACTCAATCACCTGATTCCACTTTCTTTCTTCCACTTCTTCCACTTTTTTTGCACCTTGTGCCTGATTATTGGACTTTGAATTCCTGCCTGCTACTTGTTGGACCTTCTGGCCTGATTTGGACTGCCTTCCCTGTCTCACTTTTCCATAATACTTTGTACCTTCATTTTTGTAAATAAATCATTGAACTGCATCAGCATAAAAAGCACAGTAAGCTGGAGGTGATTTGCTATTGATGTTGAAGATAAGTGAAGGGGTGTAGTACAGAGGCTAAATTGTGTAGCATGCAGGGTCTTCCACTGCATTTCACAGACAAAGCTGAGCCTTAAGACAGTAAAAACAAATGCAATCATGTGATCCTGGAGGCAGCCCAGGATCTGACTTTCTACTTATCATAGTTGTCTAGGGAAAGCCATGTATATTAATGATTACAGTTGATGCATCTTTACAGTTTGAGAAACATCTCTAAGTTCAGAGAAACCTCCAGAACCTGTTGTATTGTCTCCAAAATGTTTTGGAGATATGTGGTTTTCATGTGACACCAGAGCTGCCTAACCTTAATCTGCACACTATAAAATGTTGTGTGTGTGTGTGTGTGTGTGTGTGTGTGTGTGTGTGTGTTTGTGTTTGTGTGTTCCACATGGCAATTAAAACTGTCTCCTAACTCTGGATGGAGGGAGGGGCAGAGACTGACAAACACAGGGAGGGAAAACAGCAGAATGAAAAAAAAAACAAGAGGAAGGGAAGAAGAAAGAGAGACAAGCAGAGAGCTGAGAGATGAAGGCAGAGATTTTTCTTCCAAGTTTGACTGGAGGCAATACAGCAAGCCGTAATTAATTACCACAGACAGGTACGTATTAAAAACAATATTCCATCTCACCGAAGCCTTGGAGGTCTTTGCACCAATAAAAGGAGGTATTCATCAGATGAGGCCCTGTCCAAGTAAGGCTTCATGAAAGGGGACGCTGCCTTGTGTGGTTAATTTATATCAAAATCCCTGCATAAACTAGGAGGCCGTAAAAAGTCCCAATTAGCCATCTGCGATTGTCTGGAGGAGGTTTGATGTATGGGCCTATCAATACAGCACAACTGCAGCCTGGGCTGTAATATCAAACTGTAATTCAGGATGCACATGGCGAATAAGCACCCATTGACTCTGTGTGTGATTTTACAGACCGTTAGGGAGAGCTATTTCAATATAGGCACAGCCATGGAAGAGCGGTGGACATAAAGCGACAGATGACGTAGGCACAGAGTCTGCGTTTATCTGCTGTAAAGTTCGACATTGATGCTTGGAGCTTTTATCGTCTGGTTGTCAACTGGTTTACAGCTAACGTGTTAAGGTTAAAGGAAAAACATGCGGCAGTTTATTATGCAGCTCTAAAAATGCTCAACTATCTCCAAAAGTTGGTTTTGTAAAGCCTCCAGTTAACTCCGAGCAACAATTACAGAAAGATAAAGATTAAGAAAAAACAGCCATCGTGTCACAGTGTCTAGACCTTCAGCTGTGTCTGCAGGCTCGCCTTTCAAACCCGGCATGTCATGTGTGTGTCCAGGCAGGCACGTCTGTGTGTGGTGTGTGTTATGGACAGGGAGGGGGAGAGAGGTAGGTTGAGGTGGGTAGATCAAGGTTTTTGAGGGGGAGACGGAGAGGCGAGAGCAGGAGGAGGAGGAGGAAGAATGACAGCATTGATGAAAGAGGAGAAAGTCAAAGAATGAAGAAAGGAGGAGGAGGAGGGCAAGTGAAAGGAAGAGGAATAGGAAGACGAGACACTACTGTGTGAAAATATGATGAGGACCGCAAACAGATCATGTCCTCACAAGTTCCTACTCTGACTTAAACCACATTAAATCCATATCTAAACATCTATAACAAAATATCCAACCAGGGCAAGATTAGCCCTCTAGGGGGCCCTAGGGCAAAAAATGAACTGTGGGCTCCCTTTGACCCCCCTGTTTATCTCTCTCTGGATGCATTTGTTTAAGAATATGCACCATGTTAGAACAGTACAAATAAAAATAATGAAAGCCATAACACTATATTTTAACCCCTATCATTTCAGTTCATATTGTGCTTTACTGGTGCATACAATATTACCAAACATACCTGCAATCAATCAAAGCACTGCACAACTTAGTGAACCTGGAGCCTTAGGGGCAACTGAGAGTCTGGGCTCCAGGGCAGTTGCCTTTTTGCCCAGTTGGTAATCCAGCCTTGTAACCAACCACAACCTTTTTTAGCCCGACACAATGTATGAGTCTTTCCATGAAAACTTGGGTCCCAAACATTTAAAGGGAAAAACAAGGAATTATAAACTGTTAATGTTGTCAATGGCTGAAGACACTAATTCAAGTGCACATCTTAGCATGAAGTAAAATAAAATAAAATAATACAATTTCAATTTGAATATTTTTCAGTTTTATGTTAAACTACAGTCATTTTCTCATGTCCGTTCTGACCGTTTCTCGCATTCATGTGAGGTAACACTCAACAAATATTGCATAAATCTCTGACTGATTTTGTTTGGTGGTGTGGTGTTTAGCACAATGGCCTCACAGCAAGAGGGTGCCGGGTTCAAATGCTGGCCGGCTGGGGCCTTTCTGTGTGGAGTTTGCATGTTCTCCCCATGCCTGCCTGGGTTCTCCCCAGGTACTCGAGCTTGCTCTCACAGTCCAAAGACAGGTTAGGTTAATTGGTGACTCTAAATTGCCTGTAGGTGTAAATGTAAGCGTGAATGGTTATCTGTCTCTGTGTGTCAGCCCTGTGATTGACTGGCAACTGGTCCAGGTAGTGTACCCTGCCTCTCGCCCAATGTCAGCTGGGATCGGCTCCAGTTTCCGTGAAATGACCCTTATATTATATACTGGATAACCCTATATTTCCAACTCCATACAACTGATTTAATTCTGAATGAGCATTCATACTACACTAGCTGTTGTGCCACATGGTAATGATGAAAAACTGACAAAAAGTAAAATCGTGCATAATGTAGGTGACTATCCATGCATCATTTAAAAAAATAAATCATTCAACATTTCATATGACTTAAAAGCTGAACAGTTGTTATAATGTATCTCTATTGGTGCTATTTCCATTCATCTAATTTTCACTATTTTAGTTTTTAATGCCAACATGTTAACACGATAGCCACAGCTTGTAGTGAGCTATTAGCTATCTTTATTTCATTTCCAATTTCTTGACTGCAGTAGTGGCTTGCCAATATTTAGCATTGGTGAGTTTCCTGAATGAGCCTGCAGGATTGTCAGCTAGCTAACAGCTTTACGTTTTTTAAGGAACAACTCATTATCACTGTGGTGATAATCTATAGGTTTCTTATTGTCAATAAATCCCGTGAAAAGATCAAAACCAGCAGTCTACTAACAAGTACTGTGTGTGTATCACAGCCTGATATATCTTCTCCCTCTGGGCCATAGAGCTCCATTGTTGTCCAAAAACTATTAAAACACATCAGTGAGCCTCACTGTTGCTCTAGGTAACATGTTCCTTCATGAACACACATGCTGTAGTTTATTTAGACTCAGTCCCACGCACACTGTCCTGCTGCCACAAATACTCACTAGAGCACCAAATCTGGATTAATCCGCTGCTGAAAATAGTCCCCAACAAATACACAGTTTCCTTGTTTGTTTGATAAAATCTACAGTGAGCAACTGAGCCTATTGGAGCTGAGAGCCCCAGACAGGAAGTCATAAAGTCCTTTTGGCAATAAGAAATATATAGAATAGCACCAGACTTATGCTTTAAGACAGGAAAGTTTACTACTTTTATTATTTCCAGTAACCTTGGGAAACAAACAGATGTCATCATACAACTGCGCATCATATGTTATTTTGTACCAATAGTACTAATACAATATCTGAGTTCAGTACCAATACCAAAATTATACTTTTTTGAGAAATATGAACATGAACAAGTTTTTCTTAAATAAATCCTCTTTTTCATTGAACAAAAGAAGCCAAACTTCTCAAAAGTTAAATGTTAAATACCAGCATGTACATGTGAGCAGTCTAAAACGGTCAACATTTTGCAAGAAAATAGAAAAAAAAGGATTACAAATTCGAGGAGACATTCGATGTCAGCTGTCAGATACTTGGTGCAATGGACATATTTCTGTCACTACCAAATGGTGAGTTTCAGGTGTTTTCCCAACATATACCAAGAGATCAGATCAGTTTAGCAAATATACAGCACAGACAGAGATGTGGTAAGCACACGAATAACAGATTCATCTGAGCAGGCCAAGAGTGGGGAAGGGGAAGAAGGAGGAAATGGTTTAAAGGTAAAAGAAAGAAGAGGAAGGGATGGGGAAAGAAGTTGGGGGAGAGAGAAACAAACAGTAGCCTTGAGAGCTAAATGGGAGTGGGAGGAGAGGGGAGGATGGCAAATGGAAGAATTGGTTTACACTCTTGAGTTTTGTTCCCATTTCTCAAATTACCAGGAAAAAAAGAGAAGAGGAGAGAGAGAGAGAGAGAGAGAGAGAGAGAGAGAGAGAGAGAGCAGCATTCTGTGTTTTTGCTTCAAGCCGCTCAGTCTGAGTCAGCAGAGGAAACAAAGGGCCAAGAAAACACTGTCACTTGACCTGCACACATACACAAGTGCAGGCGCTACACACACATACCATAAAGGATACACTGATCTGTAAACACTCTGCTGCAAATATTATGTATGTACACACACACACACACACACACACACACACACACACACACACATACTGAAGCAGTTGTCCGTACAGTCCCAGGTTAATTTGGTGGCAGCTCCCCCTCATCATCATCACACAGATGGCCATGGGAGAACTTAATTCTTCCTCTATTGACTCAGTTTGCGTCGCCAGTCCCTGCTGTAATGACTGATCCATCACCAAACCTACTGGAGGCTCAGGATGAGCGAGGTTCACAGAGAGAGAGAGAGAACAAGGGGAAGGCTAAGCGTGTCGAAGCATTTAAATGCACCTGCAAACACATTCCCATTTGTGTTATATGTATTCCACACTGTTATATTTTCCATATATTAATATTTTTGCATGCATTTTTTTAATTCCTCAAAAAACATCACATTTGTCTGTTACTATTGACTTTTCTGTTGTTTTATTTCTGTTTTTACAGAAAACCAGACTTTGAACTTTTATATTGAAAACTGAACGCAGGCAATGTGCTCCAAGCAAAATTTGAGAGAGGTGAAAGAAAAAGGGAAATGTATGTCTTAAAAAGTAAGAATTATACATTTTTATCTAAGAAGGATCATATTGTATATTTATTTAACCTTCTAATTTAATCTAAGCTTTAAATATCCAATTCTTGACCCTGGGAAATAGTTCTGATAGTACTGATACTGACTGAACTTGAAAATAGCCTTATTAATTTAAATGTAACTAACTAATTAAATGTATTCTAATTCAATCCTAACCTTTTGTTGCTAGTGACCCTTTAATACAAGGCAGTGTCCACTTGCAATCTTTTGTCAATGGGTGTATGTTGAGTTGTGAGCCTCAGAATGATTTTCCCATCTCAAAATGAATTTTAAATGGCAGGATTAGTACAAATATACAGTATTTTAAAATAAAAAAGGTGAGATTAGAGGAAAGTTTAAAAAATAGAAAAACAGTCTCGTCCACCACTACTGGTGGTCAGATAGAGAAGCCAAATCTATGAGAGTGACAAATGCAGCAGCATCCAGGCATCCAGAAACCAAATATCCTCTACGGCTGAGAGTGGCTTGATGTGGAGCAGTGAGTATCCAGATTTATGAATAACTAGGTTTTTCTATGTTCCATGTAAACATAATCCTGAAGTTTCATTTCTTGCACTCAAACATAGACAAGTATCAGAAACCCATTTAATAAGATTTAGTCCCATTTGGGAAGATTTCATTGTTGCTGATTTAGTATTTAATTCTAGCTTTGTCTGCATTCAGTTCTCTGATGAGGATTATTTCTACAGAATTATAATACAGTAAAATTAAACTACAGCTAATTTCATCAGGGACTCAATGGAACCACCCTCAAAGACCCCTGAAATTATTTTAAGGACCATTTGATGTCAACACACCGAAATCTGGGAGGCAGTACGTGAGGAGGCGAAGCTGCCAGGGAGGCCTATCTAACCGCTTAACTCTCTTAACTCCGACAAGTCCGGACTTCTCAAGCCAATTCCTCCAATATGATGGACGCTCTCTAACAGTTGGCCACTTCCACTTTTCCTTGCAGACTTTCCCCCTTACCTCCCTCCCTCCCTCTGTCATTTTTTTTCTTCCTCTTTTCCTTAAAGATGCCTGCAAGATGAAAGGCTGCAGCCCTCGCCCTCGTCTTATCACTGTCTTTAGAGCTTGCGAAAACTTGGCGGCACCTCAGCTTTTTAGAGAGAGAGGGGAGAAAGAGAGAAGAGAAATAGCGTTGGGGATTATAGTTCTGAGGACAAACCTGGCTATTCACACTTGGCATTAGCAAGACAGCCCGGGTACAAGAAGGATATTTTTTATTCCCTTCAATTTAACTTTAATTACTCAAATCTCGGCGAGGGCACACAAGAAAAGCCCAGGCATTTGTGTCTGGGAGATTAGCAGACTGCCCTGCCAAGTCCTCGCCGGCGCTGCATCGTTAGATAGAATTCAAATTCAAATCCAGGCTAAAGACAGTGCAGCTGTCACCCCCCTGGCCTGAAAACCCCCTGGATCAGGAACGAGCTGTCCTCCCTCCTCCCTGCTTTCCCCAGGAGAAACCTAATCCTGCCTCCCTCTCTTCCTCTCTTTCCATCTCTCTCTCTCTCTCTGATGACTGTGACAGCTAAAATAAAGCCATTAAAGCCTCCCTGAAATAATTAGTAATTAAAAATAAAAAAAGTGGGTTGTTTTGTATTTCTTTGGCATCCTTCCTCTGGTTGAGAGTGGAGACTGGTGTTGGTAGATGTCAGGGGTGATGCATCATTCACAACTCCTCTGATCTTTTTTGAAGTGTGGTTGAGGGAGGGATTCATTCGTGGACATATCAGGTTAAACAAACGCTTCCCCTTCCACACCTCCTCCCAGCTCTCAGGGAAAACTTGCTGGGCTTTCCTCTCATCGGGAAGTTTGACGGCATGCCTAAATTCTGCCTCTTGGTGACGTGTGATACCACGAGTCTTCATTGGGGGCTTGTTTAATCTTGTCAGCGAAGGACTCAACGGGAGAGCGTCTCACACAACGCTGAAATCCCCACTAGTTGTTCGCCTTTCACCCGCAATTGACTTTGCGAACACCTGCAATGTCTTCGATAAGTAGCTCGTCTTATCTCCTTTGGGAGAGCAGACCCCATTATCACGGGTTCGGGGGCAGATACCCCCGTCGTGCCGCGGGCCGCAAATGATAATCCATGCTGCCACACCGCTGAAATCCTGGTAAAGTGATCCTAAATTGACAAAACCCTTGGATCCTCTGGACTAGGTTAAGCCTCATCTATTAGTGCTACAGTAGCTTGGGATAAGGGTTCGTCAGCCTTGTGCCACTCCTGAGAACGTCACCGGCAATGCCGTCCTTTTGGTTATCTTCCTCCACTAATCCCCGCAGACACAGCAATGCAAGAGGGGCAAAGAGTTCAACATCCCTCTCCCTTAAAAGTCTTTAGGTAATTTCTTCATAAAGTCATGTGGTGGGTCTGTAAAAACACTGCGTCGAGCCATAATATCGGAACAGACGGCATTAAGCTTGTGCACAGAGTGCTGCAACTGGTTATTTCACTGGCCTGGAGTCCATGAGCGCAGTAATTGATTGGCGTGATGGAATTAAGGGGAGACTTGCCGTGCTGAAGGGAGAGCTGGCACGGGCCTGATACATTAAATATCTGGCACGGCTCAGCCAGCCAGGCATCTGATTATGATTTCAAAGGACTCAGACCTGGACTTGATTAAAAACCACGTAGCCCAGATGAAGAGCCTGTGAGGCCCCCAAAGGCATCCACAGAGATGCCAGTAAGGGGAGCCACGGTGAGTAACAGCAGCCCTGGATGAAGTCATGGCACGCCAGCCTAATTACAGGTCCATTTAAGGGGGCTTGTTTCAACCAGCCAATCAAATGTTGTTTAGGAGGATGTAGGTGGGCTAGGGTTGTATACCTTTCCCGCAGAGGTACACCCTCTACTGCAAGGAAATGATGGCAAATGAAACTGTGGAAAACAGAGGGAGGAAGAGGCAAAAAAAAAAAAAGCCTAGACCTCCTGGAGTAGTTTACTTGCTGCTTTCCTTACTGAGTTCTAACAAGCCGCAAGAGCCAAGTTAATAAGCCCTATTCCCCCTCCCTTCCATCCTTCCATCCCTCTTTCCCATCATCCCTCCCCACACCCCTCCCTCACCGCCCTCTCATCCTCTCTTCCAGCCTGCTCTGGCCTAAGGGAGGGGATAGCGATTAATATCTGCCTAACTTGTTACCTAATTCATTATGGAATAGCAGTTAATTTGATTTGATATTATTTTAATAAAATTCTGTAATATATTAGATTGTTTCAGGCTATCAAAATCATTTTCCAATTATTACGGTTACTCAAGCAAGTCCAGCATTTCCCTCCTTTGTGGAGAACGGCAGTTGGTCTGACTCTGAATACATTAGCTGCTACAACTCCATCCCGCGATTGACGGGAGACTAAAATATACGTATATGCATGATTACACCCCAAATGTTATTAGTGCTATAGATCCACACAGCGGCAATAGACTGCAGTGTGACGGGCTCAGCAAGGTGTCTTAAATGTGTTTGAGTGAGCCCTCGTAAGGAGGAACGAATAAAATCAATCCAGAGAGATCTGATTCCTTTCTGTGCTAGCGGCCGCACACTAGTATTCTGGCTCTCCGTTAATTAGTAACACGCTTCGGCAGCCCTGCTCAGACGGACGTGATCCACGCATCCACCTTTCACTGTGTTCATTCATATTGTGCATACCATCACATGTTGAGTTTTACTCCCTCTGGGGAAAAGGTACTGTATATGCTACCTCAGTATGAATTCACTCTCATGTAAGGACACACACACACAAAAAAAAAAGGTTCTCCCATCAATTGTGTGGTTGCCTCAATTCCTAACCACCTGTTCAACCCACTGACTTGATTTAAGGTAGAGGACGTTTTATATCCTCTATTCAGTACGTCAAAGATTACACAAAGCTGCCGATACAAAGTGCAATTTATGTCCACTTGCAGATCATTTCCTTGTACAGTCAATGGTGGAAAGGTTGCAGAGCTGTCCACCTCTTGGTGAAATGCCTCCATATATATAATTACTGGCCACACACTCAATTACACCCAGCTGTAACAGCAGAGCCCGGTTGACGTTGATGACTTTTATGTGACCACAGACAGGTTTTCGGTCTGACTTCCTTGTCCAGAGGCTCTGATGTCTGTGCCAACAGGTGCCCCAGGGCACTCGCTTAAGGCCCAGCCCGGTTTCATGAGTTCCACCTCTCTGAAGCTCATAACTCAGCTTTGACAAGCTGTTGGCACCCTCCCAAAGACATACCGATCTCCTGCCAATGTATGCAGACCGCTCTTGAGTCGCTTTTTTTCCATACCATGACAGTGGAGTTCACTTTTTAAACGCCCTACTTTTTATCTCTTATTGCATTCGCATAACCGCCCCCTTCTTTTTGCTGCCTGCAGTCACAGCGTTATCATGATTTATAGAAGAGTCCATTTTGTTTTCAGTTCCAAGACGCTCAAATCAAAGTACCATTGCAGTACTTTATCTTGGTTTATTGGAAGCCACTGCATACTCCCCTCCTGGTCAGTTAAACGTATTTAAGTGTATATTTAGATAAAAATAGTCTCCGAGCTGCAGATTTCATTGTTTTCCGTGTCAGTGATGAATCTCTCTTTTTTGATAGTTACTCACAGGGAGAAGAAAAATGTTGGCTGCACTTTTATTTCCTCTGAAGAAAAAAAGACACTCACAGTAAGAAAATAGGACCGACTCAAAAGAATCTGATTACTCTACCTTGCTTTGAAAGTATACCAGCTGCTGCACATTCACCATTGTGGTTTGACATTTAATTAACATGTCAAAAAATATTTTGGTCATTATTTCAAGTTTTCCCCCCGGGGTATTTGCCCACAAGCCTGGAATGTTCCCATCAATTACTGCCACTCCCTTCTCTTCTCCACTGGCTGTGAGGACACAAGGAGAGGTCACTGGAAAACTTGTCTTGCAGACTTGAAGCGCATTATAAAACACACCATTCAAGAGGTTTATATGCAAAGCGAGGTGACAACAAGGCATGCTTATGTCAACTCGGCCAGCTTTTCAGAATAACACGGGAGCTCTGCTTTTTCCCCTCATTCTCCCGCACACCCAACTTAGCAATCTCAATGAGCTTCCACATTCTCTAGCAGGCAGAGGAAGGGAGGAAAAACGCACAACACACGGAAAACATGAAAACCACCTTTGTCTAAATCAGGAAACAATACCTTGCTGTGTGTCAGGCCGACACAAAAGCCTTAAAGATGTACCCCACTGTTTCTGAGATTCTCAGAGACAGCATCTGTATGGGCGGATGACGTCTTATGATTTATGCCGTGAGGACAAAGTATAATAGAACAATGGCCAGAGTCCTTCCATAGAATAAGGAGGGCTGCAGGAGAGGCGGTGAATGCCGAGATGCTGTCCCTTACTGCAGGTAATATGAATGGAGCCAAATTTGATTTCCGCAGTACAATGCCTTTGTGAGGTGTTTGTTGGTCATCACCCGCAAATCATGACAGCCTTGATTTAGGGCCACACACCTCACGGGCAAAGAAAGGGAGGGGGAAGCATATTTTGCATAGATTACCAATACCTATGTAATAATGATTCCCAAATAATTTATTATATATGATGTCGCAAACAGACAGTGGATCTATTTGTTGTTTGTCTTTTCCATGTTCCAATTTCAGATGAATAAGACAAGCTTAACCTGAAATGACACATATTCAACACACACACACACACACACACTCACACAGAACACACAGAGGAGCAGGGGTGTTGTTTTCAAATTCAGCCCACTTCTTTGGTCACCACAACTTTTCAGTTTAACCTCCATCTGACTTCGACGTCTTTTTAACTGCTCTCTACCAAGGCGACCAGGGGCACTGTGTGTGCTTCCTTGCACCCTGCGCATTAAAACCTTCCCTCTTATGTTCTGGAAGATTGAAAGTGTCCAGCGTTTTATTCAAATGACACGCTGCCTCACCGGGTGCCTCTTTTCTCTCTCCTCTATCTCTCCCCCCCCCCCTTCACATTATTTTTGAAGACAACTGCAGGCTAGAGGATAAGAATCCCGGTTGCGGTGCTTGCCGGCACTTCCTCCTCGGCCCTGATTTGAATAAAGAGCTTTGAAATTAAGTGGACAGGCCCCGTCAGAAAAGCAGCGGTGCGCCTTTAAGAAAGCCACCGAGCCCGGGTAAATTATTTTGATTGACGGTACCAGGACAGTTTTTGCGAGCTGGCTGATTTAATTGCGAGTGCCAGGGGGCATCTTCAGGGGCCAGGTACTGGCGTACCCATTTGATCTCCTCTAGCCGTCTCCCGGTGGTACCGGCTACCCGGGCACCGAGGGCCAGAGGGCACACGAACAAAGACAACTCTGTGTCTGTGAGCCTCTCTCCCCTTTGCCTCCTCTGAAATAGAAAAAAAAAAAAAAACAAAGCTGTGGAATGGGCAGCCAAAAGTGTGAAAATGGATTTCCAAGCTCATTTGATGTTAAGTCTTTAGTGTCAAGAGTGGTATATTCATTGATAAAGAGAAGAGAGGGGGAGAGGGAGGGAGAGGGTAAGGTGGAGATAGAAAGGAGGGAGAGCAAGAGAGTAAAGGCAAAGAGAGCAAGAGCATCTTCTGACAAACAGCCTTTTTTTATTTCCTGGATGGGGGAGAGGTGTGGACTGGGTTTCAAACGGGAGGGAGGATTAGGGAGAGGGGGCTTAATGAGAAAAGGATCCCTAGTCAATGGACAGGCCCTGTCAAAAAGAAGAAGCCAATACTCGCTCCCAAAAGCCAAGCCGAGCCACAGCCTGCAAACACACACACGTACACACACCTCCAGACCCAACAGTTTTCCTTAAATCCCATCAACCAAAGCCCAACACCACCCTATATAACCTACACTACTATCTCCACCAGCTGTCCATCTCCACTCCCTCTCTCTCTCTCAGCACAGTGAACCAGCTAGAGAGCCAGTTGTCCTTATCAGTCCCAGTCCTCCGTGTGAACTGAACAAAGTGCAGTGGCTGTAGCACTCACATCAAGCCTCGTGTCCAGATGCCTCTGGTCTCAAAATCAATCCTGCTGTGTCTCAGTCTCTGCCACTACTGCTCGTTGGCTGATTTACTGCCGAAGATCTACTCATTTACATACGTATAACATTAGCTCAGCCATATTGTCTCCATCTGCTGTATACCAAAACAATGTTGAAATGCAATTACAACTATTTAGCATAGGCTGCTAGCTTCATAACATTAAGGTGTTATTGACCTCAGCCCAGTCGTAGTACCACATTTAAATAAGGTAAATAATAAAGTATCTTCTAATACATACTGTCTTTAGCAAACAATGGAATCTAAATCCATATAAGTACAGCTGCTGCCACTTTCTAAAAAATTCCCCATTATAAGTTGTAACTAATTGCTTTGTAATTGGTGATAAAAGTCTTTAACTAATGCTTTAGACATCACATATAAACCATTAATAAAAGACTAACTTTTGGGTTACCAGCTTCTGGACCAAAATCCTTTTACTAACAACTCAGTCACATCAACAGCATCAGATTTGAAAGATTGTAAAAACCTGTCAATGGTGTAAAATAGTTGTAAGCAAATAAAATGATATTTTAAGTGTTTATTCATGTATTTGTCAACATTAAAACATATTATACGGGTTATAAACAGTTAAATTAGTTAAATTTAACTGTTTTGAATTTAACAGTTAAATCAGTATAGCCGTTTATAACTGTGTTATATTGTGTTATCAAGGAATCATTGACTAATTATAAGACGGTAATGGATGCTTCAAAACACTGAGTAATAAGAGTTACAGATGTACGATTACACTGATAACCACTAAACTGTCCTTAATGTCCATGTTATCATGTGTTACAAACCATTTACTAATTGTTTCTATACGTTTTTTTAAGTGCTAAATAGGGGCGGTTACTGAGAAAGGTGGAGTCCTCTGACCATTTATTAACTAGACATTGAGAAACTTGATCCGGATAAACTCCAGCCAGGTTTTTTTCACAACCTAATAGATGTTCTCTTCAAAAATGATCTAGAAAGCAACATTAAATGACATCACAAGAAGTAGAACATAGGTACTCATCTTCAGTAACAGTGTTTACATATCCCCCACATATCTAGGTTTCAGAAGCGTGGATAAGCCTTGATCCAGGGTTTGGGAAACCTAAATATGTTACCTAAAGCACTGCCTGTTAGATGTGCAGGTATTTCATTAATTTAAGTTAAGGAGTAGATAGTAAAACAATCAAAGATGATGATACATGATGTGATAATGATCTACACACTGAAATTATAGTCAAAGTCTAACAATGATAATGTAACCTAGACGTACACAATATAGCACTAAATCCACTGAGGCACCACAAACAATTTCCATTATTTCAAGTTTCAATCATAAATGACAGACTTTCCTTTGAAGCAGAGACAGCCAAAACATGCTTAAAGGCTCCACTCCAGGTTTCTGGAATAATACAAACTCAAAAACCTCCTAAAAGAGATTTTGCTATATTCACGTAAACATTACCGGCCCTATTTAAACGATCCCTTAGCACCCGTGCTGCTGCTGTATTTGAGTTCATTGGCATCGGCACATGTAGTTCAGCATCACGCCTTCCTAAGTCCTATAATGAGTCCCTAATTTGTCCAAGAGACATCCATGAGAATGACAATGCAAGAATAAAGTGTATATGGTATAGAGTGTAATAGAGTGTATACACGTTGTGCACCCGCCTATGTAAGCACACTGAATAATGAGCCCTTTCAATAGCAGGAAAATACTGTGTCACTGAATTAAACAAGGTTTTTTTGGTCAATGGCTCAATTTCAAAACCAGGGTAAGACTTAAAACCTGGATACTAGTGTGCATGAAACTCTCTTTAGATTTCAAATGCCTCTAAAGTCAGAATGCATTAGCAGACTCAAAGTGCATTAAATACTATGTTAATTCTAGAAAAAAAAAACATGTAATCAGTATTATTGACACTTAAAAGACACAAGTTTTTGTGGAAAGGCTCCAAAACTCCAGAACTGTGGCTTTACCTTTTCACCCAAAGTTGACCAAACAAATCATAGACATAACTTGCCAATATTAAAATCTCAAGTCTAAAAATGGTGTTTTTTGCAGATTGTTTTGGGTTTTTCAAGTTTTAAGTTTCAAGCTCTTCATTGTCATATGCACAACAATAACAGTAAAGCAGTTGTAAAATTCTTGTTCTCAGGCTCCCTTCAACAATGCTAATACAAAATGTACAAAAGAAAATGACACAAGTAAAATGAGAGACGAGAAAAAGACGTTCCACATGAAAATAGAGGCATCAAACCTAAAGCTTCCGTCCCCCTTAAATTTTCATAGTTATTCCAAATAAGTAAACTTAATCATATGCTGAGAAAATCAAAAAGACATTACTATCAACATAAATTTAATATTATTAAAAATATATATGAAAAGTACATGGAGTTTCTGTGTTTTTATATGACTCACTTTGGATTTCGTGAAAATCATTCTTCCTCTATGGCATTGGTCCACTTAACTGACAGAATAGTTACAGCTTTAGATAACAAAGAATTCACAATTGGAGTATTTATTGATTTGTCAAAAGTTTTTGACACTGTAGATCATAATGTATTATTAAATGAGCTACAAGCTTAATGGTGTCATTGGTACTGAACTCAACTGGTTCAAAAGCCATCTGCTCAACAGGAAACAACATGTCACAAAGTCATCATACAGCCCCACACAGTGTGGTTTTCCAGATGTGTTCAATACTAGGTCCCCTTTTAATTCTTGTATACATCAATGATCTGTATTTGGTATCAAAAGATGTGCTTTTCATTTTAAACATAGGCCGATAACCCATATAAACAATGTTCTAGACAGGATGGATATCTGGTTCAAACGTGATAAACTATCCCTTAATGTTAAAAAGCCTAAAAATAGAACCCTATCAGATCATCCCTGTCCCATTCTCATACCAAATAATGCGCTTGAATATGTTCCCCATGTCCAAGTTCTTTGGTGTAATCATCGATGATCAGCTTTATTGGAAAAAATACATCTCTTATGTGACCAATAAAGTTGTAATAAATATTGATATTTTACAGAGAGTAAGGCATATATTGTCAAGAAAAGTGAATGAAAGGTCCAAATATGTTATAGTAATCCTTGTATTTATTTATATTTTCTTTAATTCCTTTTTGTCTTTATTTCTAATGATTCTCTGTAAGCTGTAGTGAGCAGCTGTCTTTAATGTCAATGTTAGGTGGGTTCTTTTTACAAGCCCTTGAGGGTGTTTTCATCCCACCTGTGCATCTTTTGTTTTTGTCTTTTTGAATATTTTTTCCCACTGTTTTATTTTATTATATGCAGAAATAATGAAGAAGAAGAAGAAGAACATCTGCAGCCATGCTGCTAACATGGCTAAAAAGCAACAGTGGAGACACCGGATGTTGTGGTTTGTTTCTGGACCGCTTCTCTGATCATCACCAGTCTTTTTTGTAGCCTTGCTCTGTTGGTTTCATCCACTTCCTGGCCAAACAAGGCTATAAAGTGAAGCTATGTAAGGAAGAAGAATTAACACATTCTTACTCTTGTAAAAAAAAAAAAGAAAAAAAAAAGTTATATTTATAAGCAATAAAACTAACCTTGCTTAGTTCACTGCCCCCAGGGGCTTTGCTGCTGCAGCCTGACTTACGGTGGCTAATGTTAGCTAACTTTAGATAAATGTCACTATTGTGTAGTTTTGTGCTAGCATTTATCCTGAACTGTCACTTGTCTCAGCTTACCAGCAAATATTTTTGTTTCTGTATTGTGACTGGTTTGTGAGTATATTGTCAAGCAATGTAGCTTAACAGTATATCAAAGTTTCTGATTTTCTTATGAGGAAATGGTTTTCTATCAGGGTATCGTTAATATTGCCCAGCCCTAATCATAGCCTGACATTACATTCACATACAACAACATAATTAACACTAACCCTACCATCCCTGTGATTCAGAATGACAAGAGTTTAATCCACCTACCTGGGATGACTAGGATGAAAGATCTCCACCTGTCCCTGTGCATTTTGGACTCACATCCATGTATAGAGACACTGGCGTCTGTAAAATGATACTATTTATCATGTAAAATACACTACTTTCTCAGGATGGGAACCCCTGGATGGGCTTCTGGAAGTATGACATTTTGAGGGAGAGATTTCAGATTTAGATGTAGATTTATGCATTGTCTTTAAAATGAATTCTTTGCAATGGTGTGCTTGTTAAAGGGCTTGTTTGTATTTGAAATCTCTCCCCACTCTCTTCTCCAACACTGTTTTCTCTCCCTCTAAGAATCCACTCCCACTTAATTGACTTTGCATATAGAGGCCTCTCTAAACTGGGATAATAATGTCAAGTTAAACCTCTAAACTTTGCATAGGGAAATCAAGTGCACATTGTAGATTGGAGGCAGGTACATGATACACAATGCAAATTATATCCTCTGAAGGCCAAATTGCGTGTGTTTTTGTGGATATGGCATATAAATGGCTGTAGAGGAGAGCAAACACACAATCGGAATATATGTTATTGCAATTAACAGTCTTTAAAAATGCCATATGCAATGCAGTTAATTTTAAAGGGGTACTTCAGTGATTTAAAATTGCAATCCAATAAAGTTAGGAGACTCACAAGAGACAGAGAAAAAAAAGTCTGTGCAGCAGAGGCCAACATATCCTGTTATTTAGTTCCTCATTTGGGGGAAGTTCCAAAAACGCTTTATCCTACATTTCCCGTGATGCAACCAATAGCATATTTTTGTTAGACCACATTAACACCTTTGAAGCGCTAAACCTCCAGTTTGTCTCTATGGTTTTCGACTATAAATGTGTAGTTTCCAACTGCAAGTCGGGTTAAGCCTGGTGACATTATCAAATTGATGGCTCAGATGTTCCAATGCTAACACTTAGCACAGACATCCCATGCTGAGACTTTATTAACAAGCATATAGAGAGACACTGTAGGCCCTGTGTTCTTTAGCATAGCCTGTGCTGAATGAGATGAGCATGTGAAAGCTGCCAGTATTACAGACTTCACACTAACTGCATCAGTGCATGCTGAAGGTCACGGTCTGATAAAGCTAGCAGAACCAAGTCAAGTGAATTTTATTTGTATAGTGCCAAACAAAAGATTTCAAGACACTTTTTACACTTTTCACATAGAGCAGACGAATAGCGAGTAAAAAAGCTGCAAAATCAGAAAAAAAGTCGCTAAAGAAGGAGCGAGCTATGAGTGATAAAGCAGAACTTGTTTTAGTTTCAATGTACAGTGGGTAGTTAGCTGCTGCAATGAAGAATGTAACATAATTAACTCTGTTGAGGTACAGCAGCAAAAACAGTACACTGCATCGCCGGCAACTGGAAATGACACATCATCTGCAAAGAGCAGAGACGCAATTCTGAGGCAGTGTTGCCAAATAGGCCACTTTTTCACTAAATCTGGCAATTTCCCAAATCCTCTTGCCGACTTTTTTTTGTCAAAAGCGACTAGTGACAAATCTAGTGACTTTTTCTGGTGTTATTGGAGACTTTTCTGGTGTTTCCCCTGTGTGCGTGCCTCAACCAAACATCCAGCTAGCTGCCTCCTAAGTGGAGCATATGGTTAGAAACTCAACCAAACTTAAGAAAAGTGCTACTATTTTGGGTCACATTGCTGGTCCCAAGCCCGGATAGAGGAGGAGGGTTGGACGTAGAGCTATCAATTCCATCCCACATAACAGTCTTATGATTACATTTGATATTCTAATATTTAACAATACAGGACAAAATTGATTTCTGTAATGTGGGTCTAAACAAAGCATTAAAGTCATTACGTTATTTTGAGAAGTGATGGCCTATTTCAATGGCAAAAAAACAAAAACAAAAAAAGAATCAACAGAAGAAAGTTCATTTGTAGTTCTTAACATATTTAGGGTGTTTTTTTACTCTCCTTCCGTCTCTCCCAGCGTTATTCCTCTCTCCTACAGCGTCCATTACAATTATGCAAATTAGGCTGTGATGTCATTTAGTGACTTCAAGCAACTTTTAGGACAGCCAATAGCTACTTTCCTTACTGAGGAGTTGGCAACACTGTTCTGAGGTACTTTCCTCCCCACGGCTGCACTTTGACATCCTGCCAATTAATATCACAAGCTGATGTGAGCGATAACAAAGCCACCATATATAGCATTTTTCATATTCAGCAGGTGTTTGCTACGAGCCAAGCTGTAAGCAACCATTCAAGTGGTGCTGCACAATAGCAAGGCTAACAGAGCTTCACTAATCTCTGTGACAAATATTTTGCATTACCACTGGAGTTCAGTTATTGGTTATATCAGTTATGATAACATTGTGCTCTTTAAAGTAATTGCTTAGGTCCAGCAGCAGTTAATATAGCAAGAAATAAGACCAAAGAACACAAGAAGTCAGTCACACAGGTTGTAGGGAAACCTACAGGTTAACCAAATGTAATTGGAAGAGAAAACAATGGTGAACAGTAAAAATACTCCACATGTCCATTCCCAGAGCTCAGCAGCTGCTCTGGTGAGTACAGTGTTATCATGAGTGATGCAGCCGAAGGTCGGGCTAAAAATATGAATCCTAAGCTGTAATTAGCTGTCTAAAAGCATGTCTAAAACACATCTAAGAAACTAAGAACTGTTGGGTCAAACTCAGAACCACACAGGTTTTAAACACACTGCATTCTCTTTAGTCTCAAGAACCATGCACATGTTGATCAGTTTATCACAAGACACTGTTTTAAGGAGACTGTCCCATGTTAGCCCGCATCAGTCCTGCTGCCAAGCAGAACCACAGTAGTGCAGGTCAACCCAGTTACTGTATCCCCTGCTGTGAGGCCACAGTGGAAACACATGTAATCACGTCTCGACTTGGCAAGGCACGACTAAAGCAGGCGGTACCAGACCTCACAGTACCAACACTCATAACCAGTTCACTGCTACACACTTCAATAGAGGAGGAAATTTTCTTCCATTGGTGAGATTTTAGCAGGTTGGTGTCCACAGCCCTGCAGTGTGTTCATCATCCTCCTGCCTGGATCTCATCAAGCGTCCGCTGTCTAACCCATGCTGCTTGTCTAATTCCCAACTAGCTGATTTCCATCCAAGATTATTTAACCGACGACCTACATTGTTTATTTTGTTATATAAATCAATAATCTTTTCTCTTTTTTTTCAGATTTAGCCAATCTTCCTAATTACAAATTAGCATTCTCTACATACAAGACCCACATTTCCAAATTAGGACCCAGGCTTCCAAGGTACGCTGAGTCAGCTGCTATTGGCTGATGCTGAGCCTCTGAAGCACCCAGTCAGATGCACAGGATCCTCTTCTCTACCTGCCATGTCTCCACAGCCCAGGGTGACACTGCAACTGAAAGAGAGTTTTGTTTAGTTTGACCTTCTGATCTGAATAAAGAATATGTGTTTGAGTTCTTATGTTTTTCTATAACCCCAGTTTGCTTAACTGGCTTTGGTGTTGAGAAACCTCCCATCATCTCTTGCAGTCAGCCATTATGGAGGTTCGTTGGAGAACTGGTTGTGTCATCAGCCTGACGTGGTCATGATCCTTCCATAAATACTAGTTTAACTGGTTGACCAATTTAGGATGAGCCTATATTTTGAGCAGAAAGTAAACTATCATGATCTCATTCACCACCCTGTGACAGATGAGAGCATAGTGTTAGCTCACTAAAATGTTCTTTTTACATCCAAACAAAACGTTTCATTATTGATTAATCTATTCATTATATTTTGATTATTGTTTGTAATTTATACAATGTTCTGAAATACAGAACAAAATAAGAAAAACCTTTATTAATCCCTAGAGCGAAGTGCAGGTGTCATAGCAGCAACAGCGATGAGAAAGAAACACAGGGAAGGTACAGTAGAGTAAGAGTACAGAACCACACTAAGATAATAAGGATAAAAATAAAGATAAAAAATAAAGATAAAGGAAAACACTGATCAGCTGGCCCTAGATATCTACACTGGATCTCTGAGGGAGTGAATGGAAAATATATTAACAGTGCATCAAAAAATAGTCTCAGTCTATAAATCTCTGTCTATAAATAGATATTAATGGACATACACCAATATGAATTAATATATGAGTCCATGTGCACGTGCACCAGAGTCCATGCAGGATTCAGTAGTTGAAGGACCAAAGTAAGTAACACACAGTGTAGGTCTTAAAGTTCTCATGTGGGGTCAAGTCTCGGTTTAAGGAGCCTGATGGCCATTGGACTGGCCAAGGCACTTGCCGGTGTGCCAAAAAGGGGTGGGTCGAATCTGTGGCTGAACATGCTCCTCATCGTCACTAACTCATCATAGGGGGATGCGAGGGGTTCTCCAGCATAGCGTCCAGCTTCCTGCTCATCCTCCGCTCCGCAACCACCTCCAGATTGTCCACTTCAGCTAGGCTGCGGCGCTTATCTTCTTCACCAGCTTGTTCAGTCTGATGACATCCCTAGTGTTGCCAGGCCCCCCAAACATACTACGACAAGAAAAAGCACCCTGGCTATTACTTTCAAAATATCCTACAGCCTAAATCTGGATTACCAACAGTCTAAAGCTCAGTAATGAAGACACTTTTTCCTGTTTTTTTTAATTTTTTTTTTACTTAAACTAAACTCAATAATTTGTGGTTCTAGGGGCAGTTACGGGCTGATACTACTTCCACAGCCAAGTGCTCATCAACAATATATGGCAACCCACGCTACAACACAGAACTCTGGGAAAAACCCAGATATGTGTCCTATTGAAATAAAACACAAATACTTGTGTTTAGGATAAACAGCAATGTTTTATGTCACCTGGAATTATTTAGATTAACTTAATGGATAGATAAAGAAAAAAAGAGTTAGTGTGTGTTCCTGTAAAAACAAGTTCTACTGTCTTTCTGCCCTTCAATCCAGAGTTGAGGGCAGCGGGGCAAGAAATAAACAGATTTGAAAAAGCAATCAACAGCCCCCCACCCCTAAACCCCAGTGCCCAACCCCCCCCCCCCCCAAGATGATTTGCATCTGATCCCCAGATCATGTTTTATTTATCAGTAATCACAACCAATCAGGGAAGAAATTAATCAATGAAGGCGCGAGGCAGGAGCGATATCCGCCATCTGGGGGTCGCGCTGATCCCTCCACCCCCTGGCAGGCACACACACACACACACCGGCATGTACACATACACATACAAGGTCCGACACAGATAGATACACACATGTATGCACATACACACATGGGCAGGGAGCAGCAAATACAGACATGTGGTGAGAAAAACACACACATTCACACATGTGTGGACACACAGACCTCAACAACGATGCGAACATTATGCACATGCACGCACACACAGACACGCACACACAGACACGCACACACACACACACACACACACACACACACACACACACACACAAACACACACACACACACAGTCCCCTTTCCGCTGGCTTGTCATAGGCCCATATTTAGGTGACTGATATTTTTCTCTCCCCCTACCAATGAGCTCCAAGCAAGTCCATATGGCCCGGATCAAAGGTGTTGCTGGGTGCATGCTTCTGCTTTATTGCCAGCCGCTGCTGTTAATTAGGAAACAAGATCACAGGCAGTATTAAAATCCAATTAAATTGATATGAACAGATTGCCAAGTGATGTTCGCTAATGTATAATTGAGCACCATGCAAATTTCTCTGGCTGCCTTTTGTTTTGCCGTGTCTCTGCCTCTATCTCTCCGGCCCACAATGAGCAACCGAGCTTGAAACTTTTCCTCTTTCTGTCGTCACCGGCTGAGAGATAAACAAGTTAATGCCCTGAGATGGTGGTATTGCTTTCATCAGTTAAAGTGATATCCTTCCCATCATGCACCAGCGGGCCTGTGGAGGGTGGAAGGGATGACAGCAGGGCATATATCCCAGGATGCTTTTCCTTTCTTGGAGGACATCAATCTGGCCTGTCTGGAGATGTACAATTGAAAAATGTGTGTGTTGTGATGTGCTACCTCAACTCGATACTTAGTATTGGAGTACACTCAACTATATTAAGGTTGTTTTCAAAGTAAAATACAATTTTATTAACAATATTATTTAGATGTTCATTTAACAAATAAAATGATGAAAACTACTAAAAAAAACCCATCATTCATATATGACTATACTGTAGTACTGGTTGTCAACCTGGGGTCGGAACCCTCAAATCAGAAGAGTCATGGGATAGTGTAGTGCAGGCTAACACTATGTTAGAAAGCATGTCCTGGACACTAAAATGAGTTTTTTATTGAAGTCGCTGCCACCCACAGTGCTCCTTCCTGGTCTAAGTGGTAATTGAGTCTGATTATGGGGTGACATTGAGTTTCTTATGCATTGTTTACATTATATTTTAACTTGTTTCATATGTTAAAGGAGGCAATGGTTGTTTTTTTACAGTTAACTGTATGTTTGAAGTAATAATAATAGTAGTAGTAGTAATAACATACGTACAGATGTATTTATATTTATAATATAATATAATATATTTATAATATTTATCGATGGAAACATGACCCGAGACTCATTCAAAGATTTCGGGGCTAAGCCCCAGATCTCCACTGACCCTAGAACAGCCCCCTGGAGATATTCTAACACTGATTCAAATGAAACAAGGGAAAAATCAATCTTTGGTTGAAATGGTTATGTGCAAAAGATGAAGAGGGGTTGGAAGTAGGCAAAGCTTTGTTTTAAGAGGTAATAAGCCCAAATGTGGGGACACTGCCAAACAGTTACTGCAAAATACTTAACTTAACTATAAATTATTATGATGTAAAATTATTCTCCAACTGAAAATGTATGAAAATACAATGTCACCACTTCAATACTTTTCTACATATTAGGTTATAGGGTGTGAAGAAATTAAAAAACTAATCAAAGGTTCAAGTTATTGGAATTACTGATATTGTTACACCGACAGCAGTGGGACCCCAAACAAATTAAGTAAAGCAAGTAAAGCCAAATGTAAACAAAACATATAGGTTAAATTCAGGTCTAATACCAGTTGCCATGACTGCCAAACATAAAACACATGAAGGTATAGGTAAGTGTAATATAGTACCCAGAGAACTGACAAGTAGCACACAAAGGAAGCTCCAGTGCTGCATAGAAGAAAGTGAATTTCTTAAAGAACGTCTAACTTTAACACTGATCTCTTGAACCTCCTCTAACATGGCAGGTCAGTCAGGTTATGGGATTGGACACATTAGGGATTAAGGATTAAAAAGTGGATTATAAAGGCTTCCCCTGTGCCAGGATTTGCTATGTGACATATCCATGCATGGAGATGTGACTGGTCAGACTGGTTAATATGGGAAGGATTTTCCTCTGAGCTTTAAGCCGGTCCAGCAGTGGACTGGCAGGTTTTAACAACGGGGCTTAGTCCTTCTGGAATAATGAATGACATAAATGATCATGAATGGTTGTCAGACTGTGTTGGCAAGTAAAGCTGTCACTTGCTCCTGCTTCCTAACTTTTTCTTTATCTTTGACATAATTGTTTTCAAATTGGCTTC
This sequence comes from Lateolabrax maculatus, assembly GCA_031216445.1. Lineage (NCBI taxonomy): Eukaryota > Metazoa > Chordata > Actinopteri > Acropomatiformes > Lateolabracidae > Lateolabrax > Lateolabrax maculatus. The sequence continues at coordinate 3,769,698 of CM062205.1, forward strand.
CCTGTTCCTTGGGTCCCTCATGCAATCCAGGGTTTTTTGAGGAGGTTCTGGGGTCCGTCCAGGTTCATGGGGATTTTAAAAGACATTTAGGTATCATTTTGCACAAGTGTTCAGGGAGGACTTCAAGAGTTTATGGTCCTTATATTGGGCAGGGTTCTCAGACGCACTGAGTAGTCCTTGAGGGTGGTTTCAGGGGCCATCAGGGTCTTCCAGGAGTTTTACTGTATTTTCATTCTCTCTGGCCTGGCTCAGATCTCTTCAAACAGGCCTCTCTGGCCTGATATGTCTGTTTGAAGGTCCTTGACATATAAACCTGTTCTAGCAAACAAACCCAGTGATTACAGAGTCAGGAAGGTCTGCATCACCCAATCCAAGCCCCACAAATCAAAACCCCTATATTATCAGTGCTTAAATACCACTCGCTCTAACAGCTGAATGAGCCTAATCACATATATTGTCGATATATCATCTCACATACAAAATGAGAAATTAAAGGCTTGTATGTAAATGAAAAACAACAATCTCTGTGTCAAATGCAACCATCGCCAAAGTCTCGGCTGCCGGCCAAGTCAAAACCTACCGGTAATGTCAGGATGTCACCAAGTCAGGCCAATCGTGAAGTGAAGAGAAAAAAAAGGGATGAGGAGAAAGGGAGGGATAAAGAGATGGATGAGGAGAAGTGGGTGCAGCTGGTGCCCTTTGTCTCTCCAGTGCTTGGTCCTTGGAGCTTCAGATCCACTGGGAGGGCAGAGAAAGCCCCAGTAATGACATGCTAATGTGACTGTCAGGAAAGAAAAGTAGAGAGATCGGAAATTGCGCCAATTCTCTCCGTAAATGGGCAACATTGCAAAAAGGAGGGGAAATACTCCTCGTCCTTTTTATATGAAAAGTGATAAAAGCCTCGATAAATCCCAATAAAAAGGGATTTGTAGATATGAGGCAAGCAGATAAGAGCGAAATGGTGGAGTAGGGATGCAGGTGGGGGAGGATGGATAAAGGTGTAATTTTGGTTGGAAAGAGTAGAAGCGTACAAGGCCTGCTGGGAAATCTGTGTATGGAGTTGGATGTTTTTTGGCTTTGCATCCCAGTTTGACGACTACCTGTTTTGAACTCCCTTATAAAGTAGACCAAAATGAAAGGCGAACAGAGTGACAATCGCCTCCATCGTTGAGGTATAGACACTGAATCTCTGTGGTACTTTTGCTTTGTAAGCAAACGTGAGTAAGAAGTGGTCAGATTGCAAGGAATAATGTCTATGCTGTGTTCCTTCTCTTGATCAATCAGTCCAGTGTTTCAGTGTTTCCCAAACCATCATGTGAACAAAAAAATGGAGCTGTTCAAGATCATTTCCACAACAGCACTGTCCTCTTCTAAAAAGCAGACAGCAGCTCTGAATCCACATCAGAGGTGTGTGCAGGCCTTTTGGATTACAGCTACATCACCATCCGCTGACATGACTCACACCTTCTGTTCTGTCCAGACTTTCCTTACAGAGACAACAGACTTCCTGTATTACCTCAGTGGCTCCCACCTATGAGAGTATATTGGCACAGTGAAAGAACAGGGGAGTACTGTAAGTGGAGAAAAGAAGAGAAGAATAATAAATAGATACAATATTCTCAATTTGGAAGACATTCCTTTACATTTCCATTAAAGCAGTACAGCAGTGAAGCAAGAGTCGGGAGAATAATTAATGCTAAAATCAACAAGTCTCCATGTCTAAATTTGTCAATATTCCTAAAGGAGCCATTTGACTTTCCCAAACATTACTTATATGAGCTTTCCCTGATCTTGCGCTGCTATGGTTAAGGACTGGTTAAGTTTAAACAACTGAAACTTCTTGGTTAAGATAATGTTGTGGTAATGATTAAAATAAACTGACTGTTGATAAGATGCTGTCCAACATACAAGTAGTATGTCCAGCCATCCAGTTTGACCACTTCTGTAGCACGTTTTGCAGGCGGGTAACATCAGACTCCTTCCACTTTAAATGTAACTTCTTACAATATACATCTGTACATCAACAATGTACCATGTAGCTTTCCGGGCTTCCACCTTTCTCATGCTCTTCATTCAGCAAATGGGGCTGGCTTAGGTGAGATCACTTGACTTACATGTTGCCCTTCTGTCATGTGATGACAGGTGGTTGTATATGTGGGGAGATGGCAACCTCTGTCTCTGTTCAAATATGGTCTCTGGTGTCAGATGTGGGGGTCCTCCAGAGCTCAGAGGTGTGACCAGTTTACAGACAGCTGGTGTTGTCTGAGCCATCTACATTTAATGAATGAAGACCATGAGATGTTCAAGAGCTTAGAGCTTAGATTCTCTTCACTACATTATTACTGTACATAATTAAGAATGAACACACATTTGTATTTGCAACTGCGATATGAACAAAGTGTCCAAACAAAGCTGTTTCCTCAATAGAATTACAAGAACAATATGTCTGCATGCATCTACATGCACATCCACAATGCAGTTAATTTCTTTTGTATATTTTTGAGTCTATGTATTGAGAAGTATTTAAAAGAGCATGTGCTACGCATGAGCATAATGGCTGTAGTATGTTTGTACATTGCATCTAATTTCTGCTGCTGTTTATTCATTAACACACATGGATCTGCATTTAATTCACAATGTATCTTTTTCAAGAACAAACAAAAAAATAGCCCTCTCCATAAATTAGCTCTGCTTGTACTCACTTTTTTTAAATGACTTAGTTAAAAGATTCCTGACTTTTCCTCAGACAGTTGCCTCAGACTGCCTCACTCTCTTTTATTCATGGATAACATGTAAAGACTGTATCGACATGAAGAACACCTGAGATCTAGTACTATGTGTTTTTAGGTGGAATATGGCTGCAATATGTCCTTAATACCAGGTAAAATTTGTCATTATTGATATTTGCAGTGATGAAATTACACTGCAGCATGACAGCAACTAAAGAAGCATATTTACTATGAATCACTGAGAAGAATACAAGATTTTCATACATTATAATATGTCACCAAATAGGCCGAAATGGATTTTGATAGGGTTTTTACATAGTGAATATTTTTCTTTTATATTTATATGGATAGACACAAAACATCCTTGAAACTAACATGGCATGTGTCATATTGTTAGTACACATACTCAAGGCGCACATGTGAAAAAGTGTGTTTTTGTGCATGTACTTACTGCAAAAAAATGACATGATTGGTGAGGGATTGTTTTTTGTATTTTTGGTGATTTGTCCCCCCCCCTTTGTGCTGGCACACTGATGCACTGATTTATATGCATTTCACTTCATTATGTCACTTGTTTAAAGAAAACATTTTTATAGACATTTGACAAGGTTGTCATAGTTTTGTTAGAAAATGTGAATATAAATATTGGCTAAAATAAGGTTAAATACTAAATAAAAGCCTTTGCCCTTGCCATGGTTCGCAGTGTATGTACAGTGTATGTACACATTTATAGCTTCTTTGTAATTCTTTACAGCCAATGTATTTCCTCGATCTGCTGCTTGAGTCCCTGCTGTTAACCCTCAGCTCAGAAACACCATATATTGGGTTGTAATCATGTGTTGTATGTGTGTGTTTTCTTAAAGCTCTATAGTAACCATGAAACCAAAATCTTTCAACTAGAATAAAAGAAAGCAAAGTTGGGCAGAAAATATAGATGGGTGTAAGAGTGTGTGTGTGTGTGTGTGTGTGTGTGTGTGTGTATGTGTGTCCTAAATATGACAGATGAGTGTAAGGTGTGGGTGTGTATGAGCACCTAATTGGCCCAGATATCACAGAATGAAATATTCATGTGGAGGCTCAGCGTCTTTTGAAAAGGGAATCTGGTGTGTAATGATGAAGTCGGACTATTTTATCTGCCGTGCACCCCACTGACACACTTAAAGCTTGCCATGCGACACCTCCCACCCCCCACTAACACACTCACGCACACTCACGAACAGAGGCCTCTGTACACAAACATACTCAGACATCCTTATAAAGTAATGCATACACATAAACCTGTGATCATAGCTGTACACAAGTCATGAGCACACTTCATATTGTGACTACACAACCTCTGCTCCTACTATACATTCTTGACTATGCAGCCTATAATGTACTTTGTCAAGATCCTTAAAGTAGATTAAAATCAAACTCTGCGCTTACTGCAGATTGTGGCATAAGTTAATGTCATCAAAGTGTGCCAGGTAGCAGGACAGGGCTGTGAAATCTGGAAAAGAAAAAAAATCAGCTGGTCAAAAACTGTTTGTGAATGATGTATTTCAGTCGTATTTTGTCCATCACAAGTCACTTTCAGGTTATCTTTTAAACAAGTGTCATGTCATTGGTTGAAACTAAGGGTGTTTCCCACACCTAGCCTGTTTAGATTCAGTTGAACTTTGAAGCATGACTTGCTAAATCTGAGCAGCATGCTACGTTCAAGGAAGCGCTGCAGCCTTTCAGCATCTTCAGTCTCAATAGGAAAACAATGGCTCTTGAAGCAATCGTATGTAGAGAGAAAGGGTTCTTTCACACCGAACCTGTTCAGTTGCTGCAGCTGTTTGGACTGGTATAAAAGATGTCAGGCAAACTCTGGTTGGGATTTAACAACCAGGTCAAGACTGTCTGAAAAGGAGGGATTTGGTCCAGTCCAGCAGGCTCTTATGTCCGTCATGTTCGTTTGTGGTGAGAAAAAAGCAGACAAACCACTGGACTGCAGGATCGTAGAGAGAGAAAGTTGAGTTGCTATTAGATCTTTCCGCTGACTGTGAACTGTCAATGAAGTGATCTCATAAGCAAAACCAAAAGAGTCACCAAAACCGCCCAATGAATGAGTTATTGGTCAATCTATATGACTCCAAGTTTACTATTCTTGGTTCATTTGTAATAGCGGTTCAGTGGTCTGCTTAAGTTTTGATGACATCCAGTCCTTGTTCCTATTGTACATTCTTATTTATTATAAGGCAATTTGCAAGACAAATGCAATGTAAGCTTTTTCAAGAACTTACCACCTGTTTTTATTGCTTCTTTGTTTTGGTTGTTACTCTGGTGATTGATATTGAGATAGAATTTGGCCAATTTTGACGACTCCAACTCTCCTAGAGTCTCCTTGTCTCACACACAGCAGCCAACTAGTCCTCCTTCCCATCCATCCCTCCCCACTGGAGCCACTACAGAGGAGTCCCAGGAGTAGGAGGTGAACCAAGGCCTCACATCCCCCTCCTCCTCCTGGATGCACTGCAGAGCTTCTCAACACACCAGGACCTCCCTCTACCCTGGAAACCTCTGGAACCAGCTCATACACACATGAACACACTGATTTTCCCATCACATACCCAGCCACTAAAGCCTTGGCAGTGAGCAGCACAGGCCTTGGCACAGTTCACCTTAATGAGTGGCAGCTTAGAGCCCCCTGCCACTGCAGGGTGGCCGAGAGAGATAGAGAGGCAGAGAGAAACAGGGAGAGAGACCTGATTGAGCAGGGTGGATTGTGGGATTGGCATATGCTGTGTGTTTCTGCGAGGCCTTGGCGACTGAGCTCTCAGAGCCTCCCTGAAGTGATGCTGAACAGAGAGAAAAAGAGAAATGAAAAGAGAAAAAAAAACCACAATGGGGGTTTTGCCCTTTGTATGGACAATTAATTAAAATACATTTATTTCCTCCTTTTATTCATTCTGTTTCTCTGTCTCTCTTCTGCTTAACCAAAGCTTGTAAAAGCTGGCCACAGAGAGAGGCGAGTGTGGCCAAACTGGAGCCGTCCCATCCAAACCGCAACCAGCTGACAGCCTTTAAGGAGCTGCTGAATGGAGGAGAAGGCAAAGCAATGGCTGCCCTGCATTCGAGAGACAACTGATGGCCTCTACAGGCCCACTGCAGCACCATTACACTGAGGCTGGCTCCTGTCTATTCAGCCAGTAATTAGCTTTCACAAGATGAAGCATATTCAACAAATATATCCACATGTTGTCCTGTCACCATTATATTATTTTGTGTACTTAGCTAGTCTGTCAAATTGGATTTTTAGGTTCATGTAAAAGGCTGATTATTTCAGTGTAGTATTTTTGTTTTAGTGAACAAATATTCATGTCCAGATATTTGAGCTGATATGCCACCTCTATGGTTAAGGTCTGGTTAAGTTTAGGCAATGTTAGGGGTCATGGTTAAAAGAAACTAACATTGAGGGTTCAAACCCCTAAACTCCCTCCCGAAGGCCCAATCACAGCAGCAACAGCAACATTTCAGAGTGAAATCAACTCATTTTAATAGAATGGCTACAATCACAAGATCCTGTTATAGGCACCGAGAAAATCTGTATGTTTCTTTTGCTAAGTTAACCACTATTAACTATGGCACTATTAAGGGATAGCAAACTAGATGACCTTTGAGGGAATTCGGGGAGCTGGGAAGTCCAATAGAGGAACCTATCCTATTATCCTATTTGCCTATTAGCTGACCATCTACATTTATATAACCATGCTCCACTGGACTATAAACTGCTCCAAGTCAGGGTTCACAGCAGTGGTTCCTAAACTTTATGGTGACTTTAACCTTTTCTTAACATTTGAACATTTCTTTAAATGACATTCAAAGTTAACATTTTCCTTTCATCATTGCCTCCTTTCTTCACTCAAGACGAAAAGAAACAAATGATTCTGGCAATAAAAAAAAAAAACACAATTATGAGGGTCATTCAGTGTTCTTCAGTAGGCTGCACTGAGCCTGCTAAGCTGTGATGTAGAGCACTTCCCTGCACTAAGGGATTCATGGAAGCACTGCCATGACCCTGAGTTCATTGGTTTCATCAGATGCTCTCAGATTCTCAAATAAGTCAATGTTCCCTTAGCCGGGACTCCTTTCCCACATCTCTAGCTTTCTGGTGAAGCAGGTGATCTTGTCAGCCAGGTGAGCAAGATGCTTGTCTTTGCAGCTGCTGGTTTAATTCATTTAGTTTTCCAGTGATTTTGCTCAGGTAAGCCAATTTCATCAAATAATGATCATCAGAAAACTTGCTGGCAAGCTCATCCATGTCTTCCTCTTAAAAACATTTGAATATTATGTATTCAGAGTGAAACTACGTCACCTAGTGGAGGTACATTACATACATTCAGTCGGCTAGACTGAATGTATGTAATGTACGTGAGATACGTGTGCGTGTACAAGCCTTAGTTGTTAAACCATGTTGCTGCTCAGTAAGTCATTCATCTGGTGCTTAACTCCACAACAGACACATTGCCACAAGATAGCCATTGGGCTTCACTGTGGAACAGCACAGCTGTATGTTCCACTCCCAGCTCCTTGCAGAGTAAAAAGACGCAATTTCTCAGCAGTTGCTCTTTCATAAACATACTTGCAAAAGAGCATATCCACACCAAATTACTCGTTATCGATATAGCAAACATACCTGATCAACCGGTAGCCTTTATTGCTGTAAGTCGTAAGTTGTCTTTTATTTTCTCAATGAGCTGCTTTTTCAAATTGTTTGTTATGTCATTAATGCGTCGTCTAGACAGCGGGATTGCTTGTAGTTTTGCAGCAGTGTTTCCATCGATCACTGCTGAAACCATATCTATTGAGGCAGGAAGAATTAATTCCTCAGCTATGGAGTGTGGTTTTTTAGCACTATACATCAAGGTAGGGAACCTTGTACAAGGCTATTTGTGCTTTGGTTGTCACAGAGGTGGCCTTTGCAATCTTCTAATCTGGCTCCCCTGTCTATCTTGCCTTGATCTTTCTTGAGCTACATAATGTGGCAAATTATGCTAGGGTTAACATTACAACAGGGTCTTTGTTAGGCTGGGTTTTGCTGGCAATCACTTTCTGATGACCATGGAGGGCTTTGTTTATCAGGAAAGAACTGTCCCTTTTTCATCGGTAACACCACAATTAGAACGTGATATCAAAAAGTCCAGAACCACCAAGAAAAAAGGAAACATAACACACTCCATGAATGATACAGTGGAAATGAGTAAAGTTACATGTAGTGTTTATTAGTCATGAATCAGATGATACCGTACAATTTTGCAAGATTAATGTTTAAGCCAACATTCAGTGCCAATGCAGGAAGTTGTTTGCCCTCTACTTAGTGCGGTGGAAGGTGGAAGGCAGGGTGGGCATGTACGCATAGCATAGCGTGACTTTCATGCAGGGAGCAGAGTTTGCACCCCATCACGGAATATAATTCAGGGTTCTTCAGAATCATCTTGTGTCAGGGTTGCTTTGAGTGTATGTGTGACATGCAGACAATATGACTTGAAGGAAATGTTGTGCACTCTTGTTCTCAAGCACTTACATTTGATGCTGTGAGATCACATTGAAGAGTTTAATATCAGTCAAACCAGCAACCCATGGACTGCCTTTGCCTGATCAATACTGCCTTGGTCTGTATTCTCTCTCCTCACAGTCCATGCCAGAAGTCATCTTTTCATCAAGTTACTTAAACTATAAACTATTCTTCATTGCTCCTTCCTCATTTCATCTCTCCCATTATACTCCTCTCATCCCTCTCCTCTCCCTCTCTCTCTCCTCTGTCCTGGACATCCGGTCTTTCCTCTCTGCTACATAACATATGATTTCCTTATCTGACAGTAATTCATGGCCCTCTGTCTTTATGAATAATGAAGTGAATCTGACAGTAGTCAGTTTACCATAAATACTGACATCAGCCATGACGTTAATTGCCCTCTGATTCTGCCAGTTATGGTGATAGCAGAGATGTCTGGTGCACAGAGAGGCCAAGAGGGAAAGGAGCCCTGAATGGGAGCTAAAAGGAAGGGGGCTTAGACAAGTGAAAGGCCAGGAAGAGAAGGAGACAAATCCCATGGGAGTCGCAGGAGGAGTAGGTGGTCAGTGTCCAAGACTGGGACTCTAGGAGGAAACTAAGGGTTCAGGGCCAACATAAGTGCAAGGCCAGGAGGAAGCGAGGAGGATAAAGGATGGAGGATCAGGCAAAAGGAAGACAATGAGGCCCGTAGGAGGGACTGTAGGAGTAAGGCCAGGAGGAAGAGGAAGAGGCCTAAGAGTATGATTAAAAAGATGATGTGGCCTGGACACTGTATGTAGTCTAGGGAGAAAAGGATGGATCGGAGCAGCCAGAGGAAACCCACTAAGGTTAGCGTTTAGGCCACAGTCATTCTGCCTGCTGACAAAGTTACACCCCAGGGCTTTCACTGAACTGCATTCTACTGTAATGTCTTGTAATGCACCACCTTTTAACTTTTTAGTTTTTAACGTTTTATTGTTCCCTACCACATCTAGTCCAAAACCAGATGGACTACATGGACCACATTCCTTTAAAGTAGCTGTAATTAAACCTCTTCTTAAAAAGCCTATGATTGATCCAGGGGTTTTAGCCAACTATATACATATATCTAACCTTCCCTTTCGCTCCAAAATCCTTGAAAAAGTGGTTGTCAATGTGACTATCTACATAGCAATAGTTTATATGAAGATTTTCAGTCAGGATTTAGGGAGCATCATAGCACAGAGGCAGCACTGGTGAAAGTGACGAATTACCTTTTGATTGTGTCAGACAAAGGATTTGTCTTTGTACTTGTTCTGTTAGATCTTAGTGCTGCTTTCGATACCACTGACCATTGTATCCTATTACAGAGACTGGAGCATTTGATTGGCATTAAAGGACCCGCACTAAGCTGGTTTAAGTCCTATTTATCAGATAGATTTCAGTTTGTACATGTAAATGATGAATCCCCGTGCACTCAAGGTTCTGTGCTTGGACCAATTTTATTCAACTTATATATGTTTCCTTTAGGCAATATTATTAGGAAAAACTCCATAAACTTTCACTGCTATGCAGATGATACTCATTTATATATTTATTACTAAAGCCAGATGAAACCGATCAGTTAGCCAAACTTCAGGCATGCATTAAGGACATAAAAAACTGGATTAACTGCAATTTTCTTCTGTTAAACTCAGACAAAACTGAACTTATTGTTCTTGGCTCTAAACACCTGCAAGACGCATTTTCTATAGATATAGTTACTCTAGATGGCATTGCCCTGGCCTCTAGCACCGCTGTAAGGATTCTAGGGGTAACATTTGATCAAGACATGTCCTTTAATGCTCATATAAAACAGACTTCAAGGACTGCCTTCTTCCACTTACGTAACATTATAAAAATCAGGCATATCCTGTCTCAAAAAGATGCAGAAAAACTAGTCCATGTATTTGTTACTTCTAGATTGGATTATTGTAATTCCTTATTATCGGGCTGCACCGATAAGTCTCTACTCAACTTTATTTATATAGCACCTTTCATACAAGAAATTCAGCCCAAGGTGCTTCACAGAGGTGGAAAAAATACTTATTATTAAAAAAAAAAGTCTCTAAAGACTCTCCAGCTGATCCAGAATGCGGCTGCACGTGTACTGACAGGAACTAGCAAAAGAGAACATATTTCTCCGATATTAGCTTCTCTGCACTGGCTCCCTGTGAAATCTAGAATAGAATTTAAAATCCTCCTCCTCACTTACAAAGCTCTTATTGGTCAGGCACCATCATATCTTAAAGAGCTGATAGTACCGTATTACCCCACTAGAGCACTATGCTCACAGAATGCAGGGTTACTTGTGGTACCTAAAGTCTCTAAAAGTAGAATGGGAGCCAGAGGCTTTAGTTATCAAGCTTCTCTTCTGTGGAACCAGCTCCAGATTTGGGTTCGGGAGGCAGACACCCTCTCTTCGTTTAAGAGTATGCTAAAAACGTTCCTTTTTGATAAAGCTTATAGTTAGGACTGGCTCAGGTGAGCTCTGAACCATCCCTTAGTTATGCTGCTATAGGCTTAGACTGCTGGGAGATTTCCCATGATGCACTGAGCTTCTCTCTCCTCCTCTCCCTCTCTATCCGTATGCATTCATATCCCACTAATACATGTTACTAACTCCACCTCTTCCCGGTAGTTTTTGTGCTTTTTGGCCTTCTCACTTTCTGCAGGTATTTCTGCCTCTGGAGCTGTAGATTCTGGATCTGTGATTGCCGGCCGTCTACTGCCCCCATGTTCCTGCTCCACACTCACTGCTGCAGTTGTTAGTATTATTGGTCTGATTTGTTGTCTCTCCTCCTGTTCTGTCTCCCCTATCCCCTTCTCTCCTCCCCTTTCTACCCAACTCGGTCGATGCAGATGGTTTGCTGATCACTACAAATCATATTTGACTGGATAAGAAATGTGAAATTTTTTAAGAGAAAATAGTAAGATTTTGAAAATATTCTATATCATATATTTGGCAAATACCAAGAAAGAATACAACAATTAAAGCTAGGACACTTTTATAGTTGTATAATGTAAAAAAAAAAAGGAAATAACAATATTTTTCCCTTATGATACTTCAACACATCAGAGAACAGAGAATTTGTAGCTGTTGTCCTTTCATCAACTCAGCCTGCTGAGACTACGCTACGTCGGTCCGAGTGTTTTTTGTTCCGCCATGCATGATTCCGCCATGCGTGTTGGGGTGGCTTGCCATCGGTCAATAGTGCAATTAGCTTGACAAACGTCACCAAAGTTGAACGTGATGCAAAAGATTCAATGTGGAATTACTTTGCCTTTTGGACTGAATCTACTGATCGCAGCGTTTCCATAAAATTAGTTTCTTTGCCCATGTTCACTGTTTAAATGTTGGTGCAACTGGGCTTTTATTCTAGAAGAAAATGTCATTAATTCCAGAGAACCCTATTCCAAATGACAATATATATATACATTATGCAAAAAGAGTGTGGTTTGCTTTGGAAACATGGCTGCTGGTTATTCAGACTCTCCAGTTGTTCACTTGTGTTTTTCTTGTGGATGCAAAGTGACCTGTTTGGTTGGGGAGGACCAGGGGCTCTCCTGTTTCATATGCAGATAGAAGCACCTCAGAAGGATGAAGGCTTCCTCCTCCTCCTCTCCAGGTCTCAGCTCTGAGGACAAGACAGTGAGGAAGGCTTCAAGGTGGACCTGTGTGAGGATGCATGGATGCTGTTTTCACCACACACACACACACACACATACACACACACACACACCCATGAAGCTAACTCCCAAGGGCCTCAGAGTAAAGTCATACACTGCTTTCATTGAGGCCAGTGGTGGATGGTGGATAAAGCGGAAAGCCGACGCGGGATTTGAATAACTCTGCATCATAGACACACTGCATAACAAAAGGTAAGAACAGAAAAAGGCACATGGATTTAAGACAAGCGAAGGAAGCTGCTATTTCACCTCTGGAACACAGAGCAGCATATATTTATAGCAGAATGAAAAAGTACAAATAATAAAAAGCTATTCAAAGGTCAGTCAATGAATTATTTTTTCTGTTTTAGTCTTAGTGTCACTTTCCAGAGACTGAAATGACTGCCTTCTTCATTCACCCATCCATTTACTCCTTTTTAAATATTTTCCTTCATTCATTCATTTTCAGGGTAATAATGAACTAGAAGTGTGCTCGGAGAACTCAGACCTCCACAAAAAAGTCCAGTCTACTATGATATGTATTGTGAGAAAGATTACTGATTATGTGCGTGTTATGCTAGCGCACATTATTGAATAGGATAATTTTGGTTACATCGATTTCGAATCGCATTTTTACATACCTTCAGTTTTCTACAGTGATGTTTGAGCTCTGTTATGTTTTGCTGTATGTGTAAGATCACCACACAGTTCACTTTGCCACAGACACAGGGTGCTTGTTTGTGAGTTGGATCTGGATCCGGTCACAACTTAAATGGGTTCTCCCTTGGCCCATGATACACCCTCCCACAAAGTGTCTTGAAAATCGGGCCAGTCGTTTTTCTGTCATCCTGCTGACAAACAGACAGCAC